>OX419721.1:35784624-37170624 GCA_948474765.1 Patella depressa
TAGTGCTACACAAACATTTACATACAGTAATGGCAACAGTATCAGTACACAGACTTTAGACAGTATGGATAGAGAATTTGATTTAGATGACGTCGAGTTATAGATCCTGCTCACCGCCTTGTCTTCTCCATCTTGGATGCATACAAACAGTGAAAGACAATTTAATGTACAGGATTAATGGCGCGTGTCGCTTGGAACCATCTATCGCCAACTGCAATGATAAAAACAGCAGCAAAAAAAATAATTTACTACTGCCATTTAGCGAATTGGTTCATTGTGTTCTTGCATTTGTGTACTTTAGTAACTATATATAAATGCAGTTCAGTGACAATGACCGCACGACGAGCTCTTGGACAAACGATTTCGTAACCGTTGCCGATAGTCTATGCTGTTTTTTCACTTTTGTAAAGGTTTTGGTCTGAATCGTTTTGTTGGATAGATATCAAAGGTTCAAACCAAGATAATATCAGAATAATTTGTGGGATAGCTTGATCTTCACGGATAAGACGCTTAATCAGCTAACGCATTGCCTACTCTGGTTCAGACTCCCAAACTTTGGTACATACGACTCCCATATGATAGAAAGTCTTAAGTCGAAGAAAACTCGAGGGTGGGGGTGGAGCTAGACAAGCAAGCGCGGGCGGCTAAACATTAAATCTATGATGGTCAGTGGTCGTCGTTGCCATTATCGATCCCATTGGTTTCAAAACTCCACACTTATGTAATTCGTTCAATATTACTAGTGTCGCTAATTTATAGTAATCAATCAAAGACATGCACAAAGAGTGGGATTAATAATTTATATGGATCATCTTGCCCACAATTATGATGTAGTCTAAAAGACTGAACATTTGTGGGTAGTGCTACATTAACTGTGGCGCATGTGATCCACTTTCGTTTATAGCGTGATTGAAAAGGTTATCACGTTATGTACTGTCACATAAACTCTGTCCTCGCAAAATTCGAATTTCCCATTTCCCCTTTGTTGCTTGCAAGGGAACACAATCATCATTACAGCTGATACATTTCATTGTTTTGCAGCTTGCTTTTATGCCCCCACATTCTCTTCCCAGAAAAGACGGACATCCTCAGTACCACACTCATCCCGGCTACAACTAGCTGAATATACGAGGGTTTGCTGAAAAGTTCTAAACCTATTTTTTAAAGACCTGTACAGTGTCAGTGGTTTCCGTATAATTTTCTGTAAAAGGTCATTAACAGCTGACATGACGTCATCATTTCTATGAAATTGACGACCGACTAGCTCCTTTTTGATTCTTGTTGAAAGTGAAGAATCCAGGTATCTTCCATGGTTACAAATGTAGCCAAAACATTAACAGGATCTCCTTCAAAACGGCACAAATTTGCTCGGCACGATAGGAATCTGACATGTTTTTGATCTGCAGTCAAGAGATTAAGTATCCCAACTCCTTAGAAATAACGTGCTCACCCCCCCCCCCCACTCGCGACAAATGCCCACAACACTGACAGTATGGCGAGTGATCAATCATCGATAAGTCATCAACATGCATCCGGATAATGATTTCTTGAATGGTTGCTGTCTATGACCTCCCAAGACTAAATCCCACAGCTCACTTCTTTATTGTTGGGAAATGGTGTCATCCCCTCATGTGAAGATCATGTCGTCATGCATCTGTGTTGGCGTTAGTTCTGCCAGTTCCGGATATGTGATGAAAGCCTCGTAGCAGGGGTTAGGGTTATGGTTAGGGGTAGGGGGTGTCTGGTGATTTCGGTGGGTAGATTGTATTGTACTTGTTGGTGGCAATAGGTTGTTTCAACCCAACTGATTTATCTTTTTCGGGCTTATAACGTTTTAGCCACACTTCGTAACACAACAACTATCAATAGAATGTATTTCTGTATTAGGTGTGTCGCTAATAGCATGTGTTAAAGATATGCTTTTTGTTAAGAATCCCAGAATGTTACCCTGTTTAATATATTTACTTTTCTGCTTTTACGTCATATTTTGGCGGATTCTCCAAACATGTATAATCTATCACTTTGACATATATAACAGAAATTGAATTGTGAATGTGCCTTGTCAAACACAATCTCAACCGAAGATAACAATTAATTGTGGGTCATCTCTGAGGCAATTCCTCGGCTCAGAACAGAAATTTATTAACGGCATGTATATTGATACTCTTTGAATGGCATTTGGTAATTGGAACATAATTAAATAAACACCATTGATGGATAATAATTACTTTAGTTTTTAGAATATGTTATAAACAGATTTCACGAGTCGTTATCAAGCATATCAGCACTAAATGTTGATGTCAAGGAGAAACTATATCAAGACTGTGAGAGATCGTTAATATAAAGCAAATACTCTATGTTGAATAAGGGTACGGGCAGTGCTTATGGGCTTTTTGAACAACAGATTGTTCAAATGATTGTATATAATGATAGACATATGGTCGTTGGGGGTGTATTGTATACAATTATAGAACGCAGAACAAATAATGATAATTTTTGTTGAACAAAATGTGAACATTACCGGGGAATGCAGCAAATGAACTGTAATTTCGTATTGAAAATATATTATGTATAATCATATATTAAAGCGAGGACTGTGGGTGAAGGATTTATGGACCAGGAACTAGTCGCTAATACGTGGGATGAGAATATATTATGTATAATCATAATATTAAAGTGAGGACTGTGTGTGAAAGATGGACCAGGAACTAGTCGCTAACCTCTTCTTCTTGGGGTGACGCCATTCACAAAGGCCTAAGGCCCCGTTAATTTAAGTCCGATCGACATTAAAATTGGCGGGCTTCTTTGAACAATTCTATATCGATTTGGTAAATTAGTTATTTGAATTTCATCCAACATCATGGTCAGTTCCCGGTCCATAGTACGATCGTACGTGTTAGTCGTGTCTTTTGTGGACATATATTATTGTACATATTTATACCTGTCAACACAATGTCTATGGACGATAATCTGTAATTTATCTTTGTATTTAACTATAGATATAAGATTTTGTAAGTATACACACGTAATCTTAATAAAGAAGAATGATTTTTAGAATGTGTTATTTTATTAAGCTTCAAGATTATTTAAAATAATTGAGACAATTACTGTCTCTTTGCAATGGAGTCAACAGGTAACAGGACTGCAGAGCAATCATTGTGTCGGAAGTGAGATTTTCACCCCAGTCAACTTCAAATCCCCATAGCAAAAAATCTAAACGGTCAACCCCCTACAAATTTATGATGAGGAGATTGCCAAATGTGGTCCCCATTTTGCCTGTAAATATTGGAACCAACAGAATGTTGAGCAAAAAGCTACAGCCTTTAATGTTACAGCCATTTAACATTGATTTCAATGGGCAAATAATGACTAGTCGGAGTCCATATAGCTGAACTGTGGGGAGAATTTATTTTAATGCCACAGTAGTTATCTCCCCTCATGTCCCGCGATTTTTTTGATTTTTTTTTTTTTTTGACACCAGCTTATCTGGTGGTTTGCTATGGTTATAACATTGTCGCTTTTTGGGGTTTTTTCCCATACACTGCATGGGGGCAGCAGAAATCTACCGATTCAAATCAGCGAAAATAAATCGGAGTGCTGGAAGCTGAGAAGCCCACAGACAATTGGGTTTTCAGTGAGGTATAGTCGTTTGTATACACAGACCTTAACTGTTTGAAACAGTTTAATATATAATATGTCTTATTGGCTAAATTAATCTCTTCATGACAAGCAGTAAAAATTAGAAGACGATGAATGGAAGATCACCATTTTAGGTAATTGAAGAAATTGTTTATTACCAAACTAAACCACACGATCCAATATTATTACAGGCTATAAGGAGGTGCTGTTTTTAACGTTCGGTATTGGCCTATTATCGCCTCCATTATATGAACATAAAGGCTAGCACTGTACTTTTGTTATAAAGTCAGTTTACAAACCCCTTTCTAGCGAAACATAGGTCCAAAATCCACACGGAAGTTTTAAATCAATGGACAGTGGAGACAATTCCACAAGAAGAAAAAAAATATTTCAAGATATTAGGAATAACCTAACCCAAAACATACACATCAGTGGCCCTTTATGTTCCCATGATGGCGGTCATAAATTTACCGAACGGTGAAAAGGATTGCCATTTCCCTCCTTATAGGCCGATTTGTTTCGTTATTATTATCCCCTTCAAGACGGTTTTAATATTGGCACGACTGACCAAACTGTACTTCTAAACTGGAGACTGAATGTAGAATTTAGGGCAAAACCAAGATGAAGTAAAACACATTATGTAAAATAATTATTTATTTATTGAACTAATAATTAGGCACGTGGTTTACTAGTCGGTGTTACCGCCTCTGTTTTAAAAAGCCTTCGCACAAAAAACACTGTGAATAACGAAGTTGCTACAATAATAATACTTTGAGCAATAGACCAAGTTTTTATGTATTCATTGTTTGATTTAATAAGATACCAGTCCTTTACTACATTAAAACGACTTTGGGCTTGTAATCTTTTCATCTCTGTTATAGATAGCTGGACACCACTTAAAAGTTCCTGAAAAAATACCATAATATTCTATAATTATGTTATTTAACATAGCTCTGACAGGAAAGTACTATCTTAAAAATAATTTTAAAACATTTTAAAATATGCTTTTAAAGCATTTTAAAAAAAAATGTTAAAACATTTGAAAAAAAAAATTTTTTTAAAACATTTTAAACAAAATTTTAAAAAATTTTAAACAAAATTTTAAAACATTTTAAACATAATTCTAAAACATTTTAATAAATAATTTTAAACGTGGTGTGCACGTAAAAGATCCATTGGCAGTTGGAATTCGATATAAGAGTAGGCCGTAGCGCCGCTGTCTGGGCAAAATTTCCCTCAAAATACACTGTATGGCGTATGCCCGTCTTCATTAGCCCAGTTTAGGAGCAGAACAGTAGGACGTTAAACCCCATTTCATTTCAATCTCCTTGCAAGGATGGTAATATTCATCTCATTCTCATCTCATCTCATCTCATTTCATCTCATTCTCAATTCTCATCTCATTCTCATCTCATTTTTTGTTTCTTGAACCATATATTTTGGGAGTCTTAGACGACAGTGCTAATGACTCTCCCAAAATGGTCACTATATAAAAATTCTTACCGTATAATTTTCAGCTAAACCATGAAGTTCGCCGATTTCATTGACGTATTTCGCCCACTCCTCAGGTATAAATGTTACAATGTATATATACACAATTTTAGAAGTATAACTTGTAAAAGTGTTGTCTAAACATACGGAATATATACCTGTAAAATAAAATATATTCTTGGCTATTTAATCACTATTTAAACTCAACAATTCTTTGCAGTAAATATATTTAAGACAGTTTTCCAATATACCACTTAATTCTGTCATTTTGTAAATTACCAGTGACAGCTCATGACTTTATTGTGTACCACTGTCGTGTTATTTATTATGAGCCCGTCGATTTGTAAAACCCCGTTACTGTTCAGAAATCATGGCGCGTCCCAGCACGTAACAAGATTACGTGTTCAGGCCCGTAGCTAGCCCAAAATTGTTAAGGGAGCAAAGGCTTCCGGTAGGCGTACGCGTGTTCGTTTTAGCCTTACAGATGTCTAATGGGAAAATTTGATGACCTCAAACGCGTTTTCTTGCTATTCCAGTCCCCGAGACGGTATTTGGTCTGATATGGCCTCACTTAGATGGCCGAGTCGAATTCCAATCATTCGTTTATATTTCACGTCAGGCACCCCACAAATCATGCCGTTTTTTGAATCCGCTTTGAACAAGTTGCGGGCGCCCAACAAATCTGATTCAGCATTTTAAAGCGCCCCACCATTCATGTCATTATGGGCGTCTCTCCGGGATAAGGCACCCCATAGATCAAGCCGTTGTGGGCGCCTAATTCATTCGTGGGCGCCTAACTAATCCCATGGGCATTAGATCATGGGTGCCCCTCCTGGATGGTGCACCCCACAAATCATCTCGTTTGAATTTTAAAGATTATTAAGCCGTTTTGGGCGCCCTTTCTGTTGTGGTGTTAATCGTGTGGTGTTACTGGATATTGGCATTGGTTGGGCGCCAATATCGTCATGGGCGCCCAACCAATGTCACTCAACTTTATGTGACGCCCATATTATTATGGAGACGTTGGTCGTTAGTCTAGTGTTGCGTCATTTGGCGCCCATTAAGGTAGCCGATTCTTCCCCAAGGGGTAAAGGGCGCCTTCGGTGCCCATAGGGGGCGCCGAAATTTTTCAGGGGGGGGGAGCTGCCCCCCTTGCACCCCCCCCCCCCGCTAACTACGGGCCTGGTGTTACCATATTAGATTACATAAAATTACGTGTCACCAAGGGCGAAATTTGGTACCGATATCTATTGGTTCCCAAGCGCAGACCTAACGTAAAATACACCCATTAGTTCCGTGTCATTATTAGATTCTAATCGTTGGGTAAAAATTAGATTTCTTATCCGCATACTCTTGTCTGTGTGTTATAATTATTGCATTCATTAGGACTTTTAAATGGTTAATCGAGACGTCGTTTATTCTCGCAGCAATCTTGCTTGACAATCGAGACTATTAGGGATATATCTTGTCAAAAGCATTTTGACTGACATTTCCAACCTTTTTTTTTTGTTATCTATATTTAAACTATTACAGCAAGAATCACCAACCCTTTGTCTGAATTTTACGCAATGCATCTCAAATTCGATAGACGAATTCGTGTTATTATTTATTTATTTTTTTGGTTAAATGAAAGAGTTCGTGTTATTTAATACCTTCTACATTTATATCATGTTCTATTCCACCATTACCTTTATACAACAGGGATTCTATAATCATATTATACGGATCTTTAAAATAAAAATCTATTATTTCATGTGGAGTTAAAACCTGAAATAACAACGATTACAAATTAATAACAATCTTAAAATGTCAGACAACAATATTACAATATCAGAATTGTAATCGGACCTACGGAGGCACCATGAGTGTAAGACGTTGTACACTAACATAGGCGTTCGAGCCAGGGGGCATGGTGGTGGGGGGCAGGTGTCCCCCTAACTTTCGGACAAGCTGATTTTTCGGGCAGACGGGTTAAGTGAAAAACAATATTATTTCCATCTACTTAGCAAAATAAAGTGCCCGAAATCTAATAAAACACTAATATTATGGCTGGAATAGCAGTAAAACGCTTGCGGCTGTCAAATATTCCCAAACTTTCTTTGGAGGTACATACAAAGTCGCTCCGTTTATTCGCCTCTCGAAGAAAACCGGCGCCGCTGTCTGTAATTTTCGAGTATTTCTGGTTTTGTTTCCCTAACTGTCACCGAGCCCTAATAAAGCACTAATGGAGACTGGCATACGCCACACAGAGTGCTATGAGGGAAATTTTGCCCGAGCAGCGGCGTTACGGCCTACTCTTATATCAAATTCCAACTGCCAAGGGATCTTTATGTGAACGCCAATGTGCATACGGGGCCTCGGTTTTTCGTTCAAACCGAGCGACTAGACAGCTGTCCTTATGAACTTTCTCGGCCAATGCTAGCAACCCAGCGCCTTACCCACTTAGCCTCGTGATCCCTCATTTAAAGGTAACACTTTTGATGATAATACTAGTAAACATTGTAACGTTGTATTATTTTCCCTGCACCGTTATTCGGTGATGTATTGTTCTAATCATGCGACTGCGTGATGTAACGCAAGCTATATCTCCACAGAGAATCTCATTTGTTTGTTGAATACAATATAAGTGACATACTCAAAACCAGCTATCTGTACCAACATGTGAAACACAACAGCTGTACTTTGAATATAGATAACAAAAAATATCAGTTTTGTGGGAATGACACAGATTGTAGCATGTTTATTGACAAAGCATTCGTGGTTGATACAATAAATATGCGATTTTAAATGTACATATCCACACCTGTTTCAAGGAAACGAAATGGGGTTTACCGTCCTAATGTTATGTTCCAACTGAGCTAACACGCCATACATTTGCCCACACTGATCTGCAGTGAATATTCGCTTGGTCGCTACAAGCACTGATGGGGATGACATCGGCGCGACTGAAAGACGTTTGAAGTATTTGTAGTTAAAAAAAATATTTCCTATTTAGTGTAAATGGGTATTAAAATGAGTAAAATGCATCATTTTGTCGGAAGCAGTTACGTGTTATGTAAACAACGCACGCGCCATTGAGTCAATGACGGAAGCCATGTGTCATTATGCGTGTTGTAGACAGTCATTTGTGACAGAGATATTATAAGTAATTCTCTGTGAAACAGATTGACATTTGCCCAGACAGGGTACTACAGCCTACATTGCACTTATATCGAATTCCAACTGTCAAAGGGTATTTTACGTGCACGCCAATCTGTACACGGGACCTCGGTTTTCGTCACACCCAAACGACTAAACGTTTTCCTTTGCCAGGCCTTCAATCCTGAACCACTGACCAGGAGGAACCACACCGAGAAATTCCCAATTAACTTCTCCATCAACGCAGGGATCGAACACGGGACCTCCAGGTTAGCGAACCAACGTCATGCCCGCTGTGACTGAGTCATCTGTTTAAAGGAGCTAAACCTCTGACTCAATATTTTCCATAATATTCGAAATTAAATAAAACCACGAATGACAATTCGATAGTGGTCAATTTCAATCAAAATTGATGTTGCTATCTTGTCATGGAAATATTTAGAATCCTAAAACCCAATATCTAAAACACAATGAACATTTTTTTAATCGGTACGCGAGTCGTATATTCTATTGCCCGAGCTTCATTTGTAATGAACAAAGTTATGTTGATTTACAAACGACAAAATAATAATAATATTAATAAATGGATTTAGCAGGCATAAACGATTTTCGTTCAATTATTTCACCGAACATAATCGATTAGAAATAACAATTATTCCTTCTTTAAAATTGAACATAAATCACTTTATATGACATTAATAAGTGCTATCAGACCAATTTTCGTCTATTTTAAGGTAACAAAGAATAGAGCCATACGCGCTTTAAAGCGATAATTTCATATTTTCAAAGAAAGTCAAAACATAATATTATTGCACAAATCAGGAAGGGAAAGTACGGAAGACTACATATTACCTTGATTTACTTTCATTATGATCACCCAAAGGCTCAATATCCCCAATCCTATCTTATCCACATAATTTATTTCAAATGCATACAGGCTTTTAGCTGTTGTTTATTGATCAAATACAATCGTCTCATCACGTGTTTAAGCTACGTGGCTTTATCATTGCGGTGCATTGTTAAGATCAACAACTTGAAAGGATTCTTCGTGATCTGAAGATTTATTAATATTATATTATATTATGTCATAAATCAAATAAATAGACTGTTTTATTGTATGGAACGTCTTTTAAATGCATCAAATGGGCTCCAGTAAATGATTGTCATTTGGCTTATAAAACAACGTGTATCAGTCTACAAATGATGGATTTCGAGGGATTTTCTTACCCTTTCAGGAAATCTGATCTGCAACTGGCCAGATTTGGGGTACGTAATAGCTTCACGTAGCTTCACGTAGCGTGAGCAAAGAAATTGTGAAATTGTTTGCACCGTTTATTTTATGAGTTTCTAATACGTATAGTTTTAAAAATTAGAGAAATATAAAGATAATATTGTCCCTATTAGAAAACAGTATTATTATTATACGCATACTTGCATAATTACACTGCATAATGACAATAGTATTTATAAAATACTGCACAGTTACACAGCATAATGACAACAGTCTTCATATTAAAATACTGCATATTTGCACTGCATAATGGCAACCACCTTTATATTCAAATACTGTATATTATGCCAACATATAACAGTGAAAACGTTTGCAAAAGGTACATTATGACTTTCTTTTTCAAATCGCATCACCAAATATTTCACACTCAAATCCCATCTCTAACACCTACACGAAACAAACAAAACGTGCATATCTAACTGTTAGTATAAATAATGCTGACTGACATTTGTCTGTGCATCTATAATAATGAACCTGTTTTTTATTTATTCCATTGTAAATTTTAAGGTTAGTGGGTCCGATATGAAAAACATATATGTGATTTGTGTTAAAAGTATGAGATTCGTCGCAATTATACGACAAAATAATGCAAGATGAATTATATGTGAAACATTTGGTAAAGTCATTCGACAAGATTAAAATTTAAATATACCTGTATATGTAACTGAATTCTGATGGTATTAAAATGTGTTATAGTATTATGTCATTCTGGGACTAACATACGGTACAATTCTATTTAAATAATTAGCTTGTACATTTGTATCTTTAGCAATGGGAGGATATCGGAACACCCAGAAAAAAATACAAACGACTGACCCGTCGACCCTACGCCTTGTCACATACCCCGCAATACCTCTGAGACTGACCTTATACACCACACAATATTGTTCTAGTAACATGAAAGTCCGCTCGATTAATTTTATTTATGACATTAAATTGTACCCGGTTAGAGTTAATATCATGTGACACAGAGAAGCTAATAATACATAATTATTGAACTGCATAATTACTAATAAATTATTATCAGAGTTATTATGTACAATTATGTTTATATTGAAAATACACTGTAGTAGTTGTGTCAGATGGTATAATATTCATACTATCATATCGATTTTATCATTTCAAACTTTAAATGTTAAACATTGTTCATTTTATCTCCCACCATCAGCATTAACTCTTCCGTCAATTCGTTGATTAATTTCCGTGTTGATTTGGCGCAGTTGGCTAATATCTCAACACGTGTCCCAATGTAATGATATCGCAAATGGTTTATATATGGGTTCCCAGAACCTTGTGAACAGACACGTTTCTTATCCAAATCCAGATAACCATAGATTGGCCTTATTATTGAAAATATCAATGGTTAGGTTCTAAGACAAAACGCCTACATCTCAAAATCTGGAACGACTATATAAGACCACATATAATTTATCCAAACGAATGTGAAAAATACCCACTCAATATTTTATACTGGAATCAACGGTAAGCGAGTCAGTGATGGATTCACTATGAAAGTTTTGAAGCGTTGGCCCCTAATCTCATGGCCTTAAAATGTCCCTGAAATTGGTCTTAGGAACTTGTCAGCTGTATGGGATCATTCAGCTCATCAGAATGTACGTTCGTCTGTTGTTGTTGGCTACGATGGTGCCCCAACAACAATTTAAGCTTCCTAAAACTGTAGGTCTGTCGGTATGGCTCCCCGTCTATTTTTTGTTGTTCCGTGTTGGGTTTAGCAGTTGAGCTGCATTGTTTGTTTGATAAACTAAGTAAATCTGGTTTACAAGACAATGTTCGTCCAATGTTTTGAACATTGGTTAGATTTGTTTTGTGTTATTTATTAAAAAGTAATGACATACCTCAAAAGACACATGTAGTTTGGCCCCACTTGCTATTTTTAGATAGAAGCATTCTTCTGCTCCACTGAATATCTCGACTTTAAATTCGTGTGTCGCACCGGGAATCCCATCGAAATCAAAATCGTCAGTTATTTCACCTAAAACATCCTCACAAACGATGCCATTGTCATTGTTTATAACGAACACTGTTAATACTATCCACAAAATAGATAAAGCCATATTGCTTCCTCCAGGTGTATCGTCATGCTAAAAGTACGAAACTTTCTGTCACTGTATTATTGCGGTCGATATCGTCAAACAAACCGTAGCTAAAGCTTGGCGTAAAGAGGACAAACATTGCAGTGAATGATTATTTGTTTTCGGCTGAGCCGCAGTTTAATCTACGGAAGCCATTTCATGTTACCTGGAAGATATTCGAATTAAGTTTATTTGTCAGGTAGTTTAACACTGATCACTTATTGTCGGTATGACCAAGTGTCCGTCACGTAAACATGGCGTCCTGACCACAACCACAGGCTTTAACTACCCACTCTAATAACACTTAAACAGACACAGAAATTCCATCTTTCAGTGAAAGGAGATATTGATTATGTTTTAGTGATTAAAATGTGACAACCACGCGATTGCCTCTAGACATATTTGGGCTTTTGTTTTTTTTACATTCAAATTTTTATTAGATCATAAATGTTTATGATATATAAGAAGTGTGGGGATTACAGTACAGCAAGTTCAATTCACGAAGACGACAGTCTCAGATTTCACGGTGTTAACGTTGATGAAATGTGGAAATCCAAATTAATCACAGAGCTTCATCTCGATGCACAGGATACAATGTTTTAACAGGGAGAGAGAGGGAGTGGTGGGGTTTAACGTCCACTCGACACAAACTAGGTCATTTCGGTTTAATTTTATTTCAATAATTCGCTTGCGCGTACGGGTTTTTTAGCAGTAGGAGGAAACCGGAGGATCAGGAGAAAACCCACGTGGCATGACAGGTGACCCTACGTCACGTACAACCGAGGATTCGAAACTACGCCAGTTGACTTAATGACAGGCTTTATGATACAGCGCGTGCTAACCATTCGGCCATCCACCCCCCCCCCCCCATGATGTTGCATACACAATAAAGTGTGGGGGGGGGGACCTTCGCACAACCAGTTCGGTTAAATCTCTCTATCTTCAAAATACTGAGCTCTATATTGATATATACTGTTGTACGGGTTCAATGAAAGATTATTAGGTATCTTTGACAGTGTTTCGATGTACAAATGTCACATGAAGTTGGGAAGGCAAGGGTGGGCGTGTGTTGGTATGTAGAATTAATATTAAATAACACAGTAGACCAACGCCGGATTAACCATGGGGCACCATGGGGCACAGGCCCCAGGGCCCACCACATTAGGGGTCCCCCCACAAAAATCTCAGTTGCGCGCCTCGAGCATGGTCGGACCGATGATTCCAACGGCCGGTAACCTGGTGACGGGGCCCCTCCGATGCTTGAGGGCCCTCCATCGGAAGTCCCTTGGGCCCCCTCAATCCATGTTGTGTTGCGATCGACATCCGAGAATTCGGTGTAATCCGGTGATGGGTGTAACACATGTTTTTTTTTATTGTCGTGAGATCTCCTATCGGACCGACCATCGTCTAACTCAATTATCGTATAACTCGAACACCTTACACGTCTCCATCATTTCGAGTAGCGCGAATTTTGCCTCAGATTGACGTACGATTGTATATAAGCTGTTGTTGTTGATATTTGTTGTGGGTATAAGCTGAATTTGATGAGATGCACACCATGATCACACGAAATATTCATATTTCTTGATTAAATCTCGTATTACCATTTTGTTTGTCAAACATCGAGTCCGGCTTGGTCGTAACGTTACGGCCTCCATTCATCAAATCATCTTGGGGGTATAATACGATTCCAAATCAAGTAACCCCGTTATTTATCACTGAGCGACTTCAAAATTAGGTTTGATGTCGCTCTGCCCACTTACAGTCTCCTCCTCTAGAAATGCCATCATTTCATAGCACTCGCATGGATTGGCCCACTGAAATAACGTCAGAATGCGCTAATTTGGTGGCAGAATTTTATTTTTTTCTGGGGAGGTACTTCTAAATGGCTCCAACACAAGTGTCTGAAATGCCAGGAAATCACGTTTCTGGCCTCCAATTTCTGAAAATTTCGGGGGTGGGGTGGGGTGGAGAGAAAACCCACAGACCCCCTATGCGGGGCTTCGCGCCTTTGGCGCTCGCGGTCAGTGATCAGGGGTCCCCACATGTTCCAGGCCCCAGGGGCCCCCACCATGGTTAATCCGGCATTGCAGTAGACACTCTGACACTAACCTGTACCACTTACTTGCAATAGACCGACAAAGGCGTTGGTGGTCGGGTAGGAAGGTGGGTTGCGGCTCTGATAAATGCCAGAAACAAAAGTAACCGGAAATGCTTCATGATTGATAAAATTCGAATCCGGTGTGATATCAAACCAGGGTATAGGGGTGGTGTAAATGTGTGCCCTTTCTTCTGAAATAGTATGCGAGTTTCTGAAATAGTATCCTTCATTCTGAAAAAGTACCCTCAAAACGCCAGATACCTCGCATACTCATGAAAATTCCCACCCCAGTGTCATCTTTATCCCATTGTTCTAATGACGATATTGTTTCCTGCTGCCCTTCCCTTGTTCCGATCAGATTCTGTGACGCTAATAAAAACAAATCTCGTTCAATGTATGTATATGCACCATCGATCACTCCAGTCAAAGATTCTGGTGATCTATACTGAATATGGCTGGTATTTCTCTGATTTCTTTTTCGATCAGGGTGCGCGACAGTAAGCTGCTCGTGAATCAGTGTGAGTATATCTTGCAATGACGGGGTGTTCATGGTCGTCCCCTGGAAAACTATTTGGAACACGTTCCTGTGAGTTTAGAGAGGAACTGGACCTGATGATTTCGTTGTCAAAATCTGTATATAAACAAATGAAATTGGGATTGCAGTATAGAAATAAACATATCTGAATATCACGCAATCTAAAGTATCCCCACCAAAGCGCCCAGTTATTCATAAAACAGCCCATTTTTGTCATAAAATAACGTTTGGGATCCCATAAAGTACCCACTTCTTCCAAAACAACCACCTCCTATCTCAGTCCTGTACTCAGTAGCAGATTATATAGGGCAGGAGCCGATGCGAATTATCATTATTTTTTTTTTTTTTGAAAATCTTAATAATATTTGATATGAATTCTCTAAGACCAGTGGAGTTTCCCGGTATAATACAAGGTACCAAAGTCCAAGAAAGGGGGTGGGGTTGTTTTATGGGGGCTGGCTTCTGTTTGGTGTACTTACTATTATCTATGTGGCAGGATTCTTTCTCCGCTCTGGTGCGAGTCGCTCATCACTTGCGTTACACGTGGGAGTCGGGGTGACTCGGCTAGTAAGAAATTGACTCCCCAACCCGGATGCTCCGTGTTCGAATCTGGTTGTTGAGCGAAAAAAAATCATCGGGATTTTGAACCGACGTGGCTACCCCTTGACAACGTTGAAGGACGTATCATGGAAACTATTTGGAATTCTTACAATGCCGCTTTCCTGTCAACAAGGACGAACTATACTTATGAAATATTTGAGATACGGCTTATTCGGACATCAAGTGAGTAAATAAGATTATATCTCTATCCTATGGTTCTTAGAATAAGTTCTCACATGGGCATAGCGTGACTTTCGTAAACTGTACATATCGAGGCATGTAACGGGGAACTTTAGCAGCGTTCACACTGGGTGTTTAATCTGGTCAGAATACAATCTTATTCTGGGCTTTGGTGTCACACTAATCTGAATTAACGAATCCGTATGTTTTTCCGAATTCAACCTGGAACAATTATTCCAAATCGGGTTATTCGCAGTCACAATTTGAGAGTACCACTCTTTATTCACCGAAACCAATCATTTTGCGCACATGTTCACTTCTACTTCCGTTTTATCGCCGGAAATCGTGTTTTTGATGAATCTGGTGCTATGACAAAAAACCTACGTGGATTCCCCATGTCAGTGCTGCAGTTTCAGTCTTGTACTACAATACAGCGACAATGATCATGCCTATTCTTCAATTCAAACTAAATTTGTGATTTAACGAAAAATATATATTTATTGAACATTTAGATATTTTACGAATAATTCCAATATTTAGATGGTAATAGAGAGTTTGTAGGCAATGGTAGGAAATTAGGATGATGAAAAGAATTAACAGTGGTAGGTCTGGAACTAATCTGTGATGCCATTACATTACTAACTGGTATTACACCATTCATATTTAATCCTCTTAAAGGGCTCTGGAGTAAAAAAAAGAAAGAAATGTGTGAAAATGCGGCACATTGCAGTGTTTAAATTACCGATACATGAAAATATAAAGACAATATTATATTAAACAGATCATATTAATGGTACAAAACTGAGACACTAAAACACTCAATAAATACAAATGTTAGCAAAGTAAGTCTTCATCAAGATATACCTCTTTCACAATTTTGATATTCGGTTAATGGGTAGGAACTTCCCTCATCCAGACTGTATTCGGACATCATATAGCTCAAACTTTCATATCTATACAAGATGCGACATTTTAGGTTGACAATGAAATTAATTAGTTTAGTCATAGAGAAAATTTTGACCATTAAAATGCATTTTAAGGCAGCCCTTTTAAATTGAACAGATAATCGGTATCCGATGGATTTAAAGAAATCAAATTAACAAAAATTAACAATAAACTTTCTCGCGAAATACTATTAAAGGGAGGTAACCTGTAATGAACAGATTTTCCATTGGCGTGGAGATGTCTACTTTTAAAGAAAATCACCACACTTTGCAAAGATGTAATACTGTACTTGAAATTGTGACCAGTATTAAACTCGTAGCTGCAGGTGATGGGGACTAGGACATTCCACAGCTTATGTAATTGAGTGTGTATTTTTAACTCTTCACCTCATGAGGTGTGTATAAAAAAAAAGTGCTTACTGAGTGTTTAACCACGATAGGAATGTTTTAAACAATAATACAATAACTACCTGATAAGATTGTGGTATACGGGTGTTTTACCTTATACAATTCTGGTACATGAGTGTTTACCTTACAAAAATATGTACATGTATATGTGTGTTTTTACCTGATTAGATTGTGGTATGTGTGTTTACTTGCTCCGATTGTGGTATATGGGTGTTTTACCTGATACGACTGTAGTATATAGGTGTTTTACCTTATGGGATTGTGGTATATGGGTATTTTACCAAATAAGATTGTTATATGTGGGTGTTTACCTGATAAGATTGCAGCATATGGGTGTTTTAACTGATAAGAATGGGGTGTATGTTTGTGGTATATGGGTGTTTACCTGATAAGGTGGGTGTTTTGTGGTATATGGGTATTTACCTGGTAAGATGAGTGTTTACTTAGTATGAATGTGGTGTATGGGTGTTTTACCTGATAAGATTGTGGTATAGGGTGTGTTGGGGGGGGGGTACCTGATAAGAATGTGATATTGACGTGTATACCTGATAAGGTTGTGGCACGTGTGTGCCCATTAAACCAGAATAAATTGGTTGTTGACGAAGACATGAATCCAGGTGTTGACGCTGTTTTACCAAAGCTTCTGAAAAACAAATGGGTAGCACCAATCAACTTATGAGTCTCAGATAAGATATCTCTGCGTTAATATGTACGGGTATATTGATTCTTTTTTTAAATAAATATTGTCAGACAATACAGCTACATTTAACAAATTAATTTGTGGTGGATACAAAAGTCCACGTCGACATACAGATAGCAGTCATTTGCTTATCAGATGTGAGTAAAATCTGGATATGTGGATAATCGAATAGATGTAACTTTACTAACTCTTTCGTGTTTTATATGGCTAGTCTATAGCCCCGATCATGTAGTTTGAAAAGCTGATGCCATAATTAGAGTTAACCAACATCCATAGGTATATTTGTTACTAATATTAGAAATATTTACCACAAGTATCCAGTAAGGAATATGATGGGCTAGTGTCAATATTCAGAGAATTAACGCCCATTATCTGGTTGCTGCCTATTTGTTTCCGCCATCTTGCACGCCGGTTACTGAACCACACTTGAACTCGGGCTTCTGTTAGTTTCGTTCTTTGAGCAAGTTCCTCTCGGGTATAAATATCTGGATAGTGTGTTTTTTCAAAAGTTTTTTCCAATTCTTCTAATTGATGTCCAGAAAACGTTGTTCTGCTACGCCGCATTTTACGTTTTATCTGTAATATTGCCTTAGTAGTCGTGCTTGTTGAATCTGTCATAATGAAGGAAAATGCGAAACAAATGCTATTATTTTGTTAAAAGCGGCTTTAATCTATGCTCTAAATTTTTAATATACTACACATATGGTATATTTTTAAAGAAAAAAATAAGGATTTAATCAACAGTTATTTGTTTGTTCTTTTTTAAAATTGTAATTAAATTATGGGGTCTTAAATATGCAGTCCTAACTAAATATATAATATTATAAACAAGCCATGTCCCCCGCCGAAATCCAAAAATAAACAGATAATACATATTAATTAATTACACATTTATTTTTTTCAAAAGTATCGAGCAATCAAACTATAATATACTGTAAGTTTCATCACTGTCTATCATATAGAATCAAGGTTATCTTGTCTCAAAGGATCGACCAATGAAATTGCTTAGCTCCGCTCAGCTTTAACTCGAAATGTTAATCATTTAATTGACTCGGTCAAGACATTCACCTGATGAACATCTACATCACGTTTAAACATTCTACCTCAATTAAAGGCAGAGTTGTTATGTTCCAAAGTGACCAGTCAAATTGCTTATCGTTCCTAAGCCTAAGCAGAAAATTCTCACCATCAAACTTAGTCAATATCATTACATAATGAATCTATATTTAGAGTTTTGTCGCTCTCACTTCATTATAACCAAAGTTGTCGTGCCCAAAAGCATCAACCAATCAGGTTGCTTATCTCTGCTTATCATAAGCAGACAATACCCACCAGGGCATGGACCCAATGAATGCCTACACCAAGTTTGAACATTCTACCTCAATTAGAAGGAGAGTTATTCTGTTTCAAAGTCTCGACCAATCAAATTGTTTATCGCTATGCTTAACCTGAGCAGAAAATGCTCATTGTCGAACTTATTCACGGTATTGATGTAATGAAACTATACACCAAGTTTCATCACTCTAACTTACATAGAACTAAAGTTATTGTGCCCCCAAATCATCAACCAATGAAATTGCTTATCTCTGCTTACCCTAAGCAGAAATGCTCATCTTCGAACTCCATCAATGCATTAACCTAATACACCTACACCAAGTTTGAACAGTCTTGCTCAATAAAATGGAGAGTGATTGTGTTCAAAAGTCTCGGCTAATCAAATTGTTTATCGCTCTGCTTACCCCGGGCAGAAAATGCTCATTATCGAACGTAGTCAAGGTATTGATGTAATGAAACTATACACCAAGTTCCATCACTATCACTTAATTAAAACTAAAGTTATCGCGTCCCAAAACATCAACCAATCAAATTTCTTGTCTCTGCTTACCCTAAGGCGGAGAACAACAAAGAAAATGGCATTAGCTTAAATGATATGAAGCCCTAGTTTAAGAGGGGGGGGGGGTCTTTAACTCACTATCATCCACAGTCTTCGGCATTGCAATCAACTCTTAAAGGTCAATAATCAACATTGATGTTGCTATCTTACCATGAAAATATGGGCTATTGATACGATATCCAATATTTAAAACACAATGAAAATATTGAAATTGGCACACGAATCACGTGCCAGAATGATTTAGAGCGTAATTTGTAATGAAGCGACTCGATGAACCATTTTATACATACTACACAGGAGTATATAACCAGTGTAGACTAACCGAACATAACAGTTAACTGATTAGAAATTACAGTAAACACAGAAGCGATTGAATATAAATCAGTTTATGTACATTCATATTACATTATTATATGCATTACCCCATATGTGTCCATTTCTAGGTGCCAAAAATACTGTAATCATTTTGTTTATTTTATTTTTTTATTCTTTGTTTTTTTGTTTGGTTTTCATTTTCCTTTTTTTTTTTGGTTGTGGGGGAGGGGATAATTTGTATTTAAACTGTTGCTACATTTAAAATCGTCCTTTTTTATATAGTTTAGAGACTTTTTATAGTTTAAGGATTTTTATAACTCATCTGATTCAACAACAACTTAACTCACGAAACCTTACAAGAACTTTTATGACGGGTTTTCTGAATTAATGTTTCCAAATTTAGGGAAAAAAAGATCAAGCAATTTTACGTATATTCAAATGAACTCTAATTTTATCATTTAATCCTTTTTTGTCTAACTTTTGCTAGAATTTTAAAGCAGTTGAATTACAATACATTGGTGATATGAGGATGTTACAGCATGAAATGGGCCTCTTCGTGGCAGTTGTATGTATTTGTAGTGTGATTTTAAGTAGCTAAGTATCTGATTCAATATCATCCAAAATCTTCAACATTGAAAACACGAAGTATTTGTCAATTTAAATCAACAATGATGCTGTACCGGAAAAGGGTGGGCTTCTGATATCCAATATTAAAGACAAAATAAATATTTTACCATTGGTACACGAATCGTGTACCATAATGCGTTTCAGCCCCAGTTCTAGCAAGAGACTCTGGGAACGCGGCTAGACACGCTGCACCAAATCAAACGGCGTATATAGACTGGAATAACCAGACACTAGAAATTTGCATTCGATTGAAACTGCTGGCTTAACTCGCCGAACATAACTGATTTGACATTAGAGTAAAAACGGAAACCATTGAATGTAAATCCGTTTATATACATAAATATTGCATTATTATATGTGTTCCGACACACTTGTGTCAATTTCTAGATCCCAAATGTTAGCGATTTAGTTCCTTTAAATAGATTTAACCATTAAATAATTTTAAAAATGGAATATGGCAATGCATGAAATCATAAATTGACTTCATTAAAAGAAATCTAGCAGCAAAAGACCTTATTCTGGTAGCAATTTAGCGCCTACGAAAATAATTTTCAGTCTGATTCTTGTCACAACAAATATTTTAAATATTTTCATTCTGTATCTTTTTGACAGCATACTTTTTAGATTTACTCATTCTAGAACAACTCATGCCACTTTCTATTCAATTAGTTAACTTATTTACTTTTCCACTAGATTGCTTATTTTAATTTAATACATAATCGTATTGTCCGTATCCTGATTGCATTAAAATAACTAACAAAAACATAATGAGATATAATAATACATTTACCTTGATGGGTGTTGAAGTTATTTATATCTGAAGTATTTCCCATAGTATATCCATCCTTATCGCCTTCCTCTTCATCATCTTCGTCATCATCATCTCCATCATCATCGACAAAAATATGCTGCTGATCACTTGAATCTGAAGTTTGTAATTTAGCTCGTAAGACACGGCTAATGGAACTTACAGTTGGTACAGTTCGTTTATCACATAACCGTTCTTCTAAAAGTTTATCTCGTATTTCCCAACTAAAGAGATTGGGATTTTCTCTTTTCAGTTCTTCGATTCGCTGCTCTATATCCGACGGTGCTACCCTAGGTTTACTGCCTCCAATCATTCCAGGTTGGATGGTGCCAGTTTCTTGGTACCGCTGCAGAATTTTGGAAACACAACCATGCGATACTCGAAGTTGCCGACTGATAACGCATGGACGCACTCCTTGGGCAGCAAGTTCCACAATTTTGAGTCGTATGTGACTTGGAAGTGGGCGTCCATTGATGAAGACGCCTCCCAACTGATTTATTCTGCCTTGTCCTGATAACAGAATATATAAATAAATAATTATCACCTCAAATAAAAAACGTAGATTATATTACAACTCAGCTTGCAAATTGTAAGAAGCTAGAATAAGCGCAAATAGAGAGTTTTAGATCTTAAACAACTATATTGGCAATCCGCAAATTATTCAAATCGATATGTTCTACCTTAAAACTTATGGTCATATTTTGAAGTTTACGTCATTTTCTCTTAGTTTATATCACCAACATAATAATGTTATAAATTAGCAAAAAATTACTATGCTTTCCTTTTAACAAGTCTATTGAATGTATCATTATTATACTATTTTTTATTATTATTATTTTATGTTTTTTAATCGTGTTTATTTAAATATATTATAGACTGTTGCTACAAAAGTAGTCGATTTTTATAGTTTGGAGATTTTCATAAACCATCTGCGATTTAACAACAATAAAGATTAAAAAACGGTACCTTTAATAAAATAATTAACCAAAGAAACTTTTTCAAGAACTTGTCTTTGGCTCAAGACGTCATTTATTTCGAACATCACTAATTTGTTTAATCATCACAATAACCAACACTGAATATATATACTAGTCAGAGGCGCGGTAATTCCATGGAATTACGACACCATATCTTTCCCCATGATATGGTCCGATTAGTTTATATCTCTGTCCACTTCTCTATCTTTTCCGAAAAGAACAGTTCATATTTTGCCAAATTCACATTTTTGCCAAAAATAACTTACCAGTATTCAATAGCATGTCATCCGTAATCTTTGCATGTCATAAACTTTTAAGTTGTGTGTCAATATTAAAATAACTTTCATCTATATCGGGAGAGATTAGAACATTAATTTAGCCTTAATTCTACTAATCTTAAAACTGGTCTGAAATCTTCATTAGAATATACTTCTGTTAGATATCATTTTCAATGATCTGATTATAATAAATAAATTGAATTCAAGTTTCTGAAAAAAAGAAACTAAACAGGATCTGAAGTGAAAACGTGTGCATGTTATACATGTTAGACCTAGTATTTTATATTAGAACTACTATTCTCTACACACCTTTCATTACACCATCCATGCTTATACCATCTTCTCATAAAATAGTAGTCTTCCTTTAAAATGAATTTATTTTACACCGAACGCAAAGGGTTTAATAATAGGCGCGTGACATTAATTATTCACAGAACATAATTTGAATTATAAAAGGTAGATAAAAGATTTGAGGCAATGGATGGAGTTAAGGCATCTTTCGACCTTTATAATGACTTGAACATGTCTTATCTTTTTATTTAAATCATTCACCTCACGCTTAGGGATATCTATACAGGTATACATTTGCGCTTAAGAACATAATTGTATTAGCGAAGGTTTCAATTTTTTCAATTTATTTTGAATGAGAGTTACAGTGATTAAAATTATACACATTATAAAATTTAACATTACATATACTAGTAGACAGGTCATCCTATTTATGATTTTTAATCTAATATGAAAATAAAGAAAACCCTTCATAATTTCAGAAGCAAAAGAAGACATTTAATGTATTAATGATTGTAGTGTAAGTTCGTCGTATTTGTAATTTAGGTGTGTCACAGGGTTCGCGTATCAAACCCATTCTTTTAGTGTAATTTACTGGTATTATAAACAATATACAATATTCAAAACACCATTAAATTCGGTACCACATCGGCTGCTACGCCTATACGGTGATTACATATAAACACCATTGAAAATGAATACAAAACATACATCATATAAAAAATAAAACACGACATTATCATATTTCACCTGGGTTTTTTTGTTATGCATGTAAGTTCGCTTTAATTCTAATTATATGGTGTGACACAGGGTTCTCCTTTCAAACCTATACTTTTGGTGTAGTTTGCAAGTAATGTCAATAGCCAGTCCAATAGTTTATAAACGTCCGTGTCATTAATTATAATATGCAATATTCAAAACATAATAATTAAATTCGGTTTCCGTGCTACATCGTTCATGTGACCAGGTTTCAAAGACGTTATCGGTTTTATAGAAATTCAATTTATGTGAAGCTTATGTCACATGTTAATAACTATTTTATAGAAATTCAATTTATGTGAAGCTTATGTCACAGGTTAATAACGTATCTTTTAAATATTAAAATACATGTTCTCAAAACATTTTAAACGCTGTTACAATAACGACGGTTTAAACAACAATTCTTAGATCTAAGTTACAAAGTTAACATTAGAAAAATCTCTAAAAGATCATAATGATGTAAAATACCTTCTAATGGCATTGGATGCAATAATCCAAATTCTGACAGTGAGAATGGTAAAATTGAACCCAACATTTTCACTCTACTTTCTCCTCACTTAAAGATATATTCTTCAACCATGAACACTTGCTTATTCTTTAACATTATAAGTAAATTTAACTGGTCATAAAGTCAATTTTCTTTTCGGTAAAAACTCCATTGGTTTCCAACCGAGCGATTGGATGAGTGTTAAAGTCACGTGGTTAGGTAGTACAATCTTTAACTGGATTCATCAACAATTCGAAAAAAATGTATGATCCGCTTCAGTGGAAGCTATGAATATAGTTAATGGATTATCTATGGTCGAATTAATTCCATAATTTTATAACACTTAAGGCTACAACAAATGCAATTCACGCGTTTTGACACCATATTTGATTGAATTAGTCGTCGTTACGCCTCTCGCTCTTCATGTATTAAAACCTTGAAAATTATGTTGATAAATATCGTAAAGAGTATCATAGCATGCACTTGACAAATTATAACGACTTGTCTATTATTCAGAAATAAAGAATATGTTTTTTTAAAATTAACTGATACTAAAAGTATAGGTTATAATGTTATAGCGTGTGAATAGCAAGTCTTGTATGTCTCCATTTCTTCTGCTTTCAAAAAGTTGAACATATTTTGAACAGCTTTCCATATTTTAGTTTTAATTTGATTTATCTAAATTATAATCAAATTACCTCATTCGTAGCACATCGTTTTATTATAATGGGAAAGAAAAGGGGATTGCTCATATATCGTTGTTAAGATCTCCTCAAATTTAATCTGTTCAGAATAATGAAACATCCTTTATACCAATTGAAAACGGTTTACGCTTTCTTAATTCCAAGGAAAATCGGGCTCAGCACGGTGCCACTTTTACAATAAGAGTCAACATCAAGCGAGTTGTGATCTTGGGAAGGATATAACTGACTTTAGAAACTCTGGTGCGGTGTCACAGCATGCCATTTTATTTTTCAGTTTTTTATCAATGAACCCGCAATTAAGATGATTCGCCTGGTGTAAAGAATCGAGTTAATATCGAAATGCTCATGAAATGAAATTTATATAAATACTGAAGCTCTATTGGATTGTAAATAATATAACAACAATGCGCGTAGTGTCTTAAATTCGCAAGGTCTTTGCAGAATGTCAAGTAATTTTCCACGAAGAGAACATATTTTACGGAGAGTTAAGAAAGGTATTTACGAATATAACGCGCCTTTTGACTAAACGTAATATGCCTATCACAGGAATACAATGAAACATCGCAAGGAAAATAGATTTAAAAGGATAAACAGAGACAAGGCGTGACTATATGGCGGAGCTGTCACCACTAAGCGGGAGCTTTGCGCCAGAAAGGCGACGAAAACTAATGCATTCTTAAGAATTATTTTATGTTAGAAAAAGCTATTTAGTCATACTATAATAACATAGAGGCATTGTAGCACATTACTATGCTTATTGTATAGAAATTCTCAACTCGATTAAACTATGTTATGATGACTTCCATCAAAAATAATATGATTACAATCATAGAGAAATTTCAGTATTAGATCCGTCGGTAATTAGCTCAGTGATTTCTATATAATATGCAACTTATAAATAATCGGAATATGTAGTCTTCGGAGAGATTGACAATTCTGATCCATTTTGCCCCGCTTAAAGTTTGTCGCCAGCACCCAAACCAAAATAGACAGTTCCGAAAGTATTAGTTGTGCATAGAATCTAAAATCTGTCCATCACAGAATATAATTTAATGCGTTAATGGTTAAATTTCTTGTTGTAAAGGAACCACGGTAGTTCTTTTAAGTTCTGTATGTAGTCAAGAGTGGTCAATTACCAATTTACGTTTTTGCCTTTCTCTTTTCGTGGGGAAACATTACTTGTATCCTGCTGAACCAGATACCTGCTTGCGTGGGGAGACGGTGGGTGGGGTTGACTTTGGGTACAACAAAGCACAGTTCCCCCGTCCATAATGTATTAATGTTATCATCCAATGAATTTATTGTTGAATTGCCCAATGTCATCTCATATTATCTTTGTTTTGACAATTATATAATATAGAACCTTCTGGGTATGACGTACTAGACCATGGGGATCCAATGAAAGTCTAGAGTCAGTCTAAGTTAGCGTATCTTATGAATTTTGATGATTTTTCATATAGAAAGAAACAGTACCAGTTAGAACATATTGTACCATGTATATGTAACTATTCAATTACTTTCATTATATTTGCAAGATTTCATAATGTATACGAGCTTGTGCAATGGGGAGACGAGCTTTTATTTGATTAAGATCATATTTCACTAGATTTTGATCGATTCTTTATTTCCATCTATCACTAATGGTTGAACAATGTCAACCACAAGAAAATCATAATATCTTATAAAAGGCATGGTACGAAAAAATGGAATGTAGGCCTATATTGTATGTTAGAGTAAGATTGTGAAAAGTGGTATTTCGTGAAATCTCTAAACATTTTTCAATAATTTCATGAAACCTCGTTTTGGTCAGAGGTGTGTGTTTATTAATTATTACAGTTGAGGCTGTGGTGGCATCTGGATTTGCACTTTAATTTTGACAGGAAGCACTTCCAGCGGCCTAGATTTCTAATTAAACCTAAATTGGAGTGAGAGGAAAAAGAAAATCCTAAGTAATATTCATGGATAACAATCACTATATTATATACACACGACGTTTCCACAAGATTTCATTAATCATTATCAATTGCATACACAATTACAACTTGGCTATTTTCTAGTCTATGCTTGATAACAACCAGTGAAAACTTGTCCAAACCCCGTATGTATATAGAAAATCTCCTACGAGTGTTTTTTGATATCAAAAAATATCAACACAAGTTGATAAAGTGAAAAAAAACGAGGCTCTGCCACAAATACATCCACAAATAAATAAATAAAATTCTTTGGTATAGATTTCACTTTTAATGAATATAATTACATTACAGCGTAGTAATACATCCGTTTTTTGACGGTAGTTTAGCTATTGCAAAATCCTATATATTGACCCAATATTCCCTTCAAGATCAATTAAATAAAAACAGTTTCTTTTTAATAATAAAAGTCACTTTTTATTTAAAATAAGTGGTTTCTTTAAAATAAAAGAAAGTAGTTCCTTTTTGATTGACCAATCAAATTCATGTAGGCCTAAAGCGATATCTCCTGAGATATCGCAGTAGATTATGTAGGCCTATGTTATTTATCATACAAGCGATATCTACTGTCAGATGTGTTATTGGGTGATAAAGGACTATACATTGTGATTGTTATCCATTTTGTATTATGCCATAAACACCACCCACCCAACCCCCGCTCATCCTTTTATTGGCATTTGTTTTAATTTTGGCTTATTAATATTACAAAAAGAATGATCCTCGGGGTCATCACTGTTTTAAGATATCAACCTCATCAACTTATTATCACTTGTAATATCCCATATTCTTCATTTTTTTTATCCTTTTCAGGGTTCTCGATATACAAATAAAATGAATTGAGATAATATTTAATGGGGTTTAACGTCCGACTTCTCTTCACTTTACCGATCGACTATATAGGCGGCCTATATTACCGTCTGTCGGAGCAGTAGTTCTTTTAATTTCGTGTTTGCAGTATTCAAAGTAACCAAATTCGATGTTAATATGGTTTTACTTTTTAAAAAAGAAATAAACCCCAAAACCTGGGAGGCGTCCTGCTGTAGCAGCTCCTATCCTATCCGTATTATTAATCACTTCAGTTGTTGATCTAAATTTCAGATTGCTCTACTTTCTTTTAATATGGTGTAAGTCGTGAAAAACATGACTACATATCACGTGATTTCTATATTTTACCGGAAGTCCCACGTGACACCATAAGAAATTGCTAAAAATAGAACACAATTCGTGAGAAAAACTGTGATCGAA
The DNA here is from genome assembly GCA_948474765.1 of Patella depressa. NCBI lineage: Eukaryota > Metazoa > Mollusca > Gastropoda > Patellidae > Patella > Patella depressa. Next base: position 35,812,097 of record OX419721.1, read on the forward strand.
AAAAATGCTTGATGAAGATCTAATTTAATGTTTTTGCGAGGATATCAGTAAGTGTTACTTTTTTAGTAATAAACATATGTCACTCAACTGAAAAGACATTGCATGGTTTGCTTACTTATTTATCGTTTCGGTCGACATCTTTATAAAAAGTTGTCAAGTGGTTAGAAGAGACACTTCCTTTCAAACTTCCTCCATCGCCTACTGTACAGACACGTTGCAAGTTACAAGGTGTCAGTCATCACGATTGTTTGGAATCAGGACATGCTCATACTAAAACGATTCATACTATATACAAATTTAGGGAATAGTCAAATGCAGTGTTATTGTCAACAGACAATTTGCAAGTAGTTGTCCTACACTCTTCAAATAAATCGCTTGTCAATATTATAATATCAATTATGTCTGTATCATGTTATGTAATTTAATTAGGTTTGTTTTTGATTTACTACTTGACATCTGACATAATTTCTTTGAAGTTGGTGTTCAGAGTATGTAGCATATCAAGTTGCCGGTTTTGGTACATGTTTACTTTACGTACATGAATGAGGGTTACATTTTGTAACAAGATCAAAATTGTTACATAGTTAGAATTTTATAACCTTAACCTGTATGGTGCGAGTGATTATGTTGATTGAATATAGAATTAGAAATTGGAAGTCTGAACTCTGAAGTGAAATCTGGGCTTGCATAAATAGCTGAAAAATTTGTCCAGTCCTCAAGTATAAATTTTGGTACAGTAAATGCAATAGACTCTTTTTTAGTTCTGTCTAATATAGTTTTCTATTTAAATTATTAATGTAGTTTAATAATAATGTTATAGTATGATATGTTAACACTTATCCAATAAGATAGTAACAAAATTATTATTGATACCTATATAATTTTGTGAATGATGTGGAAATTAAACCATTTTTAGTAAACTTTTTCTTAAAAAAACTATTGTCAAGGAAACAAAAGAATCGTCACACCCCCAAAAGTTCAATCCCAACAATACACTAGATTTTTAAACATTCTCCCAAATTGAATTTTGAGCTGTAGATTAACATTTTAATCCACTTAAAGTTTTCGCGTGTGCTACATTGCTAACTGGGGCTGGTGGGGATTGAGTGGTTAGGGTGAAATATTTGTGTCAAAAGCATCCCATTTAAAATTTAGATTTATGATAGAATTGAAAAATAAATGAATTATTTAGTTATTAAGTGTCTAATGAAAGCATAGTGTAATTCAAATGTTTCATGTTGCATTTATAATGATACAAGAAATAAAACTGAATTTCAGCCATTTTAGTTAATAACAAACCAAATTTTTAAATTACCAGTACTAAATTTTGGTCATATTACTTCATGGTATTGGGAGTGGACACATCCTTCCTTAATCAGATGTTTTCAAGTTTAATTCTCCTAAAACAGCATTACATTATTTTAATTGAATAAACCAGTTAATTAGTGTGTCCTTAAAGGGCAACGATGTTCTTGTTTCAAAACAGGACTTACTCATGGGCAATAACTCTTGTTGAATGTGTAATGTCTAATGATATGGATCTAATCTGTTGTTAACAGAGTCAATCTGCAGAGAAGATTAATCAATAATCTCATTTACACCAACACAATATGATAGAAGTTAAAGGTGTTACTCACGGTATTAATCAATAAAATACAAATAATATCTCTTAGATTTAACCCAGTTAGAGAGGACAATAACTCGGGTAACTTGCCAGAACTTTAAACAAGCACCATATTAAGACAATATGATACACAGTATAAGCTATTTTATACCTGGTTATTACTATTAATTAAGAAATTTAACAGAAAATAGACCACACTTCGTATTATTTCTTTATTTACAAAATAACCAGGACTGCAAAAGTTGAATTAACAATACATTAAAAATTATTAGTTAAGCAAATGTGGTGTGGTATCAGGTGTTCTAGATATTTTGTAATTGCACCATGTCTTGTGCGAACGACATTTATCATTAATTGTAGCTAATTGGAACACTACCAATCATATTCGGTGTGAGTTTTATTTAAATCTCAAGATTTTGTTTTATTCTATAATCTTCAGGGTTTGACCTTAATATTGATGTCATGGGGTGGCTAACAACTACAGTTGTATTCATAATAACGTAACTTTATAGATTTACTACTTCTTAATTTATCACATGCAATGTTTCAATACTCTTGCATGTATCGTGATCAAGCAGTGATCAATAATGAATTCAACCATACATTTATTATGGTACATCCACGATTAATACAATATATAGTAATCAAAACATTCAATGATGATATAATCACAAAAATCACGTTACTATCTAGCCATATAACTGATTAACTAGCTAGGTACTGTGTGTTATTATGAATATTATACCTCTACTTCTAAATGTCATTCAAGGATACAGAGATAGGGGCGCCTTCTCAACCTCGTGGGTTTCCCCCGGGCACTCCGGTTTCTTCCCACTGCTAAAGACCCCTACACGCAAGCGAATTACTGAAATAAAATTAAACCAGATGTTAGTCCTGAAATGACCTAGTTTGTGTTGAGTGGACGTTAAACCCCATTTCTCTCTCTCTCTCTCTCATTCAAGGATACTACAGTTTTGCTTGTCTGTCCCTTATTTGAGTTTCCTGCTCCTTATTTGAGTTTACACCAAATTTCATTTGTTATTTTTAATTCTGCAAATCCAAATCTTTCATTGTTTATTTTCGTAATTTTTGATAGCCAGTGGCATTCTCAAATAAATATTCTTCCGTCTTCTTGCAGCTGGTGCAGAAAGCTAAACCCTATTTAATATTCCATTTCATTTGCAATATTGCTGTTATAGCTTAATGGTACAATTCCTATAGAGGCTTCAGATACAACCTGTTGATTCTAAAATTATCAGGGAACCACATTGACTTACTAACCTTGAGGTTCTTTGTTCGTTCCAGGTGTTGGCCGAGAAAGTTCATTAGGATTGACAAGGGACAATATATATTAATATTACATGTAGTCTTTCAGATTTGATAAAAACCAACGTCCTGTGTACACATTGGCATGCACGTAAAAGAATCTTGGCAAGGCACACTGTATGGTGTATGACCGTCTAAATTAGGAGGGTAAACTTACTCTCCCGGACACATATTACCACTGTTTGTCGTGTATTTTGTACACAGGGAGCAGTCCATTTGCTGATTACACTATTTTGCCTATAACGTTTTTTTAGGACTTCGAATTCTGTCTAATGGTTTGGATTGTTCGTACTTGGTTTTATTTTATTAAACCCTATTTCATTTCATTTCTAAAATTATTATGCAGATGAATCATCTATTACAGTCTTGGTTAAATCCTAAAACTGATGGTAACATGAAGCAGGATCACACCTGCAACCCTGTGTTTTTTTCTCCCATTTCCTCCAACTAAAGAAACCTCCCCCATCTATATTTAGTCCTGTACTGTTGTGTCATAAATAGTTATATTTTGTTATGAATATAATTGATGTCTATCTGTATAGGTTATGTCATTAAGTAATGTCACTAAATCCTATTACTAATATAATCATACATCATATTGATAAGAAGAGAGAGAAAAAGAGATTATCATATTCTATAATATCCTACAAAGACAACAAAGAGACTTGTTCTATATCAACCGTCTTTATCCTATCCTACTCGAGCTAACTCACAGCCAGCATACAATTTACCCAATAACCCATAATGCTACCAGGCTACACTATTAAATGTACAATGTCAACTGCGAGCTTTTGTTAAGTAAAGTAGCTTTCAGCTCATTGGCTATAGCTGTGTATGTCTTTAATGACTAAAAGTGGAATGTTTTATTTTCCCAGGTGTTGAGCAGATGGAGTCTAAACAGTGGTGACTGAACAACTAAGGTGACAGTACAGAGCCTTGCAGAACTACATATCTCTGAGTCACGGAAGGTCGATAACTTATTTGTTGTTTAAGGTAAGTGTAAACAAAACTTGATGTATTTTTATTTACATGATTTAAATGTTTAACAAGTGGCCATGGGTCTGGGTTTGAAGTAGGATCATTATCGTTACCATTTAATGAAACAATATGTCTGGTGTTTCCATAATATAAAACCCTTTATGTGACGCATTATATTCTTCAACACAATATATTTTTTTCTATCTTCCATGGTACTTTCATGTGAGTCTTATTTATCTTATTAAGCTCTTAAGTTGATGTTGAAATTAAAGAGCGGGGAAAAATGCATTGTTAATTAAAGTGGAATCATGTAAGAATTAGATAAAGAGCTGGTCATTCTTGCTCTAATATTTCAAAAATAGATAATGCAAAATTAATTGAATTTTATTCATATTACTTTATTTTGAGCCAAGTTATCAATGGCTGTAGTATTGACATCGTAACTGCCATGCTGGTCATTCGGGTCTAAGCCTCTCTTCTCCATTTTTAAATTAAATCATTAAATGACCAAACCAATCTGATTGATTGTACTTAAAATCATAGCCACCTGATGGAATTGAGATTTGATTTTGGTCTTGTCATGTGAATAAATGTCTATTCAATAATTTATGTAACATTTAAATCCCAAAGAAAGACCTGCAGTAGGCAGATTTAGCTCTTACATAATGTATGTTTAAGCATGATACTAAGAAATATGGTACAGTATTTGAGGTTTTTCAGTGGTACAGTTATATGTCTCTAGTAAAGGAAAATAAGTTCATTGCATGTGAATGGTTGAACTTTTGATATCATATGCAGCTGTTAAAAAGTTTATTTTTTCTGTTTGGAAAATAAACTAATGTTTATATATACAGTAACTTAGCAATTATCAATGCTTTTAATAGTCATACAGACATTACAGGAGGATGCCAAAGTGATCTAAATTGGGTTACCTTCCCAATCACATGTGTTTTATCCTGGTCTATTGGTTTCCCGCAACTGTTAAAGACCCCTGCAATCAAGCAAATTAAGATAAAGCAAGTTTGGTTGATGTGAAACCCATTTCTCTTCCATTCAGTCTTTGGCTTTATAATGGAGCCTACTCATGTGTTTATTATGTTGATTGAAATATAATAATATGATATACCCATGTTAAGGGGGGGTTGGATAGCCAAATGTTTTGCATGTGCGTGCTGTATCATAAAGCCTGTCATTGAGTCAACTGGCGTGCTTTCGAATCCCTGATTGTATGTGACAAGAATCAGGGTCGCCTGTCCAACCTCATGTGTTTTCTTCTATGCGCAAGCAAATTATTGGAATGAAATAAACTGCATGTTAGTCCCGAAATGATCTTGTTTGTGTTGACTGGACGTTAAACCCCATCTCTCTCTCTCTCTACCCATATTAAGAATTTTATCTTCTGATATTTAATTTAAGAGTTGAATTTTGAGCAAATGTGATTTTCGATCATTGTGTCACTAGGTTTCTTAATGGAAGTATGTCTATTTGTATACCGTCTAAAAAAATTGTATTATATTTATTTAAATGTCATTAACATACAACAGAGGGCCTGGCAATGGAAAATGCGTAATCATTTGAATGGGATAAAAAAATATGAGGTCCTGTGTATACATTAATGTACACGTTAAAGAACGATTAACAGTTAGAATTAGAAATAAGTGTAGACCACAGCACTGCTGTCTTGGCAAAATTTCTCTCATTAGTCCAGTCATTGCAGAAAAGTAGGAAGTTTAACCCAATTTTATTTCCTGGTGTAAATATGAATTGTGGAATTCGATCAATAGGATAACAAATTCATATCTTACATTATGGACACCAGAGAATAATTATATGTCTGGTTCACAGATGGTAAGCTTTGAAAATATCTATTTGTCATATAAAAGTCGTATCAAAGGTTATTTAATGGTGTATTATTTTTCAGGATGTTAAATGTTTAATAATAGTGACTAATTGGTATGGGTGATATAACACCTACAGGGTTTAGGTAAGACAAACCTTAATTCATAATCTGGGAGAATACAGGAGGGTGGTTCCAGAATTTTCCAGGAATCTGGCAAACCCCTTCCTGCAAAAATTCCTGATATTGTTTATTAGTATAATTCGTTTTTGTTTTACAGTGACTCTAAATCTTATGATTGTTTATTAGTATAATTTTTATTTGTTTTATAGTGACTCTAGATCTGATGATTGTTTATTAGTATAACTTGTGTTTGTTTTACAGTGACTCTAGATCTGATGATTGTGATTATTATTATCATTCTCCAACACATTATCAACATAATTCAGACACAGTGAGTTTATTTATAATTAGTTTACGTTGCTTTTGACAAGATTTTATTTTCATTTAGACATGTAAGCTTCAATACAATGAACAAAGTACTTTATTATACATCCTCATTTAATGCGGATTGTGGACCTATATTGTCATTCTTTCCTTCGGTTGTCAGTTCATGAATTGACTATCCGTATTTTCTTTTAAAAACACTCTACAGTTTAAAGTTATAAACCTTACAAGGTTTATTCATTTGGTCATAAAGAATAACCTCACCGACAAAGTTCAAAGTTATGACAGCTTGATAACTTGATACAGGAATTATATCCATTGTAAATCATGAAAACTTGTGAACGTGAGATAGAGTTCTTGACAAAAATTCTATAACCCCATTTCGAAGGCAGACATACATGTGTTGCTAATTCTGTCTTGCAACAATTTATTGCTAACACCCAACGAGTCAGAATCTTACTGTCACAGCTCTTGAAATATTTTTCGAGTTTTTAGTCATTACCAGAATTATCTCTCCTGTCATATTTTTACTTTTAAAAAATGTTAATGTGATTTCTTTTCATGTTCTCAGTGAAATTATTTAAGAAATGGTTTGATTGTAAATTTTGGAGTTTAAAGATTGTAAATTTTGGAGTTATCACCCTTTTAAAATCAAATTTATTGAGTTGTTGAAGTTAGTGGGTACAGTGTATATTAGTATAGTATTGCCCATGTATGATCTTTTACTTCAATTTTTGTCTTACAGATGTTTAATGTCGGAACTCGTCATTTCCCATGTGAAAACTGTGACAAGATCTTCACGGATCCCAGTAATTTACAGAGACATATAAGATCCCAGCATAATGGAGCTAGATCCCATGCTTGTGTGGACTGTGGCAAAACCTTCGCCACTTCTAGCGGTCTGAAACAACATCAACACATTCACAGTAGTGTAAAACCATTTATTTGTGAAGTATGTCTCAAATCCTACACCCAGTTTTCAAATTTGTGCCGACACAAACGTATGCATGCCGATTGCCGCCAACAAACCAAATGCAATAATTGCAACCAGACTTTCACCACTGTTGCCTCTCTGAGTAAGCACAAGCGATTTTGTGATAGCTCTCTAAAGAATAAAATCGATCTTAGCACGTCCACTGACAGTACAGTCGGTTGCCTTAGTAAGACTAATAGTCCGTTTTCATGGAATTGGATCGATCTTAGTCAATTTCGTTTCAATGACATGTTTTATTCGAAATTTGGTTCTTTCTTGCCAGAAGGGTTTTTGTCTCTACAGAATATGTTGAATGACCCCAATATATCTGTTGATTGTCTGCAATTAATCAGTGATGGTCTTACATTGGACGAGAAGCAGACCTTCGATGAATTAGATAGAGATTCTGATCCAAGTATTGACAGCGATCGGGAGAATAGCTCAGGCTCGGATGTAGAATGCTTCTCCACAGATGACCTGGATAACATGGAAATCAGCAATTCCGATTTCTTTTATTTTATGTCCACAGAGATCTTGCCAGCCTTACACTCATTAGATTTAAAATGCACAAATTTAGAGATACAAAGTCTCTGCGCAGATTTAGGGGAAATGTTTTCTGTTTATTTGAAATCTCCAGCCGTAGAATTTCCTCTTGATTTGTCTCAAACGCATGTTATGGAGAGACCGAGGATTTCTCATATTTATGAAACTGTGAAGTACAGCAAGGGTAATTTCCCTTTGATAAGACCTGTACTGGAGTCCATGATATCATTTAACCACAATGAAATTCGTCTGATGAAAAATACTACAAAATTTATGCCCAGGATGACATCGGCTCCTGTCTCCCAAGAACGTAAAAATTATCTCATGCCACCCCAAACAAACATAAACAAATTTCCAGAGCCTTATCAATTTAAACATATTAATAAAATGAAAGAAAGATACTGCTGTAAATTTTGTGGAAAACATTTTCCCCGCTCTGCAAATCTTACTCGCCATTTAAGAACACACACTGGAGAGCAACCTTATAACTGTAAATATTGCGAACGTTCATTTTCGATATCGTCTAATCTACAACGGCATATTCGCAACATACACAACAAGGAGAGGCCATTTAAATGTCCATTATGCGATCGGTATTTCGGCCAGCAAACTAATTTAGATCGTCACTTAAAAAAGCATGATTCTGTTAAATCTATGGAAGGGGATCTATTTTTCCACAAAGATGATTAAAGATTATTATTGTACCAGTAATGCATTTAGATTATTACTCAGTATTACAATATTCTAAATGTTTCATCAAATGGTTCATTTTCACCAGATATCTAGTAAAATAAATGTTTTTATGGGAACCAATGTGTATTGATGAATGGCAATATGAATACTTACTAACATACCAAGTTAAGAACAAAATAATTCACAGAATCCATAGAGAATTTCATGGTAAAATTTGCCATCAGTGTTTGGATAAAATAAAGATTTTTGCAAAATTATACTTCAAAATGAATCTCTTTTTCAGAAGAATTGCCATTTGCAAAACATTTTTTTCCAGACATATAACAAATTAATGTCCCGAAGGAAAAATTCTTTTCATTATCTTTTTTTGCATTTTATTACATTGTTTATGTATACTCTGTCAGAGATTTTTTTATTATCACTACCAAAAGGTAATTTTTTCATTTAGTCTCTGAAATCTGAAATTTTAGGAGGTATAAATTGTTATTGTATATTTTTCGGAAATGTTATATTGTTATTGAAATAACAAGAAGGATACAGGGTTATTGCATGTAATATTTCTATAATCTGATCTGATTTTTCATTGCCGCCCTCAAATCTGAATTTGTATTGGGTATTAATTGTTATTTTGTATATTTTGAAATTAAAAATAGAAGACGGGGTTATTGCATCTAATCTGATCTATTTGATAAAGGCTCTTAAATATGGAATTTTATGAGGTAGTAAGTGTTATTGTGTATTTTTTGAAAATGTTATATATTGTTATTGAAATAACAAAGAGGATACAGGGTTATTGCATGTAGCATTAGTAATATAAATCATATACATGTACTCCTATACATTTTTTTTATAAAACACTATATTTGATGAGGATCAACTCTGTTTTGATCGGATTAAGCATGTGGTATTAGAGGTAGATATATTCTATGCATATATTATATACATGATTTTAATTACAATACTTACTTTATTATTATACATTATATTTGTCTTAAGAATTTTTACCATTATTCATGAATTCATTTATAATAATGACCAGTATTATTTTAGCGGCCATTAAATTTTACGTACAACTTTTTGTACAATTTTTCTGTAATGAATATGTACATTGTATATATATAACATATTTTTATTGAGGGACCATTATTATTATTATTATTCCTGCCCAACACATTTACAAATATGAAAAAAAAGAATTCCTTTATGCTTACCTTTTTATAATTCTAATGTATTCCAAATACAAATTTAATATTTTTATTGTTATTTGATGCCAAAATTGATGTTTAAGTATTGCCAATCAGTGTCTCTTAATTGCCAAAATTTTTTATTAATTATTATACTTTATATATGTCATTATGTATTAGATATGTGGTTCAAAGATTTTTTTACAAATATCCACAGACAAATAAGTGCATCTTATGAACAGGGAAATATGTTATTAATGCCCTTGTTTTATTGCCAAAGGAGTATTTTATATTTTAACTGGAGTCCCATTATGACTAATAGATTCTTTTTGTTCATTATATGTAGAACAAAGAATTTTCCTGCAATATTTTATGGTTTTCAAGATAGTCCACCATCACCATTGATTCATTAAAAAAAACACTGGCAATTTTTTTATTATTGTATTTATTAGTTTTATTGTCAATTTATTTTCTTGTCGTTATATGTTGGTTGTTAGGGTATGGGATACCTGTTGTGTTAATGTTTTCAAAATTGTTTTTTACCAGATTGTAGTCCGATTTCTCATACCTCTGTTTTGAATACAGAACAAAAATCTTGATCCTGTATTGTAATACATACTGACACTGACATTTCTCCAGACTGAAAATCTTACTATTCCACAACATTGTAATTAAAGATCTATCAATCCATAAGGAAGTTATGATCATTGTAAGTTCATATTGTTACTGAAAATCTGAAGGGTTATCAACATTAAGTACAATGTTTGGTTTCAATCATCCATGTTATCATAAAAAAAAAACCTTTTCAACACTCTTAGCCTTCTGGATTTAACCTTTAAATTGTATATTAAGGATTCAATAATATTTATTCAATAAATTCACTGGAATAAATACTACAACCCTTAATTTGGTTGTATTTGCCACTAAAATGACTACTTGACAAATTCAGCCATCAGTCGTAAACACGATTAGATTGAATTACTTGAAAAGAACATAAAGTATATTAAATTACCTTTTCTAAAATGTTTTCAATCATGACAAGACTCTGGTCTGTAATTAATGTACCTGTTAATTTTGTTTGTTTGGTTGTCATTGGTTCTTTGTTAATTAATCCTATTATTATTATTATTACATATTATTTACATATTGTTTCATCATTATGCAAGTGCTTGTTGATATTATTTTGTTTGAATTACTGTTTTTTTTTGTTTTTGTTTTCATGATTCAGAAAATATTATTACTTTCCAAAACTGAACCAACATTTTACCTTGAAAATTGCCCACCATACATTATTTATACTAGTTGAAATATTGAACTCGTGTGATGTATTTCATTGAAATACACGTGCTGAATAGTGTCTGTATGTTAAGTTGTTTAATGCTCTTGTGCAAGACATTGTGCAATATATTAAAACAACAGCTCAGGGACTACATCCCTCTTGTTGTTTCAATATATTACTTAATTTCTCGCTCTCGACCATTAAACCACACATATTGTTGTTTTCATGTAACTTTTGTCTTTGCTTACTTTTTTTTTTTTTAAATCTCATTCCTGAACAACAATAGTTGCAGCTAATCGTGTCTGTAATATTAATCTATGAAATATTTGATAACAACATATTTAGATACTTCAGAAAAGACATTGTTTAATGAAAATTCTATGATCCTGTAATGGGATTCATTTTTGGGGGGGATAATGTGAAAGTGACTTTACTTGGTATCTAAATATGTAACACCACTTCGACTATTGCAAAGCAAATTGCAGTATCATATAAATTTATAATGGTAATCTGAAGGCACCTATAATGAAATAAATAGGCTATCGATTGGGTTCCTGTTCCTATTGAAGGTCTGATTTAATGTTAATCTTTCACCTACAAATCAACCTGTAGGTGGGAACGGAACCCAAGTGAAGATTGCCTAATAAGACACCCCACATTAGTAATCATGTAACAAGCAATGGTTAATGTGGTAATGATACTCATAACCCTTGCTTCATACTATGATTAAACTTTATGTTTTACTAGTCATCTTTATATAGTGTAAATCTATTCATATTATATATTGCATGTTTATTATTATCTCCAATCATGTAATACAACTTAAAAGTCTTTTTTATATCAGATATGTGAACACAAGTTGATAAACTAACCTGCGAGTTGGATCACAAACTGTGCCCTAAGCACTACTCATTTTGTTTTCTTCTTCATCCATGAAAAAAGCTCAAGGCTCCAATAATTTGACTATGATTGAGATGAAACTTGGCATGCTGGTTTCTTAGACAATTGAATAGGGTTGAGTGGACGAATAGTTGAACCATGCATATTGTATCATAACTTAATAAGGTGTGGTTTTGATTCCCAGCTTGTACCAGACAAGGATAAGAGCCATCTGTCCAACCTCATGGGTTTTCTACGGGTCTCCCAGTTTCCACCCACTGCTAAAGACCCCTACGCACAAGCGAATTAATGAAATCAAATTGAACCCTAACGTTAGTCCCCAAATTACCTAGTTTGTGTCAAGTGGACGTTAAACCCCATTTCTCTTTTAGACAATTGAGCATCAATGGCAGAATTCGATTTTACAAGATGGCAGCAACTATGTCTGGTCCATATTATGCTTGTAATTGTTTTTATCAGTTGCTTTGATATATCTGATATAAAGGAAGACAGTATTTATCTCCCATTGGTATTTTAAACTTAAAAATGGAAAAATGATTTGTGTGTGGTAAAACTACTTAATTTTACCATAGACCAATAAAAATTAATTGCTCGTTTCTGATCATTGCATGATATTTATTTTTCCCTTTTCAAGATAAGATAATTCTTGACAAACGAAAACAGTGCATTTTCAAAACCTCTGCAATAGAAACAATAGGTCACTGAAAGATAATGAGAAACAAGTAATTAACTTTAATTGTCCTATTTGTGTCCTATGGTGTTCCTGAAATCCATACACTTTTACCAAAAAAGAACCTTGTGCTTTTTTATTATTTTTCATACATATTTTGTTTGAAGCACAAAGGCCTGTATTTTAGTCGATAATGTAGATCTTGTAGAAGCAAATTTATTGAAAATAAATAACTTATTAGATCTTTATATTCGGTTAGATGTTTTTTGTTTCAAGGATTACATCAAGTATGTCTGAATTTTGCATTCTCGGGTTGAGCAGATTTATTTGAACAATTTTGAATCGGCAACTACAGCGAAATCCCACTTCTATTTTGATTGAAATTTATGTAGCAGTTTAGGAAAGTATAAAATTGTCTTAATATTTTTGATTCACCTAAGGAAGAAATCTGAACAAACACCAACAAGCAACATATTTACCATGAAAATAAGTTGAAAATGTGTTAAACCATCTAAATTTATCCTCTCTGTCTGCCCCTATCATCAAACGTAGTTCAACAGTTATGTTTTAAATGACCAATGCCACCAGACAAAATGTCTTGTCGCAGAACACCCGCCATGCATCCCTGGAAATTGAGCCCCATGGACACCATTGGAATTGAGCTAGTACATATATTTTAAGTACTACATAAAGGTATGTATAAATGGACTGGTACAACAAAATATAACAAATCAAGTCTAATATTATATTTTTTTCTTTTCTTGTATTTACATATATGAAACAATGATAATGTCTATTAACAGTATGACAGAATGTATTGGTGATGTTGATTCCTTAAAATCTTGGTGGCGGGGGTGGTCTCATACCAGGTGGTGGTGGTCGCATACCTCTAGGAGGAGGAGGTGGACCTCTCATTCCTCGCATACCTGGAGGGGGTCCTCCGGGACCTGAAATATAAATGAGAAAATAGTTTTTTTAGGCAGGTGAGCTTTTCCGTGTAGCAAAGAAATGCAGCAAAGAAATGCGAGATCAACTGGAATTATGAAAGAACTCATATGGTCAGTAAACTGTGGCATGTTCATTTATTCTATAATTGCCATTTTTTATTATGTATCATGACATGTATTGTGGAACCATAAATTTTTTAAATCAAACCATTTACATTGTATTTGTCTCCTTTTTGCTATTTGAAAACAGGATGTCTCATTCAAGGGCAATAACTCCATTATTTCACTTCACACAATGAATGTTCATTTGCAAAATGTTTATGAAATAGCATGACAAGCCGTAAATAAAAGGAAACACAAAACAACAAAAGTGTTACAATTTTTTCGTGAAATCACAGAAAAAGATGAGTTACATCATGTGCCCAAATGCAGTTACTAGACAATGTAAAACAAGAAAAGTGCATCGGGTATCTCACAATTTTTATATCACTGGTTCATTGCAGTGCTACCATTAACTACTTAAAACATTTTTAAAATCAAATCAAGTTTCTCTTACCTCCAAACATAGGATGTCCTGGTGGTGGACCTCTCCAGCCAGGTGGTGGAGGTCGCATACCAGGTGGTGGTCTCATACCATGAGGCATACCATATCCTTGAGATCCATCATTCATATAATTACCATCCATATTACCTATAACAATGATTATCAATATACTGGCAACTTATTTAAAATAATCTACTAAAGGACAATATTGGTGTCAGCCATTATCACATGTGATAGAACTTGTTAAACACATTCCAAATATAACATGAACACAGATCATTGCTACAACATTATGTGTAACGAAGATTTCAAAAAACAGAAGTGACTCGATAAATGGAAAACAAGAGTTATACTTCTTATAACTGGCTGAAGTAACAAGCGATAACAGATACATGTCCAAACTTCTGCCGACTGATAATTCCTTTGACGACCAAATATGAGTCTGTGAGAGGATATGTGACAATTTAAAAAAATATTTGAATGTCAGTAGATAAGAAAAGACAAGAAAAAAAAGCAAAGCCTTGTACATTCCCTTGGTTTTTTTTTTTATTTATTCTATACTGAACAGGCTTTTTCTATTTATTTTTTTGTTTGCTTTCTCTTATCTAGTGACAGTCAATTCTTTTTATGATTGTCTCCTGATATCTTTCGAACGCCTTTTCATTGAGAGAATACCGATAATACAAGACAACTTTATAAACCATGATGAGAGTAACTTGTAGTTAAACAAACTGAGTGAAAAATATCCATTATATAATATTTTCACTAAATGTCTTTTAAAGATATAATACTTATCTTACCTTGATTCATATTAGGTGGGGGTGGTGGCATTCTAGGAGGTCCAAACATATGATGCCCACCTAAAATATAAAAACATGGGCATATACATGTAATTTACCAGTAATTGAACATCATAGCTTCTTTTATTCGTAACATAATAAATTAAATATCTTTATAACACCTTTTCCTTAATCAGTTTGCTGCAATACTTTTATTGCAAGAAGAGAAACAAGAAAATACAGGAAAATAATTTTTAAAAAAAAACAACAGACAAATCATATCTCGCAAAGTCTGGAACAATACAGGAAAATAATGTAAAAAAGCCCAGACAAATCATGTCTCACAAAGTCTGGATGTGAACCTCGCATAATCTGTCAAAGTTGATAAAAACTATAATTACCTGGATGCATGCCTGGAGGCATTGGTGGCATTCCGCCTGGAGGCATGGGAGGTGGCATCATACTGTTAGGAGGTGGTACTGGTGGAGGTGGCATAGGTGCTGCTGATGAACCTATAATAATACACAAAGAAACCAAATAAGTTGGTACACCATCTGAGACCATAAACATTTCCATCACAAACCATAATTGGACTGCTCTTTTCTGTATTATAATGATCTTATATTCCATTGAAATTTAGCTTGCTGAATGGGGAACCAGAAGAAGGTTAATTCTAAATTGTACTAAAAATATGATACAGATTACTACAGCTAACGGCAAATGGCCCACAGTCAACAAGCCATGTATTCAAATTTCTGATAAAATATCTTTGTAATTATAATAGAACAGGACCTTACCTGACATTTGATTCATATTTGGCATTGATCCTGGTGGTGGAGGAGGGGGTGCCATGTTAGGACCTGAAGGAGCAGGAGGTTGTGAAGGAGGTGGAGGAGCATCAGCAAACAATTGATGAGGACGATCTGTTAATGATAATGGATTCTGTGCTGCTAATAATCTCTCTGAAAGTGAACAAGAGAACATTATTATATATTTCTACATTAAAATTAATAAAATTTGAATACTCAAAGATCAAAGACATTGAGGGTTACAATAGAGCAAATTTAAAGAGCACATCAAATGAGAAAACTAGATTCATTGAGCCTATAGACATTGGTTACTATATGCATTTTATGTCAAGTTCACTCCAATCTGATTAAAATTAATTGAGATATTAACGTTTAAACATCAGACAGCCAAAAACGGTTTTCAAATTTTCAATTACAAGCTTTATCCGGTTGATTGGCTAGTGACGTCACAGGCACTACACATAATCTATACACATTATCTATACAATATAGCACTATCTGTACGATATATCACTGTATACACACCGCCACTTAACACGTGTGTATTTGTCGGTCCAATTAACATTTGACTAGCGTAATCATTTATTTTACACGTAAGCTACATATCACTATACTATATAAGTCAAAGCATTTTCAATATCACCGGGGGGGTTGGGATGGCCTAGTGGTCTAGAGTGCCGCGCTTCGACCTCTAGCTGGCTGGTCACCTCTGGCTTGCGGCTGTGGTTTCGAGCCCTGGCGTGAGCGTATGTGGCATGGAGATAGGGGCTCCTTCTCAACCTCGTGGGTTTCCCCCGGGCACTCCGGTTTCCTCCCACAGCAAAGACCCCTGCGCGTGCGCTAAGATAATGAAAATGGAAAAAATAAGACTTGTCTGCGATATCACATTCGGTGGAAGCGGACGTTAAACACCAAGAACAACAACAACAATATCACCTCGGTGGAAGCGGACGTTAAATAAAACTAATTCACACACAAAAGCCGACCTTTCTCGTCTTAAGTTGTAATAGATTATATATTTGTGACTAGAATAGATTATAATTCACTAGTTGATCAACATTTCCAGCCCGTAAATCAGTACGTAATATTTTAACACGGTTATCGGTAGTCATATCGACAAATAAACCGACAGAATGAAACGACACAAGACGGTGCAGATAAAAACATGTGTCTTCTAAAGGTGCGGCAAAAGGGGAGGGGGGCGAATAGAAGAGCCTCCTAAGCTGGTATCTCAGGTACACGGTAACGTCGCATTCTGATTGTGAATTAAATAATAAAGTAATTTTGTTTTTCTTTATATTATATAAAATTGTATATTATAAATATTACATTGGTAGTTTAGTAATTTGTTTAAAAAGGCATAGCCAACTTTCCTGCCATATGCGACATGCTTTCAGCATGTCTGTTATTGGCGTGCGTGACCATTTTCAGCTTTTTCGCGCCAAAATCAACCATTTTACACATTTCTTAGTAAGCCATGCCTTATATGGTAGATGAAGATTTCCATGTGACATTGAGATCGTGTAATGCTATTTTAGTGATAACGGAGCTTTTTGTTATAAATACAGAGTAATTATTCGACAAATACAAGTGAATTTGAGCCATGTTACTTTCGCTATTACAAACTATCGAAGCTATCGATAGTTTGCTTGACTATCGCAATTTTTATCGATAGTTTCTTTTTACTATCGATATACACTATCGACAGTCAAACTATCGCGATGCATCGATTGTTCGATGTATCGTTACACCCCTAATGATTATTATTTGAAACCATTTCGTTTCTTAAAAGCCGACAATTGATTATTTCTATCGGCTTAAAAGATGTCCGTAGCGCCGGCTATAACAATTTCACACCAATCTTGTTTCAATCAGAAGCCAATTATTGTTGGCTTACGGTCGGCTTATTCTGATAAAAAAAAACACATGGGGAATATGGCTACAACAACTGTCTTTATAAAACAAATTCTTTCGTAGTCAATTGTTATTTAATTAGGGGGATTAAGGAATCAGTCAGGCGTTAACGAATACACACGCCGGGTGTATATAGGTAATTAAGGAATAAACATCCCGAATATGCATTCGGTCACTGTGACGTCACTGGCGTCTGAGGGGATTAAGAGTGTTTTCAATAATTGGCCAAGTCGTTTTTACGGGAGGTCTATATTTGCGACTTTGAGTGACGATATCTGAATTAATTTTCATCAGATCGACGTTAAACTGCCGTAAAATGCATATAGTAACCAATGTTTATAAGCTCAATGAATTTAGTTTCCTCATTTTATGTGCTCTTTAACGGTAAAGAGAAATTAAATGAGGTTTAAAAATGTCCACTTTTCTGCTACATCCAGGCTAATGAAAACGGCCACACATGCAGTGTGTTGTAAGGGAAATTTTTGCAAACGACAATATGGCCTACCATTATTTCAGATTCACTGTTCAGCGTTCTTTTACGTGCACGCCAACATGTTCACAAGACCGCCAAACTAGATGCTGTCCCTTGCCCTGCTCTCTGCCCTGCGTCACCGACAGAAACAGGGGAACTACGTCACAATCACGATGTACTTTCTCAACAAATGGCTGGATCAAACACAGCACTTCCATGTTATTGTGTAATTATTTACAGATAAAGAGAAGATATTTTGAACAAACCTGCTGCTGTCCCATGTCTTTCACCCTTCGAATCTTTTTTAAAAGCATAGGATATAGAAATAGGCCTATTACATAAATATTGTCCATTCATAGCCTCAATAGCTGCATCAGAGGCTTCAAAACTAGCAAAATTAATAAATGCAAATCCTTTAGAATTTCCTGTGTCTGGATCTCTCATAATCTGAAGAAAACAAAAACAGTAACAGACATTCCAAAAAATAAAAAGAACCTAGAATAGACAGCAATAACCAAAACAATTGTTCTGGGCAATCATAATATGTAATTATTTTAAGTGTTCATATCGAATGCTATTTAATTATTTGAAGATATTATTCAAGTAGTTAAATCGCTACTCTTTGGCACCTAGAAATGGACGCAAATTGGTTGCAATGGATATAGTCATATAACAATAATGTATATACATGTAAACTGATTTACATTCAATCGAATCTGTACTGCATACACACTGTTAGCAAGTTCAAAATTTGTTTTTAAATAACCTCTTTCATTAACAGACCAACTAATAATTCTCTTGTTCATTTGGATAACAATATAGTCATATCTTGATAGGGGAAAACCCATGATATTTAAGGTTTTCTCTAACTTCCTAATACCGTAACCAGACATTACCTTTGGAGTCTGTAAAATAACACCAAAAGCACTGAAAGTATCATATAAAAGTTTTTCATCTACTTCTGGATCTAAATTTCCTATAAATATATTAGCACCAATATCTAAATTCTTTTGATGAGCTGATGCCTGAAAAAAGAAAAAGAATTCTCGATCATTTAATGTTTTTATAGATCACAAATGAGCATTTCTGTAAACATGTACAGACTGTCTCTTATTTTCCTCCTACAGATCCTCAAATTAAAATACCAATAACCGAAACTTGATGCCAATCACTCGTACACTGATGTCAAAGTAGGTTTGGAAATGAAATGGGTTTTAACATCCTACTCTTCTGCTCCTAAACTGGGTTAGTGAAGACGGGCATACATCATACAGTATGCTATGAGGGAAATGTTGTTTGGGTAGCAGTGCTACAGTCTACTCTCACATTGAATTCCAACTGCCAAGGGGTCTTTACGTGCATGCCAACGTGTACACGGAACTGTTTTTAGTCCCATCTGAACTACCAGATAATTGTTCTTATCAGACTCTCCATCCTGCATCACTGACAAGGGGAAACCACACAGTAATATTGGGATAAACTTTCTATGCCAATGCAGGGATCGAACACCCGACCCCTACACTAGCGAGTCAGCATCTTACCCTCTTAGCTACTGTGATCCCCAAATATGTTTGGAACAGAAAGGGTTAAATAAAGAAAATATTGGTATCCCAATATAATAAATTTGTTTGAAAAGTTGTAGTACAAATACCTTATTAACCCTAACTGGTTTACCATATAATTTGATCATATTCATGATTTTAATAGCATAATCTGCATCTTCCTCTCCTAGAAACTCTATAAAACCATACCCTTGATGGGTCTGTGTAACTCTATCCTTTGGCATGTGGACATTGACTGAAAAAAATATTGTAATATTACAGAAGGAATGGGATTCCCAACTAAAATGTTGTAGGTTCAATTCCCAGTATAGACTGAGAAGAAACACCACGATTTTATTTCAAGACTGAACTTCACCTGTCAGGACATGACAAGAGCCCAGTTGTAATACAGGTAGAGACAACAGTCAACACTCAATCATTCAACAGTCACAAATCCATGACAAAACTTATTATTCTACACTCCTTAGTCAGTAAGGTCAACTTGAAATTCTAATTCTTTTCATAATGTGTTTTGACACTTGTGAATTTTCATGAAAATCTGGGGATCCATTTCGGCTAAATGACCCCTGTTACTCACCTACAGGCCCTGCCTGTAAAAATAATTCCCATAATATAGCTTCTGTGACTTTATCATCAAGACCACCAACGTACACTGTGGCATCTGAAATACAAAAAAAAATACAAAAACATAAAAAGAAATGGTTTGAATATCCTACTTCGTTTTATGATAAACTTTATACAGAACTTTGGTGTTAATTGTATGGTTTGTACAGTGTAGCAATTCTGCAAGCCTTTACTTTCGACAATATCAGCCACCAGGTTCAATGATAACGTAATTACACATCAATCAAACTTATTTAAACAAATTCTGGTTTACCAGAGTAGGCCTACCTTAAAGGAGCTAAATCACTAATATTTCGGACCAAGAGATTGACCCAAATGGGTCGTAACACATTATATAATAATGTGAACTGATTGTATATGAACTGATTTATATTCAATTGTTTCCATTTTGACTCTAACGTCAATCTCCAGCAAAATACAGCATTAGCCCTAAACCCAATAGAAACTTCTAATGCCTGGTTATTCCCGTCTATTGCGTATGCTCTCTAGATAAGTTATGCTTTCGACGTTTGACTGAGTTGTAGAATTTGTCTAGCCTTGTCCATTCGGGTCACTTGTTACAAAGGACGCTGAAACGCACTATGGAAATACACGATTTGTGTACCAATGGCATTTGCAGTGGTAAAATGTTTATTTTGTCTTAAATATTGGATATCAGAAATCTACCTTTCCAAAGTAAGATAACATTATCAATGTTGATTTGAATTGAGAAATAATTTGCATTTTCAAAGTGAAAGACTTTGGATGATATATCGAATCGAGTTAGAGACTTAGCTACTCTAATTGGATACTGGTGTGTATTATTCAAAATATCCTGCTAATAATCTAATAATAATGATGGGCATACAATATACATACAGTGTTAGTGTATACAATGAATGGAATGATGCCCGAACAGCAACTGCATTCCAACTTTTACTGGTTGTTTTATTTATGTGCACGCCAACATGTAAATAAATGGGACTGGGACCTTAGTTTTTATATCATTTATAGCATCCCTCGAAACTTGCTTTGGCCAACACCAGAGCAGAATAGAAATCATTCCCCAAGACTTAAAGGGACAATCCCGATAAGAACAGAGTTTCAAAAATTAAAGTCCGAGTATTTATGAAATTTATGGACCAAAATATAGTGGCATGGTGTATTTACCTTGTCTTAAAATTTCAGCTCAAAATATTGAGTCGTTTGGACGTGTACGTCAACACTGCTTATCCGGACACGTAACCCTTTTAAGATTTCTGGTCAATTTTTTCATTGGGTGACCTGATAATCGATTAACGTTTCTTGAGAGGTCTATACAGTGAATGACCCATGCACTGTACTTGATAACAAAAGGTAAATTTCACCTACATATTATTTTTATAGAAAAAAGTCTGGTTTTATCCAGATACATGTACTGTATAATACAACGGTATCCATTTCCAGGTGAAGATTGTCAGGTTTAAGTTATTTACAAGCGTATCACAAATATCGGGTTAGTAGGTGGGCCCAGAGGTCGCAGTGGATCAATTTCAAGTTGCGTAAAAATACGCAGGCATTCCAAAATTTCGCGTTTTTGCCGTCTACATCTGCGTGACTTCGAGCATCTCAAAATACTCAATAGAATCGAGTCGAGTCATTTTGTGAACAAACCTATTATAAAGCGTCCTTATTTCATTGATAGGCCTACTGCATTTAATCTAATGACGACTGGAGGTTAACGGCATCGGCACTAGATCTATGGTTGACGACGCAACGATTTCCATCTTTCACTTCGACAGGAAGTAAAGAGAAGACTATCGCTATGAAAGCAAACATTTGATTGGCTGAATGTAAACAGGATACTGTGTCCTAGCCAATCCAAAGTCTTGTATGACATGCGCTTTATTGCTTCCAATGCCGCAAAATAGGGGTATCCCAGGAGAGCTACGTATAGAAGGCTGCGACTGCTATGAACTTATGAATGAAATAAGCGGAAATAAAATCTACGTGCAGCGTGCAGTAGAAGTGTGTAAAAGAAGCGTGAAGCACATAAATTGTACAAACTACGACGTAGAATAATCTAGTTTTATTCTCACGTCGGGAAATTTTCTGCGTGTAAATTACGCAGCGTCCGTCAATATTTGCGTTTATTTTGAAAAAAATGCGTGAAATACGCGGATTTTTGCGTGACTGCGACCTCTGGGTGGGCCTTAGGTTATGGATTTTAAAGGATTTAAACACAAAATTAAGCAGTTTTATTCCCCAAAAAGTTATCGGGATTGGCCCTTTAACAGTTAACTAGTTTGTACCTCCTCCAATGGCTCTAATTCTGCTCACCTTGTAAACAGGTCAACTCAACAATTTGGAAAGTGCAAGGACTAAAAAAGGTAAAAAAAAAAGAGTTATTCTCTACTTGACTTCAAGTACATGTGTGCTACTAGAACTAGTAGTAGAGTACTGTAAGTAACTCAAACTGTAGCCAGATTGTCCATCATTGTATTTCACGTGCAAGCAGTATTCTGACGTTTAGGTTCGGGAAACGAATATGCCATATAATGGATATGACAACAACATGTCTCCCGATGAAGCATATTAAATACAAACCTTGATTTCTTTCAGCAATTGGTGCCGACGACATTCTCACGTTGTTTTTACTTTTCACAATCTTTGTTTCCGGTTAACGGTTCATAAATTCAGGGGAGGTAACTTTTGTTTTATTTTAAAATTGGACGCAGACCAAAGAATTTTTTTTTTTTGTTAACTCGTTAGCTAATGCAAATCAAAAAAAGTTTAAATTTGTCTTTTTGCACTCACTGCCCATTGCCCAAATTTTAATTTGACTGTATGCTCTCTGACACATATGGAGCTACATTCTCATCTTTATTTCCGGTAAAGTGGTTCATATATTCAGGGGAGATAACTAGGTTTTGTAAAAAAAAAAAGGGAATGCAGACCACAAAAGATTTCTTTTCCATTGACTTTGTTATGTTAATTCTTAAAAGGGAAGTATATGCAAATTTTAAAAAAAGGTTAAAAGTTGCCCTATCTACATTTTTCATTGGGCTAAACACTCTCAGTAACGGATGGAGCAACATAGGAAGTTGACATAATAGTTATCAATCTGGCTCAGCCACAGTGCATGGAATGCTCAAAGTATATAATATTATATAATATTATATTATAATAATGAGATAAGTCCTGCTTGTGTATGTTTTTAAAATATTGTGTATGTTTTTAAAATATTGTGTATGTTTTTAAAATATTGTGTATGTTTTTAAAATATTATAATAATGAGATAAGTTCCACTTGTGTATGTTTGAAAAATATTAATAAGGAGTCATTGTAATAAGGAGTCATTGTTCCATTTTCCAATTATTTTAACATACTTACGTTTCTGATGAGATGGTATCTAAACTTGCATTTAAAGAAAAATTACCAACTGGTACACGACATATGCTGCAGGTAAAACTAAATTCTGTTTCTGATTTTAAAATCTTCATGTAATCTTCTTTGGAAATGTCGGTGTCGCAAGATCGGTGTGTCCAGTTCTTGCAGACATCACAGTCAATAGCTTGTTGGTTTTTCCGGACGGTTTTCTTACAGGTCACACATTTATTACTAGTAGTAGTAGGGATTGAAGTAGCCATATCTTGTTCCTGGTAAAGGGGTAGTGATGAATAGACACATCTGTGATGGTCATTTATAGGCTACATATTCTGCTGAAGCCAAAGTGTTAATACTAATCACCACTAATCCCATGTAGCCATCTTCAAAGAGATTATCAAAGAGTATTTTAATTAGATAGGATGAAACCATTATCAAATGATTATCTGATGAATGAATTGTTATTTTTGTCAAATGATTAATAGTGAGTTGTTATTATTATCAAAGATTAATAGTCAGTTGTTTTTTTTTTCTATCAAAGGTAAGTTATATTTGCTAAAATATATTGTTTTTCATTAAATTTTAAATGTTTGGCCGTTATGACCAAATGTTTTTGGCCGTTATGACAAATGTTTTGGCCGTTATGACCAAATTAGGGCCGTTATGACCAAACCTGTTTTTGGCCGTTATGGTTTAGGGCCGTTATGACCACATCCCACTAACATTAGTAACATTAACATTAACAAGGAAGCCGAGAAAGTTTCTCAGGGTTTTTCCAAATGGTTTTCCGTCGTCATTGGTACAGGGCACAAAAAATCAAGATCCGTCAGAACTCATAAATGGAGCAACATCTGTCAAATGCTTATGTCTTACGAGTCAAAACTATAAACAGTGATAACTTATTGGCTCAAATTTAGTAATTTGAATGAGATTTTCAATATTTTCATTATTTGGAGCTATTATAGCAATAATGATTAGCTCTTTATCTAATTCTCACACAATGTATGGGCCTATGTAAGTTGAAATAATGGTGAGTTTGGGTAGAATTACCTGTATTAGAATGTGGACTTATTTGAGTAAATTGTGCCACCCTTCAAAATCATGAAAGAACATGTCAATTTCAGACCCACTCTTTGATTCTATAAATAATGGCGTAATTAATTGTTTGCCACTCGGATGTTAAATTTCTTGGGCTGTATGCCTGACAATTTTTTGAATATTCCAATAATCTGGGACTCTTAAACACAAAAGAAAATATGTCAGTCGGACCATCTTGATTTTTTACATGTCAAAAGAATCTATTATTCATAACTTCCAGAGTTAGGCCTATATCCCTTTGTTATGAAATTTTGTTCACGCCATTTAACTGAAATTTAAATTGGTTGTCTATTTTATTGAAAGGAAACAAGACCAATTGATCCGTGATTTTCTATGTTTCCATAGTCATTTGATATCTTTCAGACTTGGAGCCTACTAAAGCCGATGATAATCCATATTTCTATTTCGAATTGACCAAGGGGATCACGGTGGATAAGTGGGTAAAGCGCTGGCTCGCTAGCCTGGAGGTCGGGTGTTCGATCCCTGCATTGGCCGAGACTGATAATCAACCCCATTTTCTGGCATGGTTTCCCCTTGTCATTGATGCAACATGGAAGGCCTGACAAGGGCAGTTGTCTAGTCATATGGGTCGGATGGCAAGAAAAACTTTGGTCCCCGTGTTCACATTGGTGTGCACGTAAAAGATCCCTTGGCATTCGATATAAGAGAAGGCTGTAGCGCCACTGCCTGGGCAAAATTTTCCTCACAGCACACTGTATGGCGTATGACCCGTCTTCATTAGCCCATTTTAGGAGCAGAACAGTAGGACGTTAAACCCCATTTCATTTCAAATTGACTAGTGTTTTCTGTCTTATAGAATCGAAGCAGTCTACAGATTTTCAACATTTTCCAATAATCGCAACCAAAGTTCTCCCCCTTTGTTAATAATTCTTGTTAGGCAGAAATGAAGTTGAATAACCCCACGACAAATACTAGTCATTTTGGGACGTCATATGGTACAATTGTATTTTAATAATTTACTAGTTCATTGGGGTCTTTAGCAGTGGGAGGAAACCAAAGAGAGAGAGAGAGAAACGGGGTTTAACATCCAGTCGACACAAGTCTTTCAGGACTAACATATGGTTTAATTTTATTTCAATAATTCGCTTGCACGTAGGGATATTTAGCAGTGGGAGGAAACGGGAGTACCCGGAGAAAACCCACGAGTTTGGACAGGTGACCCTACTCCTTGCCACGTACAACCGGGGATTCGAAACTATGACAGTTGACTCAATGGCAGTCCGTCCATCCCCGCCCCCTCAAAAGGACCTCGGAGGTAATAGCAAGAGGAAATTTCTATTTCGGCAATAAGCTGCCGATTCTTAGTTCAATAAATTGAAAACCTATTTCAAGGATATTGCCATTTGAAGGCAATGGCAGTGGTATTATTAAACGGATCGGAATACATGTAATTGATTTTAGAATAGAGCATTACAGACTTCCGAGCATAACAAATAACACTACTAGTTTATTTATGTTGGAAGTCCAGGATTCATTGCAACCTTTCAGTAGACCATTCAATATCCTTCCAACTTGCATCGAAAAGGCCATTCTGATCGTTACACCACCATGTCACCCATTTTGTTTTGATTAATTTACAAAATATTTTTTAAAGGTTTTCAAATCATAAGATTCTTCTTTAGGCTATTCCCATCTAGCAAATCCTAGTTTGTATCCCACGTCTTATAAATACATAAATCTGATATATAGCTTCATCTGATGCATGGTTGCCTATGTAAAATTAATTTCACTGGTCAAGATAGTGTTTCTGCTCTGGACTGGGAAACAAAACTAATCTAAATAATTCCCATCACCAATAGTCTCTGCAGATCAAAATTAGTCAATTCTCAAATATATTTTGCTAATTGGACAGAAAACAAAAACAGAATATGATCGAGACAGTGTTTATTGTGTTTAATGTTTCCGCTTATAAATTACAATGTAGAAAAATAACAAAATGAGCAAATAAAGATAAACTAGAGTGTTTCAATATGTAAAACAATTATGTAATACCATTAAAAAAAAGCAGGCTTAATACCCAATATAAATACTGATGACCCAAAAATTTCAAGTGTTAATACCCCAAAAACAATTTGAAGGCCTATTGTAGGCCTATATATAAAAACAACAGAATGTGGTGTTCAAAACCCGTGTAATTTCTGGTAATTTTAATATCAAAACTTGTGGAAATATCGGTAATCAAAAGGCACTTCTTCAATAACATAACAAGTAAACAATAACGTGCTCTTAGATTAGTAGACTAATTTAAAGGACGGTTTCCATATAATATGGCTTGAATGTAGAAAATCTGAGTCTGGGTATACTGTCTATTCTTCCAATTTATAATGGTGGCAAATATAAATTTAAATATGTACCCGGATTCAGAAAAGCAATGTTGTTTTTCTTTAATCTGAATTGGATTCACCTTTATAAACCCATGAAGCACTGTGTGTGATTGATTCTTTGGTCAGATAATTAGTGGTGAAAAACAAGATAATTCAGGAAACCCTAAATGTGGGCTGTGTTATATAACTAATTCAGATCTGTCCTACACCTACATAATAAAACACTGACATTTTTGCGGTCAGATGATATTGCAGAGAAATGGTATTCTAAATAATTTAAGTTCAATGGTGGTTACTAAAGCTACAAAGCGGTTACGGTAATTATGCTCTTAAAGAAGCGAGAGGAAGCGTCCTAGAGAGATAAAGTACCATTCTCGATAAAGGTTAAAACTATAGGAAGATTATATTTCTTTCTTTACGCAGCCAAGGCAGCTTCAAAGCTGGCAACAACTCGTCCCTCATTAAGGCATGACACTGGTACAAATGGATGGTTGGTCTTTTTAAGATAGTTCTAAAGAAAAAAATATATAAAAAGGCAATAAATATATAAGCAACACATTTAATATGTGGATCTTGAAATAAAGGAAAGGCGTTTGTCATCTTAATAAAATACTTGGATCATTAAGAGACTAACATGTGAAATTTTATTAAATGGGTGTAGGGAAATTCTGACCAATTTCCTTATATACCCCTCGAGGGTCCACAAGCTAAAAATGTGAATTTTTGTACAATCCGGAGCCATAATCTAGGAGGTTACGTTCGGATATGAGACATTATCGAAAGGAACCAAGATCTTTATGATTGTGGCCCCTAGATGGTCAACATCCTTGACATATCAGACTTTTACACCAGTAGAGTACGAGAGGCGACCATTTTGTCCATTCAGTTTTGGACCTATTTTCACATATTTCAAAATCAACCAGCATGATTTAGTGAAGCCTGTACCATAGCAGTGGACGGTTACAGCTGGCCGCCGGATCCATGTTTATTTTTTGCAATGTCTATTTTCTGTCTTGTTCATAGGTTTATCCTGAAGATTTTTGTTTTGTATGTAGTCCCTTCGTCCTCCTACACTTACTATTAGTGTGGAACAGCGTTTCTTAAATTGTGACCTCTGGAGGAATAAAAAAAAAACGCGATTTTTTTGTACTATTAAGGACCATAATTCAAGGAGTTAAGATCTGATATGCCTGAATATCGACAGGAACCAAAATTTTGGGGTAATAAACATGTATTTCAAGTTTCACAAAAATTGGATTAAAATTGTGACCTGTAGATTGTCCGGACAAGGGCGACGGCATAATACATCCACATGAAACAGAGTGTATAAATATTGTAAAATAAGTAAGTAAAACACATTCAATAGTAGAAGAAATTCTTACATGGGCGTAGGTCATTGCATTCTTCTTCTCTGCTACAGATGCTCCTGAACCAATCCATACAAATACTTCTTTCTTAGTATCCATTAAGAAAACATCCTATAATAAATCACATTTTTTAATTCTTTAGCCTACCCATAAAGGATTTAATTATGTACAGTGGTCAAGAATACTAATATCCTAAACAATCAGGAATAGTCTAAAAAATGTCACACTTAAACTACTACTGCAAGATAGGTGACAGGCTAGGTATCTAACTTTTCAACGCTTTATCGAAGTTAAGATGTATTCACATCCCTTCTTTAACCATTAATAAATAAAACCAGCCAAGATTCAAAGGGATTAAAAAGACACCCATGACAAATTTCATCCAAGTTTATATTGCAAAATTTGTAATTCATCGTATCTTCATCAATGCCAACAGACATTAAACATTCCTTTTAGTGATCATATTTCTATACTATTGTTATAGTTTACAAGGGATTATAAATCCTTTAAATGACAAGCAGCAGTGGTAGCAGTCATACCTTGCTTTCAAAATCTCCTTGAGAAATATTTCCCTCCTTGGCTTTTTCCATGTCCATAGAACCATCCTCATCACTTATCCTGAAATTTATCATAAAAATAGGGTTAAATACAAAAATTAAAATGGGGTTAACATCTTACTCACTGAGCCACTTTGACTCCCGGTAAATACAAGACCAAATATTGCTAGTATTTATAACCCAACTGAAATATAATCCACGACATTAACCCATTATAAATCATATAATATCTGAATAAAACCTGTATAAATTGGTGTATAAACATACCTGTAAAGTTCTGTTACTCCATCAGTCTCTTCGTCGACATCATCAGGTTCGTCCTCTTGTGTTAGAGCTTCGAAGAATTCATGCTGAAAATAATAAAGTTGTAATGGATATGAAAGTATTCTAGTCATTCACTATTGATCTTTGTCTTATTGCAATGTTACAAAAATGAATCGACATTACAGATAAAATAGATGTCTGTTCTCTATGTATAAAAAGGATTATGTTGAAAACAACTTCACTCGGTTGTAGTCAACAAATCTAAGGCAATCCATAAATAGTTGACAAAACGCAAGCTGTTACCATGTCAGATGCACCCACGGTTGGCAAGAGATTGACAGAACATGCTAAAAAAGCAATGTTTTGTACAATCAGGGACCATAATCCAGGATATATTGCAGGCGGAAATGCATCAATATCGAAGGAACTGAAAACTTCAGGATAAAAAACCTATTCTAAGTTTAATCATAATCTGATAAAATTTGTGACCTCTAGAGGACCCACAATGTTGGCATTACATGCTTATTATACTATTTGCATAAATAGGAGAAACCATTTTGTCAGACGAAATTCGAACTTAAACCATAATTATGGTGTAACTTTGATATAATTGAACAGTTTTTAAAATCAAAAACAAAAAGTCAACTTTACAAAATGAATAAAGATTACCAGAACAAAACGATCATAAATAAGTCTATAAAATAAAATATGAACTTTACAATCCAGAATAAATATTATAAAAACTTACACTGTCACTTGTAGAACCACTTTCCAATACTTCAGCTTTAGCACGACCATTACGTTCAGATTCCAAGTTTTGACAGTACTGCATGGCCTGTAAGCACAAAAACAACAGGATCTTTATTTCTTTAAAAACACTTAGTTGGAAAGTTCATTTTTATCCAGATCTAGTTCCATTTACAGTATTTTAATTATAGGGAAAAGTGAAGGATATTATTTTAAATATGGGCGAAAATCAATGACAGCTGTCTTAAATATGGTGAACAAAACCTTCCCACAGCCTAAAATTCACAGACAATAAAGTTTTAGTTCATTTCAATATCACCCAACCCTAGCCCCCCCCCCACCACCTTTGAACAGCACAGGATCATTAAAAGTTGAATCTCTTACTAGTGACTATCTTAAATTTTTACCTTGAATCGTTCATCTTTGCTAGAGTTATCGCCATTATATTGATAAATCTTTAGACCCAGATCCAGTATAAATACGTCATCTTGTGTTATACGTGATTTACATAGAGGAATCTACAAATCAAACATTTATAGATTAAAATAATTCAACATTTACCAATCCTATAACTTTCTCTTATATCATGAGCTGGCTAATGAAGTGAGGTTTAACGTCCTACTGTTCTGCTCCGAACTGGGCTGATGAAGATAGTTGGGCATATGAGGGAAACTTTCCCAGGACAGCGGCACTACAGCCTACTCTTATATAGAATTCAACTAATCAAAGGGTAGCTGGGATTTTCCATTCCGATTTCTCCTGTCATTGGTGTATATGTTATAAGATCGCATTTAGCCTGGATTCATTTTGCCAGTCATACTTAATAAGCATAGTTCATTAATTTTTAAAAATCAGAATTGTGATCAAATGACTTTGTAAATTTCCTGTGTATATTTTCTGAGATTGCTTCAACCATTTTTGGTTAATAATCGCTGCTTTATTCTATAAAGATACTAAATTTGTATTACCTCATCAACTTCAACACGGCGACTAACTTTATTAAAATGTAGAAGTCTTGGTGTATATTCTTCTGGTTTAACATGGCGGAATCCAGTATCGGCACCACCTTTTAATATACTGATAAATATAAAACATTCAATGTCAATATGTTTATTATAAATGAATACGATACCATTCAAATAAAAAAAGAAATCAGTACTTCACACCAGGCACAAAATAAAACATGATACTGATCATTATAAAAAATCAACACAACATTGATTTTAAAACACGATACTAATCTTAATACAGAAAAGCAAATAGAATGTTTATTATAAACAGGAAATGACACACAAATCAATCGTTATTTAATAAGATAACAAATAAAATACTGATCTAAACCAAAATAACAAATAAGATACCGATCTAAAATGAAATAAACACAATACTGATAATTAAACCGATTACTAAACACAATACTGATCAGAGAGAAATGGGATTTAACGTCCGATCTAACCAGGTCATTTCGGGACTAACATATGGTTTAATTTTATTTCAATAATTCACTTGCATGTATGGGTCTTTAGCAGTGGGAGGAAACCAGGTGACCCAGAGAAAACCCACGAGGTTGGACAGGCGACCCTTCTCCTTAACATGTATAACTGGGGATTCGAAACAACGCCATTAGATTCAATGACAGGCTTTATAATACAGCACGCACACATGCTAACCATTCGGCCATCCACCCCCACCCCCCCCTACTGATCATAAACCAGAATAACAAACATGATACTGATCATGAAACAAAACCCTGATTATCATACAACAAACTCCATACTGAACAATAGAACTGATACTGATCAAATGGAATAAAACAATACAGATCATAAAAGAGTTAACCAAACATAAAATATATATAAAATAATATATCTATGTTATATACCTGGTTGGAAATACTGCTGATACAAGATTCTAATTATAAAATCAATCCAGTGGATGTAGATATGACTTTAATTTCAATTCATTTCTACCCAGATTCAATATTCCGAATGAGATTCTGATTAATAGGAGAAAATTTTCACATGAAAATAAATCTCTTGACATTTTAAAACATTATCTTTTTAAGGGTAGGGAAATAGGACTATTTTGAAATTATGAAACACTTACGTTATACTACTAAAGTAGCTTTTAAAGAGGTCCGATTCATGTCCTTGTACTTCCCGATGTTGCACTGGTTTATCATCTAAGAATGTATCAAGCTCAACTGTTTTATAGGCGGCAGTTCCATATTCATCCTGCAGGAGAAACATAGAATACTTGGAATGTAAGTACTTGTAATCGAGAGAAAGAGAGAGAGAGAAATGGGGTTTTACCCCCACTCGACACAAAATACATCATTTCGGGACTAAAATGTTATATTTTATTTTAAAAATGTGCTTGCGCATAGGGTTCTTTCGCAGTGGGAGGAAACAGGAGGACCCAGATAAAACCCACAAGGTTAGACCCTACACTCCTTGTCACGTACAACCGGGGATTCGAAACCACGCCAGTTAACTCAATGACAGGCTTTATGATACAGCACACATGCTAACCATTGGGCCATCCACCCCCCCCCCCCCCTTTGTAATCAAGTAATGGCTTATAAGCCTGTCTGCATTATCCCAATCGGAGAAGAACAGTAAAATATTAAACCACATTACTATACTTACTTGTGTACTATGTTTACCAATCCAGAAGTGAACATCCATTAACAAATTATCAGAGCTTCCCTCCTTGTAAGTCTACAAAGAAAAATATATTTCATCATACAAGGTTTCGCGAGATGAAAGGTTTTATAGCCCCGTTGAAGGACATCCACCTGGTATTTATAAATTTGGATGATAATTTAAGCCTAAAAATTAATGTCAATCAGATATTAACTTTAGCCTCTAGAGTGTTCACAAGATATTTCAAAGTGATCAAGAGTCATAACTAATAAATGGATATCGCTGAAAATCAAAAGGCTTCTTCCTCTCGTGACCATATAAATTTGAAGTCAATCGGATATCAACTTTAGACTCAAGAGCGTTCAAAAGAAATTATCGACAACAGACGTACGTATGGACGGGGCGACGGCAATATGGGGGCGTATAAAAAGTGTTCACAAAAAACTAAACAATGGACAGATGGATTAAGAGACAACAACGATACATGGCTATGAAAACCTGGTTATCAGTGACTAGTTAAATTGTATTGAACTCTTTAGACTGATTGGTCTTGAGTGGCGTGCTTTTATTTATACTATTCCTAAACCCCTGCAAGGTTACCATGGTCACAAATTGGCAGTGTCACCAAGGTTGTAGAGCAATTCGATTAAACAAAAAAACGTTTTGAACAAAAAAGTAATGAGACAAATCCTCAGTTAAACTTACATTAAGAACAATATAAGAATCACCCTCATAAAATTTGCCATAGTCTTCCTTAGGCCAGTCAGTGACCTTGAATTTCTACAAAAAAGAAACAAATTCAAAGCATGGATCATATGTAAAAGAATAAATGACCACATAGAAATATGGTGTATAAAAAGAACAAAATAAATACAAATACAGGGAATTTAGACCTTTTTTTACTCTGATCGTTTATTTGAATATAAATATGAATAATAATTTTTATATAATATCACAAGATATACCTATAGACAATTACTGACATTGAACAAATTTAACATATCTAATGTAAACCTACCACTATTCTCCAGACCTTTAAACCAACTTCTTGTCCAGATCCAGACCATGCTGGTTCTGTTGCAGCAGAAGCCTCTGTAAATATAATATTCAATAATCAAAGATTTTATTTCAATAATTTGTGGCAATGTCCGAGTCCTCAATATGTTAACGTCACTAATGATTTGGATCAATAGATTATAATGCCTTTGGAACTTGGGAAGTGACCCAAGTTCAAAAAGTGAAGGTAAAATCATAATCGTTGGTAAGAATAAATATATTCATGCATTGTCTCATCACAGTAACAATTGAATTGAGTTAATGTGCTACCAGTTTTTATAGCTTTGTGTTCCTCTGCCCCAACCATGCTAATGAAGACAGACTGGCATACACCATACAGTGTACTATGAGGAAAATTTTGCCCAGACAGCGGCAATGTTGCCCATTATATCACATAGCAACTGCCAAGGGATGTTTTACGTTAAATGTATACACTGGACCTCGGTTTTAGTCACATCCAAATGACTCGACAGATGTCCTTGTCCGGCCCTCCGTCCTACACCACGTCAGAAAATCATGAACTTTCGTCAATTATGTATTAAACCATGAATCAGACGTCAAAAGTTGGAAGGGGAATCGGAACAAATTGTGAAAGTGACTGGACACATATATTTTAACATAGATGAGCATTCTGTCTTGATGTCAGGGTCACTGTGTTCTGCATATTATGACCCTGAAGTATGGCAGAAGCGATTATAACAGACATACCGTGATCAGCAATCTAGATAAAGCATAACAATTTTCCAGCACTCACTTTTAACTTGTTTTTCTGTATCAGAACCGAATAATGCCAAGTTGGAGTCCTTCCAATCGTACTTCTTTGCTTCTGTAAAAACAAATACATAAAATAACTGAAATGTCGTTTACTAATTTTTCAAACATAACTATCCTAATGAAAAAGATAGGTTGCCAGGCAACGAAACATACGCCCACAGCAGCTAAATCGTCCGGGCAGTCAACAAGGGTTGTCGCATATTTTTACTAATTTCGGAAAAGAAACATTTGTAATACACTAAAAACTGATTAAGAGTAACAACTCATTATGTAATTATCAGAAAATCATTAGAATTTGATTGCTTTTTATAAAGTTTTACCCCACGCTAACAATTAGTATATACATGAAACATTTAATATCATGGATTTAGCTGTTCAGTTATCTAAATTCATTGAAAATCAAAATACTTGTTCCTTTCAACACCTTAAACTCTATGTATCAATCTGAAGTCAATCGGATAGTAACTTTGGCCTCTATAGCGTCACAAGAATTTTTGAAGTTA
This sequence comes from Patella depressa, assembly GCA_948474765.1. Classification (NCBI taxonomy): domain Eukaryota; kingdom Metazoa; phylum Mollusca; class Gastropoda; family Patellidae; genus Patella; species Patella depressa. The sequence goes on from OX419721.1 coordinate 35,846,903, forward strand.
TCAAGGGAGATAACTCTGGCAGTAATTATTTGAAGTCGCTGAAAATCAATAGGCTTCTTCGTCTCATGACCTTAAACACTGTGTATAAATCTAAAGTCAATCGGATATTAACTTTGGCCTCCAGAGCGTCCACAAGATTTTTTGAGGTGATCAAGGGCCATAACTCTGGCACTAACTATCGGAAATCGCTGAATATTAATAGGCGTCTTTGTCCTTTGTCTTATGACCTTAAACACTGTGTATAAATTTAAAGTCAATCGGATATTAACTTTGGCCTCTAGAGCGTCCACAAGATTTTTTGAAGTGATCAAGGGCCATAACTCTGGCACTAATTATCGGAAATCGCTGAAAATCAATAGGCTTCTTCGTCTGATGACCTTAAACACTGTGTAAAAATTTGAAGTCAATCGGATATTAACTTTGGCCTCTAGAGCGTCCACAAGATTTTTTGAAGTGATCAAGGGCCGTAACTCTGGCACTAATTATCGGAAAATCGCTGAAAATCAATAGGCTTCTTCGTCTTATGAACTTAAACAATGTGTATAAATTTAAAGTCAATCGGATATTAACTTTGACCTTTAGAGCGTCCACAAGATTTTTTGAGGTGATCAAGGGCCATAACTCTGGCACTAATTTTCGGAAATCGCTGAAAATCAATAGGCGTCTTCGTCTTATGACCTTAAACACTGTGTATAAATTTAAAGTCAATCGGATATTAACTTTGGCCTCTAGAGCGTCCACAAGATTTTTTGAAGTGATCAAGGGCCATAACTCTGGCACTAATTATCGGCAATAGCTGAAAATCAATAGGCTTCTTCGTCTCATGACCTTAAACACTGTGTATAAATTTAAAGTCAATCGGATATTAACTTTAGCCTCTAGAGCGTCCACAAGATTTTTTGAAGTGATCAAGGGCCATAACTCTGGCACTAATTATCAGAAATCGCTGAAAAACAATAGGCTTCTTCGTCTTATGACCTTAAACACTGTGTATAAATTTGAAGTCAATCGGATATTAACTTTGGCCTCTAGAGCGTCCACAAGATTTTTTGAAGTGATCAAGGGCCATAACTCTGGCACTAATTATCGGAAATCGCTGAAAATCAATACGCTTCTTCGTCTTATGACCTTAAACACTGTGTATAAATTTGAAGTCAATCGGATATTAACTTTGGCCTCTAGAGCGTCCACAAGATTTTTTGAAGTGATCAAGGGCCATAACTCTGGCACTAATTATCGAAAATCGCTGAAAATCAATAGGCTTCTTCGTCTTATGACCTTAAACACTGTGTATAAATTTAAAGTCAATCGGATATTAACTTTGACCTTTAGAGCGTCCACAAGATTTTTTGAGGTGATCAAGGGCCATAACTCTGGCACTAATTATCGGAAATCGCTGAAAATCAATAGGCTTCTTCGTCTTATGACCTTAAACACTGTGTATAAATTTGAAGTCAATCGGATATTAACTTTGGCCTCTAGAGCGTCCACAAGATTTTTTGAAGTGATCAAGGGCCATAACTCTGGCACTAATTATCGGAAATCGCTGAAAAACAATAGGCTTCTTCGTCTCATGACCTTAAACACTGTGTATAAATTTAAAGTCAATCGGATATTAACTTTAGCCTGTAGAGCGTCAACAAGCAATTGTGGACGCCGGACCGACGGACCGACGGACGGGGGCGACGACAATATACGACCACATTTCAATGTGGGCGTATAAAAACTAGCCTATACAGAATATAAGATTTGCATATTAAATCTAATATGGCCATTGCCAAGATCATATTGTATACATGTACATGTATGTATAAAATTTCAATTCAACCCTGTCCTGTTTATAACCATGCATGAAATGATTCATCATATTCGACAATTTATATAACATTGAAGTTCAATGATTGAACATCGATACTGTATATATAATGATAGTATGTTCTATTTGGTAACAAAATGCGATAAACATACTTTAATCATTTGGGTGCCAAGCAGGAGCCTTTAGAGACAGCCAATAACTAAATTACCTCCCTTCTTTGCTACAGAAAGGGTTGAAAACTTTCGATCCATGTTGAAAAGAATCAAAATGTTGTACTGAAAGGATTATCACAGATAAAAGAAAACAGTACTTACTCATCATTTTGCTGGTTTATTTAAGAGGAATCTGTAAATAAAGTAAAAAAAATTGAACAAAAAGAGAATCATTAATTCAATGTATTTATAGATAATATTCAGGGACCGCTTACTCTTTCTTGAACACCTGATACCACTGTATAATACATGTAGTTCTGTAACATACACTTAATTAAAGTGTCTAATAAAAATCCAATATTTAAATCAAACAAGAATTAGGATAAGGATAAAAATATTATGATTAAAACAGATATGGACTTTACTTCAACATTTGTTGATATAAATGAAACAGATTTATTGGATCAATGGATCAAAATAGTAACATGAATATAGTTGGAAATAATCATCGAAGTAAAACATTCTTGCAATTTCAGACATGTTTGAAATATATATGGGAACCAGAAATATCGGAACCAGAAAGTAGCAGACCTTATTTCCAAGTTAAGATTTTGGACTAGATACAAATAAAAAGAGATGAAAATATACCACACACTTAAATGGGAGTGCATAGAATAAACATGTTACTTAACAAAGATAAATTAGTTACTGCAGCTTCCTTGTACGTGTAGATGAGGAAATTCAACTTCCACGTGTAGATGAGGAAATTAAACAGGTTATAAATAACTTGCCCTCATTAAGTAATATTCAAACAAACCATATGTGTACGATATTTAGGAAAAAAATAGGTTGCCAGGAAACGAAACATACGCCCACACAGCAGCTAAATCGTCCGGACAGTCAACAAGAGTTGTCGCATATTAAGGAATTATCAGAAAATCATTAGAATTTGTTTGGTTTTTATAATCAAACGTTTTTTTAAATCAGGTAATAATTGTGACCTCCAGAGGGACCCCAAGCTAATAAAGGCGATTTTTCGTACAATCAGGGGCCATAATTCAGGAAGTTACTATCCAATATGCAATGGAACCAAAATCTTTACTTTATAAACATGTATTTCAAGTTTCATCAAAATTGAATTAAAATTGTGACCTCTAAAGGGTCCACAACCTTGATATAACATACTTTCACACTATTCGCGTACAAACGGCGGCCATTTTGTCTGTCAAATTTGGTCCGATTTTCACGAAATTCCACCTCATTCTTCATTACCATATAACGGTGATATAATCAAACGGTTTTCAAAATCAGATAATAATTTTGACCTTCAGAGGGACCACAAGCTAAAAAGGGAGATTTTTCGGACAATCAGGGGCCATAATTCAGGAAGTTACGATCCAATGGGTGCAAATATTGATAGGAACCAAGATCTTTGGATTATAAACATACATGTCAAGTTTCATCAAAATCATATTAAAATTGTGACCTCAACCTTGGGTCCACAACCTTGATCTAACATGTTCACACTATTCGCGTTTTGGTCCGATTTTCATGAAATTCGAACTCAACATTCATTGCAGTGTAACGGTGATATAATCAAACGTTTTTTTAAATCGGGTAATAATTTTGACTTCCAGAGGGACCGCAAGCTAATAAAAGGCAATTTTTCTTCAATCAGGGGCCATAATTCAGGAAGTTACTATCTGATATGCGCAAATATCGAAAGGGACCAAGATCTTTGGGTTATAAATAAACATGTCAAGTTTCATCAAAATCGAATTAAAATTGTCACCTCTCCTGGGTCCACAACCTTGATAAAACATTTTCACACTAGTACAAAGGGCGGCCATTTTGTCTGTCAATTTTGGTCTGATTTTCACGAAATTCGAACTCAACCTTCATTACCATGTAATGGTGATATAATCAAACGTTTTTTTAAATCGAATAATAATATTGACCTCCAGAGGGACCACAAGCTAAAAAGGGCGATTTTTTGGACAATCAGGGGCCATAATTCAGGAAGTTACGATCCGACGGGCACAAATATCGAAAGGAACCAAGATCTTTGGGTTATAAACATGCATGTCAAGTTTCATCAAAATCGGTTCAAAATTGTGACCTCTACACTGTTCACAAGCTAAAAACGTGATTTTTCGTACAATCAGGGGCCATAACCCATGAAGTTACAGTCCGATACATGCCAATATCGAAAGGACCCGAGATCTTAGGGTGATAAACCTATGTTTTCAGTTTCATTGAAATCGGATAAAAATTGTGACCTGTAGACTGTTCACAAACAATTGTGGACGGACGTCCGGACGGACGGACGAACAGGGGCGACGACAATATACGTCCACATGAAAATGTGGGCGTATAAAAAAGAAAATTAAGAGACACTGTGGATAATGAAATCTACTGCAATCTAATCCAGCCAATATAAATATTGATCAATTTATGAAAATATGAAATTTCTGGGATGATAGACATACAACATTCCAGATATCTACTGGTTTAATACACTTGGACAAACGTTTTCTCGCTCTATCAGATCTGCAATTAGGACAAATTTCGCAAAACTACCAATCTGATTAAAACATAGATCCTATATTGTTTCGTTTTAATAGTTCAAAAGCCATTCATAAGACCTCTGACGTGACCTATCGCACCAACTGGTCACATCTTACGTAGTGTAGGCCATGGGAAGTATAAAAAAACCCGAAAGATTTATATTTTAATCAGATTGGCAAAACTAACAAGGCTTCAAAAACATAGAACAAACAGTACAATGAACACAGTCAATGATAAAAATAACATTTTATTAATTGTAATTGTAAAATGTCAATACAAATCTAACTGTTAGATAACATTATAACACAGTATTGATTGATACACCTTCTAGACAGAATCACATTCATCTACCTATAATAATTACATACATACGAAATGATAGGATAGTCAGGATTAGTCTATTTGTTTATATTGGGTATATATCAGATAAGCCCCAAAGATTATTAGTCCACATAGACTGAAGCTGCAATGTGACCATCGACACGCAAGCCACTCCCTAAATATATATAAAATGCATCAGACAACACACTTCTCCAATAAAAAGCCAGACACAGAGCCACCGTGTTGGCAATTGATTTTGCTGGGTCAAGATCCATAAAATTGAAAGAAATCCTTGTCGAAGCTGGATATAAATGAGTTTTATATGTAGCTACCAGTATTTATATTCATTTCAAATCCGTAAAAAAAATGATGATACAACACAAGAAACACAAAACGTATTCATCAGGCCAATATTGGGGCCATATTATTGATGCCGCAACATATTTTGGAAAACATGTAACAAGTGTATGAAATCTTTCAAGATAATAAATTTGTACAAGGTAATAAATGGCTAATAAAACAATCCTTATTTCTTACCTACAGTATATATCACTAATGATAAAATAGGTTTTCCAGTCTGCCAAGAACTATTTCAACGCTGCATGCATCAAAGCGAAGATGGCTACTACTGTAATCAGCAGAAATGGGGCTCAATTTCCACTTCTGGTCTAATCAAGTCTAACACAACATGAACCTAAACCATAAACATCTTATATTACCAGAAATATCAGCTGGAAGTTCAATGAGTCAGTAGAAAGTTTAAGTCAGCCTGTTTGTAGATCTGCTAGCCAGATACATGTAGCAGACTGACTCATTAATATCAAGTCTTGAATTGCAAAATACACTCATACAAATCATTTCACAATCAGACATTAAAAGCCACAATGAGAGAGGTGAGGGGAGAGAAACAGGGTTTTAAGTCCACTAACCACAAACTAGTATATTTTGGGACTAACACAGTTGAATTTCCTAGCTCTGATAGGTGTGTGTGGAATCAATGCTTGGGGGTCAATTAAGGATTCACTTACTGACTGGAGCATCCCGTCACACAAAAATTAGATGGTCAAAACATCTATTTTTGCTACGATTGGATTATGATTTTTTGTCATTATGCTTTTTGCCAATTAGTAATTTTCAATGTGTAGTATTGCAGATTAAGTTGATTTGCCTTTCAGCCTGGAATATTGTGGATTTAAGATTTGAACAAAAATAAGTTTAATTTTATTAACCTTAGGTAGAAATTTATTAAATTCTAATAGGTATTGAGATGAGACAAGCTGAGGTTTATCCAGGCAACAAACACTTCAGTTTATGAAAAACCGAATAAAATACAAATGCAGCGAAAACAATATTTGCCAGACGAACAATTTATTTTTTTTAAAACAACTAAATTTTAATAAAGATGCAGTTGAAATACTAAACACAAAGGAATAGCACAGATGTTCTTGAAAATACAAACTGAGATACATTATTTTATATTGCATTTTAATAAAGAATTTAAATGATAAGTGTTCATAAAATGAAAAACCGCCAGCAATTCTAAATATTCAATTATTGATAAATAAAAAATCTTTTTGGATGCATATCAAAAATGCAATAAATACATATTTCGCAATAAAACTATGATTAATCATTAGGAGTTGATAGCCTTGAGAGTGGCCTTGACCTTGTGTAGGCCTACAGGAAAAGTTGTTAATACAAGCTATAATGAGTCATGTTAAACTGATTTACATTCCTCTTATATTCTAAACAGACACTGCTACAATAATTAACATGTTTATATACAATATATCCTAAAATAACTTGAAAGGTTTTCTAGTATACTATATACACACTAGATAATAGCAAAAAAACTCAAGTCACTTTTTAAGACTGATATGCATTTTATGTTTCAATTTTATAATTTTATTCAAGGAAAAAATTTATGATCCACTTCTCGGACAACCAATCTCCCATAGTCCACCCAATGTAGCACTTTGGTAATTTTTCACTAAAAGAGTGCAGTGCGAAACCGATTGTTAATGTTTACCACAAATTTGAATAAAAGACCATTATGCATCTTAATATAAACGATTTAATATAAACTTAAACAGTGTGCAAAATATCTGATAAAGGATATCTATCAAGACTGCTTCAATACAGAAAATACATTTTGTTATTAAGGTTTTAGGCACGACAGTGGTATAACACTATCCATCTAACTGTTCAGGAAGCTATGTACATATATATTATAACATATATACACTATAAGTTCAATGACTTGCGTGTATACACTAAAATGTTTGATTTATGTGAACTGGTACCTATTATATTGCATGTGCTTTATCACAAATGGGTTCCATGTGGGGTTTTATTTATCCAGAAAACTGTGGACAAATATATTCACTTTATACAATATTTCCAATGCATTTTTTTATGATAAAAGGGGGAAGAGGTTTAATGTCCACTCACTACAATCAGTCATTTTGGGACTAATGTGTTATATTTCTTTCAATAATTCGCTTGCATTTATGGGTCGATCTTAACAGGACTCTTGAGAAAAGCCATGAGGTTGGGCAGGTGACCCTGGTCACAGACACGCTTGGGATTAAAGCAACACCACTTGACTTAATGACAGACCTTATGATCTGAAAGTACTGAAACACACTTACAGTATTAGACAACTCGACCTCATATATGATCAACTCTTTATCCATTCATATTGATTCTTATTAAGCGATATGTGATAGTTTTATTACGCAAGAGAAAATGATACAACATAATCAATATCACTTTTAATCATGATCTAATTTATCAACCACACCCTAAATAAAATCTACTTTTATATCAGATTTAAAGGACAATATTGGTGTCAGTCATTATTACATATTATGTGATAGAATTGGTAAAATATGTTCCAAATATAATTTTAACACAGATAATTGCTACGGGAGATGGGTAACAAATACTGGAATAAACGGGAAGTGACGTCAAACATGACAAACACGAGTGGTCCTTCTATATAACTGACTGAACTAACAAGCGATAACAGACACACAAGTTAATTTCATTTCACTGATGATTACTTAATTAATTTAAGATGGAAAGTTGTTTTATTTATAAGACGATGAGAAGATATCTATCTAACAATTCAAAAAATAGAATTGGCTGTCACTAAGACAAAACTAGAAAAAATAGGAAAATCCTGTGCATTCACTTGTTTTTATTCATTCTGCTCTTAATAAAAACATGATAATGCACAGACTTTTTCTAGTTTGTTCGTCATCTTTTATCTACTGACAGCCAATTCTTTTTGTGAATTGTCAGATATCCTCTCACCTTCTCATATAATAACTTTTCATTGTCAATGGAATTGTCAGTGTCTGTTATCACTCGTTCGCTCAGTCAGTTATATAGAAGGACAACTTGTGTTAATCATGTTTGAAGTCACTTCCCGTGTATCTAAAAGTTTGTTACACATCTCCCGTAACAATGATCTCTGTGTTAAAATTATATTTGGAAGGTATTTACCAGTTCTATCACATATGTAATAATGACTGGCACCAATATTGTCCTTTAAGAGATAAAAGTTGTGTTGAAATAGCCAGGATGCGTCATTCAACAATCATTAAATATCAGAGAGAAAAACCCCTAATATAAACAAAGTAATCAAAATGGCTTTCAAAGAAGTCTTTGTTTCAAGAATTTCTCTTTTCTTAACCTTTCTAATGCCAAAACCATATTGCAATTTAATTGAACTATATACATTCAGTGTATAGTGTTGGTTTATCTTCGGTTGCACGATTTACCAAATCACGCCAAATCTACCATGGCCCAAATTCAATAATATATTTGATAACATACCATTCTTCATACCAAATTGTCATTTTTAATTTAAAACCTTAAAGTTTGTGTTTTAAAGACCTCTCAAAATGCGATTTCGTGTAATACACAAGTTAAGTTACATCCCTTGGTTACAACTGCAAAACTGGCTTGGAAATCACATTTGAAGGTCATTTTTGATATATAACGCTGTGATTTTCAATTAAAAATGACAATTTGGCATACACATGATACAAATTGAAAAAGTGGATATGGTTACAAGTTTCAAACTTCCTTGGAAATCACATTTTTGAGACAAACATTACGATATTGAAGTAAAAATGACAATATGGTACGTTATCAAATATCTATAATAATTTTATACAATATTTTAATACAATATTTTGATACAAGTTGAAATAATGTGGGACTTGGGTAGCCTACGTTTAGGTAGATTTTGGTGGATCAATCGTGCTACCATGTTATTTTCTGATAATCCATTATGGTTTAAATTGTTAACATATTTATTACTAACTCAAGTTAAATCACATATTCTGGTTGAAATATAGTACGGTAAACATCATGAAAGAATTATCAACACGCTTCTAGTATCAACAAGACTGGTATCCTAAACTAAATGTCAAGAACCTTAACTTGTGTTGATGAGAAACAAACTGGTTCTACTAAGTGCTGAAAGGTAAACCTCCCAACACAATAGACTTGACATTGTTATAAATAAAATGCAAAAAAAAGCTTATGATTTTTTAATGACTATTTGCTAAGGAAAACAACTTTTATTTTGGTTTATTACGATGTTAAATTCTGCATAATATTACACAAATGACTAATCTCTCACATAGTTATTTATGAATATGAATAAGTGATCAGTCATGAAGTTTATATGTATTGATACAAGAAAAGGGGTGTGTTTGATGTCTGGTAAACAGAGACAGAGAAATGAGGTTTAATGTCCTCTCGACAGAAACTAGGTCATTTCAGGATTATCATATGGTTCAATTTTATTTCAATAATTCGCTTGGGTGTAGGGGTCTTTAGCAGCGGGAGGAAATCGGAGGACCCGGATAAAACTCACGAGGGTTGACAGTCAGGCCTAAACCTTGTCATATACAACCGGAAAATCGAAAGCATGCCATGGAGTTTACGATTCAGCGCTCACATGCTAACCATTCGGCCATCCACCCCCACCCCCTTTGATGTAAAAAATACATAGGTAATTTATGTCTTGAAAATGGGAATAAATGTAGACAATGGGACCAACAATAACTGTTTATTGGAACCCTTCTCTCATTAGTCGGGTGTGTGTAGAAAGATAAGACATTGAACCCATATACCCTTTTTTGTACCATCCTAACAACTACACATTTCCAATCCTGGTGTACCCAACTAGATTATTAATAAATCAAGGATGCGAAAAAAATATAATTGTTGAGAGTCAGACAATCGCTGCTAAGTTTTCAAAGTTTCATGCATTGTAAAAATTACAGACAAATTATTCAGTGACGTAACTATTTTTAATTCTATTCGTCAAACTACTTCAAGCCCATGGATTTAAATTTGAACGAAACTGTTTTTGGAAAACGAAAATCGTGGACAAAGGGGTCCACGGCTGCATATAGCTACAAGAACGTAGCTAAAAACGTTGAGAGATGAATTTTTTTTTATCTATGCTGCATATAGATCGCCATCTTTTGAACAGTTCCTGTCTTCATTGGCCCAATAGGAAGACATTAAACCATATTTCATTTCATTTTTTGAACAGTTCCTTTCAAAAATATATGTTTTGATTTGAAGTCCCAAATGATTTGCAGGCTTAATAAAATTATATATTCTAGGTATGCTACATAATTAATTAAACTCCTTGTTTTGAGGGCATTCTTTTTTAATAACCACCTTTTTTTTTTATTACTGATCGATTATTTATCGCTCATATAAAATATGACCTATATATGGGCTATATCACACAAAACTGGTGAGTCAAGACTACATTTTCTTTGTCGGCATCATTGAAATACTATGTTGTTGACATGAAGGCCGGTAACTTTACGTGCAGTTCTGTTTGTAAACTTAGTTGCACTAAATGGTCTACCGTATGTCTGCGCGTACAAATATATCGAAGTAGTATATCTATGTTTTATCAGCAAAGCAACCAGGATTTGAAATAGGCATGCCTATACACTTCCGCGTTACAATATCGCTTGGTTATAATACAAGTAGCAGTACTTGTACAAGTAGAATACTAGTCTATGACATTAAATATTCAACGTTTGTAATGTTACACGAAAGGACGATTAAAAAAATCCCGACCACTTGAATTGTCAAGTATTATTATGTACATCGAAAGTGTTGTCAATGTATCTCAGTTCAACATGCGCTATAGAATAAATAAAAACAATAAATGCAAGCCATATTTACCACACAACAAACTGTCTCTGTAAAGCCGGCTAGATAGATGTCAGACCCTCGCCAAGTAAGCAGTACAGTGTGGTCGATATTCTCCCCGGATTGTTTGTTACGTATGACGACGCTTCCTTCTTTTGCTTCATATATCACGTGCTTTCCTATCTCATTCATTGGTTTTCATGGGTTGCTCAGGCGTGGAGAACGTTTCCTTTGTTATAATACCGACAAAAATAAGATTGCATGAAATCTAACAAATCTTTCGTATAAACAGGCATTTAAAATAATGAACGTATGCTTACACGATGCAATTAAGCTTAAGCTTCGTGTGGTGCATTTTATGTCTGAGAAGGTTAACCAGTCAAGCAGAGCGATACTAATTTTGTTTCTTGATATTATAACTTGCTTATGTTTTAATATAAATATTAAATCAGCCGACACAGGCGTATGTTTGATTGAGGTTTGGTATTCAGTTAAGTCTCCTAAGGTAGACTATGTTGGATCACAATTGAAGTTGTTGTATTCACGGTATAGAATAGCAGGAAAAAAGGGCTCGCGGCACTTAAATTTTCAATAGCTTTCCCCGATGGTCCATCTCCAGAAAAGGTTTTGATTTGTTGGTTGGAATTCGAATCTGCCATCCAAGTTAGGCTATATTGGGTGGGATGATGGAGGTTACACAGTAGGCTCCATTCCTTCGCCAATACAACAAATATTTCTAGATTTACCTTGGTAAGAGGACACCGGTAAAACACCCTTCATTAGAGGCTTCAGTTAGTAAAGAAAGATTGTAAAAAAAGTATATTTATCGTTAATGTTATGCATACGTATTCAATTTCACACACCGCCTTCTTTATATTAATAATATTATATTGTTATTTGCATACTTATTCGACTAGGAAGTTACTCAAATATCGATTTTATTGTTTACACATGTGACAGCGTGAATGAGCATAAAAGGTGTGATTATTTATTTTATCCGTGCAAACCAGTGAGGTGTTGCGATAGAAATAGAAGATGCCAATACCACCGAATTAATGCTAGGTTCCCATGATTCGTGACAGGAAAACGCTTTTGCGGTCACCATTCGCAGACGACCGACACCGCCGTCTATAACCCGGAATTTTTTCGGGCATTCCAGGTTCTGTCCCCATAACATTCATCGATCCCGTGCCAATATGTCCCCTAACTTTCGGGCTAGCTGACTTTTCGGGCAGACAGGTAAAGTGAGAAAAAAAATATTTCATCTTCTTGGCAAAATAAAGTGCCCGAAATCTAGTAAAGCACTAATTGTAGGCCTATTGACTGGAACAGCACGAAAACGCGTTTGCGGTCGTCAAATATTCCAAAATTTTCTTGAAGTGTCCACACAAGGTCAGTTCCACTTCTTCGCCTCTCGAAGAAAACCGCCACCGCTGTCAGTAAACCCGAAATTCTTTGGGTCATTTTTAATTTTGCTTCTCTAACTGTCATCGGGCACTAAAAAACCACTAATTTTAATTTACTTGTACTTAGTTAACAATGGATTAAAACATTTTGTCTTTAGCCACTCCACTTTGTGCGGCATTTTTCGGGTATCGATTAGTATTTGTGAATGCAGCTGCAAGTCTGATTGTATGGTTGGAATTCAGAGTGGGATTTCGGTAACAAAACCATTGGATACTTTTGGAGTTGCTTTTACGGGCTAGAATAACAGAAAACGCATTTGCGATGGTTAAATTTTCAAAATTTTCTACAAGATATCCCAAACGGGGGTCACGGTGGCTAAGTGGATAAGGCACTGGTTGGCTAGCCTGTTGGTCGGGTGTTCGATCCATGCATTGCCGAGGAAGTTCATCTCGATTTTCCGGCGTGATTTCCTCTTGTCAGTGATGCAGAAGGAGGGCCTGACAAGGACAGCTGCCTAGTCGTTCGGATGGGGCGATAAACCGAGGTCCCGTGTGGGCACTACACATTGGAGTGCACGTAAAAGATCCCTTGGCAGTTGGAATTCGATATAAGAATAGGCCATAGCGCCGCTGCCCGGGCAAAATTTCCCTCATAGCACACTGTATGGCGTATGCCCGTCTTCCATTAGCCCAGGTGAGGTGCAAAAGAGTGGGACGTTAAACCCCATATCATTTCATTTCATTTATATCCCAAACCCAGCGACGATTGATTGGTTGTTTGTAATTCGGGTCAGCCAGATAGGCTAAAATGGACCAAATTGAAGTTGATGTTTTCACAGGCTGGAATAGCAGGAAAACAGGTTTGCGACAGTTAAATTCTCAAACTTTTCTCCCAACGGTCACGTCTTCGTGGACTGTAAACGATTGATTGGAATTCGAGTCGGCCACCTTAATTAGGCTATATAGATCACTTTGAAGTTGCTTTGTCCACGGGCGGAAAAAGCAGGAAATCGTGTTTACAGCCGTCAAACATTACAAAATTTTCTTGAGGTACATGTATGGGTGTGTGTGTGTGTGTGTGTGTGTGTGTGTGTGGGGGGGGGGGTGATACAAAGTAAGCTCCTAACTGTCATCGAGCCCGTAAAAACATGAATTTCCATGTGTAGAACTCAATGATACTCCAAAGTCCAGAAAATGGCATTTCATTGACTATAGATTCAAAAATTTGTCAGGGGGTCATAACATCAATGCTACCCCCCCCCCCCTCTCCTTGCAAAGATCGCACTTGTGATGTTCGTATACGTGGCCCGTGTATGTTTTAATGTCCATTTCTAGGTACCAATAGAGATTTAGGGCTTATATGATTTGCACAGTCCGCTAGAGGTATGCTAGAACACATTATGTTGTCGTTCCTTGAAAAAAACCAACAACGGTTGAAATTTATAGAAGTGTTGGAGGAAGGGCCGTTATCCATGCATTGTCCATGTAACCGGAGATAAAGTAATGACCTCGTGTTGTTAGTCCCATAATCTACTTGGTAAAATGTTGATTTAACAGCAATGTAAATTGTTGTTACCTCCCTTATAACGTATTGAAACGGAAAATGTATATTGCACCGTATTCATTTCTATTATAAATGTTCTAAAAGATTTAAAATACCCATCCAATATACAAAAAAGTTTATCTTTAATATTCCACTCTGTATAGGTTTACTCGCTCTAAAAAATTTAATAGATTAATTTATTAATTGTCAAATACGCTAAATCGAGGTTATTTCCCTTTAGTCACAAAATTCTTTGTCCTGTGAAGTTTCTTGGCACGAATACAGAGTTAACTTCCACGCGTTCGACTTCCGTTTGCTGTATAATTTTAGGTCCGTAGATCCAGACAGTCGAGGCTGCGATGTCAGAACATATTATTATCTCATTAGATAAAGACATATTGTCCGAATGAATTTCAACATATCAACTAACCAGTCTCGTAATATCCTCGAAAGGAGAAAAAAGTCATTTTAATATTAAAGAGATCAAACAATGCAGGGAATGTAATACTTTTTTTCAATGAAAGTGATATTGGTCTCTTTGATTTAGGATTTCGGCGCGTAGTGGGTGCTTACGGCTGGCCCCCGGATCCATTCACTCTTTTTAAAATGTTTTATTTGAGGTCTCTGAGTATGATGTCTTGATTTGTTTTTGTGTAGAATTGTGTGTGGTGCAGTCCCCCTGCACTTACTAATAGAGTAATTTTGTTAAAAATATAATTTAAAAAAAAACCCACCAGAGATTGTTTTAATAATGGTGTCATTTTTGTTTTAAAACATAATCATTCATGTATAACAATATTTCCTTTACTTCACACACTTTCGCGATACGGAAGCGTTCAGGTACTTCTCGAGACTTTGGCAAGCGTAAATTCCTGGGCCGTATCGAGTATCCGTATGAATTTTGCGTGCGACGTCATCATTACGTGTGTATTTCTCAAACGTGATACGACACAGAGAAACGACTGCGCGTATCGGACTGCTTTCATACGTATTTTTGGCTACTGAAATATTGTGAATCTAGGTGTATCTTAGAACACAGAGATGTATATTTGATGTGATTTTAATCATGATAAAGACTGGAATTTAATCATTATTTTTGATGTTTTTTTCTCGTTTTTTTATACTATTTCTCTCTATCTGTGGGTGGGATCTTGCAAATCTTTAGAGGGATATAAACTCTCCAAAATGATACATTAGTGAAACCAAAATTTTTAGTAAATTTCAACATTAATTTTGTTTTAATAGCTCGGCGACTGTCTAGCGACTTCATACCCCGGGAAATTGTTTTTTGGCTAGGCACTTGACTAGCCTTGTAGAGAATCTTATATACCATCATACTATAGTGATAGAACTAAGCTCAGCTCAGCGACGCATAGGTACGCGACGCGAAAATGTGTTAAAAATAGAGACTTTTGGCAAGTGGGATTTTCCCTATCCGTATCACGTATTCGTATCATATACGTCACACGTTGCGTCAAAGTAGTTTTAGAGTTTTGGCAGATTCTTGCACCGCGTACGTATGCATCACTGAGCTAAGCTTAGTTCTGTACATCATGATGGCAGTTATCTACCAAGATCACCATCGGTACTAGTCAAATGCCTTGCCTACAATTTCTCGGAGTGAGTGAAGTCTTTGACTTTGACTCGACCGGAATTTTTGGTTTCACTAATTTACCATAGAATCACATCATTTACAGATTTGCAGGGTCACATATCTTCCTAAATCTAGCTTCGCGTAGATCAACGAGCGTGCAGACAGAAAGGAAAAGTATGAAAATTCCGAGAAAAACCCATCAAAAATAATGATTAAATTCCAGTTTTTATTATGATTAAATTCACATCAAATATATACCTATTTGTTCTAAGATACACATAAATTTATAAAAAAAAACGCTACGATACAACATTTCAGTGTCTAAAAGACGACAATGTTATACGGACCTTCTCCGTATGTAAACTGTTTGATACGGGCTGCCGTATCCGTGTGCTATATCTCGTATGAGAAATACACACACATTGATGACGTTACACACAAAATCCATACAGATACGCGATATGCACAAGGAATTTACGCTTGCCAAAAGTCTCTAATACATTGACGCAACGTATCACGTATACGGTAAGGATACGTGATGTGGGTGGGAAAACTCCGCTTGATAAAAGTCTTAGTGCGTGAAACCCCAATCAACTATGGCGACATCAAAGGCCATTTTTTTTTACACTAATAAACACAATATTGGAAATTATTAGTTTCGACGGCCCTTGCATATATTCTGTGAAAACCCGCACGGATCCTAAAGTTATTGGATGGCAACTCTTTTGCTAAATTATTGTTTTAAAACATTTGGAATTTACCTTTTTGTTTTCAATTTTAATGAAATAAAATTAAACCATATGTTAGTCCCGAAATGAGATAGCTTGTGTCGAATGGATTTTAAACCTTCCTCTCTCTCTCTCTCTCTCTCTCTCTATCTCTCTCTCTCTCTCTCATATCTGTCATATATCTACAACGATTAAATAAACATTTTTAATTTTATTTAACGGAAGTGAAATAAATAACAACCTGATTAAAACACGGATCCTATTTCGTTTCGTTTTTATAGTTCAAAATTTTGTTTTACTTGTCTTTACTACACTAGGATCTGTAAGAGTTGTTATCATTGACGTGTTCTGGCTGATGTGAGGGATTAGCCAATGAAACATCTGTTACGCCGAGCTTTTGGCCTTTGGTGCACGGAACTGTGAGTAAACCACTAGAAACATACGAAACGCTGATTGATTAATCAATGTCTGGCGTCATAGGGTCAAAAGCCGCTCGTTTGACCCCTGGCATGAACTCTCACTTTATCTTTTCAGATCTTCATGTAGTCTAAGCCATCGAAAGTATAAAAATGAAACGAAATATAGATCTGTATTTTAATCAGATTGGTGAAATAAATTCTCAAAGTTTACTTGATTTTCTCGACAAAAAAATATTCATCTGAGACTTAAAATGTCAGTCAACTAGCTTAATGTCTGTTCTCAACGAAGTCTGTTTATCGCATTATCCGTCGTCCCTGAAATAGTTAATATTGAACAAAATCAGATAAAAATTAAATGGTTAATTGAAACCCTTCTCATCCATTCTCGACCAAAGGGTCAACAGAAGTTGACATTCAAAATGGAGATAACGTCCGCTTTAATCGAAGGGGATATAACTGGCAAACGGAAACATTCGTAAGAAATTTGGGGAAAATAATTACGTGTTTTCACACCAAATTTTGAGGGATAAAACAAGAACTGTAGACTATAGTGTTTTCCAGAAAAGTTAGCGAGACCGACAGGCGACGGACACCATTATTACTCATCAAATGTGAAAGTATATAAATGTGAACAGTTTCCATTTGAAGGTGTTTCCCATAGAAATTAAAATACATATTTTCTGATGCGAATTATACGTAGTAAACTTGTAACACTGGAAAGTCTATAACGTTTTTTAACATGGTATGGATTGACGGATATAGAATTCAAAACTTAACTTGTTTCTGCATGTGCCTCGTTTTGGTTTAGGTACACGGATAGAACATTATGTATAGTGTGTACATTTTCCCACGTGTGTTATCACATAATCACGTTATAATATATTGTTGTCATTAGTCAGGATCATATATACCGTTATTATTTTCTTGGCGGCCACAAGATTGTTGGAAAGCGACTTAAAAACATCTTCGGTAATCCGAGAAATACCTACACTGTCTACCACTTGGCGCTTACAAACAAAGACCATTCAACGAGAAAATATAATATTTGAATAGGGGGCGCTTTTTTAAAATACACCTAGCTGTCACCAAAAATGACTAATTGCAACCAGAAACCCGCCAATTGAGCCGACGAAAGGAATCTATACGTTTCTGGGATTAATTTAATAGTCTCTGTCATCCCGCTAACCCCCAATTTACTCCTGAAGTCAATTCCAGTCGCCATTTACAATATATCACTTCTAAGTCGCCTTCACTCAAAATTAATCGTCAATTCTAGAAATAATAATACAGTGAGAAGTAATTAGAGAAAAGGTTTTCGGGTTATCACGGAAATCTATCGTTCCATATGTTTTTGAAGTGAGCTATCGAACGCGTGCCAGATGAAAGAATGATGGCGGCACAGGAAGGGGCACGCGCCCGAACTAGGGGCTCCTGGTCATTAGTAAGATAAGCGGGTAAGCTGATCTTTTCTCTATTTTAGATTAAAACCATAAAACGTCGACAAGAAACGTTTTTTGTTGGATTTTTGCTTTGTATACAAGATATATTAAAAATGAACAAAGCAAACTCCTTTTTTAAACGTAATTAACCATTCAGAAAATTAGGTGGAACTTAAGACTTCGTTCAAGAGATACTATCATACATTTTAATTGACTAAAAGTTCTTGGTCTTGTCAAATTATAAGAGCAAGTTATATTTGAAATTAAAGGAAAATTTGCCTGTACACTACGACAATTCTAGGAAACGTTGGTTCGTAGGCTACAGGTCGGAATTCAGTTTGTTTGAAGGAGGTCAAATCTTTGCAAACGAATTTTTCCAATTTTAATATCTTTTAAGATTAATGATTTCATCCATGACATTTGGTTAAAATAGTCAAAGTCGGAAACAAAAAGAAAGACCTACTGATTTGATTGTACTTCTGAAGTGGGTGTCAAAACATTGCCTGGAATGACGTTCATGGTGAATCGGAAAATGCCAATTTAAATTGTTTCTGCCATGGGTTACACTATTTACAAGGAAACTCCATTGACCGATACCATGAACATTACAAGTGTTGATGTAGCAGGGCCTATTACATCAAGTGTTTGGCGATTGTTCGATTTTGGATACCTTACTCCGACCCCGGAATCTGAACGGATGAAAAATGGAGGTATTCAATATGGAGGGTTGGTGCTAGCCTTGCACTTGACCAACTGACGCAATACTTGAAACTCGCTCTTCCCTTTAGCTTATTATTAAACTAATTCACAAATTAATTCGAGACATTTGTATTATTGACCCATCTCGAGTTAATTTCTACCATAATGGCGTCGATTTGTCAAAGCAGACGACAAGAGCACTTTTGGCGGGAACATGTGTGTTTACTTCACGCGCCTCGGGTCTTGCGCTTGTTACAAAACACTTTTGATTAGGATCTCGCCTCTTTATTGGAGCTTTGAATCGTTTAATCTGATGGGAGCCTATTGGGGTTATTTGTGTTAAATTAATTGGAATCTGTTATTTTATCATTTGAGGACTGATTTATCGACAGAAATCTAATAGCAGACGACATATTGAATGTAGCGGGACGCTGATATGATTCCATATCGTATCGTATAACGGTCCTATATTTTATCGCACCCGTCTGCTCGTCTGCAATCGGGAAAAATCTTCCGGTAAAAATTGTTTAACCAAATTTGCTGTTCTCGGTTTGTGGGTGTTTTATTAGTCAAGCGGTCCTCAGAGAGCAGGTTTTACATTAACAGGTATCTTATCTCCCTTTATTGGTATCATTTATCCTCGCCTAATGATCTATTTGTTAATCGTTGATAAAACAAACCCTATTCTATACTCATATCGCACACTTCTCATAATGTATAGAGAGTAATATTATCAGTTATAGATTCCTGCAGGATAAGAACAGAAGACATGTTCTATGCGGTTCCTGATATCATATCTTTGACAGGGAAGTCGATAACAAATTCCATCACTTTATCATCCCTCCAAAAAAAACCCAAACTTTTTGACGTTTCTATTTGCGGGATAAATGCATCAAAATTAACAATTAAGATTAGAGTTATGATCCACGTAACACATTGTTACAACGGAAAGCTGGTTGGGTCCAAAATAAAGCCGACGACTTCTCAGCATAAAGCGCTAAAATCGATTGTAAAAATGTGAATTGTTTTGTTTTTTGTTTGTTTTTTTTGGGGGGGGGGGGTACTAAAGTCAATTATGATATTTTTTATGGATTTGTTTTTTTGCTGTTTTTTTTTGGGGGGGGGGGAGATAGCAAGAAAAAAGTTATCACTGGTCATATTCAAATTGAACTGAATGAAATATATTATAGAGATTATAAAATTCACAAATAATGAAAGTATAAATGAGTTTCTTATAACAATATTTAATTTTATATGAAATAAAATATTTTACTCAATAATTCTGAAATAGGTTTTCAACATTTTTACAAAAGTATAGGCCTATATGCAAGCCTATATTTGCATACGGGATACACAATCAAGTCCATGAAATCTTCTATTAACTCAATTAAATCAATGATCTGTCTTTATATTTTTCGAAATAATTCTATCGACACGACAGAAATTAATTTTCCACTCGAGATCTGTGTAAGTTTTAGCTTTCTGAATGCAGACGCTGTAAGTAGCTTATAAACACGTCGGTAATTTGACATGGGATTATCTCATCGACTCCTCCTTCTCTTCCCCTTCATCCTGTCTGAATGTCGTTCAGATAGGCAAAGGTCCCCTTCTCTACTGTAACATGATGTCACCTGAACGGGTAGGGGGTCGTGTCGCATCCTGGGAAATTTTGTTGACAATTGGTAGTGACAAGTTGAAGCTCAATTAGACACCCTGAATAAAAGCCCGCTTAACTTAGTTGTGAGATATTGCCCGGGGCATTACGAATATTTAACACAAAATATTGTATAGGTTTTAAAAAGCGCATTGCCCATCTATCTCTTGAGAGCGTTGAGTAAGTATTTGGTTGCTTTCATGCACATTTATGTTTTTTTCTATACAAGAACTTTACAAAGTATTAAATGGCTTTAGGGAACTAAGCAGCCCAGTCCGTTAAAAAATATTGTTATGAATAGTATTAAAATGTTTTCTTTCTTTAGGGCAACACCGATGCTCACAAAATATTATGGAGTAAAAAAAATCCGCAAACATAACGAAATAAAACAAGTTTTAGCTTCAAGCGTTACAATATTTTCTTATGTTTTAATCCAAATATTTGTAATAAGTTGAAAAACTAACATGGTAAAGAATAAAATGAACAATGGGTATAAAAGGTATGAATAAAGTAAAGGTTTGTATTGAGGTAATCTCTCCATACACGCATATAACATCCATCTGGTCCTCTTAATCTTAACCTTTTCACTCTATTACTTAAAGCGACAATATTTCTTTCACTGAAAATTTTCATCTTATTATTGAAAAAAAATGTTACGGAACTCGCTAAAACAATGTGATACATAACATAACAAACAAAATGTAATCTACGGCATAAAGCAATGTGATACACATACCAAATTGATCCACTCTGAACCGATCATTTACCGATTGAAATTTCGACCTTGTCCTGATCATCATTACTATAAAGCTGGAACGATAAAAACATACTCTCGATTATGTATTTCATGAATAAATCATGAAGGAAAGTTTAACAGCAAATCGGACCCTAATCCAGTAAATATCACAGGTTAGCGTTGACATCGAGAGTTGATTATGGTCTTGATGAGTTAATTAATGTCTAGTTAATAGTTTATATAACATTCCAGGCTTAACGAAAGACCTGCAATTGGCAGATTTAACGTAAGGTGTGTTTAAGTTTAGTTTCGGAAAGATTTCTACTGATGTCAACGTAACGAGATTGCTGTCAACGCACTCTTCTTACATTCGCCATCAATAGTTAGCACATAGTCACAGTCTATTCAAAACCAGACTTTCTTTTAATAAGCTAACATTGCTGGAATTGTTGTAAATAGAAGTTAAATGATTGTTGCCTGTAATTATGAATACCAGTTAACTTTAAAGGGCCAATCCCGATAACTTTTTGGGGAATAAAACTGCTTAATTTTGTGTTAAAACCCCTTAAAACCCATTACCTAAGGCCGACCAACTACCCCGATATTTGTGATACGCTTGTAAATAACCTAAACCTGACAGTCTTCATCTGGGAAATGGAGACCGTTGTATTATACAGTATCTTTATAAAACTAGACTTTTTTTTCTATTTAAATAATATGTAGGTGAAATTTACCTTTTGTTATCAAGTACAGTACATGGGTCACTCACTGTATAGTCCTCTCAAGAAACGGGAATCGATTATTAGGTTACCCAATGAAAAAATTGACCCGAAATCTTAAAAGGGTTACGTGTCCGGATAAGCAGTGTTGATGTTCACGTCCAAACGACTGAATATTTTGAGCTGACATTTTGAGACAAGGTAAATACATCATGCATTTATATTTGGGTCCATAAATTTCATAAATACTCGGACTTTAATTTTTGAGACCCTGTTCTTATCGGGATGGTCCCTTTAAAACTAGATAGTCCCCGGTTGAAGGGATTTTGCAAAGATTTGTGTTGAGCTGATTATTTTCATGTTAGTTTTGTACGCCATGGCGTATTGTTTGGACAGATATTGGACAGAGATTTGTTCTGGTGTTTCGAATATATATTGTCTTAAACGCTGTATTAAACCGTTATTTAGACATGTTGTCTCTTTAAAGAACAACGTATTGTGTCGAAATGAGTTTTTCTTTTATTTCAACTGCATTTTACCTTTACATTTTATGCTGATTGAATTTCCTTCGGACTATCAGGATTTTATTTTTACTTTCAATCATGAGTAATATTTTAAATGGAATTATTGCTTTTTTCTGATCATATTTTTAATCGTTAAAATATTTCTAACCAGAAAAAAAAATATTAGTTTTTTTCTCTTGACATTTAAAAATTGAACAACCAGTAACTTAAAGACCTTTTCTTTGAGTAATCCTTTTTAAGTCCAAAAGATCAAATTCTAAACATCATACTGGGTAAATTAGCGCCTTCCGTTTTTTTTTAAATAAATTTTAAATTACGTAATTGTTCTAATGTGATCACAAAGTTGACAAAATTCTAGACAACTCCCTCCAGAACTGAAATCATCCGACTACCATGATGGTCAAACCTCTTTAAAATGACCACTAGAACAGATTTACATCAAGAAAACAGATCAAAGTCAAAGTTGAATAAATATATCCACGAGTGGGATGGGACATTACACGGGTATAACTTTGATATACTCATTTTTCTTGAGATCAATTCCCAATTCACTTGTCGTAAAGCGCCTAGACGACACACTGGTTGTAATTATGTATGTGTCCCGTCAAATGGGTGATTAAATTAAGAAAACAAATCATGCTATTAATCGTGTGTTGTTTTTATTACTGTCACCTATATGTAAACAAATGAGTTTTACTGTCGGCTAATATCTCAAGGGTGAGTTGACAAGTCCCTCGGCAGGGCTTATATATCATTATCAATATGATCCACATACCATTTCCCCTGGGAAATTAAACGTTACAAGCACTTTTATCATTTTTAGTGCAGATCGCCAGTTTATTTGGAAACGTTTATTTTCAGGTTGTTTTCACAAGGAATTTAATTGATCCAACAAAAGTACGATTTATTGCACAATTTTGGATATCCTTTTGCAACATGTATGAGACATCTAAATGTATTGTTTACTAAGTAAGAAAATGCAGTGAAATCGAACTAATATAACAACACCTCGCCAATACTGTTACACGTCTGCTGGACTGTCAAGTAAAACAAATATCAGAAGAAGAAAGGAGAAATATATATAAACATTCCCGATATACATGTATAAATGGAGTGAGTGTAATATATATACATCTTGATGATTTTCAATTGTTCTTGTGACAGTGCGACATAGGAAAATCCTGAAAACCTTCTCCGCACAGTTAAATTTAGCATACCGGCATTTTATCACTAATATATCCAATCACGAAAAAGGACAAAAAATATATGAAATCACTTTAACATTTTACACAATAGGATTTATATACCGACTGCATTTCACACTTTCTCTTAAATAAAACAACATATTATGTAAGTGTATCGTGAAGTGCACGTTGTAATAGTTTTTATACAATCTATTGTGTCTAATGACATTTTGTCTTATTTTACTTCTTGTGTAACAAAGTAAAATCATTACGCCTTTGAGTTGTTTAAATACAGACTCCATCATTAGCGTGCTCAATCGCTCGAAACCTCATAAAATTCCAGTCTCGCGTGGCAATGACTTTCCGCTTAAAACTGCAATTGTTCCAGAAATCGCACCACTTAATTATTCAAGATGTTATGAAAAACACTTGGACAACAGTTTTTATCTCATTGATGACATTGATGCATTTCAATTAATATTGTAATTACGTATTTAGATCTGGGGTCTTTTTTTAAATTCATGTTCTAAGATCTAATTAGAATTAATAATTAATATACACCAAAGTATTAATATATTATCGTCTTTGTGGGATTTAGATTCTTAGACGACCTAGGCTATATTAAACTTTGAGGCACCTGGTTAAAAGGTTGCACTGGAAGTCCCGAAAACCTACACAACACAACAATATCCTGGGTAGCCTGTATGCATATCGTTTAAAATAACTACGACGCATATTTATTTATAGTAATCTAGGCCAAGTTCAGATAATCGCTTAACGGAAATATATTTCAAAACCCGACAGACGTAGGAAGATGGCGGAATGGAATTAGAAGACACCCAATCAAAATAAACCTTATCGCGATCAAGCAGAATGTGATTTAATAAACTTGAGGTCATTATAAGAAATTCATAGTGAAACCATTTACAGTAACAATAGGAATCGAAAAGGTAAACGATCCAACTAGTCCGTAAGTTTTAATCCTTGAAGCACAATGGCACTGTCTCTGCATTTCATGAGAAAGGTTAAATTATTACACCAACTTATATATTCATCTTCAAGTTTACTAATCTGACGAACACACTTAACTGTCACATCTTCAAATTGGCGTTGAACATAATCTTGAAGTGGCAATATAGCGATCGAGAAACACATTAACAGAACACAGTTTTCATGGGAAACACCGGTATCCAAATTATTTCTAAAAATCTGCGAAATTGTTAATTAAATTTCTAAATCTTCATTTATATCGAAAATCATGAATTAAGGGTTTTTTTTTCAAGATACACCAAAACTTTGCGGTTCTTAAGAAGGAAACTATAACCCGGAGCGATGACCAAACTTTTCTTTCTTAAAGATTATCCAGGATTAAGTTTCTTTCTTTTCAAATTAACCAGTATTAATTTAAAGCC
Source organism: Patella depressa (assembly GCA_948474765.1). Taxonomy (NCBI): domain Eukaryota; kingdom Metazoa; phylum Mollusca; class Gastropoda; family Patellidae; genus Patella; species Patella depressa. The sequence continues at coordinate 35,872,018 of OX419721.1, forward strand.
CAATGTCACGCCTGTCGACAGTCAGAATTAAAATTAATGAGAAATAATTAGATAAAAATAAAAAACAAGAATGGGGTCGTAGTTCACGACATGAAGTTTACAAATTAAGCATATTGTTACGTCCCTAAAAAAATTATTTAATCACAAAAATGGCACTATGTCTTTGGTTTGAATCTAAAATAAGATTGTTGGTTTGTTTTTGAAATATGACAATCTGTCTTTGTTTAAAACTTTAGGTCCTTAGATCATGAATGTTGGGATATAACCAATCGCAGTTAGTCAAAAATGAAATTCATTTTAGTAATCAAACCAAATTCCGCCCAATAGTTTAAAGGGGAAATTTAATCATATTAAGCTGAGCGAAAGAACACTGTACATCAAAACTTTTTGTTAATGTAAATCAAAGAGATCAAACTCGTTTAAATATAAATGGGCGCGGATTGGGTCAAAATGGTCTAACGCGTGAGCTTTGTGATTTGACCTAATATCGAGTCTCTCTCTCTCTCTCTCTCTCTCTCTCTATCTCTCTCTCTCTCCCGCTCCCTGTGCCAATAATAATAGAACACTCCACACAACGTTGTAGAAGGAAACTAGATCATAATATAGACCATAACATTTATATCACCAAGTTGCTGTGCTTACCGTTATGTATTGATATAATTGATTTATTACGTTTGATAAGTACCACTGTTATTTAGTTGAAGTATATAATATAATATTGTATAAATCACTTACTCTTGTTATAAACATTATCCCACGCTGTCTCATACAATACAATTTAATGGAAAACAAAAATGGTTCTTTTATTGATTCAGCATTAAGGGGGCATGCTTCAACATGGAATAGCATCTGGTCAGTTTAATATGGAACAATAGTCCGTCGGTCCGTCCATTCGTCCGTCCGTCCGGCGTCCACTTATTGTTTGTGGACGCTCTATAGGCCAAAGTTAATATCTGATTGACTTTAAATTTATACACAATGTTTTTAGGGTCGTGAGACGAGGAATCCTTTTGATTTTCAGTGATTTCCGATAATTACTGCCAGAGTTATGGCCCTTGATCACTTCAAAAAATTTGTATACACAGTGTTTAAGGTCGTGGGACGAAGAATCCTATTGATTTCCGATAATTACTGCCAGAGTTACGATTGACTTAAAATTTATACGCAGTGTTTAAGGTCATGAGATGAAGAATCCTATTGATTTTCAGTGATTTCCAATCATTAATGCGAGACTAATGGCCCTTGATCACGTAAAAAAAATATCCCGATTGTCTTCAGATTTATACACAGTGTTTAAGGTCATGAGATGAAGAAGTCTGTTGATTTCCAGTGAATTCCGATAATTACTGGCCCTTGATCATTTCAAAATATCTTGTTGATGTTCTCAAGGCTAAAATTATCACCCGATTGATGCACAGAGTTTAAGGTCTTGAGATGAACAAGTATATTCATTATTATCAATGAATTTTGATAACTTGAACAGCCAAATCCATGATATTAAATGTTTCGTATACTAAATGTTAGCATGGGCCAGAACTTAAAAAAAAACAAAACAAATTCTTATGATTTTCTGATAATTACTTAATGAATTGCTATTGTATTATAAATATTTCTTTTCCGAAAAAAGTAAATATGTGACAACTCTTGTTGACTGCCCGGGCGATTTAGCTGCTTGGGGTGTATGTTTCGTTGCCTGATAACCTATCTTTCAATGTTTGAGGATACTATGACCAACACTTTCTGTGAGAATTCATTATTGATGCGATATTTAAGGTGATTTACGCCATTTTCCGCTAGATGATCACATTGCCGTTCTATTTAAGATATATATTCAATTCGGTAGGACGACAATGCAAATTACATTATGAAAAGTGTAAAGCTAAGGGAGAAAGACGTTGACTCGATAGCCTATAGGTCGCAGGATCACGCCGGTTGTTGGCCTAGAAATCTCATCGAGATTTTCCGGTGTGGTTTCATCTTGTCAGTGGTGCAGTCGTTCGGATGGGACAAAAACCGAGGCCCCATGTACAAATTAGAAGTTGGAGAGAGAGAGAGAGATGGGGTTTGACGTCCACTCGACAAAAAATACGTCATTTCGGAACTAACATATATGGTTTGATTTTATTTCAATAATCCGCTTGCGCGTAGGGGTGTTTAACATTGGGAGAAAACGGGAGTACCCGGAGAAAACCCACGAGATTGGAAGTTGGAATTTGATGTAAGAGTAGACCTTAATGTCACTGTATGGTGTAGGACCATCGTCATTAGCCCACGCTTAAAGACCCTTACGCACAAGCGAATTATTGAAATACTAGTGTTCTGATCGATGTGTTTGTCCCGAAATGACCTAGTTTGTGACGAGTGGACGTTAAACCCCATTTTGCTCTCTTTCTCCTTGAATATTCTATAAAATTAAAATACTAGTGTTCTGTATTAGTTTTATCAGCAATTCAAATATTTCTTTTATGAAATAAACACAGAATGCTTCATCTTTACGATAAATCGAGGAAATAATTCTATTACATTACCAAATTCCAATTATAAGCTTTTCAAAATACAAAATGGAAACCCCCATCTTTCATAAAACAGTGAATCTTCAAAAACATAAACATGTACTTTGTATTGATACGATATTCGATTAATTATTCAGGAGGGTTAGGTGGTTGCGTGGTGTAACGCGTGTGCCCTGGACCATACGATCAGTGTTATTGAGTCATATAACGACGTAGTTTCGATACCGAGTCTGTACTTTGCAAGGAGTAGGGTCACATGGTCAAACTTGTTGTGTTTTCTCCTGGTTCTCCGGATTCCTCCCACTGCTAAAGACCCTATTATATGTGAATTATTGAAGTAAAATTACACCTTGCATATGTTAGTGGCGAAACGACCTAGTTTGTGTCGAGTTTACGATAATACCCCCGCCCCTCTCTATCTTCCTCTCTCACACACCTGCGCCCATCCACCCACACATCCCTCGATCGAGATCATTTATTCCTATTATTAGGTTATCATTCTGACGGGGTATATGACGAATACCTCCATTTTTATCCTTCTGACGGGTTACATGACGAATACCTCCATTTGAAGCGATTTTCACCTTGGAGCAAGAATGTCGTAAGTGACAAAATTTGCGATTTCCATGTTACGATATATTATTGATAGTTGGTGACCAACATTTCAGATGAGCATGGTTTTGCACGTTATGTAGTCATGGAAACCGGAAATCTTGTCTGCGCAAAATTGTCGTAAGTGAAAAGTTGAACAAATTCTTGGAGCAAAAATGTCGTAAGTGACATTTTTCATTACCAGATTGTTATAAGCTGAATTTGATGTCATGATAGTAAATGGATTTTAGCTTATTCATATTTCCCCAAAATGTGATATCATAATAGTTATATTAATTCTTAATATTAAAATGTATTTGGTTGAGTCTATTTATCTTTTATTTATTGAGTCATTTGCGCGTTTCTGGTTACTTCCTTCACTTACGACAATTTTGCACCAAACATCCTGGCCGAAATTTGTTGATAGATTTTGTCTTCTTTATATTTCCCCAAAATATGATATCATAATAGTTATATTAATTCTTAATAATAAAATGTATTTGGTTGAGTCTATTTATCTTTTATTTATTGAGTCATTGTGGGTTTTTGGTTACTTCCTGCACTTACGACAATTTTGCAGCTAACATCTAGGCCGAAATTTGTTGGAGCAAAAATGTCGTAAGTGAATTTTGGCTATGAGCCAAATATTTAAACAAGACCCAGACAACACTCAATCACTCAAAATATTTTATAAATCAGAGATATGAATCTCAATAGTAAATAAATATTAACAAGGAATCATCATTTTAATTTAAATCTTTACATGCAATTTTCTCCATTTTCTCAAAATGTCACTTACGACATTCTTGCTCCAAGCCAACGTTATGGTGATGTACTGTTTTCCCTCATAGATTTAGGTTATTGCAAAGATGGCATTAATTACAAAAAATCATTGATTGGGGAATGTTTCTTATATTAATTCATCGTATTTTTAATAAGGAAGTAGTTTTCAATTTGGAAGCATCCGTGTAATATAAAATTATCCAAATTACCCAACCGTTTTTAACACTACAATAAAAGATCCTGCGTATTGTAATTCCTCTTTATTCGTTAATCCGTTATCGTAAGCCGCATCAAGTAGTAAGTGCAGGAAGACTGTATCACACACAACAACAGAACTCTAGAAAACTAGGACATATAACACACGATAGTTGTAACTACATGTAGTACATACGAGGGCTGGCTGAAAAGTTCCAAGTCGTAGAAGGAGAGATCAGTAATAATAAGTACAATCTCAAAAGAGTCGATAGGGTTTCAATTTTAGTAATAACTAAGTTATACGTGTTCATCTATAATATACGAAATTATGACGTCTGAAATAACACTGAAGGTCTGGATACCCACGCGAAATGAAATGAAATGAGGTTTAACGTCCCATAATACTTTTGGGATCGATTCGGGGCTAATGAAGACGGGCATTGGCCATGCAGTCTGCTACAAGGGAAATTTTTCCCATGCAGTGGCGCTACGGTCTATGCTCTTATTCGATTTTCAACTGTTAAGGGTTCTTTTACGTGCTTGCCAACGTGCACATGGTTTTATGGGGAAACCACGTCAGATAGTCCTGAGGATATTTCTCGACTAACACAGAGATGGATCCCAGACGTCCTGTTCAGCAACTCAGAGTTTTACTTACTGAAACACCGCGACTCCCAAACTTCAACGAACTAGCACATTTTTAAAGTCCTTAGAAAATCTAGTAGAATTGTTTACCATTGAAAGTAAAGGAGATTTACGCTTGGGTTAATTTTAATCTGAACAAAGCTTTGTTATAAAATATTGATAATTAATGAGGATATTTCCCGGGGTATTATTTGCTTCTATTAGATATTAAAGAGTGACGCTGTAAATTACGGTGGTTCAATAAGCTGGTACAACAACAGGCTTCGTAAAAAAACATAAGGCCACAGATTACCATAGATTTTCCCATTTACTTTAATATAATACTCGTCTCTTTGCCCGACTCTAACTTTTTTCCCTTTACTCTTAGTGCACGTGTTCTCGATTTTAGGACTGAAAGAGATGTGATTATAACCAAAAATAATTTTATAAGACGAGATTGTGGTGACGGATCTCTGTTAGGATTCAATTTGCTCATTATTAACAATACTATAATTTGTTAATATCTCAATCTCTCGAGGAAGTTAAGTATTTTAGATTTAAGGGTATAATTATTCTTTATTTTAAATTAGAGTTGACCTAATTCGCTGTTTAATTCATAGTATGCCCGTGTTGTTGCAATGCGAGGGGATGAAGAGTCCTCCACCCCACCCCTTTCAGCTGTAGGAGGGAGGGAGGGAAATGAAGTTTAACGTCCACTCGACTCAACCTAAGTCATTTCGGGACTAACATATGTTTTTTAATTTTATTTCAATAACTCGCTTTCGCATAGGGGTCTTTAGCAGTGGGGGAAACCGGAGTGTCCGGAGGAAACCCACGAGGTTGAGAAGGCGATCACACCAGGGATCGAAACCACAGCCGCAAGCCAGAGGTGACCGGTCAGCTAGGGGTCGACGCGCGGCACTCTAGACCACTAGGCCATCCTAACCCCCTTACAGCTATGATGACGCCTAACAAGGACTGCCCGTCTTCATCAACCCAGTTCGAAGCAGAACAGTAGAACGTTAAAACTCATTTCATTTTCTCTGTGTTTGTCTCGTTTTCACCAAATGATCAAGTTAAGAATGACAACCAGTAACATTGCAAGTGACAATTATATTACAGAAAAGAACAAAAAAGGTAGTACAATCGATTCGATTATCGATTTATTGAAAATGAATGTCTCACTGGATGATTATTGTCCTTAAACGTATCCACACAATTCTCACTAATAAACATTCAAAGTCCATTTGTCGAGACTATTCAACTAAAATAATATAATTATTTCTCTTATATTGCAGGTGCAAGTTATTTAGATACCTCGCATCAAATTTCACGATACGACAACTTCAAAGAAACGGACCATTAGTCACGTGCCGAGTTAGTATAAAGATGTATTATGAGATGTTTCATGACATATGATTGATGCAGAAACTAGTAAAAATTTTCACGCCATTATTTCACATCCTATTCATTTAGCCGTAAACTTTTCTAGGATCGTCGGATTTTATATATGAAACACAAAAATGGAAAAATCAATACTTACAAAAGTATTATCCATTCCGCAATTTTAGCGAACCAATATCGTAATTTATCAATATGTATTCGTGTTACATGTTTTTGTCTATTTTTTTCTGGTAGACCCTGCAACCAATTCTTATACGACGTCTTAACGTATCATGCGTCATTTTGATTTTGATTTTTTATTTATTTACTTATTTATTTATATTTTTTTTTTGGTATCTATATTTAGGAGCAGTTTAACATGGCCGATCTCAATACTTGGGGGCTTAACATCTGTTCTAATGAAATTGCCCTAAAATGACTAAACACATATTGAAGAGACATATGTTAAGGCTGTGTTTACACGGTTCAATCAATTTGAGAATTTTTATATCTCAACTGCAGCCAACCAACTACGATTACCGTTATAGAACAGAATGGTTCGTCGCGTGCACGTCACGCTGTAGCGAACAGCACGTGCTGGAATAGAGTAGAACCGCGGTCGTTGATGCCTTGGTGATCTTTATTATGATAAATTAAAAGATTCCCTTGGTAGTTTTCGGCAATTAATACCGTCCATAAGCTGTGCGGTCTAATTGATGACATGTTTAAGCGTGATGATGAACGATAACTGTGATGTTTTTGCTGGTTTTAGTGTCGTCTTAGATATTACATTAACTGTTGGGAATCTGTTTTACTAGTATTACTGATTCTCATTTATCATTAACTGTTTTAATCATTTAATAATAAAACATAAAAACTTTATTCAAATACATCAAAACATTTACTGGGCTGTTGTGTTGCTGGTGGTAATGACATTACTAATCATTTTTTCAGTGTTTATTTCAAACCAGGAAAAGTTACACCCATATTTTAATTATATTATATACCATGACAATAAGAACAAAACTAATCTCGCTTCTGGGAATGATCTCCCCTTGAGCTATGGTCGCAGACGGCTAATTAAAATTTAAAAAAAAAGAATTAGCATTGAATAAAAGTCTGGGAGAAGACTACAAAACATTTTGTGAATCATCGAAAACGAGGTTATGCTGTTTTGTTTTAATTAATAAAACATTGTACCTTTATCAAATTTTATCAAATATACGTACCTTAAATTGTTTACAGTCGTCTGCTTTAATTTTATTTAAAATAAAACATCCAAAACAATACATTATGAGTTTTACTCAAATATATTATGCTGTTTACTGTTTTTATATTAAAAAATATATACTGGGTTTAAACTTTACTCAAATAGCTAAAAGGAATTATACTCAAATATATCAAGTGTTGAGGAAAACATTACTCATCACAAACAGTTACTGAGGTAAAATTTTAGTCAAATATATTACAAATAATAACTAACGATGTGTCTTGAGGAACATTTTACTTAAAGATAAATGATGGAAGATTTGATAACGAGCTGTCAGTTCTCACTATAATAGTTAAAAACTATAAACTATGTAAATGGAATATACTGAAAATTTCAGTCAGTCAAACTGCATCACCCTAAGCCGAGAAAACCTTATTTTAAAATTTCTGTATCTCGATCGCCATGTTACTGATATCACGATAATTAATAAAGTTTCGGTTATCCAGCAGATCGGATTAAAAAAAAAAACGTTTACTCACAAAAATATCACGAATGGAAGTTTTGATGTAAAACTTTACTCAAATATCCTACAAATATGTACTAATAATACGACTTGAGTAAAACATTACTTAAATACAATAAACGGTCGAAGCAGTAAATATCTCAAAAAATATTTACCGTTTTTTTGTTTTGAACAATAAATCTATATGCAATATTGCATGAATACCCAAACGACTAATCCAGAAAAAACATTATACCGTTACACAGGCCCTTTGTGTAGTCAAATTATATTTAACAAACACATTATGTGATTTTTATTATTTCTCCATTTTACCGAGAAAAAAAAATCGACAAGATATTAAATGCCATTTTGATATAAATTGACTTTTTAATTGATTGTTTAATGTTGTTTGTAAACGTGAAATGGTGGTACCGGTTATATGACACGACACACTTGAAACAACAAGGAGATCGTTTTTTTACTTAAAATGTTCCATACTTTTCTCCATAGGCAGTTTATGGTCGTTCGAATAGGGTGTAAACTTGAGCGAAATAAAATGGCAGTCAATTTGTGATAATGGATAATTTGATGAATTGAAACATTTACCGATGACAAAATAACAAGAAGTGGACATAAAGCTATCAAATATCGCGATGATATCACGACTGCTCGTGCGTTTTATTTTATGTGCGCTAGGAACGGAATGCTCACTAATTTGATAATGGATTTAAAGTGAGCTTCTCGGCATGGTCATAACTTCATCACTCAACCAAAAGCTCGCTTGCTAATAACATAATGGTTATCGTAAAGTCTAATTTGGCAATGGAAACAAAAGCAAGTTCCGGCAATCAGTAAGGCTTTACACGTTAATAGTTCTTACAATTTTATGCCTCGTATAGCGCAGTAATCCACACATTAGTCTCCACACTTCGGCTAATGGCGAATCACATCTTCCGGTTACAAAATGCGCAGCGGAAATGTAGGAAGTGCACGAGACAAAACAATGAAGCACGCGCGACGGTGACATCAAAGATCATCAATTATTCTGAGATCATTATAGCGTGAACAAGGGGCTCTATGATTTAATATCGAGTGGAAAGGTTTCACACGGGGTCACAACTTTCATGGGATGCAAGAGGCATAAAATTTAAACGCTACAGCTGACGAGAATAAAGATATTAAAAACAAAATTAAAATGGCTACCCTCTTGATAGAAACATTAATATCATCAAAGAGTGATAATAAATGGAATGGACAATAATCATTAAACCAGGTATCTGGAAGAAAATAAGTAGGACTATACTTAATTTGTCTAATTACCAGAAATATAGGACTGCAGGCCCGGATCCAGGATTTTGTCGAGGGGGGGGGGGGGGCACACATTGGAGCAAAGGGTAATATGTTGCAACCTTGGATTGTTTGGGCGGAGACAATGGGTAAATCATGTTTATATCATCTATTAAAGAGCAGATATGTAAACTACAACAGTAACAAAGCAAACGAAAATGAAAATCAACTATGTCACTGGGGCTGATGGGGGGGGAGGGGTACGGCCCCATGCCCCCCCCCCCCCCCCTGGATCCGCGCCTGAACTATGAGGTGAAATTTTAACATTTTGTATATCTTTTCAAATCAATTAAATGTGTTAGAAAGGTAAACATCCTTTACGAATATCGCTAATAAAGAATTTAGATATTATGACGTAAGCTTTTGATATTATTATTGAGTCCATTATAATGAGAAGTAGTAGGCCTAATTAGGTATTCGTGGGAGAGAAAGATTGGGTTTAACGTCCGCTTGACACAAATTATGTTGGTTTCACGACCAACACATGTTTTGCTTCTATTTCAATAATTCACTTGGCAGAAAGAAGAAACAGGAGGAGTACCCGGAGAAAACCCCACGAGGTTGGATATGAAACCCTACTCCTTGTCCCGTAAAAGCGTGGAATTAGTTACAGTGTAGATTTCTAGAAATTAGAAAGAGTTCATAATTTATGTGAGGGGTTTTAGTAAAATTAACGGGAGCATCCAATTTCAACTTCAAAAAAAAAGAGAAAAAAACCCATCTTGGACTGATCTTTTGTCACGGACCTCAATGCGTTAATTATTTAGCGGCTGAAAAAAAATTTGTTAATGATACTGGTTATCAGAATATATTTTTACCGCTTTAACTTCAACCTTGCTAAAAACTGTTTTGTAATCATACCACTATTTGAGGTTAACGTCTGCTCCCACCAAGAATTATATCCTTACTTTTATCTGATATAACTTATTATGATGTGACGCGCCTGATCATAGACATACTAATAATAATATTATTAGTATGTCTTTACGCCTGACAGACGAGGGTGTTGGATAGCCGAATGGTTTAACGCATGCGCGTTAGATTATAAGGTGTGTCATTGAGTCAAGTGGCGTTGTTTCGAATCCACGCTTTTACGTAACAAGGAATATGTTCGCCAGGCCAATCTCGGGGGTTTTCTCCGGGTGCGCAAGCGAATTATTAAAAATAAAATTGAATCATGTTAGTCCCGAGACTTCTGTAAACACGCAAATTTATACTATTGCTGTATTCCACAAAAAATTGAATAAAAATATAAATTTTAACTATTGCTTTATTCCACAAAAATAGGAGTTGAATAAAAAATAAAAATTCATATTATTCTTTCCATTGTTTTCGGTGTCCATTTTATTCTAATAGACACAAATAAAGCTACTTAATGGCGTCAAGAATTAATAAATTCTGGACGAGAATCAAACCGAATGAAGTGCCCCTTGATTTTTTTAAGAATACAGTCATTAACAATGCTAACACATAAATCTGATCTGACTGTAGCCGTACGTCAGGGTTTTTCAACACTAGTAACCTTTTGTATTGGGTTGCTCATTATTTGATGCCGGTAAAGCCAGCTAGATGAATAAGAAGATTAGCCTTGCCATATGGCAAGTGGAATTATACCGTATGCTTTTCACGCTAATGAATTAATGAGATAGACCACAAGCTTCTGTCATTTTTAAGACCTTTTGTTCCTAACTGGTCTCATGAATGCTATCACGGACACAGTTTATGCTGTTTTTACATACCAGTTCAAATACTGCTATAGAAGAATCGTGCTAATAAAAATCCATTACCGATCGCCATCGACAACCAAATGGACATAAAATGGAGAATAAAAGAATTAAGTAGAGGATTTGTATTCTGTCTTTTAATCTGAATCGATTCAAAACAAACATCGGTCTGTTTGATACATTTCATCTCTGCTGAATCTGCCTGTTTCAAATACCACGTATATGCAGGATATTTAACATAAACTGGATCACAATCTTGTTTCTATCTTTCTGGTGTCATTGAACAATTTTTCAAGAATAACTGGCCCTTCAAGATTATTTTATTAAAGCTTGCTGGGATTATTCCAGAAGGGAAGTCAGCCGAAATTCAGAATCATCCAACTAGTCTAGTTTTCATGTGGGGTATGTAAGGAACACATTCGTTGAGAAATGGAAAAAAAATGCATTTCACCAATGCTGAAGAGCCTATCTTGGAAGTTTTTTTGAGGGAGGGGGCAAAATCACACACTTTGAGACGTACGTTTGTCTCTCTGTCGAAGGCAAAGCAAATACGAAACAAGCGTTTGACCTCTCGCCCAACAAAGTAGTCGAGAGAAGCCCACCCTCAATGCAAATCAATGAAATGAAATGGGGTTTAACATCCTATCTGCCTACAACAACCGGGATAAGGAAGACAAATACATGCCATACTATGAGCTATGAGAGCTGACTCTTCATCAAATTCTCCCTTGATTGAATTTCCGTCCAAACCGATGGAATAGACGCTGTTCTTCAGTGTTAAATCATATGAGATGCAATCCACGGTCCAATGCTGTCAGGAATTTTTAACACTGTGCTTAAGCAAAAGGGCACTCCCGGGTTTAATCCCCCCCCAAAAAATTATTATTATACGGTGTTTTCTTTTAATTTATGGTTGTAATGTTCTGACAATTTACAAACCCGTACAGTCTAACGACCTTTGTATGAAGATTGTCTTCAATTTCAATGCCTTTACTGGGACAATAAGATTTTTTTCCTATCATAATGGCCCAAATCAACGGAAATATGTAATTCATAAAGATGTCGTGTAGTTGGGTCTTCATACAGTATGCACTCACAAAATATTTAACTTAAAATAATATTATTTTGATTTACTACAGACCCGTTTGCATCAAACCGGCTCTATTCCTATTTAATTTAAAAATTAAATACATGATTACAGTTTAACCGTGTAAAGTATTTCTTCTAAATTCCAGGTGTGTAATATAATAATGGTACAGCTAATATTGACTGGTAAATCAAAATCAACACCAATAGACCCAGACTACTGACCTCATCAGTTTTTCATTGGTAAAGATCAAGGTTGTCCAACTACTTCATAATAACACCGCACAGAATTGAGATTTAGAAAGTAACTGCGCACATAGTTTCATTATCTTCAATGGTCCATCGTGTATCATGCCTCCAGTTTGACAACTGATTTAAACAGAGAGCATTGTTCTTTCCAGTTCAACATGTTAAAATAGCCACCAATTACCCCCAAATAATTCAGAAATACAATAGTCACGAATCATATGCCGAACTCTGACCTTTCGCATCGAGTTCATTAGAGGTCAATAATACTTAAAACAGTTAAATCCCCGGAAATAAGGTCCCTTCGAGGAAGTTTATCCGGCGAATGAACAAAATGGTCACCTCTCAAGCTGCATTCATCTGTCGTTGTTATAACGGTGACCAGCCCGTAAGCGAAACACGCCCACTAAATCAAAACTTATCGACGAGATTTTGACAAGAAGACAAAAGTCAAAACTAATTCAACTCCCACTTGTAGATATGTTGGATTTTCTTGGTAAAAATATTGATGGATTCCCACGATATTCAGGCGGCGTTGATCTTGTTTAAAGCCTCCGGTAGTTTATCTTTCTTTAAATGTTTGACTCATCGCTTGAGGTTACACAAATTCATCTTTGAAGTACGGTACTTAGGTACTAGTCGCCATGATTTTCAATATTGGGAGTATAGGTCAACATATTTCTCCCCTTGGTGTTGCATTGGCGATGCTGATTGGTGATCAGTGTTAATGGCAAGGGGAAGATTTTTTAGCACACCAACTCCGTCGTTCTTTCCCGAATATATTTTGTCTTTATAATAATTCTGTTCAAACATGTATGTAGTATTTAGATATATGTATCCTTTAATATAGATATGTATGCCAAAACCCAAAATGACATAACACCAATAAATTGTACAATATGAGCAGAATGAATGAATGGTTGTTGTAGATTATTAAAGTCCCTCGTTGTCATTTGAATATTGCAAACTACAATATAATGAAATTTGTATCCCTACAATGAATATCATTCCTTTTTATTTGGTGCATTGTCTCCCGTCTGGGATAGTTCTTGGAGCTATTGGTCACTGGAGCTTTTCGCTTATACCGGTAACATATCAAGGGTATTACCTGATATAAGTCGATATAACAAGCGTTTTGCCTATTTAATGAGTCAGTGTTTTACTAATATTGACGCTGTTGTCCTTGTATTGCTACCTCTGCATGTATTAAATGAGATATCACCTTCTGGTGTCACCTTCAACACGAGTGTCCCATTACAGAAATTAAACGTTCGTTTTATACTATTGACTTCTGTGTCGTAAATGATTGAGGGAAGTTGAACTATTCTGTATTTTTGCACAAAACATTATTTCCACAAAAACACGTCGGATTCTGACCACTGAAGCAAGATCATCTGAAACCGGAACCAAGCCTCAGTTTTGCCTGCTGAAAAAAAGACATATTGCATCGCCCTGGCCATGAGAGGCCAGGCATTTTTCACGTATTTGATTGTGTGCAGTTGTGTTTAAAAGTTGTCGGTTGGAGGGGATTACCCGTGGATCACACAAACCTCTCCAAAATCTTGGATTTCTTAGGCTTTAATTTTCAACATTCTGTGGGTTCCAGTCGCTTTACAACACCGAGTTCATTCTGTTTACTTTTTTCTGCTTATTTATTCTTCATTGCCAAATAAGATTTATGACTTCGAGTCCAACCCACTAAAACAAGACTTAATAATCGATTTGCCCCTAATCAACTTTCGGGGATACGGTCCAATAAAATTAATCTAAAAGGCGAGCTCAATTTTTTTTTTATTTAAACAAAATACAATTATTTTAATGTTGGTGATTGTGCCCGCTAAAATAATAATTTGTTAATTTCATCAGAAGTGTTTATAATGTTTCTTAAAAAAATCCACAGCAAGCATAATGTATTTACTGTTTTGAAAAGAATAGAAATATTCTTCGGGGCGTTTACAAGAATAACTGAATAAACTACAAAGTGCTTCGCTGGAAGTGAAAAAACGGCTTTATGATGTTCAAGGCGTCTTAAAACGAAGGAAATCCTTTTAAACCGCCTTTTGCTAAAATCGTTAGTTGGTAACCTTTTAAGACTTATATCTAACCACTTGAGCTAAATACATGAACATTCATTTAGTAAACCAACGTCAATAAATCTCATAAAATAACAAAAACACTCTCCCTTTGTTTGTCTTCTTAAACGTCATAAGATTTTTGAGTAGTCTTTCTGCTAGAGAGAAACATAAGGATATCTGCTCTTCCTTCAGGTAATAAAGAACAGTTTGTAATGAAACGTTTTCCATTAGCAACAAGAGTTACCCTTTTCTTCAACAAAGCCAATACTCCTCCAGAACGCGCTTTACCCTCGTTTTCCGAACAAAAGACCTACTTGTTCGGTATGGTTCTTTCGTTCATACATCGTAAACAATGTTAAACGTCTTTAGAAAAACTTTTGATTTAAGAGAATTTCATGATTCTAGCCGTTTAAACGACCCTTCTGTGTCTCTTGATCCCCTTCATTGTTACTTGCTCAATCTAAAGAGGAAGTCGTCTTGTCTTCCGCGAGAAAATCCGTGATTCTGACTGCCATTATAACCACCATGTGAGTCAGATCTTAACTCAGGCTACATTAGCTATTAGAGGGGGTAGAGTGCCTTTAGAAACTATAACAGTCCAGGAAGGGCTCTCTGGACTTTAAACGCGTTAAAACGACATATCGCTCAGAGGGGAAAAAAGACATCATTGTCGTCTGCAACTCTTGTTCGTTTTCTTCGCGCAGAATAACGGAGGCGTGGCGTGATTTAACAACTGACTTCTAGCATTACCACTAGTCAGGAAATGACTGCACGAGCCTCGCTGTGAGTGGTCTACAACCGGAAGCGCTAGACCTGCAGCAAGATATCCATGAAAAGACGGACTCGAACACCGTTCACTTGCCAAATCAAATAACAAATAGAGCTAATAGAAGTAATACTGCACAGCGGCGAGTATTACCGGCCATAGGGCTTGATTTAACGATAGTTCCATTATCTAATTTACACGCTATCATACTAGTTGTGGAAAGTAGGGGAAATGTCGTTTTTAGATCTCACTGATTGAGGTATATGTCAAGCCAGCATGCACACATTTAGCTTCTCCATGGACATATTGACTCTACAGATATCCGGAGTATTAGAAAAATTGACTTTAAAACGGTAAATATCACGACATGAGATATCAATAGGGTCCTAGAGACCGAGCAACTAATGTATCCCTGACAAGACTTGACAATCGCCTTTTATAAACTAATACGGGTGGAATATCAAGTGTTATAAGATCTCGGACAAATCAACTACCATTTAATTCAACGCTAATATCAATGGACAATTATTTGTATTAAAAAGTCTGAAATGGAGCTATTACTTTACTTTGCACAACAGTTGACATTTTTCATCTTATGGATGATTCATTGCTTTGTCACAATTATTAGTTTTGTAAACATGGATTGGTAATCACAAAATGTTAATGGACTGGACTGGGAAAAATGATATCTAGAAATTTCACTTTTTTTTTGGTTTGTTTTTATCTTTGTTATATCCACTTCGCAGATGGATGTTTCGAGTTCATAGCGTTTACATTCTCTCTGTAGGAGTAATTAAAGACTCGGTTCTTCGTCCCACCAGTAGGACCAGGTACGCGCTCCTGGTCAGCTCCGCGGGTGCAGCAATATTTACCTGAATCAAACCCTTCACAATAGATATTGAAATCAATAATAATAATAAATGCATATCTAAATGAACATGGCGTTGCTAGGCAACGAATGTGTACCCACAAAGCAGCACTCCATAGGGTAGGTGGTTATTTTGTGAGGGACTAAATGTTACCAAAAAACTGTCGCCATGACCTGCAAAAGAATTTGATTAAAATTTCAAACCTCATTTCATTTCATTTATCTTATGAAGAATGGCTCAATTCCGTCCAGTACTTACAAAAATATGATGAATTGAAGATATACGAACATTCGACATCCTTCTGCAGTTGATATTCAGATTACAGAAAATCTTCAAACCAGTGTTGCCTGTAAACTTGGTTACAATTAGCTGATGGTTCTTTTTTTAATCCCATTGATTCCAAGTCGGGAGATGATCTCCCGTTGCTATATTTTGAGTTCTTGATTCTATAATAAATAATGAACATGAGTACATTTTAGCGGGGATAAGGTCATGGAAAATTTGATTTTTTTCCGAAAACAAACAATATTAATTTTTGGCCTTGAATGTGAAGCTTTTCGAACAATCTGGAATTTCAATCGATTAAAACGCCAAATACTGGTCTGGCAACAACTGTATGTCAACAAATCTGAATAAACAGTAATCAAATAGCATACATTAATGAGGCCGAAATCCATCAAGCAATTTAGATTAACAAATCGAAAATGTGTAAATTGCCTCTTTTAGGTGCCCCGGACACTATATCTCAAAACTTTATAATGAACAATTCCGACCTATCTACTAAGTTTGGTAAAAAAAACCTATCAACTTGTTTTAGAGTACAAAAGGTGCAACGAACATATGCTAAGTTGTCCGCGCTTGTAACATATACAAATATCCAAAATATCAGATCATGATCGCATGCGCTAATGTTTCGTATCAAAGGGGAATAACCCTGGAAGATTTGGGGGGGTTTTTTGATAGGATAGGCAACCAAAATAGACTTCAGAAAGATAAATTGATAATTGCGCCCTTCAAAATTCTAACATGATTTTGTAACAAAGGGGTCTAAATCTATGTGTGATTATTAAAGCGGTTTTCTGTCTTGTCCGCAGGTTTATCTTGTATTATTGTTTTGTGTGTAGTGCGGTCCTCCTGCACTAACTATTATAATCGATGTGCTTTTTTGTTTCAAAAATGTAGACAGCTCATATCAATTTTAAGAAAATTAGCGTGTATGCCTTATTGTAGCCCCTAGTGTTGAGTTCATAACAAAGATTCGCTAACCTGGATGTCCCGGCCTCAACCTCGTGGGTTTCCGCCCACTGATACAGACCCCTACGCGCAAGCGAATTATTGAAATAAATTCAAACCATATGTTAGTCCCGAAATGACCTAGTTTGTGTCGAGTGGACGCTAACCCACCCCCTCTCTCTCTCTATCTCTCTCTGGATGACCGGGTTCAATCCCGTTGTTGGCCGAGAAAAACCTTCGGTATTTTCGGAGTTGATTCTTATTTAGAAAGGGTGATGGCCTGACAAGGCACAGCATCTAGTCGTTCGGGTGGGACGTCAAAACCTATTCCCGTGTAAACCTTGGTGTGCACGTATAATAAGAACCTTGACCGTAGGAATTCATTTGCTCATAGCACATTGCATGGCGTGAACTATTCTTCATTAGCCGTTTGGAGCGGAAACGAAGGACGCTAAGTCCTATTTCATCCAGTTGTGAGTAGGGCGTTCAACTCCATTTTCTTTCATTCAGTTGTGGGGATGGACATAACCACGTTAAAATTTGGCGTATAAAAGGGATTAAAGTATTAGGTTTATTGTCTAAACAGATCATCAATGAGGTGACAAGTGTGTTATTACATGATCCGTGATGATACATCGAAAATATTCAAGGATTAACCGGTTTCAGTATCTGTTAATCTAATTCACTGTATAAATGACAGAATAATTCTCTTTACCCTAATTTGATTGACAGGCCATTTTAAACAATTCCCCTCCATTTCATTTCACCTGTTCAAAAAGTATATTTAAATACATAACACGTCTGTCAACAAGGTTTTTTGCGGATTAAATTTGTTCAGGACGGTACAACAAAATTTGAAAGACAAAGGTTTTAAAGTGGACCCTTGAATAAAGATGTTCTATCTAGTTATCCGTGCACCGCTTATTACAGTCTATTTCAGGCAAGATGACCACGCTTCGTTCTTCACGCGCCTTATCAATCAATCACGAGGGATCAAACAGTCAAATCAAAGCCAGCGTTGCCTGTTCACGTCGACATCATCAGTCAAAAGTGACGGGTTGCCGCCTCGAGTCTATTACGATGTAAGCGGCCTAGCTTCCGGTGATAAGGGTGTAAGCGACCTAGCCTGCAGGACTCGTTGTTGTTCAGCTGGTACGAAACTAACGATAATGACTTGACTAATTAAATAACAACAATAATCATTGAATAAACTTGCTCTGGGCCAAGTTATGCTTGGTCTTCATTGAAAAGCCGATATGTTTATAACATGTAATTAGTAGATGGTGATACCGAGAAATTATTGTCATGAAACCAGATTGTCGGCGGTGTTCCTGTTGACAGATAGCATGTGGAACATTATATTGAATAATATATTGAAGCGAAATTAGAATCTAAAAAATAATTTTTTTAAAAAAAAAACATCACTATTACTGTTCCTGGGGATGTTTACTGTGCTTGCAATATACGGATAGCCAAAACATAATTATTTTTGAAATATAGATATATATGTCTTACGAGGCATGTCAAAACAGGTCGTTCCTCTTAACGAGTTCGGGGGGTTGGGATGACCTAGTGGTCTGGAGTGCCGCGCTTCGACCTCTAGCTGGCCGGTTACCTCTGGCTTGCGGCTGTGGTTTCGAGCCCTGGTGTGAGCGTATGTGGCATGGAGATAGGGGCGCCTTCTCAACCTCGTGGGTTTCCTCCGGGCACTCCGGTTTCCTCCCACTGCTAAAGACCCCTACGCGCAAGCGAATTATTGAAATAAAATTAAACCATGTGTTAGTCCCGAAATGACCTAGTTTGTGTTGAGTGGACGTTAAACCCCATTTCTCTCTCTTAACGAGTTCAGCTCGTGGATGCGGTTACTATGCAACGTGTGATGTTGACGCGTTGTTACAAACGGACAAATAGAACTTGCCAATTTATAATAATTAGATTGATTAATGTATTGTGCAATCTGTATCTAAATTTTTCGTATTCGTAATAAATATACCTACAGATAAAAATAACAAGTTCCGGCTTTACCAAACAGTTACTGCTTGATTCTGGGTTTACAACCAATAAACCGACAGTTTACATCAAATCAGTAAAGGTAAAAATATTTAACGTAGTGAATAACTCTGAACTGTGGAATTAAAACCGGGCCAAATACAAATTATTGAAATTGGGCACACATTTCTCATCTTTAACGGATAATTTCGGTTGATCGATAAAGACTTAAATCCCATTTAAATGCATAGACATATTTGATCCGGATCCAAAATCATGTTACGTCAATGTTAAATATATCCCACTATCGACACGGCACGACCCAAACTAAATTAATATTAGTAAACTACTCTACTCCATCTATCGAAATTAAATATTTAATTGTCCAGTGCTTACCCACGACTGATCAAAGTAAGACATGAGATGGACCCAATTCAATACTTTTTTTTGGTCTGTGAGGCGATTTAGTTCTTTTCCATAATAGGTTTTACTTACTTTTCTATACTGTTTTGCTGATTACACTATTTTGCCTCGACCATTTTTAAAGGACTTCGAATTTTGACTAATGGTTTGGATTGTTCGTACTTGGTTTTATTTTATGCCAATTGGTGTGTGCACTAACATTACATTGAAAACATTTATCAGATTTCTTAGCTGGTTGCAAACAATCTGTAAATACACCTTCCTGGTCCGTTCTCAACCTCATTTAATGATAATGATTTCAAAATATTTCTAAATTACGGTCAGTGATTACATAATACATCGATATCCATCCATTTTCTTTTTTGAAGAAAAAGTTTCACGCATATCAGTTTCACGGACATTTAAATTTTCACTGGAGAGCGGGAACGTGATTGGATGCTATGAATTAAAATAATTTTATGATGACCGAAATTGGCGGGAGTGGGATTAACTGTGCGATGCTGTACGTCGTCTGCTGGTAGCAATACCAGAAGAGTTCCCCTCATCTAATTGTTCATCTGATTAAGTCTTGTTTGTGGAACCACACCGCTCTTGATGAAAAGGCTGGAAATAACAAAAGAGGGTGTCCAGAGAACCAAGTTTGTGTTTGCTAATCTCTAGTCAATTGAGTGCCTACCAGTATGTCGTCCATAAAAGAATCACGTTCACGGAATCTCCCGCGCAACTTGCCGCAATAAATTACCGGCTGTGACACCAATTTGGTCTGAAACGGCGATTAGGGGAGTTGGCATCTCTCCCGGGACGTTGCGATCGTGACGAAAATTGAATATCGTTGTTCCGTATGTTTTTCTATAATCTGGGCATAACGTCAATAGTATTGTTAGCGATTCTGTTGGTGGCTCCTTAATGGTAAAACTGATGGCCAACTACATTCGCCTTTTCTTACGTGCTAGTTTTTCTCACGCCAATAATAACAAGCCCGTATCGCAATCATAGAACCCACCAGTTAAAGTGGCATCATCTTTAAGAACAAAATAAATGTAAAATTGATCTCCTGTCGTCAAAACTTTAATACTCGTAGCAAAATATGAGCGAATTTTAATCAATCGTGTAATATATACAAGCAACTCATTAAATACGAAAACAGGGCAATAAAATATTGATCTTATTTTCAATTACATTTGAAAGGTTGTGTTAATTTGTAGGTTTAGCTGTAATATATTCCGATAAAACATTGCCTAAAAACATATAAATCATTTCCGGTGATAATAACAGACGAGCGATTTGCTATGTAGGGGTTCTTCTTTTACTTGTTACTGTGCATTAAGTTGAGTGTTTCGCGGGCAATTAGAATCATCATTATGAATAAATAATGACCATCTGTGTCCATCATAGTATGGCAAGGGTCTTCACCTATCCTTTGCACCCGGCCCACCCTGAATTCTAACCCGTGTTATTGACACATATTGATATAAGAATTACTCGGCTTGACGTTTTACTCCAGCACTTGTTCTGTCGTTACTAATTATTATTTCTCTAAAGATCTGGTGTCCCAATAGGTCACAAGGGTGTGAAAATCCCCCTGTCCATTTAAATCCTGGTCAAAAAGCGCCGCTTAACATCCTAAAGTCTCCCGTGGATAGCCATTAAATTGTGAAAACGCTCCAAATAATGAAACGCAAAAACGACCTCCATTGATCAAACGTACCCCATACTAAGATTGAGTTTACATTATGTAGAAAATGACAGCTTCAACTCATACAAATGGCTGTCAGTTCTCCCTAGTTCATCGTTTAGTGGTGTTGTAGTCAGTCAAGAGCAACTCAAGTTAGAGTTTTTCATGTTGAATAAGTTGTGTCTGGTAATGGTAACTATTGTAAACCCCCCTTCTTGTCCTTTACGTGCTCAAGGGGTTGGTTGTTTATTTAAAGCGACCGGCAAGGGGATAGAGGCTATATAAAACTTGTATCCACTAGCCTACTTAATGTCTAATGATGTCGCTTTGACGGGAAATGCCAACAGAGGCAAAATGCCTATTGTAATAATTAGTCTGTTGAAGAGCTTAGCAGTGATGAAAACCCTCGTTCATTTTTATTTTATTTTTTCATGTCAGGTTACATCCAACCAGACAGCTTCTTTCTCCAATAGCCAAACCTTTCAAATCAGCCCCTTCTTTTAGGACTCCATTTACACCTGGTTGAAGAGTTCCATTCAAGCGAAGTGAAGCGTGTAGCGACTATGTGTTCCCTGCTGTGCCCGAGGCCCTCCCATACCCTTTAAACATCGAACGCAGATGTGCTCGAACCAGGCCTGTAAAACAGAAACGAGCAAAGACAACTTTCCCTTCATTATTCCTTTAGAAACTTGCACTAAATGGATTTCGTCTTTTACGGACAATAATCCGCTCAACCCAAAAAGAACACCCACTTTTCAAGAGCAACGAACTAGTCTAAGGACCTTTAATTATTTGCAATGTATTTTAGTGAGCATTGTAAAGGCAATTGAAGCGTCAGTCATTGACAAAATGTAAACAAAGATTCTTTAGAATATTTAGTACTAGATCCAGTCATAAAGAGCTGTTTTAAATTGCTTGACTGAGTTTTATAAACGAGGAAAAAAGCAAGCCCCCATTTCAATGAACAGACTCTTTTTAAAAGCTTAGATAATTAAACAAATTACTGGAAAATATACATCCCCCTTTTATTAACATTTAAATAGTTTATCGGGACGATGTTTGCTCTTTAACCAGTTCATATAATACAGTTTAAAAATATAAATAAAATATAGGTATCATGTATGTAAATTGTTCCTTACATACTACACAGATACGGTGATGGGAAAATTCTAACACAAATATAAGCATATTTCATCAAAAGAAACATAAACTTTCATTCAATGTGTAGCCACAAGGACCATATATCAAGAGCACGAGAATATGTAGTTTCTGATGTTCTCATGAATAAGTCTTTAAAGGTGTGCCTTAAAGCAGATGAAACTTCGTATGATGTAACTGTTAATTTAACCTTCATTATTTAGTTTTCTAAGATTGGTTCCAAAAATTAATATAATGGCTGCTGTACCACAAATAGATTTAACAGTCACATAAAGTGATTCGAGTGTGTATGTGTCATTAGTATGCGTGTTAATATTGTCGCCAAGTGTTTTTGACTTGCGTGAAATATGCAACAAGTTTGAATTTCAATAGTATGAAAAAGTGGGCTTACATCAGCGCGCCTTGTAAGATACCACATATAGACATGCAGGTCCGGATCCAGGATTTTGTCGAGGGGGGGGGGACACATTGGAGAAAGGGGTAATTGTTTGGGCGGAGACAATGCTAAAAACATGTTTATATCATCTATTAAAGAGCATCTATACAACAGTATATCATCTATTACAACAGTAACAAAGCAAACGAAAATGAAAATTAACTATATCACTGGGCCGGGGGGGGGCACGGCCCCCTATTCACTCCCCGGATCCTCGCCTGACAAGGGTAATTTAAATGTAAATGATTAACGTGTTATATTTATATCGAATCAAACGTTTTTATTCGCGTTTTACCACGGCCTTTATTTAAATGATAGATGTGGTATAGGTCAGTGAATAAAAACTGGTTATTTTAGTTGCAGATCGCTCCTAAATCCTTTACTTCAGTCTCAAACGATCATTAGAACTAGGCAAAAAACGACATCCAATGGTTGCGTTTAACAGGTTACTTAATACAAAATTTTACGTCACCACCATATACTGTGTTCGGTTCGTGGGGGGGGGGGGGGCTGGAATACCGTAGAGGCCCCGGATGTGATGAAAAAAACATATTTTTGATATTTTGGCGTCTGATGGTGACGGTTTTGTTTTTCCATTTGTTTGTTACCTTAAAATTTGCTGTCAAACGTAGTACAAGTATTTGGTTTGTTGTAAGTTATCGTGTAAAATCACAGTATCTGTATTTTAACAAAGTGATTCCTGTTAATTCAGATATACGCCGCGTTAGAGACCATGTATCCTTCAAATATTCCCCCCCCCCCACTCCCTCCTTAATCTCAACTCATAGTCTGGCTGCTTGACCAAGGGCATGGTGGAAACTAACAACTGAATGTGCCATTATGTTCCTCGTGCTTCAATTCTGTATACGATACTTTCTTTTATTTCCGGTCAGAAAAAAAAAGTAAAAATAGAAGCAAAATCTAAA
Organism: Patella depressa; assembly: GCA_948474765.1. Taxonomy (NCBI): domain Eukaryota; kingdom Metazoa; phylum Mollusca; class Gastropoda; family Patellidae; genus Patella; species Patella depressa. The sequence continues at coordinate 35,895,772 of OX419721.1, forward strand.
CATTTAACTAAGATTCAATTTGAGTCAGATAATCAAACAATACGGATGTCTATATATATAACCAAAATAGATTAGTGGTTGACAAAAATATAACTTTAAGAGCTCGACATTAAACGTGAGACAAGCATTATCCATTACCCAAGTTAAAATATCCCTTCTTAGATAAATATTCCTGTTAACAACTTTAATGTTGAATCTCACAAAATTACTGAATGCATGGCTTGTGACTGTGCATAAAAATATGATCATTCGCCATTTTCGGTATTTAAAGGCCACGTGGACAAATACCAGCATTGGACCATTTGACAAAGATATGACCATCATATCAAATCACCAAGTCAAACTTATAGATTTCTCACTGGAGAAACCAGTTCGTCTACTGGGACGCCATTTTAATTTCAGCAAATTAATTGGATGTATGGATCCTTATGGAAATTCTCTCCTTTGTGTAAATATCATTATTGAAAATGGCGGAGGGAGAAGAGCAATGCTGGTTCCTGCGACGACCCCAGAATATCCCCGCGAGAACTCGGGAGTCGTTTTAACCCGCTTCATCGCATTTGAACAAAGATTTTGAGTGCCATATTTGAATTAAAGTGAGTGTTATCTGATCTGATTGTAAAAGATTACATTCCCCTGACTTCAATAACAGATGGGTCTGTTTGCTACATGATTTTCTGGTTTGTCTTAAATCATATTCTGATAAACATTGGGAGGATGCACTTTCCTACTCGCGCCGACTCTTAAAGGCTCACTGTCCCCCCAAACACGTGGTGCTTTTGCCAGTGCGGACTGTGTTTTGAATAATTAGTTTCGGAGAACGAGGGTCGCTAATTCATGAAACAGAAACGTCAATATGGCCATCAGAATATGGTTACTACGTCATGTGATTTCTTGTATTACAGAAGAGGATAGGATGACATTTTGGAGTTCCAGTCATAGAATCCTTTCTCTACTCGTTAGTAATGAATGAAATGGGGTTTAACAACCTACTTGTCTGCACCGACCCAAATATAGGAAATAGGAAATGACGGATAATTTTCTTGGGGGACCCCACCCCCTATCAGCAAGGTTCTCCGTCTCCGCTGTCATTGCCCTTATTTTGCGCCCCCCCCCCCCCTTTTCAAAATTCCTAGATAATCCCCTGTAATGAAAATGATCATATGCCTTACTTTTATCCGCAGAGCCAAGGAATTCCAACTGTCATGGGTTATTCAACGTGCACGCCAACGTTTAAACCGGGCGTTAAATAGACGTTTTTCCTTGCCAGACCCTCCGCCAAGAATCGCTGACAAGGAAATCCACGGAAAACCATCTCGAACAACTGAGCCACCGTGGAAACCCAACTCTGAAGTAAAAGAACTTTAAAACTTACAAAATATGTAATATGAAAAAATGTATTTGAACAATGCAAAACAATGATATAAATGGATATTCAACTTTTATGTTTCACCTTACGCCGTAATTAAGGCGGCTGTATTAATTTTAAAAAATGTCACTAGTCTGTTTCAGTGAAAAGATCACGAAAAAGTCGTCTGTCTGTTCTCGATCAAAGGCTTTTTCCTTTCACATTTTTGTTTAATTTATTTACTTTTTGTACGTAAGCCACTCGAAATAGAATAATATCATACAAACGTTATGAAATCTAGACTAGTACTAATTAAAGCCAGACATACATTTTTGTATTATTTATCTTTTCTTTTTGCAGGCATGTTTTTTTGTCTTTAGAGGAATTCACCTGAAATAATTCTGAGTGTTTTGATTGATCTGGTTCGACCTATGTTTTTGATGTTCAGGCAATCCAAAAGAGAATATCAAATATCAATATAACGTAAATACAATGTAATTGTTTTAGGTGGAAATTGTCTCCGTGTCGCTGGCTTTAGACAGTTCTAACTAATCAGTAGACACACATATGTCTTTTAATCGAACAGGCAGAACAGTTCGATAAAGGGAAAAGGCATTTAACTAATTCGGAGCGACGATGCAGATAATTGTACCAGATAGGTTCGCAACAGACAAATAAATAGCGAGTAGGCAAGTTAATGGTTTTTACGGTGGAGGACATCAACTCACTACCATCCTTAATCACTTGATGAAATCAAAACAAAGCTCAATACAGGGAGCTGGTCCGCATTTTCCATAAGTTACCTCCCCTGGGAGTTCAAGTCACGTGTGCGCAATGTGGCGTGGAAGTGGTGGCTGTTGGCTGTCATTTGACGCATTAAAGGTGATGAATCCGCAGTTATTGTGATTCACATGGTAATTAATGCTGGTCAAATTCAGGTACTTAGTATTGTCTCTTGCCAGAATTCCAATCACTTCTATAATAAGGTTATTTCTAACACTATAATACACTGGGTTTTGATTAATTGCATTCTAAACATCAAATCCTCTACCATTAACTTAAAGTAACTTTAAATGAGGTTTCATTTATTTTATAGTCTGATTTGTTTTGTTTTTTTTCAAAACGCAATATTCTTGATCCATCGGTTTTTATTGCGCTCTAATATACGAGACCAATAGAGAGACAAAAATCAGAAAGCCATTATCTTTAAATGATTTGACCGCTTGGATATAGGTTAAACATAAAATCGACGATTGTATTTTCTATGGGGCGGAAAAAAGTTTTAACATATAACCAATTTGGTTCCACTGCGAAACCAGTAAACCAGGCAATAAAATATAATTAATAAATAAACTTACTTCCGGTTAGTATTTCGAGCAATTTTTTACCTAAACATGCGGCGGGCCCTGTTTTGTTGATTACTGTGTGATATGGAAACTTTTGGCTCCGTTTTCGTTGAGAACAAAATAATATCTTATGTGTTCCAAGAAATGTTTGGATAAAATTTTAACTTTTAAAACCTTTTGAAGGTTTCCTAGAATTTTAAAAGTCGTCGCAAAAATGATACAAAGAGTTTATTTAATCGTTTGGTAAGAACAACTGAGATCCCGTATAGGTTGGGCAATTTTGTTAAAGATACATTATAGGAGATACGATAAAGAGGTGGCAGTTCTCACTATAATAGTTAAAAACTAGATAGTGTAAAGGTAATTTGCTGAAAATTTCAGTCAAATTGATCCACTGTGAGCCGAGAACGAAGCGAGTGAAATTTCCACATAGCCTCGGTCATCATTACTAAAATCATTAATATAAACTGCATAGTCTCGATTATCCAACCTTTTGATTTAATTATCAAAGGTCGTTAAGCGGTATAATGGGATCTAATCCAGCGAATATCGAAGGCTAGCCTAGACATCGAGAGTTTATTATGGTCTGGATAAGTTTATTAATGTCTAATTGATAATTTAGATAACATTTCAAGCCTAAAGAAAGACTTGTGATAAGCAGATTTGGCTCCTGTATAATGTATGTTTAATGTATACTTGACATTCGATACATGAACCCGGTTCCAAAATATTCCAGGTCTTCCTATGTCTGCTATCTGTAACTCTTCTGCTATCTGTAACTCTTCCGTTCTATTTCATAGATTCCTTGTGGGCGTGATATTGTGTCCGATTGTGAAATAGGTATGTAGCACTGTTGGGTGATTCAGTCATCCAGTCAATTTAAAATATTATCTTTATTTGTCTCGGACTTGGATATAGTGTTAGTATACTTACTCATAAACTATTCATTTACATATTGTCTGTTCTACCTAAATTTATTGACTGTGATTGGCTAAAAACATTATCGCCGTTGGAAATGCGCCTTTTTTATCATTAGCAAAAGGAGGTCGGCGAAGAGTAGGCGGAAACGCCGCTCACGAAAATGAAATGAAATCGAGTTTAACGTCCTACTCTTCTGCTCCGATTGGGTCGAAATTTCCCTCATTTCACACTGCATGGCACATACCAATATAAGTTACTTAAAATATTTATTTCTGTCGACGTTTCGACGAGGGTTCTTTCGTCTTTATCAAGATTCTGTTGTCTACCTGAGCCGATCGTCACCATTCTTCTTTTTTCGGACAATTTCAAGTCTTTTTCAACGTTAAAACCTATCCAAAATGATTATTTAACACCTCTCTCTCGCTTTCATGACACCCGTTGCCATATTGAAAAAACATATGTCGAGATTCCAATTGTATAAGTGGTATCCGTTGTTCTATGATAAAAGGAGACCTACATGAAAAGTCTTTTACTGAATGTGAAACCAGCTGATAATCCTATTGAACTTTCCAAATCGTCTTTTTCGCACAAAGTTCAAATAAAGGGTTTTATTTTATTTTTTTTAAATTAGCAATTTATTAATAATTTTCTTTGTATTATATTGTTTTATTTATTTCTAGTCACTTCATCTTCAAGTGAAATTATTAAACACAGAAACAACGTTGGTGCTCTTTATTCTCCATATGACAAATTGTTAACTCATTGAAGATACTCGGTCCTTTGTACAATAGTTGACTTTACGCACAATTAACTACGAATAATTCCATTTGATAATATAGTATAGAATAGAAATATAGAATAAAAAACTCTTTTTGTGGCTTTAACTCTCGCTGCAATCATCAGAGTTTATTTCAGTAGCAATTATAAACAAGTGATTTGCACTTAAAGCTAGGAATAATTTTACGGTGTACTCAGGGGTGACAGGTTACATTATGTTCTGGAAAAGCAACAGTCAAAAGACAAGTTGTGTGATTAAAAAACGATTAAACGCACAATAGTGCTTTCTGAAAACCAGTTCTCTGATCTTTTCTTCTTTTACCAATAAAATGAAACTTGTTACATGTATACATTCAGTAATGACTGGCATTTCTGTTTGTTAAAAACAATTTTTTTATTATTATTATTATTATTTTTGGATTCTATTGTGTTAAAATCTCATTTCAACCTTATGACTAATCAACTAAAATAGCGGTCTCATATTCTGTGAAATGACCAACCATTCGCATAAACAGTGGTTTTATTGTACAGAATGTAAACCGATCCAATTTTATTCCCCCCCCCCCCCGAACCCTTCTTTTCAATATATTATCCGACTATAAATGTGTATATATTGGTATTGGTAACGGTTAAGGTAAAAAGGTATACTCCATAATGTTTTGGGGTTTTTTGTCCCTAAAGAGTTCAAAGTTGACGTGCTCATAGTCTAGAAATTCATTTAATTGCCCGTAAAATCCATAATGGTTATAAGGGTTCAAAGCTATCGTGTTCATACTCTAGTAATCCATAATGTCTATTACCCCCAAAGAGTTCTAAGTTAACCTATCCATCCATACTCTAGATATCCACAATGTTTTATTCCATAGTTGGGGTATACATACTCATACTCTCGAAATCCATGTTTATTAACGAACTCCTACTCTAAAAGTCTATAATGTTTATTATCCTTAAGGAGTTTAAGTTGAGGTGTCCTTGCTCTAGAAATCCATGTTTATTGCTCCTCAAAAGTTTAAAATTGACAGACTAAAGAGTCCAAGTTGAAGTGCTTATACTCATAAAAAGTACAAAGTTGTCTTTCTCATAATCAAGAAATTCCTAATGTCTATTACCTGTAATTGTTACGCAGTTCTGATTTTTAATTGGTTGATGTACATTAATGTCACTAAAGAATCGGTATCCTACCCAACACACGAATCAACTTCAACAATGAGTCTAAACGAAGGCTTCAGTATATTTTACGATGGAAAATAAATCTAAGTTCAAGTTGTTTATGATTTTCTTATTGAAACTTAGATTTAAAATCCGCTACGATCTGTTTTGATTCATACTTTGCACTGCCTAAATTAAGTATCTTAAACAACTTGTAAATAAACTCAAGTCTCTGGTGGTATTTTTGAACTTATTTTTGTTATGTTTTTTATTTGTTCGCAAGTTGTTTTTATCTGTGGTTGTTTTCAATTGTAGTTTTCAGGTGGATTTGTTTTTGTGGGGGGGGGGGGGCATTTGTTATTTTCAGAATTCTTTTTATTCTATTTTATTCTGATATAATTTCTAGTTTATTTTATAAAACACAGGAGATTGGTGATGTATTATCTATATAAAAAAAGAGTACACGGGCGTCATTCAATGAATAAGAAAATTGAATGTTCCATTTTCATTCGTTGACTAGAGTTTATGTTATATAAAATCAATGCTGTTTCGTAAACTTAAATTCAAACATGATTTTTATACAAGCTGTTTTTTTCGTTTAAGGTAATGAACAAAAACACATTTACAAATTTAATGATTAGTTATTTTAATGGCGGGTGGCTCTATTGCATTTCCATCCACGATTAAAACGGTGCTTTACCGCTATCAAAGCTAATGGTCGTTAGGGAAAATAGCACTCAATTACTGTTTATTGATAGCTTCGATCTCATCGGGTCGTTCATTTACAGACAACCACCCGTAAAATGGCGTTCTCTATCAAAGTAAATACAATCTAAAACCTGAAACATCCATTGATGCTCTGTTCTCGAACCCCTAGTGCCGCTAACATGATTTTCATAGACATTAAAAGTACTGGATAATAGCGGAGTTAGCTTAATGCAAATGGCAGTCGGTAGCATATAAAAATGGAATTGCAACATCCCAAAGTCAACACCGGAACATAAGCGGACCGAAATGACTCTAGGCTTTACAGCTCTCATGGGATTTCGTTTCGTTTTTGTTGAACCTCGTCAAAAATATATCATCAATCCTTCCTGTTATCCATCAGGTCTGCACGTGTACCTGACATTAATTGTCATCACTTGTCTCCTGTCCTTTGAAGTCGAGCGATTAGTATGATGACAATGGAATAGATTCCACACTTAAATGGTCAAATCATAACGATATTTATATATGGCTGATAGATTTAATGGGTTGTGTGTTAGATACCACTTTAACTACATCACATTCCATCAACTCGTGTATTTAAATTGGTCCTATTGTTGCTAGCAACATAATAATGATAAATTATTTGGTTACAAAACATAGCAATAAAAAGGTATTTCACATATAATAAAGAGATGATCATGACGATTTGGAATTGCAACTAAAGGCTAGAGTCTCTTTTTTTACCTGATGACAATGGAAGTGAAGTAAGATTGCTCCATGGCATGTTAATGTTAACCATCTCTCTTTTAATGTAAATTGTATTTGTTTAACTTTAATAAACAGTATATTAACTGATATGGATCATTGAACGACGTCTGGTGATAGTAGGTTGATTGGTACAGTATATTCAAACTTCAAACAAATAACATAAATATTGAAACAAAGGTGAATACCCTAATGAATGTGTTTTCTGAAAATCGCCGTGATGTCGAGAATGTATATTTAAGTAATGAGAGATGATGATGATGATGATGACGACAAGGACGACAACGACGATGATTTGGGTGCGGAAAATGAAAGTACGGATATACCTTAAATTCTAGGGCTGGTACTTGGAACACCTGGTTCATTCAATATGAACAAATTAAAAGCCTATTATTATTGAGGGGTGTTTCCCATTTGATCAATTAAAATTGTCAGGTGACCTTTTTGTTAATGGTCAACGTGTAAATGAGACTTTGGAATTTCTCCAATCAACGTCTTGATAACCAGGAAAATTTAAAGACTGTTAACGAGATCTTTATATATGTCTTTGGATAGCGTTTTGTATACATTAAGGAAATGCGTGAAAACGGTATATTTTAGGACAATAGTATTGAACATACTTGAAACAGAAATCACTGTTTACAGATTTACCGTGAATCTGTCATTGTTTCTGCTTGTTAATCACTGTTAAAGTAAATATTTAATTAATTTCTTTTTAGGCTGATAAAACCCCTTCTGCTCAGTGTTTTTGGCATTGTGTAAAACTTCTAGCGTCCTATGATCGATCAACATGGCGTCTTTTGTGCCGTCTGCTGAGATAGGTACTTGATAAATGCTACAATAGCCAGAAGAAAGCCATATCTAACGAAACAGAATTTACAAAATGGTTTTAATGACAAACCTCGGTAAATAAAGATTGCTATTAATAATGTTCTTTGAATTGAATCTTGTGCTGTGATGTTGTTATGAGTTAGACGTCTCGCGTCATTGTTCCGAAGAATAAGGTAGAGACGCTGTTTATGAAATATTAATAAATATCACTGAAAGAAATCCACCAAGTTTCATGGCGGTATTATATTTGTTTCTAATTAACTGTTTCTGGTAAAGATAAAACAGCGCGTCTTCTATTATTTACCGAGGAGATGTATTTAATATTTTCCGCTGTTATTCTTTTGTGATTGATCTATAAAATTTACCGTTTTGTTTAGTTAAAACCATGATTTATCGAGTCCGAGGTCTGTTATTGAAGAAGAAAAAAAACCATTTCATTATATTTTGGGGGTTCTGATTTATTAATATGCGTCCTCACGTTCTAAGAGAATACTATATATGCCCTTTTCATCAAATCATTTTAGAATCATTTTTGGACAAATTATTTAATTTATTGGGCTTTAAGACGCTTTTTCCAAGCGTTTTTGAATTTAATATTTATAATTGCCCAGGTGTTTTTTTCTCCGAAGAAATTAAATAATACTATTAGACAACAAAAAATATTTTATTTGAATACGGTGCTTTGTACAGACATGTCAGAAATTAGTCTTTGAAACACACTATTTATTAATTTCCATTGCTTGAATACATTCTTTCCTTACAAAATTTCAAATTTATCAAACAGTTCATCTTATATCAAAATTATTACTTAAAAAGAACTTCTTTATAATCCATTTTTGCAGTCGTCTGCAAACGGGACGTTACGTTTCTTTCCTACCAATCGTGCAAAGGATATAACACATTCAAAGAATTGATCAAATTTTTATTATTCAATCAGTATGTCTTCCGGTTGTTTCTAATGTTCATATTATATATAATACAAAGTATCAAACATGCGGTGGTCACTGTAACGCGAACGGTATCTTTATTTCTTTATTTCTATCAATTCGTGCTGGTTCTGGTTTTATAAATAGTTCTGCTTGAAGAAGGTTTGTTTAACCTAGTCGAACCACCTGATACCTCTCCACAGCTAAGCGTTTTCGTGTGTTTTGCATGAAACATGTATGTTTAATTGACATCGGATACCATTTGCTATACTACTGACTTCATCTATTTCAGACATGTGGATGAAAAATACCCTCAATGGTCCTGGGTATAGTCGTGGCTGGAACGAAATATCGAGGTCAACACGTGTAAAATACCCCCACCACCACCAGTCCCCACCCACAACCTCCACACATAACCATACAAAAGTCACTTTACCATATTAGTCTCAAAGTGGTCTAAATGTTGTGTTGGCAATTCTATTATGATTTTCTTAGAATCGGCTACGACATCAACTTCCTTAATATAATTTAACAACAATATGATAGACAACATGTCCAGGGGATATGTCTGAATAACAACGTTACGACATTACAACACGTCTTGTGTTTAGTCGATAGTTAGTATAAGTCACGATTTTTATATTATCACACTGAGTTTTTTATGTCACAGGCATTGTTTCGTAGTTTTCAGAACGTCCTTTAGTTTTTGGATAAGGGTTTGTTAAAATTGTAATAATCTTGAATTCGTGTATTTGACTAAAGAAAATATTTAACTTCGGGCTCGTTTTTTTCTGAAGACGCAATAAAATGAAATGAAATAGGAATATCTGACGAAATCTATACCAAACAAAATATACTTCACCCTGATAAAAAAAAATAAATACTTTAATGCGCTCTAGTTTTGGACCATTTTCACAAATTTAAAAGTATTCAAAAAGTCTTTCAGAGAATTCATAATTCAGTGTTTGTCGAAGTACATGTACGTCATCGTTGTCTGTATATTAAAGACAGGAATATATTGTCCTTGGGGTGCATGATTCTACCGATATCTGTATCGACTGTACTACCTTTTCGGTAATATATTAAAACTACTACAATTTCTATAAACAAATAATCAAAAAAGTGAATTATAATATTGAAACTTTCAGTGAAATTACTTTATTCTGGCCGAAGTTATGAATGTTTGAATTTTTGACAAGATTTGACTTAACTTAAAGTACCAGTGCAACGATAATAAACAAAGTCTCGATTATCCATTTAACGGTAAATTGTTTAATGGTGTCCATTTAATATCTCGGCCAGTCGGGTGCTTGATTGTAGTATTTGTAATGAACTATCTCTTGAGTAATATCTACAAACTATCATAAATTATTAACCAGCTAGCGAAGTAACAGTTATTTGAGTTTCAGATAATAATATGTTGTTTTAAAGCACTCGCCATTTATCGTTGTCAAAGAGTGTTCAAGGACTATCGTGTTCCAATGATTGACCTTACACCGCAAAAAAACATATTTCTGAAGGAGTGACGAAACACTTCTCGTGCAGGGGCCTCGCATCCTTGTAACGAAATAATACTATACCCACGATTGCCTAGAAATTGGATTTGGTCAAGCATTTTCTAAAGAGATAGTTCGTTAAATAGACGCAATAAAACCAAGCGTTTATCCCGTTCTTTAGAATAAAGGACGTTAACATATGAACATAAAATCAATGGGTCAAACAGATCATTATAAAAATAACTTAGGGAAAGTGCATTTTGAACAAAAGATTGCCTCTAAATAGCTTGAATCAAAAGATTACTTTACGATACAGCCTTAGAATCACTTAAAACACTCCAAATGTAAAATTTTACTTGATTGCAATTATTTATAGATATATATACTTAAGCTACACATAAGTTTTTAAAATAAAAAAAATCTCACAATTAATGTTTTGAAATTAACCTTACGGGGGAATCGGTTAAGTATTTAAGTATAACAAAAAAAAGATCCAATGCTTTTCTGTCATATAAGTTTATGAAAAGCGATTCACAACGGGTGCGCGAGCAAGAGGGGGGGGGGGGGTAATGTCCACTTGGATCTTTTTGGGACTAACATATGATTCAATTTATTTAATTCACTTGCGCGTATGGGTCTTTATCAGTGGGTGGAAACCGAAGGACACGGATAAAACCCACGGGGTTGGACAGACGATCCTACTCCTTCTTACGTACTGTTGGGGAATCGAAACCATGCCAGTTGACTCAGTGACAAACCTTTTAATTCAACGCGTACAACCAATCTCCGCCATTCAAAATTTACAACGTATATAAGTCAGCGGAAATATAATATACATGTAATTTTGCTTGTGATATTAAACTGTTTCTTGTATAGACTTAGAATTTAATTGTCTGTCAACTAGAAAGTTATTCATTTTCAAATAAAATATTAGAACCAAACAACAAAGGGTTTTTACTTTCAAACCATACGCATGGTAAACAGAGGAGAATATTGTAATTCATAAATATATTCACAAAAATTTGCAAATAAATTTACACAACAGACATACAGGCTAAAACTATATTTTTGTAAAACGTCTTTATTAGGAATTCTAAAAGTTTGTCCCACAAATTACAAATATCCTTAAGCCACAACATAATCTAAAGCTCTTTGAAATTCACAAAATATTTTGAAAGCTTACTTCTTTATTATGTATTGTTCTTGGCATTGTATAGATTTTCTTATAATTTATGTAACTTAAAAATATGATTCCGACAGTGTTTATCGATGCAGTGGCGTGCATATAGAGGGGAGGGGGGCGGTTACAGGTATCCATTTCAAAGGGTCATCCGATAAGAGTGATATTTAAATTATGATGTCTTGGGGTTTTTTTTCAAATTTGAAATTATCGCAGTTAACTTTGTTTTCTGACACATTTAATTTAAATAAAAGGTCAATTTCATCTGTTTTTAGAAATTTAAATTTGTCTTTCTTTCTTATATTTCCGAGTCTTTGGGGTATACACAATATTGCCAGTCATTAGCAAACCTCTGCACGCCCCGTCATCGTTGCAAAAGAGGTCTTCTTGTTTTATGTATATACACAGTGAACTATATAATGAATTGTTTTAAATGTCACCGTTTCGGTGTAATTAATAACGTAAAATAAAATGTACTAAATATTAAGGACTGGGTGAAATTTATTTAGATTCCCTTTTCTCTTAATATCTCAGACATTATTCAATTTGAATTGCTTCCGCTTCCATCAACATAAGAGCTCTTGCAGTCTAGTTTTTCTATGCCTAACCCATATGTTGATTTTCTTTTTAACGGCGACCAGTTCAAAGTAATTAAGAAAGATCTGACAGCGAAAATTCATATTAGAATAATAGAAAAGGCGAGAAGTTGGTTCTAAAAAGTCAACTTTAGACAGTTACAGAGCAGTAGCTGTTATGTCTTTATTGTAATTACGGTCGACATAACAAGCCTGCTGAAGTCAAAGAATACCGCTAGATCGAGACTCGCTTATTTTTATTTTGACATGTTTGCGTGTTGGAGTGATGTATATTTCACCCGAGCTATTGCTTATTTTGCTGTCGATGTATCGCTGCTGACAGGAGTCGTGTGTTTCATTACTAATAAACGATTGTTGAAAATTCCTGCCAATTTCAATTTCTCCTTTGGGAGTCGGCCATATAAAACTTGTCGACAAAGCCGTGTTTCGTTTAATCTAGCCGCTAAGAATGGCAGAAATCAGACATTGACATAATTTGTTGTCTCCAAGTCGATCCGTCGTTTCTCAGATTCACGCGAACCATCAATAAAGAAAATCATTGTATGAGAGAAAAGGGTTTTCGATCGGAAAGAATTAGCTAAATTGAATCTTACAATAACAAAAATAGAGAATGTATCGCTTGAGTTTAATAATTCTATTATATCATAATTCATAAGTAGTACAATAGCTGTTGTAGAGCCGTAACAATAGAATCAATAATGAACATATTAAAAGCAATCTGTTTGGATTTTATTGGCTTTAATTACAGTTTAATCATTAACAAGACCAAATCAATGCCTGTTCAACCAACAATAACCCTATATTAAATAGATCTATATGTATAAGATACTTTAAATTCAATTAAATCTTTACTTATCCTTACTTATATCTTTAAGACGTTTTACGTCAGCATTTCATATGTTAATTAATATATAGCTACGCTTAATATATAGCTAAGATTTGTGAAACAAAATTTGTATTAGAGGAATAAATATTAGATTTAAGTACAATACAATTAAATTTGCACTTATTCCATGTCTATATACTCCAAAACCATTCATAGTATAAATTTATATACCCTTAACCTTGAATATTACGTGAATAAATGTTATATTTAAGTACAATACAATTACATTTGTACTTATTCCATGACTCTATACTCCAACACCATACATAGCATACATTTATTTCTTTTTTTTTAAAATTCAGAATAAATTGATATAGAAACGCATGGAAGCAAAGGTTGTATCAATTGAAATCTGTATAGCCATTCGTGAATTATAAAATAAGTTAAAACATGCAGGAATAAAGATGTTTCGTGTGATCTCTTCTGACATCAATTTCCGAAACTTTTTTTTAGAATCTGAACAAACTCACTCCTATTTACATTGGCTGTGGTAAAGCGTTCCAGAAAAATAGGACGTTAAACACCATTTCATTATACACAGTGATAACGAAGAATAGGTTATTATAAAACCTGTACCTACCTGTCAGATATATAACATCGAGTCATCGAGTAATAATAGTCGGTTTTCGTTCATCTGTTCAAACTTTCTAGAGTTTCAGGATGTAGGCTATGGTATGGTATGGTAATAGGTATGGTAATATGTATGGCATGGCATGGCATGGACAAGGACATGATGTGATACTGTAATGTAAAAGGTAATGGTAATGCAATGGTAATATAATAGCAATGTGATGGTAATGTAATGGTACTGGTATATGTATGCTATGGTATAAAAACCTACTGATTTCACTTTTGTATTTTGAACCCGACTGCTAATGATTACTGTCACATGGTTATTCCCAAACCAAGTACAGTTCATGCAAGTTCCATTTGATATTACACACCATCTTTAATGACATTTCTGGTTTATTTAGACCAACAGTTTTAGTAAACAACAATATTTTTTGTAAATTTCCTGTCTTAATCCACCTAATCTTAATCCAGAGTATCGTGGGAATAACATTTTTACTATTTAATGTCAATCTTTAAACCGCGACAAGATTTTACAGTCCATTTAACATATAGACAAGTATTTAATAGTTCTTATTGTCTATCACTGGTAATAATCATCTACGTCATATGTTAACACCAGTGATAATATCATCACAATCATCTACGTCATATGTTTACACCAGTGATTATAACACCTTCTTCCTCTGATAACATCATCTACATCTTGATCGTCTTTATCTTACCTCGGGCCATAAACAGATATACATCACGAGGTAGAAGTTCAATAATTAATTTTCTCTATCTTAATGAAGAGATTTGGGGAGATGATCTGGAACTTGTGACATCAGCGGATTTATAAAGGTGATATAAGATGCGTGAGAGCAGAAAGGTCATTTCCGGGTTTCCTTTAAACACGTGCAATATTCATCTGTATAGTATAGTATGCTTTAGGAATTCTACAAAAAGGTTAATATATTGCGGTTGTCTTGTTTGTGTGTTTGGGTTTTTCATTTATAATTTTTTGTTTATGCTTATGTTGATGTAATCACCACAGAATATGTTCCGTTTCAATTAGTGAACTTCTACCAGTTGACACAGTTTTCTGTATGTTTGTTAGGGAAACGTTTTATCTTCTAACAAGACAATAATTAAGTTTAGACAGTATCGTACATTAAAATTAAACAATATCATACACAAAACACACACAAAAATAAAATAAAATCATACACAAAATATACGCAAAATTGGATAAAACCATACACAAGAAATGAATAATATCATACACAAAACAAATAGAAACAAATAATAAAACACGCTACAATAAATAATATTATACATAAAAATAATATCATACACACAAAGTTGAAAGACCCCTGGATTCACGTAATTATGGGAAAAATAATCGCTGAAATGTTTAAACTCTTAGATGAAATACTCACACCACGCCAAATCGAATATTATCTTTGTAAAACCGGCGAAAATCCTGAAAACGCCTATGCCCTTGGTTTTTAAAGAAGCTATATCGTGCTTCAATTTGACAGATCTATATATGGTCGAAAAACCCAGCCATCTTGTCTTCTGGTCTGTCATCACAGCAATAATTTTATTATTTTCTTCGATAATATGTCTCTTTGAAGTGGTAATGTAATATGTACAGTCTTGGTGACTAAACAATCTATAAAGTCCCGAGATATATACTTATAGTTCAATTGCCTACAACGAAAACACGGAAAGTTGATTTCGCCAAATACATGTTTATACATGTATGAACATTTATAATATATATGGCATGTGTTGGATATAAACTTTATGTGTATATATACTTAAAACCTTTCCAAATTCTGTCAAAATATTATCGTATGGGAAACTCTTCTGTTTGTGAGGTAAAAAAGAGCAGAAACTGAAAAGCGGCTGTGTTGATAATGAGGTTTCGTGAATCTGATGTCATAATATTGAAAAGTATTTGTCGTGTTTAAAAATGGGACATGGAGTCTTCCAAATATGTAACTATTTTAGTATCGTGTATATTCGAACATATTTAGATTACAATAACTTAGTTTATTCAAAAAACACAGATGGTCTTGAACTGAATATTTGTAAGAGCCTTTAGAAATGGCGTCAATACGTCCTGTTAAATGTGTGTGAGTGTGATGCCCGCCCTGTTTATAAACGGTTTAAGAAGTTTAACAACCTTTCCCAGGTATCCAATAAACCCTAGCGGTCAAAGAGTAGTTTTTAACATTTCAAGGAGTATTTAATTATAATGTACCGATAGAAAACCTAACCGTGGGCCAATAAAAAGGGTTATTCTTTTGTTTATTTTAAATCGACCTTAATCAAGTGGTTTGGCATATTTTTGGTGAGAATTAAATATATTTTATTTTCATATCTAATATTGTTTAGATAAAGCGTTGCGGTTTCTGGGAAAACTCGGAATGAGACCGCCTTATTCAATGTTTGTCAGTTGAAAGAAATCGATGACATTTTAAAGGTGTATTATGCAAGATTTGGAAAATCAGCTGGTCGTTCTTGTTACTGTAGTTCAAAAATAGATAATGCAAAACGAATATAATGAAACTTTCAATCAAATGATTTATTTCTGAGCGAAGTTATGAAAGTTTGAAGTTTTTACTTCATTATCCACTAGTCTCGATTCTCGAGTAAACCATTGCAACGATAATGAACAAAGTCTCGATTATTTTGAGTGCCGACTTAGCCGGAAAATTGCGAGAAATGTTTTATGGTCAACACCGGGTGCGATCCAGAGATAGTTTGTTTTTTGAAAGGTTCCCTGACATGTCTCCACGATTCCTGGCAGTGCTGAACATACAACCAATGACATCTTTTCTTTGTTACCATGGTGTTAAACAGAAATTTGTTTAAATATTTATAACATAATTTGAATAAAGAAATATAAAAATAGCGATATGATTGATAATGGAAACAGATACTTGCTACTAGTATAAGGTGATAAGTCGACGAGTATTCTCTCAATATTACTAAGCTAATACGATTTTAGTTATATTTGTGAGACAATCGTTCCGTTATTCGTTTAAAAACCATGCGTAAACTATATTATGTGAATAAGGGTGTGTGTGGTGATGAGAGGGGTGGGGTGGGTTGTGTTGTATGGGGAGTTATCTCTTACAGAGGCGGATCCAGTGGGGGGCGCGCGCGCCCACCAAATTTTCGAAAGTGCCCGATTTTACTGCTGAAAGTGCCTTTTTTTCAGACCCAAATATTCCTCTCTGAACGTTTACTTAGACGAAAATATCACCCAAATAGCTCTTGGAAGTCTACAGATGCAAAGAAATGACGGATAATTGTCTTAGAGACTTCACCCCCACCCCACCAGCCCCTCGCAGCGCCGTGCCTCGTCTCCGCAGTAAGTGCCCTCATTTTGCGGCGCCCCCCCCCCTTTTCAAAATTCCTAGATCCGCCCCTGTCCTAGACAAACCCAAGATACTTTTCCAGCCATTCTCTTGATAGCTCCACAAGTTATAACCACGCCGGGACCACGCCGGAAAGTCTGGATGAACTTTCTCGACCAATGCAGGGATCGAACACCCGACCTACAGGCTAGACTACCATAACGATCCAGAACGGAGACTTGATAGGACCATTTTTCTTCTCAAAGCTGAAATCAGTAGCTTTAGGTGTTATTTGTATAACAATACTATATAAAAAACCATCTTGAAAAAAAAAACAATTTACAAAAACATGTCGCATTTCTGGACCCAAGAGTATTGGTGTGACTTTTTAAAGGATGATTTAGAGCTCAATTGAGGAACCCGTGAACTTCCTTTCCAGGAGAATATAATCATAGTCATAGATGAAGAAGAATATTTATCTCCAATTTGATGCTACTAACTGTGAGCCACGCCCACTACCAAAAATAAAATCACATTGCCAACACCACCGTTCAGATCTGAGCGAGGCGATATATTTCCTTGAAATAATTACATTTAATTAACCCTAATTATCTACCTGCTCTCACTCCCATGGTGTTTTACTGTTGAGTATATCAAACAAACCGAACTGGTTTAGGAAAGTGCAGTATTACTGGGACTGACTCCATAACGATGGAAAACTGAAGAAGTGGGACATTTTGCACCACATCCCTCTCTCACTCCTTACCTCCGGCGCCTGAAGCTTGTGCGTACATGTAGAAGATTAATTTATAAAGATAGCAGTATAAAAATTTATAGAACCCAACATAAACTATAAATGGTCCGTAACTTAATTCAGATTTGGTCTATTTTATTTATTTTATGGACCCAATTATTTTTTTGATAAAATAACCATTGATTGTGTATGATCCTAAACCCTAGATATTCACCCTTTATTCTTTAATGTTAAGGCTTGAAACAATTTATAACATTTTAAATATTGGTTTCTTTTAGAATGATGTCGAGGGTACCTTAATGAAAAGAAGTCACAAGTCGTCGTACGAAGAAAGGGATTTTTCTAAAAAAAAAAAAAAAAAAAAAATACCATCTCACGACAAATATTGGGGCTTTAAATGTTTTATAATATGTTTAAAATAATGACTTGTTTTTAATAAAAAAGAAAAGAAATCACAAGTCGTACGAATCAAACGGTATTCTAAAAATGCCATCACTTTATTAATACGGAATAAAAAATCAAAACTTCTTTTATTTAAACAGAATCACACATTATAAATATAAACAGTATTAATTCCGATGTGATTGGGCTATCAGTATCTGTCTATAAGTATTACTTTATCACTAGTATTATTTAATAGAAATATCATATTGCCAATATAAGTGTAAATATCATGTCAGTTAGTGTAATATGGATTGGATCGAGTGGGGATTACACATCAATCAATGTTAGACAATATATGTATTTATACATACGTTGATAAATTGATAATATAAAGTCCGTTTACGATAAGCTTAGTTCAATAATTGACACTATTTGTTAAATAAATACTGTTTAAATCTGTGACGATAAACGAACGGGTGATTTATATATTGTGGCATTCTTAATCTTCGGGTCTTGTAATTAAAAAAATAAAATTATTGATGTTACATTAATTAAACCGTGACCCGGCAATTAAAACACGAAATTTGGAAATATAAAATTTACCACCCCTGTAACATTTTTAATATTAAACTTAACTGTATTGTTATGGGTATATCTCAATAGACATTTTAAGACTATAATTTCGTTTCGTCTATTTTAGTTTTAAAAAAATAAAACGAAACGTAATTACATTTTATTCTCATCAGACTGATGTAGATGAACATGTTTATTAAATTTCTTGTATTTGCTGTAAGATTTTTTGTGCTACAGGGTTTGGCACACCGTTTATAATTTTAAAGTAAGTAATGTTGTATGTATAAGAAGTAGTGTCAATTAAACAACTTATCAAAATAACAAATAACGGTAATCGACACAATCAACGCCCAATAATGATAAAATTACACACGAGATTAGGATAACCCGGATAGGATTAGTATAGGTAGTAATCTCTACTCATTAGTTTAATTATACATGATAAGGAATTGGTTTGGGTACGATTTTTGTATACAACCTATATCCGTAGTCATAAATGGATTATTTTCGTATTGCATTTAGCGTGGTTATTTGCGTATTGCATTTTATGTACATCATGCTCCACATAGATTAAATACTGTACTGACTAAATTCCCCCTAAATAAAGCTATTGGGTAGTTGCAGTATTAGTAAATAAAAGAAGCCCGTAACCCAATAGTTGTTTTAAACTTCCAGTAATCATATACTTAAAGGGTAAACAGATACGTATGTATGAAAATCGCCACAAATTACTTAATAATAAAGACTGCAATCTATACCTTAGTGAATCACGCCGAGTACTATACAAATGACTCTTGTCGATTTCTGTTAATATAACTTGAGGAAGAGCCCACGGCCTCGGTAAAACCACGTGCTCCGGTCTCTGACAGATTAGATTGACTTGATGTAATCGACATTTTTATATTTACATTTCTCTTCAATCAAGTAGAGATCGAACAAATACTATAGTTATCACTTGTAAATATCTGAGTAGCGTGTACCCGGTCAAGACTTCGCTATTCAACTGTTCTAATGGGATTAATATCAGAGGGAAATTGCACGCCAACGATGCACGAGCTAGTGATTGACGTTTAGCAATCAACATGCAGGTGTTTATTTCTTGTTATTCATTTGAAATATCCTGGATTAAAATACAATAATTGTAACGAGAGTTATCCAATAATAATTTGTTATTGTAACTATTGTGTTCACGGAGACCGGCGATGAATGACGAACACTAAACAATTATACTTGTATTAATAATGAACCAGAATAATAACTTTGTCATTTATTTTATATAAACTCAAAATATTTGTCATTATTGAACTGAATTTCCTTCTCAGTACATGTTCTTCGTTGTGTAACTTGTGCAATAAACTTGTTTTAACGAAAAAAATCTTACAATGAATTAACGATTTGAAAATTCAGTATACATGTTGTTTAATAAAATAAAATAACTGAATTTTGAGCTATTAATTTCCTTATTTATTCCAAATTGATCCATTTGCATGTGTTTCAGGATAAATGTATTCTCCTTACAGAGTCAATCAAGTCAATCTATAGCGGTTTCAGTTTTTTAACGAATGATTAGTTTATTTTATCTGTGAAGAGTGAAAACATCTAATAATATTTTTAGTTTGTATTTCCATATAGTTCGACCCGTGATGCTGATATAAAAATAGATTTCTTTAGTTTATTTTTACTTACCATGAACCGTTATTATATATACACGATGCCGAAAATATAAAAACATTTAGTATATAATTTTCGTTTATATTTTCAAATTATTGGAATTCGAGCTTAAATTCAAATATCGTTTTAAATTATTTGCATATATAAGAGTCTATATTTTTGTTTCACAGATATTTATATAAATTCTATTCGATTATTTAGATTATAAACAATATATCCGGGCCATTATCAGTCTTTTTATGTATTCATTAAGGTTATTTCAATTATAAACAATTTATCCAATTTCCGTCTTTTTGTGTATTCTATGTTCTATTATAAACAACTTATCCCAAAAGAACATAACTAAGTATAAATCGAGAAATTTGCCAAACTAGACAGAAGCGGATTGCATGAAACATTTCCTCCCAATATGTCTCAGCCTGATCATGTTGATATCCGTTCTCAATATAATCAAATTAAATCCACATTATTCGTAATTTATTTTTAAAAAAGGGTATGAAATTGTGAAATGAATATTGTGACTTATTTGTTAATCGTGTTTATGTATCCTATCAACGGTAATATAATATAAATATGATTTATACTATGATTGACAGGTAGCTATTGTTTGATCTTGCCGACACGAGTCACATTTCATTGTGCGATTTAGAGATATGACGAACTGCTCTCTGATGCTGGTTGTATCAAATACTCGAGTAACTCATAATAAATGCTAGGAGCCCTGATTAATTGCACTGATCGCGCAGAGAGAATTTAAAGCCCCTGACGGGACGAAAGACACAATTCTCCAGATGGCTTGCCTACAGAAGCATATGTTCCACGACCATTTATATTCATACTGTATTGTTCATTTGATATTTGAATCAATAACTCCCAAATCTCATAAATAATCATAAAAAATATAATGATATTATAATAAAAAAAAATATAAAGACTAACTCATATATTCCACGAGAAAATATTTAATGAATGCAAAAAAAGTTGTTTGATATTAACAATGTACACGCTAAGTGCATTAATCACAACAACAATAAAAAACATTAACAACCTTTTAAATTAAACATAATACTTTATACAATATTATAATAAAGTTCTTTCAATGAAAAAAAAATAGAAACGTTTCCAATAATAATAATAAAAAGAAAATGGCACTTCATTTTACGGAGAACAAATGGCTATAAATAAATAATGATGAATAATCGTATTATTCTTACCCCTCTCTTTAAGTAAAAGCATCCACAGTTCACAGTTTCACAAAATAAAATAATTGCAAAAATGTCCCTTATATATAATGTTTAATAAATATTTAGTTTTCTTTGTATGTCAATAAATATATGAGTTCTTATTTTAAATTATCGACGATATTTTGCTGAGAAGCGAAGCAGCGTTCGGTCCAAATATATAAGGATTAAATAGATTTCTTTGACATCCCAGAGCCGAGTGAGACAGAAGAGATGGTCGGGATAAAAACGCCGAATGAGGACTCAGAGCCGATCCATTGAAAACGTTATTTGGGGACTGGAGTGTGTGTTGGGGGACTGGAGGGCTTACAGGATTGCTGCTGTTCGGACTCGGCATCTGTGCTCCATCATGGAGTTTCCGTATATGTTTCTTGAGGTCAAAATTTCGGCAAAATCCCTTTCCGCAGATTACACAAGTGAAAGGCTTCTTGTCATTATGGGTGTGCATATGAAACGTTAGATTGTACACTTGATGAAAAGCCTTGTTACATATGGTACATTTATATTGTTTTTCTATACTGTGAGTCAGTTTGTGGTTCTTGTAGTTCCCCTTTTGATGAAAACCCTTCCCACAATATTCGCAGGTATACGGTTTGAAACCATTGTGGATTCGCATGTGAGTATTCAAGGTGGAACTTCTATTGAATGCCTTTCCGCAGGTGTTGCATTTGTGGGGTTTCTCCTGGGTGTGGATGATCTTATGACGACATAGGGTGCTGGCTTGGCGAAATCCTTTACCGCATATTTTACAAATGAAGGGTCGGGCTCCAGTATGAACAGGCATGTGTCGAGTTAAGTTATAATGAGCATTGAATACTTTTCCACACTCCTGACAGGTAAATGTTTTCTGGGATTTATTTATCACTTTCTTTCCTTTCAAATTCTCCTCTTCACTTGCTGAATAACTTTTCTCCGTATTTTGGGAACTGTCCAAAGAATTGTCCAATTTATGGCTCGGAAAATTGTCTTTGTCTGAACCGTCCACATCTAGAATCTTTTCTGTAATTTTTCTGGGTTCGGGTAATTTTTCTTTGGAATAACTGTTGATTCGATCTCGTCTTGGAGATAGTTCTGGTTGGGCACTAGCCACAGCTCGCTGCTGAGATAGTAACTGTTGCATGTTAGAATATTTCAAGAGCTCTAAGTTGGAATAAAGTCTATCTTTGGACATGGTGAGTCCCGATTGATGTAACAGGGAATAATTTCTCAGCAATTGTGCATGATACTCATCATAATTTGTCCGGGGTAAGGTGAAAGCCGGATGAAAATAAGGATGAAATCTTGATGAATTTAAGTCCATGGAATCACGATGCACATTTGGATAGATGAGTCGATTGTTCTCAGTTGATGGAAATAACACATTTCCAAATGCCGAACTTGGAAACGCCGGAACTGACAAGGGGCTGGTTTTCTCTGGTGAGGCGATGTTAGATCTTGGAGATAATGTAGAACCATTGCTGACCGGAGATTCTGGTTTCCTTGGAGAATTTTCGACTCTGGTTTTCTTTGGGCTAGGTTCCATAATTCTGTCGATGGAGAAAGCTAATTTTGGTTTTACTAGGACTGCGGTTGTTTCCTCCATTTTAAGAAATTATTTGTTGCTACGAATAGTTTATTATTCCTGAAATATACAAAAAAAACAAAACCATTAGTCTTTTTCAAATAGCCTTTAAATACATCATTTACTTTTTAAAAATGAACATTTTATTCCTAAAGGTATATCTTTATTGGAGACGTCGCTTAATTGGCTGGATTTCGAATAACTGTCCAAAAAAGGAAAAGTAATATTCTGCATAACAGGAAAATAATAAAAGATGATATTGGAATATATTAATGACAATATTATATTATCTTTATGACAAATAATAATAATAACCATTTCAATGACTGTGCAATGAAGAAAAAAAAAATAAAGAAAACAGTTCTTACCTTAAAGAAAGACCTTCTATAATTGCATATCTGTGACACTACAAATTATTACAATCCAATGTTCGTCTCTTGTCTTGTTACATTCACAACGATAACGAAATGGTGACTGTCGATGGCCACGGTTCCACTAAAAGACGGATGAAAAGCGGGTTGTTGTTGGATGGGGATATACGATGTGATGTCACCCCTGCTACTAGTGATGTGATTTATATACCACTGTCAGTTTCTACCCTACTGTCGACATTTTACAGTTTTAACAATCAAACACCATATTTCAATCATTCAACATATTACATTTTTAACGGGTGACGAAAAGCTCATTGGGACTACGAGCTGACCAATCAGAAATAACCTAACATAGCAGTCAGGACACAAATAGACCAGTCACAGAGAGGCAATCATCACTTGCGGCTTTTCGTTCCCTCATTGTGTGAAGCAATAAGGGGTGTGGTATTGTCTCCATCAATGGGCGTGGTTTAAGAAAAATGACAGTTTATTGATATTTTGCAAGTCTCCCCCGCTATCAAACACTAAGCGAAGATTGATATTTAATTGACATTTATTTTCTGCTTGTGTTGTCAATTACAATCATAATTTTAACGCAAACAAATTCATAAGCTGGTTATTTTTAAAATGAATAGAGGGCTTTAAGACTTTTGGAAGCCTTTAGAGTGAAGCTAGAGGCGGTTCCCATGTATATAAGTTATTAAATTCACACGGTAGATAGATAAATAACAAATATTGATATAACAAACTTTATTATATATGTAGGTATTTAACTATATAAATATATCTATTTAATAAAGTGAACGTTTACTTTATGTAGGTACTTATTGTTATTCTCAACAGCGAGTCTTTTTTTAAGCATTTCTGTGGGATTGAAATAAATTTTAGAATACGCGTATTTAAAGGGGGTGTATAAAACTTCACAATACATTCATGTTTTTATGTTTTTGTAAATTACCATTTCTCTAGACTTCAAGACATACCTAACAATATTCTACTTAGGGATTATGTGCATAAATGTTTGCTCTGTTCGTGTTTTAATGTGCAGTTCTCCTACATTGTATTTTAAGGTTTGAAAGCAACTTCTACTTGAATAAATATCGAAACGGTACTTTTAACGCGATTCCACAATATATTCATTTAAAAAAAACAAATCACCATTTTAATGGAATTCAAAACACTCCTAACAATTATATAAGTCTTCTTATGGAATATGTTAATAATTGTTTGCTCTGTTTGTGTTTTGGTGTACAGTTTTCTGGTATTGTCGTTTAAGGTTTGAAAGCAACCGCGGGTTGAATAAATATCGAAGCGATACTTTTAACACGATTCGATTAAAGTACTGTCAAAGATTATTCTATAAAATATTATATTCTGTAATGATATCAAGCAGAATAAGGCTCTGTGAATATATTTGCACATCCTAAGTGATTATTTATTATATGGTCTGAAAAATCGATCGATAAAATCGATTGTTGAGTTAACTAACTAAAACACTAGACATAAACTACATGTATAAATTTGTCGCTTAGGATAAAAGACTGACAAAGCCAGAAACTATAACCTCTAATTAATTGGTTAAAGGGGCGACACCGTGCGACATTGCAGGTTTTATTACTGACAATATATTAAATCAGCACAAATAATGGCATATACTTCCCATAATGATAGCCATATTTAAGTTTATTTTGTCTAATTTTGTAAAGCAACTTTGTATTGTTCCGTATAAATTTTAAAAATACATTATTGGTAAGATTAAAGTATATTTGTTGTTCTGTGTTATATTATGTTGGGTTTTTTTTTTGTTTTTTTTAATGATTTGCGAAAACTATCTCATGCTTTGAAAATTGTTGTTTTAGAAATGGGTCGATTTTCGTCGTTATTAAGTTTGTGGCGTTTTGTAGAATATATATAAAGAAGCAAATGACGTGTTGGCTATAAGTGTATGGTGTCAATATTTTCATCTCTGACATTATCAACATTGCCGATACAAAAGTTAAGAAAAGAGTTAGCAATGTAAAATTTCCCAAATACAGAGCAAATGGTATTAGTGTGTCTACAAGAGTAAGCACGACTCTATGCACAGTTAATGGGAGCTACCAGTTACTACTACTTAACTGTTTAAATGGAAGTTGATAATATGCTGCAATGCATACATAAATCGATAGCTTTCTTTTAAAGTAAGCATACCCTGGCCCGTGTACGACAATCATCGTTAATTAAAGTTATTAAATCGGGTAAATATTTTGGACCACTGGATAATTAAAATGAAGTCTTTTGTGTTCTAATATTCAAAACAAAAGGTTTAGGATAAATAGATAATATCGATTATTTTAACCATGTGGATTTTTTCAAACTAATCCACTCAGTGGGAATAAAAATTAACACTTATATTATTTACTTATTCATACGCTTATCTCCACGCTTTCGTTTTTCGTTTACCACCTTATCCGTTGCATGTATATAATTTTCAATTTAATATCTTGTATTTATGTTTTGACATGATTGATAAACAAATCACTTTACTGATCTCTTGTAGAGTTAAATAATACAGCTGAAGTTAGGGAGCTGTAGGGATTAACAGATTAAATGGCTCAATGGGGGATTAATTTGATAGATTATTGTATAGTGTGCTAAAGAGAAGATTAGGGTGTGTCACTTACGGACGTCGTACCGTTTTGACAGATTTTTCAAGTAGTTCATATTAAAGGATATTGAAGGTAAATAAGTACAGCGTTATGTTTACCATCGGTTTGTAAGTTACAACCAAAAGTGATAAGAATCATTATGAAGCGTGTTAGATGCTACACAGGTTTAAAACTAATCCGAATAAATAAGATTTAAGAGAGTTGAAGTACAAACTTTCCCATGAGAAATAGTTGAGCATCTTCTTTATGGAAAGAGAATGGTCACGGCATTTCCTCTCGATTTTATTCCATCTATAATCTTGTAGTAAATCGTACATATACTTATAATCTGGTAATATTGTAAATATACTTGACTATAACACAATCTGGTAATATTGTAAATACACCTGGTTATAAAATAATGTGGTAATAGTGTAAATATACTTGGTAATATAACAATCTATGGTAATATTGTAAATATTTATAACATAATGTGGTAGCATTTTAAATATACTTGGTTATAACATTGATGTCAAACAATGGACTTAATTTTAAATTTTATATTGCTCAATATTCATCCAGTGGATGTTGTTTCCTGACTTCCGGCTAGTCATATCTGACACCAATTCATGTCCATACTTCTCGTATACGATCTAACATGGAAGGTGGATATAGTCAGGGTAGTGATGTCAAAATCTCATCGGAAAATCACATTTATCTATGAATTTTGAAGTTGAAGATTCCTCGTGCTGACACTACAGCAATTTATTTCTTATCCTTCCTAAGGCCGGACGGAGATTACTTTGTGACAAACTATCCTTGGTGTTTGGTGGATTCAGTCCAAACGATCAGCGACAAAAGAACATGAATACATACGTCATAACGTTTTCGTTACATTTTAACAGGGGAGAATCAAATGGTTTCGGAAAGTAAAGGGGGATAGGGGGGTGAATGTGAACGGTCCTGTTTGAACGAAACGAAATACGAGCAATCGGTTGTGGCGTTCTAATAATTTGAAATTGATATTTAAAGTATTAAAGCGTATCGGTATAATCATTTTCTTTTTGTCAAATCTAAAGTTGAGGTGATGCTGGAGGGAACATCCCCTCGGCCCGACCCCTAAATCTCACTATGTGTTTCGGCACTTAGTATCTTGTTTTTAATTTAAGGACATTGCCGGATTTGGGAATCATTATATATTTTAGTATACCGGTTTCAGGCTCAGCAGATATTTATCTTCATATCCCGTAAATTTAATTTCAAATTACTATCTCACCTAAAATTTATTTGCAAAAATTTGATTGGTATCAGCTTGACGCTAAATACGTCATCGGTGTTGAAAAAATATATATCGGGTGGCCCAGAATAAAAAACGAGTACTCTATTTAAAGTGGGATTATTCATCAAGTTTTTTTTCTGGACCACCCTATATAGCATCAATTAGTAAGTAAGTCACCTCGATTAACATTGGGTCTGACACAATCCAAACACCTCTGGCCAAGGGGAACTATGATGATAAACCTATAGTTTTTCTTCTTCTCTGCTGAGTTATACCTATTAGAGAAAACAAACACACGGTGAATACTTTTAAAATATTTCAAATTAATTCACACACGTGCATTTAATAAATAATTCTGATCTGAGATTAAAGTTGTATTCTAGGCTTGAATTTTAATAGGCCTAATTTATTCATTACTTCTTGATAGTCAAGTACTGTCAAGTAGGCTAGCTATTGAAACCTGATTCCCTTACGTTGACATTTACTGATTATACTTGAGTGTGAACAAGAACAGAAAAAACAACTCTTAATTTTTTTATTTTCATTCTTTTCTTTTCGTGACGTTTATTTTACCCATTTACTCAGAAAGAAATCAAACGGAATGGCAGCCTGCATATATCTGTTATTGCGCATGTCCCTGTCACGACAGTGTGTGAGAAACGTGCCTCTTTTACAGAAGAGCTTCGCGTATAACGGTGACCATCTGGCGCGAAAATTGGCGGAAGATTATCAAAGTCGCGCCTCTTTTCTCCTCAATTGTCACTCGGTAAATAGTCCCAACACGGTTTGCTTTCGGCACCATATGGAAAGCAGAATTATTAATTTAGAAACACTGGGGCATTTAGAGAAAATCGTTTAGCCGACTATTTGAGCGATTTAAGGAGACTGTCTATTGATTTAGAACATGATTCTCCAGTCAAAGCCAGGGCAAGGTCTGGGCTGACGTTATAACGCCAATCGCTCTAATATCATTATACTGTAATACGAAGACATATGTTTTTATGGCTGGTTTTTGCAAGATTAAAAGAGGCTCGGGGCATATTGCTCACACAGTGCCAATTGTTCCACACGTGTGATTGGTTGTTAAGGTCACGTGTTATGCTGTCATTTTTATTTAAACTGACACAAGGAGGACAGGTATTGAAAGTGATTTATTTATTAGAAAGAAATATGGAATAATGAGATAAAAACGGGACGTAAATCAATAACGGTGTTCTACCTGCTGGAGGTGCTATTCTCCCGGGCACATTTAGCGAAAAGAAGCAAGGTTGCACCAACAATCGCGATTCGCGCCTCACATTGCTAAATGGTCCTTTTCGAAATGATATGTAAGACGAGTAGCCTAGTGGACTATATGAAGGAAATCCTGCACGGTAAGCGGCCTTTCTGTCCACTCTTCGCCGAATTCCAACTGCCAAGATGTAATTAAAACGCAGTCATCTGCAAAATTCTAATACTCGCTGAAAAACAACAAGAAGGCAGGACGCAAAATGGGCTCACTGGTCAGTAGATCCTATGTTCGATCCCCGTGACGGCCGCGAAGGTTCCTCGTAATTCACATTTTCAGTCAGCCAGGGCATTTGGATTTCCATAAGTAAAATTTCCCGCTTCGCACACTAAGTATGTTCGTCTTCATTAACACGACAGGGCAGAAAATTATGACGGTAAACCCCATGTCACTCCATTTCAATCTCGAGACTCCTAAATAATGTTTGTAATGATAGCTATAGATAGAAATGTAACAATAAAACGGGTTCAAAATCACTTTCAACGCTTCTCGGATCCCAACCAGTTTATCTGTGACCTTCAGACCTACGACCGTTTCGACTGGTACTTCACGAGACAACCTCTAAACCCCACTGTGTCGCCGTTACAAAATCAACCCACTCACCCACCCACTTACCATGCCGCCGCGGTTAACCCTGAATGACAGGTGCGACTAATGTTAATTTTTGTCTGGCCTAAACACTGTCAATATTCAAATTTAAAACGAAAATTAGCAGTGAAAGAAAAACAGAACCATCTTGCGAAATGAAACAAAATAGAAATCCAGGATAATTTGATTCAACTGCTGGTTACTGAAATATATTTAACCACATTGACATACACGTTTCGATAGTGTGTGTCATGTAGATTACATTACCGATATCTCTCGTCAGCTTCAACATTTGCAGCATGATCTGTTGCCTTTCTTCCTTCCCCTGGTGCCCTCAACCCGCGCTGATTTTTGCTGAATGGTTAATCTGTGCGTACCGTTATAAAGAAGTGACCCCAACAGCGTTACTTCGTTCTACTTTACGCAATGAAGAGCAATGCAATAAAAGTTACACTAGATAATATCCAATAAACATGTCGTATAGAGATTTTTGGTATGAGGCAAAATTGGTATTTTATTGGGAAGATAAACCAATTCTCACATCAACTCGTTAGTTAAGTCATAGAATCTATAAACGACAATATGGATATAACTGTTTGCATGGATCTTATAATACCATGTTGTTCAATGACTAGCTTAATGAGTTGAAATGAAATTGGGTTTAACGTCCTACTGTTCTGTCCTGACTTAGCTAATGAAGACGGGCGTGTGCCTAACAGTGTGGCTATGGGGGAAATTTTGCCTGGACAGCGGCGCCAAGGGAAACTCGTATATCGAATTTCAACTGCCAGTTTTGCGTACCATGCGAAAGACTATGTTGTCCCTTGCCCTGTACCACTGCCAAGGCCGGAACCGCGGCCCAAATTACTAGACTTTGTCGGCCAACGCGGTGATCGAACACGAAACCCCCACGAGCGATCCAATGTCTTACTCACTGAACCCCCGTGGCTCCCGACTAGCTTAATGCAGTTCTTTCTAAATCCCCTCCAATCCAATTTATACATTTTTGAAACGTTTTCAAAACACGAACAAATTTCATCTTGCTGCTTTGTTATCGTTATCAGCAGAAGATTATGCATATATGAAGACGTGATACCAGGTGTTAAAAAAACGCGATTAGCACACCCTGCTCCATACACGACACGTGTAGCTACTTACAACTGAAAGGAGTCATCGTTTGTTTTTAATTCGAAATATCCAGTAAAGTAAGAGCGTATAAAATGTATATTATCTCGGCTCATTTAGCTCTATCGATTAGGTTATCCTTAAGACGTTAGAAAGGGGCGATAACTAGGTCTGTCATATGTGATGTCATAAAAACCAATATTTGTGTTCAAAGACAAACGATGCGTTGTATATCCCATGTAATTGACACTGTGGCTTTTCAAAACATTTATAATTGACCAATAATCTCCTATCATTATTGTTAACAGAGTCAAAGATTGGTTAATCGACACTAGTTGATGACGTCAGATTATCTGGACTGATAATTAGTTACTGACACTGTTGGTAGTCTAAACATCATAGGTCTGAATAATACTGAAGGAAACATATTTTAATTTAATCTTTGATAATATTGACGAAAGTGTCTTCTTTATATGTTACTCTCTTTAATCAGCCTTGTGAATGCCAAGTGATTACAAATACAATATAATAGCAGTGGCGGATCCAGGAATAGTTGCTTGAGGGGGCGGGGGGGGGAGGACGTTTTAAGGTTTATCCTGGCGGAGGCTATACAATTTTGAGGGCCCTCTTTCGCGGGGGGGGGGGGTGTCTTGATTGATGATTTTTATGCCAATGCGATGACTGTATTCTCATTAAGTAATGGATTCGACAGTAACAGTGTATAGAAAACGATTGACTCGGACTCGGGGCCCTTTGCCTTGGCCAGAGGGGCCCTTTTGTCAGAAGTGCGGCCCTTTTGTCTGCCTAACTAGGGCATATTTTCATTTTTCTCATCGGTTTTAGCACTTTTCTCCCGTTTTATTTTTCCAATTTCTTTGATTTTTTTTTTCGAGAGGAGGCTGGCGCCTCCAGTGCCTCATCTATAAAACACCTTGGGGGGGGGGGGGGATTTCCCGAGACAATGTATCTTTGCGGAACGAAAAATCAAACACCCCGTTTGACGCCAATTTCTATTATGACTTAATATGATTACATTGCGGATATAGGCTATATCAGAAAACCATAAAGGGCAAACGTTGATGTAAGACCCAGCCCCTTCACGTGCAATCAGGAAGTGCACACATCTAAGCGAGTACGTATATTCTAACAGAAATCCAGAAATACTTCCACACCGATTAATGAAATTGAAATTTATATCGGCGTGTAAATCTACTGACACAGTAGTAGTTTAGCCTGTCCGGGATGATGCAGCCATGTTTAATAATAATAGGAAATACTATCATCTCTAATTCCACTGACTACAGTATAAACAGTTAAAACATGTTGTTTTCTCATTAAACATGCATTGAAAGCTTTTAAGTCGGAGGTTTTTTATCATCATCATTATTACATTAATAATGTACATACGCCATGTGCAATTCAATAACTCCCGATCAACTAAAAACTATGTCACAATTAAAAACTTGTTCATTTGGAATAGAATCCTTTGTTGATTATCTACTTCATATCGATAAAACTGTCTGTTAGACTTCAACTATATTTATGTGTACATTTTTCTAATCAAATAACAGAATAACCGTGTGGATAATTTATATTTTATTCATAATCGTCTAGTTTTATACTCTGTCGTGTCATCTGATATGTCACTCATTGAAAACTGACAATTACAAATCTCTTATGTTCATTTCAACACAGAGTTAGTTTAATCCAATTAATAGATACAGACGTGTTCGCCAATAAAAGATACGTCGCTCTTAATATTTATTATTCATTTTCAATACACTAAATGACTGTTTATCTGTCGCTGTACGTTAATAAAGTAGGTGTGTTATTTTATTTGAGTTGTAGTTAGCAATTGTAGATAAATAATATATGAAATCATAAATCAAATCCCTTCTAAATCCCATGCAATAAATGAAATGAAATCATACTGTGTTTAGCTTTTCAGGTATTTTTATGCTAACTGGTAACTGGTAATAAATGAAATTACATCAACATTCCTGTTTGCAGACATGCAAAACTAATAGGCTATATTCTTTATTTATCGCATTTAGTATGAAATCGAATTTGGCCAAGGCAGTAACTTAAACCTAACCATTTAGTCAACTGGCGTGCTTTCGATTCCCCGGTTGTACGCTACGAGGAGTAGGGTCGCCTGCCCAATCTCGTTAACCATTTGTTAGTCCCGAAATAACCTATTTTTTTGCCGAGTGGACTTTGAATTCCTATTTCTTTCTTTCTTTATACTAAAAGTACACGTAACACATCAATCGAATGGGGTTTGAAATGAAATGAAGTTTAAGGTCCTATTTTCTGTACCGACAGATACGTACCTGACTCGTTTGATTTGTGACTGTACTTTTAAGACGTATAATTATTTTAATTGTTATTGAGAAACATATTATGATTACTTAATGTGTAATACTAAACAGTGGGTGGGTAAGACTAGAATATGGGTAAGGTTATAATAAAATCGCATTTTTTTTCTTTATTCAGCATGTTGATATGCTATTGTTTGAATCTGTTATTAGGAACGAAATTGAAGTTTATAGATCTCATTATATTCACTGATCATTATTACCATTTAGTACATACATTTAATATATACAATACATAAATACCATTCTTATCAATATAATATATAGCCACCTTAATATGACTAACCGTATTATTGTCAACATAAAGTGGCGGGTGTTTGATTCAAACATTTCTTATTCCAATGTTTGAACTTGTTGAAACTTGAAATGAACGAGAATCTATATAGAGAACAATATTGAGAAGATAAATATTTACTTATGTTGTACTTATCAATATAAAATCAAAATATTATGATATATGATCCTTTACTAATACAGGAAATGAAATATGGGTATTAACATCTTTCTGCACAACCGGGATAATTAAGAGGAGTATACACCATGAAGACGGGTATACACCATACAGTGGGCTGTAGATGAGGGAAGTTTTGCCCTGACTTCTACGCTTTTAGCGGTCCCTTTATATGCTGCCAAAAGAATACACGGGACCACGGGGGTTTGTTCCTTTCGAAATACTAGATGCTGCCCCTCCGCTCAGCCTCTGAACAACTGAGTTTTTCAGGGAGGAAAATCAAGAGCAGATTTCTCGGCAAACACCCAGGTTAAACTCGGCACCCTGGCCAGTAAGCGAACGTCATATGCACCGAGCTAACGTTTTTACGATCTTAAAACCATTTATTTAGAAGTTCAACATCAACTTTTATCTTTGATTGGGCATTTTGGTAACATTTAATTTGTCATTATTTGAACAAAATTTCATTTTGACTTATAAGGTCCACTAGTGCAAGTGATATATTAGGCGAAACGAATTCCTACGTTACATCAAAACTGTGGTGAACACAAGATTTGTGATTTATTTAGGCAGGGCTTCAACAGTTTGATTTTTTTTGTTTTACAATATAGGGTTATAACATGATTTGAGAGGGAAACATTTCCTATGACGCGTAAAACCATGGGCGAACATACTTATTCATGTACATCTAGCTCCCATTTCTGGTGGCACAAAATAAAATAAAACTATTTGTTTATATTAACTAAGTTGTGGGTTTTAATTTGTAGCGTTTTCACCATAATATACGAAATTTGACAGACGTGGACTTGATCAGCGTTAATTGTATGGAAATCCCGCGCCTTTTAACCTTTGACCTATGAAAATATACATGCCAATCTAAAGTAGATCATAAATATTATTGTATAGTCTATGTAAGTAAAGTACTATGTAAGTATAAGTTCTATAGGCACAATATGATAACACACTACTCGTTTGTGGAGACCATTTAAAACATGTTTAGACCTACGTTCAGTGAAATAGATGACATTTGATTTGATATTTTCCGCAGGTTAATCTTATAGGTTTTTGTTTTCCGTGTAGTGCGGTCCTCCTGCACTTACTAATAGACTCTGGCAATAACTTTATATTATCTATGATTAAAAAGCAATTTCAAATATTTCAAATTTCCCAAAATAAATGTATCAATATCAAAATAGTTATTATAATCTATGTTCCAGTAATGACAGAGTTTTGTAACAATTGTTTAAAGTTTAAATAAAAGGCGAGTGATTCATTATCTTCTCGCGTAGATCGTTTTGGATAAATTGATCAGAAAAGCAGCCTCCAGAGGTTTTGTACGCATGATATACTCTAGAAAGCAGGCACCATTTACACTTAGTTTTTCAACTGGAGACAACCTATAGAGTGGAGGGGTTATAGGCTTCACCACCTTAAGCAAATTAAAAATATAGGCTGAATGATATATGAAAGATTCCTTGATAGCTAAAATTCGAAAATAGGAATGGGACCAAACAATCTACCCACATGGAAAATACAACATAACCCCATTCCATTTTTATACGCCCACATGGAAATGTGATCGTATATTGTCGTCGCGCTGTCCGTCCGTCTGTGTGTCCATCCATCCGTTCTTGTGAACGCTCTAGAGGCTAAAGTTAATATCCGATTGACTTTAAATCTATACATAGTGTTAAACGTCATGAGACGAAGAAGCCTATTGATTTCCAGCTATATCTGATAATTACTGCCAGGGTTATGACCCTTGATTACCTTGAAAAATGCTGTGAACGCTCTAGTGGCTAAAGTTAATATCCGGTTGACTTTAAATTTATACACAGTGGTTAAGGTTGTGAAACGAAGAAGCCTATTGATTTTCACCTATTGATTTTGACCCTTGATCACCTATTGATAGTCCTTGATCACTTTGAGAAATCTTGTGGATGCTCTGGAGGCTAAAGTTAACATCCTATTGATTTTAAATCTATGCACTGTGTTTAACGTCATGAGACGAAGAAGCCTGTCGATTTTTAAAGGTATCTGGTTATTTCTGCCAGAGTTATGGCTCTTGATCACTTTGAAATATCTTGTGGACGAAGGCCATGGAACAAACAATCGAAACAATTCTAAACATTTCTGATAATTACTTAATGAGCTATTATTATTTGACCAAAGAAAGAAATATGTGACAACCCTTGTTAACTGCCCAGACGACTTAGCTGTTGTGGGCGCATGTTTCGTTGCCTGGCAACCTATCTTTTGTTAATGCAAGAAAGCGAATCCTAATACCACTGAATACGTAAAGGAAAAAAAATCGAAATTGGTTTCATAAACATGCGCTGACATTTGATTGTGATAAGAATAAGTTAAAACTGAGCAACACACGTAATCAAGACAATAAATCGATGGTATAGATCTACTGATCACATATTAATTTCACTGGATTCTATTGTTTCCTTTCTCTTATTTACTACGTTAACGTGTTGATTCTTGTATTACCATGACTAGAAATTATCAACAATCATTCATATCAATTACCATACAAGTGGCTAATGTTGTCAATTATTCGTCAGCTCTGAATTGGCTTTTCAGAGAATAAAAAAGTTAATTTATTTTTTTCTTGTATGTAACATGGAAAGTTATTGCCAATGCAGCTGTGTAAAGACATGGTCGTGAATCTGTAGTGCAACATGAAGTTTACATCTAGTACAATGTCCATCCAGAGAGAAGCAAACATACCTCCTCCCTTGTGTTCATTAGTCTAAAGATTTTATTCTTTTGCTTGTATAAAGTCTCAGTGGAATGTAGTTGGGGTGAGGGCTCATAACTTCCATTCCAAAAAGTACTGTACCCAAAATATGACCCAGAATTTGTCTGGGAATAATTATTCATTGCATGTCGCTTTTCTGTTTAATTCGCCACTATACCCGATTATAACTAAGCAATTTTTGTCATTGGCAATTCGGGAAAATGCATCTCAGTTTGGTACAAGAAGCTGGTTATGATCACGATTAAGATCACACACTAAACTTATAATGGTGGGGGGGGGATTTGTTCGTTCTATCCAAACGACTAGACGCTGCCCCATGCTATTCACACAGTCTCATACCATAGTCAAGAGAAGTCAACCGCGGCTCCCGAATTACAGAAGTAAGTTTTAAAAATTGTGTAACTGAAGTATAAGTACATAAACTCAATTTAATAACTGATTTATCAACTTTTGAAGGGGGTTAAATAGACCTATCGAAATCTTCAAGTGACTTCATGCTTAATGTAAAATCTATTAAAATTTGATCATTATGATAATGCACGTATTGGCTACCGATCATTACAATTTAAGAAGGTGAGAGATTATATCTATCAAAAACAATACTTTAAAATATCCGATCAAATTACCGACTTTGACTGATCAGTCAATACACGCCTTATCGATTACAGTTTACGGGCTTCGCTTTATTCGATTCAATTGGAATGTTGAATCTGAATGACAATGAAACAGAGGCTACAAAAAGAGAATATGATATTAGTTACGGTGTTTATATTTGGGGTTATCTTGGTGATCGAGGCTCGCGATTAGTTAGTAAGTGACAGTTTGATTTTGAAAGGTTTTATTTGAAGGGGTTGTTGTTTGGAGAGTGTTTACAGTTGTTAAGGGGCAATTGCACGTCATAAGGAATTGTGAACGCTCCGGGTATAAAAGGCCCTGTAACTCTTTCAGCTGACTATTGCCTTCTTTTTTACTAGATAGCTTTCACTAAGTCAACATGAGAGAAATTGTACACATCCAAGCTGGCCAGTGCGGCAACCAGATCGGAGCTAAGGTAATTAATTAAACACATAATTTACTAATTACACAATTTTTATTTTTTAGTAATTCTACTGACAAAAATAGGTTGATTCAGTCTTAAGGATAATTTGAGAAAGGAAAAATATAAAAAGTGTTCTCAAAAAAAAGATTGACATTGTTAAGCGGGAATATCGTCTGGACAAGTCTTTACAGGAATATTTGGTTATAGCGGAATCTGTCAATAAATGTTTTTTCTTATATTTGATATTATTTCCAAGAGTATTGCTTTATGGATCTACTGTGAATTCGTTTATTAAAATATAAATAATTCAAAATTCTATTATTCCTGTGTTTTAAGATAGGTCTAGAAGATTGACTGCACTCATTCTATCCAACTGCAATAATGCAATAACTCTAATAGAGTCCATATATGTTGAGATAACAATTTGTGCATGATAAATATACACAAAATATATTTGAGTCCACGGCAGCTCAGTGAGTAGGTCGCTGGCGAACCTACCGGGAGGTTAGGGGTTCGTCCCCGATGTTGATTAAGAACGTTACTCCCGATTTTCCGGCGGTGGTTCCCTTTGTAAGTGTTGCAGGGATTATGGGACTAAAATTCGATGTACGATCTTCACGTTGGCGTGCACGTAAAAGAACCCTTGATAGTTCGAATGTATTTGCTGTCTGGTCAAAACCCCCCTCATAGCCCATTGCATGGCCGGTTCCCGTCTTTATTAGCCCAGTTGGTGCAGAAAATTAGAACGTTAAACTCATAATATATCTGAATTCACAAAATTGACCTTTCGTTCAGACCGGTCAAATAGATATGACCAGAACGATTGCGGGTGAGAGCAGGTGCGATCATTTTCACGGGCTCTATTTGTTTATATTGTTATCATGGTAACTTACAATAGTCAGATATGGTCGTAAAGAATTTCATTGACATAGCTCCATTGATATACAGGATTGGTGAATACTCAATGTAAACAATAGTAACCCTTGGTTAGATTTATTCATTTCTCCCCCCTGCTTTATTCAGTTTCATTGTGGATTTATTAATTTGTTTGGGATTTTGCACCGTAATCACTTGTCAGTTTTTTTTTTATTGTGCTTGGCCTCCGTAAACTCTTAAGCCTTTTTAATATACCGTTACTACTTTTCATGTTTTGTCTTTATTTATTTTCTCGAAAATCATTTTTGATTTTTATGCACTTTAAAGTTACGGACCTTTTGAAGTTTTATTTTTCAACCTATTTGTTTTTGTTTTCAGTTCTGGGAAGTTATCTCTGATGAACATGGTATTGACCCCACTGGTACCTACCACGGTGATTCAGATTTACAATTAGAAAGAATCAACGTTTATTTCAATGAGGCTACTGGTATGTATTCCTCTAATCATTATGTCACGTTTGACTTTAAATTGCTTCTCCCGTTTAGATCATAACTGAAGAATATGTACATTTTACCTTGTGTACAATGTCAGCCACTACATATAACTAAATAATACGAATCAAAACGTATCATTATCTTATTCTATTTTTTTCAGGTGGTAAATATGTCCCAAGAGCCATCCTCATCGATTTGGAACCCGGTACCATGGACTCTGTCCGATCCGGTCCATTCGGTCAACTCTTCCGTCCAGATAACTTCGTCTTCGGACAATCTGGAGCCGGAAACAACTGGGCCAAAGGTCACTACACAGAGGGCGCCGAACTCGTTGATTCCGTCCTAGATGTTGTACGAAAAGAATCTGAAAGCTGCGACTGTCTTCAAGGTTTCCAACTCACACACTCTCTTGGTGGAGGAACCGGTTCTGGTATGGGAACCCTTCTCATCAGCAAAATCCGAGAAGAATACCCCGACAGAATCATGAACACATTCTCCGTTGTACCATCACCAAAGGTGCGTAAAATAATTCATTCCTGGGACGACACACATATCATTTTTCTATTAAATCTATAGAAATTAGGAATTTTCTAAGCATTATTTAATGACTACGTCTGGTACGATAAGAAGTAAAGAAATTAAACAAAATATCAACAATATTATCTTAAATTTACATATTTATTCTATTATATTTTCAGGTATCCGATACCGTTGTTGAGCCCTACAACGCCACCCTCTCCGTCCATCAGTTGGTTGAAAATACCGATGAAACTTATTGTATTGACAATGAAGCTTTATATGATATCTGTTTCCGTACTTTAAAACTCACCACCCCAACATACGGTGACTTGAACCATCTAGTCTCCGCCACCATGTCTGGTGTCACCACCTGTCTCCGATTCCCTGGTCAATTGAACGCTGATCTCCGAAAATTGGCTGTCAACATGGTCCCCTTCCCCCGTCTTCATTTCTTCATGCCTGGTTTCGCTCCACTTACATCACGAGGCAGTCAACAATATAGAGCTTTGACTGTTCCCGAACTCACCCAACAAATGTTCGATGCCAAGAACATGATGGCTGCCTGCGATCCCCGTCATGGAAGATACCTGACCGTCGCCGCCATGTTCCGAGGACGTATGTCCATGAAGGAGGTTGATGAACAGATGTTGAACGTCCAGAACAAGAACAGCAGCTACTTCGTTGAATGGATCCCCAACAACGTCAAAACCGCCGTCTGCGATATCCCACCACGAGGTCTTAAGATGTCTGCTACCTTCATCGGTAACAGCACTGCCATCCAAGAATTGTTCAAGAGAGTTTCGGAACAATTCACAGCTATGTTCAGGCGAAAGGCTTTCCTCCATTGGTACACTGGTGAGGGTATGGATGAGATGGAATTCACAGAAGCTGAATCGAACATGAACGATCTGGTATCTGAATATCAACAATACCAGGATGCTACAGCTGAAGAAGAGAACGAATTTGATGAAGAAGAAGAACAAGAAGAAGCTTAAATGCGTCTTCATAATTTTCATAATATTGTTTTGTTCTGTAATGTTTTGTTTTTTGTTTACATGTTTTGTGTAAATGCGGGTTTTTGTTTTGTTTTGTCACGGGTTCAAACTACGCATCTTGTCTCCAAACACCTATGACGTTTACAAATGTTTGTAAGTTATTAAATTATTAAAAAATGTTTTATACGTTCGTTCGTATCCATCTTTTTTATTGAAAAATAAAAAATAAAAAATTCAGAACAATTTTGTAGTAGTGATAAATGACTAGCTCTTAAAAAGTCTTAAAGACAATTCACCAGAACTGTGCAAATCAAACGTGCAGGTTTCCTCTTGTTCAATATTATGTTTTATGCAGATGCTATTGAGTGGTTGGATGTATGGTGGGGGTTAGTATACAGTTGGCTAGCTGCATATTGATGTTCATTTTGGGCTTGATATTGTCTTAAACACGACTATGATAATATCCAGCTTGTTTCCCATTATTGATCTCCAAATTCATTTCTCAAGGAAGATTTATTATCTGCAGTTTTGACAGCAAAATGATGACTATGTTGGTTGGACAGTGCACAAAATAGAAGTACCATGTATAAACTAGATCAGCTTATTGTTTATTTTACTTTAAAGATTCGATTGCGTTCAGTTGTCTTTAGACGTTGCTAACTGGGTAAGATGATGATACTCCGGGGAAACACAAGCAGTTTAATATTAGGGTCATACTTGTCGAAGAGATAGCTATACTAGGTTATTTCGGGACTAACATATGGTTCAATTTTATATATAATAATCACTTATGCGTAGTGGTCTTTCGCAATGGGAGGAAACGCAAGGTTTGATAGGCCAACCTCGTCTACGATATCAACCTTAGTGAAAGTGGACGTTAAACTCCCGAAACGAACGAACATGCCACCCTATTCTTTGTCACGTACAAGCTAAAGCACACGCATTAAACCTTTCAACCACCCTACCCTTCACCCCCTCCCCGACTCCACCCATTATACTAAGTGAACTGCCGATAATATCGTATATATGACAAAACATGTGATCTATCGGAAGATCAACTGAAATACCCCGATCATGAAACATTTTTCTATCCTGGCTCCAATTATGTATAACTCCTATAAGACATATGCGACTGGCATCAAACCGGAATGGAATTTAACGTCTAATCAACACAATATTTTGGGCATTTGGAGACTAGCATAGGGTAATTTAAATTTAACGGTAATGTGTAATTGCGGAGGAGGGGGTCTTTTGTCAAGACAGTGGCGTTTCCAGTTACTCAACTTTGAATACCAACTTGCATACCCACGTCAATGTGTATACGAGTCAGTTTTACGTCCCATCCCACCGACTAAGCATAGTTTCCTTGTCAACCGGGCCTTTAATTGCATTACTGGGATGACCAGGAATATAAATACTCAAAACCGTTGCTGTAAATCTTAAATTAATACCTTTAGATCTGTTATCCTATTAGATCTCATAGAAAGGTTCTGTTCTTCTAATTCAGAAATGAAAAAACTTTTTTTATTATTTACAAATACAACATCACCACAAAAGCCAATATCTGATTTAATCTTTTGAGATGGTTTTTCGTGAAATCTTGGAGGGGATCTAGGTTCGGTAACTACATTATAGTTTATCCAAATGACATTAAGTCATGCGGTTTCCTAGATCTTAAAGATTGCGGTTGTTCAATTTGTTCAAATTAAACCAATTAGATCTTATCAATGGAAAAATAAACTTGCACCTAGTTTAATATGTATTTTCACTAAATGGCATATTAATGACAAATATTAGCTAACAATAAACTTATATTATAAATGAGTAGGAACTAAAGGAGTATAAGAAATAAAAATGTAAAATTACAGGCGTTGGATACTTCAATTCATTGTTACATAATGTCCTAGAATGTGTTTGAAGTTATTGAATATTTAGCGTTTTCCCAACAAATTTTACATGGGGCTGCGTAAAATTTAATTTTATATTTTTTTTATAAAAACATCCCCATTTTAAACAAGCCATAAATTATTTTTGTTATAGTATATTTCATATTGGTTTGCCCCCCCCCACCCGCCCCATGAATATCGTTCGTTTTTCAAATTTGTGTCATCACACGGTACAAAGTGAATTACAGATGGGATTACGCAACGACAAACAATTATTTTCAGTTGATCGAACTTATCGAACTAAACAAACTAAATATTGTAATAATTAAGATAAAGTTATGTGTAGACGAACTAAACGTTCGTAAAACAATGGTAGAGAAAACGTAACTTGTCGGTGGTTTCCGAACAAAGGCGCCTCAAAATCTCCCCTTTAGTCACTTGGTCGCTTTTACACTAAAGTTGTTCTTTTATTTCAAGAGAGCGCACAGTCGGGAACCAAATTAATGATATCAGTTATTCAAACTCAAATGTTTCCCTCGAAGACATTTTATAGCCTTTTAAACTAAACGCCAAGATAGGAAAAATAGAGAGACCCCTAGCAGTTAACCTCCCTATTTTCGTCTGATGTCGCGGTTGACAATTGACCGAGTAATTACCGATTTTCTGCTCAGTGTTCATGTAAATAATATGAGCTATTGTTGTCCGAATGATTCATACACTGTACAATACGCGAACAAACAACAATCTCAGATGACGAAGCATGAAGCAGAACTGCGGTCTCCTGATTACAGATGCTCCCATGCCGAGTCAATGCTGTATCAGAGACTCATCTAACATACTGGAAAATTGAACAATATCATTTTAATTTGATTTTTATGAACTGATTTTACTGAAAAGGCATCAAGATAGTATGTTGGTATATTTTGCGAATTTTAAAGAAGCAATTAATTTGATTGGCTGTTTAAAGCAAACAGTCGAACAATTATTGTCAGTCAGTGACCCTATCATATAGAAAGGCAGATAGAACAAACGATAAAAATATGTAGCACATACCAAAGGAAACAATAAATAAAGCATTAACGAAATCAGCTATGCTACCATTAAACACAGGATACCGTATTTTCGGATTCTTCAATTTATATCCACTCACCATAACAAAAGAATCCAAATTTAACAAATAATATTAAGAAATAACTATTTATGCCGTGATCTTCTGTGACTGGAGTTTTTGTGTGAAAATAGAGGAGAGGCATTCTTTATGTGAATTATCATTTCGGGTATTTAGTAACGGATGCGTGATAATAAAAAGCAATATAAACTAGCACAAGACCATCGTGTTCGCCATTCTTCAAGTGACAATAGTTGTTTTGGAAGAGAAAGACGTACGAATATAAATTAAGATGACACGACAAAACCCTATAGAAAACCGACACCGACCAACACAATGGCCGACTAAATATTCTGTTAAGATTACCCTAGCAGCAATATTGGTGATGAAGTCAGTAATTAGAGGACCAACTGAGCAGCTAATCGCTCAGTAAAAGGACAGCAATGTGTGTAATACCAAGGTATCCACCCCTCAGGTTTGGCTAATCCGACACCATCTTAATTCCCCAACCCAGGGGGTCTGCAGCTTGAAGGAAGACTCCTACTAAGCATTGTTCACATTCAGCCTTCACCGACTCAGTAGTTGGTAATGACGATGTTTTGTATTGTGAAGGAGTACAGCCCCTTTTTCTCTCTCGCATACTTTTTTGCTGTAGACGACAGACGCTGCTAAGTATTACTGCGCCAAGGTTAAATTCATGTGTATAGAAAGTAGGCCTATTACAATTTAATGATCACTTTTCAGATATGAAGTGAATTGTTCCATTTAATTGTTATTTACACCAATCAAATAGTATCTTTCTTGTTCCATTGATATGTGTCGTTTGGCGATGGACGCATTCTGTCTGTCACGCTAATCCACACTACAGTTCTCACTGGAATCAAACATTTGGACCACGATTGACGTCTTGCAAAACCAAAATTACTACAGGTTTTAAGAAGAGTGTAAAATTTTGATCAGAATAACGATAAAATTGTTTAAACGATCAGAATTAAAACCGTTTCACTCGAATCGATTTGATTTTCAATTTCACTCGACCAAATCCTGGATTAACAATTAAGAAAAATAAGGTAGGTGTTTTAGCACCTAAAAAGACGGAATGAAGGCACCACAGAGTTT
Source organism: Patella depressa (assembly GCA_948474765.1). Taxonomy (NCBI): domain Eukaryota; kingdom Metazoa; phylum Mollusca; class Gastropoda; family Patellidae; genus Patella; species Patella depressa. The sequence goes on from OX419721.1 coordinate 35,939,721, forward strand.
ATGCAAGTTCCAGATTAACCATGGTGGAAATGGTACAGCCGAACTCGAACCAGGCCACAAAAAAGGGGACCACCACAAAAAAATAACCCCAAAGTATCGCAAATGAAAGATTTCCAGAAACTTACTAACATGTTCACATCTTCATCTTGAGAATGCCCTTAAAATGTGAAATTGGTAAATTTTGTGGCTCTCTATAATTTACATGACAAGATGTATATTGTAAGAAATAATGATAAAATACTTCTAATATTTTAACCTTTTCATTGGTTTCCGCGTATATAATTTGTTTCGTTTCTAAATCTAAAAATCCAGACTTCATTAATTTGATCTATTGATAATTCAGTCGATTGATGCCTGCCTCTGGGAGCCGGGCTTTATATCGGATCACAGATGGAAGGGTTCTCCTTTGAAGATTGTTTCAATATCCACTATTTTCATAATACTTCAAGAAAATGTATATCATAAAACGAGACATTTGTTATATTTAGAATATCGAAGCGATATAAGTATTCAATGTCTCAATTCTTTCATTTATCAATTGTCACAAATAAAGATAATAACAAATTCTGCATTTTTACTTAAAACTTCCGAAAGTGTCCGATATTGGCCAGGAGCCGAGAATGACGGCATCGCTGCCATCTTAGAATGGTGACACCACATCAAAGAATGGAAGTTCGTAATCGATGCGCAATTATTGTCGAAGGAAAAAGCATGTCGATTGAACATGAATTGAGACCAGGGACCGAGCATGACGTCATCGCTCAGTTTGGAATGGTCACGCCACATCAAGGATCAAAGTTCGTAATCGATGCACAATTGTCAAAGGAACATGTAGATTGTACTTGAATTGACGGAACTTTAGGCTTTTTTCGAAGGAGAAGAGGAACAAGAACAACTATATGAATAGCGCTTTGGGACCAGTTCCCGGTCCAAAATAGGTCTGGTTATTCAATATTCAATTATCTAACAATGTCCACGTTGTTATGATAAACAAAGGGGTGTTCCAAGTGATCTTCTGTTAACCAGAATGAGACACACAATAATAAAATATGCTATACACAGTTTCTCCGTCCTCTTTATTGATACGCTCAGACAATGGATATTTGATATTATATACCTTTTAAAAATCTACTTCATCTCACAGAACAGCGAATGGTTAAATTTCACCCGCGAGATCATCTACTCCATTGATATTTTTATTTTTGTTTTCTTCATTGTATTTTGTTACATGATTTTCGCATTTTATTAATTCTAAATCAAATATCTTCAAAGTTATTGATACTTTGTCTTAATCCGTGAGGAGGGCGTTTGGTTATTAACCAGGGGCTCCGGTGTTCGATCCCGTTCGATCCCTGTTTTCAGGGGTTTGTCAGCGTTTTGACATGAGACGAAAACCCGAGGTACCGTGTACACTTTGGCGTGCGAATAAAAGTAGGTCGTAGCGTCAATGCCATGGCAAAATTTACCCCATACCTCACCATGTAAAAAAGTAGGACGTAAACCGCCTTTCATTTAATTTCTTACGCAATCTATCACGTCTCTGGAAAAAAATGCTAATGACATGATGTCACAATCTTCAAGACGTTTTTGTGAAGATAAATAATATTATCGTTTTCCCTTGATTAAGGTTACTTTATCTCATCCATTTTTAAACAATTAGTGTCCAAACTTGCACCGTAATTTCGTACTTTTATTGTCATTTCATTTGCGTAGCAACCAAATTATTACTCATTACGTATCAAATATGGTCGCCTGACTATCTGAAAACAATGAAGTCGCTGATATTGGTGGTGTTGGTTTTTTGAAGATTTGAGTACACACTGAGAACGTTATACTAGCTATCAGCTCATTTGTCATTTTGACTCAATAATAACTATTATTAAAGTATTAAAGAACGAGAAAAACTGCCATCAAGTCCTCAACGAGATCTATTCATCATTTATCGTAATATTCTGTGAATACAAATATGTTGTTGATAAGTAACTAAAGCCAATAATGGCTTTAAGAGCATGTCTTACAGTATGGCTCGCCTTACCCTTATTAACCTCAAAAATCACAAGCCACAAATACAAACAAGATTTAAAGGGCTTATGAACAAGTAAATCATATCTCATGAAAATCCATTTTAGATAATCTGGACAAACGAAAATACTTGAAAGAAAAGTCAGTATGAGCACTAAATAGAGAGATAATTGGGCGTGATTTACATCTTGCTTTACACACAATCCAAGAAAATGATTTATTGTTAGATCTTCACATACGGCCAGTTTAGATGTCCGATCTTGTTCCACTGAATAGGGATGCGAGTTCGTTAATTACCATTCGTTAAATACCATCAAGTCTTTAAATTTATAACGTATTGTAATAATTTAAGTTAGTAAATATGGTGTACTTTACGGCTCTGTTCTTGGACCAATTTATTTATTAACACGCGTTAATGATACAAACCAAACTCTTATGAGACTTCAGATGAAACGTCTAGTTTAAATTTTAAAACCTCTACCTTATCTCGGCGTGATTTATTCAAAATGACTTCTACCATAACACTCTAACAATACTTTTTTTCAAAATTATCTAAAACCTCCAAATTTTAAAACTTCTACTTTTTTTTGGTGTGACTTATTCAAAAAACATTCTAAATGAAAATACTAACACATATTTTTATTTAAAAAATGACCGAGAAGTCCCACATTTGCATATTGTTTGAAAACCCCCTCTTGGTCGATTTTAAACTTGACGACTGAGTCTTTCTTCTGTTGAATCGTATGTATGACATACGTACATACATTGTATGTACGTACATATATCTGAAACAGCTGAAACTCTAAACACTTTTTTATATTTAGTATGTAAATATACCAAATAAGATATCGTCTGCTTATATCTTTACATGTAGGCATTTGAAATAAGTGATCAGTGACTAACTGTAGCCTCTAGACAATTCATATAGCATCACTTTTCACATTACATAGCCAGCGTGAATAATCGTCGGGTTTCTTCAAGATTTCACTCAATTCACCCCCAACTGATATAATTACTAATAAGCATGGAAGGATATTTTTTCCGGATCATATCTCTTCAAGCCAACATGGCGATTGTACCGAGACTGAAACTGACATTAGGCAAACAATAAAAGACCATCATCGCAGTTCCTGTCAAAATGTGTTGTTGGGATTCGAGGTCCCGCTGTGACTCGGGTAATAGAGAAATAGCTTGAAAAGTTGAAACCTTTTAATAAAGTTTTTGTTGTATTCAGCCTCTCCGGGTCTATTATGATCTCGTCATAAGCAAGTATTTAGTATTTTTAGCCGTCCAAATTTTATCTGTAATTACATCTGATGCCTAAAGCGACCCTGTTTCAAACCCCTAATTTTTGCTAATAACTAACTTTAATATCTTGGCTTGCCAGGTGCAGGGACATTGGGGAATACAAGGTTAAATTATATACATGTCGTATATGGGAGTCTTAAAAACACATTTTAGGACCTATATGTTATACGGGCTAGTAACAAACAAAAGGAAAATCCTTATATATTTGCCATAACATCTCAATCTGCTGTTTAGACCAATCTGTCAACACTGACTTCCAATTTAAGACAGTACGCTGATAAGCCATTCTTTGGAATTGGAAACAACAATATTCCAGGAAAAATGACATCAATACCCATATTCTGCACCAAATCACTATAACATAGGAAAATCCAGGATATTTTGAGTATACGATATAATATTTTGCGACAATCCTAAACAATTTTGCTATGAGTCAGTCTTAACACTGGTTTTCGAGAATGAAACTGTTCTGCTTTGTACAATTCTAATGTAATATGCAACTATTGCGCTTTCCAACAACATATTTAGTTGCTTTACATCATATTTACCTTAGCTTGATTATATTTTTTATCATATTACCGATAGTCAGGCCATGGTCTCCTTTATAACATAAAACTAGTACTATTCAAAGGATATGGGCCGTGAATGACAGAATGCTTGTATGGTGTTCGAATAAAAGATAGCATCTGATCAGCCCTCCCCTGATTTATGTCCAATTTTCGTAAAATACAAATTAATTGTTAAACACGGATAATAAAAAGACTGAGTCGTGATGCTCTTCATAGAAACTAGATCCATCAAATCTGAAGGTAGTAAATTGCAATGACATTATATTTATCATTTATACACAGCAATAAAAGGAGAAACGGAAACAAATTAATTTGAATCTTGGGATTCACCGCGGGGAGCACATAAAACAATGACGTCAAACAAAAGATAGGTCTCAGGAGATTGTCACGTGAGATAGAAGCCTGCCTGTATTTCAATTTATTTTTCTGTAATATTGCGTTACTGGTGTGTTCTTTTGTTAATAAAAATAACAATTGGCGTTCAATATCGGGACAATTCCAATTTATATGTGTTGTTTTAACGCCGGGGATAATAGAACTAGCTGCCTTAACATGAAACGAGCATTTAACGTTTTATGACTGCCCTAACATTTTTATCATGTTAATAGTTTCACATGACACGAATAACCTAACACAATGACGAGTAAACAGAGGATGGGGAAAAGCAATAAGTTGGATATGAGGGGCCCTGGTCTAAGCAATTACAGTGTAATAGAATATTGTTTGATTGCTACATTATTGCAGAGAACAATTCCCCAAGTGATCCGATCTCTTCCGTCGATAGTTTATGCCTTTACACAACCTAATTGAAACAATATTACCTCTTTTTTGACTGGAATATTAGAATCAGTATATTGTGGTAGCTAATGGTTAATGGAATTGAAATATTGACTGGAGGAAAAAGTCCTAGCTTTTGTATTGGGTTATCAGTTACGGCATTGTCTGGTGTATTTCTATAGGGTCAACGCTATACAGATTGATGTTCGAACTAAAACGATTAAATCGATGACTGACAAAACAAATAGAACTATTTATGCTTAGTTAATATAATAAAACATAATATAGGAAATTTCATTTTGTATTAGTTATTATACCGAACAAAGGGGGAATTAATAAAGATGGCAGCTATAATAACTGGTATGTGGCATATATTTGACCACATGGTTGATGTAATAGGAAGCAGGTGCATGATGAAGCAAAATCAAGACCCATGGCGCAACCAAACATACGATGGTTGACTGTAAAGTTCTATGCCTAAAGGGATAGCTCAATTGGGTTGAAATAAACTTTTGCCACAACAAGTACAATCATTGAATGAATCATAGACATAAGAACAGCTATTATTGTCTTCGTATCAGACCACCTACCCATTGAAATCACCAGAAATGGACAAACTGGCTATGAGCCAGTACCTGCTACTGAAAGGACTAAACCCAGTACAGATACACCCGGACACGGTCTCCGCTTCCGGAGATATTATCCCGTCCTTCTCCATTTTATGGAAGTTGACTGCGGAATTTAAGAGTGACAGAGAGGATCTTGGCGATGTCCTAGAAGGCCATCAACAGAAACCATTCAAGAAAACATTTCATGTGCATGACATGGTATTGGTTGATCGACGATTGATCACCCGACCTCATGCCACTGTTGTGAGCATCTCTCGTGAGAGGTTTGAGCACTCTGTGACAAAGCTGTTGACTTTGGATCAGCAACGTGTTAGATTCCTGGCGTCCTGTGACATTCTATGCCGTATTGAAGCAGATTCTGATAATTTTTGGGCCAGATTCTGGTGGATGAGACCTGTTTCCAAAAATCAAAAAGGAACCAGTTGGTCGTCACTACCTACTAACGATGATGTTGTGTCAACTGTGAACATTTTTTTTTAGGGTGGATGAAGAAATTTTCGTTATGACCGGCATCCAGGCTTTGCAAAATCGAAGGCAAAAGTGTGTACACCTCGAAGGGGATTATGTATCCAGGCTTTGCAAAATCGATGGCAAAAGTGTGTACACCTCGAAGGGGATTATGTAGATACCAGCAGCCCAGGGGGGGGGGGGCAGATATTTCGGACCAACCATAGTCTGCATCCCCAGCTCTTTAGAGTATGTTAGAAGAGGTGTAGATGCAACACGACAACAAGGAGTTACACCAGGAAAGCAGATTTCCAATTCTAACGAATAACTAGATAGACTGGGCCTTTACAGTATGAAAATATTGTCTTGTTCTACTGTAAGTGATCCAATCACTTAATCTGCTGTAATATAGGTCTATGTTTGTTGTTTATTGATTGCAATATCTCCGTAGTGTGTGGGGGTGTTGTCCGCAGGTTTGTCTTGTTAGTATTGTGTGTGGTGTAGTCCTCCTGCATTTACAAATACAGAGTGTTTACAAGTGTTCGTAGTACAATGGCAAAAAAATCGCCGCCGGATTCCTTCATAGGACTCGCCGAAAAATAACAAAAAGTTTGAAAAGGACCCAGTGAGCCAGGATGGCTCAGTAAATGATGCTTGCTTAACCAGTAACTCTAGGGTTTGGCACAACTGGCACAACTGGCACAGGACGAAACAACGATGCACTGTGTATTCGTTGACATACACGTAGAAGGACCCTTGATAGTTGAAATTCGACGAAGAGTTGGCAGCGAGATCACTGCCCGGGCAATCGGATTTAAACACAGATCCTATTTCGTTTGGTTTTTGTAGTTCACAATTTCGTTTTACTTGTCTTTATTACACCAGGATCTGGAAGAGTTGTTATATAACCCGCGTTCTGGATGGGGCGATGGTTTAGCCAATGAAACGGTCTGTTACGGTGAGTTGTATCCACATGTATTAAGACAACGCGTCGGTTACACCGTATACATGTCAGGGATAAAAGATCATTTTGACTTGCCAAACAATCCTAGCAAGTTCCAAATATATATATATATATCTCCCTTTTGTTTCTATGTGGCCCCTAATTTCGACAATCATTATGTGGAAGGCTTACAATCATTTACTGGAATCTAGTTAGTTTGTGTAGGATGTACCCTTATTCAATCCCATTTGTTGTGGAATTGCTTTGTAATGTTTTGGTTTTTTTAGATTTTTCTAACTGCAACTCTGTCCTGGAGAATGTTTGGAAGGAAATATTAACAGATCGACAGGGCGTATAAAAATCACGATACATGCATTATTCATTTTCGATTGCAATTATTTAATTGAAAATGTACATTTGGAGAGAGAGCTATATTAATTAAATGATCACTAGGAGCGCATTCATACTAATGTAAAGCATTCCACATAAAGGTGACATTGTTTACATAATTATAAATAATTCAATAATTATTCCTATATACAATAAAATGTATTTCTAAAGACTCCCGAAAGGTTTATTGAAGATTAATGAACAAGAGGTAGTCTACAGAAGTAAAGTGCACAGTAATAATGTATTAAACATAGCATTGTCAAACAAGGAATATACGCCTACTAGCAGCCGTCCTAAGGTCGTCACTGTTTGTGATTTCTCAGGAACAATAACTGTAAAAGGTTTCAATAACACGGTTTAAAGTAATACGACTGGTATTATCCGGATTACGAACCGGGCATCACAGCAAGTACCTTACCTGTTCAGCACACAAAACGTTCCGGTAGCTGGGCGATATTCTGTTTGAAATTGATGAGCGATTCAGGCAGGATCTGTTTTTAGATAAAGGAAAAACAGTTTATCAGCATACTCTGAATTTCGAGGGAGTTTTTTTCTTGTGACAAACCAACAGTTTGAACAAAATTTTTTGAATAATGTTAACACGTCGAGCGTTTGCAAGAATTGTCGATGTACAGACGGTGCTGACCACCAGGGGCGGAATGGCCGGTCGGACAAAATAATGAAAAAAAATAATTTTGTCCAATTCGTGTAAAAAAAAACCCTTTTTCTGCTGAACATTACATGGGGAAGGAGGTATTGGGTTGGCCATTGGGCGATGATGATCATGCTGTATATGGCCGGTGGCTATAACGGGCCGCCACGCCATCACTGGAGTCTGGAATGGCTGGTATAATAGACGTTCTGGGACGGGTGTGCTGGGTGTGGGCCAGAAGTCGGAATCCTGCAATGGGGATTCCGAATTTCATCCGGAAAATTCATCGGATTCACCTAACACTGTCGCGCGCAATTTTACCAATTATTAAGTCACCTGCACCCTGTTTGTGGGGATACGCCAGAATCCAAAAAGCAGCTTTTATGGATTTCACTTTCGTCACTCTGTACCATTGTGTCTCGTGGCCTTCAAAAGCTGGGGGAATCAACTAGAACTCCCGGCAACAAAAATGGGATATTTTTCAATGAAAATATTCCTACTTATTCAATATTCCTACTCGTTAATCAAATGGTCAAAAATTTATCACCTAGTCCCATTTTTTAACCAGTTAAATTCTCTTCACTCTTCATGATACAATGATAATACGTTGATGGTTGTAAATGACTTGCAGGTCGGGGTTTTGGCCAATGTTATGTTAATCGATTTATGAAATATATTATTTGACAGATATTATAATCAAATATGCCATCAAATCGCATATTTGGGGTTCATTTTTCAAAAATTTCCAGGGGGAGAGCCCTCAGAGCCCCCATTCCGGGCTACGCGGTCAGTAAAAGGGGCCGATCCGACACGGGCGCCCGGGGCGGTTCCCGACCCAATCCGCCCCTGCTGACCACACTTAACTTCTCCATAAAATAAATGCCCAACATTGAATTTCGAAAGGAGAATTAAAATCGATGTATAACGGTTACGACATGAGTGGTTGGTCGGACAACGGTTTACAATATTTTGGCGATCTTGTAATAATTAACTGCAAGATTCCTAAAACACTTTTATTTTCAAGAGAAATAGTCCGGTATAGTCAATAAGAATCGAGGTCAAAATAGACTATTGACTTACTGAATTACACACTGGACGGTATTAAAGCCTCTGTCCAAAATCTCATAAATTTCCATGATCATCTGATGGAGTTTTAAAACTAGTATACTCTTCAGGGGAAGTAAGTTCAAATCCCGCCACCTCCTCCCCAATTAAATCAAAATCCAATTCTATGAAAATCACGAATTTTTGCTGTATATGTTTCATAAACTGATATTGGAAATGAAGAGTAGGACGTAACGTCGATGTCCGGGCAAAATTTCCTTCATAACCCACTGCATGACATAATGTTTGTCTTCATTAGTTCGGTTGGTGCCGAGAATTTCGACGTTAAACCCATCCTCGTTTCAATTGTCCCAAGTTGTTGACGACGCCGACGGTAAGTGGCCGAGAATTACAAGGGAGATAATTCTAGTTTATTACCTTAAATATGAAAACACAGATCAACAGTAAGTATTCGCTCGGCTACTACAATCAATGATAGTGATGACATCGGTGTGGGTGAATGAACCACAAATGTTAACTTTTTTCCTTCTGAAAATTAATTCTTTAACCTTTTTTTCAAAGCATTAGAAAAATAAATAATGGTGTTTAAAGTATATTTAGGTAAAACAATACTTCCTACTTCGTATAAATGGGTATTAAAATGAGTAAACGGCATAATTCTGCCCCGACTAGTACCCAATGCACATTTCATTGAGCCAACATGTATGTTGAAAGCAACAGATTTATTAGCAGACTTACTCAACCTCTGAAACAAATTGAGATATCCGAACATGATGAAATTAGTTATTCGACTGTTATAGCTGATCACAAACACCATTATAAAAACATACATGATAAGTGTTGTATCTATTTAATTCAATCATCAATTGTATTAATTAGTACAGTAAATATTTCAGTGGATGTTTTTACATTCTTGTTTTCAGTGCAAGGTTTTACAATCTAGTTTTTAGTCATATTTATAAAATTTATGATTTAAAGTTTACAATTTTGATATAGTTTTAACTAATGATATCATGTGAAAGTGTGTAATATCTAGTGTGATAAAGTAAAGTAAGTAAATTATTGATAGAATTATTGAATCTATTGGCATGGATAAAATGCACCCCTGTCCCTCATTAATGTGACAATATTCTTATTAAAATTAATCCTACAATCTTTTTAACTTATCTAGTTTAAAGAATATTTTAAATCGATTAATTAATCTTCTTTACAGAAATATCTAAATCAAATTTAGGTACATGCATATGAAATAGCACAACTAAAATATACAAACTCCCCAAATAGATGAGTGGTTTCCTACTAAATTTGTGGTATGCTGGATGATCATAAAATATTCAGTTTAAGATGACACACAAGCAAAAAATATTCAAATCAATCAATTCTAACTTGAGTTATTGCCATTTAAAGTTTACAAGGTTTGTACCTATTTCACACTGCCATCTTTATGTAGCCTACTTTACAAAAATAAAGTAATAATAATACAGCTATCTTTTTTTATACAAGTCAGCTCTTTCTTCATGCAACTTTTTTTATACATCCTGATGTGTTTAATAACATAGTTACAACAGTCTTTACATTAAAATAGCACACCACCTTTGAATATTTGTGGTGTTTAATTCAAGGTTAATATCTTTGCAATCAATAAAGGATTCCGTTAGGAAAAATAAATTAATTAAGACTGTAGTCCGTTTCCCTTTGAATAATTTTCACTGTGTGATATTGTTTCTATGATGAACAATATTATAAAACATAAAGTTGTAGAGAGTGTAGACTTAATACATCCTTTAAATTCTCTTGTGTTAAGGCACCAGATTTATCCTTGCTTTGACTTAACATCACAGATTTACCATCCAGATTAAATATAGCACTAACCTGAAATAACAGACAGATCACTGAGGATTAATAATACACAAAAAGTCTTAAGATATTCTATAATATTATCATTCACTGGGTCTATTTTACCGATCCATTTCGAAAACAACTGTCAATATAGAACACAGTAAAGAAAAAAAATATATACTATGACATCCAAAGCAGCATATAAAACTTGTGGTTTCTATAAGAAATATACATTTACCAAGATAGTTAGAAAAATGGTCACAATGCAGCATTTACATCCTACTAGCTGTATGGATACCATTATCTGCTATAACATTATCAATAATCAAATAGAATATTTGCAATGCTAATTTGATTTCCCCTTTTCGCCTTTTATAAATATAAATCTACTATCCTCATTATCTATGTATGTATATAACTGTATTTTTAGAAGCAATTTAACAGCACAGTCAAATGTTTATTTCTAAATAATTGTTATATTCTATTTCTTCTGATGCACTTTCTTTCATGTTCATTGAATAATTCAACAACATTGCAAATGAAGATCTGTATTTCTACACACTTGAGATATTTTTTTAAGAGGTTTGGTTTTATATTCCTGGATATGATCAGAGATACTTACTTGATTTTTAAGTTGTTGAAAAGATAAAACATCACCTCTTGGATTTTCTAAAAGTAATACCCCTTTGGCAGGAACAGCACCTTTAACTAATATATCTACATTAGCAAAATGGCAGACTGGAGAGGTGGGGTTGCTATTAGCAACAGATGAACAATCTGTAGCAGGTGTTACATATAGTGTCTTACTAGTAAGTGATTGTAAATTGGATGTTTTGGTTAGTTCTTGTTTCAAATTAAAGTCAGAAAAAACTCGAACTTTAATTCCTCTTAAACCAAATACACCTTGAACCTGAAATTTAAAAATTTAAAGTAATTCTGTACCTTATTCAACTTTAACTTATACAAAATATATTAAGAAATCTAAAACTGTACCTAATACAATTAGCACTAAAATTAACCCCTGGTTTTTTTTATAAAGATTTCAATAAAGAATCACATCAAATCAGAAAATATCATGATGTGAATGTCAAGGTTAAACCTCTATGGCATCAAATCACAATGTTTTTTCCTGATCTAGAACTTATTATTTTAGAAAAAAAACTAAAACATGTAATGTAGGCCATGTGAACTTTACATAAAAATGAGAAGTGGTATCAGGTATTCTAAACCAAAAAGCACACCCTGCCCCGCTCACAGCACCATAAATTATCCAATCATTTACCTGATGTAATAAGTTTTCAGCTGACAGTTTATTCTGACCAACAGGATTTTCTAGCAATATAGTAGCTTGCGAACCACTCAGTCCTTCATGAGCCTTGAGATTACCACCCAATACCACATTAACAAATGGAGCTACTGGTTTGATGTTATTAACAACTGGAGCTGGTGACAGATTAACAGAGGTAGATGGCGTATTTGAAGCAGCTGCAGGACTCTGTGCTGGAACCACATCACCAGTTATAGTTATATCTAAGTTATATTCTTTAAGCTGAAATAATTAAAAACAAAGATGATAGGTTAAAAACAAAGATGATAGGTTAAAACAAAGGTGAAATTTTAAAAAAAAGTTATTAGGTTTAAAAAAAGGAGAAATCTAAACAAAGATGATTGGTGAAAAAACAGTCCTACCTTGTTGAAGGATAATCTTATTATTCCTATAATTCACTGTGGGCAGTTGAGAAATTGGCAAAGATATCATTTTCAACTTCAAATGTTTGAAGATAGCTCTTGCATGTGGGGGGGGGGGGCGAAATAGAAAACAAGGGAGGTATTTGTGTTATCATTTCCGGTGTGAAAGATTTTTAAATGTGGGAAATAATACCTACGATCGTATAATATTGAGCTAAAGACATAGAAATAATTATGTTTTGACTTTCTTAGAAAATATGAAATTCTCGCTTTAATTAATGTGTAGCATTAAACTTACCTTCATGCTTTCTTGTATTATAACATTAGAAGCTGGTGGATAAACTTGTAATGGTTGTTTTATAGTACTATATATAAAATCTCTATATTCTGTTATAATCTGGGATAATTTACCACTAGTTTTATAGTAGACTGTTATATCATCTGATGGTTGTAGCTTAGCCTATTATATAAAATACAAAATCATAAATACTATTAATACAAGAAAGGCAATCCAAAAATTAAAGGAGCACTTCCAAACCATTGTATTATTTTATACATATTAATTCAATTAAATAGTTTCTTTTTGATACAAGATGCCTAATCCTTACAGGGAAATTCAGGGTATGACTCAAAATTGTTTAGAACAGTTTATCAATGAAAGAATCTTATACTATGTCAAAGATCGCTAACATGTCTTTGTGTACAGAAAATTTTGAATAAACTGTTGAATAAAAGATATACAGAAAATTAAATATTTATTTTCAAGAACAGAGGAAGAAAGGGTAGCAGAGATTTGGACTCAGCTAACAACAGCTATGACACAAGGATATTGTTTTTTCACCTTTTTTCTAAGTTTTTGTATTCTGTTGATAACTTCTCTCGCAATACCTTCATCTATCATAGCTTGATCTGGTGCTACATCCAACAATACTAAAATCTATAATAACAAATAATGGTAAACTAAATTCTTATTCTTTACAGTAGCTAAGTCTCTAACTCAATATTATCCAAAATCTTCAACATTGAAAAACACAAATTGTTTGTCAATTTAAATCAACATTGATGCTGTGATCTTACCGGGAAAAGATGGGCTTCTGATAGCCAATATTTGAGACAATGTAAACATTTTACCATTGATACACAAATCGTGTACCATAATGCGTTTCAGCCCCAGTTGTAACAAGAGACACGAGGGATGAGGCTAGACACATTGCATGTAATCAAACGGCGTATGTAGACTGGAATAACCAGACGCTAGAAATTTGCATTTGATTGAGACTGCTGGCTTATTTCGCCGAACATAACTCTGATTTAAACTTAGAGTAAAACGAAACGATTGAATGTAAATCAGTTTATATACATTCATATTACAGTATTATATGCGTTGCGACCCACTTGTGTCAATCTCTAGGTCCCAAATGTTACCTATTTAGCTCCTTTAAGTCTAATCCATAAGACAATCAATATTGTCTGATGTTAAATGTGACTGTCATTCATTCACTTTTACCTAACCATATCTATGGCTGATTTGTTATAGACTATTTAACTGATCACTTCACATTCCACTAATCAATCTTTACTTGACATAACAGAAGTCATAAAGTTTAGCAAAGTTTGTGTTGGAAATTTAAAAAAAACAGCAATCAAGTATCGTTCATCCATATCAGACAATAATAATTACATGCTATATAAACTTGTCCCTTTGCATATGCTTCATCTAATGGCAGACATTTGCCAAAGAAGACAACTGCATCCAAGGACAGCTGTCCTAGACTCTATTGATATATAAAATTGTTTTTGTCTATGTAACAAATTACCTCAGAAGTCATACAATAATAATACTAGACTTACTTCACCCTCTGAATGTGCTTCATATTGTGAACCTTCTTCAGCTGTATTTACATCATACATTAAACGTAAATCTTCTGCCACCAGTTTATGACCTAGGACAGTTATCTCCCCTGTTTTTTTAAATTCCACCAATTGTTTATCTGTCAGTTTCTTGATTTCAGCCATTACTGCTTTAAATTCTCCTTTAAGTTTTAACCCCAGTGTCTTGTGGTCGGGTTCAGCTCGTAAACTGACGCCATATTTTTCTTTATCAGTAGTCGTCGTGAGAGTTCGTACATTCAGTTCCTGAAAATAATTATGAAATAAAACTAACTATTAATTTACCTATTTATTATTATTATTCAATGCATTTATATTGTGCATCTTTCACAGAAATGTTCAGATGCACTTAACATAACAAAGTGAAAATAAAAACATTTCCCTAAAAGCAGTAAAAGAAAAGAAAACGTAAAATGACATAAATAGTAACTAAATATAAAAATAGTAATATCAGTAAAAAAAACGGTGTGAGTGAATGAGTTTTCAAAAAGTGATTTAAATGTAATAACAAATAGCAATTATAACAATTTTTAAAAATAAATTTTTAATATTTATTATTTACATATCTACCTGAAGATCATAATTTTATTACTTTACTGTTAAAGTAACTTCAAGAGAAAACTCTGATATTTATCAACAGAAAAATCAGAATTGGGATCCAATCTTACCTCTATAATATACGATTCTAATGATTTTATATCTTCAACTGCTTTAGGATCTTGATGAATGGCAACAATTTCTTTCAACGGGTACTATTAATATAAAAACATTCATGTTTCAGTAATACTAGACGAAAAATTTAAGATTTAAAATAATAGAAAGATAATAGTAACCCTTCGTCAATTATGTCAAAGATTTTGACAGCCTTGCAGGCACCCCGCTTGGATTAATGATGGCTTAGATTGAAAAATTCTATAGATTCTTTTTGGCCAATATTAGGATTAAATCCTAGTCCCAAGTTCACAAAGCATTCTCAGAATTAAGTTGAGAATTTACTCAAAATTGTTTGCCTTATTTTAACTAAAATATAGTCCTTTATAATGACGTTGTGGTTTTAATATATCAAATATATC
This sequence comes from Patella depressa, assembly GCA_948474765.1. Taxonomy (NCBI): domain Eukaryota; kingdom Metazoa; phylum Mollusca; class Gastropoda; family Patellidae; genus Patella; species Patella depressa. The sequence goes on from OX419721.1 coordinate 35,955,014, forward strand.
AATAAGACACTATGTGCAAAGTTTTGTGTTTCTGGATCAAAGATATTTCTCATTAACAGTGATTGAAAGTTGAGCAAATTCCTAACTTAAGATTGAGAATGCTTTGTGAACTCGGGGCCTGATCACGCAACTAGCATGGTTCACTTTTGTAGAAATAGAATACAGGTTAATCTTATTGTCTTGGGATTTCAAACCTCTTATTTCCATCTGTCATTCCATAAAATAAATCAACATATCAAAATCCAATGGAATTGACAATTTCATTTTTGACGCAAATCTAAGAGGTTTAAACATTTTTCTTGAAAACAAGACTTTACCTTGACTGGTAATGTTTTTCTGTCTCTTACAACACGACCTAATTCTATAACAGTCTGCATCTTGGCTACAGCTCCCTCTATCTTTTCATCTATCAATGATTCTCTAAAAGAAATAAACACGTTTATTTAAGCCTTATACGTTGTCAAATTTATGTCAGACAAGCTTATTTTATATACAAATTATTTGGGGTTTGTCTTGTTCACAAAAAAATATTTAGTATTTACTAACCTGGGTTGGGGGATCATCAAAAAGTGAACACTTCTGTTATCTGTTTTTTTATCATTAGGAACTGCTTCTAATAATGTTCTTAAGTTCTGGTACATATGTTCGGTCAGGAATGGTGTGAATGGCGCCTACAGAAATACATTTTTAAACAACTATTATAATTCATTTTCATATAACAATATATAACAATATAACAATAAATATAAGGCCATTATAATTTTTTCCCCTAGAAACTAATACTAGTTATTCTTAAAACTAATAGTAGTAAATCATAAAACAAATACTAGTAATTCATGAATTCATAAAACTCATACTACTTGTAATGTCTAAAACTAATACTAGTTTTTCATAAAACTAAAACCAATAATTCATAAAATTAATACTAGAAATTTATAAGACTGATATAATTAATTCATAAAACTAATACTAGTAATTGACTATCTTATCTGAAGCACATTAATTATTATATTATATTTACCATAACTTTAGTCATAGTCATCAAGACACTGTAAAAAGTTTCCAAAGCATTCTGACAATCTTCAACACCACCATCTCCCTACAAAAACACAAGTATATCAAATAAAATATGGCGATATTTATGAAATTTAATTATCTGGATGTATCAAGGGTGTCGATCGAGTAAACAAGACAAAAATAAATGTTATACATGTACATGTAAATTTAATTGTATGCACGATTTTACCTGGCACTACCAGTTATATTATTGTCACTACAGCTTCTTAACTTTTACTCTTTGTAGGAGACATTTGGATAATAAAGACAATAGTAAGTCAAAACCAGGAACCATGAATCAATTTCAATACACCAAAAATATTAATTAAACGATAAGTACCTTTAATCTTTTTCTGTTCATTCTAACATACCAGTTAGTGAGCTGTTCAACAAATTTGACTAATCGTGGAGTTACAGTATACAGTCGATATGCTGTAATAATACATTATAATGGCATCATTTACTGCATCTAATTTAACAATAAGGTTGTCAATTTTTCTTAGTACCTTTGTCAAACTGAAAATAACTAAATTTAAGTCTCTTATGCCCCTCTTTCACACCAGCATGAATGCGACTGCATGTCATCTTTTGAAACATGACAACAACAAACAGACTTTAAACAATATCAAAACTGAAATTTGAATGACCAGACTTTAGTCTACTTCATTAGAAATTAAACGCTCTTTATCTATTCTATATACAGAAGACCATGATATAAAAAAAAACCTACAGGATCCTAAATTACTTACCGGCCATTTCTACTTTAACAAATTTAACCAGTGATTGTGTAAAAGATAAAATCCATCTATCCATATAATTAGTAGATATTTGTGCAGTATTCTCATTATAACATATCTTTATACCTTCTTCCTGTTAAAATATAACAATAATTACTGGCTTACTCTCATATAATATCATATTGGCTTAATAATTTACTTGATACAGTTTGCTGGCTCGTTTATATTATCTGCAGAAGATTCCAAAATGTTTTGAAATTTTCAAATCATCATATTTTATGTAAATAGATAATCAAACATCCTTGTTCAACAGTTATACTTAACCCTTGAAGATATAACTTTCTTGAATAAATATTTTACTTACTCTATTTAACTTGTCCACATTCTGCATTAAAAATCGGTAGGCATTATACCATGGTAAAAACACTTCTTTTAATACATCTCTAACACCTTCTTCTTTAAATCTTAATGAATCGGCTCGAACAGCAGGTGAATTGATCAAATATAACCTAAAACAATATCAGCATTTAATATAATCTAAAACAATATCAGTAATAAATTTAGTCTAAAACAATATAACCTAAAACAATATCAGTATAAAACATAACCTGAAACGACATCAGCAACATATAAAACACAAAATAATATCACCATACTCAGGGCCTCAGTTATCCATCCCATCTAAAGGACTAGACCCATGTTTGCGAGCCTACAGACGCAAACCCATTCTTCTCACTCAATGCCACGAATCAAAGAAATGAAATGGGACTTAACGTCCTACTGTTTTGCTCCGACTGGGCTAAAGAATACAGTTTTTTGGCACATCAAAACGTTTATACATTGTCCCTTGTCACATCTCTGTCCTGCATCACTGACAAGGGGGAACCACGCCAGAAAATTCAGAAGAACATTCTCAGCCAACACCTGGGCCCGAGTTCACAAAGCATTCTCAGACTTAAGTTGAGAATTTACTCAAATTTGTTCACCTTATTTTAACTAAAATATAGCCTTTTATAATCATTTTGTTGCTTTTGTATATCAAATACATCGATAAGAAACTCTGTGCAAAATTCTGTTTTTCTAAATCAAAGATATTTCTCATAAACAGTGATTGAAAGTTGAGACAGAACCTCCAGGTTATCAAGCCAGCCTCGCACTTGCTGAGCCACCACGGTTCCTTGGTAAGATTCAAATCTGGAACATTCTGGTTGTGTGTCTAGTGTCGTAACAACCACTGTGTACCTGATTAATCAAATGTGCCATCCACATTAAATCTTTATTTAACTTGTGTCAAATTCATAAAGATTTACCTTAAAGCATCAGCTCCAAATTGAGAGACAATATCAGTCACAGGAGGAAAATTCTTCTTACTTTTACTCATTTTATTTCCATCTCTAAATAAACAGACACACGTTTTAAAGTTTATAATCACAAGTAAACAGTTTATATATTATAATCAAATTATTACAAACTAACTGCATCTAAATCAGACAATTATATTAGTGAAACTAACAGGTTGCATCCATTCTCTTGTAACAAGGTCAAACAAATGTTGTTTCCACTGAACTGTTTCATTCTATAGGCAGAAACAGTCTGTTTATAAGCATAAACAATTAATGGAGACAAAAAACCGGCAAGTAATACTGTGCTATACTGTGACTACCTTAAGTTTTCCGTAAAAATACTATATCTATATATCTATGATAATGAATGAGACTTACTTGGCAAGTATAAGACCGTTAACAATAAGATTTTTAAATGGAGGTTTACCAAACAACAGTGTTGATAAAACTAACAATGTATAAAACCTGTAAAAATAAATAATAACATCAGTCATAACATTTAAAGCATAAAAGCCAACACTCATATACTATATATATGTTGCCCAAGTAAATCCATCATTTCTAGCTATTTTACTGAAAAACACTGAGAATGTTGACATGAATGCACATTAAATATATCTATCAACACACAATCAAAACACTAATTTCTCCTGTGAGCTGTTAGTTTTAGGTTTACTATTGGCGAAACAGTATCCACTGAGTGATAAAACCAATGGCTGTTATGACTATGTAGCCTTGACAATCCAGTACATAAAATGGACCTTAACAAAATTTCTTTATTCACTACAAAACTAATATTTTTGGATTCAGGTGAAAATAAAGTATTGAATTGGGTTAATCTCATGTGTTATTTCAATTAGTGATGTAACAAGATCTATATGACTAAATTTTGTTTCCAAAGATTAAGCAGACGTCAACTGTTTACTAATTTTAGTTTCCCTTTGTGGCTTTCTATATTGACAGTGGAATACAAAATCTATATGTCAACTCTGGCTTTATTTGTGGACTAATATCTTTAATGAAGACATATTGTAAACCCACAAACAAATCAACATATAAAATTCAATGAAATAAATTTTGGTTTCTTTAATCCAAAGCAAAATATGACCTACCATCCTCTAGTTTGATCTATGCCTTCTGCTATAAAATCAGCGGGAAAACTGTCTTCAAACTCTTTCTTATGTTCAAATGGGTAGTGAGCTTGTGCATACGGCATACTTCCAGATTCAAACCAGCAGTCAAATACTTCTGGGACTCTTCGTAAAACTCCTTTACCCATTTTAGATGGAATAGTCAGATGATCTATGCTGAATTGTATCAATACAAATTCACTATATCAATATTCTAAGACTAATGATAAGGTACAAACGTAAGGTGTGAAATTTCTTAAATATTCCTTGAAGGCACAATATTCTAGACTCCATGCCAAATACAGACTTCAGGCAAATCAGGTTAAAAGGTAGTCTTTTCAAAAGAGCACAATGATCAACCAAATTACCAATATTGTTCAATCCTAAAGTAAGTTATAGCCATTTAAAGTTCCCATTGCTTGTGATTTCATGACATTACCTTCTACCTTAGAACGTCAGTAAGACACGACAGAATTGTTTGTTCAAGCTAAATTCAAGGTCAAGTTGGCATCTAATCTGTTTATTTTCTTATCAACTAAATTACTTTTTTAAAGACACTGTTTAACTCTTATTCAATTCAGATTAGCCTTCCGGTTTTAAACATATATATTACCATTAGATAAGACAACTTACTTCTCTCGATGTAGATCTTTAATATCAGCACCAGTTAATTTGTTTAATTCTTCTATTGAACCAATACAAACCAACTACAATTAACAATATAACAGTACATTAAGTGTGGTTTAATGGTTGAAGGAGAGACATTAAGTAGTATAATGATATTGCATGAGGATGAGAGTCGAGGGCTATATCTATATTTTATGCATTGTCTGTCTTGCACGAGACCATTAAACAGATACAGATACTATCCCACACATACATTTCGAAGAAATTGTCACACAATAAATAATTATGATTGACACAACATATTTAACTATTTTTCTTGCATACAAGAGATGGCTTTTAATCTGGTAGTTTGTGAAACTTAACAAATATTATGCATATAAAACATAAGTCAATTTGAAAGAACTCAACTAAAAAATCATTAAAGAAATAGCTTGTCCTGACGTGTGCACAAAACACCCTAAAAATACTATTGCTCTCACCTCTTCCCCATCATCACTGACCCATAGTGGAATGGGTGTTCCCCAATATCTATTCCTAGAAACAGCCCAATCACGGGCATTTTTTAACCAATTTGCAAACCTCTTTTCTTTCACAAAATCTGGAACCCTGAAAAATATAAATCAATTGATCAATGTATCAAACATTAATAACTTTAAAATTGCATTTACAAGGGAAGTTTAGTGGTCATCTAGTCATTCTTAAAGCATAATAAAATTTATTAAAAAACAATAAACTACTTTCATTTTATGTCTTTCAACTTTACATTCAGTTATCAATGAATGCCAAATAACTATGGACCAAATTCTAGATACATGTATTGGCTATCATGTAGATAGAAATGTAAATAGAAATTTATCAAAATCTATTCCTTAGAAGTAAAATTATCGATGAACCAATTAAATTACTGTAGGCTAATTAAAAATGCATGGATTACATATGTGACTCCTCCCGCAAAACCAGACTCTTGGTTATTTTTATAAAAATAGAGCTGGCAGCATATTGAATAGTCCACAGTCTACACTTTCGAAAAATGCAATTCTTACTAAATTTGTCATATCATCTGGAATTGAGTTTATGCTTTTGTGCCCCTAAGTACAAAATGAAGTTGTGCAACAACCGCCTGGTTTCGTGGGAGCGGGTCACATATATGTTCACAGTTAGGTATATTCAAAATCCAATTTAAATCCAGTCAAAGTAAAGTAAAGTTACTGTGTTTCAGAGAGTTTGACAGATAGACCCAGTTTAAGAGAAAAAGGCAGGGGATAAAATGATGAATACTAACCAGTAAGACTTGTCATTATTATCCAATAATTTATCTACAGCTTGTTCTACTCGTATAAACCAACTGGGTACAGCTTTATAGATTAATGGAGTTTCAGATCTAATAATTATACAGATACAACATGGTCCTAATTATATACCGGTGGCGGTAAATAGATATATACAACACTAAAACATCACATACAAATTATAAACAAAACAAACTTAAGAACTAATTGTTGCTCTTTATGGATATAAAAAACAGTTTTTCGCTGATATTTGTCAAAAACTTCAATTTAAATTAGATCATACAGTTTTTTTAGCCTCTTTTTACAATAAATTGTAACTACACAACTTTCTATCAACATGACATTCTGCAAGGAATGGTTTTGTTTTTGTTTTTACCCGACAATCAGATAAGTTGGACAGGCTAACTGATGTAGATGACAACACTATATGTATAAATTAAGAAGAGGTATGATAAAAAGAAATGTAAAAATGGCTAAAATTATAATAATCAATTCAATTTTATAATCATACAAAATATAGTACTTAATTTACCTCCAACAGAATGGATAATTATGATTTATAGTTGAAGCATGTACCATTCGTCCAATTTCTTTTAGATGTTTTATAATATGTTTATCAGCTTCCTAGACAAAACAAACAAACATTGTCTGAAATAATATCTGTTGGTAAAATGCTATTCACTATTACATAAATATTTCCTATTTCTTTGGGGAAAGATAAGCTGTCAGGCAATAAAATATGCCCACAAAAGTTCAGTTCTGATTGTTTTATAGAACACTTACATGATAATAATATGCGACAGTGGTCAATTACGCATAAATTATCGGAAAACTTAATAGGCTTCTCCATGACGATTACATCATAAACACTAATCAATCTAATGTCATTAATATGATAATTATAGCTACACAAATTAAGTCATCATGTTTAGAAAAGAAGATCTACTCCATGTCACATAAAATGGAATCAAATGCACCAATATATTGATACACCAAACTGCTTTAGATCCCTACTTCTGAGATTTTCAGAAAAGTTTAATTCATCTAGTCTTACCTTCACATGTAGTCCTTTAAAATGTGTAACTTCTTCAGTGAATCTACCACTAGCATCTACAGGACAAACTATCTTCATAGCTTTTGTTATAATTCCATACTTTAAACATACACGTTGATCATCCTGTAAACATCACATAAATTAAACATAATGTACACATCAAATAAATTAGCGTATTGTTTTGTGGGGTTTTTTTCCAAATCTATTCAAAAGCAGTTCTTCAAATCTTGAAAATGATATTAACTCAAAATGGTACATAAATACATATTTTAAGGAAGCAGTTCCATATTAGTTGATAAATGAAGTTTTAATGCTAAACCAGCAGAGTTTAAGAAACAGTGGTTTCCTGGCTGTCCATGGAGTCAATATTCATACGTAATAAATGCTAAAGGTTTAATTAGGCAAAACCAATGCTAAGTATGAAACAATAGACTACCCTTGTCTGAAATTCTTAATCAAATATATGCAGCTTTTTGGAAATTATTACAAGATTTTCGGAATTGGGTTATAATTCCGTAACCCATTAAAGGAATTTCAGTGTTCAATAAGTGCCTTGGTGATTCCTTACTAAAATAACTTTAATCTCTATCTTTAATTTCATGACTTAAATATTTACCTCTCCAAAATAAGGAGCTTGATGTACAACACCAGTACCACTATCTGCCGTTACATAATCATCAGTTAAAATACGAAAAGCATTATTTGTCTTCTTCATCTGAAATTAGTATCAATTATATTATTAATTAATATCTTTTTTACAATTCATTATCATAAAATCAAATGCCGGGGAATTTCCGAAACAACAAACTTCAGTAGCCCCACCACATTTTCCCAAATTAACAACTATTTTGGATGTTTTCCATACAAGATTACACAAATTGAAAATATAAGATTTGGGTCAGTAAATGAAATGTATTGATGTCAAACAGTTAGCAGCATGCTATCCCAAATCAGCTATTTACAGCATCTGTTTCAACAAGAACATCAAACTTTTTGACATTAAAAGCGGTGGAAAACATTTTCATTGATAAGGGTCCTGTAAAAAATGTATTGTATGTGTACGTTTTACTATTGAAAACTGTAGTATTTAAGATGCATTATGTAAGATTTAGATAAACAGCTGGCATCTTTAAATTGATATTTCATGAATTAAAAAATCTTACCTCTTTAAAGTATGTAAAGATTGGTTCATATGTTTTACCTTCTAATGTTTTACCTTTAAATCTAAAATAAAATAATATAATTAACATTTTCAATACAATATCTAACTTTCAGTACATCTGAAATAATTCACATCTCCATGATTTTATAAACTTTGAAGCTCTCAAAAATCTGAATTATTGGGAGATACAAAGCTGAAGTCGCATTTCGAAACTAAGAGATTATCTAATATTTTAATTTCAGTAGAAAAATTTACAAAATGCTCCAGTATACAGTTCCAAACAGTGATTTAAAAACACAGAGATGATGCTGTTTTTCATAGGAAAACATCCAGTTCAAGAGATTATATATCACTTGTATTGACAACAATACTTACTTAGACAGTATTTTATACTCATCTGGATCTTTAAACAAAGCTGATAATCTAGCTTCCATCATGATATATTGTTTATTTGTATTATTATCTATAGAAAAATAGAAAAACAAAATTGAGTTATCTATATAGTGGGCTATTGATATTAATATGTATATTGATGGCTAGTTGTGGTATATAGAGGGGTAAAATCTTGAAATGATTTGACTAACCTTTAACCTTGACATAGTCCATATCTGGATTAACACAGAGTGAGAGATTACTGGGTAATGTCCAGGGTGTTGTGGTCCATGCTATCATTGATGTATTAGGATCTTCATCCAGTGGTAGACTCACATATACTGCAAGATGTGAAATATACTGCCATAGACAAATAAGATGAAATGTGCTACCATGGAATTAATGGCTCAATATGGGAGGATAAAAGACAAATATAAGCTTTTAGATCATACATATGTTTTATTCAGACATCTTTTTTTCTTGCTAATTGTCTGTAAATGCATAACAATAAAACATTTCTTATCGCGCAAATTACAACCTAAAGAACCCTATTTGAGTCTTATTTCTGTCAAATTTAAATAAGGGAAATGTCTTTTGGATTTTATTACATTGTGACTTACACCTTTTTTTATTCCCCAAAAGTGATTCTAAACCCAAAATCTATATGATGCATGTATCAGATACTTAATAAAAATCTTTTGACCCAATATAGGCATTGAAATTAATTATTATTATCAATAAAAAAATAAATTCTTTGTGTGAGAATAATTCAAATTAAAAAAAAAGGTATATTCACCAGCTGGATCGACGACATCTTTATAATTCTGTCCTGATTCAAAATTTGATAATGGTGTGTTACAAGCTGTAGAATATGGCATAACCTGAAATAAATAAATCCTAATAAAATATACATGATAGTATATCATGCATATGACTTATTTCCAGGGAATGTTCTTTGTCTAGGAAAACAAAATCTTCAATCTCGAGAATAAGATTATGAGACTCAGATCGACAAGTACAGTTCTACTTTCTAATCACATAATGTAAAAGAAATAATACACAGAGAGAGAAATAGGGTTTAACATCCACTCGACACAAACAAGCCATTTCAAGACAATACATATGATTCAATTTTATTTCAATAATTCGCTTGCGCATAGGGATCTTTAGCAGTGGGAGGAAAACAGAGGATCAAGAAAAAAGTTGGACAAACGACTCTACTCCTTGTCACGGACAACTGGGGAGCCGAAACCATGTCAGTTGACGGCAACTTGACGCAATGACAGACCTTATGATACAGCGCACACGCTAAGCATTCGGCCTTCCAGCTCCCTGAAATAATACAGGAGAGATATATATATGGCTTAACATCTACTTAACACTAACTAGGTATAGGTAATATCATATGGTGCTCTATACTTTTAATTTAAAATTAATCGCTTTCAATTTCTTAAGTATAATATATTAATAATTGTCATATTTAATAATCCAGGAGATAGAAATATTGTATTATTTAATTGTATCAGCTCACTTGACATACCTTATAACCTTTATAAACAAGACCATTTGTATACAATTCTTTAAAAACCCACCAGACCGATTCCATAAACCAGGGATACATTGTTTTATAATCATTCTTAAAATCTATCCATCTTCCCATTCTTGTTACAATTTCCTGTAATAAATATAGTGTTTCAATAGAAAAACTGGAATCATTGATAAACATATGACAAACCTATATGTATGGTCTCTTTGGCATGGTTATTGTAAAAGTCACATCAATTTTACATTTGATAATGCCAGTACATAAAGTAGGACAGTTACAATAAAGAAGATAGGCTGGCACTGCCAGGCAGGATACGCCCACATTTTCGAGAGATGGACAGAGAACAAGCAATACCGAAAGTGATTTTTCCTACATCTTTAAGTCCTGTATTTCATACTGTATTGGGAGCAGCCATTTAGTTGGTCAGTTCCAGTCTGATATTAATGAAATTCGAAACCGACAATGATTATGGTGTGACGGTACACAACCTATAAATATGACTTTTCATCAAAATCGGATAAGAATTGTGACCTGTAGAGAGTCCACAACCATGGTATACCATATTTTTACACTATTCACGTACAAACGGCGACCATTTCGTCCGGCAATTTTGGTACGATTTTCACGAAATTAGAACTCAACCATCCTCATCAAAATCGAATTAAAATTGTGACCTATACAGGATCCACAATCATGATATATCATTTTTTTAACAGTATTCGCGTACAAACGGCGGCCATTTTGTCTGTCAATTTTGGTCCGATTTTCCCGAAATTCAAACTCAACCATCCTCATCAAAATCGAATTAAAATTGTGACCTATACAGGATCCACAATCATGATATATCATTTTTTTTAACAGTATTCGCGTACAAACGGCGGCCATTTTGTTTGTCAATTTTGGTCCGATTTTCCCGAAATTCAAACTCAACCTTCCTTACAGTGTAACGGTGATATAATCAAACGTTTTTTTAAATTGGATAATAATTGTGACCTCCAGAGGGACCACAAGCTAAAGAAAGGGGGATTTTGCGTATAACCAGGGGCCATAATTCAGGAAGTTACGATCCGATATGCGCAAATATCGAAAAGAACCAAGATCTTTGGGTTATAACCATGAATTTCAAGTTTCATCAAAATCAAATTAAAATTGTGACCTTTACAGCGTCCACAACCTTGATATACCATTTTTTAACAGTATTCGCGTACAAACGGCGGCCATTTTGTGTGGCAATTTTGGTCTGATTTTCCCGAAATTCGAACTCAACCTTCCTTACGGTGTAACGGTAATATAATCAAACGTTTTTTTAAATCGGATAATAATTGTGACCTCCAAGCTAAAAAAAAGGCAATTTTGCGTATAATCAGGGGCCACAATTCAGGAAGTTACGATCCGATATGCGCAAATATCGAAAGGAAGCAAGATCTTTGGGTTATAACCATGAATTTCAAGTTTCATCAAAATCGAATCAAAATTGTGACCTCCACAGGGTCCACAACCTTGATATACCATTTTTTAACAGTATTCGCGTACAAACGACGGCCATTTTGTATGGCAATTTTCGTCCGATTTTCCCGAAATTCGAACTCAACCTACCTTAGGGTGTAACGGTGATATAATCAAACGGTTTTTTAAATCGAATAATAATTGTGACCTCCAAGCTAAAAAAAAGGCGATTTTGCGTATAATCAGGGGCCATAATTCAGGAAGTTACGATCCGATATGCGCAAATATCGAAAGGAAGCAAGATCTTTGGGTTATAACCATGAATTTGAAGTTTCATCAAAATCGAATCAAAATTGTGACCTCCACAGGGTCCACAACCTTGATATACTATTTTTTAACAGTATTCGCGTACAAACGGCGGCCATTTTGTATGGCAATTTTCGTCCGATTTTCCCGAAATATGAACTCAACCTTCCTTAGGGTGTATCGGTGATATAATAAAACGGTTTTTTAAATCGAATAATAATTGTGACCTCCAGAGGGACCACAAGCTAAAAAGGGTGATTTTTCGGACAATCAGGGGCCATAATTCAGGAAATTACATTCCTATAGCCGCAAATATCGAAAGGAACCAAGATCTTTGGGTTACAAACATGCATGTCAAGTTTCATCAAAATCGGTTCAAAATTGTGACCTCTATAGGGTCCACAAGCTAAAAACGTGATTTTTCGTACAATCAGGGGCCATAATCCATGAAGTTTTGATCCGATACATGCCAATATCGAAAGGAACCGAGATCTTATGGCGATAAACCTATATTTCAAGTTTTGTCAAAATCGGATAAGAATTGTGACCTGTAGAGAGTCCACAAACAAATTGTGGACGGACGGACGGACGGACGGACAGACGGACGGACAGGGGCGACGACATAATACGTCCACATGAAAATGTGGGCGTATAATAAAAATGTTGTTTGTCTTTCCATCTAAAAGTCATTTTTAGAATTATGATGTACATAAATAACTAGCATTAATATCCAAATAATTATGAAGTGCCACACAACCATTCAGCTATAAACTTATGACATTTCACATAAAGACAATTACTAACCTCCCATTCAGTAGAATATCGGGACACAATTTTTCGACATTCTTCATTATATTTTCGGATGCCCATCTTTGCAACATCATCTGGTCCTTTTACACCCAAAGTTTTATCTATTTCAAACTCCTAAAAAAGACAATTTAAAAAATGTCTTTTATACAATTCGAAAAAAAATAGCTTGGAATTACAGTGTGTTGAGATACAAAAATAATAATCAAGCTGTACACTGATAGACAAATTTTGTTTTCTGCTGGTCAATTAATAGCTTATCCATAACAAAGATAGGCTGGCACTGCCAGGCAGGATACGCCCACATTTTTGAGAGATGGATAGAGGACAAGCAATACCGAAAGTGATTTTTCCTACATCAATAAGTCCTGTATTACATACTGTATTGGGAGTAGCCATTTTGTTGGTCAGTTCCAGTCTGATATTCATGAAATTCGAAGCCGACAATGATTATGGTGTGACGGTACACAACCTAGAAATGTTACTTTTCGTCCAAATCGGATAAGAATTGTGACCTGTAGAGAGTCCACAACCATGATATACCATATTTTTACACTATTCGCGTACAAATGGTGACCATTTCGTCCAGCAATTTTGGTACGATTTTCACGAAATTCGAATTAAACCCTCCTTACGGTGCAACAGTAATATAATCAGAGTTTTTTTTTAAATCAGATAATAATTGTTCGAGAGATAGACAGAGAACAAGCAAAACCGAAAGTAATTTTTCCTACAATCAAAGGCCATAATTCATTAAATTACAATTTGATATGCGCAAATATCGAAAAGAATATAGATCTTTAGGTTATAAACAAGCATTTCAGGTTTCATCAAAATCGAATTAAAATTGTCACCTCTACAGGGTCCACAACTTTGACATAGCATATTTTTACACTGTTCGCGTACAAACGGCGGCCATTTTTTCTGGCAATTATGGTCCAATTTTCTCGAAATTCGACCTCAACCTTCCGTAGGGTGTAACGGTGATAGAGTCAAACGTTTTCAAATCGGATAATAATTGTGACCTCCAGGGGGACCATAGGCGATTTTTCGGACAATCAGGGGCCATAATTCAGGAAGTTACGATCCGATATGCGCAAATAACGAAAAGAACCAAGATCTTTGGGTTATAATCATGCATTTCAAGTTTTATCAAAATCGAACTAATATTGTGACCTCTACAGGGTCCACAACCCTGATATACAATTTTTTAACAGTATTCGCGTACAAACGGCGGCCATTTTGTATGGCAATTTTCGTCCGATTTTCCCGAAATTCAAACTCGACCTTCCTTACGGTGTAACGGTAATATAATCAACCGTTTTATTAAATCGGATAATAATTGTACCCACCAGAGGGACCACAAGCTAAAATAAGGCGATTTTGCGTATAATCAGGGGCCATAATTCAGGAAGTTACGTTCCGATATGCGCAAATATCGAAAGGAACCAAGATCTTTGGGTTATAACCATGAATTTCAAGTTTCATCAAAATCGAATATAAAATGTGACCTCTACAGGGTCCACAACCTTGATATACCATTTTTTAACAGTATTCGCGTACAAACGGCGGCCATTTTGTATGGCAATTTTCGTCCGATTTTCCCGAAATTCGAACTCAACCTTCCTTAGGGTGTAACGGTGATATAATCAAACGGTTTTTTAAATCGGATAATAATTGTGACCTCCAGAGGGACCACAAGCTAAAAAGGGTGATTTATCGGACAATCAGGGGCCATAATTCAGGAAATTATATTCCGATAGGCGCAAATATCGAAAGGAACCAAGATCTTTGGGTTATAAACATGCATGTCAAGTTTCATCAAAATCGGTTCAAAATTGTGACCTCTATAGGGTCCACAAGCTAAAAACGTGATTTTTCGTACAATCAGGGGCCATAATCCATGAAGTTTTCATCCGATACATGCCAATATCGAAAGCAGCCGAGATCTTTTGGGGATAAACCTATATTTCAAGTTTCGTCAAAATCGGATAAGAATTGTGACCTGTAGAGAGTCCACAAACAAATTGTGGACGGACGGACGGACGGACGGACGGACAGACGGACGGACGGACAGACGGACGGACGTCCGGACGGACGTCCGGACGGACAGGGGCGACGACAATATACGTCCACATAAAAATGTGGGCGTATAAAAATAATCACTGCATAGAACACACACAAAATCAACTCACAACAGGAAGTCCATGACAATCCCAGCCAAATCTTCTTTCAACATGGAAGCCATTCTGATGTGCCCATCTAGTTACAGTATCTTTGATAGTACCAGCTAAGATATGACCGTAATGTGGTAAACCTGTAGCAAATGGTGGACCATCGTAAAAAGAATATCTGAAAATAAAACGAAACTGGCATGATAATTCACAACAATTGACACAAAAAGTCTGGATTCTTTTACTTTAAATCAAAATTTAAACAAACAAACAGTGCATACCAATCCAAAAATAAATAGATAATTATTAATTACTTGCAGTACATGTATCTTCCGATAATACATTAACATTCAACAATCAAATTCCTTATCCCGAACTCATTATCAAAATTATGCAGAGAATTGATGTAATCAAGCTATATACTAAGTTAATATATGGACAATGCTGCACAACAATAATACACTGACAAAAACAGCAGACAAGTAGCCTACAATAATTCAACATGGATTCCAAGAGAATATTTTCTCTAGTACACTGACTATAAAATAAATAATTTCTGCTTGTTAGTCACATATACGATCAAGAAATAAATTTGCAGCAATTAGTAGCAGATGCAGGTACAAGGCACTTGCCACTGATTGCAATATATTATCTTATTTAGCAGCTTTCTATTACCTAGGTTTTCCTTTAGATTGAGCTATGCAAGTCTTAAAGGCATCAAGTTCTTTCCACAGCTTCAGAATCTTTTCTTCTTCGGCTGGGAAGTTTATGTTTTCTGGGACAGGTTGCGTCATTATTCTGAAATTGAAACATATGAAAAATTATAAAAAAAAGTTTATAAAAACACATCTAAATACAATTTAGAATAAATGAAAATTACTTGATATGCCATTTGAAGAATAAGTGAAAGTTCCAGATATCAAAGTGCACATGCAAGGCTAAAGAAGACTGGCATGTGTGCTACGGGAGACATTTCCCCCAGACAATCACGCTGCAGCCCCTTCCGTAACTACCACGTAAGGCCTTCCGTCACGGTGGCTAAGTGGATAAGGCGCTCGTTTGCTACTTTGGAGGTCAGGTGTTCGATCCCTGCATTGGCCGAGAAAGTTCATCTCGAGTAGGACGTTAAACACCATTTCATTTCATTTCATTTCTAGATAATGATAATTGATTATATACTAATGTCAATTATTGGTTGAGGAAACCACGCCCAAGAATCCAGAGGAACTTTCAATGCTAAATCCAGGAGCAAACACAAGGTCTTACTCACGAAATCAGCGTGGCCCCCTTTCAAAGGATAAAGTTGAAGACTTGGTTTTATGCAGTTGACAAACAGCACCTGTCCTGTACAGTCACAGTGTCAGTGACAGTCAGTGTATATGGTGTACTGTGTTGTGTAGATCGATCAACTATGGCATTAACTTTTCGATGTACCGTACCTTTTTCTACTTTCTACGTAAAATAGTTCAATGTATGATCGCTATTACTTCCTTAGTGATCTGACGATCAGTGGTGGAATATATTATGAAATGATAAGGAAATAAAACTTAATTCCTTTTGCATGTAAATTGCATCACCATATTTTAGTTTCACATGTGCCCGGCTAAGGTCACTTACTCTATTGACTTCCGGGTCATCATAAATGTTACTAAAGTTTGTCAACGTACAAATGAAATCAATCACAAAACCAAGAGAATTGTCGCTAAATTATATATCATTTAAATCAAACATATTTTGTTATGTAAATACTATTAAGTCAAATAAATGTTTCAATATTTATTATCAAAGAAGATTAGAGGACAATATTACTGTATTTATTTTTTCGTGTAATTTATGGAATCATAATTTTGTTATTTCCGGCCACATGTTTACTTCCGGTTTGTCAACGAAACAGAGAACTTGAGAACTCGAGAACTTCGTTCAGAAATATATTTATTCGTTTATGACAGAATATATATAGGTGCAACATTTCTGCAGCAAGATGACGAATGGTATGGTTGTTCAATCTTCTTTTCTCATTGTCTTTCTGTTAAAGGCATAATAAAAAAAAACAACATTTGGACAGGGATTCAAGTGTCAAATTAGATCTTACTTTCGTTTCTTTTTTGGGGGTTTCTAGTAGTATGTCAAATATGAAACCTTCATTTTCATAATTAAGTTTCCCAAGTGATACAAATAATGTGAAATAATTTCTTTTTTCCGAATTGATTTTAATGTAGGTCTTAACTATGTGATTTAAAAAAATATGAGAATTATTTTCATCGATTATATAGACACGCCTTTGAAATATTTCTTTTGAACTTGAACACCTAATCGCACTCAAGCAAATTTTGTTAAGTTGGCATGCACAGTTTTAATCAACAGTCTGTGGATGAGAGTTTTAGTTGCGCTCCTGTATTACCGGAAAAGAACTTTACTAAAGCACTGCCCTTCACTCGTTGCTTTAGAGCTTCACTCTATATAATAAGTAGATCACTAACAAACTGTCATACTAAGGGAAAGAGCTTCACTCTATATCATAAGTAGATCACTAATTCTCATCTAACAAACTGTCATACTAAGAGAAGATTATAAGAACAGACTGTCTGATTTACATTCTGTTTACCAGTACTAGTATATGAAACTCATCATAGTTCTAACAGAACATCAGAATACTGATTATGACAGACAATTAGATTAACAATTTGATAGACTTCAGTTATCAGTGTCTATTAAATGCAAATGTTTGATTATGGATGTCAACTTTTCCAACCCAGTACATCGTTAATAAAGAGCAGAGAAGATGTTATATCCATATATATATGTGCATGTACCTTGTGTTGTTTTTTTTGTTCTGAATAGGTAGGCATACTTCATTATGTAATTTAAGGATTAACATAGTGGTCGAACGCATGTCTTTTTGTCTTTACCTATTTGTTGCGGCCAACCGATTACGTACAGTGTGTCAAATATTATCAATACTACTTCAGATGTGCCATAATCATGGCTTCAAAAGATTAATATAGGAATATGTTACTAGAGATAGAAACATTATTTACTGTACTGCGACTTCTGATTGTGTTGTGTTTTCAACAAGCAGTTGATGTTTGGAGTAAAATTAGTTATCGGTTAGATAAAGAAAGTAACACAAATTTTTATATTAGATCATATTGAGGTGCAATTGTGTCACTTGGAATGGTTCAATGCAGCTTTTGTGCCAAACTGATCCCGCAGTGAATATTCGCTTGGCCGCTACAATCACTGATAAGCATGACATCGACGAGGCTTAATGAGTACGGCATATTAACTTTTTTACTCCGACAAATTAAATTCTCAAACATTTTTTTGAGGTAAGAGAAAAACAAATAAAGAGATTTTAAGTATTTGTAGTTAAAAAATATTTCCTATTTAGTGTAAATGGGTATTAAAATGAGTAAAATGCATCATTGTTAGGTGTTAAGTAAACATTGCACGAGCCGTTGAGCCAATGACTACGATGCTTGCAGTCAACGCACGTGTTCTGGACAGCCATCTGTTACAGAGATAATTCGTAAGTAATTCTCTGTGAAACAGAATGCTTTTGTGCCACCGGTTGGCCACCCCTACTCTTGTTTTATAATACATGTATACATGTATGTAATACATGTACATATCGGATTAGGTCGACAGTGAAAAGTGTTCAGTATATAAACAAGCTGACTAAATCTAGTATAAATTAAATGCATCTTTGACTGCCAATTTCTTAGATTCTTATGTGTTTAAATATCAATCTATATTTTTCTTTTTCTAGCATACTCATTTGATGGCTTATTGGTGTTTAGCTTGTTAGTTATTTGCACATGTGCATATATGAGCAGAATACCACGACTCAAACAGTGGTTTTTGTCTGAGAAAAAAGGTTTTCTTGGAGTGTTTTATAAAGGTAACATTATTTATGAACATATCCTACAGTAAATTTTCTCTTCATGTGGGTGAATAATTTACAGTGAAATCTTCAGCATTATTATATTTGATGTGCAAAAATAAATTTTAATAATTCAATTGCATTTTTCTATTGATTCTGTATATTTCTTTTTAGCTTCTGTGATAGGAACACGACTTCACATCCCAGTGGCTTTAACATGTGTTTTAATGGGAGTTTATGTCCTTCTTCTAAAATGAAAACAGTTCTAGAATCAAGAGGTTATTAGTTTGTGAATACAAGAGACAATTAGGTGGTCAACCAACATCATGACTAAGAACAATTTGAAGAATAAATCAATGAGGAATCTTATTTAAACATCATCATCTCTTTGTATATATTTCATGTTACATGTACAGAGCTTATTTTGTACAGTTAATGTTGTTTTGGAATAACTCCAGTCACTTACGGTTTGGATGGATATGTACTCATGCACAGGCAAAATACAATAAAGTGTGTATTAACTGTCGATATATTCGTAGATAGGGCTAATAATAACTTACTCAGATGTGTATGGGTTCACATAGAAAACAGTAAAGCTTCTCTGTGTCTCATGACATGTAGAGGTTAGAGCGAATACTTTTTAATAATAACTTACTCAGATGTGTATGGGTTCACATAGAAAACAGTAAAGCTTCTCTGTGTCTCATGACATGTAGAGGTTAGAGCGAATACTTTTTAATAGTTACCTGTTGCAGTTGACACTATAAATTGTTGTACCGTTATTGCATCATGTTTCCAATAAATGATATATGTATTTATCTTGTACTTGTATACATGTATCAATGTTGTATCATGCATGTACATGATGTAAGGGTTCAGAGTGCGCACATTGCTTTATTTCCTATGACATGTTCTTGAATTAATGATTAGGATTATAAATGAATATGTTAAAAATAATCATTTAGTTGTCTACATCTATCTCATTCAAACAAAATATGGTGAACTTTTTTTTTCAATTTTATCCATATCAGCTTACACTAGTGAATAATATTTTGATGGTTATGTATATATTGTAAATGTATATATATTGTATATATGATAAACATTATTTTATAAAATATGTACAGGTGGTAAACTTTTTATTTTATTCCTTTAATAAAATATATGCAGAAAACATAGTTCATGTTATTTTAGATGATGTAATTATTCCATCGGTTTATAGACGGATATAAAGTGGTTGAATACTGTCATAATCTGCACCTATTGGTCCGTTCATCAGAATTCCTGTAAAATTTTTAGAAACTTTTGATTATTAAAGCTTCATTATGGGAGATTAGATAAGGAGTTGGCAGTTTTCACTATAATAGTTAAAACTAGATAATGTTACGGCAGTTTGCTGAAAATTTCAGTCAAATTGATCCACTATGAACCAAAAACTAAGCACGTGAAATTTCCGCCTAGCCTCGATCATCATATCTCAAGTTGGTACGATAAAAAGCAAAGTCTCGATTATCCATTTAATAATTACATCAAGAAGGAAAGTTACGCAGTAAATAGGATCATAATCCACCAAAGATCACAGGCTAGAAATGTGATCTATAGTTGATCATGGTCTGGATATGTTCATTAATGTCTAATTAATAATTCGTATAACATTTCAGGCCTAAAAAAGACCTGCAATAGGCAGATTTAGCTCTAGCACAAGTGTACTGTGGCCAAGATACAAGGATGAAGTTTCACATCGATCATTCTTGAACTGGCCAAGTCTTGGGCTTTTTCAAAGAGTATCCCCCACAACAAAGAAGAACAAAATAAGTAACTTTTGGGGACGGTTCCTGTTCCAAAAAAAAATATTTTTAAGAAAAACAACACAAGAAAGATGAAGTATATAAATGTTACTATATATTTGTTTTTCATTAATACACAAGAAAGTGATATAAGTACTAGATATATAAATATGGTACAAATAATTGCAACTATATACAAAAACTTTGTTTATTGGGTATTATTATTTATATCAAATACTGAGCTTCTATATCATAATTGGTAACAAACAGAAACAGTTGAGTCTTTAAATAACTTAAAATTCTAAATGCTTAACATAAAACTCCATATGGTAATTATTGAGCTAAAATGATTTATCATAATATTGAAGTACTAATTCCAGATTAGAAATAATTATTAAGCTCGAACAAACAACATTTTTTTTGTAAAACAGATTTAAAGTAAAAGAAGAAATATATGGATTATATCAAAACTATAAGTGGAATAAACAGATGAAGAATGCTAACTAAATATAGACAAAATGAAAATCCACCACTGATCTGAAAAAGTGTTGTTGAGACATAAAGCAGTAGATATGTGACTGTTGGCATGATTGTAGGCTGGGAAATTTACCGACCCAACAACCAATGGAGGCCACAACACATGGAGAATATAAACCTCTGGCTGCTTGTGGGAGCCTTCTCTGCTCTCCTTGTAATGCTGCTTCTAGTGGCTCTGGTACTCATGCCCAATCTGTTTCACAGAGAATTACTTACGAATTAACTCTGTAACAGATGAGTGTCCATAGCACGTGCGTTGACTGCAGACAGCGCCAGTCATTAATGGCTCAACGGCTCGTGCAATGTTTACTTAACACCTAACTGCTTCGGGCAAAATGATGCATTTTACTCATTTTAATACCCATTTACACTAAATAGGAAATATTTTTTTTAACTACAAATACTTCAAGCGTCTTTATCTATTTTTCTTTTACCTCAAAAAAATGTTTGAGAATTTAATTTGTCGGAGTAAAAAAGTTAATATGCCGTACTCATTAAGCCTCGTCGATGTCATGCTTATCAGTGATTTTAGCGGCCAAGCGAATATTCACTGCCGGATCAGTTTGACTCATGCCCTCTTGAATTTACACAATGGAAGAATCTCATAGCTTGTGTCGGTCTTTGCATAACATCGTCTCCTCCACAGAATGGTTGAGTTACAATGACCCCATGTCTGCACCACAAAATCAAGATTTTCAATATTCCCATTTGGTTTTAAGAGAAATGATCTGTGGTACGATGACTTGATTGTGAAAACATCCTTCTCACATGTTAACATTGTGAACCATGGTTGTTACATTTCTAATTGAAGATTTGCAATTATTCATTTAGAAAAGTGGTGAGTTTTCATTGCGTCTCTAATATATACAAGTACTTACAGCTCAAATCATTACCAATAAAACAGTAGTACAAATACCGTATTTAACTAATTAAGAACCCATGTTTATCCTCATTCTCAGTGAATAGCATATTGTCTGTTCTTTTTTTTATAATTTCTGATAAAATGTGAGGTGACGTGTCTCAGAACTTGTTCTCATTAGAGTGTTCCCTTTTTCAACACCAATAGTTTGTGATATCTTATTGTAATAACCGCACTAATTCATATTGAATTTTTTGTTGGATAATATGTTACACAATGATTTACTTTATTTAAAAAGCTTCTTTTTTTATTTAACTGTTATAGTTTGGTACAACAGCAGTGTACACCTGATTACTAATTAGTAATGGTCTGAGCACAATCTAGTACTACCCAATAGTTTATAACTACAAAAATTATACTTAATTATTCATTGTATGTACAAGTATAGCACTACAATATGTACAACATTTGGTATAGTGTTGAATTTTATTACATTTATTCATGTAGTACATTAATGACAAAAATCATTAGTTTTAATCTTTCTAATAATAACAGACATTATTTGCCTGTTCTAGATTTCAGAAGAAAATATTGGAATTTTCTTGAAATTACATGATAAAAGACATTAACTTAACAGGGAAATTTTCATAACTTTACATCAAAGCCTATGTAAAACAAGGATAATTAGGGTTTCACACTGCGTAGCTTGTGTGAAACACTATTGTTTTTGTTAAAATTATTATTCTTATTATTATTATTATTATTCAGATTCCAATTTGAATAGATCTCAGCAACTACGTGTCGCATCGTTACGATTTCTTCGGTTTTACTGGGAAAGTGGGTGTGACTTAGAGGATAAAGCTATTTTGAACGTTCTGCGACAATGCGAAATGTCCGAAATCACCGAAGTTATCGTTTTTTAAAATATTGCAGTAATTTTAACAATAATCATTGGATTTTAACTTTCGATACATTTTGGCATAGCCTGAGACAGGGCACATAGCTACAATACTTTCGATTTTTGATTTTCGGCAAATCTTCGAAGATATTAGGCGCCAAATTTCGAAAATTTAAAATTTTACAAAAAACTTTTTTATTTATGAATATTTTTTAGTCGTATTGTGCACAGAATTAAAGAGTCATCTGACTAGTGCAAAAATGTTAAAATTTTTGTCTCAGTAATTTTCCTTGGCCGCCATTGGCTAATTCAGTTTTTCAGTCCTAGATTAATTTTTTATTGTTCGATTTGTATAAAACAAAGTTCATATGCTTCGTTGTATCAATTGTCATTTTTTTTATTACCGATAATGTTATCTGTCGGCACCGGAAGTGGCATAATTTTACTAAAAACTACAATTTTGACAGTTATTTTCTTATTTCGAAAACAAATATTATTTTTTTGAAAAATTATATGACTCAAAGAGTGTGCCTTTTCAAGGCGCAAAAAATGTAGGAAGCAGTTTTTTTAATTTCGATTTCATTTTCGAGCAAATTCGATTAAGAGGCTAAAAATGGTGTAAAATTGACCTATTTACAACCTATTCAGGATTTTCAGATTTTAAAATATTTCTTCGTAACTTTTATAAACTTGTAGCTATAATCCATACGAAGAAAATGTATGTTAAAATTCGTTTGTAATATAAGCAGTTACCAAGAAATGGGCAGTTCTGTACAAGTCACTGTTTTCGTTATTTTGCCTGTAAAATAGTCAATTATTATTGGATTTTTATAAAAGTGACATCATTTGATTCAAAAAGCATGTAGCGTCATATCAAGTTGATTACAATTTAAAATTGACACCGGAAATGACATCATTTGGTCAAAAACTGCATTTTAAACTTTTTAAATCAATGTTTTATTCAACCAAGAATAACTTAATATGTATTAATAATTTTAACATTTGGTTTAAATTCACATATAAACAAAACTCATATGGTCATATAGATATCATAAAATTGTTTCTAACTTGTTCGGTTGCCGAGAAATAGACGGTTTTCTACAGGTCACTTTTGAAGGTTTCGGGGCCATAAAAGTGTCAATTATTATTCGATTTTTATAAACGTTACACCGTGTTATACATAATGCCATTTGGGATTTCATACAAGTAATTTAAGATTTTCATTATCACCGGAAGTAACGTCATTTTGGCAAAAACTGTATTTTTAGCCTTCAAAACAGATATTTTATTCAAATGAGTCTGTTTTGAAATCTTTTTCAAATTATGGTATTTGATGCTAATCAACAAATAGAATGAACCCATACGATCATACAGATACCACAAAATGGTTTCTAACTTGTACGGTTGCAGAGAAATAGCAGATTTTCTACAAGTCACTTTTCAAGTTTTTTGGTCTTTAAAAGTGGCAATTATTATTCGATTTACATAAAATTTTCACTATATGATATCGTATGCCATTTCTGATTTCATAAGACTAATTGAACATTTTCATTAACACAGGAAGTAATTTAATTTTGTCAAGATCATTAACAAGTAACAAATGTATAATTTTGCTGGATTGATTGGTTGATTCTGCGTCCATTTTATTTATGTGCAATGTTAATTTGGAAACCTGTTTAGTGGTTACGCTGGTACCGGAAGTGACATATGTTCAAGGGTAACTTGGCACCGGAAGTGACATGTTTAAGAGTAACTTGGCACCAGTGAAACCCGTCATTCCTGCATGCAGGTCTAGTTTTACTTGTGGCTAGTGATGAAATTAAAGTGACCAAATAAAAGCAACATAAATTGAAATTAATGCAACCTGGATTAAGAATATTGATGACATTGTATGACTGTAATCAATCTCAAGGAATTCTACACAGATTTTGGTAAGAGGGGTCACATGTATGAAACAATCTTATTGTTATAGTCCAGGTCTTCATCACGCACATAGATATTAATTTCTTATTTTATAGTATTTAATATTTTCTTAATAAAACACCTACTTTTCATTGTAACAGCTCATTTATAATTTAATAAAAACAAATAAACTGTTTTTATTTATTTATGTAAGATGGATGTTTTTAATTATTTAGTATCTCTAAATGTGTACAAAATTATTTTTTTACAAAAAAAATGTAAAAAAGACGCTGGAATACAAAATCACCGGCTGTTCTGTGATAGAGAAATTTATGGGGTTTGACAATGGTTTTATTCAGCAATGTGACCATTTTCTCATCAAATGTTGGTGTAGAAATACAATGGTATAATACTACAATTTTCATCTAGTGTGATATACAATACCACGTAAATATGCCTTCTTTTTATACCACGTAAATATGTCTTCATTATACATATTGATACAATCATTTCAAATATAATTTAACTTTTCTTATAAAACCTAAATTTCAATTCCTATGAAATACAATAAAATGTAAAGAAAACGTCCATGGCAGTCAATAAACAACAATATTCATGAAGCAACGGTTATGAGCATTATCAGCTCATTAACTATAGCTAGACATACTATGGTCAAGTGATGTTTCTGATTTACTTATCTTCCCCAAGGTCTGTTTTCCAATTCAACTTAAAGGTAAGCATGGAAACTGCTGCATATGTTGTGACAATTCAATAAAGTCGTTTAGAGATTTCTATTCCGAAATGCTTAATCGATGCTCATTCAACGATGTACATGTATAATATTTATGTGTTTAATAGGAGTGTGTTCTAACAATGATTGGATCTACTACCACTTTGTTTTTAGTCGGCAAGTAAGTGAAATTGCTTGACCAATCAAATCAATTGCCAATCATTTCTGTTTGATGTAGTAATGGTTAAAGCACAGATAATGTTCATTACCATTACGTAAGGAATATTTGAATCAAAATGTTGTTCCTACATTGAGGTATAAATATTCAGAAATAAACAACTTCCACATCAATAATAATTTTTTTTATCATTTATATGTTAAGTAAATTATGCATTATAAATCCTATCTATATACATGTTAATATTTATATTTACATTCTTACTTGCATATCTCAAATTATCAACATGTTTACTATGCTGTTAGAACAGATGACTGGTGTATTCAAACCTATGGATCTGTTCTTTTTGAGCACATCTTTGTATTCATGGACAAAAATAGAAAGTGGCATTTTTAAGCTTATTTGTTTTTTGAAGTATATCCAGAAATATTAGAAAAATATTGCTATCAACCTAGGGTAAATTCGGCATATCTTCATGCATTTATAATTCTAGATGTTTTACAATAAATGCTGGTACAAGCTGTCATAAATACATTATTCCCATCTTGATCTAGTTTGATCTATAAATTGATGCTTAACAACAAACACTGTAACAGACAATCTTAATGTGATTTAACTGTTACTCGCTTCTATTTCCACACAATTAAACAAATCTATAAATATAATCTAAAAAGCAGCTACATTACCATATGAAGAGTCCAGGGGAAGAAGGTCTGAGTCACATTTTTGTCTTTTCGCGTAAAACGCCAAAAGGACTTTTGGACGACAATGTTAGACGCGAACATAATAACAAGTGGGTTTAATTACAACTTCAAAATGATGTTTATCGCCAACCATAATTATCAGTACAACTGACTTTAACTTTTTCCGGCAAATTAAGGTCAAATAAAGGGTACAATGGACTTGTATTTGTCTGGGAGGCCATTAACTGGGATTCATGTAAAATGTGACTTCGATTGTTCTTCGACTGGACTCTTCATATGACATAGTTAAAGGCACTAGCTAAACAGATTCTTTCTAATATAGTCTATAAAAAATCATAATAGCATAAGTGGTACATCAAAGAACCATAAGCAGAATATTTCTAAAATGCAATTTATAGCTCATTAAAAAAATAAAAGCAACTTGCTCTTATGTCAAAAGAAAATAACGTTTTTTTGTATGAGTAAAGCCTTAGACTGTAATGCCTCATTAAGAAATAAACATTTCTGGAATTAATTCAGATACTGGAAGGAAATGTGCAAATTAAAAGTATGACGCTTTAATTACAAAACAAAAAGGCCCAATGTTTTGATTTAGTGTAAATACCTAGACCGTAATGCCTAAGTATGAAATTAATAAAAACTTAATAAAAGCCGTCTGCTTATTCTCCTACAAAAACTTGACTGCTTAGATTTTTTTATGCAATTGATAGAAGCATTTTATAAGCAACTATGTAGTATAATTTGAACTGGAAGCAGCGTAGAACAAAAATTTATAACAGTTACGTCATTGAGCGTACACATACTCAGACCTGTAAGCAAATGTACTGACTTTTAGAATAACCATTTACTCGGCGATTAATTTTGTTCCCAACTTAACATTAAATCAATTCTTGAATTAATATTTAACAAGTATTTAGTAACAATTGATCTCAACTACTAAAAGTGATAAAATTGTATAAATATATATCACTAATACCTAAGTCAGTGTTAAAAAAAACAAATCTTGTAAATGGAACACAATGTTAGCATTGGGCGATATCATTATTTTTATAAATAGAAATGAGTAAAACAAATAAATAGACACATTTCGCCTTTTGTAACAAGCTGAAAACAGCAATTCTTTATGACAACATACTTGATAAAGAGTGCATATAAAATATTTCGTTAATTAAAGAACAAGAACTTTGTCAAAAGATCAATGTCCTCAATATAAAACCAGCCAATGTAACTTAAGCAAGACTCTTTGTATTCACCTGTACCTCAAAGGTAAATCTTGGATCTAAACATATCTCTAATGCCGTAAGGAAGGCTCGGTAGCTCAGTGAAAAGGCTCTGGCGTGCAAGCAAGGAAATCCCGGGTTCGGTTGTGGTGTTGGCAGAGAAAGTTCCTCAGGATTTTCTGGCATGGTTTCCCCCTTGCCTGTTCTACAGATTTTCTCATCATTTGAATTTAACTAGAAAAAACCTGATGTCCTGGACGCACATACTTTGAATTTGAAATAATAACAGAACGTAAAAACACTGCCAGGGCAAAATTTCCCTCATAGCACAGTGTATAGCATACGCCCATCTTCATTAGTCAAGTTAGTGCAGAACAGTAGAAGGTTAAATAAACATCCATTTTATTTCATTTCCAATATCATGATTGAAGGAAATATATTTTCTTTTAGTTAGTGATGGCTTTATCGCTCCATACACAAAACATCCAACAGGTTTTTCATTAGTTTGAAGAGGTTTAAGAAAATTCAGTCGTTGTAGTTGAATATTATAACTATTTATCGCCCAACACAACATCATGTAAAATAATAACAAACAATTTAAACAACAACTATATGGCAACAAAGATGTAAAGATGGAAGAGCAGCCATTAAACTGGTGTTTCCGTCTCTTTTTTACGCCGTTTGTTTAGGATAGGATTATTAGAATCTTGTAAACTTTTGATATTTATAGACTTATCATAATCAACTCTCATTGTGGCCAAAGCATTCGTCATTTCCTCCTGAAAAATAATAAATCACGTTATTAATAAAGCATAAATATAAAACAATTATTTTACTTTGATATCAGTTTAACTGTCGCATCTTTCAACACTGAATCAAAAAATTTTCAATGATATAAATGTGAAGAACATTTGGAATTTTTCAAGTCTGACATAGCATGTTTCAATTCCCGACTGTGGTTTTCTCCTAGTGCTAAAGACCCCCATGCACAAGCAAATTATTAAAAAAAAATTGATCTATATGTTAGTCACAAAATGACTTAGTTTTGGCCAAGTGGACTATAATCCCGACCCCAAATTGCATATAAAAGTAAAATTATAGCATGTTAGTATCAAAAGGTCAATGAGAATAATAACCCCTCTGTGTTCCTTAATACATTATAACTAACTAACCTGTACATCCATCCATACATCACCTTCTTCTCTCAATACTCTAGCAGACATTAAAGGTGTTGGTGGAACTAAAGTTAGATCCTGTACAAAAATAAAATAAAAATAAAATTTTTAAAAATACATAAATCTTCTAAGACATACCCATTCAGGACCAATTCTTATTTTATCGACAACTACATCACAGCCTTACATATAATAGAATTACAGACAAGCCTGTATTCAACCATATTGCTTGGAGTTGTTCATAAAGATTGTCACATTGTGGCACGTTCAAGGGCAGTAAAATCAATGTGTCATTAGCAAAATTTGTTGAAAATCAGCAGGTTTCTAATCTGAACATTGCATATAACTTTCAAGCAGATTGGTTGATAACGTTTGTTACTTCAGCCCTTACAAGTGATTAAGAGCAATGATATTATAGTAAACTGCTAAATATGAATCAGCTTCTCTAATGTAATCAACCATCACGATAAATCTCAAAATGCCTCCTTCGGCATTTCTGTCCAAACGAGGTAAAAAAAAATGCCTCGTTGTCTGGAGTTCCAAAACGAGGGGTTATAAATTAATCAAGGTAGCTGTGTGTCTGCAATAGTTTTACACCTTCACCTAACTGATATCGCAGACAACAAATTAGTCTTTATCTGAACTAAATCTAGACAACAAATTAGTGTTTATCTGATCTAAATACAACAAATAATCCATTCTTATTAATCAAAAAAGCATAAAATTTCATTTCATATTTCCAATACACCAGTTTATTTTTTATAATTAATTGTTAAAAAGAATAATAAGAGAAATGCCAAACGAGGCATTTCGAGGTTTATAGTGTATAATGCATAATAATGGAATAACAGCTACTTATTCATTAGGGTGACGTTTCAAAGCGTATTCTCAATTGACCTTTCCAGTTACTAAACGCCTCTCAAAGATTATTCTCTAATGTGGTTTCAGCAACATAAATAACAGAACTTTTTAAAACACAGTAAGGTAAATATAATTTGCAGAGAGTTCACAAGAAATTTGTAGACAGGCATACTAACAGCAATATGTGACCACATGCGACTATTCCCCATTTCTCACATTTAACCAATTCTACAACACATAATTCAATTATAGCCGCCATTTAATGAAATTCAGTTATTTGTTGTTTTGCGATCATCAGACATTCAATGAATAAAATTGACTTACAGATATCCATTTAGTTTTAATAACGGCATCTATATCCATTCTCTCATCAGGATCTGTTTTCAACAAACCACGAATTAAATCTTTAGCTGTAAAAACATAAAGAAATCATGTAAATCAATACAGAAAACCATGAAAACATTCTACAGTGACTTAATTACAAGAAATCTGTACACTAAAATATTTATAATATATAATGAGTTCTGCAGATTTATCTTGTCTTGGGTCCTGAAATAAATATCTTCTCTGAGATCAATTTAAAGCACATAACTATTTCATATGACACAAATACAATCTTATGAAGCCTAAATTTTCGTAATTTTTAGCAGTTTCATCTTATATTTTTTTTTTATTTTAATCATACAATTCAATTGTGACATTTGAATTTGTTCTATTAGTCATGTACAGTTTTGTCAAGCAGTTTTGGTGCATTATCTATGAGAAATTTTGTTTTCTATAAGTAGACTTCAGCATTTCTACTATTTCAGATTAAATTAATAGTGCTAAATTTTACCATCTTGTGAGACTCTGTTCCATTCTGGATTCGGAAACTCATACTGGCCATTGCGGATACGTTTCTTCATTCCAGGAGATATAGGAGCTCCATGATTACTGTAAAATGGTGGATATCCACATAATCTGTTAAAGGAAAAAAATCGGTTGATTGAATTATATTACACAGACGCCGTTGTAGACTGGCTGTAAGTC
The DNA here is from genome assembly GCA_948474765.1 of Patella depressa. Taxonomy (NCBI): domain Eukaryota; kingdom Metazoa; phylum Mollusca; class Gastropoda; family Patellidae; genus Patella; species Patella depressa. Next base: position 35,985,826 of record OX419721.1, read on the forward strand.
AACTAATCATTAATATACTCTGTTTCTGGTATGTCTTATTCCAATTTTTTAATCAACTAAAGCTTAGTGAGAGAATGATTAGCAACAATGCAAGAGGAGGTTGTGATTGCTCACGACATATGGGACTACACAAAGGTTTCTATAAATTGCTCTGGTTATACATGCATAAAACTAATAACACTGAATGTGGTAACAAAATGTCTGTTTAAAATGGCTTGAAAGCCATAAGAATAGCTGGTTGATCTATATAGACTATACAAGACTATACAGCTATAATGACATAATATTATTACTTACAATATATACATAATAACTCCTAAAGACCACATGTCACATGATTTATCATATTTTTCTGGTCCTAAAACTTCTGGTGCTGAAAAAGACAAACATGAATGAAAAATCAATCACAACATTAAAAATACCGATCAAATATCTGTAAATATAACAATAAGCATAAGTCATACTTGCCGGTTTAGACAATGTAATCAAAGCTAATTAAACTAATTCTTGCAAAATTCTATTTTTAGATACAAGCAAAGGTATCTGTAACCACATCAAAAAGAACTACATGTGTAAGGAATAATGCTAGTAAATTGACTATTTTGTTAATTTTCTTTTGTTAACTTTGTTCTTTTATAACCAAACGATACTTTGAAATAAAATAAAACACATTCTTTTTGTTTCATTTCAAATGATTTTGTCAAAATAAATTGAAATATATCAAATTTAATATTTATTTGTATAACTGAGCAGTATTCAAAATACATACCAACATAATAGGGGGTATAACAAGGTGTCTGTAATGATTTTTGAACAGCAATTTCTTTTGCAAAACCAAAATCGGTTAATTTTAAAACAGCTGCTTCATCTTTCTTTGAACTATATAAAAGATTCTCTGGCTGTAAAAAACAAAACAACATGTTTTGATATATATTGAGAAGGAGCATTCCATAATTAAAACCACATAAAATAATTAGTCTTTCTTTTCAAAAAACATTTAAAATTTTTTTCAGACATTAATATCTCTAATTATTAAATATTGTCTAAATAACTAAGTAAGCTCATATTCTATGTTCAACAGTTTATATGGCTAATGGGTTGTTGCCAAATTATCTGCCAATCACCAGTAAACTCAATCTTTCTATGTAAATAGATCACCACATATTATAACAAGTTCTGATAGCTTTCACATACAAGCAAGTTTCTATTTATAATTATCATGTAATTCTCATAAATACGATCATTGTTCTCTGGTGGGGTGTTGGCTGTAATCTGCTGAAAATCAGCCAATTTTTAGCAGAACTGAGGAGTACTGTCTGTAACACACTTTAAATAACTTGATTAGTTTACTTATACATACTTTTAAATCCCGATGTGCTATATCCATGTTATGTAAATGAGCTATTGCTTTCGCTATATCTTTGATTATTCCGGCTGCCTCTAAAAATACAAAATACATTGATTTAAGAATGGAACATATGATTGCATAACTGAGATATTTAGTCAGTTAAATTTTATAAATGGGGTTAAATAACATAGAAATCTACCTCTTTCTGTAAATGCTGAATCCGCTCTCTCTTGTATTCTTGTGAATAATTCGCCACCTTCCATACTATTTTTAAAAAAAATAAGAAATATATCTATAAAAAAAAAGAATTTAAAAGTAACAACTGATTGTACAACAGGAATTAATGCCTTTCCCTATTATAAAATTAACTCATTTAATGTTGTCGTTTAAGTATGCTTTATGAAGTTGTTATGTCTACATCTAAAATCTATAGGTCCACAGATAAGAGCTAATGAAGATATCCACTGTCGATAGGTTAAAACAAACCCATAACTAAAATTAGTAAACAAATTAACTTCCAGAGCTTGCCTGATCATTAATTAAAATAACATCTTTAAAGTTCCAATTTCATATTTTCTAAGAAAGTCAAAACATAATCATTTCTATGTCTTTTGCTCAAAAGGTTGTCAACTCACTATTATACAATCATGGGCAAAATTTCACAGGCTTAAAATGGCTGACACAGGCTGATTGAGGAAATAGTAACACAATTACCTCCCTTGTTTTCCCATTCCTCTCCATGGACGGCCATCTTCAAACGTTTGAATTTGAAGTTGAAAATGATATTTTTGCCAATTTCTCAACTGGCAAGAGTGAATTATAGGATTAAAGGGACAATCCCGATAAGAACAGAGTCTCAAAAATTAAAGTCCGAGCATTTATGAAATTTATGGACCAAAATATAGAGGCATGGTATATATATCTTGGCTCAATGTTTCAGCTCAAAATATTGAGTCGTTTTGACGTTAACGTCAACACTGCTTATCCGGACATGTAATCCTTTTAAGATTTCGGGTCAATTTTTTGATTGGGTGACCTGATAATCGATTCTCGTTTCTTGAGAGGTCTATACAGTGAATGACCCATGTACTGTACTGATAACAAAAGGTAAATTTCACCTACATATCATTTTTATAGAAAAAAGTCTGGTTTTATCCAGATACTGTATAATACAACGGTCTCCATTTCCAGATGAAGACTGTCAGGTTTAAGTTATTTTCAAGGGTATCACAAATATCGGGTTAGTTGGTCGGCCTTAGATAATGGGTTATAAGGGATTTTAACACAAAATTAAGCAGTTTTATTCCCCCAAAAGTTATCGGGATTGGCCCTTTAATAGAATTATTCTTTAACAAGGTAGGACTGTTTATAGGTAAAATCTATTTTAGGGCTTTATTTTAATACATTTTAAAAATATAACTTAAAAATATGCTATTGGAACTTTAAACAATCCTAATTGTAAACCTATATATCATACAAACTTGTATATTTAAACAGATGTATACTTTTCTTCTTATTCTTTTTTTTTTTCATTTTAACATAAACTTATGTTTTAATGATAATGCATAATAAACAAATCCTTTTTTGAAAATGGATCAAGAGAGTATAAAGGGAGGTAACTGGGGTTAAAAGTCCTTAAGGTTAAATTATCTCCCCTTAGACCACAAACAAATTTTTCTTGATTTTCATGAAAAAAAAAAGGCTTTAAGGGTGCAATGGTTTTACAAATTTTATCTGGTTCCTAAAAGAAAAACAAATGATACCAGTTATCCAATTTATTCTTATTTATCAAGTTTTATACACTAAACTAATATCTGCAGCGCCACAGATAGGAAAGTTTTATAATACAGGTCTAATTTATTAGTTTTATCAATTTTGAAAATGTTTGCCTGAGTGTCCATTCATTAAATCTCAAGCTTTTCATTTTTTCATCTTAACTTAGTTTGATGGGTCATGTACACTTCCAATTTGGTTGATTTTTTATGTATTTCGAGTATTACATTACACTTATTATTAGATTAGTTATTGCATTAGCATTTGAATAAACGACCATTAAATTCATCAAAAAAAAAATGGCTAATCTAACATGTCAGCTATTTCCAAAACTTTACTATTCGTTTCATTAGCCAAAAATGATTGTAGTATACATAGAACTTATGTTTATGCCTTCAATTGGATCCATTGACTTCTGTCATTGTTGTTGAGTTATAATATAAATATTATCACTATCTTGTGTTTTCTAATATTATTTCATAACTTTCAACTATTTACATGTATTTATAAACAATTTCACACATACCATTCCATTATAACTAGTAAACATCTTTGACCAGAATAATTATTTTCAAATACATCTATAATTTTAACGATATGTTTGCTTCCTAGACCAGCTCTCCAGTGTAAATCCACTTCTCGTCTGGCTTTTGGTACATCTTTTAAAACCTATAAAAAACATAAGATAAAATGTTATTTATTATTTTATAAATAATGTATGGTGTGGAAGCTGAATCATAATCTTAATGATGGCATCTTTTCCGGTTGGGAACTGCAGTGGCTCATAGTCATAGAGTAAGATGGGACAAAAAGCGAGGCCTTGTTCGCATTGGATACTGCATGCACATAGAAAACAAAATCCATAAAAGAGTAGATTGTAGCACCGCTGTCCGGGCAAAATTTCCTTTACAGAACACTGCACACTGTATGTCTTCATTGGCCCAGATGGAAGTAGGGCATTAAACCCAATTACATTTCATGTTTTTTGTTCAAAGAGTAATGTAAGCTGGCCAAAAACATGCAAATTAATCTATTTGCAGTACAAGAAAATTTCATTGAATAAAATATTAAAGGAGATGAGTGCCACATATGTGGGCTATATACTAATGTATATCCCTCGAGTGTCACTCCCAAGTTCCCAGGATATGATATATATATATACCAATTAAAAAAGTTTTAGAAAATGGCAAACAATACAAACACATTCTACATGATCATTAGTGGAGGATCAAATCTCAAACAATTGACAATACACTTTAGGACAAATAACAGAACATAAATTGAGTCAAGCAGCACGGTTTCTATTCCACACTTGTACATGACTAAGAGTAAGGTCGCCTGTCAACCTATGGGTTTTTTCCGGGTCCTCCAGTGTGCTCTGAGTGAAAAAGATCCCTACACCCAAGTGAATTATTGAAATAAAATAGAACCATGTAAGCCCAAAATGACTTAGTCCATGTCGAGTGCAAGTTATAGTTAAACCCCATTTATAATTCTGTGCACTGCAATATCATTCTATAGCTAAAAAAAAAACCCATAGAAATGTCTAAAGATTTCAACATATCATTTATCAAGCAGACAAAACAGGCTATCAGTTATATGTACTAGACAGTAGCTATATATTTGATTCTGCGTGATACAATTCATTTCATCTTTGTATCCTGAATCCTGACATGATAATTTAATAAAACTCTATTCAATACTGTTTTTCATTAATCTAGCTTCAACAAATTCCAGATGCCAGAGTGTTCTAAACATACATGTATAACATATGTATAGATCTACAACTATATTATGCTGGATATATCCATATATACATATTTATAAGGATTATTATAAGACACAAGTAAGACTGTTGTAAGATAAATAAATGATATAACTAAGTATTAAGCTTATCAGACAAACGCAATAAACATATATTATCATGCCTATAGCATTTGGTCATCAAGTCCGGTGAAGTGTATGTCATTATCAAAAACCAGTTTATGACATGGTCGTTTATACTCATTTTATACTAATTAACCGTTTAAGGTCAACATATGTTATTAAACCAGACCTATTAATTTCGACAAGTAAAGGGAAAAAATTGGTTTTAATCTAAACTTCCTGGTAATATCAAGAAATGACCCTCATTACTATGCCAAGCCTTTATCTGGTAATCTTAATTTTAAATGAACTTTTGTTATCGGGTTGTTTATGTTTATATATTTGTTATGACACATCCTGTCTCACCAATCCTATATCTTAAATTACAATGTACCTGTTGGGTAACAAAAAGTTGTATGTTTTCATTGGTTCAAAAAGAATGATTATCTATTACAAGAGATTAAACACACAAAGGGATTTACCAACTATTCAAGCGAAATCAGCATATCTTTATTCACAAAAGGTTTTGTGTTTTGATCAATCAAAAAATAGTTATTTCCCAAAAAATATCAAAAACACAAAAGGAATTTTCCCATTTGAAGTAATATTCTAGTTCAGACTTTAGAAAAAAACAAATCTTACTTCTAATGCATTACATATCAAAATTTATCAATTAACATTCAATCCACTAAATACCGAAGATATTACATAAGGCTTCAGCTAAAGTTATTTAATAAATGTTGATGAATTACTGATTATATTCTGATCAACATGTAATAAAACCAAATACACTATCTACATATTTTAATATCAATGAGTAACTGTAGTCAAATTGAAATCTAATTCTAAATGAAATCATTTCATATTTTCTAAGCAAGTTAAAACAATCATTTCAATTTTGGGACTAACATATCGTTCACTTTTACTGTAGATTGGTCACTTTTCTTTTTTGAGAATGTGATCTGGGTTATTATTCAATAATAAACAATGGTCTACTTTTCTTTTTCTTAAAGACTTGATGTATTAAACAATGGTCTACTTTTATTTTTCCTAAAGGCTTGATGTACATGTATCATTTAGTTCTATAGGAATCTCTTTGTTTCGAAGACTAGTTAGGTCATGTGGAGGTTCTCAGATTTTCCAGCATGGCATCTCCTTATCAGTGAAAGTTTAATCTCTAATAGACTTATCAGTTCAGCAATGGTTCAATTCCGTTCAATATTTACAAAGATATGATAAACTGAAATTTCATTGATCCGTGAAGCTTGAGCATAACAAAACCTCATCCATCTTTAATTGATTGCAAAGAAACCTGATGGGTCTAGTTTAAATTTGATTGAATCTAAACCGGGAGATTATGTTGCGTTGGTTTTTTGTTTCCCTAGTAAAATTTTAAAGTTACATTATGGGAGATAAGATAAAGAGATGGCAGTTCTCACTATAATAGTTAAAAACTAGATAGTGTAAAGGTAATTTGCTGAAAATTTCAGTCAAATTGCAGGCACGGATCCAGAGGGGGGGTTTGGGGGGTCCAAACCCCCCCTGCTCAGCTACATAAAAAAAAAATAATGCCTTGCATCAATGAAATTACATCACAAAGTGATCCTACATCAGTATAAAAATGATTTCTCTGTTTAAATAGCTCAAATAGCTCAATTACCTATGTAATTTAGAGATGATGATGGCAGATTTCCGTAACAGAAACCTGGCAAACCCCCTCCTGCAAAAATTCCTGGATTCGCACCTGAATTGATCCACTATTACTATTAGCCGAGAAAAAAGCGTTTTAAATATTCACATAGCCTCGGTCATCATTACTCAAATCATTAATATAAACAGCATAGTCTCGATTATCCACTTGATTGATTTAATTATCAACGGCCATTGAGCGGCATATAGGAATTTAATCCGCCAACATCGAAGGCTAGCCTTCACATAGAGAGTTTATTATGGTCTGGATATGTTAATTAATGCCCAATTGATTATTTAGATAACATTTCAGGCCTAAACAAAGACCTGTAATAAGCAGATTTTGCAATCTCGTTCCCAGAGGCAGCCGCGGAGCCGAAGGCCTCTGGCACATTAGACCGTCCATTTTTTCCAATTTTTTTCAAACCTAAGCCCCGCCCATTCTGACCTCTGATTGGTCATTTTTTGGGTTGATTTCTCGAAAACTAGAGGTCGGATCGTTGTTTCGTTTGTTGTAAAATGATCCTTGAGTCAAAGTCAACTCGCTGACATAAAAAATTGGATCCTAAACGAACAAATTCAAGTTTTGTAAAGATCTATTTTTCTACGTGTGGGTATATTTTTAAGTGATTCGGTCATCCAGGCACGTAAAATCAGGGGCGTACGACGCAAATAAACGAGAAATTTCACGTGTAGAAATTACATGTCATTTTCCGGGAAAATGGCTACCCTGATTCACCAGAGAAATTTCTTCAAAAAATTTTCTGGTTTCGAGATTGCAGATTTTGCTCTTGATTAATGCTATTTTAAATGATCAATTTGAAAACATATTCTGCGTATAAAGCCACGAGAAATATGATATTTTAATAAAAATGCAAATGACGAATCAAGCCTTTAATTTCAATAAAAAGTTTTGATAGTAACAGGGATGTAATTCATGTTTAACAGCCACAGTTAATTAATGCAAGATCATGATCAGTCACAGACAAGTGAATGTGAAACTTGCATAAATTTATGTATGGCTTTTAATCCATGTATAACTTTGATACTTTGGTCACATGGGCCCAAAAATATTAATATAATATGTTTAAAAAAAATATATATATTTTACAAAATATTAATTTTTCTTTTGTCAAATACATAGAACTAACTATAAATGATTCACTTGACAAATTAAAAGGCTATTGCCAACCCAGAAAAACTGCTTTCTGATTTTCAAAGTCTGAGTGAGTACTAATTAATCAACTGATCAGTTAATCCCTAATTAAGTATTTTACACTCTTCTAAGCCATTTCTGATTATGTAATTTGAGCTGAACCATGAACATACATGTATAGATTTTATTGTAAATTTCATTTTGATGCTCAGCATTTCAGAAGACTTCTTTCATACTGATATCAAAGTCAAACTATTAGCCAGTATTTTCATTAGCTAAGTCTTGTTGTCAGGTGAAAATTATGCCACTATCCTATATCATTTTTTTTATAACTGTTTACTCAACAGATATTTGAATGGGATCTGAAAACAAGCAGGAGCTTACAAAATTCATTTTACGATTGGTACACAAATCTTGTACCATAGTGCGTTTCTCTGTCATTCATAACAAGTGCTCAGAAAGAACAAGGTTAGAAATACTCCACACCTCATGTCAAACGGTGACGCCATATCTTATCTGGAGAGCTTGCGCAATAGACTGGAATAACCAGACGGCAGAAAATGCCACAACTAAGAGTCAAAATGGAAACAATTGAATGAAAACCAGTTTATATACAATCAGATTACATTGTTATATGCGTTATAAACCATTTCTAGGTCCCAAATATTAACGATTTAGCTCCTTTAAACCATTGAGAATTTTGTTTGGATGTTTCGCCAAATTTTTCGTCCAAGCCGATGCCCAAAATGTTTTGTCGTCATGACCAAGCTGTTTCGTCGTTATGAGAAACCTGTATCACCAGTTTGACCAAACTATTTCACCAGTATGCCCAAAATGTTTGGCCGTTTTGACCAAATTTTTCTGCTGTTATATCCATAACCCATAAATATCACCAACTAAAACAAACAGTGACATTATCATGTCCCTTCCAAATTAGATTATTATGTGTTAAAAGATCCCTGTACATCTGAACATTTTTTGTTAATGACACTTATAGATATGGATGTAGAAAACAAATGAAGAGAAATAAATGAGTAATATTACAAACAAATATTTTGTATCTTGATAGTCCTTTTGATGAGGTGTCAAGATATAGATAATGTAGCCCAAGTAATCACAAAATCAATTTAAGGTATTTTAATCATTATACGTACAGGTTATTAATAAATATATAACAATAATGTCGAAACAATGTTGGTTAAAAGCGGAATGAAAACAACTGTGGGAGGTGTGTGTGTTCACAACAGACAAAATTTACTATAATCAAATAAACATGTATAATTTAGTCAGAATTTCCAAAACTATGGCAAACTGTTGGCTGTTCCCTCATCAAACAACACTTTATAATAATATCCCAACCTGATTAAAATACAGATCTATATATTTTGTTTCATTTTTTATGGCCAACATAACGTATATGAAGATCTGATCAGTTGTTTTGGGAGGTTGTGTTAAGTGGTCATATGAGCGGCTTTTGACCATATGCCATCAGACATTTGATTAACTAATCAGCCTTGATGTTTCTGGTGGATTACCCACAGTTCTGTGCACCTCACGCCAAAAGCTTGCCGTAACACACTGTTTCATTGGCTAATCCCTCCCATCATCATGAACAACTCCTCCAGATCCTAGTGTAGTAAAGACAGGTAAAATGAAATTTTGAACTATAAACCAAAATAGGATCTGTGATTTATTCTAGATTGAATAAGCCTACAAAATAATATCCCATCAATGCACATGCTTATTATGACCTATTTATCAAAGAGGATTACAAGTAACTCTAAAAGAAAGTAAAAAGTCCCAATTCTTAATAGTAGAAGACTATCCGTTTAATTTAGTCGGCTGTTATCATTAATTCATAAGACTACATTGTTGTCAATATGGAGAGTTGCTAATAATGACAGAAACCGAACAGTGATTGTAATTGTATTGACACCGAATCCTATCAATCAACACCCACATTTCTCGGTATTTCATTTCCTCGTGTCTCGTGTTTCAAAGACAAACATATTTTACAGTTTGAAAAAAAAAAAATACAGTCAGCTTTAGTTCTGTTTCAGTAAAGTTCAATGTGACAAGAAATTTCACTAACCTTTAGGGCATATTTTTCCCCTGAAGGTCTATGAAAACATTCAACAACTCGACCATTTATTCCAAGTCCTAACACAGTGCCAGTCAGTCGATATTCATTGGTAATCGGTGTCTTTTTCGGCTGAAAAGCTCTCCCAACATTATCGCTCATTGTATTTGTTTCTACTTTACAACTACCATAGCCTGTGAAACGATTAGAACAGACAATTTATCGTTTTCTATCTCACCAATTCGTTAACCGTGATCCTAAGAAGTAAGGCGGATATCCACTCGATTTCAAAACGGATGTGACGCCATGAAATTGCAATACTGTTTCTATTTTTGGCAATGGTGTTATTTATGGATGTGTCTTGTCATGTTTTAGTTTAGATGAATTTATGTATAAACTAATGGGGCTTATATAAGTTCTATGGAAGACAAAATCCGTATGACTTATGCTATTTTATTTAAAGCACAATGCAACAACTAAAATAGATGCAACACTGCTGCATACCACCAAAGCCCATTGTTACTGGACAACCGAGAAAACGGGCACTTGCAAATAGATCGATTATCCAGAGTTCTTGCACGTATTCATACGCCAAAGAAAACAATGAATATGCGCAATAAATCCGCGAGGCACAATAGTTCGCAATGTCAGCTATATTTGTTGTTAAATTGAAATAACAAAGGATTCATTTTAATGATTTTCTGGAGACTATTGATAATTTCAAAGCACATAAATACAATTTAAAAACCCAATTTTTCCATTATAAAAAGGATGTGATGCGTGTCTCGCGAGATTTGGTCATAGCATTAAATATGGCGTCGATGTGAAAGAATTTTGTAAGATTACTGCTGCAAAACTAGAGACATTTTAGCAATTATACACAATGATGAAAAGACAGCAAGATCGAGATAGCCCGCCAAGGTCCAAGCGATCCAGATCAAATTATTCAGGGCCTGACCATGAGGTGCTACGTGACCGAATGAGTCCAGACTTTGATCGGCGTGATAGCCGTAGTAGCAAGTTCGGGGGCGATAGATCGAGCCGTGAAGGGAAGCCATACCGAGATTATGATCATGACCTTGATCCGCCACCAAGAAAACAATTTCGGGATGACAGAATTATGGATGGGGGTTATAGTCCACCTAGTGGGATACCCCCTGCACGAACAGACGCTAAATCGCCCGAATATAGATCTCTGTGTGTGAGTTGTATCCCCAGCAAAGTACCTGACCCAGTTCTGAAGGAGGCCCTCATTCGCGAATTTACGAAATTTGGAGAAATGAATGTAAAAGTTACTATTTCAGGAGACCAGAGAGTTGCTTATGTTAATTTTAGATACCCAGAAGACGCTCGCAATGCACGACATGCTAAAGGAAAGTTGGTGTTATTTGATCGACCAGTTAGAATAGAACCTGTTATAAAATACTACAGACGTAGAAGTAGTAGCCCAGAATTTCAAAGAGATTTTTACAAAGGTGGTGGTGGTGGAGGAAGGGGAAGCCCTCCTCCACAATTTAGACATGGTCCCCCCAGACCCCCTATGCGTGAATATCCACGGGATCCCCCTAAGCATATACCCAATGATGGGCCGCGTAGAGCTCCCAATGAAAAATTCCCCCATCATTTAGATCATGTGGACCCAGAATTTGACGATAAAGCAACAAGAACCTTGTTTGTTGGCAACCTAGATGTTAATATTTCCGATCCAGATCTTAAAGCTATATTTGAAAAATTTGGGGCAGTTGAAGACATTGACATAAAAAGACCACAAAGAGGTCAAGGCAATGCATATGCGTTTATTAAGTTCATGAATTTAGATTCAGCTCACAAAGCAAAAGTTGAAATGTCTGGCAAATATATTGGTCGTTTTCAGTGTAAGATTGGGTATGGTAAAGTGACACCAACGACTTGTTTGTGGATAGGTGGACTAGGACCAGGCATTAATTATGAGACTCTTGAAAGGGAATTTGATAGATTTGGGGTGATACATAGAATTGAATGGCCACAAAGTAAAAGCTATGCTTACGTTCTATATGACAGTATTGATGCTGCTCAGGCAGCATGTCAAGACATGAGAGGTGTTCAATTGGGTGGACAGAGTAAAAGACTGCGTGTTGACTTTGCAGATGTGTCTCATATTGGTTTGCCAAGCGCTAGTGGACCAGGTGTCGAAACCTTTCCTGATCGCGAAGGTGGATTTAGACCAGATAAACCAAGTCCATGGAAAGGTCCTGAAGAACGACGTAGAGACGATTGGATTCCTGAACCTGGCGAACCACACATAAGAAATCTGGATGGTCCCAGAGATGGTAGAATTAAACCTGATTGGGATAGATTTAGTGAAGAAAATGGTGACAGACGTCGACGACCTCGATCTCCAGGTGACTTTGGAAATGGTCCTAACTCCATAAAAAATAGAACCCCTGAAAGACGAGACTTTCATAGTGAACGTGATGACGGACGTCGCCTTCCTCCCCCAGGTACACCAAATCGTGACTTTGACCGGCCTGGTAGTCACCACCACACATCAGATTCTGGTATCGATAAAGACATGGGGAGGGATCGGTGTGAAACATTAGGGGATCTCATTCAAAATTTACCTGTAGCTTGGAACGGTGCGCTTATATTAAAGAGTAGTGCTTTTGCTGCTAGGATGCATGTGTTAAGTGGTGATGTGACAGTTGTTGACAACTTAATGAGAGACCCAACAACAACTGAGTCCCCAGTACTACGTATTACACAGAGATTAAGATTGGATCAACCTAAGTTAGACGATGTTTCGAGACGTATAACCCAATCAGGTGCACATGGCCATTGTATTTTGTTGGCTTTACCAAGTACTCTACAAAACTATGATGACTCAAACGGAGCTGTGCAACAGAGACCTTTACGTAACTTAGTACAGTATTTGAAACAAAAAGAAGCCGCTGGTGTCATTTCTTTGCCGCCCAATCCAACACAAGACAAGAATAATGTGGGGGTACTTCACGCTTTTCCACCATGCCAGTTTGGTTATAATTTTTTGTTGAAAAGATCCCCGCGATTACCCCCAGATCCCTTGCCAGAAGATTATCTTGTTGTAGTAGTTGTTTTAGGGGCTGCTTAAAAAGCAGTCAAGACTTTTATTATTATACAGCTCAAATTATTGTTATCATTGAATGTATTGTATGAAGTTCTTATATCCAAATCTGCTTTAATGCCATTATCAATACCCTTAATAAATGTAACTTAGCTTTTGTTAATGTACAGTACATGTCCATATATATATATAGGTTAGGTTGCAACTAAACTATGTAGTACTATGTACATGTGCAATGGTTTAGGCTATACATTGTTACCAAGAAATGTTTTCAAACTGTTAACTGTATAATTACCTATTATTTTTGAATGCACAAGTCTCTTTGTAGAAGTACCCGCCCTCTGAACTCATTTTGCTCTCATGGGCTAATCTCTCCTTCAGTTTTTACGAATATGGTCAAAGCATCATTAAAAATTATGAGGAAAAAAAACCAGACTTGTCAAGAGAATATGCTGCACGTATGGAAGAATGTATTGATAGGCTACTCATGTATTTAACAATTTGTCTAAAATTAGTCTTGTCTTTCTAGATTGATTTGAATTAATCATTATCACATGATCATCATTTAATTTGTATAAAAATTCTTGGCTGTGACTTCATACAATATAGAAAGACAGAAAATCTTGAGTCCAAAAAACGTGTTTGTGTTCGGCACTCGGCAGTTTCACATTACCAGTTTTAATAGAAAAGTTGTTCGGAAATATATGTAATTAATTTTGTATAATTTTTTGTTCTAAGTTGGTTTATTTTTTTACTTTTATGTATATCTTGCTTTTCATTTCATTATGATAAATACATAAATTTAAAGAATTAGCAACTTAACCCCTGACATTTAATGTTTACTCACCATTGATAGTGTCTTTAGTAAAAGAAAATGAAGGTGAGCATCAATTGAATGGCTTGGTCTGTCATATAGATTGGACAGATTTGGATCAATGAGATGGCTACAATATTTTGATTGGTTGAGAATCATGTAGTAAAAGCATGACCTTTCATTAAGAACAAAAATGTACTATGTGTTGTTGATTTTTTTTTTTTTTTTTTTGATTACTTTTGAATTTAGAATTACAATTGTATATTTAACAATAATTACATGTATTTGATTAATTTATTTAATAATTATTTCATGATAATTTAAATTTGTCCATTGAATATTATGAATACTGAATACTATGCCATAGATTGTTTAGATAATATCTGCCTGATACTTCACATATTGACAATAGGGATTGAGTTAATCCACGAAAAATATGTCTAAATTTCATTATTTTCGAAACAGCGTTATTCAATTGCATGCTGAATAGACGTACAGCATAAGTTAATTAGTAACGTTTCATACCCTTGGAAAATGTATAATCTCTGTTATTTTGAACTAGGATGAATATTTCGAAACAGACTTTCATGGAGCATTAGCTAATATTGTGTGAGCAATACAAATACTCTGACATTTAACATGTATGAATATGATACAATGGAAATAGTTTTAATTCCCAAATGACCATAAATTAAATTAGAATGAAGTTAGAATTTTGGGAGGAAATTTGAGTATAGTATTGCAGTAAAGTTAAAAATCATATTTGTGCACAATTTGATATTCATATAAAATATACATAAGTGTGATTTTAATTTCTGTTAAAAGATTCTTAGCCAGCTATTAATGAGTTGTTAACCTTATTTTTTTATTTTAGTTACATTTCTAATAACTTTGAAAATGATTAATATTGAAGATCCACAAATTAATGAAAATATTAAGATGTTTGTTACAGATTTTTCTTTTTCAAAGGTTAAAATGTTCTTGTGATTATTAAATTTCATTTTGTATGTGCTGAATTTTTTAAGCTTTGTCAAAGAATAATCGGACATTTAATTTATATCGTCATTTCAAATTTGTTGTGTTGTACGTTTTTTTAGCTCTATAATCAATGGCAATGCAGGGGTTATTATTTTTCTCAAGAATTTAGTACAAAATTGAAGAATGTTATGACCTATTACATCTACAGTAATTATGTTTGAATGGTGAAAAAAATAATTTGTGGCAGAGGAAAAAATTAATTGCTTGCGTGAGTTGAACAGGTCTACTGATTTCACACTTAATTAACTCAACATATACATTTGGTTGCATTCTATAACCACTTTTAGTGCCTTCTGAAAGTACCTAATTTAAATAGTAAAATTGAAAATGTATATTTCAAGGTGGGAGGGGGATGTAGTAAACATGAAGTTTGAGTTTTGTTATTTTAAATCAAAACCATAATAGTTCTCCATTTCATTGATACTTAAGAATTATTATTACTTCTACTTTAATGATTCTTTAATAATATTACATGTACATGTGAATATTTATTTTCAACAGGGAATTTTCTTGTGTGCATTCAGTGGAATGCAAGCCAAGATTATATTGTGTTTATTTATTGTGCTTCAGTAGATCTAACATGTGTTTTTTATGTGTAAATTGTGAAAGAACAAAAGGCTCTGTGATGAAAATGTGACAGTTAAAAAATAAGTGACTTCTGGAATCAGTTTTAAAAATAAGTGACTTCTGGAATCAGTTAAAAAAAAAAGTGACTTCTGGAATCAGTTAAAAAATTTGGTGTTCTTAGAAAAAAAAACTTGTGGAAAAGCAGTGGCCATACCAAAGTGTATATTATAATTAAGAACTAAGTGCTGATCTTCATTGAACTCGAGTGGTGAAATTTGTATGTGGTGTTATTATAATTTGTGTTATTCAGAAGACTAATAGTGAAATCATCAGACATTCAGTTTAGAAATGTGAAATCTATTTTAATCTTTTATGACAGAATCAACTTAATTCTGGTTAGTTGTAAATACCGCAAAAGGTGTTAAGGGTTTTCGATACGAAGTTTAATTTTTGCAGCTGTACAATCAAGCTTTCATATTTATGCTTTTGAGCTTCACGCGACGATACTATTTTATTTATGCACATATTCTTTTTTCGGAAGTGTCGTTTTTTGTTATTTTCGTGGAATGTTTCCAGATGAGCAAACAAGAAGTGTAATTGTCGTATGGCACATATTTGTTTTTAAAATACAGTTACACACTACCATGGTAGAACATGATGCAATGTGGTAGTTTTAAAACCATTCGGTATATGGTACCATTTGTGTTTTTCTGCATGTTCCATTCTAATATTACTATATCTACATGTCTATTTAGTGAGTAGTTTGTAGAACTTGATATCAAGCAGTGAGGTAGTACGGTATGTATTAACTATGGAAGACGGCATCAACCTATGGCCAAGAGGTAAACATCCAAGTGCTTATCTTTGTGTTGTGAGTTGTGGTTTTAAGTATATATATATTTTTTTTGCCCCATGTACTTCTTATGCTGTAACTATTTGGGCTTGATGATGCAGTTTTACTATAGAATAAACGTATATTGGAAAAAATTTCTAATATTCTGTGATATGTGATGTTATATAATGTTATATTCTGGTGATCTCAATAATATTCCCAGTGATTTGCAGAGATATATTGCAGTGGTACTTTCAGCCATTGGTGTTCTGGGATGGTTACAATAGCAACCAAACTGCAGACTCTCAAAGATCAGCAGTTTAACTGGATGTTAAGAATTTTAGGTGATTACCTGGTGACTGGACAAACTGTCCTGTTGAAATTATCCTCTTGGTTTTGGATGTGTCGAAAGAAAATAAAAAGTCCATTCACATTGCAACTGATAATTTGGGTGTGGTAATTTTATGAATTAATTTTATGGGGTGGGTTTGACAATATCTTCAAGTATTGGAAGTTCCAGAAATTGAATTCCTGTGTACATTTATGTTCCAGACAGTGTCATTTTTGACAGGATGAGCCCCATATGGCATTACCTGGTGACAAAAGGCAAACAATACATAGTTTGGTTGTATTGAAATTTATACTGTGCAATATCTGTTCTGTTTTTCTCCATTTTGTTGACACCAGTAAAGAGAATATTCCTCAGAAAGAAGGATAAGCTCTCATAAATTCTCAAAACGTACATTGCAGATGATATTTTTTAAGCAAAAACGACCCACTAGTGATCAACTGGAAAGTGTGTTTCTTTGATTTTAAATAAGACTAGTTTGTTTCAAGATGGATGTAATTCATGAAGTTTGAGCATAATAATGTTTTGTACTGGAATCACAATATGAATAATATTCATACTTGTGGTATGTGTTCAGATGAATCCAAGCTTGTAAACTGAAAAGTGCTCTAGATGTACCATGTTGGAAAGTGACATACAAATTCACACATTTTTGGATCGAAAGCCATGAGTTCTGTCCTGTGAATCAATGTAAAAACCATATCCATTTGGGAATTCCAATTCCTAAAATTGTGCAAAATGTTAATTTTAAAATGAAACCAACAGGAATATTGCAGCATGAAATAGGAGTTTTACATCTCAAGCAACCTGCCCTTCATTATCTTTTTGACTTGGTAACCAGGTGTCATAGTTAGAGATATATCACCAAGTCATCTAATGGGCAGGGGGCTTTAGTAGTTATTTTAAATAAACCAGTAAAAAATTGGGTGGGGGGGGTACAGATGACACTTCGTTCTCAAACAACTTAATACAGCGACACAGCAAGGTATGGCCATTCACTATTCTCATCACAGCTCGGAAAAAAGCCATCTATTATGCTTAATCTATCTCTGGTATCCGTTGTGGTTAGCCTTTGTTCAGCTACAATGTGTGGTGATTAGTGAGTGGCCAATCCTTGTTAAGACATGGCACATATATATGTCAAGATAAATATGGAGATATTCTGCACCTAAGACAGGAATTTAAGCTTACGTGAATATGCATTGATTTCGTGAAGCAGATTATAGGAACACCATTCACTTAAGTTTCATGTTGCAATAATTCTTTGTGGTTTGTGTCCCTGTGCTTCTGTTACAAAACTACTGTAACACAGATGACAATGATCATAACTCCATCCCATCAAAGCAAAGATTCGCCTGACATTAATGTATTTCAGCCCAAGGAACACAAAACTCACATGTGAACTGATCGAGACAATTTGGAGAAAAAATCGCATTCAAATTCTTTTTATGTTCATAATTTTAAGAACTGAGGGTTTTTAAAAATTCAACTGGGTTTAATTTGTGGAATACAGAAAGTGCTTACCAGGTGGTATGGTATTATCTACAATTTGTGATGATTCCAAAGTACCTGCAACCAAGAAGTTGGATTTGTGCTTATCTTGCATTGGTGCTCAAATTGCTTATAAAGTAGTTTGTGTGATGAGTGTACCCCATATATTAAGACCCTTTAGTTGAATTGTGGTAACCTGTCACATGACAATGTAGACACAGTGAATAATCTAGTCGTTTTTACTTAGAACATGCATTTTTAAAACATTAAAAAACTGATTTGACCAATGGCAGTGTCGCTTCACATTACATCCTTGTTTAATATTGTGAACTATCTAGAAACGTTTCATGCCATTCAAAATCTTTATTTAACGCCACATGTAAGTGTTCGAACATATTTCTATAACCGTTATCATTTTTCGGCCAAAGTCAATCTCTAAAGAACAAGTTTGTGCTTTATTTGTGTAAGTATTCTGTGCATTTTAAATGTACACATGTTAAATTTATTTTTCTTTATTTTAAGAACGTCCATTTTTATGGTACCTCTTTACAGTACCTGGTGTTAATTTATTTTCAGAACTATTTTTTTTACAAATGTTATATATTTGAATAAATTGTTTTTTAAGAGTTTACAAGCTCATGCAATTTACGACACCCGTTTTTAATTTTAAGACAACAGTTCTGTTAAGTGCTCCTTGATTTTTAGTTATATATATATCTTCCAAATCCGTATCTATTTCATACACGTACAGATACTTGGTTGTGAAATAGTAACACCTCGAACCTGCTTTTAAACGCCCTAATTGACATGTGTTCGTATATTGTGCGCCCCCCATCCGTCTGTCGTCCACAATTACTTGTGAAAGCTGAAGAGCCTAAGTCACCATCACATTGAAATATTGCGTGGACACAGTAGAGCCTAGCCAATTGTTGATGGTTCCAATGAATGCTTCGGTATAGGACTGACAACCCCCCTTTGCTGGGCTGTTGTGGGCATATTTCGTTGCCTGGCAACCGTTTTCAAACACGCTTTTCTATCTTAAAATATAATTGAACTTCACGTACAGAAACAAGTAGATGTCACAGAGAACACCACACAGTTACGGCCAGCACCGATGTGACAGTCCAAGTTAACCACCCTTTAACCTTTGCTGGTCAGTTCTGATGCTCTGTAACCTGGGTGTGCTTCACGTATCAAATAACAAATATAGTAACCGAAAATTGCCTGGATTTATGACACTTCAAGAGGGAATTTACACTCAAAGCCAATAAAAACGCAACTTCAAATTCAAAGTTTATTTACTGCCACAACTTTTAAGAAATGTACATAACATTTGACAAAATTGAGATAACAAGTATCTGTGGATAATTTCATGAATGAATTCACTACAAATGCACAAAACCGAAATGTCAGAGAACCATGAAACAAATCAGGGGTCAGCTGAAGTCAATACATCTTGGTATTCCACCCCGAGCTCTTGCACATGCCTGCAGTCACTTGGCCTGGACTGGCACAGATGTCTCACTACACGCCGTGGGATTGTTTGCCAATGATCTTGGAATGCCTGTGCATGGCTTGAGTCAACGCCGGATTAACCAATGGGCACAGGCCCCAGGGCCCCCACATCAGGAGGCCCCTCACAAAAATCTCAGTTGCGCGCTTCGAGCATGGTCGGACCGAGGACTCCAACGGCCGGTGACCTAGTGACGGGGTCCCTCCGATGCTCCGAGGGCCCTCCATCGGAAGTCCCTTGGGCCCCCTCAATCCATCGTGTGTTTTGCGATCGACATCCGTGAATTCGGTGTAATCCGGTGATGGGTATAACTCAACACATGTTTTTTTTATTGTCGTGAGATCTTCTATGGGACCGAACATCGTCTAACTCGAACTATTGTATAACTCGAACAAATTACACGTCCCCATCATTTCGAGTAGCGCGAATTTTGCCTCAGATTAACGTACGCTTGTACATGTACATGTATATAAGCTGTAGTTGTTGTTGTTGTTGATATTTGTTGTTGGTATAAGCTGAATTTGATGAGATGCACATCATGATCACACGAAATATTCAGATAGTTCTTGATTAAATCTCGTATTACCATTTTGTTCGTCAAAAATCGAGACCAGCTTGGTGCTAACGTTACGGCCTCCATTCATCAAATTAATCATCGTGGGGAATATAATACGATTCCGAATCGAAAGTGACCCCGTTATTTATCGCTGAGCAACTACAAAATTAGGTTTGATGTCGCTCTGCTCACTTACAGTGGCGGATTTAACGGGCACAATGGACTCCAGTCCCCTCCTCTAGAAATGTCATCATTTCATAGCACTCGCATGAATTGGTCCTCTGAAATAACGCCAGAATGTGCTAATTTTGTGGCAGAATTTAATTTTTTTCTCGGGGAGGTACTTCTAAATGGCTCCGACACAAGTGCCTGAAATACCAATAAATCACGTTTCTGGCCTCCAATTTCTGAAAATTTCTTGGGGGGGGGGGGAAACCCCCAGACCCTCCTCGCTCGCGGTTAGTGATCAGGGGCCCCCCACATGTTCCAGGCCCCAGGGCCCCCCACCATGGTTAATCCGGCATTGGCTTGAGTTCGAACCCGTCGTCTAAGTTCACCATAAAAGTGTTCGATCGGGAGAAATGGCGGGCCAATCCATAACACGGACATGATGATTGTTCAGCAAGTCTATTGTCAACCTGACAGTTTGGGGTCGAGCAGATACCCCTGATTTGCGGCACATTGCTGACTGGCAAGTCGATGGCGATGCAAAAGGATTTGAGCTTGGTAACGTCGATGGCAGTGTAACCCAAGAGCAGCCAGCCAGGCGCCTTCTGACTGATATAGAGGGGGGATCTGACTTTGCCGTGGTCCACGAGTTCCCCTGGCAGTAGCAGTAGCTGACTGGAACCTGTTGTGCAGATGCAATAAGTCGGATGTGACGATCTTGAGCAGTGGTTATTACCATTGGCGCTCCAGGTCGGGTACATCGGCAATTCTTATAGTGTCGAGGAAGAGGCGTCTGAGGCGAGCAATGGTCGATGGGTAGACATTTCAGTGTCTGGCGACGGCTACCGGTGAAGTACTCTGATCCAGCCTACCAATAGCTCGGTTCCTGTTTTTTTTTGTAAAGCGTTGCATTTTTCCGAAGTGATGAATGTTGAAATTTTGATCTGTATGTAAAGGGTCAGAGTGCAGGGAATGCACATACAACACGTGTTACCTGGGACTGTTTAAAATCGTGAAAAAAAAGACAAGTGTTGCATTTGCATGAACATAGTTCATCACCGAGAACTGAAATTGAGTTCAAACCCAGACAAGTTTTACCCATGTATAATATTTACCAGAAATATTTTACGGATTAGGCATAGCGTTTTTAATGGCTTCGGGAATTACTTGGTCAAGTCTTCTTTTAGACCCACTGTCATTTATTTAGAAGTATATTGTCGTCACATCTGCCTTGGCATAATTTTTGTAAAAAGGTCTACGGGTTATCCGGCTAGTCCAAATGAGGAAGGATTGTTCGCAGAGTTACTGACCCTGTCACCGAAATCGTCTTAGGGCACTACATATCTGAATTGTTTTACCCTTGCTTTATGGAGAATGGATTCTTCTGCCCGCCCGATGCCTCTGCTTTTAATTGACGTAGAATGTTCACACTTCGGTTTTAATGTTCACTTGGTGGATGTCTTGACTGAGTGAGATGGTTTGTGATTAGCCTGGTGTTTTGACCAAGTTCGATGTTGAGCATTTTATGCAAAGGCCAAGTGGGGAAATCAGGGACTCTGCTTCTAATAATAGAAATTTTAGGCCACGAGATTAATCCGAAACATGGCTATTTATACTATGGACAATGTTACTCGGAAGTCCAAGAAATGGGTTTTAATGTCCCACTACCCTGCTCCAATCAAGACGGGCATACGCCATGGTGTGTGTAATAGGAGAATATTTTGCCCGGACAACGGTGTGTCCACCAATGAATCTTTTACGTGCATCCCAATAGACGTTTGTTCTTACCAGGCCCTTATTTCCTCGGTAGTGCCTACAATGCAACTCTCCGTAATCCTGTTATTTTTTTAAATCAGTAATCAACACATCATGTTTATAAACTTTTATTTATTTTCAAACTTGGTCGTGTAATTCTTTTATGCTGATCTTTCCAACAAACGGCAAAGTAAAATGTCCAATATATACGTTTCCATTGTGTTCATATCCTTCACCAACAGCTCTTAAAAGCGTACCCGTTGGTTCATGATAGCTCTTTATTATTTCACCGACAGGGCTGACCTCCAGTAAAATGGCATGACGTGGTAAGAATATATCAAACATAGATAATGGAGTAACCTGTGTTAATGAAAAAATTTAAACTGACAACATAAGTAGATATAAGTTTAGTAGTAGCTAGAGCTTTTAAAAAAGGAAAGCTGAATTAAACGGAGAATGCTTTATACTGGACCCTTACCAATCATTCAAACAGTTGTCTTCTGGATAGCGAGAATGTGGAGAATAAACCTTTGCAACTATCGATTTTGTAACGCATGGAAGCTATAAATACCAGGCCCGTGGTCAGCGGGGCCAAGGGGGGGGGGGGGGGGGGGGTCAATGCCCCCTGAAAAAAAATGTTTTGCCCCCTCCCCCGAATGAAAATTTGCCTACAATAACTCTAAAATACCTACTGTAGACTGTGTCGGGTGTACCCCCTTAAAATTCACTACCCCTCTGCAGCCAGCAAGCTGGGCTATGGGCTTGATTAATACTGTCCCAGATATTTCATTATTGGTATCAGCAGAACAACCCAGAATGATTATGGACTTTTCTCGTGTGGGGAATAAATGTCAGCGTGTATGCATTTAACTTCAGAGGCTTGTGGGGGGAACTTCAGGGCTGTGTGTGGTTTCACAGATTCCATATTTGTATGTGTTATATAACAGAGGATAACTCGCAACTTAAATCTAAAGACCCCATTTGTTTACAAAATTTTTACCGCATTTTAAAGGGACCATAACATTCTTGCTGGCTTGGTAGCTCCAGAAAATAAATAATACCCTTATTCTAAGTACTAGATGTTTAAATGTCCTACCTGTTGTGTAAATTATCCATTACAACCTATTTTATTTGTCCAGAGGGTTCGAAAATATTTTAAAATCCAAGTCACATTTGAAAAGGTTTACGTTAGACTTTTCAAATCAATTGGTTGAATTTTTCCAATTTTTTAAATTAGGTGTGTTAAGATGAAATTTATATCATCATTTAATTGGAATATTCTAAAATAATACAATTTGTTAACCAGAATGAAGATTGGGACATATTTTTCAGTTACAACAAGAGTGTTATTGGGGCTTTAAGAGTTGATAATACCGATTATTGGTAATTGAACAGACGCGTGTTCCGAATTTTGTTCGTAAACAACTTACCTTGGTTAATAATCTTTTTATAGCAGGATATGGTCCAATTATATCAAGAAAGGGTCCAAGATAACTGGAACCCTCAAACTTAACTGAACCAAGTCCAACGAAAAAGTTACCAGCACTGTTTAACTTGACGTTGTCTGGATAACCAGGTAAATTGTCTGTGAAAACTTCTGATTGGCCAGATAATGGCCCTGTTAGATGGTATCTGTGATAATAAATAGATAGTCAACGAAGGCCGTTAAAGATTAACGATATTGTAGGTAGGCATTAAACGGAAAGTGGCTGTTAGCGCTTTCCGCATTATATTCGTCTCTGAATATCAACCGAATCTATGGTAACTAAGGGTGTTAGAGCTATAATTAAATTTCAATATCTATTTAATCATGTCTCATCTTTATACACTGCAACAGGGATTAACATTTCAGTGATAAACGGCTACTATATGTTTCTTTGACCCGATTCGCTATTATCCAAGAGTATATTATTATGATTCGGAACAACACCCAAGATATGAGCTGCCCAAGCCTCTGGTGTTACATGAGCAGAAGTATCAAAAAGTAGTGACTAAATTCTTACTTTGTTAATTTACTTATGCTCATTTCAGCAATTACTAAGTAGGATTCATCTGATGACAAGGCTAGACCATTAGCTAGATACAAGCCATCTAATAAGACTTTTACTTCATCTGTTTTTGGATCATACTCGATTAATCTACCGAGGTTGTTCGTCTCAATTACCTATGGAAATAATAATAACAATGATAGAGGGGGTGGGTCAAATTCTGGGCATTATTATTTAAGTTGCGGTTATCCTGCGCACATTTTTTTTAATGATACAAGAGATTGCAGTCGATACCAAAAAGTTTCTACGTGGCTAAGTAAAGAGGACGCAAAACGCACTTTGCGTCATTGGTTTAGGGTTTCTGCGCTCCCTGTCGGATGAAAAAGGTCATGTGGTGTCAATACGGTTTTCAATGCTATTTGCTGATCTGTATCTTGCTCCTCGTGCAAAATCAGTGGTCACCACATCCCTGAAAGTCCATTCAAATAAACAGTATTTTTAAAGAGCCAAACAGGGGCATTGGGGCGATGGGTGGCATTGCAGTTTTATTTTGTTTTTGTCCGGATGGGAGCCTGGCATAAAAATGTCACACTTTTACACAGTTGTATATTTAAAGAATCAGCTGGACAAGGAGTGAAAATATACCGGGGTAAAACTCAAATTGTCCCCTAAAAAAGACATATTTAGTAACATGAATGTTCATAGTATAGAGAAATTTACAGTTTTACAATTCATATATATATACCTCGTATCTGTAATTACGTCGATCCCACTTAGTACTCGAATCTGTAAAATATATCATCCCATCTTTTCTGATCTCCAGTCCATTGAGAAATCGTAGTGGTTCCTTCAACTTATCTGAAAATGAATCAAAAATGTTCATTGCTTGCAATTACATTACACTATAATACAGTTCAATTCAGAGATACAATTTTTTTTTGTTTTGAACAAAGGTAACATATACACGTTCATTGGGCGTGAAGTTTAAGTCCATTCTTTTGAATTCAGTCGAGTTTCTTTCTTGCTTAAATGAAACGATAAAATTCATACTACTCGGTACATTTCCATTTATCTATTATAAAATGCTATTTTTTACCCGAATTTGGTGAGAGTAGTGTTTTTTGTTGTTTTGTTTTTAAATTGACCTGGATTAAACCTTTATAAGCATCTACTAACACAAGGTTGCCATCTTTGTCCACTTTCATTCCTTTGGGTCGTCCACATTCTGGCTCTAATTTAAACGATCCTGGTAAAATATAAACATTAAGGAATCAATGTAGCGGAAAGCTATCGTAGGATTTGGGTATCGTTTCGATTTGAATAAATCTGTAAGCAGTTTGGAAGGCCAGATTTTGGTAATCGTAATTTGGGACTGAATTTAAAAAACAAGCTTTGTACCCATTTGATTTAAATGGCCTTACCACAATCAACATGATCTATTCCGGTTCTTGTTATTAATTCCAGTTTATCACCTTTAAATGACCAAATTTTACCATCTCCAGACCCAGTAAATATAGTACCTGTTGAAAATGAATATATCATTTATACAACTTTTTTTATAACGATAACTCCGGAATTTCTCGATCCAGTGTTGTGGGTTTGGCATCCCCTGTTTGGATTGGTAGGCCTACCTTATATTATTCAGTAACCAAAACGCGATACTTTTTCACTCGAATCTCATGCACATTACATTATCTCAACACTTTCAGCTACAATCTTTTGGCTATGTCTGTGTAAAAGAATATTAAGTTTTAAGTGTTATAACTTACCATCACTCGCAGCAGCAAATGATTCTGGACCAATTACTTTGCCTTCAAATAGCTTCTGTACATTTGTAAGTGCGTTGTTCACTTTTAAGCTCCCTTCCAGGCGTGGTAAGGTAGAATTAAATCTATAGGTAACAAGCGGGTGTCATGCAAGATACGCTCACGTTTTGCAAGAGATGGCCAGAGAACAAGCTAAGAAAGTGATTTTTTGTACAATCAGGGACCATAATCTAGGACGTTACAGTCCGATATGCACCAATGTCAAAAGGAACCGCGATCTTTGGTTTGTAAACATATAAAAAAAATGTATGTTTTAAGTTTCATCGAAATTGGAAAGAAGTTGTGACCTCTAGAGTGTCCACAAGATGCAAACATGATTTTTCGTATAACCAGGCGCCGTAATCCATGAAAGTACGGTCTTTGAGATATAAACCGAGATTTCAAACTTTGTAAAAATCAAATAAATATTGTGATCTTTAGACTTCCAACAAATAAAATGTGAACCGGCGGACAGACGATAATTACTTCCACGTAAAATGTGGGCGTATATAAGTTAAAATGATATAACGCAATTGTAACATGGAGCAAAGTGGTCATTCTGTGCCATACGTGAAATTTGGTTATATGAAAGTCAGACCATAAGGACAGATTATAGGGACACCACTCTTTAATTAGGAACACCCGTTGCATTACCTTTACAGCAAAGCTCATTCGCCAATTTTCCCCAAACGATGGCCGTGCTCCTTTCACCCAAAATCGAATAAGCCAGGTCTCATGCATATTCCTGAAGCAATGGCGCGAGAAATCCCAAGTGGATTAGTTCTAATCAAACGAAACACTGCGCAGGAGTATGGGTCTCATGAAGTGTCAGCTAAAATTTAGTATTACACCTTCCTCGGCCATAATAAGCACATAAATACAATTTTAGGAGCAACTTTGTTTACATTTTCCATTTTTTCGGTGATTTGAAACGGATGACCCAGGACATGTTATACTCCAGGTATTGAATGGAGTATGCACTAACAGTTAGAACGTTCTTAATAGCAACATATTTTTCTATGGCATTTTAGGGACCGTGGTGGCTGAGTAAGTAAGGCGCTAACTCGCTAGTCTGGGTATTGGCTTAGAAAGTTTCTCGCGATTTTCAGGGATTAACCCAGTCGGTGCAGAAAAGTGAGACGTTAAACCCCACTTCATTCCGTTCCCATCTTAGTTTATATCAATCATTGTTATAAAGATTATTGTGGCTTGGTTGAAATATCACTCTGCTATAATAAACGGTAAAAAGTGATCTGTGTATAACAGTCTTAGCGACTGATGAGATTGAGAGAAGGAGAAAGATCGTGATCTTCAGTCATTTCCTTGAATAAACAATATAATTTCCATTGGAATTCAATATCTTAACAAATTGTTTTCAACTACATGTATTAAATTTAGTTGAAATGGATATAAACGCCTTTATAAAATGTGGATTGATATCTCCTGTATTTAATAAAATAAATACTTTGTCATTAATAAATGGTTTCCTCTGCGGAGAATTGTTGTATTTTGTTTTTTGATTTACCATAGTTTTCACTATTGTTCATTGCATTGTATAGTGAATCTTTCTCAAATGAGTTAAATAATTACTAGAAAGGGGTATAAAATAACCATGGAAACTAATTGGCCACCGTAGACCTGGAATGTTTTATTGATATTATAAAAATAATTGATATATTTACGTGTATGGTTTGGGATCAATTGGCGAAGGTATCAAGTAAAGAACAGCCACGGCAAATGCTGCAACTCCCACAGATATAGATTGAAAACTGTAAATAAAAGATATTATAACTTTGGTAAATACGTCTTCATTAGCCCAGTTGGAGCATAACAGTGGGACGTTAAATCCTAGATCAACCCATGACTGTTGTACATGGTAATACCAAAGGTTGTGGAAAGTAAGTAAAACGTCTCTGTGGAACATGCTAGATTCAATATCAACAGTTTGAATAAGATAACGGATTATGATATTATAAAGAGTTTTATTACAAAAACAAACCATTTAACAAAAAGAATGGGTTGACCATAGCAAAATTATAATCACTTTATATACCATATTCCATACTGTTCCTGATACTATTATAATGAATTCATTACATTTTAGCATTTATTTGTGTCTACCTATCTTCATTCGTAATGTTATTATAACTGATGTTATTAATGTGCTATTAAAACATGCACGTAATCCAGTTATTTAAGAATGACTTCGCGTCAATGGTACTGGTCAAAAATAAAATAACCGATTTCAAAATTAATTAGTCTGTCTTTGTTGTAAATATACCACCTATAAAGCTATATTGCATTTATGTTTCAATGTCGACACAGTAAGCATAACATGTTTATTCAATTCAATTTACCTGCACATTTTACAATGGTTTTCGGGGATTTTATTTAACGCTCGCCAAGAATGTTTTGTTATAAATGTTTAATGTTTCACCAGACTTAATAATTATCCATTAAATGCTTTGAGCTGAGGTAGAAAATGGGTGTAATCTAGGGATTAATTGGAAAGCTCTGAAGTAAATCCTATACACTCTTGCAACCCTCGTAAATTTAAAAAGCTATTTTAGGGGATCTGTAACTTGAACTGAATTTAACTCACCTTTCAAACATTTTTGGAATTTCCTATGCAGTAAATGAGGTCACTACAATTCTAATTCGTGACAGTTAATGCATTTTGCTCCATACCAGACTACAAGTGACAAAAGTAACGGTCACATTGACTGGTCAGTCAACACAAAGAGGTCAGCTTGACCAATTTCACGTCTGGTTTATGTTATCATAGACAAGCAAACAATTGATCATACTCCAATGACTTGATATAATCAAAAAGTTTCAAGTTGTGACTTACTAAAGACACTTCAAGGCGGAATAACTTTACTTTGAATATAGAATACGAATAGAATGTTGTAAATAAAATGAATAAGTTACTGTTCCAAAAGGTCTAATAATCAATACACACTCTATTATCTGCAGGGGCAGTGTTTACTCGAACAGGCAGAAAAGGAGAAAAAAACGCAAGCCAACTCGTCATTAATAAAAAATATGTCGTTTTTTCTGAAATCGCATCACGTTATATTATATTGTTTATTTACAATATATTGCAATGTATCGCTATGACTAATGTGAATTATAGGAATACAAAAATAGCCGTTTAATATAAATTAATATCCCATTTAATTTGTTATAGGAATACAAAAATAGCCATTTATTATGAAATAATATCTCAATTAGTTTGTTAATTGTTTGCGTTTTATCTTGATTTTATTAAGGCTAGGTTCCCATTGTCGTGCGATGCGTTACGATAGGATTCTTCCTATTGACGATCTGGTACATGTACGTGCAGATACGTTCAAATGTGTCAAGATGAATCACGAATACTTCACGATTTCTATCGTAGCGCGAATCGTGATAGTGGAAACCTAGCGTAAAGCAAGATAGTATAATAATAATCAATATCAAAAATGTCTCGCTGAAATGTATACTATTGTTAGAAATTAAGGACAGGGATCGGCTCTGCTATTATCATGAAACAAACAATAAATGAACTGAAATGGGGTTTAATGTCCTACTGCGAACTGGGCTAATAAAGACGGGCATGCGCCATACACAGTGATATGAGGGAAATTTTGCCCGGACAGCGGCACTACAGCCCACTCTTATATCGAATTCCAATTGTCAATGGCTCTTTTGCGTGCACGCCAAATATGTACACGGGGCTTCGCTTTTTCGTACCATCCGAACGACTAGACAGCTGTCCTTGTCAGGCCCGGGTCCTGCATCGCTGACAGGGGAGAACCACGACGGAAAATCTGGATGAACTTTCTCGGTCAATGCAGGGATCGAACACCTGACCTCAAGGCTAGCGAGCCTGCGTCTTACCCACGTAGCACCGTGATCTCCAAAATAAACAAAAAACAAATTATAATTTTTTGATACCCTTTATTATAAACTATACATTTCCATAATGATTTATTTAAAGTAGCTAAATCGCTAACATCTGGGACCTAGAAATCGACAGAAATGGGTAGCAACGCATTTAATACTGTAATATGAATTATATAATGGTTTCCGTTTTTACTCTAATTTCAAATCAGTTATGTTCCGCAAAATAAGCCAGTAGTTTCAATCGAACACAAATTTCTAGCGTCTGTTTATTCCAGTCTACATATTAGTCTGGATGGGTCCCCAAAACTTGACGAAAAATAGGTCATTGTCTGGATTATCCAGTCTTTTAAGTTACCACGTACTGAATCTATCAAAACAGCTCGCTTGTCAACGATGACACTCTTTAAAATTTTGTTGTGTAAAGGTTTCAATTGAAATGGTAATTTTCTCTCGTCATGAATCAGACGTATGGCTTCTCACAATCTTCTTAATTCTTCATCGCGATGCATGCTTATTCCTCGTCTCTATTTTGTTTCTAATAATAGATGTGCCAAGTGAATTGTGGGATATATTTCAACCACGCTTTATAGAATCTAGCAAAATCGGCCCGGCTTCATAGGATCTAGCACTTACCGATACTTTCATTGGATACTTTAGCCAAAAGGTTCCATTGCCCATGCGTAACCAAATGTTTGGTTTTTTATGTGGTAGATTATCCAGTAATTTTCGTCAAAAATTGAGAACCGACCCAGACCCTCCGTGCGTTGAAGACTATGGGGTTCTGGGTGACAGAGACTATTTGATTTGGTGCAACGTGTCTAGCCTCGTTCCCCTTGTCTCTTACTAGAACCCTGGGTAAAACGCATTATAGTACACGATTCGTGTACCAATGGTAAAATGTTTATTTTGTTTTAAATGTTGCATATCAGAAGCCCATCGTTTTCCGATAAGATCAAAGCATCAATGTCGATTTAAATTGACAAATAATTCGCGTTTTCAAAGTTGAAGATTTTGGATGATACTGAGTTAGAGACTTAGCTACTTTAAGCTAGATTCACCCTAGAAACCAAACAATATTACACCGTAATCATTGAATCAACGGGAAAACACGCAAATCCTGTGGATTATACATCCGTGTCTTAATTTCCGTCTATATAAACTGCTGGAACACCACTACAAAATAAGTCACGCTGTTCTAATATCATCATGGGAATTCTGGCGCAATGCCAGAATTAGTGTCTTAAGGGAGCGTTAGGTGAGACCTCAACCCGAACGCGGTGGTCCCATTTGATTGCTTATGGTGAACATGGTTTATTTTTGGTTCGTTGGGAAATCCGCGGCGATAGCCTCCACAGAGTGAATTTTTGAGAACAGTTGGCGTAGACGATTTTTGTTTGCCAATCACAGTGCGAGTTCATTTTTTGAAAAAAACAAAAAATACCCCCATGATCAAATCCGTTTCATCAGCGAAATTCGTAGCGACCAGGGGATGCGTTCGTAAATGGCCATTAACAGCCGAACGGAATGTCTAAACCGATAAAATCAGGGACGATTTAAGGTTTATCATGGGGAGGCTATGGCTGTACTATTCTGAGGGCCCTCTTTCGCGCGTGGGGGGGGGGGGGCGTCTGGGGGGGGGGGCGTCTTGATTGATGATTTTTATGCCAATGCAATGACTGCATTCTCATTCACGATTCAGTAATGGATTCGACAGTAACAGTGTATAGAAAACGATCGACTCGGACCTGCGACCTTATCCATTGGCCAGAAGGGCCCTTTGTCAGACATGGGGACCTTTTGTCTGTCTTTAGGGCCCCCTAACTAGGGTACATTTTCATTTTTCTCATCGGTTTTAGCATTTTTCTCCCGTTTTATTTCTCCAATTTCTTTGATTTTTTTTTCGCGAGGAGGCTGGCGCCTCCAGCGCCTCAGCTATAAATCGCCTTTGGATAGAATAGAATATCAAACGTATCATCATTAAAAACAAAACACCGTTTCAGGGGCGGATCCAGAGGGGGGGGGGGGGCTCAGCTACATAAAAAAAATAATGCCTTGCATCAATGAAATTACATCACAAAGTCATCCTACATCAGTATAAAAACGATTTCTCTGTTTAAAAAACTCAATTTGAATGTATGCCTATGTAATTTAGAGACGATGATGGCAGATTTCCGTAACCGAAACCTGGCAAACCCCTCCTGCAAAAATTCCTGGATCCGCCCCTGCGTTTCCTATCCCAAAAGTCAATTTAAGAGACCAAATTCCAACACTGATATAGGGAGCGGCCATACAGGAAAGGTGCCCGCGAAATAAT
The DNA here is from genome assembly GCA_948474765.1 of Patella depressa. Taxonomy (NCBI): domain Eukaryota; kingdom Metazoa; phylum Mollusca; class Gastropoda; family Patellidae; genus Patella; species Patella depressa. The sequence goes on from OX419721.1 coordinate 36,017,895, forward strand.
ATTAATTCATATATCCTGATGAGCTTGAAATTAAAAATACTACTGACAGTGACAATTACGCTTCCTACTTGGATCTGCGTCTCGATTTTGACAATTGCCATAGACTCAGTGTTCAATTGTATGATAAACGTTATGACTTTGACTTTCCGATTGTTAACTTTCCATTTATTAGTAGTAACATTCCTGTATCACCAGCTTATGGAGTGTTTGTGTCTCAGCTTATTCGTTACGCGAGAGCTTGTTCTTTTTATTCTGATTTTTTAAGTAGATCGAGACATTTGTCAACTAAGCTTCAACTACAAGGATACTTACGCACTAAACTTATAAAATCCTTTAAAAAGTTTTATGGCCGTCATATTGCCTTGATTGGTAAATATAACATGTCGCTCTCAGCTATTATTCTTGATATATTTAATTGACGCGTATCCTATTTACTATCTCTCTGATTATGTCTACTACACCGTTAACAATGTTCATCGCGTGCATTTTGCATACCTATAGTCCATTGGCCAATCACGTTATTTTACCTACATTTTGCCTAGTAGTTTGGATGCAGCGATGGCGGATGTGGCGCGCCAGGCAGGGTAAGCTTACTCTTCCGGACACCTGTTACCACTGTTTGTTGTGTATTTCGTACACGATGAACAGTCCATTTGCTGATTACACTACTTTGCCTAACTATTTTGCCTATTACGTTCTTTAGGACTTCGATTTTTGCCTAATGGTTTGGATTGTTCGTACTTGGTTTTATTTTATTAATAACACTCATGTTGAACATTTCCCCATTGTTGGCCAGACTTATTTTAGCAATTGAGTTTGCCCGATAAAGGAAAAATTAGGGGGTTAAGGGTGCTGCCCACTGCCCCCGCCCCCCCTTACACCTATGTATGTATTTATTATAACGAGTCTCTTCTTGTCCAGATATGGCATGTCCATGGACGTATACAAACCATGGGTAAACTGCAAGTTATACTTGCCTAGTGTGGCTTATAGCTCATGTCCATCGGAAGGTTGAAAGTTCTAATCCATGGTCTAAATTTAGACTATACGATCCATATCTAAAGTTCTACTCCACAGTCTAAATTTAGACTAACCGATATATGTTTAGATGATAATATTATCCAATGAGGTGAAGACATTTATTAACGCCCCAAAACCGGATGTTTACATCACTAATAAACAAGCGTGTGCGTGTTTTTGTTGATTTTGATAATATAATTATCATTTAATTTAATTTTTGGACTAAGTTAGACGTAAAATGATTGCTGACGGTAATCACGTTTTAATGCCAGTTGAAGCGGAAGCGTTTATTGAGGAACTGACAAAAATTGACTTGAAAGATGTCGGGAATCCAAGGTATAATTATAAATGATAAATACGAAGAAGTTTATTTTGATGAAATATTTATTCTGAAAAAAACAAAAATACATAATGTAGGATAATTAAGGTGACATTACTATCAAAACTGTTTAAGGACACAGTATGTAGGTATTAGATATGAATTATCAATCTGTTTCACAGAGAATTTCTTACGAATTATCTCTGTAACAGACGACTGTCCACAACAGGTGCGTTGAGTGCACGCGCCGTTAGTCATTGGCTCAACGGCTCGTGCAATGTTTACTTAACACCTAACTGCTTCGGGCAAAATGATGCATTTTACTCATTTTAATACCCATTTACACTAAATAGGAAATATTTTTTAACTACAAATACTTTAAACGTCTTTATTTATTTTTCTTTTACCTCAAAAAAATCTTTGAGAATTTAATTTGTCGGAGGAAAAAAGTTAATATGCCGTACTCATTAAGCCTCGTCAATGTCATGCTTATCAGTGATTGTGAGAGAGAGAGAAATGGGGTTTAACGTCCACTCAACACAAACTAGGTCATTTCGGGACTAACATATGGTTTAATTTTATTTCAATAATTCGCTTGCGCGTAGGGGTCTTTAGCAGTGGGAGGAAACCGGAGTGCCCGGAGGAAACCCACGAGGTTGAATCAGTGATTGTAGCGGCCAAGCGAATATTCACTGCGGGATCAGTTTGATGAATTATATTACCATCATCAGTACATTTATATTCTGTTTTTGTGGCATGCATGATGTCTGTTTTTCTAATCAGTTTAATGTTAGTAAATGTTCGGCAAAATATTTGAAAAGATCTAGCAGAATTATTAAACATTTTGTCATACTATTATTTTTTTTTTTTTTTGATTAGATGGAGTCAGCAACATGAAAGAATTGAAAAGATTAATATGCAAGGTGTAGTTAGTGCAACCCAACAATCAGATGAATTTGTTAAAGAATTTTTGATAACATTCGAAAAGGTAGACTATGTATAAAATTTATTACTTTCTTATTTATTAAATTTTACATATTTTTACTCTAGGAATGATTTTAGAAAGCAGGGAGGAGGAAGGTGAACAGATAATTTAAAAGACTCCCCTCCCCCATTTATTCCCATCTATTATAGCCACCAGTTAAAATAATTCAAGTCACACACCCAGAGGTCGCAGTGGATCAATTTCGAGTTGCGTAAAAATACGCAGACATCCCAAAATTTCGCGTTTTTGCCGTCCAAATCTGCGTGACTTAGAGCCTCTCAAAATACTCATTGGAAGCAAGTCAAGTCGTTTTGTGAACAACTCTATTTTAAGAGTCCTTAATTCATTGATAAGCCTATTGTATTTAGTCAAATGTCGACTGGAGGTTAGCGGCATCAGCATATCTTAGATCTATGGTTGACGGCGCAGCCATTTCAATCTTTCACTTCGACAGGAAGTAAAGAGAAAACTATCGCTAGGAAAGCCAACATTTGATTGGCTGAATGTAAACAGTATATCGTGTTCTAGCCAATCCAAAGTCTTATATGAAATGCACTTTATTGCTTCCAATGGTAGGACCGTCTTCAATCTAGAGTTCTCCGGCAAAATAGGGATGTCTCAGGATAGCCACGAACTTATGAATGAAATGAGAAGAGATATAAAAAGCAACGGCGACTGTGTGCCTATAGGTGTGTAAATGAGGCGTGAAGCATGTAAATTGTGCAAACTACGATATAGAATAATCTAATTATTCTCACGTCGGGGGAAGTTTTCTGCGTGTAAATTACGCAGCGTCCAACAATATTTGCGTTTATTTTGGAAAAAATATGCGATATACGCGGATTTTTGCGTGACTGCGACCTCTGCACACACCATTTGAACTGATTGTGTTTTTATTTTAACAAAAGGAGCAAAACTGCCGGACGTTAAACCCCATTTCATTTCATTTATATTAACTGCAGCAAACACTAACATTATTATACAACTTTAACTTTTAGTGAGGCATTACCACTTTCGCTTAGAAAATAAACGTAATTGTTTATGTTAACATATATATACACATCTATCAAAAATTCAATCATTTACATGAACTAACATTGAGCTGCATATATCGAGTCAGCTGCGGTTAAGCTATTGGAAAAACATATAATCCTTGAGTGGCATTTAGCGATAGCATATTAAAAAACATGATTTATATGGAAAACAATTACTTGTTTATACATATACATGTATATACAATATCTTTCAACAAGTATTCTCTTACTGTTTTTGAGTAGGCCTACAAATGACTTGTTGACTTGTTGAACATAAATTGACACTGTCTCAGGTTCATACATAGATTTTCAGGTTTTTTTTCTCCAATTCTGCACTCAATCTACCAAAGTTATTAAACCTTTTTAATCTGATTTTTGTACTATGGGTGAAAAGTGATTAAATATGTATAATTATTTTTATCTGTTTTAGCTTCCACTTCTTATACATGATCTAATTGTTACCGAGACCTGGAAAGAAAAGATATTCCCCGAACTAGTTGCTATGAAATTTGAACCTAAAATAACATTTCCATTATATATTGTGGTAAGTAGTAGAATCATACAAAATTGAAACCCCTGTGTTGTTACTAGATTAATATTTGACCACCTTTGACTAATTGAGGCAAATGTGTCACAAGCCTCTTATTTCAGATGTGACCCAAAATGTATAAAACATTTTTTTTAACCAAGTGTACAGCATTTTTGTGTTCAGAGAAATTGAACAATGGTCTGACTGCTTTGATATTTTTTTTTTACTTTTATGTCTTATTTTAACAAAGAACAGTCACATAAGAAATAATTTACTGTATTGAAAAAAATTTACTCTTTCAAATATTTATATTTGTAGAACTAGTTGTTCAAATTTGATACTAGATTTAATTCACAATGTTCTCAGTTCAGATTCAAGGATGGGCTGAGAAGAACATTTATAAATTTTCATGCCCTCTTATATTTTAACGTAATTTTATCTAGATTATCGCCCTTTTATCGGGAAATTGCACCTTCTAAACCACGACGTCATAACAACTATTACGGCAGATTCACGTCACACCACTCAGTCAGCAGACGGCTGTCTCCCTAGATAGTCTATTCCTTTGCTTCTTTGTATTCAGTTGTGTTTTTGTTTCTGTGACGGTTGCAATGTTTGTCCTAAATGCATTTATATACTTCAATTCTTTTATTGATTTAGTTTTGAACTAGACCTACTTCTGATACATTTAACTATGTGGTTACTTGTGTAGCGGAATTTATACAACAATATGTTTGCATTCGTAATTCTTGCAACATATAATAGATCATGACTCATGCTGACACTATATAATTATTTCTTTGGGTTGCATTCCCAGTTGTTTTCAAATATGAGTGAAGTCTGTGTCACCACAGGCCCGGGACTGTACAGCGCAGTGGACGCTTACGGCTAGCCCCCGGATCCATTCACTCTCTTTGATTTGTTTATGTCTGTGGTCCTTGAGTATGATGTCTTGTCCATATATTTGTTTTTGTGTAAAATTGTGTGTGGTGCAACCCTCCTGCACTTACTTTTATAGTTATCAGTTTTAAATCATGCTCTATGATTCAATCCTTCTAAATGAATTAAATCGAATTTGATATTGATGTATTTTCTTTCAGTTATATCATGAAGCTACTGTGTCTAATTTATTAGAGACTGTGATGTATCATAGAGATGCTTGTGAAGCAGCTGAAGATGGTATTTTAGATTTATTAGATTATTGTTATCGTAAACTAACACATATGATAGCACTGTAAGTTTTAATTTTTATCTCTGTACATATGACTTACAACCAGAATGATTTGGCCAAAAAGATTCTTCAATATCTTTAGGAATTTTTTCATCCAGTTTACAATTTGTCAGTGATGTCACCCTTGAGGATGACAAGTAAATTGGGTCTAGTTGATCAAATGGGAAGGTAAACCACAGACACAGTACTGTGTACAAATGGCACATTAAAGATGCACTAGGAGTTGGAATTCAAAGAAAATTAGGTACAAATACCACTGTACAGGCAAAATTCCCCTGTGCATTGCACATGTACCATAAACATAAAAAATCAATAACCCTATGTTAGTCTAAAAATGATTGAAGTATTGTATTTGATCTCATTGCTTTTCGTCTAGTAGAAGATGGCAGTTGTTTAAATGTTCGTTCGTTCGTGGGGTTTAACGTCCACTTCCACCTAAGGTGATATCGTAGACAAGTTGTTTAAATGTAGTTATTCCCCTTTTGTAAGATACCATAGATATAGTCCGCAAGCTTATCTATAGATTCACAAATTCCTCTTAGTTTCATTGTGCAGTCAATTTTTTAGTTGCATATGTGATTTTTTTATGAAATAGGTTTGTTGACATTTCACAGGAATGGAGTGCTAGGATGATGTACTGAATTAAAAGCATTTGTTACTAGTTAAACACATAAGATGAAGAAACTATTGTTGAAAGTTCTCAAAAAGCTGTTCTTATTACCGGTAGTAATTAACAAGTGATTTGTTTTTTAGAGCTGATGAATATAAAGATGATGAAGAGGAAGAACAGATGGATTCCAAATCAGTTAAAGCCACCTGTATGAAGGTAGTGTCCTGTCATTGCTTCTACCACCATCCAGGAATGTCTAAACCCCAACTTTAACTTTTAAATATGTAAAATACCAGTAACTAATTGATGTAAATTTTAGAAAAAATGTCGTTTACACATTGAACTGATAAGTTTGTGTATTAAAAGATCTTATTTTATATTTTGCAGGATTTAGTGAAACAAAAGAAAACCATGGAATTTGAAATATGTGTTAAAGCAATCTCTTTACTTAGATACATTACTGATCATATGGAAGGGTAGGATAAGAACACAGTCTTTATCTTTCTTCTGCAATTTATTAACAAACATCAAGTGACGAATATTTGAAATATTGATAATGGATATCACATTTTTGTACCATAACTGTCATTTTTGATTTCTTAAATTTGGATCAATGTTCCTGCAATTTAATGTGTACATATTCCACAGTAGCCCTTTTTAAGAATAATATAATGAAATAGAAAATAGAGATATGTATGAACACATAATTGACAACTGGGATATATTTTGTAAAAAGTTGGCTTTTATGCTCTACTGTGTAATAATCCTTGAGCACCCAAAAGGTGTATTGACTGTTATATATATATGTATATTATTGTATATCTGTAATTTAAGACAGACAGCTATTAATTATTTTTTTTTAAAATCCTGATGCATCTCCTTTAACTTTGAAAGAGAGAGAAGTGGGGTTTAACTTCAACTCAACACTAACTAGGTCATTTTGAGACTAAACTTTGAAAAATATTACTATTGTTATCTATATTATATTACTGTTATAATTCATTTTTGATATTTTTCAGTTTGCCACTAAGCGTAACAACCAGATTATTAAATACTCTAGATATACCAGTTTTATTAGTAGAACTTATAGAAAATCCACCCTGGTCCAAGAGACAAAATGGTATGTCAATTTTTATACGCTCACAATTGATATGTTCATCCATCCACAGTTCATGTAGGTAGAGTGTACAGATCAGAGTTTCAAGATTGGAGCGTTGACTCTCACATTTGGTAGAGAATTTAATGCAAATTGTATAAAACTGAAAGATACTGCATGTGTGGACGATAAATTTGATTCTAGCTGCAAATTAGTTGTTTCTAATCTTTGAAAGTGACAATTCCTAGGTCTTATTCTGGCAGTGACTTAATGAATGCAATCTTTGAATTAGTGTGACACTTGAACAGAGGTTTCTATAAATATTTTCGTTAAACTATCCATTGTTAGGTGGACCATCTTGTTTAATCATAGCAATGATAAATATACTATATTGTTTTATTGTAGGTAAAATATTAAAGTATATTGATAATAAATGGGTAGAAGTCAGTAGAGATGATATGTTTCAAATAACTAAAATAGAAGGACAGGTAATTAGATGCGTTATATTTGGAAATTTTGTTAATTTTATTGTTCTTATTCTTTGCAATATTTAACATTATTTCATACTTTTTACTGCAGCATAACAACGATTGTTTGGGTACATAATTTTACAGCCGCATATAAGTCTTTTTACAACATTCTACCAAAGATTAGTTAGTTGAATTCATATTAATGATAATTTACCAATTTAAATTATAGGATGGACAAATCAATTTAAATATGTTTTAGTATTTTTTTTTGTTTTTTCATCCTAGGTGTATATATAAAATACTGTTCCTCTCCCAATATTTATCAAACTGTGGGAAATTGTCTTAATACTTTGCCCCCCCCCCACAAAAAAAAAACATTTGTGAGGGCTAGTATCTTCATTATATGCACAGTTAAACTTAAATATAATAAAAAAAAATTTATTACAGGTGTGGATATCCATATTTCATGTATTAATGGATCAGAACTGTCAACAGAAATATGATATGAATTCCTACAGAAAAAATGTTATATTAAAGGTAAAAACCTAATTTATTTGAATTTTCTTTATTTTGAATGATCAAATAAGATGTTATTGTACTGAAACATCTATTAAAGACTGGGTACAATATATATAAACATGAACATAGACAATATGGTAAATAATTATGTATGACTTTCGAGTACAGATAACAATTAGTTATTTAAAAGCATACTTTTAATGACAGTCTTGTTTGTTTATATATTCTTGACTTTTAAATTGTCATGGATATACATGTACTGCTATTCATATTCATAGCTTTTTTCACAACATGATATACAACAACAGATATTATTATAGATTGTTTCTCAATTCATGTTTTATTTTTACATGATTTACGACTATTGCTACTTTCTCGGGGTATAGTGAGGTTATCGTTTTTTATCTGAAAGATTGATGTCTAATGACAGGGAAAATTGAAATTATAGGCACAATTTGCATCATAGAAAGAATTTAGTAAGCAAACCAACCTCATACAGTCTTTCAAAACAAAAATTAGATATGTAACTTTGTCCTAGTAATAATCAAAATAACACATCAGATAAATCAAATTCAGTACTGTATTTTGGCCTAAATAAATGAGGTTTATCTTCTTTCAATTTAGAAATTCCAAGTCACAAAGACGAAGAAACCCCCACACTCGAAAAAGTAGGAGGGCGGAAGATTCCCCTGTAACAGTGTGGTCCGGTTTGGATCTCAGTGATGCAGTGATTCAATTTAATATGCTTAATGATTGAGTTGATGTTATGATATTTCAGTTACAGGCATATATTAATTAATGAGATGATATATTTCAGTTACGTGCTTGTTGGTATTATATTTCAGTTACGAGCATATATGAATGAGACATTATAATATTTCAGTTATGTGCATATTATATTAATGAGAAGATATTATATTTCAGTTACGTGCATATATTAATGAAATGTTATTGGATCAGTTACCTATACTAGGTGAACTACAGAGATATTTAGAACATCTGTCTATGATGGAGCCACCAGCTGCTAAACGAGATCTTGTACTAGAACAGGTAAGTGAAGCCAAGATATTTTATTAAAGAGACATGCCAGTAAACATTCTTTATGGTGGTTTTTCCCTATAGGTATATGTGCACCTAAAACTAAGTAGGAGTTTTGTTTTCACTAAGATATATATACGGGAAGTTTCTTTAAACAAGGCAGTAATTCAGGGGAAAGATACAGAATATGTGGTAAACAGTGGTCATAGAAATAATTAACACATCTAGTCATATGCAACATAAATCTGAGGGGCAGCAATGTCAGGCTAATTAATGATGCATTGCCCTGAAATAGTGTAAACCCATTTCCCCATGTAATATAAATGGAGTTTAGCATCCTACTTCTCTGCACAACATACTGTGCAGTGTGCTATGAGGGAAATTTGGACCTGACAGTGGCACTCTTACCTACTCTTATATCGAATTCCATCTGTGAAGGGTTCTTTTATGTATACGCCAATGTGTATACAGAATCTCGTTTTTAATCTCATCTGAACAACTAGACAGTATTCCTTGACCAGCCCTTCAGCCTGCAAGAGAGACCACCAGTCAGGCGAGTTAACATCTTTCTTACTGAACTACCAGAACTGTTCCATGTAATCGAGCTGCTATAAATGATGTCAGGCTATCTTTTCATTATTATTTGTATATCTTATATCATCAAATGTCATTTTTTTTATTATATTAATCCCAGGTACCAGAAATAAGAGATACTATTTTAAGAGAAAATGAAGGAAAGTGGCAAAAATTAGCAGTTCATCAATCAAAAACTCATTTTAATCCGAGCCCAGCAGATATACAACAACAGGCAAAGAGGTAACTAAATAACCGTATTTTGTGGAGGGCTAGATTACCATTTTTTAAGAGTACAAGATAAATGATTGTCAACTTATGGCAAACTTGTATCTTTTGATGGTAGAAAATAAAAATGTCTCATAATATTGTAAAATAAATTGTTGCTAAATGTTGGACTAACTTGAGTAATATTCCAAGTTTTTAACACTTTTTATTTCAAAATGTCTGATAAATACTGCCTCAAAATATCTGATAATTACTAGCAACGATATACACCATCTTCCTCTTAGTGATCGCAAGATAACACCAATTTAATGGGACAAAAAGGAAAACATTAGTTTCTCCAAAGTAGAAATGTTTTGATTGGTTGTTTGTATATTTTTAGATGGGCTGATACCTATAATATGGATGTTTTAGAAGGTTTATTAACAGATCCACCTAAATGTGCTGTATGTGGTGAACCAGCTAGTAAAAGATGTTCTAGATGTCAGAATGAATGGTACTGTAGAAGGTAGGTACTAAAAGCACAATACTCCCAGAAAGTTCCAAATTTGAATCCTGGTATTGTTGTAGGAAATCTTAATGGGGTTTTTTTTCCATGTGGTTGTGTACACTCTCTGCTCTTTTAATAATCAAGATACATATCTTGTTTAATTCATTGATATTTAGTTTAGTTTTAGAAGATCAGTTTAAAGTTGAGAACATATCTAACCTTGGTATATTCCATGCTATTGTCTTGGTGTAACCAACATTAGTTGTAGGTAGTATAAATATAATTGGTCGTTGAGAGAAATAAAATGCATTGTGGATGCATTACTTATCCTTTCTGTTTATTGTATGCATTTGAATAAAATTCATGATTTTTAAGGTGATCTCTCAATTTTTGCAGATTTTCTGATTTTGGATTTAGCTCCCTTGCTTCAGTTGCTTAATGTGATATTACACCCAGAAATAGTTTTGCTAAAAGGAATGTGTTCTATTGTGAAAGTTATATTTATTATACTGAATGGAAACCAAATTTGTTAACACTTGTCCACCTTTAAATAATTATTTATGTTGATTTTATTTTTTCATGTGTTTCCTCTTTCAGAGAATGTCAAGTGAATCACTGGGCAAAGCATAAGAAAGCCTGTAATCTGATGTTTGACAGTTTAAAAGCTGATAAAAATAATGCAGTCTGCTCTTGATGTATTTAAATTTAGATAATCAAAGTTTTCATTTGGATTGACCTCTGATTATATTGTTTGTGACACTGAAGACTGGTTATCATCTTACAGAATTATTCCCCTTGATCACTTTGATAAATCTTGTGGACACTTATGTAGCTAAAGTTTAAAGTTATTACTCAATTTTTTTGAAATTGATATACAGGCAAAGAATCTTAATGCTTTTCATTGATTTCTGATAATTACTTTCAGAGTTATTGTCCTTGATCACTTTGATAAATCTTGTAACGGTTTCAGTTATGTACAATTGAATCACAATGTGACAGCCTTTAGGACTTTTCAGTGACTGGCAACCTATTTGTCAAGATATTTATCTCACAAAGAAAATAAATGCATCAGATTTAATTAAATTTATATTTTTTTTCACAAATGAATTTTTTTTTCACAAATGTATCTTGAGGATACAACTGATCACAAGCATACATTTTGTTCATTATCTCTCATAATAAATCAAAACTGTACTGTTAAACCATGTAAGATGCCTACATTAAATATAACTACAGCATTATAAAACAGCATCATCGAAAATAATCACACTTCACGATCATTGTTTTTTAATAAAGGAATCCATTCTTACAACACAATATCACTACATTATCAATTTCATTGGTCAAATTTTATTTGTGTCTATCACTTTTATTCCATTATAAAATTTGTATATTTGTATTTATTTTTATATTTATGCAGGTTGTTATGTTAATAAATTTATGTCAAAATTTACTTTTGTTCTTCTTCCCGATCTGTAATAATAATACTGGTTCATCTTAGTCCAATTCTAGTGGTTAATCCAATATCCCAGGAATGTAGGGATGACCCACGTGGGATAAAATGGTAATTTTTATACACCCACTGGATGTTGTATGTTGTCGCCCCTGTTTGTTCGTTCACATATGTTTGTGGATACTCTACTCGCATTTCTTATCTGATTTTGACTAAACTTGAAATATAGATTTATATCCCAAAGATTTTAAAAGCCATTCAAATATATCAGTCACACCTTGAATATGGTTGATTTTTCATAGTGGGCATATGTTTAGCTACATATTTCTTAATCTAGAATCATAATGCCTGGTTGTTTCTCTTCATTGCCAATTCTGGGAGCAGATATTGTAGAAAAGTGGGCATGGGGGACACAATGTCAACACCAATAATTTTCCCAAAAGATACCTACTGCGCCTATAGGAAAATGAAATAGGGCTTTATGGCAGCTGGTGTATTGAAATCTGCATATTGAATGCAAAATTCAATAGGTGAAAAAGGGGGTACCGTTCATTTACATACTTTTCATATGTAAAATGAATACATGGGCAAAGGGATTCACATGTTTCATCTGGTTAAAATATACTAAATTTTTCTACACCCATGTGTCACCATATTGTTGTGACACCTGTGTCCTTGAGTAGGCAATTCTACATATCAGAGTATTTGAAATTTTTTGGCAAACTTTCCAAGCCATACAATGATTTTATGAAGGAAAAACCATTGAAATTTAGAGTTGCACCCCAGTCAGTGGAAACTTGTAAGCGCTATATATACAGGTGCGGATCCAGGATTTATTTTTTGCAGGGGGGGGGTCTAGGTTTGATAATTGCTTAACTAATTGCGCTCAACCGATAATTTGGTAAATTAGATTCAATTTGGTTCATTCTGACGTATTTCCGGAAGGTAAATTCCAAAATAACAGGTCTAAATCGCCAATAAAATCGCATAAAAAAATTTTCAAGCCTGAGCAGGGGGTGGTCCGGACCCCCTGGACCCCCCGTCTGGATCCGCGCCTGATATATTTATATACATGTACAGGTGCGAGTTTATGAGACATTTTTGATTGTTGGGCTAATCATAAGGATGAAGTTCAAATCATATTGAAATTCAGACTTTCCAATTAAAGACTACTCAGTGGCTCTGATAACTTGAAGCCACCCTTCAAAGTGCTGGACATAATGCCTTGCCTGCGGGCAATGCTATGTTTAGTTTTGTAATGATGAATAAATCTCTGAAATTTCTAGGTTTTGGTTAAAGTTAGGGCAAAGTATGAAAAACAACACAAATGTTATAATGTGATTAAACTGCAAAATTCAATAGTAAATCTGTTAATAACTGTCTTGATCATATCCCCCATCTTTTCTCAGACTTTCCCCCAAGGGGGGGGGGAGGGTTTGGGTGGAGCTTATACAAATAAAACACAGGGGCATCTATTAAGCATTGGTACTCTGACCACAGTGACAAGGTCTTAAAGTTGCAGATTTAGACATTTCAGATATTTTTTAAAAATTTTCCCCACAACAACTGATTATCGACCACACTGAATCAAAATATTAAAACTTAGTCCTGATTTAAGAAAACATCAACATTTTATTGATAAATTATAATTATAGTCTCAAATAAAACTATCACAGACAATATCCTATATAGCAATGATACAAAGTTCTCTTAATAGTTGACTTAATTAATCAACCCACAGAACAAACAAGATCTATATAGAATAATTTAAACTGCTGAGGTTTAATAGTTTTAGACTTTCCATTTCAGTGCTAATAAATTTTTTCCAGAATGGATCATTTTCTCCTAATTATATGAAATAACATAACCATTTCTTCTGATAACAGATTAAAAATCATCCACACAGCCAAAAAGTAGTCAACAATATCTGACTTTTTACCTTGATTCTTTGACAGCTGGTTTGTCAACCGATCAGCAGTCATTTAAAAAGCCAAGGAGAGTCAGAACTCAGACATTAATGAATTAATCAAAAGGTGCAGCATTTTATTAATAAGCTAATTAATCTAAATCATATCATGCTGTAATGCATCTCATTAATATTTTTAGACTAAAGATAGTTAATAAAACCCTTAGACAACACCAAATACCCAAGTCGCAAAGTTATTTGGGTTTGTGTACCGCTTTGTATAAATCGTGAACAGCAAACATACCAATAATGCACTCTTACATTTTACATTCCTAAGAAAACCATACAACCGGTGAGCAAAATCTTCTAGAACCTGATGATGACTTTTTAAAAAACATACAATTCAAAATAAGACGCTCTCAATATTCTTTATATGTGAATTTTCAATTATGCAATGCCCTCTGTCCTTCAAATATACATTGCTATTTGGCATAGGATGTATATATAGACCCAATATAAGTCTAATTTAAATTTATAACATACATATAAGCTGTCGTGTAGGGCATATTAAAATAACAACAACAATAAATGATTTCTATAACAAACAATAAAAAAGCAGATAATGTACAGCAGTTAAAATCAACAAGTAGAATTGTTATTATAATTAATATAATTAGTGATAATAATAAATGTACAAGGTTCATTTCTATCAATGGAGTTTATAGATTATGTTTTAATACAAATAAATCATATTATGATTTATATCAAAATAGCTTAAATAATATTTTAATACAAATAAATCATGTTATGATTTATATCAAAATAGCTTAAATAATATTTTAATACAAATAAATCATATTATGATTTATATCAAAATAGCTTAAATAATATTTTAATACAAATAAATCATGTTATGATGTCTATCAATATTAATAAGATCACGTTTTAATACAAATAAAATGATTTGTTTTAATAAAGCTAAAATTATGTTAACAATACCATTAAAATAAAATAATAGATATGTGGTGTGTTTAGATTATCAGGCAGCAGTGTTCATGTCATACATCTGAACATGTTCAATATCGACTGATGTGTTATACTTTAGAAAGTGCCCATATTTGATCCATTAATATGGAAACCAATTATTTTAAAAAACCAAAAAGTAGCAGTTTTTATAAAGATTATTAGTTTGCATTCAAGAGACAAACTACATGATGTATTGCATACAGGACAAATCGGGTAATGGTATCTTCTGAAAACGAATAATTGGATACTAACAATAATTAGTTTTCCTTATTTTACCACATTTTGTGTATCAAATACCGGGTACTTTCTAGAATCATAAACCGTTCCAGCCCTTTCATAAACAGGTTACTTATTAATGAATTCACAAAAATAATAGTAATAATTAAATACAGCATTAATGAAACCTTGAGCAATTTTGGAATAATGCTTCATCAAAATTATAAATACCGGTAGATCAGTGATGATAATGATAAATTTGAATTGATAAAAAGTCTGTATATTGCCTAATGTTTAGACAATTTATTTCTAGTCATTAATATTTAAAAAAAACCTTAAGTATAAAGTTTGATGTAGTTGCTTTATTAAAATAGAATTTTAATTCTATTTTAAAGATTTAAAAATCTATATTTCTGCTTTTGTATGGGTGGTTGTATTGTCAGGAGTGAACACTTGATCCAAAATTTTCAAGATCAATTTATGGATGACATCACGCCAGTATATATTTAATGGGAAGATATAGACTTTTGAATGAAAGCATAATGAATGTGTCAACAGCATTAATGATCAGTTTCTTGGTATTAAATGACAAGGTAGGTGATAAAATTCTAATAAATAAATAACATCAATCATAATATATATACATAAACTAATAACAAAACAAAAAGGCAAAACCAAGACCTTAAGCTTAATCAAGGCCTTAAGAATTCAATATGTTAAACACTGGTATTTATTTTATGGTGTAAACTGCCAGGCAGCATATGAGCAGGTCTTCATTTTATTCACAGTTTTCCCACCTTTTTTTCTGTGAGCATTTCTATATATTCTGCCCAGGGTTTAGAAATGGTTATGTTTACGACTGTCAATATCAGTCAAGTCAAGTCATAATACTAGTAATTCACAATCTGAACACAAGACAGTCTAACCATACCGAGAACTCAACCCATAGTTTCTTATAAGCGACTCATTCTATATTTCATGAAAAAAAAACATGTCTCGAACTGAATATTTCACCCTGAATTCCTTCATCCTAATTAATATTCACCAGACCGCAAAGCAGTTTCTGCTGCTCTTCACCAATTACTTTGTGTAGTAGGTTCAGCGACTTATATTTGGTGCAATATAATCTGCCCCAACAGTAGCACTTTTAGTTTTGTTTTGGATATGTAAAACAGTTTAATAAATAATCACTGTTGATTAATGCATCACAATGGTCATAATATACGAGGTGCAGTGGAATTATTATATAATTTAACTCCAGGTATGGAAGCTTCGCGTTCACCATTTAACCAATATGTCGTCACTTTACCTTTTCCCTGAAAACATAATATATTTAAATAACCATGGTCTACAGACAATATCACAAAGAAAACTTTATCCTAAATTTGTATTATATCTTTCTTTTGTTTCAACTTTATGATTCCGACTTTCTTATATTACATGTAACATATCATATTTCTTTAGAAGGTTGACGTCTGCTGATTAATGCACAAGACTTTAGCAAGTTTATCAATTCGATCAATGGATAATGTCTTGGTGAGATTAGAAAACTGTGATAGAACTTGATATTAATGATTTTAAGTAAATTGGAAGGCATTCAAAACAGAAAAACATGACACAAATTGAAAAACATCTAATTTAATCACATTGCCTATACCTGTTTGTGAAAACAAAATATCTTATTACATATGAATGAGAAATTCTATTCTATTTCAAATACAGAAATACTGCCATTACAATGTAACTTAATAATTAAATTATTTACCTTCATTTCAACTTCTCCTCGTAATTCTAAATCAAACGTACCAAAGGTATCTAATACTTCTTTACTCTGGGGACTAACATGAATTCTTAATGCTGTAAATTAAAAATATATATTTTAAAATTTAGCTTTGTTCAAGAATGGACAGAGAAGTTACCTTCATGCATTCAGGGGTATGTTTGGATTAAATTGTCTTTGTTTAAATCCTATACAGGGTAAATTTGAGTAAATCCTTGCATGACACTTACGCGTCATGTGTACACTTGTGTGTTCAGCACTGTAGAAGATCGCAGACTGGCCATGCACATACAAAATTTTCACCAAGTTTCTTGCAGCTGATCTGCAAGCTACCAAACACATACGACAGGTTGTGAGCTCGATTTAAAACTCTAGTGCAGCGGAGTACAAACATGTTAAAAGGAATCAAATTAAACCAGCAATTTTGTTAGGTATACCAAAGGCAGTGTAAGCATCTTTAAAATACACACTTATGTTGGAAGTTGAATTTAAAATCGGTTTTCAAAAGGTTTAACTTACGAAGACCATTAGATTCCATCCTAGATGATGTATTAACAGTATCACCAAATAAACAATATCTTGGCATCTTTAACCCTACCACTCCTGCTACTACATAACCTGTTATATAATATATACACTTTAACTTATACAATCATATAAATCAACATCAGGCCTTGTTTTAAATATTTTCTATAGTGTATATTACTGGTTGATTTTTGTGAGAGTAGTAAAAATATAAATCAATAAATAAAAAACACAACATTGAGAAATGTGGAAAGGATTTCTTAATATCAAAGAAATAAGCACTTCCAATTTCACGTAATTATGAGGGTAGATTCAGAGACCATTTATAGGGGTGGCCTCCTGCAGAAATCTTTGAAAACTAGAAGCACAGAAATGCCATTTTCAGTGATCTGAGAAAAAATTCTTGTTCTAAAGGGGGCCCCTTCATACAAATTAGAGGGAGGCTGTCCTTGAATTATTTGTAGAGATTCAAAATGTATTTTAAGACACATTTAGTGGAGACTATTTTATTCTTAGGAACATGGTGGCCAAACCTAATTATGATGGGGTTCAACTTTTTATAGGTACATGTCAATATTTATACTTATAATAGCAATATCATACCCTTACAAAGTCCCAACATTTTCACACCCAATAAAATTTTGGCGATCCCTTAAGTGGCATGTATTAATATTCAGTGGTAATGTTGAATGAAACCAACCTGTATGTAGTCCTATTCGTAACTTCAGTTGTTCATTAGGTCGATGACGAATTTTGAAAGACAAAACAGCATTTAGCAGTGCTAATGACATACGTGAAATCTCACGCACGTGAAGGTTACCATTTCTCACCGGGAGCCCAGAAACTACCATATATGCATCACCAATTGTTTCAACCTGTCACATGATAAACAATGGCAATTGTTTAAATTGTAATCAGTAAGATAAGCAAGTATGGGATTACTAAAACTATAAAAATATGATATTGTTTCCAATTGCTTCTCATTGTTTGGTTGGTGAAATGAACTGAAATTAAATGGAGTTTAACATCCTACTGTTTTGCTCCTAACCTGGGCTAATGAAGACGGGCATACGCCATACAGTGTGCTATGAGGGAAATGTTGCCCCGGCAGTGGCGCTAGTGCCTACTCTTATATATCGAATTCCAAAAGCCAAGGGATCTTTTATGTGCATGTCAATGTGTATGCTACATGGGACCTCAGTTTTCTGTCCCATCCGAACAACTAGGCAGATGTCCTTGTCAGGCCCTCCGTCCTGCATCACTGACAAGGCGAAACCACGCTGAAAAATCTGGATGATCTTTCTCAGCCAATGCAGGGATTGAACACCTGAGATCAGGCTACCGAGCCAGCGTCTTACCCCGAGCCAGCGTCCTACCCACATAGCCATCGTGATCCCCTGTTTGGTCTGTATCTATGATTGTATTTACCAAATATTTTCTTGCAGGACAATATTGATGAGTTTATAATTTGCAACCAAGCTTATCTTATCACCATGTATGAGCAACAATATTTCAGTTGTAATGTTATTATTATAAATATTTACCTTGTAGACATCAAAATGTTCAATAATGGAATCAAATGTTGTATAGAGATCATTTAATAGGTCGATCACCTGAAATAAAAAAATAAATTGGTTATTGTAATTTTAAAACCATGTGATGCATGTAAAACAGGTAAAAAATTGTATATATTTTAGATTTTTTAACAAAAAAGCCTGCAAGTTTAAACATTTTAACCCTTGATTACTTTTTTATAAGAACAAAGTGACCAACTATGGTTAAATCAGACACATTTAATTTGACCAAATTTGAGTTTCTGACAAAACTGTCTAAACAAATGACTTTATCTTAAAATCCCCAAAGCTCAAAGATTAACAGAAATGCATGAAGCTTAATATATGGTGTTCATTGCATCAGTTCAGGACTAAGATAAGCAAATTTCTATTTCAATTATTCTTACTAAACTAAGCAAACAATACCCTGAGGAAAAAACAAGGTTAACTTGGGTACCGCTAAGTGACCTATGTCGAACACATTAGATAGCTAGCTATTAATAGGGAGGATAAGTCCAGGAGTTATATTGATTATAAATCTATGCGTTACCTGCATGGGTGTACTAGCAGCTGATAAAGCTGTAAAACCACAAATATCAGAGAAATATATAGTAACACTATCAAATGTTTCAGCTTGAACAGATTCTCCTCGTATTAACTGACCTGCCACAACCCTAAAATTTAAAAATATACTTATATAAAGGTATACTCCCTTAAAGAAAATGAGGTCATATATTCCCTCAATTATAATTAGATCATATATTCCCTCAATTATAATTAGGTCATATATTCCCTGAACTATAATTAGGTCATACATTTCCTCGACTATATAATTAGACATACATATTCTGCCTGTCTTACTTACAATTACATTGACGTGTCATTCATAATGTCATACGTGTTAATATTAGCCTGATATAATGGTCAAACTACTGTCACATTCATCAATATTTTATTATTACAAAGTGCTTGGCTTGAAATATCAACAGACTAATGTTTGGGTGACAGAGGTTAAACAGGTTCTATCTAATGCTAGTAGGAACTAACAGGTTAAAGTTTGAATTAAACATCTGTCAAAAACATCTGTGGCTGAAATGTAGTACATTCAAAACATCTTACGTAAGACTAAATGTTTTAGCAAGATATAGATTTTTCTAGGTAATGTGAATATTCCATCAAATTGTTGTACTTAGGCTCTCGATTGACAGAGAGAGAGAGAAATGGGGTTTAACGTCCACTCGACACAAACTAGGTCATTTCGGGACTATCTCGATTGACAAACATATATTCAATGTACAGCCAAATCAAGAGCTGGGGGTTGCGCCATTTTGAAATTTAGAAATTAGGCTCTCAATTGTCAAGTAATTATTTCTAAAATACATAAGCTGACATTTCCAGCCAAATCAAGAACATTTTGAAACCGAGAAATTTATAACTGTATGTTAAAATATCTTAATTCCTAAATAGAAATAAAGTGACACAAAACATAATAGGCCTACTTCGACCATATAGAAAATAACAGAAATATTATCATTTTATTTTCTAGGAAGACATTTGCAACATGTGAGTGGAAAAAGTCTACCAGTGGAGTTCTACTTCAGGTCTTTAATTTCAACAGCCAACAGAGATTGGTACCCAGAGCCTAAGAATCTGTAATCTATGACCAGGCAGAATATAATGTTTATTAATAAATTGTGTCATTTTGGTAGTCTGCACAACCTAACGTTAAAAAACTAATTCACACCTTATTGCAAAATCCATGGTCAAAATGATTTAAAAGATAAAATTAATCTAATAAAAAGAAGAAGAAAAGCTGTCTTACTTGGGTAACATAGAATATAAAAGATCTTCAGCCTTCCTTTTTTCTTCTAAATAATCAGACGTTCTCTCAGCAACTAATGCCTCTAAATTGTTAGCATATTGTTCCATTCGGGACAATAAATTGTCCAATATATTCCCTTTATCACCATCTCTGCAAATAAAATGGAGTCATAAACAAGAGTATCTTGACAGTCAATCTTATCCTGCCGACAATCAATTCTTCATCACGAATACAAATTTCTTACATAACTATATGTTCGCTAAATTACTCTACACTCATTCAATAATTATATAATTTGTGTCAAGAGTCTTGGCAAATAAAAACAAACACAAGCACAGGAAGAAAAGACTACAGTTTGAAATATCAAACCATATGTCTTTCAATTCAAAATTTTGTCAGTCATTAAATTCAATTTTTAGCATATTCAATTTCATTTGAGGGCCACCTATCCAATCTCATGGGTTTTCTCCGGTTCCTTCGGTTTCCTCCTACTGCTAAAGACCCTCTACGTACAAGCGAGTTATTAAAATAAAATTGATCCATATGTTAGTCTCGAAATGACATAGTTTGTGTCAAATTCTATGAATTTTCTTTATCCTTATCCCAAGTTTTTAATATATCCAGTGTTTTAACACATAGAAACTATAAATTTAACTGTAAAGTCTTTCAAATTCTACTTTTATTAAGTACAAATTAACGGACATCAAGTTCTCTAATTGGTCAATTTTATTGCCAGTCGACCAACATTTGTAAATCATTACCGCTATACACATAAAATTGAAAAATACAATATTTCTACTGTCTTGTTTAAACGCTGAAAAGTTAATTTTCAGTTTTAGTTTAAAAGAGAAATTTGGCCAACAGAGATCCATGGCCAATATGTGAACATTAAGTTTTTGTGGCATAGTACATGTACAGTAATTAAATCTACTTCTAATATTTATATATTATTGGGGGCAAGAAGTGAAAGTGATTGAAACAAATATTTATGTAAGGAATAATGTATTTTGGAGTATTTTAATGGTTTTAATTGTATTTCAATTCTTCAAGAGTTTACCTCCTGCTATCACCACCACCCTTAAAAATTTAGGGGTAACATTATGTATGAATTATCAAAACTTGCATCTATAGGCCTATATAATGGTTGGCATGTGGACACATAAGTCTGGGAGCATTATTCATACTGGTTCTTACAATCGTTCAGTTCTAATTGTCATCATAGAGCAAGAACATGAATATGACGATAAAATAAGTAACCTGTTCCATGTCAACGTTCATTTTATCACTGATAGCTTTTACTGATCATTTCCCTAGAGAAATAGTAATCTGGATACTGAAGACTAAACCATAATTTCATAGCGATACGTCTGACTGGATGCAAACCATATAGTGAATATTTCTGTCTTATCGGGTGACTAGGTTAATTACGACAAGAATAACACAGTAGACGGCACTAATATTATTCTTATAAGTAGAGTAAACTGTGACGTTTTCCATATTGCTTTGAAACAGGATAAGAGAATTAAATGTCACAACAATTAAAACAGTCAAGTATTACAAGGCTTAATTAAATTACATTAAATGAGGTATTTATTTAAACTGATGACCTTATCCTGGTCTATATATATGTTAACCACAACTAAGAATATCTGAAAGTTTACTTCTACAAAGTAAAATTATATGACTGTTTAAAGATACACTATGGGAGACTAGATAAAGAGCTGGCAGTTCTCACTATAATACTTAAAAACTAGCTAATGTAAAGGGAATTTGCTGAAAATTTCAGTCAAATTGATCCACTCTGAACCGAGATTTTAGCGATTGAATTTTCGGCCTAGCCTCGATCATCATTACTAAAGTCGGTATGATAAAAAATGTAGTCTTGATAACCTGTTTCAAGATTAAATCATGAATGAAAGTTGAGCAGCAAATCGGATCCTAATCCAGTAAATATTGAGAGTTGATTATGGTCTGGATAAGTTAATTATTGCCTAATTTAAAATTTAGATAACATTTCAGACCTAAAGAAAGACCTGTAATACGTAGATTTAGCTCTTGCATAATGAATGTTTAATATACGGTACACATTATATCAACAAATTACAAAGACTGGCGTCAAAATATTGATTTTTAAACAAAATAGTACGCTTTTAATGATAATTTTTATAGGTAATGAGTTACTTACTTATTCAATTTTCTGATAATGGATTTTAAAGCATGGAAGTCTGGTCTCTCTAAAGCATCTTCTGCCCAACACTTTCTAATAACTCCTGCTAATTCATCACACGGACAGTCAAAATCTTCTAATGTCGGTCTAAAATACGGTTTCATACCATTTCGGACTTTCTCATTTATTTCTGGAAATTTAAAAAGAAATAGTTCAAATAAAATGAAAATGATTTAGTACTATATTAACTTCATATGTAGTGCTAAATAAATGTCTTCAGCTTGAAATGAAGTGAAATGGGGTTTAGCATCCTACAGTCTGCTCTGATTGGGCTACTGAAGACAGGCATATGCCATACAGTGTGCTATGCCCAGGAAGCCGCTCTATGGCCAACTCTATATCAAATTCCAACTGCCAACGGACGTTGTACGTGGGACCTCAGTTTTTCATCCCCTCCAAATGACAAGACAGCTGTAATTGTCAAGCCCTCTGTCTTGCACCACTGACAAGGGGAAACCCAAACTGGAATATCTCAATGAACTTGTGTTCAGCTTAGCCAAGAAATGAAGATAAATAATAAAGCTAAGGTAAACTATATAGGTATATAGAGTTTGAAATTAGGGAGAATTCATATTCTAAGAATGTTTGCTAACTTGTCTCAGACTACCAAGATGTAATACCAACTACTGGTAATAATAATTCTAACCACAGTAAAATCTGTGCATATTACAATCAGGACTTGATTCATTATATTACAAATGTAATTTAATACATTGCCATTACATCTTAAATGTAACCATTGCAACTTTTTTTTCAAAATATTAACAATGTAATTAATTATTAACTATTACTCTATAATTATTTTAAAAATACATATATATTTCTACTACAGACATCTAGAAGATCTCTTTTTGTTATTTTACCATAAAATACCGACAAAATCTATCAAAAATGTTCTCTGATTCATAATAAATGACATTTTTCCAAAATATCACATTAAGGAAATAGTGATATGAAATGGGGTTTTAAGTCCTACTGTTCTGCTAAGTCTGAAAAAATTTGCAATCAATCCAAATAATTTGCACTGTAACATAAAACATATTCATTTTTTTCAGATTAAGTAATCCTAAAAAATCAGAACCAAATTTATTTTCCTGTTATAATGCAACTCACGGAGTGCACCAAAAAATCAATGCTAAATTCGAAAATGACAATGCATAATTGAACAAGTCAAACCATCGGTTCTGGTGAAACTTGTCAATTAGACGACCTATTGCTAAAGTGACAAGATCATTACTGGTGACCACTGGATCGGAGAATTTAATTCAAGCCTGTTACCTCCCTTGTGTGAATATTTGCCACAGTTGACGAAGTTTGTGTTAGTTGCAATTTCCTCTTGTGTGATGAACAGGTCTACTGATTTCACACTTAATTAACACGACAGATATATTTCGTTGCATTCTATAACCACAAATTCTTGACTTCCAACATCTTTTCAAAGTACAAAATGTCATGACTGTGGCTTTATCGCATTGTCAAGCATGTGTAAACTTTTATGTGTAAGGTAATTATGGTGCCTAGTAGTGTTATATTCTTTACATATCATTACATATACTAAATAAAGATAACATTCTATACATGAAAAAATTCCAAATGGCTATTGTACAAGTGAAAAAATGTTTCTCCTTAAGTGATGCAGAATGAAGAGGTGGGCAAGGAACAGCATCTTATTGTTTGGATGGGGAAAAAATAAAGGCCCTGCGTAGAAAAGTAGGCATAAACAAAATGTTCGGGCACAAGTCCCCTCACAGCACCCGGCATGGCGTATGCTTGTCTTCTCATCATTCGTCCGTTTGGTGGATAAAAATATGCTGTTAAACACCACTTCATTTTACAATGGAAAACCAACAACATCATGGGAAATTACAAATGTGAAATAAAAATATCTATTGAACTACAAACAATTGACCCAACACCACCTTCCTATTTTGGAAGATAAACCATTAACGATGGCTTATCTTTATAATAGAGAGGGTGATTTTGGAATTAACCTCATTGGTTTATCTTTATATCGATGATTTGCTTGCATGTTGGGTCTGTAAAAGTTTTTGACCCACCCCCCAACCCCCTAGAAAATATTCAGAAACTCACAAAATTCACTTACCTTCGGGACTAAGATCTAAGTTGGCTAAGTAGAATACACCCATCCTGTACACTATTTCTTGACATATAATACCAAAACTATAAACATCGCCTTTGTGTGTTCCCTCTGGCGGTCTATGATGCATTCTAAGTAATTCTGGTGCGGTCCATAATCGACCTGTAATGAAAATATTCAATTTATACTGATTATTCATAATTACAAAAAACTATTTAGTTTTTATCATCAGGAAATAGAATTTAATGAAATTTAAGAGCAAAATGTGCTCCAAACTACAAAATTTCTCAGGGAAGCTATAGTGTTTCAGTGGGTAGGTGCCATTGGTGTAGGACAGAGGGGCCAGGCAAGGAACAGCATCTAGTCATTCAGATGGGGTGAAAAACCAATGTCCTCTGTACTGACATAAAAGAAATAGATATATTACTTTAAATATACTTACGATGATAATAAGCATAGGTATCTTCTGCAGGATCTTCGGCTGGTGTTCGGAAGTGATGTAAACCAAAATCAGTTATTTTTACTACAAATCTACTATCTACGACACAATTAGTACTCTTCAAGTTACCATGACTACGAATTTCAGTTCCGCATAAATAAGCCATACCCTGAAAAGAAAAAGGAAGCATAAAAATGTCACAATCATTTCCAGTTTAAGACGAAAATCGCTAATTTAAGTAAATAAACGAATGCAATTAATATCAAAGTATCAGTTTTCACATCAAAAGGAAATGATATGAAATGGGGTTTAATGTCCTACTCCAACTGGGCTAATGAAGACAGCATATCAAAAGAGGCTCTAAAAGTTATGTCTACATCATTTTGATGTCACTGATGGCCTGATGGATATACACACAATTTGTATATCAATTAATTTAAATGAATGGAATGACATGGGGCTTACACAGCAACTTATTTAGTATTTTCAACCTCCCTAATGTATCCATATAGTCAAATCACATCCAATCTTACTTTATTTTATTACAAATCAAACTAAACTTCCAATTTCTGAAATGTCTCTTTAAAAATTCACGAGGCTTTTTGCAGCACATGCCGTAATTCAACCAAGGGCACTCCAAGTCCAACGACTTCGGTTCAAGTACCATATTCCTGATCAATTACCTAAATCATCATCAGCACTCCTATTCCAGACTTTTTTTTTCCATATCGGGAGGTCCACTGGATAATGAGTTATGGAATCTATAACTGTGGACAATTAGTATTGTTGGCATGTCGGATATTCATCCAGTAGTTTTTACAACTACTCCTATTTCAATACAATGTCCTAAAACTCTGGCAAGTTCTTCAGGAACATCCTTTATGATCAACTTTAATTGAATACTTACTCGAACTATATCTTGCATGATGGAATACCTAAACATCCAATCTAATTTTATCTGATCATTTTCTAAAACATCCTGCAAATAGATTTTAAAAAAATACAATTCCAAATGCACAGT
Organism: Patella depressa; assembly: GCA_948474765.1. Lineage (NCBI taxonomy): Eukaryota > Metazoa > Mollusca > Gastropoda > Patellidae > Patella > Patella depressa. The sequence continues at coordinate 36,044,100 of OX419721.1, forward strand.
AATAAAAGATCCCAAGGGTTTTAATTTGTTCTTTTGAAATAAAGCTGGACTAATGAGTTTCTTTGATAGCATAAGATTTAGTGGTACAGATCTCATTGACACGATCTCAGGGTTCAAACAAGGTCAATAATTTAGACTCTATATGGTCATAAATAGCTATTCTAAGATAAATTGAACATGGGTATCAGTATATATATCATGCAGTTTACTCCTACGTAAGTATAAGAAACGGTTAATTTACTGAATTGAGTTGTCCAGATGTACATTGATGACAACTAAACTAAAATATTTATCACATATCAAAAAAACAATGGTGATAAGTGTTTCCGATAAATAAAAGAATAGAAAGTTTGGTGACATTCAAAGATTGAAATATCCCCAAAATATATAGCCCTCTCTAATCGACACACACTATCGAAATAATATAAATAAGAAAGCAATTTCTGTTTTTGCGTAATATTCTTATACAGAGGCTAAATTACTACTAAAAATAAACCAGATATCTTAATTCATTCAAAACAGTTCCTTGAAACTGTCTTTCAAATTAAGAAAAAAAACTGTGAGGAATTAGTTTTCAGGAATTATAACATTTCTATGGAAACACAAAACTTTGCACATAGTTTCATATTGATGTATTTGATACATTAAAACAACCAAATTATTATAAAAGGCTATGTTTTAGTTAAAATAAGGTGAACAAGTTTGAGTAAATTCTCAACTCAAGTCTGAGAATGCTTTGTGAACTCGGGGCCAGGTAAAAAAAAACATGAGGTCGGAAAGGCGACCCTACTCCTTGTCACACCATCACTTGGCTCCATGAGTCCATGAGACCTTAGTCCACACCATAACACCCACCCCCACCCCACCCACCAATTTGTCAAGAGAAATTATAAGCCCTACACTGTGTTGTAAATATACTGAAATCCCATAAATTAATCAGTACTAATTATTTACAAATCATACTCTTTGAACAAATGTTTCTGGATATACACACTATTTCATTACATTTAGAGGTTCATATTGTTTATTTATACTATAATAAACTTATTTATAAGTGGTGGCAACTAATTTGATTAATTTAAGTGGTTCACTATGTTACGATTGAACATAGGTATATATTTCGTTATTTCTGACTGTATCATTCCATAGTATCATATAAATAATGTATAGGTCGTTAAAATTGTAATAAACAACAACACAAACTGTATCAGTTTATCCTTGGTGGAAGCGGAGATTAGGCTCTATGAATGAAACAACTATATAAATATATATTGTGCTTGAATAGGACAAGAGAGTCATTGTAGAAACGTAGTTCTGATGAAATTAAATATTTTCCATAGAACAGCCATGACTAATCTAATGTGCTCAATTACTACATATCGCTTAAACAGTATATAAACTTCCATTTGAAAACAAAATGGCTAGCAATGTTTTCCTATTATTCCACTTATATTGTTTTAAGATTAGTACACTACTTATAAGGAATGGACTTTTAATGTTATCAATAGCTACAACCCAATAACTCGATACACGGTCTGAAATCAATCAACCATTTGATTTAAAGGTTCTCCAAGTTCGATTTCATTGAACTTTTGGATTAACATTAAAAAGTCATTAATTTAAAGTCAACGACTTATTGATTTCACTGACCCTTGCAGGAATCCTCAATAGATTAAAGACTTTGGGTTATTATATAAACTAGATTTACTCATTACCGAACCTCAACATTAAAAACCAGGAATAAAGAACGTCTTGAAAAAATCTTTTTTTTATGTCAATGAAAATACGGATTGGTTCCGTCGATACAGAAGCAAGTGTTCCAACCTATTAATCCTAACTTTGAAGGTTTTTTTTTCCCTTTTGTGTTGAATAGAACTTGAAAAATCAAACTTACATCTGAAAATTTATTCTTTATAATACTGAGTGCAGGTAAGAGGGTACCGATGCCAATAATTAAGACTTAGATAATGAAATTACATGGCAATTATTTTAGATCATCAATACCAATCAATCAGTGAATACGTCTGTTACTACCAGGACAAAAATATTGAAACTATGAGCAAGGCCGCATGTAGGATTTTAAAAGTGGGGGTGCAGCAGAGTAGAGAGACGCCATAGCCTCCACGTAAGTGATATAAGAAAGTTTGGATCAGGGAAAACGAGCCCATTGGCGCGTGGGCGCCCTTAAAACCGACCAACTGATCAGTGCCTCAATCACTGTGTGATCATAATCAAGTGTATTATTTCATATTTCATAATTGAAAGGTTGTCAAATTATTTCTTTTGAAGGGGGGGTGGGGGGTGGCGGGCGCTATTTCTTGGGGCACCTTATTTTATGGGGGTGCAATGTACCACCAAGCACCCCCACTAGATACGGTCCTGACTATGAGTGAGACGAATCATCCATTAAATCCATGGATGCCATGATTAAGTAGTCTAGAATTACGTTTGCTATAGGCTTACAATTATTTGATCAGCCTAGGCTACCATTAGGTGCTCGGTGTTTTTAAATTTAAATTTTACTATTCACAAAATATTTGATGTCGAAATGTTTATGTGGCAGAGTGTTTATCTATGCTGGTATCCAAGCCTGGAATTAAGGCACATGTCACTGACAATGTCAGGCACAGATTCGAGCTTTGTCAAGCACAAAACCTCTGGTGACTGTCATTTTGTCATGCACTGATTTGTCTTTCTTGATGATATTATTAATACATGTCTGTCACTAAGCTGAAAATGTCAGTTACTATTTCTATAGTGTCTAACATTTTGTCAGGTACATCTAAAACCGTTATTTCCAGGCCTGCTGGTATCGACATCAGACGTACAGAGGTTTGTTGACGCCTGGGGTTAACTTTTTGATCATCTGGTCACATGACTCAAGTATAGGACGTAGCACACTCAGAAATGTGAGAAATAAAGTCAATTTACACATGGTACTACAAAGTTAACAGTGATAAATCAAAAATTAAAAAAAAAATCATTGACTGGATGCACCCCTTAGCAGTTGTGCCCCCCCCCCTCTCCCAGCTTGGCATGACACTGATACCCACCATTAAGAAATCAAAAAGCATTCCATTATTCAACAAAATACTCAGTCAAATACAATTTTATGGCTGAAACTTACTTCCATAGACAGCAATAGAGGACGAAAATAATCCCCAACTCATCGAGTAATCATTAGACATGTAAAAAAAATATTGCTTAATAAAATTACTTATAAAGATCCTTTGGGACAATATCCAGAGCGACAAAGTATCATTAGATATGTATCAATGTATATTACTTAATGAATATTACCTGTAAAGAACCCTTGGGACAATATTCAGTTAATACACATAGATTAGGTGGATCTATACAAGCGCCAAGAAATCTCACTATATGGTCGTTCTGTAAGTCTTTTATCTGAAATGATATTAAAAGATACATATATATAAATTTCCATAATAATATTAATATACAAGTAGGAATATCAAATTTAATTAGGATTCTAATTTATGTCTTATATAAGAACCACAAGTGCTATGTTTTTATATGAGTTGCTTAAGGCTAAAAGAAATAGAATATAACAAGACGATATTACCGATGTATAATCCTCAAATGAAAATGGGAAGACATATTGACTTGATACTACCAATTTTTGTGGAAAGAGCATGCAGACATGGTATCTATCACTATCATAGCCATTCCATGACAATTTCAGAATAGAGTCGTCTGTCCCGTGTTTTTAACAAAGAAATACAACACAATGTTAGCTGTGTGAACTCAACCAATCTAAGATTTGAATTTTGTTGACCAACGCATAATATGTGAACTCACAAAAGTAATTAAAAAAAACCCCAAATCTTTGCATTGGCCTGGTCATTAATTTAGTCACAAAATTCACTGTTTTTTTTATATTTTTCAAACCCATCTTTTTTTCAAGTTTTTAGTGTGATTCACCATATCTTTATCCCACTGGTTTAATCATTTCAGACTTCTGCCAATTCACATGTCCAGCATGTACGATTGAATTAAACTCCCTGTCGTCACCTGTAACTTTATTTTGAGTCTGAATTTGGTCATTTTTTTTTTCTCGTGATCAGAACATAATAAAATTGAGTTAAGAATCAAGAACCAATTGTGCTAGATTGCTTATAGTCCTTAGTGGATTAAAACTATGTGATTAATTATAATTAATTATCATTTCCCATTTTAAATAGCAGTTACCTTAAAGTATACATAGATATGACCTAATTTTGAAACCATATATAATTCATGGAAAAACATTATTCATTTCAAAATATCTCCAAAATGACTTTCTGAAAATAACACTATAAAAAGTGGTTTAATCAAATTTAATAGCATAATATCGGGAAAATAGAAACAAATCTATCAACCACTTTTTATAATTAGATTAAAATATGATTAACACAAATATTGTTAATAATCAATAAGATATAGAAATCATTTAAACAATTTTTGACAAAAACAATTTAAAATCTACAATATTGTGAAAGATGAATGTTTAATTCCATTCAGTATTAACAAAGATGTGGTGAATTAAAATTTCATTGATCTACCCTACTTATGCAATAAGCCCGCTGCCATAAAGTGGGCAAAGAGAATAGATAGGCCTGTTTTAAATCCAATTGAATCCGAATCGATACATTATCTAGCATTGGTGATTTTCTAGTCTTAAATAATCAATCTGAGTACATATTTAAGTCGTGAGAAATTCGATATTTTAGCGAAAAATGCAAATGACACATCATTACTTTAAGAAATGGAAATTATATAAATCATTTGTCTCCTCAGGCTTTAGTTGATACAAAAATCATTTTTATATATAACTTGTCCCTTAATATATTTCTAATGAGCGCATCAATTTTGCTTTTATCAAATATAGATCAATTAAACTGGTTTGAATCCATGTAAAAAAATTAATATCTACTGGGTATTTCAAAATTGCTAAATAAAATAAATCTGGAAATAACCAATTTAAGTAGGATTATGTGTGGGCTAAAGCCAAACATAGATTATGGAACATTTTAGTCGAACATCCATGAAAACACTGAAATGTTTCGATCCATTTTTTCCCTGTCGACTATGGGTTAAAAAATCACGAACAAAAATGATGCGACCAAATGTTTGTGAAATGAAACTTGTTAGATATTTGGGTCTTCTGCGTTGAAGTTGAACATTCGCAGAACACTTTTCATTTTGTTCCATGCAGCACCAATCAGATACATATAACATCATGTGATATTTATGCCATTTTGAAATCACACGATTTTATGCGGTGGTAGCAAAAATGTATGGTAATATACATACGTTATTAGGCGGTAGTGTATTTATTTTTCGAGCTAAAACATTCGTTCATCTGCAGGACCATATTCGACTATGGTGATTTTATCTGGCGCTAGACTTAAAACATTTGACCTAAAATATTTGTTCGTCGGCAGACAAATTAAACAAAAATATTTGTTTGTTTCTTTTGTTTGTCGATATAAATGTTTCATGTCTGCAGTAGGCTTAATGAATAAATAATAAATCCAAATCAGGATGTAAATTAATGATATGCCAAAAATCTTTGGCTCTATAAATGTTAAATAACCTTACATCAAGAATTGAAAAAAATGCTGTATTCAAATTCTGTTGTATTCAGATGAAATAAAATAAACTTTCCTGCATCAACTAATTAAGATGGCCATATACCATGCAGTGTGTTTTGATTAAAGTTTTTCCAATGACAGTGGCCCCATAGCCTACTCTAATTTCCGATTCCAACTGTCCATTCATAAATGTGCTGCTATTGGCGTACAGTAGTGGAACTAATTAAGTCTTTTATCCCATAGAGACATGGATCCTATTGTGTCCATGTGTGACATGCATACCTGCATACTATTGTGCCCATGCGTGGCATTTAGACGTAGATACTATTGTGCCGAAGATTGGCATGGTGACACGATTTATCATGGAGTGAGCAAACTGGTATCACTCTCGTTCATCTAAAGTCATTTGAAAAACATTTTAGCAGGCATTCAGTTCACTGAAGAATTATTAAGTTTTATGTCTTTATAAATGAATAATGTCAACATTTGAAACATTATCCCATTGTTGAGTTTTCACATTATCTATAATTGAAGTCAGTCACAAAAATGAAACATCAAAAAAAAAACCTGGAGCAGTTTAACTTGAAACTATCCAGATAAATAAAATGCTCTTTTTTTCAAATTTCCAATTAAAGGCACGTTTCAAAGAATTCAATCTCTTTCATTATCAGTTCTCATAAATACTGTTAAAACAATTGACTGTAAATAGCTGTGGAGGTTTTAAATAAGTCCCCGGAGTAAATATAAAACAAACGCCCCAGCTTTACACATATAGGAATCTAATCAAGCTCGTAATCTCCAGGGTGGTGAAAACAATTATTATCATAAACTTACTCTTTAAATCTAATTAATTTATTTATCATGGTCTCAATGTCCGGGCTAACAATAATCTATGGATGAGAATATAAATCCAAGGGATTTGGAATAATTTAAAGTCTACAATCGGTGCCGGTTGTTTAGATCTGTGAAATCCCGGAGGATATTTACAGTATAATGGTAGACAGAATCTGGACATTCTGTTTGTATGTTTCATTAATTGTTTTTACCTATATCAGACAGATAATTTCCTTGTGTGTGGATATAAAAAATATTTTGTCTACCTATCCCAGTTGTATTTCTGAAATATCTGGGACTTTATTAATCCATATTTTGATAATTTTAAAATTCCCTCCTGGCCATTAAATATCAAAATATTTATTCACTCAGAAAGATCTGTGAAAATTCAAAATATTGTAGATCACTCCAACATCAGACGGACAACAAATTTTTTGGTTCTATCTCTTTTCACCATGGTAGAGTTTTCTTTTGTATCAATGTCACTGGAATCTGGCAGAGCTGTTATTTAACCCATATTCTGGTTGATGTGACAGATTGGTCGATGAAATGGAAGAGAGGGAGAGAGAGAAATGTGATTCAAGTCCACTCGACACAAACTATACTAGGTCATTTCAGGACTAACACATGGTTCTACTTTATTTCAATAATTCACTTATGCGTAGGGGTCTTTTTTGCAGAGGGAAGAAACCGTAGGACCCTGAGAAAGCCACGACGTCCGACAGGTGACCCTATTCCTTGTCACGTACAACTGGGGAATCGAAACCATGTCAGTCGACTCAATGACAGACCTTATGATGCTATGCGTACAAGCGATCCTTTCGGCCATCCAGTTCCACACGCCCCCTCCACACGCCCCCTTCCCACTGCGGGTAGCACCAATACATCAACACTGATTGGTTAATCAACCTTCCGCAACATCTGGTCAGAGGCTATTGAGAGTTTTAAAAAATGAAACGAAATCTGGATCTGTATTTTAAACAGATTGATTGACTGATCAAAGATAACAGAAACATTAAAAGTCTGGATATGTAATAAAAAGAAAACCAATAAATCTCCAGTATTCTTGTTCAGTTTATTATCATTAAAATAATGTTTCTTAAGAGTCATCATGGAGTCATATTCAATAATTCCATTTTATTACTTCATTAGTATGAAAAATGTTTTTTCGGTTCCATTAAAATATCTAATTAATGATATGATAGAAATATATTATGTTGCCAGGCAAAAAGACATATGCCCATGATAGCTAAATCATATATATATATATAGGTTGTATTATTTTTATTCTGTCCTAGGAAATGGGAAAATTTACAATTAAAAAAAAACTGATTATAAGCAAACTCTTTATAATTTATAGCTCATTCTGTGATGTTTAGAAAATGAACATTTCTGTTATTTAGGAGATGAACCCACCCAGTCCAGGAATTATATCTAGTTTGGACTTAATTTTGACTTTTATATTAAAGCTGTTAGTTATTATTTATCACTAAAAGGAGAGTACAACTGAAAAATGCAATACATTTTTGGTAATAGCAAGTAGACTGTACCAAGATAGATCAGAATTCTTACCATCAACCAGCAATACACTAAATCATTTATTCTATTTGGGCAAATGGGGCAGCCGTATATCACAAGTGGGTTTACAAAGGAAGTGGCTAGCTGTTTGGATCAGGCAAAAAATCGAGATCCATCAATGTTGACATTGGCATCCACTTGAAGAAACATTGACAGTCTGACTATGGTTATATGTTACGACAGATAAATCTTACATAGACAAACATTGTTTCCAAATTTTGTACGGACAACGAGGCACGGCTTACTCTTATTTTCATATCCAATTAAATGTCAGGAGACCTATACACAGGACCTTGATTTTTGTCCTATCCAATCAACTAGATAATTTTCCTTGACAACAATAATATATGAAATGCTGTACAAATACTCACCCGTTTTATTTCCAGTAACAATGTTTTATGTATAGCAATAGCACTTCGTTCAATCTTTTTAATGGCTACAATTGCACACTGAAATAATAAAATAAAGATAATGTCAGAGAAAAAATGGAGAATTCGGTAACATTTATGCCATTTCATACTAACATAGTTATATATGACAACCATCACTGATTTATTATACACAAGTGTCCTCAAGCACAAATAAAAGGATACCAATCGAAACGTTGTGCTTGATAACAATAAGAGAATACCTATCGAAAAACATTCTGCTTGCACGTAGGGATCTTTTAGCAGTGGGAGGAAACCGTTCGTTCTGTATGTCATATTTTTCAGAATTCCTTAATACCACATGCGCCGCCAATATCTGGAATATAAATTGATTGTCTTACCTTATAATATCCAGTTTTTGTAAAAAGTTGTCGATTACCAACATCTCCTAAATGACAGGCTATTGTATCACCAGAACAATCACTCATATAAGAATTGCGCTGAAAGAAGAAACAAAAAAGTGTTTGGTTCAGATTTCTTCTTATTATAAGAGATATTTAGCTTTGAAAGTTGGCATACATCACAAAATTAATTTCAAGAAAAGAATATTTGGAAATTGGTGAAACAATGTAAGACTCAATAACACACATTTCTGCTATGATTTTGGGAATTAAAAACAATGTCATGTTTAAGACCACTGATATGTTTAAAAGCAAATGTTTTACAAGTTTCCTTCCATATTTAGAATAAGGGGTCTGCAATATGTCTCATTTCGACATGACTATATATATATATATATGGTATGATCTTTATCAAGAAAACTAAATAAATCAATAAATCAGGATGCTAAAAAATCTATTAATACTGTTTAATCTGCAATGTTCTTATTATGTTAAAAGTTATACTGACTATTTTGATAAGCGTTGTGCAGGAGGCAGAGTATGCTCAATAAATAAATCATGACGTTAATACGCCTTGTTTAATCTTTTATGTGTTTATTAGTTTAGAAGTTATATTAAACAACTTTCTGCAATTAGAAGTGTGGTGCAGGAGGCAGTGTATGCTCAATCCTTCTAAAACAAAATACCTCTTCTTTTCTTGTACCTTTCAGCACATATGATATATATAATTGTAACAATTTCCAAATACAATATACAAAACTCCTAATTTTCTCCATGGATGATTTTTATTTGTCTAGGAGTCACAATAGACACAAGGGCTGTGTTACAAAAACATACTCATTATAAAAATCAATTAGTCTTGGTGATTAATCATAGTAATTCATATAACTAACTTACACCATCGATTGTTTTAAAAGCCATAAATGTGTCGAAAATAAATATGAGAATATTTTCCATGGTATAGGCGATGATTAATGAAATAGGCTTTCGTTCGAATTTGTCCTAGCGGTTAATTAGAATATCGTGATAAACGCCAAGATGAATGGGTATTTCGTCCTAAATTAAGAAAACATTAGTTCAACCTACAGACCTGCTGACATCTCATCAGATACGAGCTCCCCGATTCACAGGATATATTTACCAACTTGGTTCCATCAATATAATAGATTATGGCATGACTAGTGCCACATTTCAATTTTTATTGCCATTTTGTCACGTTGGTGCCAGGAAATCTTTTTCCAGAATTGTAAAAGCTTACATACAGGGAAAATAACGGAAATCTATAGTCGCCGCCTGGCACCAAGGTTAATGTACAGTGTCACCTTACTTGCTGTTCTATTTGCAGGAATAATTGTGGAGCTCAGTTTATACTATATTATAATAGATTGTTTAGTTTAGATATACAAGTATATCTTAAGGTATATTTGTTACCCAGTCTGTGTAAGTGGTGTTCAGAGATGGGGTCAGAGCGGGACAATGGCACCAGGCAGTCATTTCAGAGGGGCATCAAATCAATGATTAAAATAAAACTTTTTGAAATTTGAAATTATTGCTATTAACTTTGTACAATTACAAGCGGCTGTACTTAATTTGCATAAAAACTTTATTTCATCTGTTTTAACATACCTAAAGTGTCATCCGTTCTCAAATTTCTCAGTATTAATCCTACGTCACAATTCCTTTTGCAAATATTTCTCAAAATATGTATGTTTGCAATCTGGACTATATCTAAGATTTTCAGTTAGCGAATTCCATAAATTGACAGCAACGACACCAAATAAGCAAGCTCCAAAGCAGAAGAGTTTATGTTTTGAGAGAACAAGGTTGCTCTTAGCACTTGATCTTAGATTTTTCAATGCCGTGTAACTTATAGGGTACCGCAAGTTCTCTCTGACAAGATGGCATTACACAGTACACACATCGATATGTAAGTACGAAACAGAGATGATGATGTTTCTCAAAGGAGTTTGTGTTACGATCCACGCTGCTTTGTTTTGTATATGGTGATGCAGTTTATAAATTGATGTTTTATATATTGTGCCTATACTTGAGTTTTGGGGGATAAAGTGAAGGAGTTGCTCTACCCCACTTGTACTCCATCTGGCCCCCTGCTAGATATTCAGTCAATTTCAGACAAGGGGATAACCACCTTCGGATCTAACTCTAGACTCACCCTATTAAGACTCATCCGACTTCCCTGACGCTCCAACTTATGATTCTTTTCAGGTGATCCAAAAATAATATCTTCCCATCGAACTCTCCAATTCATTTCAGCTAGCTCTGCTTCGAGTTTTATATGTCTTTAATAAATAAAACAATCTCTATAGAACATTAAGTAATTTTGTTCATAAAGCTATTTTATTTAGGAAATTCAAAATATATAAGAAAGCAGTTTGGTGGTCTAACGCGCTCACTTTATATCATTAAGTCTGCCATTGAGCAAAGTGGCATGGTTTTAATCCAAGCTTGAATGTGACAAGGGTTAGGGTTGTTTGTCCAACCTTGTAGGTTTCCCCTAGAACTTTCAGTTTCCTCCCACTGCTATAAAGACCCTGTCAAAAAACAAATCAACCAATGTATTTGACTCCCAAAATAACATAGTTCGTGCCAAGTGAACTTTAAAAGCTATTTTCCTGTCTCTCTCTGCTTTAATTCATAATGGCACTATTCATAAAGCAACTGAAGTGATCCCATGTGTTTAATGTCGACAGACTATTATAATTTCACTTGTTAAAAATGTAGTTCTGCTTTCTGAACAAAAGAAATGAAAAGAAATGGGGTTTAACGTCCTACTGTTCTACCCCGACTGGATTGAACAAAAGATGTGCCATATATAACCAGATGGGAAGAGATTAATAATAGCGTGTCTTTTGTGGATATGACATTTACTCACGTTTATTTCAAATTTTCAAGTGATGAAATATTTTGTTGACTTTCAAAACATCAATTTTGTGAAAGACAAAGTTTAGTGAGAGAGCTTTATGGATTTATCTTTTTTTAAAAAAAAAGTTTCAAAAAGTGAACACAAGGAACATTAATTTATAATGTTCAGCACAATAGCATGCAAGTGATATTTATTAAGTTTCTAAATTTAATAGGAGAGAGCGCTAGAAATCAGGTTTAACGTCCACTCAACAAAAGCACGGTCATTTCAGGACTAATATAGGCTATAGTTCAATTTTATTTCAAAAATAAGCTAGCGCATAGGGAACTTTAGCGGTCGGAGGAAACCAGAGGACCCAGACAAAACCAACAAGGTTTGGACAGGTGACACTACTTCTTGTCACGTACAAGCGGGGAATCAAACCCATTCCATTTGACCTTCTGATCCAACGCACATGCATTAACCATACGACCACCCAACAACCACCCTCTAAACAAATGGGTTTAATGCCACATCAACAAGTAATTTTGACACTAACTACATCCCTGACAAATCTCACACCTGTTACATGGTCATATTTCTACTGAACATGGAAAGATACTACCGATGCCAACAAATAAATCATATTGCAGATGCTAAGGATTATAACTTCCTGATTCTAAACAGACACGAAGGGTCCATGTATATAATACTGTATTAAACTAGATGTACGAGCTGGTATATTTACCTATATATAAAAACTGTAGCTATCAATACTAATAATATTATTGAACCAAGAACAATTATAACGATACCATATTCTGGAAAAGGTTCTGAAATAAGAAATAAAATACATTTTTTTTATAAATATCAAATACAATGAACTTATCTGTATTCCAATTGTTAATTTATATATCAAAACTTTATATAAAAAAAATTCACTTGATGGCTAACATTCAATATAAAATCTAACCTTTCGTTATTAGTCATTAGTATTATAATATTAAAAAGAATAGGTTGCCAGGCCATGAACCATACATCCACAGCTAATTAGTCTGAGCAGTCCACAAAGGTTGACACATATTTATTCTTTTGTGTACTTACAGCATTACTAATCAAGAGTAACAAGCAATGGAGTAATTATCAGACATGATTTATTGGATTCTAGTTTTTCCTGATAGTAACCTTATTATACAAAACATGCATGTCATTAGATGATAAATTCATTCATATTCTAGAGGTCTGTTTCATGAACTTTGTAACAATTTCAAACCAATGGAAAAGTAACATTAGCCACTAGTAGGTCCAGCCAGAAATTTTCAAAACGTGATCAAGGGCAGTAATTACATGAACATAAACAAATTGTATAAATATACAGGCATTGAAAAAATTACTTTCATTCTGTAGCGTGTATATTAATCATTGGAAATTGAGAAAAAATTAGAATTTCTACAATCTAATTAAAATATAGATCTATATTTCGTTTCGTTTTTTTATACTTTCGATGGCCTACACTCATGTAGATCTAACAAGTTATAGTGGGAGCTCACGTTCTATGACGTCAGATATCAAGCACGGAACATTTGACCAGATAACGTCAGTCATTCGATTAACCAATTAGCGACCGCCATGCTTTTTAAAATCTACCTTTGTTTTGTTTTGATTTCTATCCGCTGGTAATATTTACCCATAGATCGTTGATTTACCCACAGTTCCACGCATGAAAAGGTCAAACGGTCAATTCGACAGACCATTTGATTGGCTGACCCCTCAATTCAGGCAGAACTCGACTTAAATAACAAGTCTTCCAGATCCAAGAGTAGTAAAGACAAGTAAAAACGAAATTTTGAACTATAAAAAACGAAACGAAATTGGATCTGTGTTTTAATCAGATTGGAATTTCTAATGAAAATCAGTAGGTTTTCTCATACAAATGTTTTTTTTTTCTTTCACTCAGTATGAAACCGAATGTCAAAATTTGGTGGATTAATTGAATATTCCCTTATACATGTGATGGTATGAGAGTCAGGTCTTGAAGACCATTATATCTAACTAGGCTTAACGTCACAATTTCTCGCAGGGGGTAAATGGACCCAATTTAAACTGTGCTCTAATCACCAATTTAACATCATACATGTTCAAGAAACGGAAATTATTTTTTTTTGTGATTTGAATTTGGAAATAAAACCTTGTTCAGCTTCCTTGGCAATCAATTACGAGCACCCTAAGACGATAATTAACCATGTCAGATTATCTAATAGAGAGAGAGAAATGGCCAAATGGGGTTTTTATGTCCACTTGACACAAACTAGGTCATTTAGGGATTAACATATTTCAATAATTCACTTGCACATAGAGGTCTTTAGCAGTGGGATCAAACAAGAGTACTCGGAGAAAAGCCATGAAGTTGGACAGACGACCCTACTCCTTGCCACGTCCAACCAGGGATTCTAAACCATGTCAGTTGACCCAATGGCAGGCCGTATGATACAGCACACACACGCTAACCATTCGGCCATTATACGATAGGTTTTATATTCTGCATTGTAGTATACCGAAAGCCATTCGGCCATTATACGATAGGTTTTATATTCTGCATTGTAGTATACCGAAAGTCAGCTGAATAAACAATAACACACTTTCACTTCATCTCATCTTTGTACTCTGATCAATCGTCACTGGATGATTATATTCTGGACAGGGAGAGAGAGACAAATTAATTCATTTTGGGACAAATATATGGTTCAGTTTCGAAGGAAACTGGAGGATCAGAATAAGAAAACCCAGGAAATTGGAGAAGTGACTCTCCTCCTTGTCAGATACAACCAGGGAATATTCTTTCAAAGACAATTTTTTTTGTGTTAAGCAAATTGATCTGTGTTGCATTTACACCATCATGAAGACATAATTCTCATATGTTACTGTCAAAATCTGATATTGTTACATTCAAAATTACAATATTAAATAAAGTTTAACTTTCAAACAAGATTACAGCCATCCATTTATAAACTTTGTATTTTTTATTGTGCATCTGTATATCGTTTAATATTATATCTCTTTTATGGCTTTGTATGTATTTCCCCACAAGGTAGTTTCTCTCTTTACGTTTTCCAGCTTATTTTCGTATAAATATTAGTGAATTTGAATTGGAGTAAGGATCAATTACACCAGTCATATATGTAGTCTTGAAGACTTGAACACATTCCCAATTACAAAGAATTCAACGCAAAGGAAACCATATTTTGAAAAAATTAAATGATTCAGATGTGATTAGATATCAAGAATTGTAGATAAAATCACCATCTTCTAATACAAAGTATTTTGCTATATGAAAGAACAGTTTTTCTTTTATGGACAAGTGGGTCCCTGTCTGATTAAAACACAGATTCTATTTCATTTGGGGGGTCACCAAGTGGGTAAGTCGCTGGCTTGCTAGCTTGGAGGTCGGGTGCTAGATCCTTGCATTCCCCCTTATCAGTGATGAGAACAGAGAACCTAACATGGAAAGTTGCCTAGTGATTCAGATGGGATGGAAACTGAGGTCGCGTGTATACACTGGCATGCAAGTAAAAGATTCCTTGACAGTTGGAATTCGACATAAGAGTAGGCAGTGGTGCCGCTGTCCAGTTTAGGAGCAGAGCAGTAGGATGTTAAACCCCATTTCATTTCTATTTCATTTTGTTTATTTTTTATTTATGTTCACTACACCAGGATCTGGAAGTCTGAGTGATATAAGGGATTAGCCAATCAAACAGTCTATTGAGTCGAGTTCTTATTTTCTGGCACTTGGAACTGTGGGTAGACATTTGCAGTGAATAGAAATCAAAAAAATGCAAAAGTTGTATTTCCAAATAGTCACTTGAAAAACCCATATGTTATGATTGGTTAATCGCATGAATTACATCATAGTGTATAACCACATGGACCAGGCCTCTGGCACAATCAATTGAAAGTCCAATGTCAAAGTGCATTATGAGGGAAGGTAGGCTGGATTAAAGTATTGAGTAAAGTATCATCTAAACAATTAAAGGTAATAGTTAATTACTCAAAAATATGAGAATTCTCTTTAGATGTGATAATGACATGACCTATTCACAAACACGTTTTCTTAATATATCATAACAAATGACACTCGTTCATTTTCTTTAATCATTAACTTAAATCTGTTCTAATAAGTTTTGAGTTGGAAGAACCTTTCTGTCATCATAGATCAATAGTTTTTAGTCTGTATTGGAATATTATCATTACTTATTCACCATTTAGATTGATTAAAAATATCACTAAACGTGACGCAATCATAAAAGCTAGAACCAACTTAGCTTTTTATTACATTAGCTTTCACTTTCTCATAATATTGTCTTCCTTGTCGTGCAATAAATAATAGATGTAAGGCAAATGATTAAGATAAAATCTTAAAAGTTCCGTAAACAGGGATTAAAATGAATATGGAATACCATATAGGAAGTTGTTATATTGAAAGGAATCATGTTTGTCAGTATATTGATGTAAAAAAAAACCCTTCTACATGTTGTTGACAATACAATTAAAAAAGGAGAATGTACAAATAGAATTGTTTATGAGATACCTTGTTATAAATACAAATGACTCATATGAACTATGACAAGAAATCAATGAAACCCCCATATAATTTGTCCAAATTAAAATCTATGAACTTTAATGAATGCAGTGTTTGAAATCCAATAGTGTTAGTCATTTTGTATATCTCGTAAAGTAGCTAAGTCTCTAACTCAATATCATCAAAAATCTTCAACATTGAAAACACAAATTATTTGTCAATTTAAATCAACATTGATGCTGTGATCTTACCAGAAAAAGATGGGCTTCTGATATCCAATATTTAAGACAAAATAAAACATTTTACCATTGGTACATGAATCGTGTACCATAATGCGTTCCAGCCCCCGTTTTAACTAGAGACTCAAGGGACGAGGCTAAACACATTGCACCAAATCAAACAGCGTACGTTGACTGGAATAACCAGACGCTATAAATTTGTGCTAGATTTAGACTGCTGGCTGATTTCGTCGAACATAATTGATTTGAAATTAAGAGTAAAAACGGAAACCATTGAATTGAATGTAAATCAGTTTATATACATTCATATTACAGAATTATATGCGTTGCGACCCACTTGTGTCAATTTCTAGGTCCAAAATGTTAGTGATTTAGCTCCTTTAACATGGGCTGTATTACACTTTGCATAGTTCTTAACACAGGCAATAGTACATTTTGTATACCTCTTAACACATGCCCTATTACACTTTTCATAGCTCCAAATAGGTCCTATAAAATTTTGTATAGCGCTAACATCTGTGACATTACATTTGGTACTGCTTTATCACTGGTGCTTATTACAATTGTATAGCTTTAACATCGGTGCAATTACATTTTTTATAGCTTTTACATCGGTGCTATTACATTTTGTTTAATAGTAATAAACTCTGGTGCTATTATATTTTTCGTAACACATTAAAATTTTTAACAATGCCAACCATCAATAACACGCATAAATCAATAAAAATTAAACAAACACAATTTGAAATTTAACAACCATTTGTTCATGTGACTTGAGTCCCAAACATGATAAAGATTACACTTAACATACATCACAAACATAAATAATCACCTGAAAAAAATTTATCTTCATTATAGCACCATTGGCATCACTGCATTCCGGATGCATTTACTTGAACAATATTTCAATTGCAAAACATGGATTTGACAAGTAGCAGAGATAAATACACCACTCATGATACAAAATGGTTTCCAAATGGGTATAATTGGCAATGATAATTGCTTAGATTCACACATTGGCCGCAAAGTTACAGACAAGTAATCTTTTAGAGGCATTTAGTAACTGGATAGAGAGCAATGAACTATTATGGAAAAACAGCAACTTATTTATTTGGGCGACGTTTCGAAGTGTATTCTCTCAACGTTATCAAGCAAATAAAGTTTAGACCAGTGGTTCCCAACCTTTTTGTGAGAGAGTGCCACTTGGAGGTCCAGCACAGTCGTCACATACCACCTGGTTCCAGAGAAACTCATTTCGATCAAATATCACTTATTTGCATAATTTTATGAGTAGAACACACAACTGAACTAAAACAAAACTCAACTCAATGCTAGGGCTGTATCTGCTTCTTCTCCCCCACCTGGTCAATGTAGGGCATGACTTTGCTCACAGCACATTGGAAGGCCCTTGCATACCACTAGTGGTACTTGGGAACCACTGGTTTTGACAATACTCTTTCGAAACATCGCCCAAATAAATAAGTAGTTGTTTTTTCTATAAGTATGTGTTACAGTTTACAGACAAGGGTTACAATTAATGGCTACAAGTACATGTACTCAAATTAATATTACAATTCCAAATTCTGCTACAGATACAAAATATCTTCTCACATTATATAAGGTTGAGAAGTTGTCCAACAGCAGTAACTGTATCAGCGTGTTTAACCATTGCATACAGAAACATATCATCATTATTAAATGGATAGATGACGTCTGCAGAGAAGGGTGAAAATCTTTCAAAATATAACTTAATCTCCAGAAATCCAAGCAAGTAATCATTGTCTTATCCTGGTGTTCTTAAGGATGCTTTGACCAGGTAGTATCTAATACAGTCATTCACTCAATGTTAGGGAGTAGGCCTACACCAGAACTGGGCACACAAGATGGATTATCTATAGTATGTTGATAATGATCAACTATGGCAGATTTTAGAGACAACCATAGTAATAAAATAATCCCTCTATAAACATTACATCATCAAGGCCAATGTAGTGACCTCAGTAAATGAATGAATGGATATCACTTAAATACCAAAGGTTGAACTCTAAGCCGGTCCATAACCTCGGACCATAATGGTGCTAATTATGTCACACAATCCTATCCATATACATTAATGAAAATGTTGTAAATTATTTAGTAGATGTGAAATTTTTGAGTAATAATATAGTAATTCTTGTTGAATAGAGAGACAGTTCAGTTTTGTATCCAGACACATCAATATCATATGTCTTAATACAAATGACAATGGTGGGTTGATAAATAAATAAAAAGAAACATCTGCTTCGTTCTATTTTAACCCTCCCACTTTCGTCTGGATGCATTTGTTGTTGATCTTAATCTTACACTGTGTTTACAAGTATATAAGTTAGAGAAGCACTATGTAAGATTTAGATAAAGTGATGTCTGTTCTTGCTATGACCTTTCAATAATAGATATTAACAAGCAGTTGCCATGCAAGATACACTCACATTTTGCAGCAACTTGACAAAGAACTAGCTAGAAAAACGATTTTTTGTGCCATCAGGGGCCATGATCCAGGATATAATGCCTGACATCTGGCAATATCAAAAGGAACCGAAATATTTGATTTAAATATTAAAATCTCATCAAAATTTGATAACAAAATCAGATAACAGGGGTTCCTTCGTTCCATATACAATTTTCAGGTCTTATGTATTGCTTTCTAGTAACATTAACTTGATAATACTTAATACCTTAAACATACATTATGCAAAAACTAAATCCGCCTATAACAGGTCTTTCGTTAGGCCTGAAATTTTATCTAAATTATTAATTAGACATTAATTAACTTATCCAGACCATAACTCTCGATGTCAATGCTAGTCTTCGATATTGACTGGATTAGAATCTGCTTAGCACTCAAAAAATGGATAATCGAGACTATGCTTTTTATCGTACTGACTTTAGTAATGGTGATCGAGGCTAAAAAGAAATTTCAATCGCTTAAATCTCGGTTCATAGTGGATCAATTTGACTGAAATTTGCAGCAAATTACCTTTACATTATCTAGTTTTTAACTATTATAGAGAGAACTGCCAACTCTCTATCTAATCTCCCAAAATGCATCTTTAATATCTATGGATTAACTTCACAATAGATTATAATTAATTTATAAAACAATGTCTCTAATATAATTACAGAGAGTTGACATTGATTAGGCTTCAGGCTCTAACCTGTAATGGTTGGGACCTCAATTTAACTATGCCTTAATTCTGCCTGGCCATACAGTCACCATTCACAATACTCTTGTTTGCAAGTGATTCCTATAGAGCTAAAATAGTGCATTAATTAAGTTGGGTTGTTGAAAGTATTTTTTGGATTTGTCACAATTGTCTTCTGTTATCAAAATTAGTCCAAACACAGGCTGATAACATCAAATCCCACAGAAAATAAATTTGATTTGAAATTAATCTTCTATCCAAAGACGTTGGAGATTTCTGAGTTCCCTGATCCTCTATTAACAAGGTGGTTGTTTTATCTTGAGCTGTAAGAATTAGCGTATTTATCTAAAAGTGTGTCTCTAATAATGTTACACAGAATTTTAATTAATAATTTTCAAGAGAAGAAACCTTTTAATTAATGATCGCAGTGGTCAAAACAACTGGGGAAGCCAAATATTATGACATCAAATTTATATCTAGTTCAATCGAACAATTATATGTAATAAAAATAAAAACCATTTGATATGTTTCCAATAAATTATACATTCAACTGGCATTTGAAACCAATTTTTGTAATTAATCAATTTTTGACATTGCTGGTGCTATTATATTGGAAATGGGACTTCTATCGTATCCATTTGCACTTACTATAGAGTGTTACCTGTCTTGGAAACTTAACATGGATATTTTGAGGATCATATTGACATTATAAAGGTTGAATCTCTGAAAAGAATATCAGTAAAAAATGGTTCAATTCCTTTTAGTATTTACAAAGTCAGCTAAATTGTCAAACGTTCCGAGTTTTCTGCACTGGAAAGGCTAATGAAGACAATCAAATTATCTCCGCAAATTTTTGTTAAATGTAACTAAAAAATATTATGTTTACAACTTTAGACAACATCCTCTGTCCAAAACTATGTACAATTGGTTGTGTCATGTCTTAATACGAGAGTATTAACATTTTAGCGGAATCTAAATATCAGAATAAGTGGTCTGGATGTCGCATAATGTTTGTCATGGAGTTGTAAAGATTCCATTATACGATTCCCTAGCGTACAAGTAGACATTATGTCACACTGGTATCCCGGAAAATATAAGGTCTAGAAGCATGACATCATGAATCTATAAAACCTATTCATCGATGTGTTCAACTATTCAAAACTCTGAACATGTCGGGATCTGTCGTAATTTCTACTTGACAGAAGTGCATTCATTCAATCATTAATTCAAGTCAAACGATAAGCTGTTAATCAGATGTCTATGGATTAAGTGATATTTGATTGATCCGTCCCAACTTGAAATCTACGTGACTATCTACGTATGGATAAGCGTTGATTTTATGCTGATGTACGTCAACAGCATTGTAAAGACCTGTCAATCAAATTTGTCATGTATTGTCTAACGTATATTAATGTCCTAGCAAATCACCAAGCCAAATTACACAGGGGAATTCCAAGCATCTAATTGGTCTGAAATTGACGTTGCGCCATGTCAATAAGATGCGAGATTTGAATCGTATATATATAATACCGCCTTAACCGAAACCGGCAACACACAAATAGATTGGGTTATCTCAAGTTTTTTCACCAATTTATAACCGGCATTAAAACTGTGGCCATCTTGTTCCTCAAGGGAAATCGTTTAATTGTTCCTCCAAGAGTAATTTACTATCGACTGTCGATTTGCACGGGCCACAGTGCTCAATTATATCATAATACTTCATGGCGACAGTATGTGTTTAGAATGACAATCTGTCTTTGCCATCGCTATCTATTTTGGGTTAAAACTATTAGACTTTGATCAACACCAACACACAAGTCTTTGGAGCCTCCTGCAGGAATTTCTAAAGTTAGTTATATAACAGTTTTTTTGGTGGGAGAGAGGTAGGGGGTATTTTAAAATAAGCAAAAATCTGCCTTCTGTGATACAATTATTCATATCTATTCAAGTTTGTGTAAATGTTTGAAACTCTAGAGATATCAATCAATTCCTTAAGGAATGATTTGTTATAACAAAAGTTTAATGATCTAAAAAAAACTTCTGATTTTACCCTCACAAAATGTGTTTTACTTTTGGCGTCTTTGTCGAGTGGAACAAAGTTCTGTCAGACCATTCAGTAGTATTGGTTATCAAAACAAGTGCTTGGAAGAACTGAAGAGTTAATGCTCATATTCTACAGTGTTTAGTGTTATTAATACTTTTTAAAACCTGTCAAGCTACAAACCACTTTCTATTGTAATATTTTCAATGCTACCAAATCACTTCAATTTTTTTCTCGGTGGCTAAATCACAATTGGACATCCCATTTGCAAATAAGTGAAATTCTTTGTTTATTCTCAGTGAAAAGGCCCAACTAAGAAAACAGTAACCATTAAAAATGCCACAAACTGACATGTACATAAACACGAGATTTGGTTATCTCCAGGAACCATGAAGTAAATTTGTCTGCTCAGATTGCCAACACAAACAACGTCGAAGACTTTACGTCCAAGAAAAAATCAAACAGTCATTTGAGTAATGTTCGTTCCTGGAGTTCTTTCTGAATACCAATTTTATAATTACTGTCAGAATATTCTTCAAGTATCTTAGCTCCAATTTAAGTATCTACTCATTGATTTTCCAAGAGTGACTTGATAATAGACCGTTTCGTCATAAAACCCAGCTACCCTTGAGGATTGTCTAATTGAAGCTCAAAATACAATCATGATACAAAGTAAAGAAGGAATAAAATAAACTTAGTGCAGACATCAAAGACTGGCTAGACTTTTAACTGCACTTTTCTGGATCAACATTAAATCCCAGAGTGAAATGTAAGAATCTGAACGACGACTTAATGCAAATTTTTAGAGATTATTCAGTGTATGGACTTTAAGACGTGACAATTGTGCTAATTCACGATCATTCTGAGTATAAACCTATCCAGTTCTGTTCTATTTTCACAATAAAACTATCCAGTTCTGTCCTATTTTTACAATTCTGTCACCTTATCTGAGAAGATGTGGGTTTAACATCCTAAATGTTTTGCTCTGTCTGGACTAATGAAGACGGGCATGCTGTATACTGTGTGCTATGAGAGAAATTTTGCCCCTGACAGCGGCACTACAGCCTGCTCTTTTATTGAATTCCTACTGCCAAGGATCTTTTACAAAAAAGCCAATGTGTACATGGGACCTCGGTTTTTCATCACATCCAAATAAAAAATCAGCTGTCCTTGTCAGGCCCCTGTTCTGCAGCACTGACAAGGAGAAACCATGCCGGAAAATCTTAATGACCTTTCTCCACTAACACCAGGAGCGATTATCAGAGAAGATAATAATATATTCTATAATGAATAAACCTACCTTCAGGTGGACATTTGGAGCCATCAAAACCACATGTGGGTGTGTCTGGCGGAGGTGAATCTCGTCCACCTGCCCAATGAATCTTCTTGCCCTGTACAGGTTCGTAGCGTTTCTTGTTGCCATAGTAATTAGCAACCACCTGAAATTAATAAATTCAATTCAATATCAAACATGAAATGGGGTGATAACATAAAACACTTTCTGCTCAACATGTTGCCAGGAAAAGGGAAAAATCTTTCAAATGAGAATACTGCCATGGGGTTGATACAAAATAAAAAAATGATTTTTTCTTTTATTTAAAATGGACTTCCTTGATTTGGGTCGAAAAATAAAATCAGCTATTTCATTGAGATGACAGTCTGTCGTTATTGAAACCTTTAAAACTGTAGATATAATCGATAACTTGTTCCACTGACAAAATGAACCAGAGCTTGAACAATACAGAGTTTGTCCTATCAATAATCAAAATAACCCAATCAATCAAGGAACAACACAATCAATTTGAGGGGGGGGGGCCTAAATCAAAGAGTTATATTATTTTTTAATATTTGCAACATAATTATAGTCTTGGTAATTGTGAAAAAACAAATTGAAAGTTGATTTAATGATTTAATCTGCAACTTGCATCAACTTCAAATGAATTCAGTGTATTCCAATAAGCTTCAGAAGAACATACATTGCAGCATTTGCATATCAAAAAAGAGTGCTGGCTTTGTCAGTTATCATTATTTGAAAAGAAACATGTTACCCATTGGTTTTCATTATTTATCACACACAGAAAATTTTAAAGGGTGTATGGTGCTATTCTTTGAAATATTAAAATAGGAGTAAATTGGTCTGAAAACACATATTAATGGAATATAAACTTATTCACATAATTTTGTAATTTCTAATCAATTATGTTCGGTAATATATTAAACAGTCCAAAGTTATTGACCATCTTTTACATTTGTTAAGTCCATTCCACGCAGGACTCGTTTTTGATAATTATTTTGTTCTTTGTGAATCAGCAAATTTTTAATTACTTCTGCGTTGTCTTCTTGTATATGTTTTCCATTTTTTTCATTAGAAATGGTGCTAATAACCATTGTATCTATAGAATACAGATAGTTAAAATTTTGGAGCTTTGTGATATTTTCCATTGCAAAGCACATGTGTATTTTAAGTTGTTTAATGGTCTCGAGCATTGCGTAATATATTGAAACAGCAATAGAATCTGATATAAAGATTGATTGAATGGACCAATATTAAATTCGAATTAGTGTTTTTAATTTCGAATATCATGGAAAATATTGAGTTTGTGGTTTAGCTCCTTTAATTACCATTAGCGTTTTCTTTCCTGTCTGTATTTCAGATCGTGTAAACCTTTGCGTAAAGCATCTTCAGAAGTTTGTGTTTAATTGACCTAACTTGATCTCTCATCTAGCAAATGATGAGATGCTTTGTATTGGGAAATAATGATTTAAACCATATCCACAATGCCCGCAGACTTCAAAGTGAATAAAATCCGGATGAAAAAAAGATGTAATTTTAATTGGAGTGAACAGGCTAGATATTGTGAGTCTTTATTTATTCTATCTAAGTGCGATAGGAAGAAACCTAGACTTTTTCTCAATCTAAGTATTTATTTTTCGATTCAAGTGTAATAGTTGAAGATAATTAAATAAAATGGGGTTTAATGTCCTACTTTTCTGCACTAACAAATTTCATCTGTTTTTTGTCACATCGAAACAATTAGGTACTATTCCTTCCATCCTGCATCACGGACAAGAGGAAACCTGCAATTGCACTGAAATATCCTGAGCCCCACAGCTCACCAGAGAGAGAGAGAGAGAGAGAGAGAGAAATAGGGTTTAACATTCACTTGACACAAACTAGGTCATTTCGGGACTAAAGGTTTAATTTTATTTCAATAATTCCCTTGCATGTAGGGGTCATTAATTAGCAGTGGAAGAAAACCGGAGGACCCAGAGAAAACCCACAAGGTTGGACAGGCGACCCTACTCCTTGTCACGTACAAAGCTCACTGCAATTATGCATGTCTTTGTTTGATTGTTTATAATAGGATATAATTTTTTGAAAAGCTTGTTTTTCAATATATAATACTCCAATATATTACATAATAAATACTAATTTCACTGGTTACTGGTCTTTTTTTCTCTTTATTTTATGAGTGACATATAGGTCTGTTTCCTTTGAAACTTACAGGTTCCATACTATGCTTATATACGTGACAAGGAACAACTGCCTGGCCTCATGGGTTTCTCCGTGTAATCCAGAGTTGTTATTTCAAAATTTTTATTTACAGGACATTTTTACCAGAAATAAAGGGGCATAACTTATGTTAAGCACATGCATTAAGACCACAATCAATAATTGTGTGTTGACAAAATCTAATCTTATCTAGTTAGAGTTTACTGGAGGCTCAACCTGATTTCTCTATCATTTACATGTCAATAATGCAAACAACAGATCGTGTTGTGCCCAGCAAAGAACAACTAACATTAATTGGAGTCCAACAAAACAAATGTTTTATACTTTTTAAAATCTCCCGCCAACAAAGAATATTTAATGCAAATGACCAACATTTGTTCAAAAGAGACTGATGTCACATGATTGACACAAACATCACATGGTAACTGCATGATGATGTCAGCAATTTCTGTACCATGTGATCTTTAGCGAAATATTGATTGGATGTCCACAAACTAGACCAACGGAAACATTGTTCCGCCTACAAATCTTAGTGTTGAAATCAATTTTGGTTGAGTCAGTGCCTTAATTCATTTATTGTTGTTGATATCAAACCAGTTTATTCTATGCCATTCGAACAAGAAATAGAAATTTCTGCCTTCATATAATATGTCACTTAAATTGGAATGAACTGCATTAAAGAAACTTAACAGGCTTCTTTCATACTCAATGAACTTATGGGAAATGGCTGTGGAGTCTGGCAGTGATAATGTTAAAGTTTATTAAAATAAATGTTCCAGGAATAACAATGAACAAATGTTTAATATTCCAGTGTTCTCTAGGCTATTCATGCAGATAGATATATAAATCAGATGTTGCATAAATCATATTTAATCTAATAGAAAGTACATAGAGAGTATAGAGACAAGTTTATTACAATCCTATTTAATCACAAGTTTATCAATCTTAATTCTCAGGGGATACAAGGCATATTGTGCCAACCATAAAACTTTACAACCAAAATTTGATGTGTGCTCAATATATATGATAGACAGATTTTATGGAACTTTTTTATTTCAATATCTCGTGGGCGGACCGGAGTATACCAGGTGAAAACTTACTGAGGTCTGGCAGTCAACTCTATGAATTGTCACATCCATAATCTATGATTTAAAAATAATGGGCCTCATGATGTAGGCCATTCATCCAACCTAATAATAACTGCAGTAAAATGTTTATGCTAATTATTTACTAACATTTACTAACTACTATTTAAAAAAGTTCCAGAAATTAAATCCAATTCAGGCTATTGTTAAAACCAAAATGTTCCTGTTGGAATTTGTTTGCAGAAAATCATGCCATGCCCGATTTATAGCTTATGGGAAATGGGAGTGACATAGGGTCAGATGGGTAACTGTATTTAACAGGATACTGTTTACCCTAATTTTCGTGTTTTTTAAGTGAGGTGAAACAAATCTATTCGGTTTTCAGCAACATTTTTAACTCCAAATCATATGAGAAATAACTTTATGTAATGTTGACTTCTGCTGAATTGATATCGTGAACAACTACATTTTTAGGTGATTAATATTTACAATTATAGTAATTGAACACAGGTCCAAGGAAACTACTTTGGAACATTATCTGCATTATTGAATAGTTTGTGAAATTGCATTTGAAAAAAAAAGAGGACAGGTTTTCTAATTTATTCAAATGTTTCCGCATGGTAGCAATATCTGAAAATAATGGAACTATTTATTATGCATTGTGTGGAGGAAATAATTTGACGCGCACGCAACCCAGTTCAATTTCTGTCAAAATGACACATGGCTACTACAAATTTTATTTCCAAGCAGACGATAATAATTGCATTATACTCTCACAGAACATGCCAAAATGTTGAATCAAAAGAATTTATGTTAGGTTTTGGGCAAATAATTTCTACATTAATTTTTATATTCTAAAAATTATCACGCTAATTTTGGCACCTTAAGGAATTTTCTTTTTTTTTGTGACAAAGAAATAAGTTCTAACAAATGCTTTTCATTCGGTACAAATCTGTTAACGGTGAAATGTTATCAAATAAAAGTTTGATAATTTTGCCCTTATATCTTTTAAAAAGTCAAAATAGCATAGTTTGAGCTTACCATTAACATGGAAGTATGGAAAGACGCATATTTCTTATGTTTTTTTCATCTAAAATTATTCAAGCAAAAATATGCTCAAAAACATTAATGCCTTTAAAAATCATGATTAATTCTAGTTTTAAAAAAAACACTCCTGGGTTAGTAAAAAAAACCCCATTGTTCTTGTAACAAAACAAATCAGTTGCCTCATTAATCAGTAGAGGAACTTTAAAGAAACTGTCTGACTATAAAATAGAAAAGAAATGCGTAGATGGTAGGAAGGACATACATGATGGATTCATCTTCAATATTTCACATCAATATTCCAACTTTCACATAAATCATGCAGTTTAAAAAGAAGTTGGAAACAGTGATAACAAATTTGTACCAATAAAAATTGTTATGGTGGTTGTGAAAGTGGACAAATAAGTCAAACTGTTCCTTCAAAATCAGAAAAAAGAATAAGCCCCCTAGCTACAAGCTTAAATTATTGTCTGTTTCATAAACCACAACATCTCAATTGTTTGATTTTGTTTGAGAGAAAATAAATCTTAAAATGTATAATAATATACAATGTTTAAAACCAAAGTCCGCTCAACACAAACTATGTCATTTCTAGACTAACAAATGGTTCTATTTTATTTCAATAATAGAACTGACAAATATACCGGGTAATTTAAAAAAATCCAGACAAACGAGGAAATTTTTTTTTATCTCGTTTTGGACAGAAATGCCGGACGATGCATTCTGGGGTTTATACAAATAATCCACGTATTAGAACTGTAATTGTATTGTAATGTACTGTATTGTACTGTACTGTATTTTAAAGCTTAAATAGAGTTGTCTGTACCAGACATATTTCAGTAAATAATACTGGTTATTTAACCTTGTTGGCTTTTAATAAAATATTTTGACATTTTTGACTCTACCTAATTGGAAGTGAGATTTTAAGTGATTGCATCCCATTATTATGTTTAATTATGCAGTCTGCGTTACAGCTCTTCCATTAGTAGCACCAGACGTGAACTGTAATTATGTGTCCAGGACGATCATATTTTCATGGCAATTATTCTTATAATGTGACACTTGATGATACTAAAAGTCATAAGTTTTGGATATTTTCCAATTTTTGGTTTTGCAGTGAGAGACCGAGAAATGGCGTTAAACGTCCACTTAACAAAAACTAGATCATTTTCCTGACTAAAAAATGGTTCTATTTCAATAATTTGCTTGTGCTGGGGGGGGGGGGTATATGTGGGAGAAAACGGGAGGACCCAGAGTATTTGGACAGATAACCCTTGTCTTTGTCATACACACGCGGAAAAATTATGTCACTTGACTCATGACAGACCTTATGATCTAATCGTGGAGTAATCGAGGCGATCCTATCAGGTCTTATCATATATTAGAGTCGTAGCAATCATACGGACTGTATTCGAACATATTCAAACGTATAATCTCTATCTTTATCACAAGTTCCTTATAAATGGAATGGCAGAGACTTTTTTACGGCTCAGACAAGAAGACTACGTTTGTTAATGTTTAATCTTCGGATCGAAATACAACAGAGAAAGAGAAATGGGGTTTAACATCCACCTGACATCAAACTAGGTCATTTCGGGACTAACATATGGTTTAATTTTATTTCAATAATTGGCTTGCGCGTAGGGGTCTTTTAGCTGTGGGAGGAAACCGGAGTGCATGGAGGAAACCCACGAGGTTGAGAAGGCACCCCTATCTCCATGCAACATACGCTCAGAGGTCGAAGCGCTGCACTCTAAACCACTAGGCCATCCGACCCACCCCCCGAAATACAACGGAGATTCTGTCACTTAGACAGTCAACCTTGATGGAGAAACTTACCTACGACTAAGGTGACAGTTCTAATGTCAGGTTGAAAGGGAACGAAGTATTAATAAAATGTCTGAGTACCGTCTGGTCACTTTCCCAATCGTTTACTTCATGGTAATTCAACTAACTTGTAAAGATGACCTGTGGTAACGGATCACGAGAAGGGTCGCTTATATAAAGACCTTATTATGTTCAATTATGAGTAAAATATCATTTATGACCTGATTATTAATGTCCAGTAATCATTTTGTTTTTCTACAAAAGAAATGAATTCATAACTTAACCTTGAGAAGTCTCTTGGTGAGAAATTAATAGGAAACAATACAAAAGTCTTGCATGACTTCATAACTACTCATAACTATATCGCTAAATGGTCAAAGGAAAGTAGCCACTTTCAGCCTACTCGCTATCAAAAGTTGTAATTATCTTATTGAGACAGAAGGTTGGGTGGCTAATGGTCTAATGAATGCACTTTAGATCATAAGTTCTGTCAATGAGTCAAGTGGTGTGGTTTCGATTCCCTGGTCTTAATGGTCATATATATTAATCCCGATATCATTTTGATTTTGAACTCATATATGACCCTGAGACAGCTATGATTATTTGTAAGTACAGGTGAGGATGTAATCATCATCATTAACGAAACAAGAAACGGTTTCTGATGTCTTATTTTACGTTGTTTCCGTACGATCCTAATCTAATATAGGGCTCGGATGATTACTATATCATGTTACTAAAAAATTATACGCACTAATTTCATCATAGATGTCACCACAAGACGTCATTAATAGAAGCAATTGTTTCTGCTATTTAAAACAACAGCCAGATAAAGTTACTGAATTTATAACCAATTTCAACAGTTGACAGATATAAAAGAGTAGTGTCACGATCACAGGAGTTCAAAGTTAAAGTGCCGTCTTCCTAACTCCGATAATTGATGATCCCACAGAGATGTTAGGAAATGGTGGAAATTCATTAAATCATTAACTCTGCTAAAGTTTTTACTTCTAAAAGTACAACCAAAAGTATTTATATAACTTACTGAAATGAGAAGTGGTATCAGACATTGTAGAATGAGGAAGCATACCCTATACAAGATACCTAGCACCACTAACAGCCTAGCTTGGACTAACAGCTGTATAGGCAAAATACATTCATAGTTCAGAGTCAGACCATATTAGCTGAAACTACTGGTCAGAAAATAGCTTTTGGCCACCACAGACAACCATCAGAATTTCTGCAAATGTTGCTTCATATTCATTATCATAAACTATTCATCTATAGGATTAAATCAGAATTCTGAAAGTTTAACGTTTTACAAATACAGTTCAAGAGTCCAATCAGAGTCAGTACCCAGTTTGGATCAGTTCCATGTGCCGTGACACTGGAAAATGAAAATCTATCAATTGCACATCTATTTGACTTAAAAAAAAATATCAAGATTATGGTCACATTTTTGTAAATAAAGGAAGATAAGGAAGAGATTAATTTCGAGTCTGACTGCCACACCTGATATAAATCTATGATTACAAAACTTACCTCAAATTTATCATTCTCCGGGTTCATATCTAGTAATGAATAATCAGCATTTCTATCACCGTTAGCATCAATACTCACTGTTCCTGTTATACCTTTAACAACAAACAAAATAAAGATAAATAACAAGCAAGCAAAAAGGTAAACAAATAAAATGCATTATGATCTTTCATTATGGCAATACCACAATTTGCCATTCTCGTTTTGCAATGAGATATTTAAGGGGTAGTGCCAACCTGTGTGTGTGATTACGACAGCTAGGATCTTGTCCAGAACAGTTTGTGCCCCAGTTCCGTTCCATTTTTACAATTCTTTCACCTTATCTTAGAAGAAATGGGATGAAATGTAGTTTAACTTTCTACTCCATCTGAGCTAATGAATACGGATATACACCACAGAGTATGCTATGAGGGAAATTTTGCCTGAACAGCAGCGCTACAGCCTACGCTTTTATCAAAATCCAACTGCCAAAGTATATTTTATGTACATGCCAATGTGTATATGGGACGTCACTTTCCCTGCCATCTGAATGACTCGACAGCTGTCCTTATCAAACCCTCTGTCCTGCACCACTGACAAGTGGAATCCACGCCAGAAAATCGTGATTAACTACCTTAGCCCCAATGCCAGGACTGAATACTAGAGATGCTTAAAATTATATCCATAGCAAATTATATTGGAGAGAGGATGGTAGACAGGAGTCGCCTGTGATCAGGGCCCTAACCAATTCTTATATCACATTTGTAATAACCTTATCTAGCTGTAAAACTGATTTGATTAAAGGAATAAAATGAAATAGGGTTTAACGTCCTACTGTTCTGCTACAACTTTGATTAAAGGCAAAACTCAGGCGCTGTTCAACACCATTTGGAGGTGGTTCAAGTTTACAAAACAGAGAGAGAGAAATGGGGTTTAACTTCCACTCCACACAAACTAGGTCATTTCAGGACTAACGTATGGTTTAATTTTATTTTAATAATTTGCTTGTGGGTAGGGGTCTTTAGCAGTGGGAGGAAACAAGTTGTGCTGCCATACCAAAATACATTTGAGCATGAAATTTCCCCTTCAATTCCAAAATATACTCAAAAAGTATGCTACACACTAGAACTCTTTCCTGTGATGTCTAAAAATATGTCAAAGTTTAAATGCTTCTGTTTATGTAGAAATATTTTAAAAGACAGTCACAAATGTAAATCAGGGGAGAAATCAAAGAACCATATTGCTTTGACGATGAAATGTCTTTAATCAACATTGTTGAAAAAACCAAGATACTTCTCTCACTATGACAGTTCATAAGTGAATATAAAAACAGTTTACTGGGCCTCAAAAAGAAAAGAAAATTTTTTGTTCTGATAAAGTAATACAGAACGTCAAAAGCCAATAAAAAAAGTTGTATTTTCTTTAATACAAATATGCTTCCATGGTGATATATAGTTTTGATCCTTTGCAAAACAGATAAATTCCAACATCAGCTTTATATAAATACATTATGGTTATAATAATGCAATTTTTTTTCACAGAATAATTCTGTTTGT
Organism: Patella depressa; assembly: GCA_948474765.1. Classification (NCBI taxonomy): domain Eukaryota; kingdom Metazoa; phylum Mollusca; class Gastropoda; family Patellidae; genus Patella; species Patella depressa. The sequence continues at coordinate 36,076,317 of OX419721.1, forward strand.
TGGAAATTTTACACAGAGATTTTATCGGGTAAAAATGAAGACATCTAAGAAATTTATCGGTATGAAATCATGGTTTAGCCGCTAGAATCTTACTATTAGATAAGAGAAATGGAGGGATAGAACTCAGGAAATTATTGTTTCCTCGGATAAATACTGCACACGGAGATTGTGTAATCCATGGATTGAGTCACAAAGCACTGTGTGGTAATTGGCACAGAATGGATTTTTTTTAACATGCTTCTCTGAGACCAACATTGTTATTGCTTCATATGCTATCAATTTATCAGGATTTCAACTAGTCCTCGTATTTTTATCCGAATCTGCAAAGATCTCACGAGTTAAAACACAGATGTTTGCACACAGGAAAAAGAAACGCATTAACGACAAACTAGATAACCTCTTAATACAGGAAATAGGAAATTACAGATTTGATCACAACTGCTAACTGTTAAAAATCTAGTAATTTTCTTTATAAATTTACATGATCGAAATCCATTACTTCTTATACTTATATAATACAAGTTTAGAATTTCTATTTAAAAAATAGTGAATGTCAGTTTATAAACTGCAAACATTGGTAAACATTTGAAAAAGAGAGAAATGGGGTTTAACATTAAAATTTACTTGACGTATATCATTTCGGGACTAACTTGGTTCAATATATTTTTTTCCAATAATTTGCTTGCGCACAGGGGAAAAATCGAATGACCCGTAGAAAACCCATGGGTAGTAGAAGTGAAGTTACTCCACTTGACTCAAAGACAGAGGAGCCAATGTATTTTTAGTAACCATGCCACCATATGACTTACCAACCTAGAGAAAAGATTTAAATATACATAAATTGTATGTCCATCATTGACAGTGTCTACTTATTAAGATTGCTCGCTGCATAATCAACAAGATGCTAAACAGATTTCGTTACATGGGACGGGGAAGAGTTCAAAGAGCAATACACAACCAACCATCCACTGTTCAATTTCGGGTCTGCAAAAACCTCTGATTTGTTCATCTTTTCCTACAAATTTATTCTTGCAAGTTACAGAAGAAATTTACTGCTACATTTTCAGTGCTGCTTTTTAAAGGCAATTGTCTAAACATTCCCTCTCTAGTTCTTTCTGAATTTCAAGTGCCAATCAATTTCTTCTCAACAATCGAGAGCCCTGCACCACCTGGTTACAAATTATAAAGCTTACCTTCAAATGTCCTGTTCCACATACGTTGAGTTATATGCGAGCCATTTGAGATGGGGATATTGGCCTCTAGGGTCTCATTTAAAGCCAAGGCATACAGAATAACTGCATCGTGGAACGCCCCAACAAAACTGTTCACCTAAAAAATAGATGAGAAAAGCAACTTCATTGTCTAGGGAAAATCAGGGATGATTATTAAGAAACATTTTTTTTTAAAAAGCTAATGGGAAAGTAATATATATCTTCTTTTTCAAACTTCAAAAAATCTTGAAGTAGATATAGAAAGTTAAGCCATGTTTAAGTCCCAACAAATCTCATAGTTCATATATAAAAATATACCATATTTTATTTATTTTGGAATTAAGCACATCTCAGAATAAAAAATAGGTTGCCAGGCAACGAAACATACGCCCACACAGCAGCCAAATCGTCCGGGCAGTCAACAAGAGTTGTCGCATATTAAGGAATTATCAGAAAATCATTAGAATTTGTTTGGTTTTTATAATCAAACGTTTTTTTTTTTAAATCAGATAATAATTGTGACCTCCAGAGGCACCACAAGCTAAAAAGGGTGATTTTTCGTACAATCAGGGGACATAATTCAAGAAGTAATGACCCGATGGGCGCAAATATCGAAAGGAACCAAGATCTTTACGTTATAAATATACCTGTCAAGTTTCATCAAAATCGATTCAAAATTGTGACCTCTATAGGGTCCACAACCTTGATATAACATATTTTCACACTATTAAACGGCGGCCATTTTGTCCGTCAATTCTAGTCCGATTTTCACAAAATTTAAACTCTCTCTTCATTACCATGTAACGGTGATATAGTCAAACGTTTTTTTAAATTGGATAATAATTTTGACCTCCAGAGGTACCAAAAGCGAACAAAAGCGATTTTTCGGACAATCCGGGGACATAATTCAGGAAATTATGATCCAATGGGCGCAAATATCGAAAGGAACCAAGATCTTTGGGTTATAAATATACATGTCAAGTTTCATCAAAATCGGTTCAAAATTGTGACCTCTATAAGGTCCACAACCTTTATATAACATATTTTCACATTTTGTCCGTCAATTTTGGTCCGATTTTCACAAAATTCATACTCAACCTTCATAACCATGGAATGGTGATATAATCAAACCGTTTTTTAATCGGATAACAATTTTAACCTCCAGAGGGACCACTAGCTAAAAAGGGCGATTTTTGGGACAATCAGGGGCCATAATTCAGGAAGTTACGATCCGATTGGCACAAATATCGAAAGGAACCAAGATCTTTGGGTTATAAACATGCATTTCAAGTTTCATAAAAATCGGTTCAAAATTGTGTCCTCTACACTGTTCACAACCTTGATATAACACATTTTCACACTATTCGCGTACAAATGGCGGCCATTTTGTCCGTCAATTTTGGTCCTATTTTCACGAAATTCAAACTCAACCTTCATAACCATGGAACGGTGATATAATCAAACGTTTTTTTAAATCGGATAACAATTTTGACCTCCAGAGGGAACACAAGCTAAAAAGGGCGATTTTTCGGACAATCAGGGGCCATAATTCAGGAAGTTACGATCCGATTGGCGCAAATATCGAAAGGAACCAAGATCTTCGGGTTATAAACATGCATTTCAAGTTTCATCCAAATCGGTTCAAAATTGTGTCCTCTACACTGTTCACAACCTTGATATAACATATTTTCACACTATTCGCGTACAAATGGCGGCCATTTTGTCCGTCAATTTTGGTCCGATTTTCACGAAATTCGAACTCAATCTTCATAACCATGGAACGGTGATATAATCAAACGATTTTTTAAATCGGATAACAATTTTGACCTCCAGAGGGACCACAAGCTAAAAAGGGCGATTTTTCGGACAATCAGGGGCCATAATTCAGGAAGTTACGATCCGATTGGCGCAAATATCGAAAGGAACCAAGATCTTTTGGTTATAAAATGCATTTCAAGTTTCATCCAAATCGGTTCAAAATTGTGACCTCTACACTGTTCACAAGCTAAAAAACATGATTTTTCGTACAATCAGGGGCCATAACCCATGAAGTTACAGTCTGATACATGCCAATATCGAAAGGAACCGAGATCTTAGGGTGATAAACCTATGTTTTAAGTTTCATTGAAATCGGATAAAAATTGTGACCTGTAGACTGTTCACAAACAATTGTGGACGGACGGACGGACGGACGGACGGACGAACAGGGGCGACGACAATATACGTCCACATGAAAATGTGGGCGTATAAAAACCCTTCATGAAGAATGGCTTGAACAGATACTTATTATTACTTTAATTACCTAATTCAATTAGTAAAGATGATGGCCTGAAATCCAAATAAATTAATATAATGTCTAAATAGCCACTACTATATAATAGACTGCATTGTAACTAAAAGTGACCTCTGTTTAATATTTCAAAATGAACAGTTATAATCCTACAGGTTTTGTAATGCATGTTGTAAGAGCCGATAAATGCATGCTTTCAAAATGGAGATTGTTTCCTGAAGCCCAACAGAAGTATAATCATATAACCATCAATTCGATTGGGGAGTTCTTGTGAACAACATACCATCAACAAAGAAACCTCTTTATGAAGTGAAATTCTGACAGATCGTCACCACCGCATTATTATGACGTCTGCGACAAATAACCCTTGGTGCACATAGACCTTTAAAACCATAAAAATTAATTGTCAAGAATCAAAGACCTGATTATAAAAAAAGTCTTCCAATTCATTAAATGTATATTGTTGAAGTTGTTCCTATGTATATGCCAGATACCCTTAATAGTTCTTTTAATGACTTCTGTGTCAAAGAAACTGAGTTGTATAATAATAAAAACTTGAACTACACCAACACAACATATAAAATACTGGTATATAAATGGTGATTAGCTTTTAATTAATTACCGTCTGTAAATCGCTCTTCTTTCATTATCTGAATCGTTGATAAGATACATTATGCAAGATTTAGATAAAGAGCTGGTCGTTTTTCCTATAATAGTCCATAAATAGATAACGCAACATGTGTAAAGAAAATAGCCTTTTCTAAAAGTTCAAATTCTTGATTTGTCAAACTTGTACCATTGCCACAATAATAAACCAAGTCTTGATTTTCAGTCCTTGAACTGTCAGTGTCTGTTAGCAGCAGACATATCATCCATTAATGAAAATATGGCAACTATTGTATTTCACTAAATATCTAACTCATCCGATGGCTAAAGAGTTTGTTTTGTGCTTGTCATATGAATAAATGTCTTAATAAAAAATTTATAATTTAACATTTGAAGCCAGAAAAAATCCTGCAATTGACAGATTTTGCTCTTACATAATGCATCTTTAACTTTGATTGACAGCAGTCTTTTTACTCTGGTTGTTCTTTTAGACTGTGTTTTATATTCTTATCAGAAAAAAACCTTAAAGATGTGTTGCAAAAGAAATTGGTATTGTGTTTTTCGTAAACATACATTATGCAAGAGCAAAATCTGCCTATTACAAGTCTTTCTTTAGGCCTGAAATTTTATCTAAATTATCAATTAGACATTAATTAACTTATTCAGACCATAATAAACTCTCGATGTCAAGGCTGGATTAGATTCCTATATGCCTCTTAACGGTCATTGATAATTAAATTTAAAATCGAGACTATGCTGTTTATATTAATGTTTTTAGTAATGATGACCGAGGCTAGAGGGAAATTTCACCCGCTTCGTTCCCGGCTCATAGTGGATCAATTTGACTGAAATTTTCAGCAAATTACCTTTACACTATAGTGAGAACTGCCAACTCTTTATCTTATCTCCCATAATGTATCTTTAATGTTAGGTTATGAACAATGGTGCACCATTCAGAAAAATTAGCCAAGAAGAATCTGTTACTTTTGGATGATCGAGAGATCTACCTACCTCTTCTTCTCCATAGGTAAAGTTATCGTACAGGGCTTTAGCACGTTTCTTCACCTCTTTGGAAAACATTCTGTATTCTGGACTGTTGGGTTTTCTCAGAGTGACCGTCATAAGAGATTGGTATGCTAGCCGAGCCTTCTCGTTCCGTTCATCTGTTTCATTTGGTCTATACCATGGTCGTTCACTTGCATTTTTGCTAAAAAAAAAAAAATTTGTTTTTGATTTGTTCATCATCTAAGAAATAACGAATTAGGCTTGCCAGTTCCTGTTAGGCACGAACCAAAAGCAAAATTCTTCATGCTAGAAACAAAAACCGATTCTGTATTGAATCACTTCATGTAAAGGCTGAAAACAAAAACGATAAATGGCAAAATTGTGAATTTCAAAAATTCAGCTTTTCATTATATCACAATTAACAATCCTGTCAGATTTTGTAACATCAGACGAGAATCTTACCATTCTACGAATACGAAAGTAAATCAGAAGATAATTCGTTGATGTAATCTTCCGGTAGAAATAATTGCGTTAACCAATCATCTAATTTTGTATTCAAAGGAGAAACTTAGAGCTAGAAATTGTTTCTCAGTACGTTCTTTATTCTAGGACAGTTTTAGAAATTAGCATCTAACTTTCAGAGCGCTTTATTTTTGGTACATTATAAAGTAGAAGGAAATAGGTCTAAAAGTACATATTAATGAAAAATGAATGTATAAGAAGTTATTCACATCCATTTTAATAACAAAATTGTTATTGTAATTACTTATCAAGTATATTTGGTGAAATATATGAACAGTCCAAATTGACCAACAGTTCCATTCTACACGTTTGTTTTTATCATCTTTATGTTGTTAGTGAATCTGCCATAAATTGTTAATTATTCTGTGTTGTCTCCTGGGATATGTTTTCCTTCATTCATTACAAATGGAGCTTGAATCATTATAATATCGGTAGACTACCAATTCCATAATGTTCCAAAATCCCATATTTCCATGGTAAGAAAATAACATCTATATGGTATACTAATTTGTCTTATTTTTGTGAATATCATGGACAATATTGGGTTAGAGGTTTTCAAACAAAAACAATTTTCAACACAGTGAAAATTTGGGCACCTAATTAACAAAATCTGATTTAAATTTCACTTCATAGTTTTAGAAGGCACTTTTCTATGAACGGTTTAAATCTGATAGGGGAGACTATAATATACTGTTGTCAGATTATTATATGACATTTTATAAAACAAAATAATGACAACAACATAATTTCTTATGTAATATATCTAACTATTATCATGGGATATATAAATGTATAACTTTCTGTAAATTCTGACAGATCTCCCAGACATGACAGGATTATCCGACGATTCATTGCGGTAACGTCTAATAACGCGACATGCAGAAAATGGACACTCGACACGTTAATTATGGGGACTATGCTAAATCTGTCTTCAGTTCACGACACGTAATTTGAAATAGAAATCCAAATGAGATTAAACCATCGAACATTTGTTTTTGTGCTTTTGTAAACTGAAAAAAATGCCAAGAGATTTTTATTACATAATATCAAAGGCACCAAGAATTCACCCATGCGTCCAACCAAATTGCGAAAGATCATGTATGTTGCTAATTTGCATGTTATCCGGTATTGAATTTTAAATAATGAACAATAAAGCAAGCTGGTTGAGTTAGTAACGGGGGCCAGATGGAAATATTAAGACAATTAACAAGATTGCCCATATACCTGGCAAATATGTTCCACACATGAGAATTATGCCATGCCAAATGTAGGCCAAAGATGGCAACCTGAAAGTGATGTGGTTTTAAATTTTGAATGTTGACTTGTATGTGACAAGGAGTAGGGTTGCCCATCAAACCTCGAGTTGGTTTTCTACGGGTCCTTTCATCTCATTGCTAAAGAGCCCTAACAAGAGCAAATTATTGAAATATAGTTTGTGTCCAATGGACATTAAAACTTCTCTTTTTATCTCCCCTTCTGAGTCTCTCCAGCAGTAGCAGCCAACACCTTCTTCCCAAGTCCATTTGGTACTCTAGATGATAGAAATTAATGCTATCTTGCATGCAGCACAAACAACATACATTAACAACAAAAGCAAAATCTTCAATTATAAAATTTATTCATCTATATATTATATGTCAACATAATTCTCCCCCTGTTCCTTCTTCTGCAGCTGTCTCCTCCTCCTCTCTTCCCTCGTTTTCTTTCCCCATTCCTATCCCCAACCCCATTCAACCAATTATTTTACCACATTTTTAAAATTATTTTCCATTGCATCCTTGAGGTCAAGTTTGATTACACCTGCAATAAATGCAAAAAATGTTCATAAAGAACATGTTTTTATCAAGCACCGTCTAGGGGTCTTGGCAATGCAAGTGCCAAAGGGTTAAGTCTGATAATTCTTATTTTTGGAAAACATTAGTTGGCCCATGATTTCTTCTAATTTGATAAGCTTATCTGTAGATTAATTTGAATTCTGTTGATTATTCACAAGTCAGAACCATGCCAAGGGAAAAGAATACCTTAATGAAGTTATTTAAATAATAAAATCACATAAATCTTATCTAATTTAATATTATTGCAGAGAAAGTAATAAAATATACTTATCTTTTTGTTTTTAACAAAGTTCTGTGAAAATAATGCACAGTTGTGTACCACTGTGATGTCTTCAGTTTCATGTCACTACTAACTTCTATTAAGTTGTTTTACGCTGAATTTTAGAATTTAAAATTCCACTAGCAGCCAAATAGATTTCAAGATTGTAAATTGGCTGTTAATTATGTTTTATTGAAAGGAGTGCAGGTCGACCTGCTGGATTCAACAAATTATATAATCTGAGTACAGATTTCTACTTGTAGCACGATACTCAACAGTCCGACTGTGTTTAAATTAACTTTGTCTTTATTTCATTGACTTCTTTTAAGAATAATTTACCATTTTTGCTTTAAAGATTTACATTTCCTGGCTTATTTGGAGGGTTGGGTGAAGGTATTCCATTCATATTAATTAATCATAAATACATTACATTATATACATTACATTAGACTTTATTCGTAATAAAATTAATACAGAACACTTGGACCACAGCAACCAGAAAAAAAATTCTATTGGAAAATAGATGTCATATGCTGAGTTGAAATTTATTATTTTGATATTTTAAGGCATTTGGCCAGTTGAATGTGGGCCATCCTTAGCCCAAACTTCTCGCGTAATATTATTTTTAAAAATGTTTTGGATATTAAACTAATAATTCAAAACATTTTTTGCACAAACTGACAAGATATTCTTGGATACAGCAGTTACAAAAAAATTAGTTAATTTCATCAGGTGAGACAATAGTTGCCAAGTATTACCCTATGGTCCACATCCAGCCAGATGTTGCCATATGTGGACCATAGTAGCTGAGTGGCTGTCTGGGCTGAAGTAATATTTCAGGGTTCAGGTTATGGAAATATTTCTGATTTAATCACTTTCCCACAGCCAACACCAGTAATTTTAGAAAATAAAAAAAAGAATGTGATAGGTTTCCGTAATCAATAACTTTCTACGGTGGTTAAATCTCACATCCCCACGAATCATAGCATGCATGCTTTAGATCAGAGTTATTTCTTACCAAGCCAATCCTAGCTGCTGTGAACCAAGTATAAAATAATAACGCATGAACCACTTGAGAAGAACTTTTTACGATCCTCAAAGTTTTGGTATACAGATTCAACACGCGCGACAATATTTCTTGACTTTGATACACTCACTCTGTTCGTCATACGATTACATCATGTGTACCTACTTCAAGAATACACATGATGGCAAATGGCCGCCATTTAAAATACTACGCCCGCCTCTTAGAGACGATAACTTAACTCGCTATAAATTGTAAAAAAATTTACTTCGGCTAGAATTAAAAAACACCTAAGATTAACATTTGCTAAAAATTTCTAAAAAAACAACCTAAATTTATGGAAATGGGGCCAAATCAAATCAGGCAAATTACATCAAATAGTCCATGTTAAACGTATAGCAAAAATTTTAAACTAACGCGAGCACGCGCGTTTCTAGACAACGCCATAGCGGGTCATAGCAACCAGTGAGTATAAATTGGAAATCCCCAATGACGTAGATATTATAAATTGGAAAGCCGAGTCTGTCTTAAAATAAGTAGTACCGTCAGTAAACAAGATGGAAGCCATCTGCTATCGTGTTTGATCATGGAGTAGGCAAGCACAGGTGTGTCGTATGTCTGTTCGTGTGACACCTAGCGCTCCCTCTCTGTTCGGATAAGCTGGTGATTAGACCACGAACAGTGTATTTGGTCAGCTCTATATCTCGACGAAATCAGTGTCTGAAATACTTCCGACAGTTTATTTCTCAAAATATCGTGGCGAAAATATTCATTCACTTTGATTCCCTCACTCCGTACGTTTGACACTTTCGTCTCAGGTCGGATAAACTAGTGATTTGGCGGCAGGCGGTATCGGGTAAGCTTTGTATATCTCGACGATCAGTGTCTGACTTCATTTCCGGCAGTCTATTTTTCAAATTTTAGGGGGCTTCGTTGAGTCCGTTTGACACTTTTCAGGCAGACAGGTAAAATGAGAAAAAAAAATTATTTCATCTACTTGGCAAAATAAAGTTCCCGAAATCTAATAAAACACTAGTCTTACGTACTGGAATAGCAGTAAAACGCGTTTGCGACCGTCAAATGTTCCAAATATTTTTTGGGATGTCGTATTAAAGGTAAGAATCGCTTCTTCGCCTCTCGAAGAAAACCGGCGCTGCTGTTTGTAAACCTGAAAATTTTTCGGGCATTTCTAGTTTTGCTTACCTGTCATCGAACAATAATAAAACACTAATTTTACTTTTCTTTTTATTGAATACCACGACTTTGTACTGAGTTGACTATGGATTAAAACATTTTGTCTGGAGCCACTCTACTTTGTGACACATTTTTTTGGGCATAGATAAATATTTGTGAATACAACTGCAGAAGTCGGATTGGCTGCTTGGAATTCAGAGAGGGATTTCGGTTACAAAACCATTGGATACTTTTGAAGTTACTTATACGGGTTAGAATAGCAGAAAACGCATTTGCGGTGGTTAATTTTTTAAAATTTTCCGTCTTCCGTCTTTTACACTGCGACGATTGATTGGTTGTTTGGAATTCAGATCAGCAGGTAGACTGTATATTGGACCAAATTGAAGTTGCTTTATTCACAGGCTGGAATAACAGGAAAACGCGTTTGCGGCAGTTATTTTTCCGTCTTCGGAAAACGATTGATTGGAATTCGAGTCAGCCACCCTAATTCAGCTATATTAGACCACGTTGATGTTGCTTTGTTCACGGGTTGAAATAGCAGGATAACGTGTTTGCAGCCGTTAAATATTCCTAAATTTTCGAAGGGGGGGGGGGTCTGTAAACCCGAAAATTTTTCGGGCAATTCGGGTTCTGCCTCCCTAACTGTCGTCGAGCCCGTATGCATGGATTAGCTATAGTGATAAGGCGACAGACGGTATCTGATATCAGCTCTATTTTTCTCGACGATCGGTGCATGAATACTGTCACACAGCATTTTCAGCAGTCTGTTTTTCAAAATTTTATTGGGGAAGTCGTCAATACCCTCTGTAAGGACAGGCTCCTTTCGCGCCCATGGGGGGGGGGGGCTTCACTGAGGTTCGCAAGTCTGTTCGTTTGACACTTTATTTCAACGCCCAGTGCCTGGGCTGGCTGTAGTATTAACAAAATTGAGATAATTTAGTTAAAAGAATACACTGGGAGAGGGGTGGGACAGTAATACATATATAACTACTATGTACAGTTTCCTGCAGTGTACAACTCAAGAGGCGACGTAATATGCGGGTTTCTTGCTCAGTGCCAGTGAGTTTGCGCACCGGTTTCTCCCATAAAAGAAAAAACCGAAAAACATGCAGTTCGCGTTCCACGTTTTGCAAAATGCTTAATCACGCGTCTTATATGCAATGCGTTGTTGTTTTGCTCTTGGATCACTACGGTGATCTCACATGATTCACCTGACGGGCGTCGAACGTAACGAAAATTACTGTTTTTAATAGGGACTTTAAAGATTACGGAAAATACCGCAAACGCCCGACTGTAAAAATAACCTACTAACCAATTTCTATTAATAATCTGTTTTCATTAGGGATTTTTAAGATCAGATTACGGAAAACACCGAAAACACCCGACTATAAAAATAACCTACTAACCAATTGCTATTATTAATTGGGTAAACCGCGGATCAGCGGAAAAGAAATGCGCAATGACCAGTTCATATTCACTATTATAACTACCTATTATGTCTTTGAGCACTACTTACTATTATGATTGCCTTTTGAGGGACTAAATGAGTTTTTCTATATTATTCCAGTAGCTGTGGGCAATGTTGATATTGTTCATGAACTGAAGCAGAAGAAGTAATGAACCGCTCTAATGGAACCCTTTCGTTCGTCTGATCAACTTTGATCAACTCTGATCACTGAGTAAGACAGAGAGGCTAAACCTATTTACTTCATACGCTACAAAGACTTAAGATACTTGAGCGAAATATTGTACGAGTATTAGCCCTTGTAATAGAAGGTCTTGATTTTATTCTAGCACCGACTAATCGTATGGTAATGTATTTACTGTATTCAAACCCCTGTCTCGACGAACGGAAATAACACTTTCTTTACCGTTGACGGCATATATATATATAGTTTGTTGGTAGAAATACATGGTCGAAAGAATCACCCACTTTTCCCCATTACTCCGTAAATAAGTCCCAAATTAATAATGCATCCTTTGTGATCGAAAAAGAGCAAAACATTGGGAATGCTACATGAATCTATCCCAAAAGTAGGTTAATTTCGTTTTGCTGTGCTTGCTTTATTAGATGGATGGATAGATGAATGAATGAATGGATGAATAAGATATATCAGGGGAAACGGTCAATAAGTAATTGCTAATTTGTATGTACAAATTACAAACAACATAAGTTACACAATGAAGGCACATGTCATAAGCTTTCAGCAGTTCATAATGCTGCCATAAGAATTTGGAAAGTCGATAGCCACGGGATAAAACCCACAGTCGCAATCGTGACATACTGAACAGGTTATGTTCTATTTGAGATTTAGTACAATCTACTGATGTTAGATAGTTCTTTTAATACGCGAGAAAGTTTATCGAGCGTTCCTCCCGCTTGTTAGTCGTTCGGATTTTACGAGAAACCACGGTCCGGTAAAAAGAACCCCTGGCAGTTGAAAATCGAAATAAGTGTCGACAGTTGTGCCGCTGTATTGAGCAAAATTTCCCCCATAGCACCAGCGGTACAGAATAGGACGTTAAACCCCATTTCATTTCATATTTGTAGACAGTTGATTTATAAACTACACGTCGTTGCTACATACTTGTACACAGACTTTTTTTCAGGAATCAAATTGATGACTTTAATGATGTAGCTATCATCGAGGCATGGGGACGCAGGTGGTGAAGTTCGGTCGTTTATAATTTACTTGTATAGAAAAAAGACATCGGAGAAAATAAAATGCTAAAAAATTATAAGGCTGCAACGGAAATAATGAAGGAAATGGGTAAATGAAGACCAGGTCACATGTAACCCGGAATAATAAAATAATTCCGAATTCTGCACGTTCTTGAATGATATTGCTGATCAGAAACATGTCAATATAATCGGAAAATAATGAATGGAAGTGCCTGTAGCAAAAACCAAAGGTAATATCGCACACAAGTTTTTCACCTTTATTCTCTTAGCGCCACGGGGTTGTGAAGGCGTCCCTTTCTCCTATACGCTCACACGAATGCAAGCAAGAGGTCACCGGCCAGCTAGGCCATGCCAACTGGAAAAAAGACCTACAATTCTGGGGTTTAACGTGCACTTCAACCTAGGGTAATATCGTAGACAAGATCTAGCTCTTACATAACGCATATTTAAGTTAAGTAGTTTTGAAATAAGATAAATGTAGAAGCCATTTTGTAACGTTAAATGTCCATCTAAAAACGTAAAGAAGTTGAACGAGCTGTTGTTTTGTTTTGAAATGAGATTAATGTTGAAGCCATTTTGTAATGTTAAATGTCCATTTAAAAATTTAAAGAAGTTGAATGAGCTGCTATTTTGTTTTTTAAAAAGTTGAGTGAAACCTATAACATATATACACCGGTCGTGACTTTCCGCCTACACATACATGATCCAATAGTTCAATACGGTCAGATGGTGGTCTATTGGATTTTATCAGCTGTTCAAGTGCTAATTCTAAAACAAAACAAAAATTGCGTCAATAATGCTATCACAGAATATAGAAGCCACATTTATACAACCGTTTGTTAGAAATATATATAATGTTTCAAGCGAACTGAAATATTATAATTCAGTGTTTTAGTAATTAAAGGCAAATTCTGTAAAATGTCAAAGATTTTAGAATTGAAGAGAACGGTCGCCAAGGGAAATCGTATTTGCTTACGAGGGAATTAATGAAATGGGGTTTAACGACCCACTTTTCTGCTCCATCCAGTCAAATAATGACGAGTGTTACAATCTTCACCTGCGATATCACCTCGGTGGAAGCGGACGTTAAATAAAACTAATTCACACACACACAATCTTCAAATCTCGATTAAAAACTCATTACAAAAATTGTTTAAAAAAAAATAGAGCCAGTGAACTTTTGTATACAGTTTTTGTATGCAATATGAGCACGTTAAATGGTCATGTTACTGACTATTATCATTATTTATATTTTTTATTACAATTAAACGTATCTGTCATAGAAAAGTCCAAGAAAACCGGATAGTGACGGTCTATCCATACAGCGCAAATCTGCTGCTGGATGTTTTTACATGTATTCTTTTCTGTAAATGAGAAATGCGTTTTTAAGCGGATATTCCGTAAATCTCCCGCGAGTAATATTTACGTATTCTCACCGCGTCCCCTGTTATTTACAACATACAATTGTGCAAATTACCGACAGTAAATCCTTATTTCATTGACTTCTAAAACAACAGCCATAGCTGATAATATTTATATCCAAAAATACATGCATAACCATAAATTCTTTTTGAGAAGTCCGTCAAATAAAAAATATCGCCTCAAGTTTCCAGAAGAATGCTAATAGAATCCCGCAATGGCCATCTGACAGTGTAAATATATATAATGCCAAAATGTATGCTCGAAATAAATTGGAGGACTTTAGAAAATGGAAATAAAATTGGATTCAACGGCCTACGGTTCTGTCCCTCCTTGGATAACGAAAACGACGGCAATGCGTAAGCAGCACTACGACCTTATCTCCGGGTAAGCGAGTCAGTGTCTACCTACTAAGCCACCGCGGCTCCCGAATGCTTTACGTTAGCACAGTGGTTCGCAACCTTTTTATGCCAACGACACACCTGGTTAAATATAATATATGAAAAATATTTGAATTTTGCGAAATAAAAACATTGCAAGTCATAGACGGCATACAACCGTAAACTCCAACCAAATAAAGAAAAACATAGCTATGAACTTAGCTGGCTTCTTGAGTTAGATATTAAGTGTGCCCGTTCGAAATTTCACGACACACTTAGGCGGATCTCGCGGGAAACTGGTTGAGAACCACTGGGTTAGCACTACCCAGCTTAGATCAGTTTGTAGAACTTGTAAGATTATGTTTGGTCGCTACACGACTTTTATGTACTGAGGTGTACGATGACACACAATTGTAAAAATGTTGCTAACCGGCTTCTCCTGCGACAATCCACGTATGCTCCTGCAACAAATTTTATATCTTATAAATACAGAAACTAAACGATTTTGCGACAATCCACGTATGCTCCTGCAACAAATTTTATATATTAAAAATACAGAAACTAAACGAATTTGGACGGTCAGTTTCTCCATCATTTCCAAATTAGGCATGCATAACATGGATATTTCTGGTATAAATGAATCAAATAATTAAGAAATCGCTTATCCCAGAAATCAGCTGAATAAAAGATACCAGTGAGCTAGAGTTTAGTCAGAGACCAAAAAACCCATCGGCGTCCCCAGAGGAGCAGCATGAGCGATTTCAGTGAGCAGGTTGAAGGGGGCCGAAAGATGTTTTATTTTTGGATGCATGCTTGTTTGTTTATATTTGTAATATCATAGCTGTTGTAAACTTTGTATCCTGAAACATATCCTAGAAGAAAACTATTCCCAAGTTATTTATGTGAGTTATATCGAGTCCTTGGAGAAGTCTATACATTGAAGTCCAATACGAAATACTACGAACATTGTCACCTGTACTTTTGTGTGTCGTTTTACAGACAATGTAACACACAGTTATGTTATATGTTTTGGGGGTTTTTCGTGACTAGGATAAAATGATATACATTTTCGTCCTATTCAAATCGAGGGTCGCGTTATCGTCACTTGGGAACAGTTCGTTTGTCATCGAAACCAACCGTTCATGACCGCATCTTAACCGGAAGCAACTGTTCTTGACCACAGCTTGACTTGTCACTGGAATTAACCGTCAATGACCACAACTTGACTTGTCACCGAAAACAACCGTTCTTGACCACAGCTTGACTTCTCACTGGAATTAACCGTTTATGGCCACAACTTGACTTGTCACTGGAATCAACCGTTCCTGACCACAACTGGACTCCTCACTGGAATCAACCGTTCATGACCACAATTTGACGAGGGTCATTGTAATCCTTGCGTCTGTTCCAGACATAGTCGAACTAGTTTTGCTTAGATCGACCCGCAAGGTATTGTTTGATATTGAATGATTAGCCATATAGTTAAAAAAATGTGAAGTAATAATTACCTGCTGAAAAGATCGATGTTAAAGAAGACATATTCTCCGTTATCAAAGTTTAGTTCATGTGCCTTGATCATTATCTGTCTCACGGAATCTGGTGAGGCACACAATACAACCACTGAAAAATATAAAATAACAAAGATATTAATATGTTCCGACTGGGTTCTCGTGGATAGATACAAATAAGCTTTATCTAGAAAGATTTATCTGAAAATAAAACATTTATATATTTTATTTAGATATCTATGGGTGGATCTTCCAGACAATTTGTCGTCAGATTCTCGCCATTGACGGCATTGTGACGATAATGTGAGTTACCGACAGACAAACGCAGCTGAGATTAGTATCTTTAGATTCTTTTCGCCGATAGTTTATCAACATAACACATACATGCAGAAATAGTGGAATTTTCTCCTTTAATAGATTTTATGAATCTGAGTATGGCACCGAAGCAACATTATTATTAGCGAGGCAAGAGGTATTCGACGGTTGTTAAGGTTTCAAGGAGTCCAAAGTAAATACTATGTGCGGATTTCTATTTGACAGCAGCAAGCGGAAAGTGTAAGATATCTGACAGGAAAAATTGATATCATCGACAAGTTGCTCTTTTTTTTATTAGTGGCGATACATATCACGATGTTGTTCACTTTGCAAAAAATACGCTAATCTAAACTTGTAATCCTAGTGTTCCCTTTTCTTTCATCTAGCATCTCGTTTAATCAGAACGTTCAAAGGTTTTTTTTTTATTAATATTTGAATTTAAAAAAAATGAATAAATCAATAGTACAATACGATTCGACACTTTAAGCTTAAGAGATAGGAGGTTAGATGATTTTGGAACTGTCAAGAACGTGACTTCGAGGAGAATAACTTTGTTATCGTTTCCTAATTGCGTTACAATTGATCTCTTTCAATATATCAGAGAACACAAATGTATATAAAGCAATAAAATTGATTAAATTTTTTGAACTAAGCATGAAACGATCGCATAAACTTTAAATCGAGATTGTGAAAAGCTTAGGCTTATGTCCTCTTAAACATCAAAAGTTCCCTCCTCTCATCTCTGCATTCGTGAATCTACAATGGGATGGGGTAGAGAGTTGAGGTCCGATATTAAATACGACGAGCTTATATAATTTACTTGGAAGGATCTGGCCAGAAATACCACGTAATTAACAGGATGTAACATTTATTGGTAAGATTCGGTCGGTGGTAATCCGAGGCTCCGCATTTACATGGCAATATCAATAACGATCTAATCTATTTACATCCTTATTTGATTTCTTGTAGAACTACGAAAATAAGGCGATCTTCCAGAGGAATTAAAAAGGTTCTGTTCTTGTTTGAACATGAACTGTTTTCGTTCCAGTGTGTACCTTAAGTACGATTCAATGCAACTTATCATGTTTGATTTTGAAATCGATGCAATTATAGAAAAGTCATTCAGAATATTTTCACCAAGCTTGCTTTTTGGAATCTAATTCCTTTATTTACTTTCAAATTGGACCATCGTTCAATACCCTCTGCCGTCTTATTAACTTGCAAGTAATATGATGATCGCAATATTCTAATGAAATAATTAACAAATGGGTCTCTATCTTGATGGTTCATCGAGAATAATTAGCCCATATATTAATAGGGTCTACGATAATGTTGAGAGGGCTATGTTGAACTAATTAACAAACATTCTTTATTCTGTTTGTTTAATCATGACAAACCAGGCTAGTATAAGAACTAATTATCCAGTAACGTGCCTTCAACCCCAGACGAGATGTTTGTCAATATGGATGTCAAGGGACGCATTTTAATTGTTATTGTCTACGAAATTGCATCACAGGCAAGCGTCAAAAAATCGTGTTAATTTCACAGCCCACATGTACTTTGATTAAAACCACCAAAACTCGTAGACATACTGAGATCAGATCAAGTTCCCAATAGCCCTATAATCTTAATCTCTTTAGGCAAGTCACACAAAGGATGCTGCGAGTGAACTTGAGATTTCTGCTCAAGATGATTCTAACTATGTCTAAAGGCCAAGTAGTTATTGAATTTTGAAAATTCCGCATGATAATTTGAAAGTTACACTTTCCTTGCCGTTCGCATTCTTCTAAATAACCACTCCAACGCAAATTGTGTAATGATTTTTCTCGGAATGCATGGAGCCGAAGATCACCCAATTATCTTTGAAAAGCCGTTGGTAAAGAAGCAAGTAAGTGTAGCTATCTCAGTTTGAGGAATTAAGAATACAAAATATCAATTTTTGGACATTTAAAAGCTTTATCAGAAAACCCAAATATTGGTTTCAAATATGTTGTAAATTGTTCTCTCGCAATGGTTTTATATAATTTGTTCGTGGCAAATACGATCGAGATAATAGGACATTGCTGGATAACAGTCCAAGAATCAGGTCTGAACATCATCGTAATTCGTCCAATGTCAGAGACTGATAATTATTGTAAAATAAAATGATCGCAATCGTATTAAGGCGCGTTAAGTATTTTCTACAGTTTAAATAAGATTTTCTGTCGTGCATTGCGAAAATTTAAACAAAAGACGCCTTGCAATAGAAGACGAAGAATTCGGGCACGATGTATATGGACACTATAGATTCATGACCTGACCATCGGTGATATCCCAAAAATAATTCAGACTAATCACGGTATCGACAACTTGTGTTAGTTGTGTCCATGCAAGACATTATTAGTGCTTATCTAAGTGGGTGCGGGAGGGGGGTATATATGCGGAACATAGATAGAAATCTTATAGCACAAGGCGAAAGGCGCTCACATCCTATAATAATGAAAACCGACTTAGAAACTGAATAAGAAGTGAGATTGTATTGTTTCTACCGAGAATTGTATATTTACGGTGTCATTGAAATTTCTGCAGTATTTTATCATTTACTGGAAAGGAATTGAAAGCGACACTATATACATTTCGGAAATGGTACATCCCGGCTCGTGCCCTGTTATTACCGTTTCCTTCCATTTGTCACATCATAATTTTGACCCCAAAACTAACTCCCTTTTCGTTTTCTTTCGATTTATTCCGGGTATTTTTACTTAACAAACAATTTTTTTTATCATGATATGCCGTTAAATGCTGTTGTTTAAAGTTTTAAGATTAATGCAGTAAGCATCGATTCTATTTCTGAATATATTAGATCTTATATAGAAGATCAGAACCATACATGTAAATACGAAATGAAATAAAGATACAATTTAACTAATTTGCCTAAAGCACACAATAACATTCTTTTGTCGAGTTCCATGGTGATTTTAATATTTAATTTGCTTTTGGCGGCCCAAACTTCACCAAATTAGAGCATTAGTGATATGTTCTAAATTCTTTCAGTTCCTTTTTTAAAATGACATCGATCAGATTAATGGGGATTCATTCGCTGGTTTCGTCTTTGATTCATGATTGCGCTAAATAACAGATCTTTGCTCTGCGAGGGTCGCCAAACTGAGTTGGCAAACTCACAAATTAGTACACGATTTTTTTCTAATGTGGTGCTGATCTGCTAAACACTTCTCATAATTCTCGAAGACGTCAGATTTCATCGTTACTGCACCCGATTTTCAAAAATAAATACCCCCCCCCCCCACCCCGCCTAAACTCCTGCCACTTGGACGTTTCAGCGCCCCTGAAAATCGTCGATTTAGGAATTAAAATATCGATTAATGACTGTGTCTGTTCTCAAGCGCGCCAAATAAAATTTTGTATACAAACAGATTCAGAGCAGATACATGCATCTTTATTGCGAAAATAATATGTGTGCTTCTAGAAGCAGTTGAATTTAGTTGAATCCCTGACATTCAGAATCTTATAACTCCCTTACGGTTAATCTGGTCTTGACCCGTTCATTCAGTTTTAATTCATTCATGTATCCTTCTGTTATTATAGATTGCCTTAATGTCAGAAGCAGATATTCCGAGGGAGTAGTTATTGTGCCTTGGGAGCAGTTAATATGACATATTTACAACTGAGGTGACATTGCTTTGAACATTAATACACGTTTTGTAACACAAACCGGTGACAGGAAATTAAATCAATAAGGTGAAATGTTTACAGTTGCCATTGTAAATTATAACAGAATCACTTTTAAAGAAGCATATTACATAAATAGGATAATGAAGTGTTTGCAGTTCGGATATTATTTAACGTAATCTATAAACAACAATCAAATCAATATCTGCATATACTTTCCGTAGAGATCTAAAGAAACAGAGATTTTTTATTTTACAGTTTAGCCTTAATTAGTTTGCATTGATAACGTGATGTCAGCGTTTATTTTTTGATATTTTGAAATTCTAGCAATTATTCCACGGGTTTTTTGTTGTATTTGATATTTACAACAAGTAGATTTTTGTGGGATTAGGTTTGTTTTCTAAATCCCACCGGAGACCGGCTTACATTTGTTGGGCAATGTTTTGCAACAAAATTAGCCGGTGTTTTTTGGATTTCAACACGAACATTTAATGAGGTCAAACTTGTTAGATTTCAAAAACATTGCTTAGTCAACAAATGTTCGTTTAGGCCTCGTTTGTGTTGAATATGAACAAATAGCGAAACATTTTATACGGACACTCAATCAGCATTTCGGGAACGATCACGTGGTACCGAAATGACTGGCGTCGCCATTTTGTATCCACTTTTGTATTCTTTGTTTCTGACAAATTATAGGGTATAAGAAAAATAAAACCTTCCATTTGTATCAAATCATTACAGTACTATAGTGTAGTTAAATAGTCTGTCTAACGTATACTTTAATGAAGACATTTAGTGAAACAAGAACGACGGTTCCATTTCTGGTGCCTATTTAGTCATAAAATATTCAATCATAATTCAAAGAGAAAGTAAACAGTGATTGAATATAACTCTGTTGGTATAATTATGCTCTCAACTGGGTACATGCCACTGGAACGCAAGTCTTATAAAAGACGATTTATAATCATTGAAGACATTCACTAATGGACGTTGGTGATAGTCACTAGACTATGAAACATTTCCACCCGTTCTAACAACCCCCCTAATGTGCATATTTGGTATAAATCATTACCAAAGAGTGTGCATTATTTACACTCGTCACATTTCGTTTCGTTTTGCATAAAGATTTTTCGATTTCTATTAACGAAAATCAAATAAAGCGTTGGGGTGGACAATAAGGTATTGACGAGTTTATTTCTCGGTTTTAACGGAAAGAAAAATAAAGAATTTTCTGCAGAATAAGTATTTATTTTTCACTCGTTTGTTGAATATATTTTTTGTAAACGCCAAGGGTAGGTAACCACTCCAGACGATTGAATTATTGATAGTGTTGTGAAATATGTTTGATGGCCCTAAACAACGTCTAGCAAAATGGTCCCCAGGTTAAGATTTTAAAGAATAAAACTCTCAAATAGTAATTGCATGTATAAAGTGTCCTGTATGTAAGATATTACCCAGTTGAGGCTATTTGTTGATGATTGAATCCCAGGAAATTTTAATTAAATCTAAATATAAGTTACATTTAAAAAAATACTCAGTAAAAATAAGGCTCCTCCTAAAGATGCATTACTTAAGCAAGAGCTGACCGTTCTTGCTATAATAGTTCAAAATAGATACTGGAAAATTCATATATTGAAAATTTCAGTCAAATTACTTTTTTCTGAGCGAAGTTATAAATGTTTGAAGCCTTAACAAGAAATAGATGCCAACCACATAAACGAAATCTCGATTTTCAGATTTAGTGGTCATTGTCTAATCCACTCAACATCTTGACCGCAAAAGAAGACATATGAATTTAATTAACTCTTACTTAATTCTTCTATACAGCGTGTGTGGGTGTAGCAATATAAATAAAATTTCCCATCACATATACCCATTATGCAATGTTTCACGTGTAAGGCCAATTCAATCATTCTACAAAAAGATGGCCAGTTATGTGATCGAAAGGGTTAAAAGCAATTTTATCTTGAAACAAACAAAAGAAAAACGAAAATCTCTCAATCAAAAAATATGAACTAATCATCTGAGGATTTTAAACTATTCCTTAGCAAAGACTATAAAATCTTAATAAAAAAAATTATAGCCGATTAAATGATATTAACAAACCAACTTTATGAATCAATATTAGTATATGTGCAGGATATTATTCTGTTAATTTTGTTATGCATCGAATCCAATGTCTATTTACAATTTAAAAAAAATAGAATTAGAGATTTGATGAATAGCTTTCATCATTGTGTCAAAAAGTAATCAATTCATTTGAATTTTCTGTTGAATCTTTGAACATGGGTCATCAATCGAATTGATCGGGAGAATCACTGGCGTCATATTGGTAATGTGCTGTCAGATGAAAATGAAAAATGAAAAATCAAAGAATAAAGAAAAGGATACTTTGGTTCCGCTCATTACCTCGTAATGAAATAATGTTTTATCATGTAAATTACCTACTCAAATATAAGAATATTTGAATTTGATTTTGCAACAGAAATGCGCAACCTTTCCATCAATGTCAAGATTGTGGAATATGATTTATGACCTTTACGAATGTCTATCTTTTGTACAAATAATTGTACGGCGACTCCTTGGTGGTGGCAGAATTCTTAGGGAAGCTGATGGGGTCTCGGATGATGCGTGTCGGATGTTGGGAACCACTATTTAATCAATCTTCACAAACTCAGTTCTGAGGACTTGTACATCAACCTTATAACCCACAAGATCATTTCTGTGGGCCAGAACACAAACCCAATAACCCCTAAGATTTATTCCGTGGGTCAGTACAGCAACCTCATCATAACGTATAACATCAATTCTGCGAATCAGAACATAAACTTGATAATCGTAAGATCAATTCGATGGGCCAGTGCATAAACCTGATAACCCGCAAGATCATTTCTTTTGGGTCATACTAAAACCTGTTAACCCATAAAAACAA
The DNA here is from genome assembly GCA_948474765.1 of Patella depressa. NCBI lineage: Eukaryota > Metazoa > Mollusca > Gastropoda > Patellidae > Patella > Patella depressa. The sequence goes on from OX419721.1 coordinate 36,099,169, forward strand.
TTCTGTGGGTCCACACATGATAACCCACAAGATAAATTCTGAGATTCTTTTCCGTATATAAACCTGATAATCCACAAGATCATGTCGATGGATCCGAACATGAACCGGTGACACACACAAACTTGAAAGCTGACACTGAAATCAAAGTTTTTTTTAAGAAATTATCAGTCATTAATCAAAATTTTCAACGCGTAAAAGGGAATCTAAATATGTTTGATTACACAAATGATTTAACTTTTTTATATTGAACTCTCTGTTGCCGCCATAGAGATTTTAAAGCCTAACCAGCACCTATTTAACTCAACCGTTGGCCTACCGCTGGTCAACGGTTTATTCAACTGTTAACAATTCGTCAATTGGGCATATCATTTGGACTACCATTCCTTTATAATATACCACAGCAATCTGGCCTTCTATCTATATATGTATACATGCACGATACTAAGCAAGAAATAATTTATATACTGTCTAGTATCGTATATGCATATATATATACGGATAGAAGGTCAGATTCCTGTGATAACACACTGATATTATCATGCAATCATAATATTGGGAGCTCCGTGGCTTCCACAAACCCAAACCCATGGTCATATATTGTGACCTGACAACAGCTTTCCCTGTATCCAGCTGCGAGACGGACCTTTCACGACTCATATTCCATAACTTTAAATCCCAAATCAGTGCCAAATTGGTCTGTTTGGTGGGAAAACTTCTTGATTCGATCTCATCGACCTGCAAGTTAGTATAACGTATAACTTTACAGCTGTGATGTATATTACCCAAGAAGACACCCACGCCACAGGTAGTAATTGTATGTCACTAAAAGAAATGGGTAATAATTAATACCAAACTCTATAGAGATCACAGTATAAAACCAATTACCTGGTTGGAAATTTAAGAAAAGCGGGCGTAAAAAGAGTTCTCAGGTCGCATTTGGTACGAAACAGATTCCTAGATATTTTGAGTTGAATATGTATAATACATGTAAATGTCATATATCGCTTTCAATTTTTTTGAAATAAAAGCTTAGCTTTTGATTTCGCTCTTCGTAGAGTTAATTTGATAACAGTTTAATCGACCTTCATGATACAAAACTAACCTCATGTTGAAAACAGCTTACATGGAGGTCTTTTGAACAGATCACAATAATCTATTTTTTGTGTATTTTTCAAATGAAAAACATAACCGCTATTTAAGATAATCTATTTGTGTAATATCATAAATGAAAAGATATTCCATGAATATCTTCAAATTTTCAAAGTATGGGCACTGTATCAAAACTAAAATATTCCAAAATAAAAAAAATTATCTACAATTTGTTCAACTTTCACATCTTTTTTGAAGCAATATTTATAGCCTGGCACCATTCAACTGAATCAAAGCAACAAAAAAAAGAAAAGATGTATCTATATGATCTGATTGGTCAACATTGCTCTTGCATCGATTGGCACTTTAATCAAGTTTGGAAAATCTTGTGAAAAGCGGCAATTTATAACCGCCGTGTAGATTTCGTTGATAAAACGTGTATGTCACTTACGTCTCTGAAATGCATATGTTACACTTACTGGTATAGGTTATCTGGATTAAAGAAATGAATATAAGTGAGTGAATTCCCACTGCTCTCCTAAGAGCAGCCATATACAGATAATATGCTTTGGAACATTTGATGTAAATCTTACAGTCGACAACACATTATAGATTGACTGCAGGTGCAAAGGGGAACTGGATTTCAGTCAATTTATCTGTTCAGTGTGTAACTGAATAATGATATCCAGCGTATTTATAGGTTTTTATTTGATTAATAACTCTTTACTGTCAACTTGGATTAACCCTTTCTCCGGCGGCTTAATACATCTCATTTGACAGGATACAGTCAGCTTTATTTAACACTGTTTCTGACAATACTGATTGATGCACACTCCTTTTTCTATTAAATTCTGTGTCTTATATAAAGTTAAAAACTCAAATGTTATGAAAATAAAAGTAGACTTGTCCACTTTTTTTCAAAAAATAATAAATGAGTGAATTTATTTTGGGACTAACATATAGATGGCAATTTTCATTTCTATAGTTGAGTTAGCGAGGTAGAGAATTCAGTCGAAATCTCCAACTGTCATGGATTCCGTTATGCGCATACAAATTTTTAAAAGGTTGGAGATCGGGGTTTCGTCTCTGACGATCCCTGGTGTGAGCGTATGTGGCATGGATATAGGGGCGCCTTCTCAACCTCGTGGGTTTCCTCCGGGCACTCCGGTTTCCTCCCACTGCTAAAGACACCTACGCGTAAGCAAATTATTGAAATGAAATTAAACCATATGTTGTCCCGAAATGACCTAGTTTGTGTCGAGTGGACGTTAAAGCCCATTTCCCTCTCCCTATTCATCTAAATCAAACAAGGATGTGTAAATCTGTCAACAAAACTACCGGGGTTAATGATTCATTTCCGTGTGTAAGTCATGTATTTATTTATATAGCGTGTATTGTCGTATATAGGAAACTGTATTGATGGTTTAAACTAAAACAACGTAGGAATGGAAATGAGATGAATCAAATATAAGTCACCAAAATGTGTGATGTAACTAATTCTCCTATACATGTATTCCTTGTCAGCCCTACGGGCGCTATCCCGGACAAGCAACGGCCGAGCTTGCAAAAATCAAAAGGGTTCAGCCGACATGTTAGTTCCGTGGTCACTCGACTACCTGGCAATGATCTTGATGGTTTACAAGATATTATTATTGATGCGTAGCCGCCTATTACGTTAAATTAAGTTCTCAATATCAGGCGATTGAAGTATAAGTTCCACAGAGAGTCAGGATGAATTAGAATGCTGCATAAGTATAGATTCTGTTGAAAATTTAAAGGATAAATCAGGAAGCTACACAGTGGAAGACATATTGTAATTAGAATATAACTTTCGGTTTAATTTGAAATATTTATTATGTAGAGAGCGAGCGAGAGAGAGAGAGAGAGAGAGAGAGAGAGAGAGAGAGGGGGGAGAGAGAGAGTCTTTAGCGGTGGGAGAAAACCGGAGGTTCCGACAAAAGCCACGAGGTTGGATAGGCGATCCTACTCCTTACCACGTACATCCGGGGAATCAAAACCAAAGACAGACCTTATGACGCAACGCACGTGCGTTAACCATTCGGACACCCAACACCTTTTCTGTGAGTATATAAGTAGGAATTTGTTAAATTTGCAATATTTTTGAACTGAATGCTATTTTTAATATGTAAGCAGGATATATATAACCATAACATCGTGACACACATGGTCGGTCGGTCTATCAATCTACTTCCGACTCACATCTATGCGACAAAATAATTATTTGCCCTTTTTCGGAATATCCAACTATTGATAGAAATAACAAGTGCCAAATAGCCTTGTCGACAGCCATCGTTGGATTGGAATTTTCTCATCACACCATTAACATTCAAATCACCAAACGATGTTTTCTCGAGCGGTTAAAGTTATGTCAAGTGAAAATCAACGTTGAAAAAGCGTAAACTTAAATTAACGGAATATACACGGTGTATCGAGTGACGGACAGCTTCGATAAAATCTAATATCAATTTTCCACCTCGCAAGATCCGAATACAAAAACGTGAATTAAATGGTGAGAATTGAAAAGAGGCCATCCGTCAATATCTATCGCCATATTGATAGTTTTTACACTGTCATCTAATCAACGTACTTGATTGTCATGATCATGGACTCCCATATTTCGCCACAGTGCAACAAAACGGGTTTTAAAAAAAGTGATATTAAAAAATAAATCTGATTTGGTGTTAATAACTAGATACCCTTTACTCCTGTAATGGAGGTCGTTAAAGGGAAATAAAGTATAGATCTAATTCAAAACCTGTCAAAACAAAAGCATGATTCGATTTTCGTCGAAAATGAAATACCACAAGTTAATAATTGATGTTTAGAAAGGGCAAAGGAATAATTGTCAAACATCGGCCTAATCCATATAAAAATTATACAAAACTGTGACGCTTTGCAAGAAGACTCCAGTTACAAATTACAATTGGTCCTACATTTATTAATGCTTTACGCTAATAAAATACATGTAATGGGGTTTATCACTCTAGTGTTCTCTGACTGGGCTAATGAAGGCACATGATGGGAATTTTGCCCGGACAGCGGTGCTACAGTCAACTGCCATATCGAATTCTAGCTGCCAGGTGATCTTTTACGTGCACACCAATGCGTACACGGGACCTCGGTTTTTCGTACAATCAGAACGACTTTACGAGACCTCCAGGATAGCGAGCCAACATCTTACTTACCGAGCCAATGTGGCTCGAGCAAGTAAAAAATAGTCTCAAACTAATAATTTTTATCACATATCGTCATAATTTGTATTGAATCACAAAGATCCGTTAAAATAGCCACCGAACCGTTTTTCGAAACAACAATGCAACTAACCTAATAGTAAGTGCAGGAGGAGCGCACTGCACACAAAAAACAAAGACAACCCTGTGGATAAGGTAAACTAAATAGACACTGCAATACATAAACAAGAAATATCACATCAAGTGAATGGATCCGGGGATCAGCCTCTTGTGATATAATTTTTGAAAATGTGATGTCGATTTCCTTGCATCCGAGGGCATTTCCTAAGGATATTAAATAATTCTAAAGGGCGATAATTCAGATAAGACAAGGGTTAAAGGGGGGGGGGGGGAGAAATGGTGTTTAACGTCCACTCAACACAAACGGGACTAACATATGGTTTAATTTTATTTCAATAACTCGCTTGCGCGTAGGGGTCTTTAGCAGTGGGAGGAAACCGGAGTGCCCGGAGGAAACCCACGAGGTTAAGAAGGCGCCCCTATCTCCATGCCACATACGCTCACACCAGGGCTCGAAACCACAGCCGCAAGCCAGTGGTGACCGGTCTGCTAGAGGTCGAAGCGCGGCACTCTAGGCCATCCCAACCCTCCACAAGGGTTAAAACAATTTAGGAACAGATAGGTATTATGTAACTGTGACATTCCACAAAATATAATAAGCGATACACTGACGAAGAAATGGAACTATTGAAAAAACGTATAAGTGCGATAATCTAGAAAGAATTAGGATACCGCTCAAATTTAACAATTAAGGATCATTATTCAATTATATCATTGCACAAAATGAATGTCAATCTTGTTATGCTAACGAAATGAATCATTCGAAATTTCTTTATAAAATACGTAATTGTGTTCTGCCTTCGGTGGTGCATTTAGAATGAAGAGATCGCATTCCAGAAAGAAATAGTTTTTTTTATTGTCACATATTGTTTAAAATCGTAATACCTGTGAAAAGAGTGCATTATATAGAGTAAAATCTTGTATGTTACTATACAGTAACTATCCGAGTTAAAATAGTAAAGGAACACAGTTTACATTCCTAAACAATATGAAGGAACATCGTACGCCAATGGTCAAAAATAATCTTTTGACAAAACATATAACCGCCCCGTATTAAAATAAAAAGGCCATACTTTCAGTGCTTACAGTCTATACCTCCCTACAGTCAAAAGAGTCTGGCAGATAATCTTGAGAAAATTCTCTGGGAGCAGTCATATAGGCCGCTTAATACCAGGTACTGATTCAAAAATAAACATTCAAATGTTTGACCCTTCCCTAATTAGAGATATATCCCTATTACCATGACTCCTGCTATTCTAAACAATTGAGTCTTTGGTACTGATCTTTTCAAGTCTGCGCATAATCTGTCACTATTAAAATATGTCAAGAAAGCGACACTTCTCATTACGTCAGTTAATTTTGAAAGTCACTCGGTAATCCCGATTCGATTAATATGACTGTGAGTATAATGATAGTGATTACAGGACGCGACTTGAATAAAATTTTCCACATTTTAATCTCCATGGAATACATTCTCCCATTTTATTTCGTTTCCGCAAAATAATTTATCAATAACCGGAATAGAAACGGAACGAATAGATTGAGAAGAAATTGCCAAATTATAAAAAAAATAACTATGCAGCAAACAAAAGTGCAAAGCAATAAATGTTTTACCCGATTAAACGTGTACAGCTTAAAATATACGAAAATGGACCATTAAAGATGTATTATTTAAGGGCCAAATCTGCCAATTGTTGACTGTTATGCTCTCTAGATTATCGGGTGACCGAGAATAAAATGGATTAAAACACTCGTAAGATTTTTTATGAATTTAACGATAAAATGACTAATCGATGCGTATTCTCGATTGCAAAGTACCGTTGCCACATTAATAAAGTTATTGGAATGCCATTTTCAATCTAGAGAATGTATCTTTAATGTCATATGAATATATATAGTGATTTTTTTTCAATTTTTATGTTTTTATATTGTCATTTCTGATCAATTATGTTCGGTAAAATACGTGAACAGCCCAGAGTGTACAGCAATCTATTCTAAACGTTTTTGTAACATTATTTTGTCGTTAGTGAATCAACCAATTTTACCAATCTCCGCATATGTGTCTTTCTATACGTTCTTTACAAATAGCGGTCGAAATGATATCAGTACACTGATATTGGATGTTACGATTCTTATATCGTCACGGTAAGATAACAACATCGACATTGATTGAAATGGACCAATATTAAATTCTAATTCATATTTCTAATTACAAATTATGTATTATATTGGAGATTAGCTCCTACAGATACACGTTGCTTTAATATAGATATCAGACCAAGATATAAAAGCCAATGTACTATAGAGACAATATATATCCATGATATCAATATTAATAGATTAATACGGGCCTTATGTAAGCTCATATCGCACCATCACACATAATGTCAATATTGTATTTGATCAAGCAAAACCTGTCATAATAATATAATATACTAATATTTATTCCTATGTAAACCCACACACCTGCTTACACACGTGTACAAAAGTACTTATATTGTAGCGCCGATACAACAAAAAGAATATTTTTTTCATAGTTGGCAATTTCTCGAATTTTTTGAATGTCTCCAGAAGACGGCAAGATACATTTATCAATAAGCAACAATCGCCAACTTGTAGCCAAACTGCACTCTAGATTCACGTCGAAAACAGAAAATTATATGATTCTAACAGACAATTCCTTAAACGAGAGAGAGAGATGGGGGGGGGGGGGGTAGCGTTCACTGAATACTAACTAGTCACTAGATTGTTTCTGGGCATATTATTTATTTCAATATCCGTTTGCAAGTTTGCAAGTAGCGGCCTATAGCGAGAGAGAAAGCGACAGTTTCTATTTAGACAGAAGTTCCTACTCCTTGTCACGATCTCTTCGGGATCAAAGCGTTCACGTAATTTATGTTTCCTACTAAATGTCGGTTCGTCATGTCCGAGGTAGGCTCAGGCATGCGACATATGTCGAATAAAACTTCATTTATTGTTTAGACTTTTATTCCATACCTAAACGCTCAGATATCTAAAAAGAATGCATACCGTTTTACACATTATGTAAGATTTAAAATCAAAAATACATAATAAAACACTTGAAGCCAGAAAAAGTTAGGATTAGTTCTTGCATAATATACATCCTGAAAGCATCTGTAGAACTGGGTGATGGTATGAACATGTATATTCACATAGATTTCAGAATTTGTGTAAAAATGTAACCCTTTTCCCAATTAATCTACTTTATGGTGCCATTTCATTGATTTCTTTTCAATCTCTGATCAGTCAATAATCATGAGGTCGGGTCAACGATATAGTTAAGTGGATATTAGCCAATAATAATCTTGGAACTGGTATAGCGGAAGCGGAAATCAACAGATGATATGATCTGGCTGTCATTTAATGGAGAGTCGCACAAAAGATTTGAATATCGCGAGATCGCTTGTTACGCAGAAAGGAATAATTTTAGTTCTGCTTAAGTGATTCCTCGAGTATTAATGAGAAACACGGCTAAAATCTTCTGGAGATCGATTACAGTGTCAATCAAGGTGTAACACCATGTCCTCCAAGATCATAATATCCCAAGATTTGTAATAATGACTACCATCTCGATCGATCCAGTTCGTGTTTGATGATTGCTGTTGGATTCGTTTAAAAAAATCTACTTAAATATCAGAACAAATTCAAATTTCGTTAAAAGTCGATTTACGGTAAAAAGAAATGGAAAGATATGTTTTCTCTCATCACGGATAAAAATCTATAAAGTTATCATCAGTACACTGTTATCAACCGTATTAGCTGCAAGTTTTAAAATCATTATTCATATCTTTCGCCTGTAAGTGTTTGTTTTTATCAAAAGTGGTTTCTAAACCACCATCATCCTTTTTCTTTAAACTTTTTTGCTGGTTCAAAACTCATTAGAATCACTCTTGATAGAAATGAAAGAGTGCACGCGAACTTTGGAAGTGATACTACAAGATCGTAATTTGTTTGTTTCCCAAAAGAAAATTAGCCATATTTCATTAATAAAATTTTATCTAAATTATTAAAATTTGAGATTCCAATAAACTATATTTTTAGATTCAAGGCTGTAATATTACGTCAGAACTTTGATTTAAAAAAAAACCCAAAAATAAAAACCAAAAAGAAACTCAACTTAATATCATATGGAGTTGATTTTTTAAAAATGAATATCATATGTAGTTGGTTTTGGGATAGTAAAAGGAACCTCCAGTGCTAATGTAGTTATAAAGACTGAAACTTTCAATTTATTCATTTTTCATGATTCATTTTCAAACTATTTTATAAGAACGGTCAGACCTTTATCTAAAACTTACATATTGATTTTTGGGAGATTTGGTAGTATCTAAATCTTATATACAACGCATCTTTAACATTCGAGAGGTCATTGTGGCACACTGTAAAACAGATAAAAGTAAAATCCGCTACTCTAGAGAATTGTCTTTAATCATATAAAATAACACGGACATTATGTCTAGTGAAATAAAACAAATTTCAGATTGTTACTTAATGTTTTTTGATGCATCCACGATGCCAAACAATAATTGTTCTAACAAGAAAGATCAAGTAGCAATATTAAAACCAAGAATACTCCAAGGACTAAAAATAAAATTCCATCCAATTACATTATTTGTGTATTTTCCTTGCAGCTACTTTGAATTAATAACCAACAATGACACTTTCTGTGTTTGGGATGCCATGGGTATTTGTTAAAATAGCCGCTAGTTAGATGTTATATAACTTGCTTTTCATCTGGCTAATAACTACACGCTTTTAATTACGAATTACAGGTTTTAAATATTAAAGTCTATTATGATGGAAGTGTTAAGCAATTTAGATTGATAAACATATTGTCCATGGTTCTATTATGCTATCTTTCTAAGGGAATAATTTATAGAGTCTGTATAGGGCAAATGGATATAGTATTCCACTGGGACATGGGGACATGACATTTTTCTAAAGCAAAATGAGTTTTCTTGTCACGGTTTTGCACCTTTTTGAGTTAGTACAAAAAGCTATTGATGCCTTCTCATGTACAAACTGGGTGATTTGATGATAAAATAGGACTTAAAACATATTCAAACAAATTTATATATCAAAATATTGCTTCAAATCCCCCTCAAAACATCTTATTCGCGAAGAAATACCCCAAGCTATAAAAAACCCTCTATCCGATTAGTGTCACCTGACTAGGCGGTGGCGGTAGCTGGAAACCGGCGCGAAGCCGGGGGAGAATTCATTGAAAATGATCCACGCAAACAAGATCACTTCGAGACTAACATGTGGTTCAATTTTAATTCAATGATTCGCCTGACGTAGGGGTCTTGAGCAGTGGAATAAAATCGGAGGATCCGGAGAATACCCACGAGGTTGGACAAGCGACCTTATTCCTTGTCACAACCGGGGAATCGAAACCACGCCAGTTGACTGAATGACAGACCTTGTGATACAGCGCGCACGTACTTACCACCCCCTTTCCCCCGACGACAATTAAGCAGAGTGGCTATCCTGAAAACCGTATTAAAGTCCAATAATCTATTAATGTAGACCTCATATGGATATTATCAATATGGAATGATAGGAATTATATATACCACGCATTACTGACAACAAACGCCATTTAAAGACATTTAAACAATATGATAATAATTAATGTTATTGATCTGTCAGGCGTCCAACGTCTTGTTCTTAGATTTATACTTTAACGTCTAATTATATTGACAGATCAAAGTGAACAGATAATTAGAATATTACAAATGTCTAATTAAATGAACTAAATGAACGATGAAAATATTGAAAAAATAAAACGAAATATAGATTTATCACTACAGTCATCTGCCATAGAATGTTTGATCTCGCTCTAACGACGTACATCTTGTCTAGGCCTTCACGTAAATACCCTAATTTTGATTGGGTTAACGTTCACCCGATACAAACTATGTCATTTCGGGACCAACGCATGGTTTGATTATATTTCAATAATTAGCTTGCGCTGATAAAACCCACGAGGATGGGCAGGCGAACCTAATCCGTGTCACGTACAACCGGATAATCGAAATCACGCCAGTTGACTCAATGACAGACCTCCTGATACACCCAAACCCCACAAAGAATAATAAGTGTTTGTTAAAATCAAGGGCACACATTGTTGATGACAAATCTTTTCAATGATGTTTAATTGAATGAAGGGTGGTAACCAGACATTTTTAATATCTTATTTCTACGCTTTATCTTTGACTACGAAACGACCACATATTATGTAAGTGCTTAATTATTCAATGATGACATTGATGATATACATATAATCAAGAATAAATAAACACACCTTATTCAGATACGTTCATATTCAAAGATGTTTCGTATTACATGTAAGAGAAAGAAAAAAAAAATCATGTGTCATTTCCGTTTCATATGTAAACATCCTCAATGAATATCTTAATAATATTAAGATAAACGAAATGACACACGCCTTTCAGCTCCCGGAAATGGTTGAAAAAGTACGAGCTTACTGTAATATTGAGGTTGGATGGCCGAATGGTTAACGTATGCGCGCGGTATCGTAAGGTATGTCATTGAGTCAACTGGCGTGGTTTCGATTCATCAGATATTACGTGACAAGGAGTAGGGTCGCCATTTCAAGCTCGTGGGTTTTCTCCGGGTCCTCCGATTCCTTCCACTTCTGAGACCCCTACGTGCAGGCGAATTATTGTAATAAAGTTGAACCATTTGTTATTCCCGAAATGACCTAGTTTGTGTGGAGTGGGCGTTACACCCATTTCTCTCTTTCTTTCTTTCTCTCTCTCTCCCCCTCCCTCTCACTACAATATGAACCGGGAACCGAACACGCCGTCATCTCGGCCATCTCAGAATTGTGATGTGAAGTGACCTGAAGCTGAATTTTTGAGTAAGGGAAACAATAATGCTCAAGTCATTCTTCTTGATTCCCCCCACATACAAACACTACGAACGTGTCTACTTATCTTATAGATGTACTCAACGAAAAAAGTTAACTGACCCTTAACCCCACCAGACATTCATATATGTTAAATCACTTTATTGGCTAGTTTGACAAACGATGATGGTAAACGAAGCAATAAGTACAGAACAAAATACGGAAATATACCCCTTGGAATAAATAATATACTGACTGACAGATGGAATATGTATATACAATATAAATAGTATACAATAATGTAAGTAATATATTTCAAATGACATCATAACGTATGTTATCTTGAATTCCGCAAAAATAGTTTCATTTTTTTTTCTTTTTGCAGTATTGTTTCGGTTTTAAAGGTACACGTCTAAAAAGTTTAAGTACTCGTAGCAAATTGCATCTTTTGGCCATGCGGATAGGTCTATGCTGGTTTATGCTGGTTTATCACCAGATAATTTAAATTCAGGCTTTTTACGTATCTGACGGTCAGTATGGATACTTTAAAGAAAGCTTGGAAAAAATATTCGCTGAGCTTTGAAGTTATCACATTTCAAAGTATGCATAAATAAATATCGTGATTTGCATTGCCATATCAGAATTCAGCTAGCTACATGTTCTGGTGTCTTCACAGAGTTTCAAGAGTCTGGTAATACAGAAACAAAACATTGGTACAGTTTCTGCGAAGTTTGCATAGTAAAACTATTTTACCATTTTATTAAATAAGTGTCTGAAACTTTTAAGCAATAATGTCTTCGAGATTAATTAACAACTAAAATGTATCTGATCGTTAGGAAAGGATTACCGAGCGGAAGCGCCGATTTCCAGGTAAAATCATTGCCTTTTCCAACTTCCTTGCAAATACGTTACGAAATGAATACACAGATAAAGAACCAAGGCGTATTTTCCGGTAACGTTCTTTCATCGTTCAAGAGTTTAAAGATGTATTAAAATTGCGACAAACGGTCTATTCATTCCTGAAAAGTTGTAATCATCGTCTAATTAACCTCCAGAAATTGTGACTTGAAGATTTTACAGAAAATTCCACCGAATACCCTGTTATAAATTTCTAAGACGATTCTATGGAATTTGACGATCGATTTACTAAAAGCAGAAATATATTCTATGCCATCCTATGAGAAAAATTCGATCCTATAACTTCTATTTATAGATCTTGATTTAATGATCGCATTAAATACATAATGCTTTTGCTAAGAAAAGAAGATACAATCTATACTGATGACGGCCAAGGGCAACAACGCCTATCCACGGTCACGTTTAGCTGAGTATGTATCAAAATATTCAAAATATCTAGTCATTTAAGATTTGTTTCAAGCAAATTAACTGGAGAGAAAATCACGAGCAAATACTCTATGAGCCAATCCTATTTTATTTTGACACCATTAATGTGTATTACTAATAATGTATTTAATTATTAATTAGATATAGCCTTCCGTATAATATTACCACTTTGGTGATATGAAATTGGTTCTTTGTGATTTATTACCATTCATAAGGAACATAATCAAAGACATGCCTTAATCCCATACCAGAGGGCTTTCTGCAGCTTAGTGAGCCACCTCATAAATCCGTAAGGCATCAACTACGATATCCATTCTTCGTGAGGCATCGTGGTTGCTGTGTGACAAAAGGGGGATTTTCTCGTTCATTAGCTTCATTAGCACCAAAATGGTAACGGTAATTGACTATCTGTGTTTGATCAACTGATTTTTCAATCTCGCTCTCCACCATTGGTACTAATATCCTATCACCATTTAATTACTCCATAAACACCTTTTGATCTTTGGTATTCCTCCATCAGATTGAGCTTTAAATGGAATTAATGAATTAACTTCGCTCAGTTATTGTAGTTAACTCTCTGCCAGGTTTCCCAGGAGAGTTCTCTTGCGATTCGTCATTGCGTACGAGAAAGGAAAAGGGTTTAGCACAATAGACCTGTGATAATACGGGTGCCTGTTCGATCCAAATTGAAACGAGGATTTTAATGTCTAACTTTTCTCCAGTGATAGAGCTAGCTAGCGAAGACGGGCATACGCCATGTAGTGATAGTGAGCTAGGAAGCAACGTTGTCCTTGCGGAGCCAACCGTGTGGGTCTCAGTACTCACTGATAAATAATTTCATAAATAATTGAGTAGATTATGGATTAGTGATCCGAAACTGATAAAAAAAATCACTCTTGTTTGTTTTATCGGTGATAAGTCGGACCGTTTTAGTAAAACAAATAATGATCCATAATTTTGACACTTTTTTGTGAAATCATTTAACTTTTTTATATGATTAGAAGAATGTGCATATCTATGGCTTTGTCGGCACCTTGTCGCAATACTTTGTGCGGTATTGAGAAAAGCAACGCTCTTGAGGATTCTTGTCGGTGATCAATAGGACTGTTCCTGGCAGATGCGCTACATGCGACAATCCCATTAAATAACCGTTGTTCAGTATCTACATATTTTATCTGATCTTTTAAACGCGATCTATTGGAACATTTTAACTTTTTTATACTTAAGGCTTCGTGATTTTCCATAGAATATTAATTTAGTCTAAGGGTTTTAGAGCAGACATTGTTGACGTAGTTGACGTATGTTTGTATTTGTTTATTTGTCATGCAACAATTCTCAAACTACATCCTACAGAACATTCTTTTATATAACATCTTCAGATTGTATTTATATATAGTTTTACAATTACCACACAGACACATTATTTTATGTAGGAGTATTTTGGGAGAGAGAGAGAGTGTTTAACTTCCACTCCATGCAATCATTACAAGACCATTCGGGACTAACATGGTTCAATTTTATTTCAATAATTCGCATGTGCGTAGGACTCTTTAGCAGTTGGAGAAAACGAGGGGCCCCGGAACGGAATATCAAAATGGAATTTATATACACCAGGCATTACTGATAACAAACGCCATTTAAAAACATTTAAACATTATGGTAGTAATTAATATTATTAATCTGTCCGGCGTCTAACGTCTTGTCCATTATACTTTAACGTCTAATTATATTGACAGATCAAAGTTAACAGATAATTAAAATATTACAAATGTCTAATTAAATGAACTAAGTGAACGAGTGAAATACTGAAAAAATAAAACGAAATAAAGACGAATAAACATGTCTATCTAGATGAATGAGAGAACGAAAAAAATAAAGACGGGCATCAGAAATGATCACTACAATCATCTTCAATAAAATGTTTGATGTACATCTTATCAACCCCTTCACGTAATACTCTGCATAATTCGGCACTTATTTCGATTGGGTACATGCTCAGCTTGTGAGTCTATCGGATACCTGTAGCGTGTAAGTTATTTTGACAACACTTTAATTTAGGTGTAACTTTATTTCATTAGATTAGCAAAATGGATCTTGCATCAACAATTGAAGTTCGCGTGAAAACTATAGAGATAGGGTTTAACGTCAAGAAGATGGGTCAGCGATTTTACTCCTTGTCACGTACAAGTTTAGTGTCGAAACCACACCGCCTGAATCAATGTCAGAACGTATGACTAAAGCTGACGCGCTAGACCACTCCACACTAGGTCCCGCCGATATTACACGGACATCATATTGCACTTTAATATTTTTATATTTTAAAACTCTGTATCATGCAAGGGGGCTAACGAAGACGAGCAAACGGCATTCCCAGGCAATGGTGGTCCACCCTTATCTATGACGAATTTCAGCTGTCTGTAATTTACCTGCACGCCAATGTGTATACGAGACCATGGTTTTCGTCCCATCCGAACGATTAAACGTTTATTCCTGGACCACTGGCATTAGTGGAAAGAAGAAACCTGATTGGAAAATCCTGAGGAAATTTTTTTGGCGAACATGGGATCAACACCCTGGTCATCTGAGTTATAGTGAACACGCGCCATTTGAAATCGTTTGATTATTAACTTTGTTCCAGCCCCACACAGTCTCTATGTGGAACTTTTTGCCAGTAATTTGAAATTCAATCTGTTGATTCTTGTAAAACATCGTGTTATTCTAAAAGTAAATTGCTAAAAAAAACCTGGGGTATTATAATATGACTAACATATAATATTCTTAAATCAAAATTAAGCACGATCAACTGAATATTTATCGTTTTGCTTAGAATTACGTTTTGAGAGACTAAATGAATGAGGCCGGTAATTTAGCACATATAATGAGTGTAATAAAAGCAAAAATAAAAGGTATAGTTGAATAAAATTCATTAGTCGTTCAGATCCGTTATAGAATGCTGAACAGCAGTTTTGTTGAACATAGCAGTTTGATTTTTTTACACATATATAATCGATTGGCGGCGTGTTTGTTTTTTCAGTTGCTGGTATAGTCAATACGTATTTACGTATTAACACATTATGTGCGGATACAAATTACTATTTTTAACAATAGACTAATTACTGTGCCTTTTTATAATGTCCTATTCCACACAAATATAGATTTTTACGTATAACGTTTAAGTTATATATAACGGGATATTATTTCTGTTTAGAAAACGATCAAACCATGCATTCGTATTTTTCATGACTTCTATGATTACATGTTAGTATAACGAAAGTAAAGTCTGATTCCACTCTGTAAACATTCCTTATCGCAAATATAAAATAAACTCGCTATAATTAATACATGTAGTTGTCGAGATTTTATAAATAAATGTTCTTGTTCATCTTCAATAGAGGGCTTGCTGTCGCTTTAACTATGCATCTTATCCAGACGTTGTAAAACACGTTGCTTCTGGAACATGGTTCTTGCCTAACTATTTTAGAAATACTGTATAGTCCGTTACGGCGATATTTGATTGCATCGTCTCCAAACGGTTATGATGACTTGTGTATGCAGATATTAAAGATACGTCACAACTATCGATAAGAAAATAGAAGTGAAATGAAATCATCATAATCAACTTCATATTCAAAATAACCACTGGTAATGCAACCTACTAATAGAGCGAAGATAAGACGGGATCATCGACTAATCCGTCATTTAGGAGATGAAACGAAATGAAATGGGGTTTAACGTCCTACTCTTTTGCACCTAACCTGGGCTAATGGAAGACGGGCATACGCCATAAAGTGTGCTATGAGGGAAATTTTGCCCGGGCAGCGGCGCTACGGCCTACTATTATATCGAATTCCAACTGCCAAGGGATCTTTTACGTGTACTCCAATGTGTACACGGGACCTCGGTTTTTCGTCCCATCCGAACTTTCTCGGCCAATGCAGGGATCGAACACCCGACCTCCAGGCTAGCTACCATCATTTAGGAGATAGATTTATCTTAAATATTGCATACAATCTAATTTGAACATCATCGATGAATGAATGAATGAACGAATGAACGAATGAAATCTGGTTTAACATCCTACTTTTCTATACACCGACCTGGATAATGAAGACGGACATATTATACACAATTCTGTGTGCTGCCAGTGCAATGTTGCCCAGACAGCAACAGAAATTTTAATTAACTGCTATAGTTTCTTTCACGTACACGAACTCAGTATTTCGTCCTATCGGAAGGACTAGACACTCTTCCTTGCCAGACTCACGGCCTGCACTACTGTAAAGGGAGACCTAGGATAAAACATCCCGGAGACCTTTCTCAGTCAATAATCACTGATGAAACTTTATAGTCAATTCAAGGCAAATGATATTTATCGAAGTGTTTCTTACTGTTTAACACGCCTTTATAAACAAAACATGTTTAACCTTAATCCGAGTAACTCTATCCACAATCCAAACAGTAAATATTGTCCGACATATTACATAATATTAGTCCCATAAACAAGCCAAATATACAATTTCTGGAGTACAAATTTTAAATGTGTAAAATCAATGGTTTATAACTTTGCTGTATTCGTGTATTTGCAATAAGAATTAGGATTTAAAAAACATTCGATGGAATAATGTAAAACATGACCATGTGTATGAATAACGTAAACCGAGCAAGCTGGCCCCAAATAAAATACTTTCCTGTAAGGTTACAATATTTATCCAGTTATTGAAACTTCCAAATTATTAGAACGCATGAGCAGCAGATGGCATTGCCCCGCCCTGGATCCCGACTAAGGCTCTACCATACATCGTCTGAATACCCCCCCCCCCCCCTCGGACAATTATCTTATACATCTTGGCCATGTTTCTGCGGTGTATATTGCTGAGGAGTTCTGCTTAAGGCCCGAAATGTTATCTAAATTATTAATTAGACATTAATTAACTTACCAAGACCATAATTGACTCTATAGGTGCCATCGAATGCCTGCGTTATTTAATGGATTCAAATACGTTATGTGCTGGATGCGAATATCGTCAAAATGAATTTTCAAAATGTCTTTCTAACTATTATACCTGTCAGCTCTTTGTATCGCATTACCGAATGCCCCTTTAATTAAATATTCTTTTCCGAAGCCTGAAAATGGCGCCAAGAGACTATAAACCAAGAGCAATGGAATAAGACCGCGTATTCTATTTCAATACTGGAAGATTTTTCATCTTATTCGTGTTCTATCTATTTGTGTATGTAATTACCATACAATAGATGACATGATCCTTGGTGATATACGATATATGTCATATAAATTATATATATCCAATCATACTCAACTTTCTGATCAGTAGTAGTTAAGTAATGCATTTCTTAGCTAAATATATTATAGGATTAGCTTAATTAAAGATACATTATGAGAGATAAGATAAAGAGATCGCAGTTCTCACTATAATAGTTAAAAACTAGATAGCGTAAGGGTAATTTGCTGAAAATATCAGTCAAATTGATCCACTATGAGCCGGGAATGAAGCGGGCGACATTTTCGAATAGCCACGGTCATCATCACTAAAATCATTAATATAAACTGCATAGTCTCGATTATCCACTTATTTGATTTAATTATCAATGGCCGTTAAGCGGCATAGGAATCTAATCCAGCCAACATCGAAGGTTAGCCTTGACATCGAGAGTTTATTATGGTCTGGATAAGTTAATTAATGTCTAATTGATAATTTAGATAACATTTCAGGCCTAAAGAAAGAATGGTAATAAGCAGATTTTGCTCTTGCATAATACCTGTTTAAGTATTATGTCTTTAAATAATATATTAATGACTAACGTAAGTAGTTACTTCATTACAAAAGAAGTCGAGTGAAGAATTTGAAAGCAACCGGAAAAGCCCTCTTGAATAATTGTCTTTTGCAATTACCAAACTGTATGCATTAATGTAACATATCTATGCATCTATCTTTTGTTTCAATCTAGAACCTGATGCAAAGCTTCCTTTAAAGCCACCCATCGTCATTTGGGGAATTTTCAATTTGATTAAAATACAGATCTCTATTTCGTTTCGTTTTTTATAATTTCGGTGACCTACTACATGTAGTAAAGACAAGTAAAACGAAATTTTGAACTATAAAAACGAAACGATATAGGATCTGTGTTTTAATCAGATTGTGGCATTTTGAAACCATTGACGACAACAGTATTGTTGACGCTAGTGAATCTCTAAAAGGAATATCAGCCCAAACAAGGTTCAAACTATCTCGGCATTTACAGAGATATGATGAATTAAAAAAAATAGCATCACAAGGCATCCTATAAACAAGCCAGTGCCACCTATACGTGTTAGTTAAAATCTCTGGAATCCAACAAGCCGGGTGATAACCAACCGTTGATATTTAGGAATTACTTCCCTAATTAAGTATTCAATAACCAATCCGGGTT
Source organism: Patella depressa (assembly GCA_948474765.1). Classification (NCBI taxonomy): domain Eukaryota; kingdom Metazoa; phylum Mollusca; class Gastropoda; family Patellidae; genus Patella; species Patella depressa. The sequence goes on from OX419721.1 coordinate 36,118,258, forward strand.
CATTTCAGCGTGGATTAAGGCGTGACAAATTAGATTTTGACCAAAAGATATAAAATGGCGATCAACCGCTTTACGCCATCAACGACTGTGAAATTAATGAAACGAAATAGGGTTTATTAACTTTACGTTCTACTTATTGCACCAACCGCGTTAACGAAGATTCGGCGGTTGTCTTAATGAAAATCAAGGCCCCCATACCACGATTCCATGCTCAAAATATGCATGTGTATATTTTTGACATGAGTTAGCTTGTGGCTGTAGACAGGTGGTCTGAGATATAAATACACTAAAAGGTTAGGAGATATCAAATATCTATCAGGTATAGACTATATAAATATAGACATCTACCTCTAGACAGGTGATAAATAGATACTATACTGTATATTACGTGTTATATACTAATATACACTATACCATAAACAATCAGCAAGCGATGTTTATAAAGTTTCATTGTTCAGTGGTTTATTGCAAGATATTTTGTTTTCTATACTCGATTTTCCACCCACCAGTATTCTGATCACCTTTAAACATGTCAAACCTCCCATTCAGTTTACATAATTTGAGTTTTGTATCAAAGTTTTTATTTGTCCTTATAACGTCAGGAATAGTCCATTTTGTTTGTAATTCCCATTGGTTGCTATTATAGTCAATGTCGTTAAACACAAAACTGGTAAAGATTTTTGATGTACTTTTATTTTGTAGATAGTATCAACATTTATTCTGAATGAGTGTCGGATTTAAAGGGATACGCCCCATAGTGCATAACAAATGTTGAAATATAGCGTGAACCCAATCAAAGTAAAACTGCAATACAGGCATTGGAAGAGAATTAGTTGGACCAGGGTGGTGGGTGTTTCATCGGTCGCAAGTTTTCCGTAGCCTATACCCTATCCTCCACGTATCGTTTAATGAAAATCAAGGTTGTTAACGCCCTAACCATACAATGAAAGGGGCTGATGTACATGTATGTCATTTAAAATATCGCAGATGTCTATCCAGTTTTCAGATCTTGAATGGCTCCGAATCTGGTGATTTAAAACTAGTTATTAATGTAAAATGACATGATTCCAATATGAATACTCAACAAATTCACGAAATTGTTACTGTTGCCACCCAGACTGAAGAAATTGGCAAACACCAAAGAAACCAGATAAAATATTACTAATTTATAGTCAGCCATCTTAATTATGATCAAGAACATATCGATTTGTTTTTGCTCAGATAAACGAGGTATACCTGGAAAATCTTAAATAATAACACAGTTTTTGACATAGCTGCACGTCAATTAGTCGTAACAAAAAAGAAAATTGGATTCATAAAAAGGGTATAATATGTATGATAAATACTTGTATTGGTGTGTTAATTAGTTTTTATATCTAATCAATCATTTCATATACTTAATATACTTAAGTACATAGATAAAGGAGGGTTGTAATAGGATAGTATGACTAATATACCGCTGATATTAAATAGACATTCAGAAAAATAGATCACATCCTTAGAAAATGAAGTAAAGCAAATAAGGAAAACGTACTTTATACTCATGTATGCAAACAAGTTTTAAAATGCGACTAGGCCAAGGGTTATGTAAACTTCTATACGTAGAGAGAGAGAGAGAGAGAGAGAGAGAGAGAGAGAGAGTGTAGCCTACTTGTAGTATGCGTAGCATTATTTTCTTTAAACCTTTAGTAATGAAAAAAAAATGTTGCTTTAACAACATAAGAACAAACAGTGTTTAGCGAAAGAAGATATTGGAGCGAATGACTATAACACAATTTAGAACGACTTAACGTTCAGATCAGTGTGAAAATTACCCTTGTTATGACATAAGCGATGATTTCACTTATTCATTAGCACACCTAATTGATAATTATCGTATATATACACACCATTCTAGTGAAATTATACATTTAATCCCACAGCAATCTTAATCGGACCCCACCCCCGACTCGTACGCCCATGAGCGATGTCATATTAATACGCGATTTTTTTTTCAAAATCAAATGTGCAGGGGTATATGCAGGTACTTTCATTTTAACTATAATTGTTAAAACAAACAATTTGCATGGGTAAGCACTGCACTTCTATTTCAGTACGCGCTTTTACTCAATAAATGGATTTAGAATCGAAATAATGTCTGCAACAGTGTTTTCAATTAGATATAGCATTGTTGTTTACTCTAAAGGGAATGTGTAAGTATAAAAGTATTGACATGTTATTTCTGATGTATTGATTTGGTTGTATGTAAAACGGAGAATCAAATCACCCTTTCTCACTGGATTAAGAACACAATTAATGTATGCATGTTAAAGGAGCTGAAATGGCTAACATTTGGAACCTAGAAATTGACACAAGTTGGTCGCAACGCATATAATACTGTAATATGAATGTATATAAACTGATTTTCATTCAATCGTTTCCGTTTTACTCTAATTTCAAATCAGCTATGTTTGACGAAATACGCCAGAAGTCGCAATCGTATGGCGATCTCTATAGTGTTTGGTTATTCCAGTCTACGCCTATAGTATATTTATTGTGCGTGCTCGCCAGATAAGAATATGACGTCACCGATTGACATGACCTGTGGAATATGTCTGGCCTCCTTCTTCGAGCCCCATGTTACAAATGGCTCCGAAACGCATTCTGGTGTACGATTCGTGTACCAATGGTAAAATGTTTATTCTGTCTTAAATATTGGATATCAGAAGCCCATCTTTCCCCGGTAAAATCACAATACCGATGTTGATTTAAATTGACAAATAATTCGTTTTTTCAATGTCGAAGACCTTGGATGAAATTTAGTCAGAGACTAAGCTACATTAAAGGGACAATCCCTATAAGAACAGAGTCTCAAAAATTAAAGTCCGAGTGTTTATGAAATTTATGGACCAAAATATAGAGGCATGGTGTATTTATCTTGTCTCAAAATTTCAGCTCAAAATATTGAGTCGTTTGGACGTGAACGTCAACACTGCTTATCCGGACACGTAACCCTTTTAAGATTTCGGGTCAATTTTTTCATTGGGTGACTTGATAATCGATTCACATTTCTTGAGAGGTCTATACAGTGAATGACCCATGTACTGTACTTGATAACAAAAGGTAAATTTCACCTACATATTATTTTTATAGAAAAAAGTCTGGTTTTATCCAAATACTGTATAATACAACGGTCTCCATTTCAAGATGAAGACTGTCAGATTTAAGTTATTTGCAAACGTATCACAAATATCGTGTTAGTTGGTTGGCCTTAGGTAATGGGTTTTAAGGGATTTAAACACAAAATTAAGCAGTTTTATTCCTCAGAAAGTTATCGGGGTTGGCCCTTTAAGTGAACCTCTTTTTCATGGCTGTGTTTAGAGATGGTAAGCCAACCTTTCGCCCACAGCGGTTCAATCATACTAAGCGCAGTGTTTCGTTTGATTAGAGGTAATCTCACTACTCACTGCTGTAATGAGTGGATATTGTTGTTTTAAATTTTGGTTGGTCAGTAGTCCGACTACCAACCAATGACTAGCTGCTTTACAAAAGCTTTACATTTAAAACGACTGCCAATATTGGACCAAATATGTTTACATCACGATTTTATTATGCCCAGAATACTGCAGTAAAACTAATTGCGTGACAAACGAACATACTTTCAACGTTTTTAATACCTGTCCGAAGTTTTAGGGAAGACCCAGATTAAACGAAGGACTGTCATGTTTCTGTACTTAAGTGATAGCTTTGATTGAGCGGGATGAATAGACACACTCCCGCAAAAGTTCAAGAATCAGAAGCTAATCCAGCAATGGTCAGAAAGGGATTTCTCTGGCCATTGCCTCAGGAATATGTAGTTCAATAAGTACTAATAAGAGCAAATTGGATAAGGTTGGGGTTAGGTTAGGGTTAGGGTTAAAACATCTGTGGCCCAAACGTCCTACATTGTTTGAGATCGCTCACCCCACTCTAAATTCACCCACATTAAGATGGCGTGCTCTTTCAAAATATCAGCCTAGCTAATACCCCCGTCAGACCGGAGTTGCGTCCTTACTGCGCTTCCACTGCGACAAAAAATGGTCTCAGAGCGAGTTAAGAACGCCATAAGCGTGGTAACAGCGCGGTGGAAACACTAGATATCGTGCTGTGGTCTCCATGGTCGCCAATGATCGCCGAGCCACGACGTTTGTTTTGAACATGCGCATATGATCTGGAGAGCTGCGAGAACGTGATGTGGTCGCAAAAGTCCTTATTGCGCTGCTACGGCGACACAAAATGTTTTCAGAGCGTGCCAAGATCACCCTGAGCGCTGTGGAAACGCGAGATATCGTTCTGTGGTCTCCATGGTCGGCAATGATCGCTGAGTCACGGCGTTTGTTTTGAGTATGTTCAAAGAAAACGCCAAGGTCCTGTCATATGACATTGGAAATCGAGAGAACGTGGTGGGTCGCGAGGGTCGCGCGATGAGCGTGGTAACATCTCTATGAACGTAGCACACGCGCAGTACACACGTAGAAAAGGCGCTGCGAAAATTGTAACATTTGCAACGGTGCTTTCATAGCGTCTTCACCACAACCCTCACGCGTTGACCGGGACCCCACCAAGCGCTCTGAGTCCTTATGGCGTTGTCATAGCGATGTTACGATGATTCCACCACTGTTGCGCGACTGCATCACGACCTCATGGGGCTACCTCTAAAGCATATGGCGATTTTATGAGGTTCCCACAACGTGTATGGAGTTCTTAATACGACCATGGCGCGGTTACCAAGCTTGCATTGTTCGCTTATAGCGACCATGCATTTCATGCACGACTTGCTTTGAAAACGGACGATTCAAAGGTCATCTTGAAATTTCGAAAAAAAATCAAACCAGCTTGCATAGTCGCCGTGATCACGTGGTGGAAACGCACGTGTAGTCCAGATAAGACGGGTGGTTGAGAAACACGGGTTCGCGATGACCGTCGTTGCCAAGCTTATAGATCTCAATCGAAACGCCATAAGCGCGGAGAGATCGTGACGAACCCGCCGCGAGAATGCTATATAAACGCACAGGTCGCAGTAAGAACGCGACTTTTTTAAGTTTGTAATTTTGGGACATTTTTCCGCGTTGTGTTCACGCTTGCCGACGACCTTGTGTATTTCCAGGCCGCCGTTCGGTCGCAGAGCGCAGAAGGGTCACCACTCCGGTCTGACGGGGGCTTAACAGAACATCTTAATTAGTGTCTTTACTATAAGCGCGGGATATTGTCAATTAATTGTTAAGATGGTGATGGGCGACTGAGTTATAAGTTAGCACTCGTATTATAGCGCCGTCAAGGCAACATTGCAGTGATATCTGGGTGTTTGTGAGAATCAACCCGTGGGTAGAGTTGGGTAGCACAATGTATACTAAATAAATCAAACCTCTTCTTTGATTGGCATTTAGTAATGGAACATATTAACACAAGGTACAATTTTATGTATCCATACAATTGTGCCGTGTATTAATTTAAACCTCGGGATTGGTAAATAGATGTTAAAGATTTAGAATCATTTTCAAAACACCGCGTAGAATAATTCGAGTAGGTTTTCTAATGTCGACTATTTTACGTGTACGACACAAACCTTTTCAACATAAACTTCATTTAAATAGGGTGTGGAGCGTGGGGAACAAGGATCTACAACACGAGGTAAAATAAAACAGGTTAGTTTCTTTTATCATCTACTCAAGAGATCATACCACAAGATAAAGCACTAATAATAACAGTATATTTATTTTACATACGCTTTACCTACTATATGGTATACATGTATATATATATACATACATACACCCATGATGAAGCTATTTCACGCTTCTTACATCTTCATAAAACATTCTAAAAACAGGCCATCGCTGGGTTAAGCTACTTAAACTAGACTGTCAATGTATGGACATGATTAGCCACATAAGACTTGAAGTCCATTATTTCTGGTTGCCCATGTTTTAGTTCTTTTAAATCTTCGTCTAAGCACACCAGCGTTTGTGTGCAATGGACCTTTTACATTTAATTACCCAAAATCATTCAAGTAAAAAGATATTAATCAGGCAGGAAAATTATGATAAAAAGATTTAGGGAAATTGTTGTGAAAGTATTATTCATGGAATGTCCATTCTGAAAAACGCAACAAAACTATATGGAACAACAACCGCTGGGTTATTATGTAACGAGCACAGCATTTCGTCGTTCATTCCTTCGTGCTTGATAACGATAAGAGAGGAACCTTGTCGAAAAATATAGCTGTTCCAATCTCTAAATACCACTAAAGGATTACCTGGTCGCACATTGCAAACATATGTCGACTCCCGAATCCCGGGTCATTGTTATGGTTGCTATTGACCACAAGACATAGTTTGATAATGACACCCGTAGTTTCACCTTTGCTACAGATTAAAACTAATGTCATTGAAAGCTAAAATTCCACACGATTTTAATGTGGAATTTAATGGGGAAACCTACTATCTGTCTGTAAAAAGACCACCACGAAGAACGGACTGATAAGTGTCATCATTGCTGTAATTGTTTAAGATATAGAATTTGGCGATTAAGATATATAAATATGGCGGTGTAAAATCAATCGTAACTAATGTAAACTAAAGTGGCCCATTACGTTTGGATTGATAGATTTTAGACCAACGTGTATTTCAATTATACAATAGGCCTACTTTCGATCTTGTATGGCCTACAACTTCATATTTAATCTTATTCTGACATGATGGGACTTTAATAATCTTTTAAACACATTCCAATACTAGATGTTATAAATTCATTTCTATTTACGAGTATTTATTTTGCAAATACTGTTTTTAAATGGTAACCTGACTAATCTCGGAAACCCGTTTAGGGAAATTCTAACAAGTGACGCCGGACACGACATGAATACAATAACGCATGACAAGACGGGTTATCCCGTTGAAAGCAATAATATACCAGCTTTATAGAGTTTGTGCGAAATTGGATATTCTTTCACAAACGTTCGAAATAACGACAATAGCAACTATTCAAACTTTCTTCACGTATGTAAGAAAATCGCAGACATCAGTTGGCAAACTAATAATAAAAAAAAGAAAAAGATGGAACAAAACTAGACATACCTCGAACGTTTTTACTGGCATCTTCCAAAAATTTTCCAAAGTCAATATTTTTAGCACTTTGATCAAAATCTCGATTCCACGGCTCAACATTAAACGCTTTCTTCCAGCGGATATAAATTGCTTCCATGGCGAAATAACAATTGGATTTGCCTTGGTTACCTCCCACGGGTTTATTATGATACAGGAGACCAACTTTATTCCAGGCAAACGTTTTACACAGATTATAAAAAAACTTTCCGGCTTCGGCATAAGGCCCCATAACCCGCGTCAAAAGTTTGTACTCTCTCTTATTCTCAAACGCACTAACTAAAGCCCCAGCACTGATAATGGGGATTTCCCAAGCGTAAGAAAATCTAGCGATGGGGGCCACGGCATAATCACACGCAGGCCCAATAAAAACATGCACTTTATCCTTCATCTCTATGGCGGCCAAGGGACCTATTGTTTCCGAACAATGAGAGTCTTTGTATTCCATAACAATATCGTGGCCGGCGAGAAGATTCGGATCATTTCTGATAGTGTCCACGGCGTATTCTATAGCAGGTTTTGTTTTTGGTAAGATCCAGTAATAGGGACCGGACACAGGCAAAATGACCCCCATTTTCACAGTGATACTTATAATACACGGACTAAAATACCCCCCTATTAATAACAACAGGGTGACAAAAGTAGCCATATGTATGTCTCTTGCACTTTAAAATAATATATTGCCTAATTCCAACATACCGTTTTTACACATAATACGATATATCTACTTAGTTTTAAATACTCGGAGCGTACATCACACCACATGTTATGAGTAAATTGATATCTATAACCTTTGAACCTTAGTAGTAAAAATACCGGTGATGATGCTGATAGTATTTTAGTCGGTCGGAAACTACTCTCACTCTTACGTCCACTGAATGAAAATTGCCTATAAGCTGTCTTCTTTTCTCAATACTTTTTATAGGTTTGCACACGGCGAAAACTGAAACTCACTGTTGCTCGGCGTGAGTGAACCGACTGTGTACAGCCGCTTGGCTTGTATATCACTGGTTGTGTGTGTGACGGTAGAGAAAACCTATCTACGCTCTATATTGTGAAGTTTACGGATAACTGGCGATCGAGGAAGTTGACAATCTTTGTTTGCGACGCGATCGAGATAAACCCAACTTTTGTTGATGAACACAAAAACAAATGGAAGACCAGAGGGCTTTGTCATTTGTCTGTTGCTTTCTAATTTACATACAATTTCCCCATGGTAATTGGATAAAAGCTTCCAACCCATTTTTACGTTGGTCTTGGAACGAGATAGCTGCAATTATTCGATAACCCGTGGATCGTGAGTTAATACGCTGGAATCTCCGTGATTCGCAATTTGGCTATTAGCTAGTAATACCCATATTAACACCGATTACTGCGATAATAGCGAGGTGGTTTTAATCAAACCAAACCAGTTCATTTGCCGAAAATAATGGAGTCGGAGAGTTCAGGCTTCATTCAGATCCGTCGATATTGTCAATTGTAAACGGTTACCAGAATCGTTATCTTGTATATTTAAGACGATAAAATTACCAACCACAGAATACAAATTGTTGCCGTTTAACTCTTACTTCATTTTTAATGATCAGCTATCATAGGCTAAATGTACATGTCAAGATCAGACAAAAGTTCCAATGCTGATGATCAAGAATTATATATCTAAGTGCCATGTTTCACTGGATATCATTTCCAAGCAAATGGCATTGTTTATCAGAAAATCCTTGAGATTTGTTGGTTTATTTTTTGGTAAATACATGATGTACAGTAAAGGTAATTATCAAAATATTATCAACGAAACAAATAATTTACACAGACTCTCACCATTACCAAACATTTCAAACATTGACCAAAATCCAGTGATAGCAAAGTTTTATATTTTCCGCCCTTTATGGAACACCTGATACCACTTGTCGTGTATGACTGAACTACACAGATACATGTAGTTAATCTATTTAGTACTCGATCTGTCTACGCGAATTTGTTGCGTTTCATAAAACTAGTGCAATGGGTGAAATTTACTTTATCCAGGTCTCGACCCACTGCTGTTAATGAAACACATTAGACACGTGTTGAAAAAACCCAGAGCGCATGTTATTATTCAAAGTTAACAAACTGTAAGAAAATGTCTTTTAACTATAATACCTAGACATAATAAATCTCCGAGTTTGAAGATGATAGTATCACCCTCAGTGTAACCCTGAAATAATTTGCTTCATTTCGCTCCGTTGCAACAAAATAAACGACCCGTTGAATTGCTGTACGAGATTGGAGGCGGGGTTGTTACTGTATATAGATGTAGAATGTCATCATTAAGCAACAATCCATTAATGATTATGTAACATGCTTATATAAAACTGACTCTACTCTATCACAAGCCGATAATTACATGAGATAATACCACCCATGTTGTGTTCATGGAACCCGTGTCAAAGACGCAGTCGGTGTTTCACTACATGAATTTGGTGTTGGTAGGGTTAATTTGATTCATCCCAATTTATATATCGATTTAAGGATACCATTTTGAATAACAGATACATGTTTCTGAAAGGCAACCGATTTCGCCATCCATGGATACAAAAACAAGACAAATCAGCCCATCCCTGAGTTCCCCAAATCTGGGGGGTTGGCGAAGCACTGTTGGCGCGGTCGTGGCGTACGTACTACGCTGAAACTTTAGAACAAATGCTATGATTTCACGTTAAAGCATATTATAAAACTCTGATCTATACACTTCTAGCCACAATGCCAATCGACTTCCTCTTTCATGCCCACAATTTATTTCCACAGTCTCAACATTTTGACCGGGAAAGTGGAACTTCTTTAAGGGATCGGCACTCTATCTGTATCCAGGCATGGATGGTTTAATCGGGTGACTTTGTTCTTCGAGGTGTCGACAGCAGATGCTGATTTTTTGGAATAGGGTCGCAACCAACAACCGATTGGGAACCACAAGATAAGCTAACATTACGTGGACGTTTTCCACCACTGCAAATGTAATTTTCGAGGAAGAGAAACAGCAGAGATAGTTGGCACATGAATTATGGCTGCCACAGTCATCGCCTTTCATAAAGTAAACAATAAACAGTGTCTCTTTTCTAGAACACGGCATTGCCCTTGTAAACCCAATGCATCGCCTTTTATTAATAGAATGTCTTTCATGATGTACGCTTATCAAAGAAGACTTCAGTTTCACTTTAAGAACATCCTATATATTTCTGTACTAGATTACATCCTCACCAGTGTTTACTTTTAACATATTTCTATTTGATTTAACTATGAAGGTTAAACTGACATACTAAACATAAATCTGCCTATTGTAGGTCTTTGTTTAGATCTGAAATGTTATTATATAAATTGGTAATTAGTGATTGATTAACTTATCAAGACCATATCAACTATCGATGTCATCGTTAGCGTGTGGTATTTAGTGGATTTGAATACATATTAAGATGGATGATTTAACGTATAAATGCACAATCGAGAGTTTGTATATCATCGCACCAATGGTAGTAAGCCCCCCCCCCCCTACGCACGCACTCGTTCGTAACAGCAAGTATTTTACTCGATAGTTGGAATATTATTTTGACCAATCAACGGCTGTGTATTTAGTATAATAACTGCCAAGGAAATATATTTTTAAAGCTGAGCTTTCCTGGCACGACTTATTTACCTATCATGTGACCGCGTGGTATTTGCTACTCATTGACGCACCATAATTTGCAATTCACATATGAACCGTGCACGAAGTCACATGTTTTTGTAAATAAGCTAAACGATTTATGTAAGTAATTATCTTCTATAACATATTGATGTAGTTATAAGAGTATCTAAGAAAGTAGCATATCCATTCATGTTACGGACTTTCCCATACACTAAGTAGATTTCATCTGCTGATTTTACTTTGCAATAAAGATGTTTAACTCTTATTTCTACAAAAAAATCAAAGCAAGATTTTATCTAGATAAATATACAAAATGATTCAAGTAAACGGAGAGAGTATCATAATGCCAACACAGATAGAATAGGATACAAAGAGGCTTTGTAAAGGTCTGATAACACCCAACAATGTTATGAGTATATGCTAATCAAATGATATATAGTTATATATGCATCAAAGGGTTTAACATTGCCATATTAAAGGAACGCTATGCAGTGTAAAATACAACGATAAAATTGTTTTGTCGCTATGAGTTAGTTAATAATCATACGAATTGTTAGTATCTTTTTTAAAAGTTTTCTTTTATGAGGTATAATTGTTCTAATTATTGCTCCGAAATCTAACAGAAACGTATATGACAAATTCAAATTTCACATGAAATACTGGTATCTTTATTAAAGGTACTTTTGTGGGGTGTCTAGAAGATAAAATGGTTCTATTTATTGTTAAGAAATGTATAGTGTGTACTATATACCCCTTTTTCGAATGCAATAAGTATATTTTTATAACAAATACGACAAATCCATATTATAAAGTATCTGTGTTATTGTTAAGAAATGTATAGTGTGTACTATATACCCCTTTTTCGAATGCAATAAGTATATTTTTTATAACAAATACGACAAATCCATATTATAAAGTATCTGTGTTAAAAGATATATTTTATCTGAGGTTTGTATAAGATATATATAATGGTTTTAATATTGTTATGGAATCGTAGTAATAAATGTATAGTTGGCTATAATATATCCTCTTTCGAATTCAATAAGTATATTTTATAACGAATACGACAAACTCAAATTTCACTTAAAAATGGTTTGCCTATATATATAGGCCTACATGCATAGTATTCAAAACAACAACAATGGGAACTACAACGTACGTTACGCCAGAAAATTGTACGTGGACTTTTCCAATTAGGAATCACTCAGAGGGAATGACACCCTGGTAATGAAGGAATACTAGGTCTTCAACTTAGTTTTAATTAGTTAGTCTGCTTGATTTCCAGTTATATTCTTCTGTTAGAATATCATTGACATATAATCTCAAACACGTCTTCGAGACATCAAATATATCGTCGCCATCGTCGATAAAGAACATATCCATGGCAAAGCCCCAGATCTGTTTTTAATTTTTTTGTTTTGGCATTATGGTAATACATATATCCATGTATATTTGAAAACTATGCTAGATTGTGTTGTATGTACATGGTTCAACCTCTTATTTTGAGTATGGGCTTCCATATTATGATCGCCAGTCAAATAGAGAGCAAATGAGATTTTGTCATGAATATAATAGAGATTAAAAGTACCTGTATATAGCATATTGTTGAAGAAGTAATAACAGGATTGTATATACAACGTGTATGTATATAACAAGTACGCCAAACATTTAATAATCTCTCGTTAACAACACGTCAAGATTATAATACCTTTAATAAACTCTCGTCAACGATATGTTGGCAACTGTAAGTGAGGAATATTGCATGCTATTTATTACCCCTTACAAAAGCGCTTATTGAGGATATTTATTTATATAAAACGGTGTATATTATACTACGCGTATATAACATGTTATGATGTATATTATACTACGGGTATGTTAAATGGCATGATGTATATCATACTATGTTAAGTACCAAGGCTTGAGGTTTATTATACTACGTAATGTCACAAAGTGTGTTGCACATTATACTACGTGTATGTTTTATGACATGGTGTATTTTATACTACGCCTGTTGCATAACATGGTGTATATTATACTACGACGTGTATGTGTTTTATACTACTATTGCATAACACGGTATGGTCTAGATTATACTACGAAATGTCACATGGTGTGTTGTACATTATTCTACGTTATGTTAGATAGCATACCGTCTATTATACTACGTCTATTATACTAGAATCTGGATCATGCAAGGGATTAGCCAATGAAACGGTCTGTTATGGCCAGTTTCTGACTTGAGTTGCTTGGAACTGAGGGTAACCCACTAGAAAAATCAGCGCTGATTGGTAAAAAAATCAAATGGCTGACCTCAATGGACCAAAAGTAGTAGAAGCCATTGAAAGTATAAAACACCGAAACGAAATATAGATCTGTATTTTAGTCAGATTGCTTTACACCGATATGTCTTGTGTGTATTAACAGAATTCATTGATTTTAGATAATTTATAGAATCGAAGCTTTAATTTCGTCTCTTAAAAAAGAAAACTGCAGACACTCTATGAACAAATATTGAGAAACATGCTTCTGACTGATTTTAGTTTAAGAAAATGTCTGTCCATAAAAATATTAAACAACCAGCAAATCAAAATGTGCAGAATGCCCACACAAGATTAGTGATAGAATACTGTTTCACTCTGGGGGGATATACAATTGTCTACATTTCTCTGTGGTATTGATATACAGTAAAAATTAAAACAAAGATTTAGTCAATACTTCAACACAAACGCTCATAAGAAATAAAACCAAAAGGTTTAGTGAAACATCACGAATAAAAGCAATTCAATAAATCATTATGTAACTTTATATATTATTGTGATATATTTTTGTTAAGAATGTGTATTTATTATAAATAATATATATTAGCATGAAGAATATCAATAAAGAAACTTGGCTTACTATAAGCCCTAATAAAAACATATATATAAACTGACGTACTAGTGTTATTAAATTTTTAAGCTTGCTTTTTATTGACATATTGAACAATATCTACTGCCATACAGGGCCGATTTATAGGGTTCAACATTCCAAGTAGCTGTGAAAATATGTGTTTATGGGATTTGGGTTTAATCCCGAGCCGTATTCTCTTATTTATATCTGCTGGTGAATTTAAGTCGCGTATGCTACGTGCTTCTACTTGTAAGATGTTTCAATGACACTATTATATTATCCACGATAAGAACTGACTGACAAGTTGTACTGTATTATTTTTTAAATTTCCAATACTGGCGTCTAGAATATTATAAAGGTAAAATCTATGACCCAATTGTGTTAGAAGACATATATTATATGTTATATTTAAATGATTCCACAAATTTATGGCTTTGTTTCTTGGAAAGCCGTTTACATAAACAGCGACTATGAGTTATATAATAAAATACAGTTTTATGACATGTAATATTAATTAAAACCGTATAATATAGATATTGTAATAATACAAAAAATCTTAAACATGCATTATGCAAGAGCTAAATCTGCCGATTGCAGGTCGTTCTTTAGGCCTGAAATATTTTCTAAAGTATTAATTAGACATTAATTAACTGATCAACTCTCGATGGCATTAGATTTCTCCGATATTAATTAGATCAAAACGGTTCAGCGATATTTTGATTTAATCAAATATGGAGGAATGAGACTTATAGCTTCGATCAACCAGAGCGGTAGTTGAAATCATCAAACCTTCAAAGACTAATATCTATGCTTGCAATAGAGTAATTTGAATGATCTTTTCAAATTATTCATTTCACAATGTCTATACTTTCGGACTATTATAGCAAGAATGGTTAGTTCTTTATCTAAATCTTACATAATGTATCTTTTAATATCAATCTGCTTAATCTATATTTCGTTTCGTTTTTTTTATAGTTTCGATAGTCTACATAACACGAAGATCTGGACGGTTGTTGCAATAGGTCACGTCACAGGTCATACGAGTGTCTTTTTACCCTATGACGTCGGTTCAGCCTCGTGGGTTTTCTTTGGGCCGCCGATCCACCGCAACCGCTAAAGCACCCGCCACTGTTTATCCAGAATTTTGGACCTAATTCAAAGATGTATGTTTTGTTTTAGAAACACAAATCCTTACGTGAAGTTGCCCAGAAGTACTATTCCTCTCTATTAATATGCACACGGGATTACGGGATTACGGTTGAATTACTCTAAAAAAAATATAAATAATATAAAAATGGTAGTATAATTTAAAAACTACATTTCTCAAATCCCCAATGAATTTTTATTGCCAAGGATTTTCACGCTGATTTGGGTTTGTGCAAGACGCTTGTTGGTGATTGAATAGAATTTATTAAAGCACACGTTCATCTGGATAGAAATAATGAAAAAATATATATTATCCATCAAAAAGGATGAGCAATTCGTTAAAAAAATATGCTACTAACAACGAACTAATGGTTTTCAGAATAAAATGCATTATGTGTGATCATGGAGTTCGTCATGCATTAGCCGCAATAAATCACAGGAATTTTGCGGTTCAATGTGGTTTTATTTGCGATACTTGGAGTGTTTTGTGTATTTAATTCTTTAAACAAAAATGTTTTTCTCGTAAATATGAGGTTTCTCTATATGTATCTAATTTTAAACAAAATTGTTTATCTGTATTTTTCCAAGAAAAACCTCCTCTCAAAACCATATAGCGTGTAGAGTTGCTTATTTGTACACGCCTCAACGGCTCCTAAAATTATATACATACTAATTAGTTGCCAATATAAGACGGTTTTTGTTTATCACAGATGAATTCCAGAGAGTATACCCTGCAGAACGGGAGCATGTGATGTGCCTATTAATATTCAATGAAACTACTATTCCTAGTACGGTTCATCTAAGATTCTCCTAAACTACTATACTTAGGCCAAGAATTGGATTAAAACAGTGATTCAACACTTCAACACCTACAAATATTTTGATGACCCCCATTTTGCATAAAATTAAATTAAAGAGTATAATAATATAAAAAAAATAAATACTTCAATTCAATCAGAAATGAAAATAATATAAAAATTTTGCCACGGTAGGATTTCCTGGCCATCGACATTAAATGAAATGGGGTTTAACGACCTACTTTTCAGTATCGACATTAATGGGTTCGGAAAGGACAATCCCCAATCCGCACTAAAGTGTTGAAAGAGGTTATTGAAAATGTTCACTTATTGAAAAGATTTTTAATAAAGAAATAGTTATAGCAGAGATTAAAATGTTGTATAATAAAGATATATATGCGTGACAACAATTATTACTTACCATCTCTAGGTTAAATATTGTACTTATCATAACCGGAAAGAACCCCGTCTTCCGTACTGCAATGGGATTTAATTTTCTCATGATTATATGGTTCAGGTTTTAATGCTAACAAGCACATGTCTTGAATGCCTATTTACTTGTTCTATTAGATGATTGACAAATTCTTTACTAGTATGTTTGTAATCTACGCGAGTGCGTGAGACAACAAGCAAAATGTATTCCACATCGGAGATAATTTGCTTAGCCCTTACGCACTGGTAACAGCGTACCAGTTTTTGTCTGGGAGGTCATAATTACGAGCATTCCCAGAAGGGAGAAATTTTAACTGCCATGGTATCTTTAGTATGACTTGGTGTACGCTGGATTTCGGTATTTCGATTTCAATTTTGTTCATTTATTTCTGAAATCTTGGTGTCTGATTTCTACAGGGTTTTATCTTGACTTCAAATGATTTATAAATTATTGTTTAGACATTTATTCACATGACAAGCCCTTTAGTCATCGGATGGCGGAGATGTAAACAGATTAAACTACGGTCGACATTTAATGAAGTAATTTAAAAATGGAAAAGCTAGACTGAGTCTCGATTAACAAGTAACGTTGCTGCGATAATGAATTTAACAATATAAGTCAAAACTTCAAACAGTGCTATAACTTCTCTTAGAATAAAGAAACTTAATGAAATTTTCAATATTAAATAACAAGAAAGAACCGCAAGAAACACAAAATACCTGGTTAACACACTAGTTCCACTAACAGGTATTGAAGACGTCATATTACTAAATAAAACTAAATGATTATTTTGATGTCCGTTTGCTCTGACTATACTGTCAATAACGACAAAAAGCGCCCTACATGAAACTTTTACTCATATGCAGTACCTATAGCTCTGACTCTGTGCACTATACGGTGACTTCTTGCCAAGGTGTAAATTGTTAACGCATCAAAATTCCCGGGTCATTTATTTTAATTGTGGAATCGGCAATTAATGGTTATTGCTTTATTATGGATGTTATTTGGGAAGTGTGTGAGAAAGAAATGGGGTTTAACGTCCACCCGACACAAACTAGGTAATTTCGGGACTAACATGGCCTAATTTTATTTCAATAATTCGCTTGCGTGTAGGGGTCTTTAGCAGTGACAGGAAACCGGAGTAGCCGGAGAAAACCCACGAGGCTGGACAGGCGACCCTACTCCTTGCCACGTACAACCGGGGATTCGAAACCACGCCAGTTGACTCAATGACAGGCCGTATGATACAGCGCGCGCACGCTAACCATTAGGCCACCCTATTTGAGGAGTAATATTTTAACACGAACGAAACATTTTCGAACACACCATACTTTTTCCGGATTTACCAGTTACCCCCAGGTAGACACTTTATTTTCACGGTTCATTCAGCGCACTAAATCCAAAGTATTATGAGACACTTACCAACTAGCCCAGCATAGACCTGCACGACCAGACACCTTTAATAACCAAGCTTTAATAATTCGATCGTCCAAGTTTAACAATGACTGCAATGGCTATCAATAAGAATTGGGTTAGTAGACTCGTTATTATTTGTAAAATGTAACACGGGTATTTAGTTAATGCGTCTATGATATATCAATCGATTGGAACACCAATGGGGAAAAAGGGCCACCAGAAACATAAACACCATTATGTAAATACTATAATTGGGCCAAAATTCCCGATCAGAGAAACAAAATCATCAATTGAACTGCTTTTTTAAAGATACGAAACCGGCATTCAAATGTTTTTAATGCGGAATAAATTGGGTTTTAACATTAACAAATAACTGTTTTGAAAGATTTTGGTGAGCTGTTTGAAAAGAAACTATCATAAATAGAAACCTTTTAGTAACTATTAAAACCTATTGATTTTATATTATCTTATTAGAGGATCAGCAACTTTATTAACTTCATTATTATAAACAATGATTTTAAAACAGCAGCGTAGTTTACCATTGTTAGAATTTTATAAAAGTAAAAAAAAAGATTAATATTTAAAAAAAACCCAACAAAACAGAAAAAAACCGCAAGGGAAAATAATAGTGATTGATCGTTTTCCATGTCCGGATCCGGACACTGGTCATTAATATAAATCCTTTGTCACAATCAAATTCTTTTATTTCTTTCCCAAGAGGTATTAAAACGCCTTCAAGGCACGTATGAAGGAAATGTTGAGTAAAAACTGAATACTAATTATAACAAACTGTGGTATTTTATCCCAACATATTCGTGTCACATATCTGAAGATGTTCATATTAAAAACAGACTGTGGTTTAACGTCTGTCTCAATCATAGTGCCAACGCAGACAAAGAGTAGCTAGAAAACAGCTCGATGGGTAATCAATGATGTCGCAGCGTTTTGCACCGACTTCCAGTTCTGGTACAGGAACGTCTTTAGGATATATTATCCATATTTAGAGTAAAAGAGTTATGTCTTTAAGAGTAACTTATACAATGTCAAGTTCGAAATATTCAATGACAATAGGAAATGAAATGAAAACGGGATTATTTCATTTTACGTCCTACCTGTCTGTACCGACGGGCGTACGCCATATAGTGCTCTATGAAGGAAATTTTCCCCAAACAGCGGCGCTACGACTTATTCTTACATCGAATGTTACCAAGAGTTCTTTTACGTATACGCCAGTGTGTACACGGGACCTCGGTCATTAGCTTAGGAGACACCGAAAACCCAGAACAAACGGGCTTAAACGAATTGTTTGACCGGACCGCGTTAGATCATAAGGGCTGTCATTGCGTCAAGCTGCGTGGTTTCAATTCCCCGCTTGTACGTGAAAAGGAGTATAGCCCCCCCCCCCCCCCTTACTTTTTCTCTCTCTTTCTCGATGCGTTACAATGGTTCAATTCTTTTCAATATTTACGATAAAGTTATGATAAAGTAAAATTTCATTGATCTATGCTATTAAACGTAACAGTGGAGAAACTCGTGGGTCTTGTT
The DNA here is from genome assembly GCA_948474765.1 of Patella depressa. Classification (NCBI taxonomy): domain Eukaryota; kingdom Metazoa; phylum Mollusca; class Gastropoda; family Patellidae; genus Patella; species Patella depressa. The sequence continues at coordinate 36,137,266 of OX419721.1, forward strand.
TAAATCCGATTAAATCTCGGGCGGGAGTTTATCTAGCGTTGGTATTTTGATTTCGTTTTCTTAATTAAACTTACATTATGCAAAAGCTACATCTGCCTATTGCGGATCTTTATTTAGGCCTGAAATGCTATCTAAATTATTATTAGACATTAAATAACTTACCAAGACCATAATCAACTGTCGATGTCATCGTTAGTCTGCGATATTTAGTGGATTTGAATCGGGCCCGTAGCCAGCTCAGAATAATTTGGAGGGGCTAAGAATACTCCTTAGAAAACATTTTTGTGGGGGCTAATTCGATTGTGGAGGGGTGGGGGTGGGGGGCTTATGGGAGGGGGGCTAAAACACTCCCCTCCCGTAGCCCCCCCCCCCCCCGTGGCTACGGACCCGATTTGAATACGTTTTGTGATTGATTATTTAACGTAAAAATGGATTATACAAACTATGTTTAATACCGTACCAACGGCAGTTATTATGACGGCTGAGGCTAAAGTAAAATTCAATCGCTAATATCACAGTTCAGAAAGAAAATATTATGTATTCATTATCTAATTTTTGACTATTATAGCGAGAACTGCCAGTTCTTTATCTTATCTTACTTAATGCCACTTTATTTAATTCAAAATAACATGTATTGATCTATAGCTATCTTCAACAGGCAATAGTGAATTATTGGATTAATAGGATTATTCTTTAAACACGGTAGGACTGTTCATAGATACAATCTATTTTCAGGCTTTATTTAATACATTTTAAAAACATAACTCAAAAATATGAAATTCTGGCTTTGAGCAATGGGCTTCCATCAATGGTTATAGGTGTATGGTTACATTATTGTGAGAAATAGATTTTACTACGAAAGCTACACGAACAATGTCAATTAGACGAAGCTTGGTCAAGTATTCCTGGAAGGTATAAATCTGCTCGTTAGTAAGGGTATAATAACACAGCACAACCATTAAAATCAGCGAATAAAACGACCCTTAATGACTGAATACACTCACAGATCATGAACCTGGTTTATCCGTGCTCCAGTTTCCGGCAAGAATAACAATTTCTCATTCACTATCATGACCTGTTTATTAGATCTAACTAACTTCCATATTGTGCTGAACAGATTCCCAACATTTTTCGAGACGAATATGTCTACATTCGAAGAGTAATCCACTATCTTATATGAAGACTCTTTGAGAGTATCAGGAACCGTCTTGTTATATGTTGTCTATGTATGGCTAAGAGAATATCAGTTTGATTAAGGTTATCTGTTATCCATATAAATGTTGGTAATAAGAGAAATGTTGAGATATTTATTATGTAAAAATACGTCATTCAAATTGAACTTGATTGGAATCATATTATTAGTAATACAAGATGATTTAAATTTTTCTCGTATACATGATGTAATAAGCTTCGTTTAACCCCTTTAATCTTCATGTTTTCTCTAATTTTCTTTCTATGATGGATTCCACGGCTTTGTTCTTGGTTGTTATTTCCTGTGGTTCCATATTAATAAAAGAGTCTATTAAATAAATAACGTTATTCAAATTGAAATTGATTGGAATTATATTAGTGATCCAAGATTTTTAAAATTTTTATAGAATAAATCATGTTATAAACTCCGTTTAACCCTTTTAATCTTCAAATTGTCTCTAATTCTCGTCTTGCTTTTTATGATGGATTCTCCCATTTTGTTCTAGGTTGTTCTTTCCCGCGGTTCCGTAATAAAAGAGTATATAGTAACGAGAGAGAGAGAGAGAGAGAGAGAGAGAGAGAGAGTGACAGGGGGGGGGGGTAATGTCCACTCGACACAAACCAGGTCATTTCGGGACTAAAATATGGTTTAATTTTATTTCAATAATTCTCTTGCGCGTAGGGGGCTTTAGCAATGGAAAGAAACCGGAGTACCTGGAGAAAACCCACGAGGTTGAACAGGCGGCCACGTAGTATAGTAACGAGTTAGTGCATGTAGGCCTATGTACCACTGCTCCATCATCATTGAAATAAATGAAAAAAAATGCGAAATTACAATTAACAATCCGGATTTATTGAACATGCATTATGCAAGGGCTTAATTTGCCTATTGCAGGTCTTTCTGTAGGCCTGAAATGTTTTCTAAAGTATTAATTACACATTAATTAACTGATCCAGGCTTTAATCATCTTTCGATGGCATCAGATTTTCTCCGATTTAATCAAATATCAGGTGCGGATCCAGGAATTTTTGCAGGAGGGGGTTTGCCAGGTTTCTGTTACGGAAATCTGCCATCATCGTCTCTAAATTACATAGGCATACATACAAATTGAGCTTTTTAAACAGAGAAATCATTGTTATACTGATGTAGGATCACTTTGTGATGTAATTTCATTGATGCAAGGCATTATTTTTTTTTTATGTAGCTGAGCAGGGGGGGGGGGGGGGTGGACCCCCCAACCCCCCCCCCCCCTCTGGATCCGCGCCTGAATATGGAGGACCAAGACTTAGCTTCGATCAACCAGTACGGTGGTTGAAATTGTTGCACACGTCTGTCAAACCTTCAAATGCTAATATATTCGCTTGCAATAGAGTTATTTGAATACAGTTTTCAAATTATTCATTTTACAATATAACTATCGAACTATTATAGCAAGAATGGCTAGTTCTTTATGTAAATCTTACATAATGTATATTTAACGAATTGTTCCCTGATAAACAAAAAAATTAATCAGTGGTTTTAACTAAAATTAGTTGTTACTTGTTTTTGTATATAAACCTTCTGTATATTTTTTGCTTGACAACCTCAACAAAACGTAGCTTTAAATAAAGTAGTAACTGTTTTCATGTTATGTTTTTGTGTTTATTACCTGTGCCAATTGCTAAATGCCTCTCAAAGAAGGAATTGTTTCCTGGATAGTAATTAGGTCACTCATTCAACAATAAGGGTCGTTTAACGATGTAGAATGAAATAAAGGAAATAATAATACTAATTCTGCCTGTCGACCAGAGATTAGAGACAACACATGTATGTTATGGAATAGAGATAATTTCAAAGAAAGCAGGATGTATGCTGTGCGGTATTATGTTAAAACCGATTAAACCACCGTTTAAAGTGACAATCCTCTTTATTTGAATATGTGATTCTATATTTTACACACTTAAATTTACATACCGCTACACACGAATTACATGCCGCCGGGTTGACCAAATAACTGATTCATCGATCCGCACTTCTCTGAACTGTCACCTCAAGTTAGTGTGCCATACTGTTGGGAGTCAATTCGTCAATAGTTATTGACTAAATCACAGTGGCGGAGAAAATATTGAGATTTCTCTTGAATTATTGAATAACTATTGAATAAATATTGAATAAATCGATTATTTAAAGTTATACATAAACACCATCTACATTATATGTTCACAGTACAATTACTTTTTTAAAAAACCGCTGTACGAATGGGGAGAATCATTTAAATAATAGTTTCAAAAAAAGTTTAGGCTCAGCATTTAATTACACCCAAAAATAAATAAAAACATACTAAAACCAAACTAATATATGCAATTAAAAAACTTGTACACAATGCTTGGGTTGCAAGGGGTGAGGGCTCCTTATTAAGTACTTCTGATCTTTAACTTTAACCAAAATGTTTGTGTGCACGACGATTTAATCAGAAATAATATATAAAACTTTCTTTATTCAGATTTTCAGACTTCAGCCATAATCAGAAATATTACATAATGATTGAAAGGCCCGTAATACAAACCAGTACTTAAAGCAAGTTAGCGGAAGGTGGTGAAAGGCGGTATGGTTAGCGCGCACGTTGCATCCAAAGGTCTGTCGTTGAGTCAGCTGGCGTGGTTGCGATTCCTCTGTTGTACGTGACAAGGAGTGGGGTCACCTGTCCAATCTCGTGGGTTTTCCCTGGGTCCGCCGGTTCCTCCCACTACTAGCGCATTATTTAAATAATTGAACCATATGTTAGTCTCGTAATGACATAGTTTGTTGTTAAAGGAATGCGTTTTTGTAAACGAGCCATTGATTGGATAATCGTTAGCGCGATTGGATATGAATTTGAATGCAGCTAGTCACCAATTATATAGAAAATAGGTTGAAAGTGAGAATAGGAGATTTCACGCCAAAAGATGGGGATTTAGCACTAATCCGATTTAATTCTGTGTTTCATCGGGAGATACACGAATTGGTTTAGCCATATAAAACTAGGTTTTTCTTCAGTCGCAATCTTATCAGTCTGCTGTAAGCCCTAAAACGAATACTCGATATCTAACAACACTGTAAACTGTTTTCAAAGTGGTTCCACTGTTTCTTCTATCCAGACTCTTTATTCTATACCTGCGAGTCATTCTTGCTTTGATCTATACCGCCCTTAGAACCCATAATAAAAATATGGCGACTCGACTTCCTGTCCATATCCCGGGCCGTTAACTATAATCAATAAACCACAAGGAAGATGTATATTTTGATGTCTAATACATACATAAAATACATCAATATACTTACTGATTATTAAAACATCCTCTTCGTATTACATAAATATAAAAATATAGAATAGTCTAGTGAGTAAGGCGCTGATTCAGGTCCCTGGGGATCCCAGGTTCAGCGGGATTTTCCGGCGTCACATCCTCTTGTCAGCAACAATGTCTAGTCTTTCGGATGGGACGAAAAGGTGAGGTTCCGCGAATACATTGCCTGCACGCAAACGAACCCATGACAGTTGGAATTCGAAAATAGAGTAGGTTGTATCGCCGCTGCCCGGTTAAAATTCCCTCCTTAGCACTCTGCATGCATACTCGTCTTCATTAGATGAGATGGAGCAGAATGTAGACGCCAAACCTCATTTCATTTCAAACTAGTCGTAGACGCTCCTTTATATAGTAATAGCTACAGTAGTAACCACTCTCAAACAGTAAGCTGGGCACCTTGGCAACAGAAGAGATCTGCCAGAAACTCAACAAGGCAAATATTATGGGTTGGTTCTTTTTAAATACAACACCGGTCGAAGTATCTATTTCGCCATCTTAATATATCGACATCCGATGAAGATAATCAAGTTGAAGGTATTATATAAAAATCTCATCTCCTGTTCTCTATTATTATATTATGACTGGTTCTAAAAATAGGATATCTTCTACCTGCGATTGATTACTTTTAATGATTCCATTAAAAGACACTAATATTGTAAGTTTTGAATTATAACACAGGTGCTAAAAATAGATGACTTTTAAAATATTTGATGTAACGGCAATGATTCTCGCGCGTGGGGGTCTTTAGCAGTGGCAGAAAACCGGAAGTTGGACAGGCGACCCTACTCCATGTGATACAGCGCGCACGTGCTAACCATTCGGCCATCCAAGCCACTCTGTACGTTACCTAGATGTTTGGTCTTATTGAAATGTACTTTATCATATGGGCAGCATTTTGCAATTTCCTAAATATCAGTTCAGCAACATCCCTGATTAAATTGTAAAACAAGTACAGGCTTACTGTGGATCCATAGTATTCGCTGATACTAGAACAAGGTGATTAGTTCATCGGGTACGGTTCCTGATCCATAGTAGTCGTTGATACTAGAACAAGGTGATTAGTTCATCGGGTACAGTCCCTGATCCAAAGTATTCGCTTGCTAGTGCATTAACCTTACAGAGGAACTGTTGATAAATGCATACAGAAAGATCTAATAGGGAAACTGGAGATACAATTAAAGATAACTTTGTTCTCTTAATTTCGACAAAATGAATAAGTTCTGCCTCCCACTAATACCCGTCTGTAACTAATTGCTGCCTAATTAATTCTAGGTTTTTCATTAAGACGTCTGTGTTGCTATAATAGAGTTTCAATGAGAATCTAATGAGTATTAATTGACCACCAATACCGAAACATTCTCGTCGTTGATACTAATCAAAATGGTACACCGTGTCATCCGATTGAACACCCAGACTCCTTGGTGTCATACATTATTATCTGACTTCAAAAGCATCCATGGTATTATCTCTGGTGGTGCAAAATGATTCGAATGGCGTGATTGTTCTCTTTAAGTTTGAAATTTCAGCACAAAATGCGTAAATTTGACGGTTAAATGGTTTGAAAGAAATTATTTTAATGACATGATGATATTCAGAGGGTATAACAGAAATAAAAAAAAAATATTTTGTTAATTACTACAGACTGTCTGGCGATGATATCTCGACGCGTGCATGGATCACCCGTTGCCAAACCAATGGCTACTGGTCTATTCGTTGCAGATACTACTTAATGATAGATTGTAAAACATCAACTATCAACTATATGTGGTTAAACGGTCAAAACTGAGACATCAAATGAACTTTCAAACTGTCTCGAACATATATTTTAACGAGACCGTTACGCTGTTCCAATATTTCACCTAGTTTAAAATAATGTACGATGGACACATCTGCATTTTAAATCATTAATATCGCAATTTCTATACTTTTGGCGAAGAAACAGGGTAAATATCCACATTATTATCTCCAAATACATGAATCAGAGTTGGTAGAAATTATTTAAACAAGTTTTCATTAACTGAAGGGTGCTAATGATGCATATCAATCTAACACAATGTCTACAATTACTTGCGTCAACATGATTAGTACTGTCTATTTACATTGATTAGTGAGAACGAGAGATTTAAACATTAATATTAATCAAAGCTAACCAGGTCGTTACTGTATCTTTACTAACATCTACATTAAAAATACACACGATTAGCACGATGAGATACATGTACGATACGCTGATAACAGAAAAACAATACCGATAGGGTTTCTTTGTCGACATCGATAACGTAGGTGGCTGAAGCTTTCGCTCCAATAAGACTGATGAATTTCGACGTTTTACTTCGATTTCGCCTGTAACACTGAGCAACAGGTGGTGTCCGACAAAATGTATGTTAATCACTAAAGGCTATGACACTTTTTCTAATACCATTGTCATTGGCTGTCCTACACATTATACAAAAACGAGGATTGCGCTCAAATCGATGTACAAATGTACACACTGCTCAATTTATATTGTTCATTTATCATAAAATGTTTACAATTTGATAATATAAAATTTAATTAGAAAATATGCAATGAAAATGAGGTCTCAGGAATGTAAAAGGAATTAAATCGCAGTTTTAACTTATAAATACTTGGTGGCCCTTTTCTTAGTTGAACCGAAATTATTTCGGATACGCTTTGAAAAATCATTCAGTTGATGAAGGCAAGGCGGCTTCTCAGATGACAGATTTCTAAAAGATTACAATATATAAAACGAAAGTAGTTGAGTTACATTCTAACTTCAAACACCACTTCAAACGGCATTGATAAGATACCCTCAAACAATTAACTTTTATTGCGCTCCTACCAGACACTCATCAACACAACACTCTATTGACAATTATGTATACAACTCTGTAAAACCGTGGGTTCAATACGTGTGTATTATTTTGTAAAGACCGTATAATTTAATAGATACATAGCAAAGGTAGATCATAGTCATGTTTTGAAGTTGTTAATTTTTAAAAGAAATGCTTTTTTTTCCGGCGTTGAAAATGACCCATGGGTCAAATTTAGTTCCAGTCATTTTCCATATCCCTCGGACTTGACCGGCATTTACAGCTGACATGGAACCAATGATTCTAACTATCAACGAGAGTTTATTTTATCCATCTTAAAGGGTTGAGACACCAATTATTTGATTTTCAGATCAGAAAACACCCCAACTCCCCGAAAATCAAATCAGTTTTCGTAGTTATTAAATAACAATAATAGTACATATGTTGTATATCAAGAAAGTTTGAAATACACTCTATACATATACTTGACAGCTGACATCACTAGTCTTATCAAAAGACACAATAAAAACTATATATTATTATTTTCAGGTTATTTATTGATAATTTTGACACATGTATGTGTACGAATTTGACACATTAGCTACTTTTTATTATTTTTTTTTATAAAACCGAAGTACAGATTTATCTTGTAATGCCAATAATCAAACTTTAATTTGGCGAATTCCAATGGGACAATTTGATGAAAAACAATGGAGTAATTTGAAGAACTATGCACTCCTATGTGGTAACTTGATTATAATTAATGTGGTAACGTGATTATATTTAATGTGGAAATTTGATGTGGTAACTTGATTATATTTGATGTGATAACTTGATCTGAAATGGTAATCTGATCAGATGTGATGTGGTAACTTGGTCAGATCTGATGCGACTTTTTTTTGTCTGATGTTGTGATTTGATTTGATCTGATGCTGTTATTTGATTTGATCTGATGTTGTGAGTTGATTTGATCTGATGTTGTTATTTGATTTGATCTGATGTTGTGAACTGATTAGATCTGATGTTGTGAGTTGATTTGATCTGATGTTGTGAGTTGATTTGATCTGATGTTGTGAACTGATTAGATCTGGTGTTGTGATTTGATTTGATCGGATCTTGTGATTTGATTAGCTATAACTGCGTGAGATACGTTTACATGCACACCGATGGACACCGGATCTCCCACGCGACTTGCACTTCCTATGCAAAGTAATCTCAATGGAGGCACCGAAATAAGTCCCACGCGCTTGCAGTCTTTCTGGAAATGTCGAGAGTACTTCAACTGATAAATGCGACAATATAATATCAAAATGTCTAAGGGGAAATTAGCTAATAAAACAGCAAGATATAGCGATAAAAAAGCAAATTTAGAGTGACACAGAACTGTTGATTTAAAGCAAATTGCACCGGTTTCTAATTTAGCGTCATAGATGTGACATTTATGTGGATAAGGGGCATCATTTGGAAATGTGCAATATGCCATAATGCAAGTTTCTTAACCTCTTAAATTTTAAGGAACTATTGCCAAGTCAATCATGAGTAAAATGAAAGAGGATACGCTTAGCACATCGTGTTAACAAATCTGCTCACGCAATTACGAAAGGTAGTTAACCAAAGAGTAACTTATGTACCAGAGACATAACAGCTCGGAAATAAAATGAAATGGGGTTTAGCGTCCTACTGTTCTGCTCCTAACCAGGGCTAATGAAGACGGCCATTATGCCATACAGTGTGCTATCCGGGCAGTGGCGCTACGACCTACTCTTATATCGAATTCCAACTGCCAAGGGATCTTTTACGTGTACAAGGGACCTTGGTTTATTGTTCCATCCGAACGACTAATATAACAGCTCGGAGAATGTGGGTTGGGGAGTTAACCACCGATAGATAAATTTTCCGCATAGATATGACCTTCCCATGCAGGGTCCCTAAAACAGGTAATCTCAGCTACGTCATTTTTACTGGCCATTATTGATATGAGTGACATAGTTATATTAAGTGTTTGCATCCATACACAGCCATAGTAATATATATATATGTCCATCTGTTCCGTTCCAATAATGTATTTTTAACACACCCAAACAAATATAAAATATAACGAACAGCTGTCAGTAACATAACACAGTTTAACATAAAAATAACATCGACCATATTTCTTCTTAACTAATCCGTATAGACAGGTACATATCAAAATATTGAACACAGCATTGAAAGGAAAAAAAAGACGGAGAAAGCGTTGTGACATTTCATTGCCCTATATTTTAAACTGTGGGAGATTGTACGACGTGATTGGAGGACGTTTGTACTCACCTGTCCTAGAATTGACTTATAACAGAATAAGTCTCACATAATCTGGAAAAACTTAGCAACACTGTTGAATGTAGATTTGAGATATCAAAGGAAAATTGTTTTGTTTCAGAATTAAGCTACTGAATATAAAACCAATTTTCTTTTGCCTTTTTAGATGAAGATAATTAGAAGCCTTTTCAGTGAAGGAGAAAAAACCTATTATTATATACATGTGTAGGCCTACTAAGTCCAAATACGGGTCTAACTCAATTTTCACCAAAATTTGACTTGCTAGGGTTTTCCAGATTACGAGAGAAGTGTTAGTGTCATTTTATCAGTTCGCATATTTTTATATTATTTTCACCGCCCTCGTTAAATCTCCTTTATGTTCACTACTACAGGACATTTAATATTAATTTTTATATATTTAGTTACTCTTTAAATTTCACATTTAGACGTGCGCGTTGCATCATAAGTTCTGTCATTAAGTTAAGTGGCGTGGTTTCAATTCCCCTGCTTGTACGTGGCAAGGTGTAGGGTCGTCTGCTAGTTTTCTCCACGTCTTCCTGCCCCCCCCCCCCCCCCCCCCCACTACCAAAATAACCTTACGCACAAGCGAGAAAACCACCCACCTACTTTTCTGCTCCATTTGGCAAAAGATAGTGTACAATGCAAGGGGGCGACTTTGTTGATCAACCGCTTACACCTTTTCGAATTTCAACTGCCAAGGCACACGATCGAGTACGGTGGCGGACACACCCAAACGACTAGGCATATTGTACTGGACAGCTCTGCAGATGCCACCCCGGGCAAATTAGGACCGGGCTTTAAAATCCCATAATTAGCATCGGCTCACCACGGATACAATAGTAGAAAGGTTTAAAACATGACATCGACAGTTTAAAAGTAACATTCGTTAGTAATAGTACATCACAGCTTAAGTATATATCTCATCTAGCTGGCAAGACATACACATAAGCAGACAAAATATAATTAGATATCCATCTTTATATATAAAAGATATGTACGTATATAAAGTTACACGGTGGTATTTACAGCATATGGGTGTATCATTTCTTTATATATGTATATCAAAACACGAATTGCATTAAACAAATATCAGATGCTTATATCAAATGCAGGTTTCAGTTGCTTGTGTGTGAAAAAATTAAAGTGAAATATAATGGCTTCCTCTACACCGCAGTAGGTAATTATTTTTACAAACTATCAGGAACTAAATCGGCAGTGCAGTAATACCCACAATCTGTACCTAACGATGCTATCAATTTGCCAATAAACCCCTTTTGAATAGATGAATCCACATGTTGTAGTGTCATACCTTGTTGTTAAGCGTTCAGACCAACCGCAGTTGACACAGGTTACATGATTCCAAACTAAATTTAGAATTTCTTAATTCAATATTCTTATTCAGATGTTTGTGACATGCTGGACGCTTTGTGGTTACAAAGATTAAGGTCACTCGAATATCAGAACAAAGGGGTTGGAAGTCCGAATGGTTAGCACGCGCGTGTTGTATCATAGAGCCTGTAATTGAGTCAACTGGCGTGTTTTCGAATCCCCCGTTGTACGTGACATGGACTAGGGTCGCCTGCCTAACCTCGTGGGTTTTCCCCTGGTCCTCCGGTTTTCTCCCTACGCGCAAGCAAATTATTGAAATAAAATCAAACCATATGTTAGCCCCGAAATGACTCTGTTAGAACAAATGGTATTGGCCAAGAAATGACATAGTTATCCCCCGGCTGTTGTGTTCCTAAGTAGGTGGACTCAATACGCAGTGCACGTACCTGGTGTCGCGATATTACTACAGTTCTATATATTTCCGAAAAATTTAATCGATGCCCATATTGAATGGTATATAAGTATAACAACGTCTTTGAAGTACGAACTACAAACACCACAGAATATATCAACTAGTTAGATTAGTCGAAAAGTAAATGTCTGGATAAAAAAAACATGTATTGGTGTGGATTTTTTGTCAATCGGTCTTTTGATTAGTGTAGAGCGAATGTCAATGTCTACAATATGTAAAAATAAGCCATATCCAGTATCGTATGTTGCACAGCCTTTTTCCATTTGTTCAGTTTGATTATCGTGTGGCGATAGATCTATTCATTTTCAAATAACATGGAAGAACGGAAAGTGTATCTATTTTGAAGTATGTCTTCAGTTCTTTAATCTTAAGACCCAAGGTCCGTTGATGAACGTGCATTTTTGATTGATTCCAAGTCTAATGATATCAATAGAAAGCCCCCTTTACATCTATTTTAGCGAAATGGATTATTTAAATTAGCTTAACTTAAACGATTACTGAATTAAGTTTAATAACCAAAATATTTGTTATATATCCAGGTCATCTCATGCTAAGCATCATTTACCAGTGCCAAAGGCAGTTAAATAGCTCTTAAATATTTAACAACTTGGGTCACAATTCACCGATTACTTCAAAATAAAACCGAGAAAACCAGTGTTACATCATTGATTCAGAAAGGTTTCAGACAGATTGTCCACGAATAAATCTAAGCCCATCACACCAAACATATCCAAAGGCGTTCTAGAAGTGGTTTTCAGAGCGTCTTCTTCTTCCTTAAAGTAAACGAATGTTGGTTTTTTATTCGATTAGAATATCCGATTACAGAGCCTTCGGCTTTTAAGCCCCGTCCAAACGAACTGTATATTTCTTAAAAACATAATATTACATGTAATAATCTAATGCGATATCCAGGTCCGAACATTCTTGAAGTATAAAGAACAACAAACACAAACGAGCCGGGAAATATAAATAACATCACTGGTTGTTTCAAATGGAGGTGGTACTGCTAAATTGGCAATAATATCATTGATCCGTCCGAGAGTCTTTATGGGGTAAAGACAAGGTCTGTATGGGAAGTGGGCTAGCCAAAGAGTGAACCATTAGTTTTACCATTAGGACCAATACACCTTCTAATGGATAATGGTTTGAAAGGCTATGAACATTTGTTGGGAAGATTAAACACGCAACTGAATAAATGAACAGCTAGCACGTTTCAAGTTTGAAAAAAGCGTTTTGTCCTCTTTATAGCACCAGCAGAACGTTGGAATTACAAATATTCAGTAATGTCAGAGTGGTTTTAAATTACTCTAATTGCAACTGTCCGCTCACAGCAGCTGAGACAATCACGAACTCTGACATAGAACGTTTTCCAGACAAGTTTTAATGAGAAGGAAACAGATCCGATTGTCCAAGTCATACACGTCCATCAACGACTATCCTCTCCGCGAAGTTAAAGGTCAGTTTTTATCAACATCAAACATTGGTTCCTTTAAGTATGATTTATATACTGGTGGATCCATTAGTCCATATATTCAACATTGGTATCTTATGGCATGATTGACAGTTCTGGGGTAATATTAGAAATTGACGTTTGTCAGTTAGTTTCTCTGTGTCAATAGTGATAACACGGATATGAAAACCAATGGGTGATTTAATAATAAAGGGGTCAGATGGTTCTATATGGTACTCACAATAAGAGTACATTCCATCAGACACACTGAACAGACGACGTATTGTATCCAACATGAATTCTTTATCGGCAATAATAGAGTCGAAATACAGAGCAGCCCGACTTTACATTTCTTCTTATATATGGATATATGTATTTCTCTGTTGTTTAATAACGACATTTCGTAATAAGTTTTTTTTTAACATGTACGATGATTGAAGATGATTACGACCCCAAAAGTAATTGACGACACTAATGGTGGTCTATGAACCAGAGGTTCAACTCCGTAGCAACGAAACAGTCTAAACAATAGTCATACTTTACATGTGACAGGGAAATAGTCTAAACAAGAATACCCAAAGAAGCAGAATACACAATTGACAGGGAAAACAGTCTTAACAAGAAAACACAACATGCATAATACACATGTGCCAAGGAAACAGTCTAAACAAACAATCTGAATAAAACACAGATCCTATTTCGTTTCGTTTTTATAGTTCACAATTTCGTTTTACTTGTCTTTACATGTAGTGTAGACCATGGGAAGTATAAAAAACGAAACGAAATATAAATCTGTATTTAAATAAGTGTCTAATAAAAGTTAAAAACATTATCATGCTGTTGCCAAAGACCCAGTCGCCCCTTCCTTTTGCTTTCCATTGTACCGACATGAACCCCTGACTTGAAATATATCCATCTTTGTGTCAAATGAATCCGATGACTTTTCAATATTAAAGTGATCAGTGGTAGACATCGAATACATATAAAATCTATAATTTACTCAAATTATCGTTGTGGCTCTCTTTCGATGGATTTTTCAATCGTATTGATTTCCATTCGTAATTAGCCCGCTTAGCATCTAAGCTTAATTATTATGACATTTTCAGTTATTCTACGGCAATAACTTTAGAGATTTAGGGTTATGCTAAAATTGGAGAAATTAATAAAGTAGTAAATTATGCTTTATATATAGTTCGTATATCATTTCGTTTATTGCATATCCCACTACTTATTCTTTGACTTATGTGTATAATAATCGCCCTGAGAGTGGATTATATTCGTGACAGAAATGTAAATTCAAATTATATCTCTTTACGAATGGTTGGCCAGCTTAATATACCCTTTAGATTTAACAATATAGGTAATGCCAATACTTTGATTCTTATATCATAATAGATAGATACAGCACACGAAATGCAATAAAAATTTGATTACCTATGTGAACTTATGAAACGAGAAATAGAAGCATGCACAATGAGAAGAACTTTACAACAAATCTTCCCAAATCGGGTGTTGGGTTTCCATAGAGGTTCATTCGAATAGTAAATTCCGCAATAGCAAGTTGTGTTTTTTCGATCAAGTATTTCATCAGTATAGGTTTCAGATATCAGATAAGTTAAAATTAGCATGTTGTTCACAAGGGTGATATCGTGATGATAAATGCCCATCAACACACCCAGTTAACACAGTGTCTTACCTGGTGGAATGTAAATAGTATCTTGGAGGGATGGTTGTGGAACATTGCGGAATGTGTCCGAACACATAATATTCTGGTCACTCTATGCAATATTGTCGCATTGGGTGTAGTGGTTAGGGGTAATCAGCGGGAAGATGCTCGCCTAGTATGTCTCTGGACTCAATCTTAAATTTGGCATAGGGCCATTTTGGTAATTTTTCAAACCCGGTTGTCCCTTGGAGACGAAAACACGATAGGTGGTCCATAAACGTACACGTTAGTAATGCACGTTAAAATGTGCATTCCATATATCACTGATGTCGTCTAGAGTATGATTTCTCTAACTAGAGTTCACGAAGCTATAAATTTCGTATAACTAAATTTCGTATAACTAGGTGTTACCATATTGGTACATAAGTAAGTATATTAAGACACACCCACATATACTCTCTATATAGATCTATATTACAAAATTATCTTTACGCATCTTTAGTAACATCTCTACAATCATTTCAATAAATCTAGTTAATAGGCTTGTCGCCTTGAGATATATCTTTAATGGACAACCTTCTTGCTTTGCTTTTGTAGCAGTGCTGACTTAACTTCCAGACGAAGCTGTAATTAAAGACGCCGAAGATATTTAAGCGAATGAATAAACACTCTCTTTATACAGTCGCTAATGGACGTATGGCAGCGCCATTCATTTTAACGTCATTTAGTAGACTGGTGCCGTAAACAGTAGATCGAAATGTCTCTGTTTTATTACAGACAACACCAATATACTTGTTGAAATCACCTTTCAAGATGGAAACGTTAATTACGTTTTGATTGCTAAATTTGGTGACAGGACCCCCTTTTCTGTGTCATCATGACCATTATAAGACGTTTTGTATCACCTGGGAAATGTAAATTCAAATCACTTCAATATCGACTCAAAAGCAGGTTCGTCTATCGAGCGTTCATTTACATTAACACGCCCCAAGTTTTAAATTAATGGCCAACAGAGTCATTTACTACAAAGCAAAAGACTAGAAATTGTTCAATAAACAAATAAGTTTGAAATTGGTGCGAATGTAACTTAGAAACTATATCCCGCATGACAGCTATAAGTTCATTTCTTATGTTTGCTTAATTGTTTTGTTAAGTATCCGAAATTCATCGAACAATTAAAGACATGAAACTGAGAGATATCAAGGACCATTCCAGACACAATGTCTCTTAATTTAACACGTAACACCTATTGATCTCAGAGCTTGATTAAAGATGGTGTACACTGTGCTCTGTGAACGACCCATCATACTCCCCTAAGGACGTTATTGGTCATTTCAAAACTGTGATTATACCCTCCTATGGCATGGCGTGATGATTCTTTTTCAGTGTTAATGTCAGTCATTGATCAACGAAATAAAACCTTTCAGGTGCTAGAAATTGGAAATTTCTCTATCCTGCATTATAAGTAAACCACTCCAACTCCAAAACTTCATTACTGGATCGAGAATACAAACATACATTAAAAATTGAAACTTTGATTCTACACCCGTTGAGGATATGTAAAGAAAACAGCATTTCTCCTACGCGATTTTTAATTACAGTTTAACCGAAAAATGTTACGAAATGGAACGTTTCAACGTTGTTTTCTTTGAACAGTAATATCTCGACTACAGACTGTTCAGACCGCTTATATTTAAACTAGTTTAAAATCGGCGTTGGTTGTAGTTCACACGTACCTTAACAAAAACTTGTTTCATTATTTTGATCTCGTATTTTAAAGGTCGGAGTTACTGCACATGACCAAAAATAACAAGAGCCCGCATTTTAAACCCATCCGTTCAGACGTCCAAACTAAGATTCTTTAAAGAAAGGCCTTCTTGGAGATAGTAAAGGGGTATACGGGTTTTAAACTGGTTTCTTTGTACCACATATATATGAGTTCAGCTGACAGAATAAAAGGGATTTAACAATTATGGTGTTTCTAAAACCAGTTTAACTTAAGCAC
The DNA here is from genome assembly GCA_948474765.1 of Patella depressa. NCBI lineage: Eukaryota > Metazoa > Mollusca > Gastropoda > Patellidae > Patella > Patella depressa. The sequence continues at coordinate 36,153,835 of OX419721.1, forward strand.
CCGAAAGGCTTACTAATTTAAAGGGATTGCATTTGTATAACCTTTCGAAATCCCATCCCAATTCCTCTTCATCTCAGACTAGCATTCATTAGCTATATGCTGAGAATTTTGTCAAAAACATGTCATTACTGCGTAATTTGAATGTCAAATTATCAGTAGATATTTATTACTATGTCGCAAATGACCCAAACAGCCTGCAATGGTTATTCTCCAACATCGACAACTAGAAACTATAAGATGTTTCCGGTGCAATTGTTTAATATTTATAACATGTTGTTCTACAGTTTTAAATTTGACAGGAATTGGCATAGTATTGTGGCTGCTGTCAGACGTAATATGGTTTCTGTAAAGATATTCTTCCTCGGTTCGAGATCGAAGCGGTTTTCCTATATTTGTATTTGGATGCTTGGGATTTGAAGGACGTTTGAACGGGTGCATAATTTTTATAAAATGTATTTGCATCATCACTCTATGAGTGTAAATGATTTTATAAAAAAAAACCAAAATACATGTGACCACATTCTGCTAATTATAGACAATCCGCAAGAGTTAGCATTTTTTCGACACGTGTTTGTCAAACTCCAGGAAAACTACAACTATGTCAAATGATTAATAATGCTGTGATGACAGTAAGTTACGGGTCAAAATATTGTATATTCAATCTACAAGTTTCGCAAGATTCTTCCCCAAAAGTGGTTTTAAGGGCATACATTTAGTACACAAAAAGTATTTATTCAGCTTTGACAAAATGTGCAAAATGTCATGCTTGTTGACAGAAAAGCAGGCAGGCGTGAAAAATTTCTTCAGGTAGTGGAATCGAATATTCCTCCTACATCTTACCTATGATAGACCTAGCCTACTATTTGGCTCCTCTGGAAAGTTGACTTGACATACGACAATATGAAAATAATCCACTCTGTTCTATAAAGCGACCCTTAAGAGATCGTTCAATAGCTGATTTTCTATAAAGAGATCTTTCAATAGTCGGTTGTTCTATAAAGAGATCACTCAATAGCCTTTTGTTCTATAAAGAGACCATTCAATAGATGGTTGTTCTATAACGGGTTCACTCGATAACTGGTTGTTTTATAAAGAGATCATTTAATAGCTGGTTGTTCTATAAAGAGACCATTCAATAGCTGGTTGTTCTATAAAGAGATCACCCAATAGCTGGTTGTTCTATAAAGAGATCACCCAATAGCTGGTTGTTCTATAAAGGGATGGTTACACAATCATCACAATCTCCCCAAATCGACACCCTCTGAAGTAGGCTTCCCCCTTCCTTACCTTTATAGACAACAGTACTGTAGCAACATCAAACGACTTATTAGTTGCTGAACTATGTGTAAATAAATGAATGAAATTGGTTGTATCGTCTCATGTTTTTTTTACCTAAACTTCTTCGATTGCCAACGGCTCTTTTATGTACACGCTAATTCCCCCACTTCACTTGTTAGCCCCCGCAGTCGGTATACTGACCGCTTGACTAAAACCACCTATACAGATATATTACACGTGACATGAAAATTATATTTGAAGGTTTTTTGAAAATAAAACATACATATGGAGTATATTTTGTGGTTTGCAACAGAAGGAGAGCTTTTATCAGAAGATAATCTCTTAATCCCAGTTTGTTCGATGTGTTGACAATACTTTTGCTCGATTAAGTTTTAAGTGTAGGCATTAACTAAAAACAACGTAATAATATGTAACGAGATAGACTTGTTTTACACAAATCGACAGACCTTAACTAAAATTCCATTGTTAAAAGCAATATATGCCTTACTTTTTAACGTACTAACAGTTGGTGAACACGCTATGATAAACTGTGTTTATGTCTGACCAGTATCGGTTTTGTATGGTATCCCTACGGAGTATCAATAAGGACAGACAACTCTAAATACACATAAATATCACAGCCAACGAAGCAAAACGAGACCCTTTTATTGTGTGATTATAAATCAGCTATAACCCCAAAACATCACTTAGGCACGAATAGTTCAGACAGAAAACATTTTTACAGAACGCTGATATTTCCCAGACGTGATGCCGAAGATAAACAGCCCCCAGAATATTCCCCTATGTGGTTTCCATTCTTGAATACCAATATATTTATTCATATAACTCGTATATCTAAATATCGAGTTTTCGACACGACTGGATATTTACAATTGTCATTTCGCCAGCGGAAAGACCATCTCTCTCTCTCTACCGCAAAAAAGTTTACACTATACCAATGTTCATTTTGTTTTCGTCGGCTGTCTGTTGGCTCTGATTGATTTCATCCAATGCCTAGGTAATGTTAAGATCTATTGAAGCATAGGTGCTACCCGAATAGGAATGAAGACGAGCCAAGTTAACAGGGTGGGTGGATTAATGATAAGAAGTGTGTTTCTTTTTAAGAATAGATTTAAATAACGGAGTCGACATAACAAGACCATTAAATGAGTAAATATACCGTGTATTTTTACAAACAAACCGGTCCAAGTAATCAGTGACTCTATTGTAATGAACGTATTGTTTATTCATTGGAAGGATCGGAGAGATTGGTGAAAATGTCTACTGATAAGAACATTGCCCCGAGTCCAGATGTAGTCGCATAATGTACTCGTTATTCGTGATCCTAATTTATACTTTTACATGTTAACATGGACAATCGGTCGAAATGTAAGTTCTCGTGGATATCATGGCCCTCACAGTTCTGACTTGCTTTATCACAGATTAAATAGACACGAGATGTTTCTACTTATCTTTGATTTCGTGTTTGAGATTGGAATTATTGACCTATATGGAAATGATGATTGGGTATTGTCAAACCAGGGTCACCTCCCTGACACTAATGCCCCGGGAAAGTTGTTGTTTGTTTTGCACCAGCCGTGTCACTTGACAGCATCGCTTTTGATTGGAGCTTCTTTGGCAATATGTCAGCATAGATTTGCCAACCAGCCCCTTAACCCCCTGATGTCTCAATCTTTATCTAGAGCCAAATATGGGCTACTCAGCACATATTGCACCCCACGGTCTTGAAACCGTTATATGAAATACTTATTGTCTGCGCCGTAGGTATTTCATTTTACAGTTACACTGATCTTACTATTCTGAATATCTCAAGATTTTATTTCTGTTAAGTGTCAATTCTATACCAACGTAAACATACATGATATTGTGGTGGGGGTGAGGATGGAATCTTATGTTCAAGTTGATTATAATCCACGGAATGTTTAACATAATATTATCGGCCGAATTTATCAAATGATAAGATTGAGCATGTTGGAGGCAGACCACCATTAAATTTCACCATCTCTCGGTACCACAAATTGTAGTTCGTCTATATATAGCAATGCTGTGTCTCTTTTCTCCCCTTTTGCATGCCCATTTTTTGTTGATTTTTTTTGTCTAGAATTGCCCGGTTTTCGTAACTTTTCATGATTTTGAGGCGGAAGGATAACGGGGTTATCAGGTTGGCGACGGTGATATGTACGACAACTAGTTACATGTTTTAGTGTGCTTCTTCAAGTTTGTGTATCTCAAAATTTTGGTGGTCAACCTCATACAAATTTTATTGCAAAGGTATGGTCATTTGTTTCTCTGTCTGTAGTGAAAAACATTCAACCCAACGAAAATTAAAAAGTTGGAGGTGGGCTAAGAAACAGAATTAACTTGGAAATCAATGGGGAAATTAATGGGGGTCTGTATCCTGTCAATAAAAACTAGTGTTACCTCCCTTTGAATGAAATACAAACGTATCCCATTGACTCATTTCAATTTTTCAAATAACTATATTGGTTTGATCACTCCCCGCCCAACACAAACACACATGTAAAAATAGCGGTTTTTAATTTTTAGTTTATTAAACAGGGTGAAAAACTGTCATTTGGTTTAGGTATAAAAAAGAAATATCGATCTACGGGCATCGCCGACTTCATTACCTAGGAAGTTATTTCCCTTTATATAAAGGCTGTCGGTGTTCGGCTAACGCAGTATGAACAATCGAGTAGCTGTTATATACAATAATAAGGTTGAGATCAAATATAAAGGAGATCAACAATTACATCAAATAAGAGTGGGATCGACAAAATAAATATGTTATATTCTCGCTTATTAATGCAACACACATTTGTTAAATCATGGTTAAATCAAACCTGACATTGATCGCCAACACAATGTTTTAGGAAATGTGACATAGAACATGAAAAATGTCTGTCAACCTGACGACATCACATATGAATTGTCAGATATAGGAATTGCAAATTGGATTGTGTCAGCGGCGAATTTTTGTTTTATCGGCCTAAAAAAATTATCTCGTTTTGCATAAAATCATCATAATGAGCTGGTAACTGTTTTTGTCCAGAATTCAGTAATCAGTCTGTTCTATAGACGGAAAAGAGCAATGTACCTCTCTGGATTAGCCTCCCTTGAATCAAAGACACAGATTGTCTTCGATTGCTGCCTTGTGGTTGACAACGAGTAAAGCTCCGTTTTTGTTGAATATGTTACCTTTCCGAAGATTCATCTCCGATCCAACCTTTGTACAACGTATAAAGCTAAATATGTGTTCATGATGGACATGTATTGTCGGTAAAAAGGGACCTCCATATTGTTTAACTTCAAACTACACGATATTGTCATTGAGCCACTGGAGGTTATACGCCAATTCTTAGAAACGCCCGTCGAAGATGTGCAACAGTTGCGATCCTTCCCGAATGGCAGTTTACATCATGCAGTTTTTTTTTACATATTTAGAACGATTATGTTCATGTAGGATAAACACTAGACACTACCCGTGTAAGTTAATATTATTACAAGACCCGCGGCTGTTTGAATAATTTACAGTATTTACGCTATAAGCAATATAATACTCCATTTTAACACCCACCCCGCCAGCCGGTACCCAAAATTGCGTATCTAATTCGTTGAAGTTGCGAGAAATTTAAAATGTTTAAATACATTATATAAATGATATTTATCAATGTGGTAGCAGACGTTGTAATAATGAAATATCAAGTTTGGTCATGGGGCCCTTTTGTATATTATTTTTATTTTGCTTAAAATAAAAAAAAAAGAAAATCAAATAGTCCCACAATCAAACATACATTATGCAATAACTAAAACTGTCTATTTCAGGTCTTTCTTTAGGCCTGAAATGTTTTCTTAATGATTTTAATCAGACATTAATTAACTGACCCAGGTCATAATCAATTCTCGATGTCATCGGATTTCTCGGATAAAAATAGATTAGATCGGTTCAGTCTAATCAGTCATATTTTGATTTAATTTTAAACTGCATGAGCGAGACGTAGGTTCGAGCAACAAGTAAGGTGGTTGAAATTATTGCACATATCGCAATAGAGTTATTTGAATGAAATTTTCAAATCATTCATTTTGCATCATCTATTTTCTAACGTTTATACTAGTATAGCAAGAGTGTCTAGCTCTTTATCTAACTCTAACATAATGTGTCTTTAACAAGTATATATTATGGCTAGCTATAAGTTCGTACCCTAAAACTTTTGATGGACGCCTGTTAATACCGCTTTATAAAACACGCACGCTGTTAAAAAAAGATAATGTTGTATTAGAATAAAGACTAATTAAAGTATCACATAATCGATAACATTGTGTGTTAAGTAAGTCAAACCGTTAAGTTTTTTACTCCCAGCATTCCATGAAACTTAACGCGCAGTTGAACTCGCTACACTTTTACTGCTGATATTAGATCAAATTACGTTTGTATCGGTTAGAGTTTCATGCTAATTTGTATGGAGAAAATTCAATACACAACAATTATCTATCGTTGTTCATTTACAAGAAAAGTGACTCATTTTGCAACCAGTAGGCACATTCATTTAAAGGACAATGTTGGTGTTCACTAATTTTATATGACTGATGAAGCATATTCTAGTTTTGATTTCAGCGAATCCGGAAGTGAGGTAAATGAATGAAATCAGTTATTGTAACTAACTGAAATAGAGAGCTGCAACCGCTACAGAGATGGTTTTGAACTCACGTTTATAATCTGTGTCCACAGAGTGTTGTTGGATGACACTGTGAGAAGATATCAGTTCAGAACAAATAAAAACTTTCGTAGCCGAACTACGAACTACGAAGAATACGAATGTGTAAGAACTAAATAAGAATCACTCACAAACTTCAAGAATCGTCATCAATTTATCTACTATTCGGAAAATTTTGGATTCGGGACCATTTACGAACGATTTTGTTTCAAAAATCGCTTACGAACATCAAGAACCATCTACGATTTATCTACCAATACGAAAAAAAAGTTTTGGTTTCCGGTCGATTTATAGCATGCGTAGCCCGCGTTAAAACCGGGCATAACCGAATATCTTTCATTTTGTCTGGTCACGTATTTCACAGAACATAATTTATTATGAATTACAATAATAATTTTAAAAATTGAATAAAAATCACTTGAGATACATCCATATGACATTCATGTTCTCTTAGACCCATTTCGTCTTTTGTAAGGTCCTAAAGAATAGAGTCATACGCCCTTTAACATTGCGACACAGATATGCTTTACAAAGTGTAATTTCGTGATGATTCTTTTAGGGCTAAAACTAAAAACAAGATTTTAGTGGATATCAGATTTATGTACGACCAATTTGATCAAGGGTTCCAATAGTTTTAACTAAAGCACGTGTTTAGATAACTTGAATTTTATATGGAATAACACATATTTATAACATGAAAAATGCGGACCTGATAATTTCCTACTTGATTTTCGGGTTAAGGCTTGTAGTTGTCGAACTTGGGTAAGCATTAAAATGACCTAATTACCGGAGACGACTTAAGCAAGGGAGTAATGCTTATTTGGCCCCATTGCAAGGAGTTTTTCTTGGATAACGAACTGGTATCAAAATAAAATTCAGGGACATGAATGAATTCAATTGAACTCGATATTCACCGGGTCATTATTTATTACCTCTGTTGTGATGATGGCAGATAAATGTTTCCGATTTCTCATGAGCAATTTTACATACTTCCACAAACTAACCAAACGTTCTTGACACAATAAAATCAATAACAACAACGAAGATTTATCTTATTAGTAGGCGTTCAATAGATACAGGTGACGTCATCTTTTCATTCAAAATTTTAACTAAAGCCACCGATTCCATCCTACAAGGAAACGATGGCATGCGCATGTTATTCCTTTGAGAATGGTGAAGCATTAATGACACTTCTTATGTAGGCTTGTCAATAATACTTCTATTCTAATATCTAATTACCGTCACTCAAAATGATACCCATTCTCGGGACTTCTCTTCAAGAAATCTAATCTAAGAAAAAATGTGGTTTCAGTTTCCCAAGTCTTTGTTGGCACATTATCCCCACAACTAATGTTGACTTCAAACGAATTTGAAAAGGTTTCTTTCATAAAACGGATTTGCGGATGGATGTGAAGTGATTCCTTGATTGTTTTTGAGGAATCTAGATTTAAACGCTCTCTTTTCTGAAAAAGGTTTAATTTCCTTGCCCATTCTCATCTAACTTTAGTAAGTGTTTTCGGGTCTCCTTACATTAAGCCATTAACAAAATCAAATGACAAATGGAGATTTAAATTCAAAGAAAAGGATAAAAAACATGAAAGCAAATGATAAAATAACGAATTCAATCTGGCACTGAAAGACACACCGCTAAGCCAATTCTGAGCAAAGTTGATCGATGAATTTTCCACATATTGAAGCTTAAGTAACACGTATATCTGCCAGTGGTGTTATTTGCTGAAAACAGTAGTAAGGCACGACTCGGGTAGACAGCTTCGTGAGCTGAAATCATTTATAGCATTGCAGTTCATTGGAGTATAAAATACTGAACACTTAGAGCCTCAGGTAGTTAGCTGGACCCAGCATTACGTGTTCTTGAACATAAAACATTTATTTTAACGATAAGTAAAAACCCCGAATGTTTTGAATCAATAAGGTTGCCAAATACTCAACTAATCTCTATATAGAAAGTTGTTAAACGAGTGCCATAGGACACAGGAACCAGTATCTCAATAATTTAAAGCTTCGTTTCGGCCTATGGGCTCTACTTCCATAGGATAATGACAAGAATGAATTTAACAACGGGATTACCACCGAACACGAAAGACGCCTACGACGAACTCTTGCTTCCTTTTAAGATTTTATTGGCAAATGGATAACCATTGTTTTTACACGGGTGCAAATTGGAAGGCTTAATCTTTATTGATCTCGAGCGATATTTATCCTCTAGTATAATATGACATTATGTTCATTAGAGTAGATTTCACAAGTAGAATCCTAATATAATATAATCTAGTTGTCATGTTCGAAATTCACATAGGTTCATTCTGAAAGAGAGGGAGAGGGTTTATTTAAATAATTCGCTTGCGCGTACTGATCTAGCTGTGGGAGGAAACTAACGGACATGGATAAAACTCACGATGTTGGACAGACGACCTTACTCCTTGACACGCACACGCGCGGAATCGAAACAACGCGCACGCGTAAATCCACTCTCCATCCAACCCCTAGTTGTTGTAGACAAGAAATACCCGCATAAGCAGTAAGTCAAGTTTTCACATCAAAACATTATCACATTTGATTATGTTTCCCTTTTCGTCATTCTGGGGTTAATTATGGTAATAGTGCATTTCATTTCTATTGTTACGTATGCAATGGGGGGGGGGGCTTTTCCGTAAGGACTGACATGGACTAAGGCGACGTGGTTTCGATTCCTAGATTGTACGTGACAAGGAGTATGGTCGCCTACCCAATATCGTGGGTTTTCTCCACTCGCTGCCAAAGACCGCTACGCACAATCGAATGATTGAAATTTAAAAAATGGAACCATATGTTATTCACGAAATGACCTAGTTTGTGGGTTAGGGTCGAAGTTAAACCCCATGTCTTTCTTTCGTCGAATCTTTTACGTGCACTATTAATTTATCAGCATTGTAAGAACATTGCCCACATTAAGATTCGAAGCCGGGATATCGCGGTTGTGATTCCAGTGGAGCCCTAATCACGCAATTAATCCATCTTAGAAATATCACAAGGGGGGATTTAAATTCAAATATTTAAGACAATGGGACATAAAACTATATTCCCCAAACACCAATCGCCATTCAGATGAGATGCTCGGTAATGGATTCTATAGCTATTCAGATTTTTACTGGGATATAAAGCACTGTATTTAACGAGAATTTCAAGAGAGGAATAGTCACAGCCATCGCGCTACTTAGCTTTCATTTGTGACTACCCAACCAAATAGATGAACGTCATCGCTTTTTATCTTCTGGAATTTGCTTGGAAGAGTTTAGCTGAACTAGCCGAGAGTAGCTGTCAGCACGTAAAACATACGACAACGTCTTTTCCAATATCCCGTTCTGTTGGCGTAGTGATTATTGATAATGAATCGGATGAATGGATCAGATACAGCCATTGTACGACAAACAGCGTACGTGTTTTATACCAGAAATATAGTCCACCTATGTCAACTATAAACGGTACTATATCTTACTGGTACAAGTATGAATGCCAAACAAATGTTTGTTAGTCGTAGAATATTTCAAATAAATTCCTGATTCCAGCCGATCTACGAGAACTCGATGCTGTGGTTAGAATACTCGGCTGTTGAATATTCTGAGTGATGATACATTTTCAAAACTATGTGCGATCTATTGGTCAGGGGTCTAGCAATGCCATAGGAAGGCACACAAACAAGTTTCCACCAATCATGGACACACCAACCATAGTTCCGTCGCTTACGAAATAATAATATTGGGGAAACCTAGTAATATTCGAGAAATTTCTAATCGCACGGTTAAAGTGTACGGTTTATGAGATATGCTTTTGGAAAAAAACCTGGGCGGAAGGACAAACGCAGGGACCGGTGGATTCCATTTCAATACCGCTTCCTGAACTTCATGTAGGCTAAAACGATTCTATATATTTCAGCATGTCCTGGCATTGGTGGAAAACATTTCTCATTTTGATACCAACATTTATATTTTATTATCCTAATTCTAAGAGGGGGTTGGGATGGCCTAGTGGTCTAGAGTGCCGCGCTTCGACCTCTAGCTGGCCGGTCACCTCTGGCTTGCGGCTGTGGTTTCGAGCCCTGGTGTGAGCGTATGTGGCATGGAGATAGGGGCGCCTTCTCAACCTCGTGGGTTTCCTCCGGGCACTCCGGTTTCCTCCCACTGCTAAAGACCCCTACGCGCAAGCGAATTATTGAAATAAAGTTAAACCATATGTTAGTCCCGAAATGACCTAGTTTGTGTTGAGTGGACGTTAAACCCCATTTCTCTCTCTCTCTCTCCCCTAATTCTAAGGCTGATCATAGCAAACCAAAATATCTGAATACAGTGTTCAAGTAGAACATAGTGTGACCTCGCAAAAGTCGTTTTTATAGCAGATTCCAGTACAGATATATAATTTCAATTTCCGCTGTAAACTGGACACAGGTCCTACATTAAAGGACAAGTTTATGTCAATCTAATTAACTGTAACAATACGCCCATAACTGGAAAAGAAATCCACAACCTTTAAGACTCAAAGACTATTGATTTTCGTTTATCATTTTCCTGTATATTATCTTATAAGAGATTATATGTAAAAAGCGACATCAATGGAGACATGCTTATCCCATACAGTGGGCGGGACGATTTTCCCAATACTGTCCAATACCACCTCGTACCATACTCAATACCACTCCAATATCATCACATACTACCCAATACCACAACACAATGATGCAAAATGGACATATTACTTGATTTTGTCCGAAAAAATATCGAGTTACTTTGTGGGAGGTGTACTACAAATGCGATTAGTAATCCAGCTGTTTCATTTGCCGTCCAATATCACCAACCCAAGCAAATTAAAACCCAATACTACCAAAAACTAGCAAATAATTATTAAATACTACCCAATATTATCAAAAAGAGTAATAAATACTCATCTTGGAATTCTATATGCGATTACTGATGTCTGGCTGTTTCATTTGCCGCCCAATATCACACAAAACAAGCAAATTATAGCCCAATATTTCCAAATACTTATCCAATACTACCCATATCAAAAAGGGTAACAAATATTCATCTTCGAATTCTATATGCCAAATGTTTTCTTACATTAACGTCACAGGCTAGTGGACCAGTGCCACACCCACTGAGCCACCGTGGCTCCAGCGCATTTGTATAAAATACATTGGATATCTACCTCGCACCAACGCCGGATTAACCATGGGGCACCATGGGGCACAGGCCCCAGGGCCCACCACATTAGGGGGCCCCCACAAAAATCTCAGTTGCGCGCCTCGAGCATGGTCGGACCGAGGACTCCAACGTCCGGTGACCTAGTGACGGGACCCCTCCGATGCTTCGAGGGCCCTCCATCGGAAGTCCCTGGGGCCCCCTCAATCCATGATGTGTTGCGATCGACATCCGAGAATTCGGTGTAATCCGGTGATGGGTGTAACACATGTTTTTTTATTGTCGTGAGATCTTCTATCGCACCGACCATCGTCTAACTCGAATTATCGTATAACTCGAACAAATTACACGTCCCCATCATTTCGAGTAGCGCGAATTTTGCCTCAGATTGACGTACGATTGTATATAAGCTGTAGTTGTTGTTGTTGTTGATATTTGTTGTGGGTATAAGCTGAATTTGATGAGATGCACACCATGATCACACGAAATATTCATATTTCGTGATTAAATCTCGTATTGCCATTTTGTTTGTCAAACATCGAGTCCGGCTTGGTCGTAACGTTACGGCCTCCATTCATCAAATCATCGTGGGGGTATAATACGATTCCGAATCAAGTAACCCCGTTATTTATCACTGAGCGACTTCAAAATTAGGTTTGATGTCGCTCTGCCCACTTACAGTCCCCTCCTCTAGAAATGTCATCATTTCATAGCACTCGCATGGATTGGTCCACTGAAATAACGCCAATTTGGTGGCAGAATTTTATTTTTTTCTTGGGGAAGTACTTCTAAATGGCTCCAACACAAGTGCCTGAAATGCCAGGAAATCACGTTTCTGGCCTCCAATTTCTGAAAATTTCTTTTTTTTGGGGGGGGGGGGGGGAGAAAACCCCCAGACCCCCCTATGCGGGGCTTCGTGCCTTCGCCGCTCGCAGTCAGTGATCAGGGGCCCCCCACATGTTCCGGGCCCCACGGCCCCCACCATGGTTAATCCGGCGTTGCCTCGCACACATATCTGCGTTCATTAATTAATTATTTTAATCATTAAATATCCTCGGATAAATGTACGAGATAGCGTAGTATAATGTCTAAAAGTACAAAAAGTATTGCTGCCATTTTCGAAGAGGATTATCCCAATAAAAAATAAAACTAGGAGCTATAGTATTTCTCTAATAAAGATATGTAGAGAATATAAAAGAACATTGATATTATACGTGCAAATCCTTATTGAATATTTCTATTTCTCAAAATTGTTACTAAAAAAAACCTCATGCATCCGGGAATAGTTTAATTCCCTAGATTACTGTGGTATGAGTTGTTAGTTCGATATTCAGAAAAAAAAAAATATTTCCACAATGGAATGTTCCTCGGGGCGACTTAAGTACAATTTCTTAAACAGAGAAGAAAGAACAAATTTTTTTGAAATGTATCCGGTGCATGCAACCTAAGTAATTGACCTCCGATTGAAATGTCCTTCAAGATGTTTTTAATAATGGATTTTACTTTAAACCTATTTGTAATCATGGAATTCGACACCAGTGGATGATGCTGTTGAAATTTAGAATGTTACTAATTAGCAAATTGATATACGTCTTATGTCTCTTTTATCATCTATTACCATCAAATTAGTGAATTATTGGGGAGCTTTAAGTCTGTTATATGAAACGGAAAACGTAGTTATACCGAATAGAGATCTCGGGGGGATTATCACCAATCGTGTATTATTTACAACTCATTAACGAATATTTTACATCCTTCTGATGTACCGGTTAAAAACCCTTTTATTCCAATGATGGTAAGCCCAAACGGTGCCGCTTCACAATGTTTTGGCATTTATACTTCCTAGTTGCATTGTTAAACATTCATTATGCAAGAGCTAAATCTGCCTATTGCACGTCTTTCTTTAGGCCAGGAATGTTATCTAAATTATTAATCAGACATTCTTAACTTATTCCAACCACAGTCGACACTCGGCGTAAAGCTAGGCTGAGATATTTACTGGATAAGGATCGCTTTTGCTGCACAACTTTTGTTATGATATAATCAAGACATGAATAATCCTGACTATGTTTTTTTATATCATACCTACTTTAGTAATGATGATCGAGGCTAGACCGAAAATTCAATCGATGAAATCTCGGCCCAGTGTGTATCAATTTTACTGAAAATATCGGCACATCTCCTTTGTATTATCTAGTTTTAATTATCACAGTAAAAACTACCAACTCTACCAAATGTATCTTTAAGTTCCAAATTACAGAATAGCCTATTGAGAGCTGCTGTATAAACAATGCTCGTATTTTTAATTTTGGGTTTATCGTTTTCAATCGGTTTAAATTGTTTACAATAGCGTTTGTTTTTCCGAATTTTGTACATTAACATCGGACTGTATTATAATGGACTTGTGAGCTTCATATCAGTTTGCAAATGTACAGATAGCTTCAAAATTTATTCCTTAGAAAATTGAAACCGTAACGACACAGACGTATTGGCAAGCGATAAATTGGTATTGGGTGACACATAGATAGAAGAGTTACAATCTAACTCAGTTAGAAAACTGGAAGTACTCACGGACCGTAAAATTGACAACGTCATTGTTCAAAATCAACTTACCTGAAAAGAGAAAATATAACATATATAAATCAAAGGGTTTCATTGGTTAAAATACAAAGTATAGTGTATGGAGCTGTATGTGCTTGCTCATTGTGAAACACATGATGTCACTTCTTGTTTACGGAATTGTTAGCTATGTGAATAAAAAAAAAATCTAACAGTAATACTCTGCATCATGAACGACACTGATCACTATCAACTGAAAAATGTGCATTATACATGTACGATGTTTTATTTAATCAAGCCCTCGGTGAACTCGAACAATCGGAGGTTTTGTTTGCTATTCATTGCTTAGTTGTAATACAAATGGTGGTCAAACTCGTCAAATTGAAAGCGGTATCAGGTGTTTTCGAATGAGTAAGCATGCATTGCCCCTGCACAGCACATCACACAGCACCCATAGAAGATAACGCCGAGACTACAAAAACCGCAGTCACAAGCTCAGTTGTTAATTGTTTTCAAGTGAGAAACTACGTACACGTATCAAACCGTCGCAGACAGCAGATTATCCAAAATAAAAACTCTGACGTTGACCAAATGTGATAAGAATCCTTCATGAATTCAAGATATCTGATCTAAATAAGTACATAATAAATACCAGCCTCCTGTTAAAAAGCAAGTCATGATACTACCCAACTAATTCGAAAGCAATTCGGAACGGAACGTTGTATATTTCCTTTATGACCACAATGCTTCACAAAAGAAATCTGTCCAAAAAGAAGCTTTAGAAATTTGAAGTTGGGTGGTGTACCGCCTGAATATCGACAGTCGGGTGACAAAGGAAGGTGACATAATACGCCAACACTGAAATGTGGGATATACAAAGTAAAGAGTAATGTCCGATTTTTATCTGTCGATGCATTAGCTAACAGTTCCTTTGCCATTGGCATGCGTTGTCCTTTAATGTATATTTTTTATTGTCCATCAAATGAGGTTTTCAAAGCTATTTACTATGTTGTTTTATCGTAATGATTTATATCACATGACATAAGCGATAATATGTACTAATGGTATATAATTAATAACATGACAATTATTTAATACATTTATCTAAAATAGAAATCAAAAACAAATCATCATTAAGTATAATATATGTTTTGAAGTACATACCAACTTAAAATATTAATACTGCACACAGCAATATTCAGATCAGTGTGTAGTGTTGGACAATATTTTATATACGAATGACATATTCGAACTCTAATTTTATCACAATATCAAGAAGTTTCAGAAATTCCAGACACTTGGTGTTGTCGAGGAGAGTAGATATTTAAACAGCGATTCAATAAGCACGAATACCAGGGGAGACATGCGACATACAGGAGGACAATAAATTTTGTTAGCTATGTGAAATGAAATGGAGTTTAATGTTCTAATGGGGGGGGGGGGGGGGCTGAATGGTTAGCACGTGCGCACAGTATCATAAAGTCTGTCATTGAGTCAACTGTTGTGGTTTCGAATCCCCGATTACATGACAAGGAATAGCCTCATGAATTTTCTCCGGGTCCTCCGGTTTCCTCCCATTGCTAAAGACCTCTCTCTCTCTCTCACACACATGTTCTGCCTCGACAGGGCTGATGAAATCGGGCATACGCCAGCCAAACAGTGTTCTATGCTGGAATTTTTGTCGGGACAAAGGTGTCATGGCCTAGTCTTCCATTGAATTCAAACTGCCAAGGGTTATTTTACTTGCAAGTCAATGATTGTGTATTTTTCCGTCCCGCCCGAATGACTATAGGTTGTCCTTTGGTAGAGCTTCCGTCCCTGTACCACTCATCATAAGGGAGAACCGCGCTTGATAATCCCGATGAACTCTCTCGGTCCACACTTGTTAGCTATGGGTGAGTAGGATGAACATACGTGTTCGATCTTTGTGAACATAAAACTGTAAATCAGTGCTATTTGTTAGAAACATTTATGTAGATTACTTGAAGTTACAGATAAAGGCAGTTCTAATTCCTCAACCATTTTCTGAAATCATCAGACATTTTAGAACACAATAAAACAATACATGCTAAACATCTGACTCAGATAATTATCGAAAATCCAAGAACTGGCCTTTGATCAAAACAATTATTCATGAGCGTCCATCGAAGGTTAAACAACATAGTAAGCCGCAACAAGAACAACCCATACTGAATGTTAAAAGGGCCAATTAAATGCACTTATCGGTGGATGAGCAGACATGATTCAAATTAGGGATACATT
Organism: Patella depressa; assembly: GCA_948474765.1. Lineage (NCBI taxonomy): Eukaryota > Metazoa > Mollusca > Gastropoda > Patellidae > Patella > Patella depressa. The sequence goes on from OX419721.1 coordinate 36,169,862, forward strand.
TTAATTAGAGCACTCCTGATATAACTGCATGCGAACCTTGACGAATCCAAGATTTTTAATTTTTTTTTACCGATCGGCGAAGACCCACAACAGGATTATTGTATATAGCATCAGTCGTGACAACAATATATATTTTTCTGGTACTGTCATTCAAATAAGCTGAAGACAGACAAGAATGAAAGAAGCCTACATTTACATGCTCGGTTATATTTTACGATGATTACTATCAAGTTTTATAACCGTTCTGATTTAATGGTGTTGTAAATATCGCGTTGGTTAAAGAGATACATTATATTAACGCCATACATTTACAACCGATAGACTATTGTCGCAAAAACACAAAAGTCGTTGTTTTGTAGGAAATGTAAGATAGACTACTCCCGCCAACAATTCACGGTTTAAATCCGACATGACTTTGTAAAGTCATTATGAGAGAGAGAGAGAGAGAGAGAGAGAGAGAGAGAAGAGAGAGAGAGTGAGAGAGAGAGAGAGTTGAACATCCACTCGACACAAACAAGGTCAAGTCGGGACTAATACATGTTTCAATTTCTTTTTTATTTCAATAATTCGCTTGTGTGTAGGGGTATTTAGCAGTTGGGGGAAACCAGGGGACCCGGGGGACCCGGAGAAAACCCACGAGACGACCCTACTCCCCCCCCCCCCTTTGAACCAAAAAATGAAATAAAATAAAACCAAATACAAATAATTCAAACCATTAGACAAACTCCGAAGTCCCCCCAAAAAGGTACCATCAACATAATGTAATCAGCAAATTAGACGCCTCTGTAGTCGTGTGGTGGTACTCTGGATTCTTGACTAAAGTCACCACATAAGCCGTATATCTTAAAGGGCGGTCAAAGAATTGTCTATGATTTACCAAGTTGACTCAACAGGTCATACTTTAACAGTCTCAAAAACGTTTCACGTAATGTTACGTTGTATTTGAACAGTTTTGTCATGACACGTAGCTCCATAGGGACTTTCCTACTGTCTAGAAATGTGAGACCTTCAATGGCGTCGAGGGATTTATTGTGGTACGACTCTCTGAACTACTACAAAACCTACAAACAGCTGCCATCTTTATCAATCATTAATCACAATGTGGTTAACTAACAAGGACAAATTTGTAATATAAGTCTCCGTCCAATCAATATCTCCTCCATTGATCAATATCTACGGACCACAAAAGTTTGAATTTTATTTCCAGCCACAAATGCGGCTATAAATACAATCATAAACCATGACTTATGTATACTTATTCTAGACAATTCAAATAAATTGTCCCCTAAGTTATTTCCCGTGTGATCTGTATGCTTTAATGGAGAGTCCTGGATATATGTTTGGGTATTTTGTATTTTTTAATTTATCCTAATTCTGTGCCATTATATGCCATGCTTTTTAGAAGAAGTAGAAATTATAATATCCACGACTGGATAACCGTGTCTATGTAGTAGTTGGCGTTATTGTGTCACATGGTCGCCACGATTATTAGGTCGCTTATATAATTTATAATGAAGTTCCTAAAATGGGTTTCGCAAACCCGTTAAACAAATCTAGCGATCAGTACCGAGTGTCTCAATTTTGATTTGAAATAGGTCAATATATTATATTGTAGTATCTTGTGTTCATACTTCTAACCAGCTTTAGTTGCAGTCAAGTCTGGTACATTACTTTTAAGATCCAGTGGGGGCTGCATGGCCAAATGGTTAGCGCGTGCCCACGCTCATTGAGTCAACTGGCGTGGTTTCGATTCCCCAGTTCGCCTGTCCATTCTCGTGGACTTTAAACCCCGTTTAACAAATCTAGCGACCGGTTCCGGAAGTCTGAAATATTTTTTTTGTTGAAATTTTCAGTATTAGTAAATATATTTTATATTATCATAATTTGATTTTTAGTTTTCACAATTAAACTGAATTTTATTTTGTACAAATCTTGTAAAATCTGGGACATTATCTTTAAGACTATACGAGATAATCTTTTCTTAATGAAAGCAATTTCCCTAATTTTAATAGATTTGTTCCTGCTTCTATAATATCGATTTTTTTTTGAGAATATTCACCATGTATCGGTTTAATAAATACTTCAGAATACATTTTATCTTCCGTAAAAAGACTACAGATATTTTTATTATTGGATTTTATGATTTATTATAGTTGATCTCTCAAAAAATATGTGACATTTTTAGTGATTTGATTTTTGTTTTCCTCCGTAAAATGATGTTTTATTCTAGAATCATGTCGATATGTGTGTGTTTCTCTATAATATATTGTATAATAATAACACATTTTGATAATGACATGCAGATCAGTCCAACTCAGCATGTGTTTTACGGCAAATTAATGGAGATTTTAAATTAGCACTTAGTTGAGGTATTACAAATTACCGAATAAAACATTGTTATATCAAACATGGAGACATTGCTAAGATTTTATTGCAAGCGCACGCTAGTTAGAGATTCTAGTTTCCGGCAACTGTGTTCACTATTTGAAAAAAGGGATGTTCTGAACGTCCACTAAACACAAACTACGTCAATTTTATTTCAATAATTCGCTTGTGTGTATTATTCTTTAGCAGGGGTAGGGTGCGTGGAGAAAACCCATGGGGTTAGGTAGACGTCTCAACCATTGTCACGTACAAGTATGTGATCAAATCCAAGCCACTTTACTCTATGACAGACCTTATAATCTGAAACGCACACTAGACTATTCGGCTGATGCCCCAACCTCACTATAAGTTCTAAAAACATTCTCTCTACGTAAAGTCTACCTTTAGTAGACGAAGCTTCAAGTAGATTGTATTCATTGTATTAGATGTCAGTTATTTAATGAAATAACTACACAGGATGAAAATAACAGAATCTATACTTGTCTTCTCGGCCTAAAGTTCCCATTTACCTAATCCGTATGTTGCATCGGACCAACATTATTTCTTGAAACAACTATCAATGCTCCCTCTAGTGGTCACGTGAATGTACCAGTTGAGTTATCGTACCCTGACACTGTTTTACTGGTGCGGTAAATCACAATTAGTCAACACGTATATATCTTGGCAATGTCGATAACCGAAAATACACTATTATTTAAGACCTATAAATCAGCACAGATTGGCCATAGATCCCGTACTAAACCTAACAATCAATACTGAAGCCACGACGAGAATCCCAATACACAAAGACAGTAAAAATCAGAGCAGACTTCATTCTATTTTATTTAGGAAGGTCGTATTTATTTCCCTAATTCAGCAGTCCACTTTGTTATACTAACTATCCTGCGTTTCTGTACGTCTACATTTAATGTGCACGTGGACGGATATTGCTGTCACCCATATACATCTGTGCGCTGTAGACAGGATTTTGGTGTTCATTTGTCATTAAATGGATAAAAAAAGGTTCTTAAAATCTGTTTAAAAAGAATATCATTAAGGGTGGTGGACATTGGGCAACCAATCTCTTCAAATTTCTCCATTTTGACAAAATAGCAAGAAAGCATCCTTGCCCCAGAAAGAAAACATATAAAGAAATCGGACACGCAGTCAGAGTCATGAAACACTAGATTCTATGTTTTGTACTTATGGTCAGGAATCCTGTTAGTCATTATCTAATATAAGTAAATCTGGTAGGCCAAGATCCCTTCAGTTCGTTCGTTCGTTTCTTGGGTTTAACGTCCACTTCCACCTAAGGTGATATCGTAGACAATCCTTTCAGTAATGAGAACATTGGTTTATAGGTGATGGATGTATATTGTCATGATCGATCGTTTATAGTTTTTGAAAGCGAGCTACAGGGTAGAGCACGTAGTGGGCAGTTTTCTAGTTTTCTGTTAGATTTGTCGCACAAACGATTGTGCTGTTTCGGAGCAACTTCACGTAATTTTGCCGGCAGAGCTTGCTGGTTGGTATTTACATATGCTTCCACAATAAGTGACATCGCATACAATCCGATGTGGTGAGCCAAAAATGTGTTCCATTTAAACTATTTCTCCGGTCCTCGGTGTCTCTCTCATTTACTTTTATTTTATTAACCGGGTCACCAGACACATATCTCACTGAGAAACTCGTCACCAGACACGTGTCATGCCAAGAAGCTCTTAACTCTCTTTAGTGGCCATTTCGTTTTGTCTTTGAAACTGTCAGGTGCTGATTCCACGTCGTCCAGCTTCTACAGATATCCAATGGGGTAAACGTTCTACATTTCTGTATCCACTTGGCCATAATGAAAGCCATTTTACGTCTTAATCTTATATGTCAAGGGTTTTGGCGTGCAAGCCAACATATATTCGCTGTACAAGAGGCACCACATACCTCACAAAATTAAGCTAATTGTCCACTGGGTTATCCCTTTCGCTGTTTAACAAGGGGTGGGTGGGGAAGGGGGGTCTGTTGGGGGGTAAAGAGATATTTCAGTGTCTCCACCCACTCACAACTGACTGCCTTTCAGAATCTACTAAGTACTTAATGTTTATTCTTTGTATGGGTTGTGTTTGAGATATTAGCAATCAGAATGTATTCTGACAGTTAGAAGCGAACATGAAATCCAGTTGCAAAATATCGCCCCTAACGAATAACTTAAGTGTTATTGCTACCGACTTGAAGACATAAAATATACGATGTGAGGTTATAAAATACACAATTCTATAATGATCATAACACGTGTAATAGGATAACACAATTATGATGATTTGTGACCACAAAACATAGGTCTTATGGGGGAGGTCCATTTACTTCATGGCTGCTAAAATAAAACAGACATACGTGGTAGTACTTATACCGATCTAGATTGATCCTAGACGCAATATTAACGTAATTATGTCTGAACTAATTCAAAAAGTCCTCATAAAGTTGAATGATTTATTGCTCACCGTCACATGCACATTACTAAATTAACCCAATTTCAAATAATTTGCAAACGTACACATGTTCGAGTCTCGAATTGACTACATTGCCGATTCCCTTCTTTTTTGTTTTTGTTTTTGTTTTTGTTTTTTTGTTGTTTTTGTTTTGTTTTTTTTTTGGGGGGGGGGGGGGTTACATGATTTTATTGATTACAGCGTTATTTATGTAATATTAACAATACAACATATTATTACATCATTATCTTGATATGCACGGATGACAGGTGTATATTTATAATCAGTCATCATAAAGGGTGCTCTCATGGGTAGAAAATAATATGTTGTTGATTTTTAATAATTCAGAGGCAATGATATATAATCGATAAGCGGATTAGTCCGTGTCAAAAATATCATGTAATCAACATTTAAATAAAATGAGAACAACATTCGATACACCCGTCGGGTGATCATTTATGAAGGCAAACGACAGTTACACTTCGTTAATACGGACATGGTAATCTCAAAAAGCTGGGTTATGTCGAGGCTAGTTGTCGGTAATGAGAAATTTTCTATACGAGTCTGCTAATTTCCCCCTTATTCTGGATCTCGAACATGGGTAGTTATATACCAGTGTGACAAGGTGCTACATACCTATTATCAACTTAAGGCTATATTTTATACATATAAAATACTAAAATTTATGTTCACGGGACCAACTGAACTGAACCCCACGCGTTTTTGTTTTGTTGTAATTCCAGACCGAATAAATTCCGTTGACAATACCGTTTCTTAAAGGAAATCAGCTTTTCGACTCACTGGAGTTCAATCACTGCTTTTGCGGAGGGGCGGAATGGTAGTCTTAAAGTAATGATGTTTATGTTCTTGTTTAAGTTCCTGTTGTGATTATGTTCCCGTTTCATATTATGTTCTATTAACGAAACTGATATTATGTCGATAGTGACACACAAGTAACACTACGTAGCGGCGGATGCGGGGGATTTATTTCAGGAAACAGACGGTGGTTGTGGGGTTGTCATTCATATTTTCTCTGCCCAAATGACGGACCTCTGCTGCGGGTTTTAAAAGTGGTAAGGTGGACGGTGTGGCCTTTTTAAATAATGAATTAAACTCGTTCTCTTTTTACATTGTGCTGAAGGAAACTTTAAAATCCCAATTTCAAAATGAATAAAAGGTGCGTGGGAGAAATATGAATAACTAGATGCATCCTTAATTACAGTTAGAGCAGTGTTTATTCAATATATGAAAATCTTACAGAAATGGATAATGTCAATATTTACTTCCATTACTATGTTTTCATTTCATTAGTACGTAGCATATTTGCTTATCTTACACAGTGGGATTTAAAGTCCTATTAATCTGCACCGGCTTGGCTATGGCAGTCGGATTACCCCCCCCCCCCCATAAAAAAAAAATACAAAACAAAACAAAAAAACCCAACAAAAACAAAAAACAAAACAAAACAAAACAAACAAACCCAAAACAGCAACATATCCCACAATGCCCTGGTTATTTTAAATAGAGGAATAAATACAAATTACAACAAGTTTTTGAAAATACACAGACTTTCTATAGACACAACAACGTGGTCGTGGATCAAATTGAGTTATGCCCGATTCCTATTTCAATGCGGGAGTTGTGGTCTATCACATGCGCTTTAGTTTATAAGGATGCAAGTGTGTCGAGTGGCTACGTGAAAAGGAGTAGGATCGCCTGTCCAACTCCGTTGAATTTAGGCTCAATCCCCTACTAAAGACGAACAGTATGACTTTAAACCTCATTTCATTTAATTTCCTACCAGACCTCTACGAAGAAACGAATTAGTAAAAACAAAAAACCGAACATTACCATCACCATCTCATGAGAGATCAGATAAAGAGCTATCAGTTCTTGCTATAATATTTTAAAAATAGATAACACAAATAAAATATGCTGAAAATTAAATTTCAGTCAAATTGCTCTAGAATTAAATAAACCAAGTTATATTAGCGATTGAATATTAGACCTAGCCTCCATCATCATTACGAAAGTCGGTTGGATAAAATACAAAGTCTTGATTATCCATTATGACCTTAAATGATCCATCACAAAATATATTCAAATCCAGGCTAGCGATGGCATCGAGGGTTGATTATGGTCTTAATAAATCAATTAAAGTCTAATTGATAACTTAGATAAAATTTCAGGCCTGCAATAGGCAGCTTTAGCTGTTGCATAATGTATGTTTAAGCAAAGTAAGCACGTGCCTAGGGCATCATGAGATGTCAAATTTAAAATATTCAATTAAAAAAATAATAAGGAACTTTTAATTTGTTTTTCAGTGTTTTGTCATGTTAACTGCGTTGTCCCAAATAATAATGACGTGTATATTTTGTGGTTGATAATGGTTTATAAGATATAATTATAAGGGCAAACCGAATTCTTTAAAGTGCCAAGGGCCTCTGTGGGTCTTAATCCGGTTCTGGATGAAATACTACAAATTACTATTCTTAGACTACCTTACAGTCAATATCCGCTTAGCCCAACACACCCCCAGCTCATTTTACTTTTGACCAGTCAAATAGATGGCCGTAAGGTGAGAGGTTGAGGGATTAAGTGTCAGTGACCAATGGTTAGTTCTTAATCAGAAGTATTCTATGTTGATAGAAATTAGTTGTGTGTTTGTGAAGTCAATAGTCGAACTAGATTAAATGTGGATAAACATGTTCTTCAGTACATCATGTACTTATCACATCCCTTTTTAACTTCTATCTGTTTTGATAACCGTACGTTAATAATTTTCTTTAAGAAGGGCTTCCTGTTCTGAGTTCTCTAATAAGTAATTGCTATTTTAATAATTCAGATAGCGAATTGGTTGGTACTCAGATTCAAGCCCAAAGTCACGGAAGATGTAAAAAAAATGTGATAACACTTCTTCTTAAATTTTTTTTCTGTATCTAAAGTCTTTGGTAGTCGTTTGAGGGGTTTAATCTCTTGTAATATTGCGAAAGTTTCATCTCAAAAATAGTTTTATACCGTTCAGTATTTACAAAGATATGATCAGATTATTTTTTTTGCAATATTATGAAAGTTTAAAATGGTTTACTTCCGTCAAATATTTATAAAGATATTAAGAATACAGGCTTATACTTACACTAATTTATGTAATATTTATAACTCTTTGAAAGGTTTTCGGTTATTTAAATAAAGAATATAGTTGAAAACGGTTTTCCTGGGGTTTTCATAATAGTGAAGTGATGTTGCGGTCAATTTTAAGCCCGTTTAAAACACAGCGTGGAGTCAAGTATTACAGGCCCTGCTCTACACAGATTTTTGTTTCATTTGTTTTTTTCATACAAATACAACATTCGTGTACCGGCACACAAGAGGGGTCTTCAGTTAAAATAATACCAGTATGAGTGTATTTAAAGCCATAAAAATACCCATTAGGATTACAATAAAATAATTAGGCCTAGGCATTGACATACAAATTCCCTGTACAGGCATTAAAATTTGAGTCGGTGATCACCCGCTTTATTTCATTCGGCCTAAAATACTCAGACTTATACCCCCGTAATACCCCCGTCAGACCAGGGCTGCGTCCTTTTTGCGCTTCTACAGCGACCGAAATGGTCTCAGAGCGCAGTAGGGTCACCACTCCGGTCTGACGGGGGCATGAGACCGGGGTGACGTCCTTACTGCGCTGCTACGGCGACAAAAAATGGTCTCAGAGCGCGCCAAGATCCCCATGAAGCGTGGTGGAAACGCAAGATATCGTGCAGTGGTCTACATGGTCTCCAATGATCGCCGAGCCACGGCGTTTGCTTTCAGCATGTTCAAAACAAACGCCAAAGTTATGCCATATGCGATTCAAACGTCATCTTGAAATTTTTAAAACAAAAATCTAAACAGCTTATAATATAGTCGCCGTGATCACGTGGTGGAAACTCCCGTGCAGTCCAGATACACGTTGAAGACGTGTGGTTAGAGCGACGCGGATTCAGGATGACCACGGTTGCCAAGATTATAGATCGTGACGAGTCCGCCGTCAGAATGCGGCATAATGGCACAGGTCGTAGTAAGAACGCGACTTTTTTAAGTTTGTATTTTTGGGACATTTTACCGCGTTGTGTTCACGCTTGTCGGCGACCTTTTGCATTTCTTGGCCGCCATTCGGTCTCAGAGTGCAGTAAAGTCACTACTCCGGTCAAACGGGGGCATTACATAGACTTACTCCGAGTGATAGCTCAACCTAAAGGTACGCTTATCCATAACTCAACACAATCTAAACTTACATTTATCTATAACTCAGCACAATCTAAACGTACATATACCTATAACTCAACTCAGTCTAAACTTAGATATAGTAATGCCAAGATATTTTGAATGGTGTTGGTGTCGCGCGGAAAATATAGGTAACATTTTGATTTTCAAATTATATTTTCAGCGCTAACAATAAACGGGCCGGATAGTATTCCTCTTTTTATATGCCACCTGAGTTGACATACTCACCAAGAAATATGCGAGGGAAAGAGGGAATAACCGGGAATCAATACAATTGTCAAATTTTTCCTCTCAGTCACAAAAACAAGAATTAATTCAAGGTCTTATTTGATAACCATACCATTAGTATGCATATATGTAGAAAAAAAAAAGATTTATTTTTTTTTATATGATGATCTCCCTGACTTTATTGAGACGAAATGTTTAATAAAATAAAGATTATTTATTGTCAAGGGACAGGAGGTCGGACAGATCATAGCTTTATGATACCATAACTTTATTATGGTTAATTAACTATGGAACGTATATAATATGATCATCGGTACTCTATATATCTTCATTTAGAGAATACTGGTAGATCTGAAACAATTATATCTATTCTGTTTTCCATAGTATTTTTTTCTAAACAATATTTATTCACAGAAAATGGATTGGAGAACAGGCAGAATCATAGAGACTCCAGCTCCATAATATTCACCCCAACTATAAAATTACCGCATAACGATGAGTTAAGACACCAAAAGAGTTAACGTATTCATGCTGGAAAGTTTTAAACGATAGCATGTCACGTTCTTAAAAGTGTACTGAGCTAAATCCAACTATTGCTGGTATTTTTTATGGATTCAGATGTTATATAAATTACTATTTAGACAGTTATTCACATGTTAAGCCCATATTTCACTCTTGACTATTTACTCCATGTTTTATTCAAAAACTTCAAACACTCATAACTTCGCTCAGATTAAAGTAATTTAATGAAATTTTCAATATATTAATTATCTATTTTTCTAAATCTTACATAGTATATCTAATTCTTTAAATCGAGGTGCTCGTTTCACTACGTAACGTTTACATGATAACGTTATGATAGGGATTAGCCAATCACTTGGGTCAAAAATCGCTCGTATGACACGATCGCGACACCCACTGCAACTGGTCAAATCTCTGTGCAGTGGTATCCATCGACAGTATAATAAATAAAGTGAAATACTAACTTATCACTAATCGAGGAAACATTAAAACTCATAGTAACAATCCATACACATGTTATGTACAATTTCCTAATAAAAAAATAATCTACATAATACCCATGGGATATATTACATCCAACATATGCCAGCGAATCACGAATTATGAAAAAATCACACAAAACACCACTTCTCAAACTAATTAAGTAAGTCGAGAATTGCTTGCTTTCCTGAAATATAATATGAACATGCCCGTTAGCGGCAATATAGTAAATCTATTTCAGAAAACTTTTAATATCTTGAAGTTATAGGAAGCATAGATCTGAAAACAGCCAGAGGTCATTTTATTCTCTAATAAGAATAGTATGCCAGAATAGACTTAGCCGTCCTTTTAGCGTCAACTAATAGCTGTGGTATGTTCTATTTACCAATATGAGCAAACATTATTATTCCGATGTTTGTTTAATCCAGGGTTCTACTTTGATGTTCAATTAATGTATTGTTATGGTCTCGGAAGTAAATTAAATAAATACAGGTACTTTTATATTACACGGTTTCGAAGGAAATGTAATTATGGTACGTTCTAATTAATAGAAACATTTTCCCGCCAAGATAAATGAATAACTGTACATTCAGACTACTTCAAATTTAAACAAAGGCATGCTATTAATGAGGCTAAAATGAATACAATTTCGGGGACGCCCGATAACACTTCTCATTGAGGGGTAGGTTTGATCAGCGGTCTGAATCTAAATTAAATAGAATAAATAATTCAAATGACGAAGAACTTCAATATGTGTATATTAAATAGAAAGTACAGAGTTGTGTTGGAGTAAGAAAAAAATAACTTGAACTGGCCGGAAGCAATTCTCGGCAAAAGGATGATTAAACAAACACGAAGACTTTCTCCCTAACTTGTTTAAATGTAACATAGTTATAGAAATTTAATTGACACCGGAAAGGAATGTTTAATTAAAATCGGAAACGTATTGTATTTTTTAGAATTATCGATTTGTTAGCTAGAGATATATTCCAACAATTCGAAATGACAAGTAAATACGAATATCGCGGCGTGGTTGAGAAAACAGAACCAAACGATCGATCCAGTTTAAAATTTTGTTACGCTTACCACTTGAAACTTAATCTGTCGATTTAACAGAATACTTGTTATAAATAAATCTTGAATCAAAACATGGCTACCACTGACGGTCGTACTAATCCTTTAATTCACTTCATCAAACCTTTTTCAGAAATGTACAGATTAAGTATTTAATAACCTGGCAATCTTGATCCCTAAATGCATAACAATACTATGAATTGGAATACAAAACAACACGATGGATTTGTTTTTAAAAATATCCAGACTTCGGTGGTACTGTATGGACAAAGAACCGAGTATGACGTCGTCGTCGCTAGAAGAACAACAAGATTGATAGCGATTGGGAACTAGTTCCTGGTCCAAATATAAATATTACCATGAACATGAACTATGAGATACTTCCATGGAAGTGCTTTTAACGATAGTCGCCAAAATTATGTTTTATTTTATGATCAGTAGTGGTATACCGCGTTTTATCAGTGAAATAAAAGTGTTATTCCACTGGCTAGCAAAGTAGTCAATGTTGTTTTACCTAAAATGATTGTAAATCATAAAATAAAAAGAACATTTGACGTTTTGTCGTGAATAACATATTTTATTTCATCTCTAAGCAAGAAAACGTTTATATTTTCACTCATGCTACGCATTCGTGAAGATATAGGTTTTCTTTCTTCTCGATGAAATAAAATATGTTATTCACTCTAAAACGACAAATATCCTCTATTATACATGTAGTGCACCCTCAAGCCGCTAAATGGGCTGTCGCTGGCGATATATAGGACAGTTGGTAACACACGTATTACGGAATCCAACTCCGTTGTCCACGCTCTGTCATAATTAACAAATACATACAATAGTTATTGTTAACCTATTTAGCAATTAGAGTCCATAATTTGATGTTGAAATATTCATGAACTTTGTTGTTGTTGTTATTGAATGTCAGTCCTATCGTTTGAATTTCTCGCACGACTTCATGTATAGAGTATAAATAAGTGGGGCAAGAAGATTAAAGTCGTATTGCCATGAATATTTGATAATTATAAGAGCATTACAGCGTAGTTTCGGGATTATCACCAACCAACAGTAACAATAAAATAAATTTGGAAAATCTGAAGTTTTGTCAGTTTCCATATTTAGTGTTTATAACAGCATGAGGCATCTACGACGAGCGAGATTATGAGTAGTACACCGTGCAGTCTGTATTAATTTTCATGGCTTCATTGGAAGCAAAATGCTATGCCCTGAGTAGTTCAGTGTTTGGGTTATTAGTAAAGTCTCGGATTATTTTGTAGATGTTGTTTCGTTGTATATCATTTATTATTGGTTACATTTATTTTTTTGTAGAAATCAATAAAGCCTCTGTAATATAAATTCATTGATCTTTCGTTTAAAGTTTGAACTATAAATGAGAAAGCCTTGGCAAATAATACACAGCCATTTACCGTGTAATATTTAATAACTTTTCAATCAATATTGTGTGCAGATCCGGTTAATAGACCTTAAGGAAATTTTCGTAATGGCTTACGTTGCACTTTAAAGGATGAGCAAATACCAACATGCACCTTTCTAATTTCATCACCGGAAAGTGGGAAATTGCTGGAGAAGCTGTTAGTATTCAAATTTCTATGACAACGGATAGTTATTAACCACTTATCTGAATTAGAAATCTTGACATGGTAATTGGCTGTTCTGCATCTACAGACAATGCAAATATTTGTATATTCGTATAGTTATGAGATGCATGCCTAAAATTACCCGAGTACCAGATACCGATCCGATCAGGATTATGAAAACACTTTGATTTTAATGACATTGAATGTTCGTGTTTAGTCCACATAAGTATATCGGTACCGTTGTTGTTACAAATCTTCAAAGAAAGCCGTCAATTACCAAAGCGAGCATTTTCTGGAAGGTAAGCTGTTGCTGATGATACTGGCAATCAAACGAATTCTAACAAACACACGAGCCCCAATGCGTACATACAAGAGACACTCCCTTTGCAATAGCCGACTGAATGTTATGCGTTATATCTAAATTCATAATATTTCCACCTTAAATTTCGGAGTCATTCCCCGCTATATTTAGGTCCAGATTGGTGGAATGACCAATACATCTAAATCAAGAAACAATACAGCCATTTCATATGGTGAAGTAGAGTAGCTATCATGTTTACCAGACAGTTCTTGTCTCTTAATGTTAATTATTGAGTAAGAAGAACGATCATATCATATAGTCAACCTGTCAACGGGTCTTGTAATTCAGTCCAGACTAACTATATGAGTGGATTAAAAGATCATTCCAGAGGCCATTAAATGGTATTATGTTCCTGTCATATCTCCAGAAAGTGATTTCGGGAAGACTGTAATGCCGGTAATGATGTCTGGAACAAGTCTGCAGATGACCAAACGACGGAAGAGTGGTTTTAGGACACGTAATTCTCGGAACTGAACAATCTTCAAAAAACCATGTGGCGATGATTTTCTGAATATCATTTAAAACCTAATTATAAAAAATGTCGGGAAGTAGTATTAGAAAAACCGTTCGCAACTGCACGACATGAAACTAGTTCCTAATGTTAAATTAAGAATAACAAAACAAAAATAATTGTCTGGGTCAGTCGTCTGATCTTCCGAAACTGACCTTCTGGTCCGAAAATAGCCTGACTCAACTCAGACTTAGCCATACTGTCAAACATCGTATTATAAAAATTGTTTTCCATTAACCGTATGAAAAGAGGCAGACAGGAGTCAGGAAGGATCACCATTTAATGTTTTTAGATTATTCTCCTTTGGTTTGTGCCTTCATTCTTTTACATGAAACATGTCAATAAGTCAAAGGCAAAATATGGACATTATGCCATATAATAGAATTCCTCTGTCAAAGAACCGACTATGATAAAGTACCGTTCACTTCATAAACTCACGTGTATTAATTACCCCGTTGACAAATAAAAAATTCCATAAAACATAAGAGTCCGATGATACCGTTAATATTACAACATGCCCATTACTCAACTGAGAAATAAGAAATGCGTATGATTAGATTAGAGGATTACTCGCTCTATGATCAACTAAAAACCGATAGATCATGAATAAACTGCTTGATGTATGGCTTCTTATTTATAAATCGTCTAATAAATCTAATAGTTCGTCTCGGATAGAAGTAGTCAATTGATCAATTTTCTTAACAATGGCCTGTTTTCGCCCTTAACTTATTGAGTTGATATTTACATTGGATTCTGTAGTGTGGACATTAGGTCTTCCATGGATTCGTCAATTGCTTCGTCGTGTCCAATTCATTCGTGAACCCTTTATCACAATCGAATTCAATAACGGGTCGCAATGTTTTGGCTTCTGCTGCTTCGGTTAGAAATAGAAAGTTAATGATGCTTTGGTAAAAATAAAAATCGAATTTTACATAAATAAAACACTAAATAGTTTCTATCTGATGTTTGGTGATATTATTTATAAATGGAATAATATTGAACGTCATGGTCAAAATATCAAACCAAAAGGTTAAATAATGGATACAGACTGCAGAGCGATGTCCAATTATAAGAATTACTACATAATTTATTGAAAATTGAAGTAGTGAACTTTTAGGTTGATTGATCGGAATATAATGATATTAATTGTAAAGGTCTTCTTGAACCTAAATTAATTGGATGGTGGGGTTACGCAGTGTTTGCTCTCTAATTAGGAATAGTAAAGATTCGTCCAAGGTGCATTGCAAACTTACCGCATGGACATCACATTATATAATATCATCGTTTTCTGATAATGTCTCACAAACAGATTTTGACGATTTTTACAGTCAGTTTCCTTGCTTTTCTACGCAAAAATAATGAAATATAATAGTAACCCACATTTGGAACTCTCATGGATAGAACAAAATATCGAAAAATGTGTCATAAGGTCGTGGACGGAAAATATGCTTTTACTGGACTGGCATTAATAACCCCCAGAGGTAGTAAGAACGAATTGTCCTATTTATTATTGTAGGAATTATGTATCGCAACTACAAATCATTCGTTATCTTTTCACTGTCCGAGTAACTCTAAAGATAAGTAATATCATAGAAACCCACCCAATTTCAATTACCATTTTATTGTGTCTGGTTACTGCCAAAACGACAGTATCTGAATCTTAAGGGATACATTAATATAATTAATTATCTCCATATTGATTGTTTTAATACAAATGTATGTATGAATTAATTTTTATTCGGTTATCCGTGTTTTCACAGGTGCAAATATCTCCCGGTTAATGGGATATAATAGATGATAAACGGGACTATACATAAGAAATTATTAATGGCGTCGTTAATACCAGGGTTATGTCTTTAATGGTACCAGCGAGGCTACATGATTAATGAAAGCTCATCATATATGCATAGATGGCACCGACAACCCCTCTCAACTTGTTATGTTCGTGGGATGCATTGGTTAATAGAAATGCATATATTATTTATCATCAAGCAGACAGGTACAAGTTACTCGTAAAATACCGTTCTTGATTCTTGTAAACTCTCAAAGGTTTTTGAGACTCATTGCTGGGGTTGTTAGACTTAAAGTCCTAACGAGGTATCCATTCTAAATTCAATGACACTACTCACTTCAATTTCGACCCCAAAGGTAAGTTTACCTTTTACTCCCCTTTCTTCAGATTTGCTGATTACACTATTTTGCCTATAACGTTTTTTAGGACTTCGAATTTTGTCTAATGGTTTGGATTGTTCGTACTTGATTTTATTTTATTTCACATATTTAGCCGAATCACTCATATTGTACTGTCCCCATCATCGATAACGATGTCCATATTGTTTCCCAAGAATGTCATGCGTAGTTATCGCTCACGACTTTGAATGTCTGAAAGCGACCCTTAAAGATTCTGCTTACGGGGTCTAATTATTGCCTGGCAATACTAAATGATTCCAATGGATAAATGGGAGCCGGGTGTTTTAGAAGCATGCATATGCAAATGCATTGCTATGGGACTCTGTGCTTGAGGAATCAATTCACGGAATCACACAGACGCTGTGTATATGTATTAAGAACATGCATCACACAATAGAAGTCACCAAGGAATCTAGACGTAGCAATGTTTTGTTAATGTAAAAGATAATAGATAGTCGATGATACATGTTATGTAATCCATTTATTTGAATCCTGGCCCTTTTACGGGTATTTTCTCATTTGTTACCATATTGAAAAAGTACAATTCGCAAAACACAGTGGAATTTGTCTCATTTTCTACTGATCACAAACGTAATTACAACCCTTATACCTAGCTGATGTAAATAGGAACATTTTAGGATTGGCCAGTTAGAAATATCTTGCTTGATAGTAAAATGAATTCCATCGAAAATCATTTAAGGGCGTAAATGGCCCTATTCTTAGAAACTTTAAAAAAGATGACAACACGATCTAAACACACACATATTAATGGGATATGACTGTATTTAAATACAATTTCTAATCAATTATGTTAGATCAAATACGTGAACAGTCGAAACGGCGGTTGCTTACATCCGTTTAGTCTATTTCAGAGGTTAAGTCAGTATGAGGTTTAGCTGCATTAAGATATCGCAAAACCGTCTAACCAAAACCTTCTAATACACACAACTTTAGACAAGAAACATACTCTTAGATTGCAGATGCAATTTTAAAAGAAAAACTTGTGTTTTCAGCAATTTTGCTATCTGACTTTATGCAATTGTCTTTTTTTTTCAAAAGATAATATCGGCTTCAGACCAGAAAATTCGAAAGAACCATAATAAGAAAAGTTGTAATCTATACCAAAGTCTTAAACACGGATTCAGATAATGTAATATTATTCATTGTGTTCTAATCAGCGGTTCATCTATTGTTATTCAGAAGATGCACCAAATAGCTTGGAGTTTATTCAGGGATAATTCGGTATTATCAGATCCCATAAGTGGGTAGGTCTTGATGACACGAACCGTCTGTCAATATTCAACCCTGTAACAAAAGAGGCATTGATGCAAAATGATAGCTGAAATAACATAGAAATTGCTTTCTAAACCATGAACTTCATTATTATTATTTTCTGTCTTCTACGATGGGTCAACACCTTACATCTTTTTTTTTAAGTCCACCTCAAATATTTTATTTCTTAAAGTAAAATCTACAACAAAAACTATTCATTGTATTCCTGCAATTATTAACGGCTTGATCCTAGCACAGTCCAAAATGTGACAATACAATTTATTTTAGAATATGCTACATTATAATTTCCATGCAACCTGTAAATGATATTGGTAGGATGCTTTGTTGCAGGCGCTGGAACATATGCAGAATCTCATTTAAAATCGATACCACTAACAATTCGATAACATTCAGAAGAAGTATGTCCATATAAGTGTGTTTAAATCGATCCCAGTTTAACATTTTGAGAATACATAAGTCTTAATTGGTCTCATTAGTATCTTGGGATAGAGGATGTATACTATATTCAAGCAGCGGGTTAATGGTCTTGGATTAGGATGCTTTCTTACATAATATTTACATAAAATACCACAAATATCACCGAGTTTAACTTTATGAGAATACATAAGTTTAGTTGTCTTTTTATGATCTAGTATTTGATAGTGAGCTAGGGTATATTCAAGTCATAAACATTCGGATACAATATTTGGATCTAATCCGATTTGATGTCAGTTCTATATAGTGATTGTAACGCATCTATGTCATCGTTTTGGTCCAACGTTTCTCATTGCTGTTCTCCATGAACTATTATAACTTGACATCAATGTAGACTATATTAAGGTTAGATTGTCCAGATAAACTAGACATTATATAGTAATATAGATATGCATCTAGATAATTTGTAAGAAACGGCAAGCACCCGTGACTTTATGATGGAGTCATATCGGCAACATGACATCCCTCTCCTCCTATTACGCGGGTAATCATGGACGAAACACTATTCTTAGATAGGCCATTAAACTGTAATTTATAAAGCTTACGATGTGAAAGGGGGAATCCGACATTTTGATTGAAAGATCAAACGATAATATGGCGAGCTCATCACCAAATGTCGGTCATGGGTTTAGTCGAACAATTAAGATGGCTAATATGAAGCAGACGATATAATCAAATTGTCCGGGGTTCTGGGGGTGAATGCGGAGAAGCTCCCCGTCATAAATAGTCCGATCATATTTAATAATAGTAATTATTCGGGGCGTCGAGATGTGATAACCGACTAGTGTTGAACTGGTTATTGAATTGCGGGGTATTTCGTACAACGATCAACTTTTATTTTTAACTTGCAACACATGGGTAGAGTCGTAAATAAGGTATTGATCATATCTGTGCGGTAGATGTAAGAAATAAAAATTTGTTTTTCGTCATGGATTAAAAGCATCAAAGAAAATATAAGCACTCTACCTACCTAGCTACACAGTGAAAAAAACCCTCGCCATCCTATTTTTGAAAATTTGTAAATTCTACCCCTTTAAGTACTGCATAGGGAACACGGTATGCAATTTGCTCTAAATTCCGTTAAAGTTTCTAAAAACGCTAGACGAAGGGCGAATAGATTATTAAGAATTTGCGACCTACGCTTCAACTGAAAAGAGCATTCCAATAACCACTACCATGCTTTCTGGACTGACAAATAAAACATGACAGATGATGATAATTATCCCCATAAACAAAAGAATGTTGATTTTTCTATCATTCCAGGAAACACTCACGCAAAGTAGAAAGGTGTGTTTTCATCCCAGTGCAAGATAAGCAAAAATTTAACTAGAGTGATTTTAAATAGCTGAGCATGCATTTTGCTTCAAGGACAAAAAAGTCTTGATGTTTCTGTGAGGTGCTGCTGTGAAATTTTTGATACGTGACAATCAATCTGACCTGCAAAATGATTGAGAGACATTTAAAAAAGAACAGTAATCACAGCCTTCTAGAATTTACTAGTCTGAAAATCGATTACTAAAATCTTATTTGCGTTTTTTTCCCTGACGATTAACACGTAAAAGCACCCGACACGAAATGCTAAACATTCAATTGAATTTCTAATATATTTGTAAATCACATGCTTGAACAAAACTAACTGAGCAATCTTTGTAAATCGAGTGGTGGTGCAGAGACTCAATTACTGACATTTTTGTGCTATCAGTTTTGATGAATTCTAAATTAAAATTAGATGGCAAAACTTATTACGTTTTTATTGAGGTTGAAAGCCCACCCAAGAAAAGAAATCGCTCAGATAGCCGTGATTGTTTCCTGCTTACGATGTTTTTATGACGACAAATAACGAGAAATTGAACACGTGAAATTCGATCTATTTTTTAAAAGATAGAAGAAAGTTAATATTTTTTTAAAATATCAGCTGTATCTACGCATCAACGATTCAAATGTGATTATGATTTCAATTTCTATGCATGGAAATTACTGTGCATTTCGTCCCAACAAATAGGCTCCCGAAAGCTCTTAAAACCCGATGAAATTCTCAAAATTAGGGAAACAAACTTTAAATTAATAAAAACGAACTGAATTTAGATAACATTGAGCAAATGTGATAGTTTTTTTTTTATTTCAATACATGAAAACCACTGCCAATTTTTGTTCACACACAAGCTCCCTAAAACCCCTCAAGACAACCGACAAAATTCCACAACATTAGGGAAACAAATTTTCAGTTAATAGAAAAACTGTGTTAGATAATTCAGTAAAAAAAAACCTTGTTTAATTTGAATATCAATGTGACTGTAAATTCAATATTTCAATTTAATAAGCTGCTTTCAAAAAAGTGTGCATCTTCGTGGCGTCACTGCTTGGGCTTTAACAGAATTTGTTTAACATTTGCATTGATTTTTACACTAGAATGTACTTTGGTAACACCAATGTCAATTCGTTTAAAATAAGTTTCAACATCTCTCCCTCTACCTGTCAATACTACCGTGAAAACAATTTAAAATGCGAGATAGCTTCATTATAACGATACGTTTGTCGAAATAATGGATTTTAAAGAACTCCCGGGAAGCATCCCAAGAGGAAAATGTCGTAGCTTGCATTTCTTTAGAATATTCATCTTTTCAAGCTGTAATATGTTGAGGGATGGAGTGTAGTGGTGAATTACTTGGTTTAATATTTCCACTAATGTATTTTAACCACTTAAACGACACTTTTAAAATATACGCACACGATTAAACCCTTTGCGTTTCAGATTAAATAGATGGCGACGTAACCACATTAGACTAACGGTAAAGATTGAGGTATTTAAGTAGATCAATTTGAAAAATGAAAACACGATAATTATTTTAATTTTAAGAGGATGGGTGTTTTCTCCCTTATATTTCGTAATGGATACAGCACCGAAACAGCGGTTACCAATATCCACTGGACGTTTTTGTGACAGGGTCGTCCTTTCACAGTGGACATGAATCATTCCGATCTATATTTGAAGTGCAGTATTCGTGTACCGTTTGCCCTATGATATATTGAACAGTTAGACTGCATGGAATATATTTGAATCGATTTTTGGAAGTCTCATTTCCTTCCGGAAATTATGAACACATTGGCTAAATATATATACTACCGAAACTCACATTACTCACTATTCACATACCAAGATGAGACTGAAAGATGTCCCCACTTACACAATCGACTAAAATCGGCCATTGACACATTGTAAACGTACACCAATATTTGGCACGAAAAAGATTTCGTTTCGTGGTCAGTTCCTATCAGAAACGGTAACGAAAACAATGTGTAAGACACAACATTAAAGTAAACAAGAATCTCGTATGATGTAAACAAAATGATCAAGACACAACATTTGTTCATTAATATTCACAAGGATCACGTCTGCTGTAAACAAACGTCTCCTGGCAGACAATTCACGGGAATAATATAATACTTCATACCAGAAGTTAATATTGTTAACCAGTTCTGCCTGTCTTACAGGATCTGTTGAGCGACTGGAGACGTGTTTGCAATAAAAGAGACAAACATTACGCAGAGACAGGAAGATGAAGAGACTAATTTATTGATACAATGACTCTGATCTGATCACTGTAACTCTATCAATGACCATAGTTTGCATCCAACAAGCACGTTCCACGTATTATTTAAACTTTTTGATCTTCGCGTTGTGATACTGTCTGATGTTATTCTGACAATACAAGAGCGGGTTTTGGTCAGTTATACGATTAAAATGATGGTCAGTTATACGATTAAAATGATTAATTAAAGTATACTATGTTCAATGCACGACACCAATCAAAATTCGAAGCAGACAACTTCATACATTTAGATTTTCGTATAGGTTTTTCGAAAAAGCGAATTGGTGTTCAAACGACGGAGATGTACTTGGCCTCATTCCGGTATTAGAGAAAAAAGAAATGAGGTGGTCGTAAATACTAGCTTCGTCCGCTTTATGCGTTTCGAAAAAGCGGAGTTGGCGGTCTAACGACAGAGATGTTTTCGGTCTCAATCCAGTATAAGAGAAACAAGAAATGAGATGGTCGTAAACACTAGAAAAGTTCGCTTTAGGAATCCATTTGGCTACTCGTGTAGAGCTTGGGCCGATGTTGCTCCAGCATTTCCGCTTCCGCCCACCTCTGTTTACATCGCCAAAACAAGAAACTATATTATAAGTGCACACTGCATTTTAATTAATTTCATCAACAACGCTAAAATTAAATCACCAACATCCATATCATATCCAATTATTAGAAGGTTAACATATCCAAAAATAGATAATCAGATAAACGAAAGTAGTATACACCATATAATGATGAACATCCTGTAAATAATGATCTAATATCAGCCCATTATATAGCTAGTGATCTCGAAGGAGATCATACCACATGTATTTAATTATGTGTAAAATTGGGAAGGTAAATATAAACCAAAGAATATTGATATATACTGAGCGCCAAAGAAAACGCATCAATTAGTTACCCGACAAAGATGGGTAATTGTACTGCACAGCGTGCGTAAGAACCAGTGGACACACGCGCTACTGACAATTAACCATCTTTGTCGTCCTTTTGGTTTTGACCCCTCTGACTTTGTACCGTTGATTATTACAGATTAAACATCCGTAAGTGTACAAATGTGTTGTTAATGATGTGTTCCCGTTTGAATATTGTTCAAAATAAGAAGCAAAATAAATAAAATATGTTTACAGGATCATTTTGTTATACGCAAAACTAAGTGATGCGTTTTCTCAAGGGTTCTTTTAGGCGCGCTCCAACGTGTACATGGGCTAATTCACAACAACTTCGACCGAAATACGGACATCCCGATTAGTGACTCAACATTTTACTCGCTGTTTCACCAATACGTAGTACCTGATTTCAGAATTTTTTGTGGAGATTATTATGCCCATTTATGTTTCTTTCTTGTTATTCTGAAGTGAGTGTGGGGTTGCTATAATGGATTCGTCAAATACTTTAAGCGTCTGTGTGTGTAAATTATTGGTTTTAGATCTGAACATGGGCGCTAATAAATCAGAATTACCGTTAACTACTGTAGCGCATTTAATATAAATTAATTTTTAACGGGCGTCTAAGACGAGACAAATGTGATAACATATTATCCTAATTATCCTCGTCCGACTGAATAGTTATAAACTGATTATTTCTCTGTCAAACTAATAAATAATAGATATATCGAGTTGTGAAGAGAAAAATGGGAATCGCTAAATGGTTCGACTGTGTTGCTATGAAGAGAACGGTTTGGCATAACATGTGAGAGAGAGAGAGAGAGAGAGAGAGAGAGTTTAACGTCCACTTGACTCAAACTAGGCCATTTCAGGATAGACATAATAATATGGTGCAATTTTATTGCAATAATTCATTTGCGCGTAGGGCTTTTGTGGTGGGAAGAACCCGGAGAACCTGGAGGAAAGGTTGGACAGGCGACCAACATTAAGTAAGTCAATAAACTAAGGAATAAGAAATATCTACTATATTTTTCATCAATGAATATACTCAGTGGTGAAGATGGGAAAATTAGATATGGCTAAATGATTCGACCAGTATGCTAACAACAGAAGAGTGGGGTGTAACGTTTGATGAAAAGCTTAAATAATATTAAGTAAGCCATTAATGTAAGGAAGAAGGAGATATCTACTATAAACAGGCTATAATTTATCAGCCTAAGGCAACTCTGGTAGGAAATTATCTCAGACCGTTATCATATAGCGAGTCATCGTAGCTTGAATTATTTCTGAGACACTATTATTGATGGACAAAATCGAGAGCCAAATTACAGTTATTACTGGATACGCGGAAACTCATGTTAAAAAGTTGATGACAACGACGAAGACTATATATACAAATTTGTATCATGGTTGGTGTTACAAGACGGACGAACGGCCACCTCTATAGCCACCCATTTCTCATCACAAGACAAAAACAGTTAAACATGATTTATTACCGGTAACAAAAACACAACATATATACAAACACAAAACACACATATTCAATATCCAACCCCCATGTCGACAAAGTTTATCAATTATCACCAGGAACCACTGTATGCAACGAAGTTTCACTTTTGGTTCTGTTATACACGCGATTAAACACCATATAACGAGGCACAAATCACTACTCGATACGATCTGAACACAGACTCTGTTTTACTGTGTCGAATTACATTAAACAAATCACTACTTGATACGAGCTGAACACAGACTGTTTTACTGTGTCGAATTACATTAATTAAACATATTACAATTTACTGCCATAGATTGTAGTCGTTTTACCCCAATGTCCGTCACTTAAGACTATATACACAATGTCACCAAGACCATCATTTGCCATTCAAAGACAAGAAATATTATGTCACCAAGACTATCATTTGCCATTCAAAGACAAGAAATTCACCTAGGACTTTCACAAATACAATTAAAAGTTACATGTAACACAGATTAGACATTAGACATGTCGCTTACTCCCTACTATACTTCGGGAACAGCAACAGACAAATTCTGAATAACTTCTTATATACTCTACCTCAACTACAACTCACAAACAGCATGCTTTCCAGTCAGTCATATACACACATACCCATCACTTGTGACTTTATAATTGATAACCAGAACATCTTGTTGAATGAAATACATTTATTTCTGTCTGGATAATCAGTAATCAATCTATGGCAGTAAACAAGGTCAATAAGTACATTAAAGAGACAGTACCCAATTCAATAAAGGGGCAATACCTCCCTCAAAGCATGATTTTGTGACATTTACTCCCCCATCTTCTGACTAAATTCCAAAGGAATTTTGGCATACAAACACAAAATCATTGAATATTTCTACTCATAAAATCAGCTCCCACATTATCCTTACCTTTTATAGCCATAATTCGAAATCTGTAAGGCTGTAAAGATAAAGCCCATCGCATAATTCTATTATTATTTATACCCGTCTTATTCAAATAAATAAGAGGTTGGTGGTCAGTTTCAAGTATAAATTCCTTACCATACAAATACTCTTGAAACTTTTGAATAGACCAAACTAAAGCTAAACACTCCCGCTCGATGACCGAGTATCGGGTTTCTCTTGGCAATAACTTACGACTAATGTAAGCCACCGGAAATTTACCATCTTCGAACACTTGCAGCAACACAGCACCTAAACCAACATCCGAAGCATCTGTTTGCAAATAAAATGTGTTATCAATATTAGGTAATCTTAAGATTAATGACGATGATAATATCCGTTTCAATTCATCAAATGCTTTAACATGTTCTTGACCAAAAACAATTTTATTTGGTTTACCTTTTTTTCGTTAAATCAGTTAAAGGAGCAGCTATAGTTGCAAAATTAGGAACAAATTTCCTGTAGTATCCTGCCAGGCCGAGAAAACTGCGCAGGTTTTTCTTGCTGTTTGGGATCATGGCAGATTCAATGGCTTCTATTTTCTTAACCTGGGGTTGTATAACCTTATTACCCACAAAATGACCCAAGTAATCTAGCTGTCTAAATCCAAACAGACATTTCGACGGCCGAGCTGTCAAGTTTGCTTTCCGTAACCTTGCAAAAAGTTCATTTAAACTATTAAGGTGTTCCAACCAGGTCAAGCTAAAAACTAATATATCATCCATATAATTTGCTATTCCTTCCATGCCCCTTAACAATTTCCGCATAATTCTGGAGAAGGACGCGGGTGCGCAAACTAATCCGAAAGGAAGCATGTTAAACTGGAATAAGCCCATGTGAGTGGAAAACGCAGTATATTGTTTGGAATTCTCCTCCATAGGTAGTTGCCAGTACCCCTTAGTAAGATCAAGTTTTGACAAATACTTACAATTTGAAAGTTTATGGAATATATCATCTGATTTAGGAATTGGTTCGGCATCGAAAACTGTTATCTGATTTAATCTTCTAAAATCAATACAGAACCTATTGGAACCATCAGGTTTTTTCACTATGACAATAGGCGACGAGTATGGAGAGTTCGAAACCTCAATTATACCCATGTTTAACATCGATGTCACTTCTTGTTCGATAACATCTTTCATTGCATGAGGAATGGGATAAGGGCGTAGTCGAATAGGCTCACCATTTGTTACTTTGATTGAATGTTCACCTAAGTTAGTCTTACCTGGTAAATCAGTCAAGACATCTGTATATTGGCTTAAGAAGTTCTCCATCTCCAACAATTGATTCTTTGTCAACTTTTGATCAATAACGACATCTCGGATCGTCTCTTTAGCCATCAAGGGAGGTAAAACCACCTCGCTTTCATTTACAGATGTATCCACAGGTTCACAAACTGTTATTGCCGCAGTCTGAACTAAATTATGTTGATCAGCATTGCAAGATATTCTACTAATGTAAGGTTTCAACAGATTAGCATGAAATGTTTTTATCTTGCCATTTACTTCCAATTTGTAATCAAATTTACCTTGAAGTTCTACAACGGGATACGGGCCTTTCCATTGCATTAACAGTTTATTATTATCAGTTGGTAATAATATTAAAGCCTTGTCCCCAACCTTTAGACTTTTCTTACGACTTTTTTTATCGTAATAATATTTCGATTTCTTACTAGATCTGAGCAAATTATCCATTGCAAGTTTACACGTTTCTTCAAGACGATCTTTCAAATCTAAAACATATTGATAGGTTGTTTTTACCTCAGTCGAAGATGTTTCACCAGTCCAAAGTTCATGCAAGATCTGCATTGGCCCTCTAACATTCCTACCATATAACAACTCAAAAGGGCTAAAACCTAAACTTTCCTGAGTAGCTTCTCGGTACGCAAATAAGATCGGTGATAAATAGCGATCCCAGTCTTTAGGTTTTTCTGCACACATTTTCTTTAACATGGATTTGAGTGTGGCGTTAAATCGTTCTACAAGTCCGTTGCATGCTGGGTGATATGGGGTTGTAACTAACTGTTTGATAGATAACAAACGACTTACCTCTCTCATTACTTCAGACGTAAATTGTGAACCTCTATCAGACAATATTTCTTCCGGTACTCCAACTCTTGAAAAAATATCAACTAAAGCCTCCGCCACTCTTTCTGCCTCGATTCTAGGTAAAGCTACCGCCTCTGGATAACGGGTTGCATAATCCACTACTGTTAAAATATATCTATTACCTTTCTCCGTCACTGGTTTAATAGGGCCAACCAAATCAATGGCTATACGTTTAAACGGAATATCAATTATAGGCATTTCGCCCAAGGGTACCTTAATAACTTTACCTTTAGGAAAGGTCCGTTGGCACACATCGCAAGAGCGACAAAAACACCTAACATCATTTTGCAAAGCTGGCCAATAGAACTTTGTTAGAATTCGATCTGCTGTTTTTCGAACGCCTAAATGACCACCAAACATCGATTCATGAGCTAGCTGTAACACTCTATTACGATACTCTAAAGGCACTACAAGCTGACTAACTTTTAAAGATGGTGACTGAAAAATACGATATATCAGGTTATTACGGGTTTCAAAGAAAATTACATTATTACCCGTGGTCTTTCGCTCGCAGGTATTGACCTTTTCTCTTACTTTATTTAATGTCACATCAATTTCTTGACCATGTTGAATCTCGGCGCGGCTTACACTTTCAATAGTTTCAGGGGCCTTAATGCCCTCAAACAACTTGGCTTTGAGTTTTATTTTTGACCTGGTGTCAACAGCATTTAGTGTTTGAACACCTTTCTCCGAATCATTTATCCCCTGCTCTTCCTTCACCCAATTCTCATCAGGTTCAAACGGTCTCCTCGCATTCTCAATATTACCTATAATAAGATCACATACAGGGTTTTCCATGCATAAAGCTTTCAGTGATCCTTTAAAATAAGGTGTGTTGACATTCAGTGCTGCAACAGGAACACATTTTATAGTACCATCTATTAAAATACATTTCTGAATCTCACCTGTATATTCATCGTCAATTACCAGCGAATCTCTAACCACTGCACTCGAACAACCAGTATCTCTCAGTACTGATATTTCAACATCACCTAGTAACCCATTAGTTATCGGCATATTATTTGTCCTTTCTTTCTTATAAGCAGCACTTACATAAGGTAATTTTTCATCTATACCCTCATCGCACCCGTCAACAAAACAAGCGCGTTCCGGGCGATGATCAGACTTCCTAGTTGAACCATTGACTCGGTTATCCTGACTATATCTGGAATTATAACCTTGATTCGATCCATTATAATTATGACTATAAAACCCTTGTCTATTTGTATCGTGACCAGTATTTCGACTCGCATTAAAAGACCTTCGACCGCCAAAATTAGAAGTGGGTTCTACTGACGCACTACTTGTTTGAGTTCTGAGCCGACCTAAGAAACGACAACTCTTCATTTCATGACCAACTCTTTTACAAATATAACACCTTTTAATCTGCTGCAAACCCTCATTTTCGCAGTTACCTGAAAACTCTTTATTAAAATTATGTTTACTATGTGCTTCCATATACCTGTCTGCAAGTTCGGCAGTTTCTGTCACATTACTAGGACAATTCTCTCGAATAAACAGTGCCAAATCTTTGGGACAAGACTGCATGTACTGTTCACGAAGTAAAAGATCTTTCAGGCCATTAAACGTTTCGGCTGCCTTGGCCAAATTGATCCACCTGTTTAAGTAATTCTCAAGTCTCACAAAAAATGAATTAGCAAACTCACCTTTTTCTGGTTTGGCTGTTCTAAACTTCTGTCTGAAACCATCCGCTGTCAAATCATACCTTTTTAAAAGCGATTCCTTTAAAACATCATAATTCAAAGAATCCTCAGTAGATAATCTTGAAAAGACATCCAACCCTTTACCTGTAAGCAGTGCACTTGAATTAACTGCCCAGTCCCCGCGGTCCCAATTTTCAGAATTCGCGTAGCGTTCGAAACGATATAAATACGCGTCGATATCATCCTTCGTTTCATCAAAACTCGGCAATTTCGGACGACGAGCCGGTCTACTTTCACACCTACTCGAAGCATCAATTGTCTCCCTTGTTTGTTGTTTTAAATTTTCTAATAATATCTCCTTGTCAACAATTTGCCCTTGCATTTCTAAATCCTTACTCGCTCTCTCACTTTCACGCATTCGAAGCTCACGTTCTCTCGCTCTTTCCTGTCTCTCAAGATCTCGCTCCTCTCTTGCAGACTTCTTTTGTTCATCTACAAAACCTCTCAACTATTCACCCTCTAAACCAATCTCCTTTCCAAGCTTAACAAACTGTTTAATATCCATCCTTACAACTAACTAAAAAGCTTACAACACAAATAATGGACCTATAAATAACGAAATAGCCTTCAAAACATCAATTCAACTATTCCTGGTCTGTCAGTACGAACTCAATTTAAATACACCCAGTCATTACTATTAGTTTATATTTACTTACAGATAAGTTACAAATTCCATTATATGTCTTACACAATAATTATACCCCCTTGACTAACACAATGAAAATTCTAGTACTAGAATGTATCTTTATCTTGGGATAAGAAATGTAGCTTAGAGGATTATCCCACTTCTGACACCAAATGTTACAAGACGGACGAACGGCCACCTCTATAGCCACCCATTTCTCATCACAAGACAAAAACAGTTAAACATGATTTATTACCGGTAACAAAAACACAACATATATACAAACACAAAACACACATATTCAATATCCAACCCCCATGTCGACAAAGTTTATCAATTATCACCAGGAACCACTGTATGCAACGAAGTTTCACTTTTGGTTCTGTTATACACGCGATTAAACACCATATAACGAGGCACAAATCACTACTCGATACGATCTGAACACAGACTCTGTTTTACTGTGTCGAATTACATTAAACAAATCACTACTTGATACGAGCTGAACACAGACTGTTTTACTGTGTCGAATTACATTAATTAAACATATTACAATTTACTGCCATAGATTGTAGTCGTTTTACCCCAATGTCCGTCACTTAAGACTATATACACAATGTCACCAAGACCATCATTTGCCATTCAAAGACAAGAAATATTATGTCACCAAGACTATCATTTGCCATTCAAAGACAAGAAATTCACCTAGGACTTTCACAAATACAATTAAAAGTTACATGTAACACAGATTAGACATTAGACATGTCGCTTACTCCCTACTATACTTCGGGAACAGCAACAGACAAATTCTGAATAACTTCTTATATACTCTACCTCAACTACAACTCACAAACAGCATGCTTTCCAGTCAGTCATATACACACATACCCATCACTTGTGACTTTATAATTGATAACCAGAACATCTTGTTGAATGAAATACATTTATTTCTGTCTGGATAATCAGTAATCAATCTATGGCAGTAAACAAGGTCAATAAGTACATTAAAGAGACAGTACCCAATTCAATAAAGGGGCAATACCTCCCTCAAAGCATGATTTTGTGACAGTTGGTGACCTGGTGGGTGGAACCTGGGAAGGAATATCATATGAGGTTAGTAGATAGTCGATAATAGTCGGACCTTTGTACTTGTTCTCAACCATTTGATCTATGATCTATGACAAGCCATTCAATAGGCAACAAGACATGACCTCATTTAAGGACATGGTAAAGTTTTTAAGATATAGATTTTGTATTGGTCATGTCAGATACAAATTAATCTCGGGTTAGATCAAGGAAACGATGAAGTAGCGTTGATGAGGTATAAAGCTGGGTTAATTCCTTAAGTAATAAACCTGTCCCTGTTCAAAATGTTATCTTCACAGAAATTAATCCCACTTCTTCTCCAACACAATGCGCTTTCAATTCTTACCGGAAATCGCCCTTACTTTCAATTTAGTGTCGTGCAATTTAAATTTATTGATCGAGCCTTATATCTTTTTCGATCGTTGTGATAGACAGCTTGGGATCCCCTAGGAAGTGTCCGAAATGATAAAAAGCGAGGCATTATTTCGGTCGATTTCCTTGAAAACTGATTTGTCATGGATCTTGATTAAAGCAATACACCTTTTTGTGCTGAAAAGATTCCCATCAGACATTCCGCCATTATAATTAGTTTCAAGAGGAATTTCGCGGAAAAAAAAAGATATCGATATCTGGTTACGAGATTAAAAACCAATCAGACATAGATTTTTGTAAATAAAAATACGCTAACTGTAAAAGAAAAGGCATTAGAGACTTAGAATACGTGACCAATTACAAAGCCGGAAATCTTTTATTTTGCTAATTGGGTTTTAGATTTTGCTTAAAAACTGGGATCGGGGAAAAATGGGTAAATATAAAACTCTCAGGAAACTGCTTTTTTGACACGCAAAAAACTGTCTTCAATGGTTTATAGTTTGGAAGATTATAAGTATCAACTGTAACATGGCGGACGAGTTGCCGTTTTAACATTTTATATCATATTCACATATAAGCCACACACACATGGGTATGCCTTTATAATATTATATGATAAATATACAAGATAGTTAATGCCAAGTCTTTAATTTTGAATATTTAGGAGAAACTTTATATTATATATTTCCTAAAAATTTCAAGCATTTTCATTGTAGAATGTTCGTAAAAATCTCTGCCTGATTTTGAATTTCATTTGGGTTCCTCTTTAAAACAAGCCAAACAAAAGCCAAAGAAATCTTTGAACATTAGGCCTGATGTGCACGATGGTGGGGTACACCCAAGAGAAATAGTGACTGATTTCGCCATCATATGACCAGCTAAACGCTTTTTATTACTAAAAACCCTGTTTTGATCTCCCACATGTTTGTAATATGTATTGGGATTTTTAAACCAACACTCCAACAGTGATAGCTTTTCATTTAACTGTTTTTAAGATTCGTGCTCTACCGATAGATATATTGGCAAGATATTGTCAGACATAGATGTCGATTTTATCTTTAATTTAATTTAATGTAGAGACAAATATATCAGATCATAGAATGGAAATTGGTTGTTTAAATTGTAATTTCTTATCATTCAGTATTCAACTCTGAACAAGTAATCTAATTCAACAGCAGTCAAATAAATAGTGTCTGATTTAATGATATAAATTGCCTCTTTATCTTCAGTTATTTAATGTTAAAGTGATTCTATTAATACGTCTGTAGTTAAAATTCTTGTATTTAAACCATAATCGAGAATTAAATAATAATGGATATCTATGTTCAGATATTGGTACTGTTTCTGCAAATACCACGGATGATATCTATTCTTAGGGAGGGGTGGGGGTCAATATTTGAATACAAGCAGCCAGGGTCACAAATCCAAACGACGATATATCAGTAAATGCTAACAGCAAGTAATTTCGAAATATACACGTTGGAAGTTGGACAATGGATTCCCCAAAGGTCAAGCCTACCCTGTCTGGAGTTGGATACTCGCTACTGTGATTAAGTAAATAAAAACAGCGGTCACACTTCATTGTATGTACTGTGTCCAAGATGATGCTCGTCTTCGTTAACCAATTAAACATCATTTCGTTCCGGTTAGTGTTGATAACTAAGGCACCCTTCAACTTATCGTCATATCCCAACCGAGCCATATAATGCATAGCAGACTGGAGATTTAATGTTCCGTTATTTAAACAAATTCCATTGTATTAAGAAAACAAATAAAATAGAAAATTATCAAGTTCGCAGACGAATATTAGTCATTTATTTGTGTAATTTCGCTGAAACAAACTGAATAATTTATTTCTGGATTTGTGTGAGACCCGGGAGAACAATTTATCTACACTGTATATATCACATAGGACATTAAAATGTCGTTAGTGCCATGCCTCCGACGCGAAGACTTCTTGGAAACGTGTGTTTTATTTTATGAACTGACATTTTTTTTCATTTTCTTCGAGACAATGTTGGAGAAGGGTCAAAAATAAATCATTATACAGAAAGAATGGCAAAGTTCTGTGACTTTTAGTGGCTAACAATATCATTGGCATCTCTATCAGTTCTTGATGCTTACATTTTGCTTCCAGAGAAGTCGTAATTTTGCACGAGTAGCCTTGCTTTGCGAAAGGGTTGGTCACATTTGCGTCAAAATATTTCTAAATAGATGTTATCTATAGGTGTTTTCGCTTAACATTTCCTCCATATTTCGGGTTGGATGTTCTTGATTAGTGTATTGTTCCACGATTTGTTTAAAAGATTCTACAAACTACAATATTGTGAAAGCTAAATATTTGGATAGCAACATCAGTCAAAAATGTACCAAAAGATATGATGAAGTGAAATTCCGTCCTTAAATGTAGCATCTACACTTTTTCTACTTCATCTCTTCTTTATGACAAAATTCTGTCTGCAGAACAAGACTACATTTCATCGAAGTTGAACAACATTTTGAACTCTTTCGTAGGCCTATCGCCAGTAAACAATTATTTGAATTGCCCCAACGATATTCTTACTTTAGTCATATAATACCTTGTCTGTAGGGCTCAATCTTTCAAAATGTTGAAATGATCAGATTAACTGTGTTTTTCATAATATCACGTTGGTTTAAAGTCTTGAAAATACACACTCATTGCCTTTAAGTATGAATGTCTGGTTGATTTGAATAATGAAGCTTGTTGACATGTAATTGAATATACGAATGACATCTTTATTATCAAGCTGTCATGTGTTGGTGACAGCACACAGTTACGTATTATACATAACGTCGCATTATTAAAATTCAGGTTAAAATAATAATCTTGTCAGACTACAGACTTATTTAAATCTACCACAAATAAGGACTAAAATAAGTTTTTTTTAAAGATATTAAATTAATCCATTACATGGCGGCTGTAATATGTAATACAAAAATGTAATAGCCCTACGCAGCCAACATATCAGAGTTTTATTTGTTTATATGTAATACAGCATGTAATAACTCCATTCAGGCAGCACATCGACCCTGGATATGTTACATGTATACGAAATATAATTCAGACAGCATCGGCGCCTGATGTCTTATATGTAATACAAAACGTAATAATAGTATCCAGACAGCACATTGGTGCAGCACATCGGCACTGGATGTTTTACATATGTGTATGTGTTAATTTATGTAATACGAAAAGTAATAAACACTATTCAAAAATTACATCGATGTTGAATGTATTACATGTAATAGCGCTACTAAGGAACCACATTTGTTACAGTCATATAAACCCAAATGTAACAGCACTCAGGCAGTACATGGGTGGTGAAGGTAACATGAATTTTGACATCAACGCCTCGTAATTTTGATACGATCATTTCGAAATATCATTATTCCCCCAACAATCAGCATACCAGAAACCTACGTTTACGTGACGTTTCCTAAACGTTCAGATCATGGCATTTTATAATATATCAAAATCCGTTATCGAGATAATTTTTACCGACTGACATCACTTGTTGAAGAAATATCAACAATCGAATAACGTTTGTAATTATCTCAAATTCAACAGATTATTAGAAGACCGTAGAAAATCTTATTATGGAATGACTTTCTTGGAAGTGGCGTCAATACACGCCAATCATTTAGTAATAAGTCAGAAATTGTCCAGGATGTGACGAACGTAAAGATCTCGTGATGTAGTCGTGATGTGTTCATCCCTGACAGGAACATACGGTTTACTCTCAAGAATAACACACATTCCTCTTTAAATTGTAGTTAGTTTTTTATTTTACTTGCAAATTGTCGGTAGTTACCGCTCGATGAAATTTAACATAGAAGTAAACATAGTACCACCGATCTTAAAGACCTGTTAGATTCCAAGTCCATAAATACAACAAATTAGTTTAATAGTATAATGCGCTTCACCACCGGAATAGTGAAAAGTAGTATCAGGGACTAAGACAGGGAAAAAATCATTTTTAAACAATAGAGCAGGAAATTGTCATTGTGTTTTACTAAAATTACGTTTTAGGTAAACATTTTCTTTTTTTTTCATTATTATAGCATTACGCTTGGCAGTTAAATTTATATCTCAACGTTCAAAGTGAATCCAGTAGAAACTAAAACCAAGTGCATTCGTATTTCAGCACCTTTTGTAAGGGTAATGCTGCGGGTGGGCAACGCGCAAGTCTTCGGATCACACATTATAACAAATTGCTGTGTATCTGATGAAAAATTACAAAATGCCCGCTTAATGCCGAGAATGGCAGTATATAGGTCATTGGTAACTGGAAATTGATGGATTGTTTTGAAAAGTAAATAAATTAGATAGCCCACGGACCACTTCATTACTATTCATATTCAACAGTCCCGCACTTGAAATCTCCATCAATTTAGTAAATTATAGAACACTATCGCGATTAGCTATAAATAATCGACAGTTATTAATAAATATCCACAAGTCCTAGACATCCATTCGCCATGATGATATCATAAAATTAAATTGCATGTCTATTAAATATATTTTCAGACAATAAATAAACCAATAATTTTGATCGAGCTGAATATTGTATTCTAGTATGTTAGCCCACTAATTTTGTCTTGGGGCAAGTGAATATTTGTTTTTTTTTTGTTTTTCCTCGGGACGAAATTCAAATATCTGCTACAGACGGCATCAACAGAATTGTGACATTAGGTTTTGAAACTTGAAACGTCGACAAAGCGAACACGTGTCTGATCCATTCATTCATCTGGCAAAACGTCTTAAAATCTGAATTTTGCCCTACAGATAGTGTCAAGAATGGTCTTCGTTTCATTAAACTACTACAATGGCGACAGATTTCTATAATTGTTGTAAACCTTCTATTCATTCGTAAATATTTTTCAGTGTGGTGTCCTCGTGCCAGTGATGGGGACAGTAGTGAGGAACAATGTCTAGTAGTTCGGACGTTACCTTGACCTTCACACTTCTATTGAAATTGAAAATTTATCCCCTCATCAGATCCTATAATCACCGACATAAGAAACGTGTTTTGTTACATAGATAATTTACGCACAAACGATCTGTGCACTTTCCATAATGTTGAAGAATTGTGTGATCTAGAAAAAAACGTGGGTATGTCCTTGGTAATGCCAAGAACGTTCAACCAAAGTATTTCTTTTCACTGCGATACACAGCTTTCATTTACCCCGGCATTCACAGCCAAGAGACGATTTTTATCAGATTTTATCACTAGTATTGACTAAAGCGAGAACGCCAGACCGAATAATATATTTCATTATTAAACAAACTTTAAAAAGAGTTAAAACTTTCCAGTCTAAGAAAGGATTTGAAGAAGGCTAATATCAAATCCTAATTGCCTTGCAGCGATCGAACTGTTCTTATAAAGTATTCCAACGACAAATGTGAAGCAGGCGTTTTTAATGTGAAACGAAAACGGAATTGATACGATGTATGTTTTAGTAAATTGTGGAATCATTAATCAATGTTTGTTTACCGACTGGAAAGGATTGAAAACCGATGGTTAAATGTTTACACGTGCTCACAAGTTACGCGAACATAAAGTGGTAAATTTTATTTGGCTGGTTTATTAATCGCCGTGGACGAATACCGGGCTTCGTGCCTCTTATGTGTCGAGGCTTTTATGTTGAACTTAAAGAAGATCGCTAGACCATTGTCGCTGGTTCATCTGGGTTTTAAAAATTCTCCAAGATGTTGGTAATTACAGGAACTAGTGGAATACGGCGATGAGATTGAATATTTTTGACACATGACACTTCATTCATTGATTTCTCACGTTGCATGATTAGCTAGCTCTTCATTTCTAGGCGAAATACGGTCAATATCCTGGTTTTATTCAACAGTAGTAATAATCTTGACACACACAGTTCATTGTATACATCATAACATTAACCAAAATAGCCATTTCTAGTGACCTTCTATGAAAAATAATTAGTATCTATACATGTAGAGCTCAATAATCGTTTAATACTTCATTAATAAGCACAGGATATTTTAACAAAAAAGCTCCCCCAAAACTCAAACAACTGGTATATTATAGCATACGCAACGCTCCTGCCACCTTTTGTATGTGTGTGTGTGTGTGGGGGGGAGCTAAGTGGCTAAGACGCTGGCTCGTTAGCCTGGAGGTCGGATGTTCGATCCCTGCATCCAGATTTTCCGGTGATGCAGGTCGGGTGTCCTGATAGCTGTCTATTCGTTCGGATAGGACGAAAAACCGATGTCTCGTGTACACATTGGAGTGCACGTAAAAGATCCCTTGGCAGTTGGAATTAGATTTCAAAGAAGACCGTAGTCCGCTCTTCGAGCAAAATTTCTCTCATAGCATACTGTATGACGTATGTCCGTCTTCATTAGCCCCGTTTGTTGCAGTAGGACGTTAAACCCCATTTCATTTCATTTTTCGTTTTCTACCATCTTTTACAA
Organism: Patella depressa; assembly: GCA_948474765.1. NCBI lineage: Eukaryota > Metazoa > Mollusca > Gastropoda > Patellidae > Patella > Patella depressa. The sequence continues at coordinate 36,207,003 of OX419721.1, forward strand.
CGATGCAACGTCAAGATGCATTAAGCTTAAACCATGAAACAATTAGCTATATCTACTGACTGTGTCAATATGGCACGAGAAAGGAAGTTTAAAAATAAAGAAGTCATTATTGCTAGGCTAGACAGGTCTGGGATTTATTATGAAATACTTCTTAAATTTCCTTTTCGAACGTAATAATTTATTTAACTTAATTAATCAAATCATCTTTAACATCCTGTTTTGACTAAAGTGATTTCTAAGATTTATATAATTTCTACGACGCTAACTATTGAATACACGTATATGTAGTAAAGATTCCATTTGCTGTTTATCGCATCGCTTTGTTAAGATCAGATAAATAAAACAGTGCTTTATTTATATTTACATATACATGTAATTAAAAACTTTAACTCTATTTGCATACACCATGAGTTTTACGCCCACTCGACACAAAATATGTCATTTCGGGACTAACATACGGTTTCATTTTATTTCAATAATTCGCTTCGGCGTAGGTGTCTTTAAAGCCCCAATAACACTCTTGTTGTAACTGAAAAATATGTCCCAATCTTCATTCTGGTCAACAAATCGTGTTATGTTAGAATATTCCAATTAAATGATGATATAAATTTCATCTTAACACACCTAATTTAAAAAATTGGAAAAATGCAACCAATTGATTTGAAAAGTCTAACGTAAACCTTTTCAAATGTGACTTGGATTTTAAAATATTTTCGAACTCTCTGGACAAATAAAATAGGTTGTAAAAGATAATTTACAGAACAGGTAGGACATTTAAACATCTAGTACTTAGAATAAGGGTATTATTTATTTTCTGGAGCTACCAAGCCAGCAAGAATGTTATTGTCCCTTTAACAGTTGGAGGAAACCTGGAGGGTCCGGAGAAAACCCACGATGTAGGAGGCGAGTAAAAGAAAATTCATTGAGTTATGTCACATTAACGTAAGACAGATCTCTCTGGCTATATTTACACTTGTCATCTGTAAGCTATGTCTGTGAAATAGTCTTTAAAATCTATGAATTCACCAGTTATTAATGTTTTCAATGATATTACATTATCATTGCGTCAATGCATGTTGTCTTTCCCGACAGAATGACAGAAAGAAGTCAACTTCGGAAGTCAGTGTCAAGACCTAGATTAGCCTGATTTTTAACTTCTATTATGAGGCCTTAAAACCGCATAATATGGGTACTTTTCCTGTCAGGCTATTTCCCGCCCGGTTGAACTGGATACCCTGAACATGTGCAAATTGACGCTGTCGAATGATCGAAAAATAAAGAAAAAAGTCAGTTCGGGACTAATTCTTACATTTCTACAATTCTCTTGCGATTGGTCCATTTTGTCGAACTGAATAACCTCACATCCCGATTCGAATGGAAAAAGGGCTGCTTTATTTATAAATAACCCTCTGCCATGCAGTGATGCAAAAATCAACTTAATGACATAATTTCGGCCAAATCTGAACGGCAAATCTGACAATTGCGCATAGAGTACCCTTCTTGTCGGTTTATTGCAATGCAAAAATTGTGTGCGAGAGAGACAATGAGAGCGAGAAAGGGGAAGAGAAGATGGGGTGGGTAACAAGATGGAGGGGGGGGTAACATCCTCTTGACACAAACTAATTCATTAGCAGTGGGAGGAAGTCAGAGGAGCCGGCAAAAACCCACAAGGTTGGACAGGCGACTCAACTCCTTGTGGTGTACAACCAAGGAATTGAAGCCCCCCCCCCCACACTGTTAGTTAGAAACGAAATAAAGTACTTATAACACACCTGATTGTACCCAGTATACTGGCAAATTAATATATATCTAACAACACGAGCTTATAACACATGAAATGAAATGAAATGGGGCTTAACAGCCGATTGTTCACCTCCGACTGGACTAATGAAGAAGGCATATTACACTTACACAGACTCAAATCTAGAGCGATTTGAGTATATCCATCCACATCTAAAGCCATGTCTTACCTCAAAATGAAATGAAATGAAATGGGTTTAACGCCCTACTTTTCTGCACCTAACCTTGGCTAATGGAAGACAGACCTACACCATACAGTGTGCTATGAGGGAAATTTTGCCCGGGAAGCGGCTACTACTAACTACTACTAATCTGGTTGTTTTAACGTCCGCTTCCACAAAAGTGATATCGCTACAGCCTACTTTTATATCGAATTCCAACTGCCAAGGAATCTTTTACGTGCACAGGGGGTTGGGATGGCCTAGTGGTCTAGAGTGCCGTGCTTCGACCTCTAGCTTGCCGGTCACCTCTGGCTTGCGGCTGTGCATGGTTTCGAGCCCTGGTGTGAGCGTATGTGGCATGGAGATAGGGGCGCCTTCTCAACCTCGTGGGTTTCCGCCGGGCACTCCGGTTTCCTCCCACTGCTAAAGACCCCTACGCGCGAGCGAATTATTGAAATGAAATTAAACGATATGTTAGTCCCGAAATGACCTAGTTTGTGTTGAGTAGACGTTAAACCCCATTCTCTCTCTCTCTCTCTTTTACGTGCACGCCAACGTGTACACACACGGGACCTCGGTTTTTCGTCCCTCCCGAACGACTAGACAGCTGTCCCTGTCAGGCCCTCTGTTCTCCAACACTGACAAGAGGAAACCACTCCAGAAAATCGAGAGGAACTTTCTAGGCCCATTCATCTCGAGAGTGAATGAGTTATGGGGCATATTTTACGTCGGTTATATATTAAATATAACCATGAACATCAAAGACGATGATTTTTTATACGTGTAGCACTGCAGCCACGAAGATCATTCCTTTCGCACTCAGGCAATCCCAAATAATGGTGGGTTTTCAATTAAACGGTCAACACATAGTTGTTTTGTACGCGTACTACAAACAATAGGTGTAGGTTATGGGTTATTTTGTACGCTTATTACATATATAAGGTTTAAATAATCGATTTTACATCCTGTTCATGATGGGAGGTAAGATAGATTCACGAGGTATAGTCATGGTCCATGAAAAAACTGTCTTGATAGTCATACCATAAAGATTGCAATAATAAGTCTCGGTTATCAACATACATATTATTTATATAACATAGGTCTACAACCTTGTAATATCTTAGAATTATCGCTGTACCTTCTATTTTAGTAAATATCCCCTATGAATTTCTCCGGCCTCGTTGTTTTTAAAACAGATATCAAATCGTGATTTTGCTGTAGGTTTTTTTTTTAAAGTCTACAATGAATTTTTGTCCTGGTGATAATAGCTCAAGAATCTTGCTCTTATCGATAAGTTGGCATCAGTGGTGAAATATAACACACAGCGATAAACATAAAATACATAAAAGGCATTGGATAGGTGAGCCAAGTTAATTAAGAACCTTTCATGAAATATTCATTATATTGCCCCAAGCTTTAAATTAAATCAACTATAAAGAGAACAAAAAAGATGTTAGAGCACGGCAACGTCCACAATTAGCAAGTTATCTGCCAAACCGCAAGACAAATCGACACGAAAGAAATCCAACAAAAATCACCGAATAAAAGATTAGAAACGAAGCATGCCATTGGTTAATTGAGCATTGATATCGCCTAATTAAAGTCCGGAGTTGGAATCGTTCTCTGGTACATTTACATGTTTTTCACATTTCGAGATAAAAAAAAATCGACACAAATTACAAACTCGAGTGAAAAAATCGACACAAAGTATAAACCAATAATCGCCATTCCGTAGATAAATTGAAAAATAAAAATGAGATACGAGTCAATAAGAATCAATGGGCTCATCAGCCTATTCAATATGATCGCCATGAATGTAATAACACTAACGCAAGCGACATAAAATTTCTGAACGATAAATGTACTGATTTAGATTTGCATTACAGATACATGTGTAAAGAGTTTCAGCAACGTGTTTACTTCTCACAAAAATGGTGAGCCATTAATGCAACCAAATGAATAATTTCAAGTTCTATTCATGGTTAACTGCCATTATGCGAGTCCAGATGAACTCCTGTACAGCCTGGCCATTGCGCGATCTTTAAAATAGCACTTTATATTCCCGTTAATGTGCAAATTCACAGTTGGATTCAAAGATTATTTTTATTTGTAAAAGGTCTACATTTTAACGTATTACAAAAACAGCCTTTGTTCGCAACATAATATTAAAGGGACAATCCCGATAAGAACAGAGTCTAAAAAATTAAAGTCCGAGCATTTACGAGATTTATGGACCAAAATATAGAGACATGGTGTATTTACCTTGGCTCAAAGTTTAAGCTCAAAATATTGAGTCGTTTTGACGTTAATGTCAACACTGCTTATCCGGACACGTAACCCTTTTAAGATTTCGGGTCAATTTTTTGATTGGGTGACCTAATAATCGATTCCCGTTTCTGGAGAGGTCTATACAGTGAATGACCCATGTACTGTACTTGATAACAAAAGGTAAATTTCACCTACATATCATTTTTTTAGAAAAAAAGTCTGGTTTTATCCAGATACTGTATAATACAACAATCTCCGTTTCCAGATGAAAACTGTCAGGTTTAAGTTATTTACAAGCATATCACAAATATCGGGTTAGTTGGTCGGCCTTAGGTAATGGGATATAAGGGATTTTAACACAAAATTAAGCAGTTTTATTCCCCAATAAGTTACTGGGATTGACCCTTTAATCAAATAACTGCAGTTCATTTTTTAATAAACAACCCTGATAATAGGTAGAGAAACGATTTGAAATGTATTTCCAAACTGAAAGAATAACTGTATCTACAATCTGCAGTACATTAAGATTGTGTAAGATTTGAATCAGCATTCATTTACTTCCGATAGTCTCAACAACACGGTGAAACAAATAATGCTATATGTAGTCCTCTGGGGCCGAAGCAAAATAAGGCAGAAGCCATTGATAATGCGTTTTGTTATATACAAGAGAGGATAATCGTGACAACTTTGACACTCGCCTGGCATAAGTAGATCCAAGTAAAAAGAAACAAATAATAAATAATTACAACAAATCAAAAATGTTTACGTCTACTCGTAATACACGTTGGATAGCTGAAAGTTTCCTTTACCTAGCAGGTCATTTTATGAAGAAGAGTGAACCAACATACTAAATCAATTCTCGACAGGGATTCAAAGATATACCTAACTGGCGCGCTTCCATTAGAGTCAGTGTTTGTACCGGTACCACAGGGAATGTGTAACAATATACATGTAGTTTGGTGATTTATGCCATCTACATGAGCAATTGCATTATATTTGAAAACACCGTTAATTTGTTTCTAGATACTGTGGGTATAAGAGGATGCGTGGTCTGAAGTCTAGGCTAAGTTGTTGTGATACAAAGCCCCCCCCCCTCGCGCGCGTGTGTGTGTGTGGGGGGATTACCTTTACGTCTTTGTGATTGACCAGATCTGTGATTGATCTATTCGTGCGTGTCAGTGGGGTATCAGGTAGATTCCTTAGATATCTTATAGATTATTTAGGGGCTAGTCACACAGTGGGGTGTTTAGGAGTCATCGTTGAGGTTCAGGGGACACCATCTCGATTCAGTAGAACCTGTTAATGTAAACTCACACTAGTGGGATTGTCTGCGATATCACTTCTGTGGAAGCGGACGTTAAAACACCAGGTAGTAGTTGATAGATAGACATGTTAATTTTTAGTATTGTAATCTGCCACCATGTTAAGATGTTAAAGAAACTGTTGCACTGTTATTCCCGAAACCATATAGTTAGCAGCTGAAATACGTACACAACAAGTGAAGTCCTAGAGTAAAGAATTGCAATCACATTTGAGCCAGAGACAACCTAGACGATCACTGGCTAAGAAGATGTAAACGATTTAATGGCATCGCTTCAGACATCCGCCCGACGACGTTTATTGCTACAACTGAGGCTCTCGGTACCGGTCCCAAATACTGCCAGTGTTAAAAATAAAATGTTGTATTTCTCATAATTATTCTGCTACCCTCCATTCGCCACTACAACAATATTCTCTGTCGTCCAGGTTCTGGGATGTCTCCGCCCCCCTTCCCGATAGTGTTTTATAATCTAATGATGGATGACCGACCGGAGTGGAAGATGAAAACAACTAGTAAGCCTCCTCGCCCAGTTGTGTCTCGGTCAGTGTCAGTACCATGGTACCAGGGTTTCTAAAACAACAGAACTTAGCAAACACTGATTAGAAAGTATGCACATGACACCAATCCGAACCGGGTATCGACACAATCCGCGATATCGATGCCGAAATGTAGTACAATTGGCACTCAAGTGAATTCTTTAAATCTACCGAGTCAATTTGGTAGAAGCGAGTAATAGCAAGTAAACCACGTGAGATGAAGAGTTACAACCTTGTATATTACTAAATTTGTTACTCTAAATAATAAATAATACAGTTATAGCCAGACCTGTGGATTATTTTCAGCTACTTCCTTTATTAATAAATTACAGATTTATACTCAATATTTTGTTATGGCATCTTGATAGTGTTATTTGACATCAAAGCCGTTTTGAGATAGCATCCGGCCAATAGCACGTTGCCAGCTGAATATCATGAATTCTTGGTGTATACGAGCCACTGTCACGACATCGTGTCCGTACAATATCATCAACCCAATCTTTTCGAAAGCGTATATATAGCTTTGTTCTAACCCATACCTGATGTCCCATGTCTCCCCAGCGAAGCATAGAAACGACGTGTCAATTTGAAATGTGTTATGATATATGGTTAGGATATCATTGGCATCATCGTACGATGAAACTGTTCTTGGACGTATGTACTGCTATTTGACAATTATATTTTGCCGAGCCAGCCTGGGCAAAACACATTGCATTGCCAATAAAACTATTCACGCTATAACTACATTAGTAATAGAAAAAAAGCTGAAATTAAATGATATTATTGTTGGTCCCATGTGTGATGAAGCAATATAATAAATCAAATATTAAATACAGAACTCTACTGAGACCATCATCATTGTAAAAAAAAGCTATTCTAATCGATATGAGCGGTTTCAATGAGCTTTACCATGCATCACTTGTCTAGTCGTGTTCAGTTAAAAGAGTATCAAATATGACTTTTATACGTATTTCTACCAATTGTAACAACATTACTATATTGGATTCCGAACAATAAGTTTATATTAATAACACAATTGAGGAATTCAACAAAGAGGTGTATTAAAGTATAAGGTCATATACTTTTTAGCAAGTGAATATGAACTAATAACAATATCCAAAGTCTTGATGACAAAAGCTAATCTGGATAAATGAGATGTGTATTAGCTTGAACATGAGTGTACTTTGTTTATGGTTTTTATAGGCGCGTTATGTTCATGTCAAATTGCAATATGTCTTTATTCTCAAGGAGAGGGAATTCGTTGTTGCATTCTAATTAGGCATTGGCCTCAATAACCCTCATTAACTTTTGTATTCGACGAAATCCTTTTCGGTGAAAATTGAAAACTCTGTCTCGAGCAATTTATAGAGTCGAACAAATTTCTATATTGTAGTTCATTCTAGTGCGCCATGACTATTTGGTGATATTATTTTAAAAATGAATTAAGTTGTACTTATGGCTTGTCTTCTCCAATAGAACTTCATGGTGTCCAACAACAGTATATATATATATATACACCTTCTTTAAAGCATACATGAATCAGAACAGAGGGCATCTTGGGGATTTTTTTTCTCTGACACCGATCATCACAAAAAAAAACTCCACAGAAAACGATTACACGTCAAGACAATTTCAGAAACAATGTCACCTCTCCAGGCCAATGTCACCTCTCTATATTTCAATGGATATTTTTAGCTACTTCCTGTTTTAAGGTCAATACAATTTTCTGAGATAAAATCTGCAAAATGACAGAACCACACCTACACGATCCTTACGTTTAAGGGGGGTAAAATTATGTCTCATGAAGGGTGTAGTTATCAGATATTTGGTATTTGCTGGCCATTGAAACACATGAGGATATAAAGCAACTTATTTGGTTTCTGGTGACAAGTTTTAATTGGGTGTGTTGTAAAACTAAGCTGTCGTTAATCACTGGACGCACTATATACTTTATTATCATTTGTTCGTAGTAGTAGGTTATATTAAAGTGCAACAATTCTTTACACCATGCCTCATGCACGGCGTCTGTCACTCCTTGGTTGATAAAGAAGGTATAGGACAAATTTGAAAACAGATCCTTGCTTCTCATGCACGTGTTTAAATCTAGCTAAATACCAGTAGGTCATGGATATATATAAATCAGTCTATCCAGATCTCCCAACATTAATGATTTTGTCTGTGAACAGGGGTATCAGTACCCTGCCATTTTGTAGGTAATTAGGTTTTAACATTATTTGGAGTAAAGAATGCTATATACTTGTAGACAAGACTATGTATTTTAAAGACTAGACAAATTGGATGTTATTCATGTCAAAAAAATCATTTAAACTCTAACCGACCCGATATACAAGAAGACGTGGTTCGATTAATAAGGTTGATTACGTCAACATCCTTGTGACAAAGGAAATCAGATGCATGCTGGTCGGCACGGGTATATCAACGTCTTCGGTACAGAGGTTAAATGTGTGTGCTAACTTATATGTGCTGACTGGCTTGGGATAGATTTATAAACTTCTGTTGCCGAATCGTCCGTGGTCAAAAATGTTAAATGTTGCTAATGATCCAATATATAACCATTTGCTGTCGAAACATCAGTGGCGGCGCCAGTCGTCGGTGGTTGGAGGGGCAAAGCTGGGGCAAAGTCCAAGGTTAAGGGGGCAAAGGCACGAGTTTCAACTAGGAGTGGGGTGGGCTCCCCCAGAAAAATTTGCAAAACAGGCTGCCGGAAATGCAGCCTGGCAGTATTTCAGGCAATGATCGTTGAGGTAAAGTGTCAAACGAAGGGACTTGCGTACCTCGACGAATCCCACCCACGAGCGCCAATGGAGGGTGTATTTATGGAAATTTTGAAAAAATAGACTGTCGGAAATGCTGTTTATCATACCGTACGTCGCCTGATCATCCGATCAGAGACCAAAATGGCAAACGAACGGTCTTGCGAACCTCAACGAAGTACCTTTGTGACCGCCAAAGGAGCGAGTCCTTTTGAAAAATAGACTGTTGGAAATGCTGCCTGACAGTATTCAGGCACCGATCGTAGAGATAAATAGAGCTGATCGGATGTCGTCTGTGGCCTGATCACTAGTATTTCCGACCCCAGAGAGGAAAGTGTCAAATGAAACTCAACGTAGTCCCCAATAATTTGAAAAGTAGACTGCCAGAAATGCAGTCTGGCAGTATTTCAGGCATTGATCGTCAAGATAAATAGCAGAGACGGATTCAAGGGGGGGGGGGGGCCTTTTACACTACTGAAAGTGCATTTTCTCAGCCCCAAATATGTCCGTTCCGAACGTTTATTTAGACGAAAATATCAGCCAAATAGCTCTTGGAATGGCTACAGATGCAAGGAAATGACGGATAATAATCTTAGGTGATGCCCCCACCCCCTCAGCGGCGTGCCCCGTCTCCGCGGTCAGTGTCCTCTGATATAGAGCTTAACGGATACCGCGTGTCTCCAGAGAAGAAAGTGTCGACTGGGCGGAGTAAGAGTGACTCAAAGTGAATGAATATTATTTTCGCCACTATATCTTGTAAAATAGACTGTCCAGAATGCAGCCAGGTAGCATTTCAGACAATGGTCGTTGAGATAAATAGAGCTGGCCAGATCACATTTTTTTCTAAAAATTATTGGGGGGGGGGGACAAACAGAGGGCAGGCCAGATTTTTGGGGGTGCAAATGCCCCCCCCCCCCCCCTTGGCGCCGCCACAGAATAGGATTTATAAACCTTTGATGTCGAAGCGTCGGTTGCCAGCAGATAGAAGTGATAATAAAGGTCAGAATTATAAATCTTTGTTATTGAGAGAGAGAGAGAGAGAGAGAAGAGAGAGAGAGAGAGAGAGAGAGAGAGAGAGAGAGGAGGATGTTAACGTCCACTCGACACAAACATAGTCATTTCGGGACTAACAAATGGTTTAATTTTATTTCAATAATTCGCTTGTGGGAGGAAACCGGAGGATTCAGAGAAAGCCCACGAAGTTGGACAGGCGACTCTACTCTCGTCACGTACAATCGGGGATTCGAATCCACACCAGTTGACTCGATGACGGGCTTTTTAATACAGCGTGCACGTGCTAACCATTCGAACATCCCCTCTCAACAGACACACTTTCCGGGAAAAGATTTCCCTCATAACACATCGAAGGCCTTTTCCGTCTTACATTTAGTTAATTTTTCCCCACCAGTTATTTACAGTACTGTGGACATCTTTTACACATTTTGGAACATCTCCTTTCTCGGGGCATAAAGTCCGTTTCTACCTAGGATGATATCGCAGACAAGTTTGGAACCCCGATTGATTGATTTATCAATTTTTATTTAGTTTTCTTTTCTTACCAGTACAGTCGAAGTAATGCATGGTACTTGTTTTTTTTGTTGACATCTCTTACTCGTTTGGAACCCTGATTGATTGATTCATCAAAATGTCAAGAGCATTCGCTCTTTAATTAAGTTACTCAATATCTCCACCTACAGTAGGCGTACTATAACACGGGATGTCTTAGTTATCAGAAACCAGGATGTCAAACTTCTTTTTTCTTCCATAAAAACGAGATTAGCAGATGATCGTTATATCTTTAGGGGAATAACTTGTATGTTGATGATAGTCATTTAACATGAACTTGACAGACAATCGTAGAGAAAGACAAGTAATATCTTTAACATCCCCTGGGATATTAGGTTAACCATTAAGTCGTATATTGGCGGACCACATCGCAACTTACGACTTGCATAAATATAGCTTGTGTTTTAAAAATAGGTTGATTCCACGTTCTAAATCAAGGTAATGTGCCAGATATGTAAATGAGAAGACCAGCAGTCTGTATCGATTAAAACTGTCAAACGTACGAAAGTGTGGAAGAGAAATATTTGTTTACGTAAGGATCGCAACTTACGACTTGCATAAATGTAGCTTGTTTGTAAAAGTGGGTGGTTTCGTTCTAAATGAAGGTAATGCGCGTCAGATATGTAAAATGAGACTCCAATCAGCCAGTATCGATTAAAACTTTCAAACGTGCGTAAGTGCGGAAAGAAAACTCAAAATAAGCATGAGCAATAATATGTGGGCCCTTGAGATTTAGGATTATCATCAGCATCCCAATGAACACGCCCTTAATAAACAACATCTTATTCAACCAACACTAATTAATGATGTAATCTGGTGTAATCTCCTTCGAATCATTACTTCAAAATATTTGTATAAAACTTCGCTTGTCTTATATTAATCATGACCTTTTCATGGAAACATTTAAGTGTTTCGGTTTTATTCTTTTAAATCGATTCCTGGAAGCTAAGTAAAATGTACCAAGTGGTTTTGGTGTAAACACATTACGTTAAATGGGGCGAGACGGACAGTAGTCTAGTGGTTAGCCTGTTATTCAATATCAGTCACCTTCAACGAATCCGGTTTCTACTTCGTGAACATCGAAAGAAGTTACCAGTTAGTTCAAATTGGTATGATGAACATTTGTTTGGGATTCGGTTACCGTCTTGTTATCAGAACACTTTGGTCATTTTGATACCAATATGCTCTTAGATTTCTGCTATGGTTACCTGTGCATATCTCAGAAGTAAATTTTGCCCAGACATTTGCTTGCAATCAACTCACAACATGTCTTTAGATATGGCCTCGTAAAATACAAGACCGCTTATCAGCAATTGTACGCGCAATAACACAACTGCCTTTGCGATTTGTAGCAACCAAATTATCCATTCCACGTGTCTTGAATTTAATTCTGGTATGTTTAACGTCCTAATAAAGACGGGCATACATCATAGAGTGTGCTACGAGGGAAATTTTGTCCGAAAAGCGACACTATGGCCTACTCTTACACCGAATTCCAGCTGCCAAGAGATCTTTTACGTACACGCCTATGTATATACGGGACAACGTTTTTTTCGTCATATACGAACGATAAGACAGCAGTCCTCCTCATGCCCTCCGCCCTGCACCCCTCACAAGGGGAAACCACGTAGGAAAATCCCGATGAATTTTCTCGGCCAATGCAGTGATCGAAATTTTTAAAAATATGTTTATATATTATACAATCAAATATCTCAACTAATGACAAAATCTAAAAGCTATAAAAATTTAATAAAGTTTTGCCTCAAGGTATCAAAGGTAAATATAGATTGCTGTATTTTAGACTGTCCCACATTGTTATATACGATAACATGCCTGCTAATCAGGGCCGTATGTAGGATTTTAAAAGTGGAAGTGCAAGGAGTGCAGCAGAGTGGTGGGGCGCCATAGCCTCCACGTAAGTGATATAAGAAAGTTGCGATCAGGGCAAACGAAACGATTGGAGCCCTTAAAACCGACTGATATGTGCCTTAAGAGCATAACTGTGTGATCATGATCAAGTGTCAAGTTATTTTTGGATAGGGGTGGGGGCGTCATTTCTCGGGGCGCCTTATTTTTCTAAGGGTGCACCCACGCTAGATACGGCGCAGCTGCTAATTATCAACCTCTTTCGATGCATTATTATTTGTAGGAAGATATCCTGAACGTAGATCCTGAAACACATGCACTAGCCCGAACAAAAGTCCAGTATAGTTTACATAGAAGGCATCTCCCTCTGAGAAATATTTAGCCACGGCTTCACCTTTTATAAGCTTGCCCGAATTGTAAAAGTAGGTAATTATTCATCGAGCTGTAATGGCAGCGGCTGTTCAAATTAAAAAAAGAGTATTTATCATAATCAATAAAATATTAACAACAAAAGAATTGTTGTAATCATTAAATAGATATATTATAGTGAATAATATATCTATCATTTATTTATACACTCAAAATTAGACTTTTAGATGAATTGGATTGGTTGGTGGTTGATTTTTGTTATATTTTATAACTAATATACACTTTTATAAAAGGTTGTAATATTCCCAATACAACTATTAGAGTTTGTTATTTTTGCAGTGGTTTACCTAGGATTTGGATTACTGTAAAACATCGATGGATCTTGCAATAATATTTGTTAGCATGCAATGCATTGGGTATTGCAGGAGTAATTAGGTTTAATATAACCATAGAACCAATGCAAAAATTTGATCATATCTTCCGGGATTCAAATTTCATAGTATTAAAAGTTTGCAAGATGTTCAGAATCCGCGAAATGATGATTAACGCCGTTAAGGATTAGCTAATTTAATTCAGGAAACAAAAAGTATGCCAAAAAAACAAAACAACCCCCCCCCAAAAAAAACCATCATACCTAACTGCAAAGCTTCAATGGTGTTACTAAAAATAAATATTACTTTGCTAATTATTAGTTAGATCATTAGTATAACTTGGTTTAATTAATACATCATAAGACAAGAAGACAGTAGGTCAAGTAGGTAGTCTTTTATGATCACGATCAGTAAGTATCATAGATGATATACCACGCATCTGGTTTTAATACATTAATAATACATGAAAGAAGAATTTCAAACGATAGCTGTTTACCTATAGTGAATAGACAAAATTAGCGTCGTTAATGTCCAGACTTAAGAAAATTAAATGTAACATAAATATAAATTAAGCATTTTATTTTTTTTATCTGCGGTGTGTGCATGAAAAGGTTAGGCATGCTTTTATAAGGTGTGAAAATGCTTAGTATATATCAAGCTTTGGTGGCTATATCTCTTCCGATGGTAATTTTTAAAATTCTGCTCTCACTTCAAGCCTGCTCTTGAAGTATCTTAAATCACACACTTTAAGACACCTTGGAGATTAGTCTTATAGTCGAGATGTCTAAGAGAGATGAAAGAAATATGGGCTTCTGATGATATTCCTACACTTAACCAGGTATGATGATCTACTTTTAATCTCAGATTATAGACCAGAAACGTCAAGCATATTTGGCAAATCATTTATTCAGCTTTTTTCTACAAATGACGTTCAGGTTATATAACGAGAAATTAACGTCACTGGAATAATCAAAATTCGTAGGTGTTCATTCCTTGTTCAAAGATTTTCAACATAAAAATGCAGATCAAACAATTCGTTCCATTTTATGTTTCTGGACTCAATAGTTGAAATTACATAGCAATTTGTCATTCTCGGGTACGTCACTTACACATGACTGGCCCCACTGATATTTTAGCTCAGTTTTTGCTCTCACGGAAGACTGTCATTCTGTTGTCTTCATAAAAAAATACGTCCTAGTTTCTACATCAACTGAAATAATGAAGACGGACATACACATTACAGTGTGTCATGAGGGAAATTTTACGAGCACGCCAAAGTGTGCCCCGGGCCTTGGTTTTTCTTCGCATCCGAGCGACTAGACGCCGTTCCTTGTCAGGCCTTTCCTGGTGCACCATTGTCATGGGGAAACTACGGTGGGGAACCAGGGGGGATTTTATCGGTCGACACCACGTTCGACCCCGGGACCTCCCGATTTGCTAGCCAGTGCCTTACTCACTGAGCTACCGTGGATCCCGTGGATCTATTGGTTCCGTGGTATATAGCAATTCAATATCGAAATTACTAAATATCCACACTATCGGCATCTACCCGCTACAACTTATATCTCGGAAACTAACCAATCCCAGTACCGCCGACGGTGTATTTGTAAAAGTAATTAATACTAGGTCGGGGTCGATCTCTTTGAGTATTTGAAAACGATAAATTTAGGAGTCAGACCAGAACTGTATATATTGACCAATGGCGAGTGCATGGTCGGTTTTAAACCAGGTTTTTGTCTTCATGGTGGTCATTGATCAATGTGCAGACAGATTGATTGAGAGATCACAGTGTCGTATCACCACGAACCGTTTCATTGATTTAAAACGATAGCATGGCAGGTTTATCATAGAGAACATCGCTGACGACCGAGAATGCTGACATTACTTCTACAGATGCCATCAACGGAAATAGTGACATGCTTCAATCAGTGCCATCCTCTAGTTCAACGTTATTTTCAAAACAATCCATTTAGAGAAGTATCGTCCTCTAGATCAAATCTTTTCAATGAAGGCCCTTTAAAAGAATGGAATTTTCTAACCTTGTTACACCTTGTTAGTAGGTAATAAGGACGGATGGTCGGATCTAGTTGTTCGGATGGCACGAAATGTGTGTGTTGTAAAGATCCCCTGAACATTGCAACTCGAAATAAAAGGTCGTGGCACAAGTAATGTCCGTCTTCATTATTCCATAATCTTTAAGTGGCATTTAGCGATTGACAAACACATTACAGAACAGGATTTTTTATTGGAAACAATCACTGGTTTTATTGTAAAAGCACGACGTTTCCACGGGTACCCAGTGATTGTTTGCCATCAAAATTGTGTTTTGTTATTAATTAGTACAGTTGATACAGGAAAGTGAGTCTTCGAAGCCAATTTCTTTTCATTTTCGAAACTTCAAATGTGATTACATACTAAAGCCCCAATACTAACATAACAATTATAGCGGTTTTACCCGGTCTTATAACACAAACAAGAAAAAGGATTATTGCCGACAACCAAGTCGAACCACAACACAAATTGCCTGTTATAATTAGTGCAATCATAACACCCATGGCAATGAATTGTTCCGTGAGGCGTTCTCTAGAAATAACAATTGTTCAAGAACAAAGTAAATAACATGCAGCATAATATGGTTTATTTTATTCCGCGCATTCTTAAGTTCGGTTTCTAAGGAATTTAGTCAAGGATACGTAATGCGAATTCTCAGTTAGGAAAACAATTTCTATGCCCAGAGAAAGAGAAGATTAGGATAATATACTGGTGGACAATTCTATCAACGCTAACCATTGTGGTATAGTGGAGGGTATCTTGAATTTGAATAGAGATCAACACGAAAATGTGACACAATGCACGATTATGTTACTGGCTATGCGAGTCTATTTTAAATCCCAGTTATAATTCTGCAATTATTAGAAACATTATCCTTGCTAAGGATAATTATGCCTGTTTTATAATTTAATTAACCTGACGCCCATAAATACCATAATTAGAGGACATTGGGTTAGGAATATAATGAAGCATCCAGATGACGGATATTAAAATTGTTGATAAAGAACGAGACTATCATATTATTATAACTCAACGAATAATTACAATTTGCTTTGGTGTCCCTAATTAAATCACAGACTTTGTTTGCGTAGTTATTACAAATTATTACAAATTTAATGTCCATTACATTATACATGATATTGTGGAATGTTGATTTATATTCACATATGAAGGAGTAATTTTTAAAATTGAATAGAATGACACTTTCGAACACAGCGTTTAATCTGTCTGGCGTCAAAAGAGAGGGCGGGTCATCTTCTCCCTTCCTCACAATTAAATTATACTAAAACAAAAGGTCTGACTGGCTAAGTGATGTTTACTATCATCAATGCAGATAGAAAAAACGCATGAAAAAAAGAATCCATGTATGACAGTTCATCTGGCTTGCATAACAAAGTGTTCCTCCCTACTCTTTGCACAACTAGTAAAGATATTATATATAACATTATTAATGGAATTTTCAGAGGGATATTGAAAATAGCTCACACCTGATGTATTACCAACTTATTTGAGAAGTTCACATTATATTCAAAGTATTGATAAAATATTTAATAGCTTTCCAGTTTGGTCAAGTGAGTTCGATAAGGTCTACGTCACATGATTATGTAAGAACGAATAAATCACTAAGCTAATAGCTTGATCCAATTTATCAATGCATATTTTTGCTCCGTTTATATATTATTTCCTTCGTATTTAGTTGGGATGTTCGTGTCTTTAAGGAAGAAAAGGCAGGGAAGGAATATTGAAGAAACGCAGAATTAAAGATATCAACCCAGAAAACCCTTTTTGAAGGTTTAAGGACACACAATTACAAAATGTATGCCATGCATCAGTTGCTTAAAGACGAAACGGCACATTGTATGCACCCTTTAATTGTACGTGTATCCATAATTTTGTACTTTGTACCAATCAAGAATAGTTTGTACAAATTTCTTTTTTTTTTTTAAAATTTATTATCCTTTTTTTATAAACACGTTAGTGTTGAAAGCGAAGACGTTAAATCACATAATTCATTTATGTCATTTCATATCATATAATATATGCCCCGCACTTGACGTCATAGAAACAAATGTGGCATTATTGTAATACAAATAGTAATAATAATACATATCTATCTCCTTTCACAAAGGGCAAAAATGCGAAGCTGGTTCAAGATTTATATGGGTTTTATTGTGTTTGAAAAAACGGTTGAAATTGGAATGACTGTTTTAGGGGAGTATAATTAATGGAAACATATTTACTATGGCAATAAAGCCATAAAATACTGATACTGCAAAAAAAGAGCATAATGAGTTTCAAAAGATTGAAAATTGCAAAACAGAAAAGAAACTATGCACCTGACACATGAGGGCTTAAAGGTCATTTTTATAAATCCATATAATTGGTGAACGCGATGGGTAATTTGAGATAAAAGAGAGAGAGAAAGAGGGAGAGGGGGTGGGGTAACATCCACTTGACACTACTAGGTCAAGGAGAAGCATGCTTCAATTTTATTTCGTTACTAGGGGGTCTTTAACAGTGGGCGGAAACCGGAGACCCACAGAAAACCCACAGGTTGGACAGGCGACCCTATTCCTTGTCACGTACAAACGGGAAATTAAAACCATACCACTTGACTCAGTGACAGACCTGATACAACGCCCACGCGGTAACCATTTGATCACACCCCGTTGTTTTCAAGGAAGACTTTGTATACTGTGCAGCAGAACATGGTCTGGACATTAATTGGGATAATGCATCACGTTAACAAAATTTGGCTTACCTCCGAAATCACGGCTAATCTCCTCCCTCAGTATCTCGGAAATGTCCCTCTTAGCATCAAGCCTGAAGTAATCCTGTGTGATTTTAGGTGATACCGAGTCAAGATCATAATGCACAGCTTCGATGGCCAAATGACACAGGCCGTTAATGATGTAATCCTGGCCTGTTTTGGAGTATAACAACTTGATTTTTTGCCATTTATAATACTTCAACATCGCGTAGAAGAAATCCGACATGGAGCGAAAATTGAAAGGTCCCACCCGAGTAAGAAGTTGGTATGTCGAGTTTCTGTAGACGGAAAAATCCCTGGCCATGGCACCACCGGATATTAAGGGGATGTTCCAGAAGCCCACCTGTCGAGCCACAGGTGCCACGGCAAAATCACACACCGGTCCAAAAAACACATCCACTTCGCGTTTAATATAGAAATGTATAGCCTTGTTAATACCCTCGGCAATATTACACATGGAGTCATTAAATCGCACAACAAAGTTATAGTAATTCTTTAATATTGTCTTACCTTGGTTTAACTTATCTATGGCTAAATTTATCGCGGGCTGGATATGTCTGATGGAAAATAATCGCGAGTCATCCGAGGGTAACAAAACTGCAATTTTGACATCCACTGGTTTTGTAGATGTGCATGAGAAATAAAACAGTTGGATGAGAAAAAGTAAGACGGTCAATCCCATCGAAGCCATTGTATAGTTTTAAAGCAATACTAACCA
The DNA here is from genome assembly GCA_948474765.1 of Patella depressa. NCBI lineage: Eukaryota > Metazoa > Mollusca > Gastropoda > Patellidae > Patella > Patella depressa. Next base: position 36,225,575 of record OX419721.1, read on the forward strand.
ACCAAACTCTTCTTGGTCGATAGTGTTTTCAACTATAGTATAGGAGATAAACTTGGAAGAGAACGCGTGTCCATCTCGCGTCACGCAGCTATCTCCCATAAAATTCGTTCGCTTTTATGTCAGTTATTATACCACGTGACGAGAATAAGAATGTGCATTCATTGATAAAATTGAAAGTAGTAAGGTAGATGTTTACGTTTAAGAAATATGTTTAAGTCTATCATATTGTGACAATGAGTTGTTTTGTGAGAATATTAGTTGGTTTATTAAGAGACTTTTCGTATTAAGTATCTTTTATCTTTAAAAACTGTTATTATTCTTTTAATTTTTAGATTCGGTTATCTTTTCCACACCTGTATCTGTTGGCACAAAAAGCTACGTAATACTTTCTTCGGTATATTCCATTATGTGTGAACATCTGGAATCAAGAAACTGTCAAAACAACGCGTGGTGCTAGACATTATTAGAATTAGAATGTTTATTTTAGGATGCTAGACTTTCAAGATACCGCTGTGAATTTTGAGAATATAAATCGTGTAATAAGAGGGTCAAGGCGTACGACTGGGTGCGCTATGGCAATAATTCCACAAATAAGGACATAATGTTAGGAACTCTTTGACCGTACCCAGTGACCTTCATCTACCTTTGTTTAATAAAAGTGTTCAATTTTAAGCATGGTTGTGTGGTGTCTCTTTGGCGGGGGGTGGGGGTAGCGTTCAGTCGATAAACACTAGGTCATTTCGGGACTAACATATGGTTTTAATTTTATTTTAATAATTCGCGTGCGCGTACGGGTTTTTAGCAGTGGAAGAAAACCGTGGGACCCGGAGCAAACCCACGAGGTTGGACAGGCGCCCATATTCCTTGTCTTAGACGATTGCCATAAATCATAAGTGCAACATCTTGTAGAGGAACTCAGTAGGAATACCCGAAACGAGAAATAGGATTATTTTATGCATAACAGGTCTTTAATTTTCGGTTCTTGAATATGCTTTTGTCTTTTATTTTTAGTATACGGATGCGTCAATCACTTGAAGGTCTTACAGCATGACTGTCTAGGCTACTTAGTTCTCGAACCGACAGTTTGATCTACCTTTACAGACAAACGTGGCTTAATTACGGATAATTGATTCGTCAAGTGGCAGAATATCTGGCTGGAGAGCTGTGAATGGTAATAGGCAATATATCATAATATCGTAAACGATCTAGCAATATATCCCAGTCTCTGGACGATACTTGTCAATTCTGTGCTTTATATCCCAGTTTCAAATACAATGGTGTATATCATATAGTTATAGGAAAGAAACATAATAAGTAATCAAAGAGAGAGAGAGAGAGATAGAGAGAGAGAGAGAGGGAGAGAGAGATGAAGTTTAACGTCCACTCGACACACACTAGGTCATTTCTGGACTAACATACGGTTTAATTTTATTTGAATAATTCGCGTGTGCGTAAGGGTCTTAAGCAGTAGGAGGAAATCGGAGGACCCGAAGAAAACCCACGAGATTAGACAGGCGACCACACTCCTTGTCACGTACAATCGTGGATTCGAAACCAATGACTGGCTGTATGGTACAGCGCGCACGTGATAACCATCCGGCCATCGCCCCCCCCCCCTCCTCCAATAAGTAATCCAAAATAATAAAATGACGAGACATTGTAATAATATAAATTAAAATCTCAATAGTAATTAATATAAAGACTCGTAAAACTGTCTAGAACCGCATGACAAAATATGGCGACCATTCAGGGAAGGCGTCTATTCCCGCAAAGTAGATAGATCTCTATGTACAGAATAACACGGTATGACACCGTACTTACCATCCTCGGTTAATATAGATATGGTGGTGGGGGAAACGGATCCGGGGTGTGGGTTGGGGGGTGGCAGGTGGCCGTGCCCCCCCCCCCCCCCCCCCTCATCTCAGCCCCAGTGACATAGTTGATTTTCATTTTCGTTTGCTTTGTTACTGTTGTAGTTCACATATTTGCTCTTTAATAGATGATGTAAACATGATTTTCGCATTGTCTTCGCCCAAGCAACCCAAGGTTGCAACCTATTACCCCTTTCTCTAATGTGTGCCCCCCCCCCTCCTCTCGACAAAATTCTGGATCCGGGCCTGCCATCCTTGATGTTTGTGCTATTTTATATGTTTTCCGCCCTTATAAAAACGAAGGCGAAACGGCTGGTTTATAAACTGGTTTTTTTTTTGGTTGGTTCGTAGTAGACTTTAGCTACAATCAAGGCCAGGGATGAAAATTTGAAATAGTGGAAACCCTATGGATTAACATAGGGTATAGTGAAGTGGAACGAAATGAGTATACCAGGGATATCGAGGATGGGTACTTGCATAGTTAGGAGATTTTCCAGGTTGATTTCTTGTACGGGGGAACTGGTATAAATGTTCCCATTTATTTTGGCAAGGTTTCCGCCGCATGCCGGAGTTTATTCAATGACTTGCACCTGATAGAAACAGTGACGTATGCATAGGTGGGTGGGAGTGCCACATAACATTATTTTCATTTCCACTTTATCCATTTGCCCGGAAATTCAGATTGTCCGACAGTTAAGTACGCCTATGTATGTCCGACTTGATTTGCATAATTGGTCCAGATAAGTGGCATGTTTTTTCCCTGAATTGACCCATTCCAAACAGTGATATAATTGGTTTTAAAACCTTATGATCCCCGGTCATCAAGGAACGTAGAATGACGTCGGTCTCACTAGTTATTGTAATGATCGAAATAATTTGACATGCATGAAACCATCAACATCGATACCAAGAGATTATCTATAGGACATTATTTTCTATTACGCTCTCGTGACTAACAACCAGTGTATCGTCATAACACTCTTTACGATGCCACGAAAAAACATCGTGTCACTTTAATCCACGAGAACAATATTTAAAGGAGCGAAGCCGCTAAAATTTGGGACCTAGAAAAACACAAATGGGTCGCAACGCATATAATATCAATGTATATTAACTGATTTATAGTTGAATGCCCCTGTGTTTTATGGAATTTCAAATCAGTTAGTTGGGTATTGTACATGCTTTTCCGATAAGAAAATGCTGTCACCGTTTGAATGACTTGTGGAATATGTCTAGCTTCGTTCTTCGGGTCCCTTGTAACAATGGCACTGAAACGCATCATGTACACGATTCGTGTACCAATGGTAAAATGTTTATTTTGTCTTAAATATTTGATTTATACAGCCCATCTTTTCCTAGCATCATTGTTGATTTGAATTGACAAATAATCCGTGTTTTCAATGTCACAGACTTTGGATGATACTTTGGATGAGTCAGAGACTTTGCTACTTTAAAATATTACCGGACGAAAATTTAGTGTCCTGCTGATATCTGAACTGTATTTTCTTATGTTTTATAACAGTCGAGACTGTATTTATTATCTTAAAGACATCTTACAAATAGACATAAAAAAATCTCAATTAACTTTTATTGTCAGAGGAAGATCAAATCAGAAATAATACAGTTTTCTTTTTTTATTATTGAGGGCAGGATTCAAATGGTGGAGTATAAATCATTAATAACAAAGTAAAACAGTTTTATTATGGCCTGCCATCATGTTGATGTTTTATTCATTAAATCACCTAGCTCCCGTTGAGCATTTTGGTTATATAAATACATAAACGTCAATAGTATTATTATGGCCCAACCAGAGTTTAATGTAATGCGACAATGAAAAGAAATATTTCTGAGCAGTCAAGGGAAAGGGTTATGTCTGTATGTTTTACTTAATGCAGGGCCTAACTTCGTGGGTTTTCTCCGGGTGCTCAGGTTTCACTGCTAAATACCCTTCCTAATAAGCTAATTACTAATATGGAATTGTGCCACACGCTACTGTAGACGTTAAGCTCTTTCAACTTCCCTCTCCCCAACTCTCTCTCTCTCTCTCTCTCTCTCCAATTTCGGGACGGGAGATGGCCACGCCCAAGCTTCACAGGCTGTTTATTGTGTTCTCTTTCCGGGATAGACTAACAGTGACATATTGTGCTAGGTATTGCTAAAAATTGGTATGGAGCAGTTGTCACGTCTGCAATTACATTACATCAAGGTCTCGTGGTAGCAGTGCATATGGAGTCAATTCTCTAAGCAATAATCTATTTCATTTAAGTATTTCATACTTAAACCTTACAGTCGATACATCAAAGTAGGTTTTATTTTGTCAGGCTATATGAATATTTCAAGTTAGTTATATGTCAAGTAAGAATATGAATTGCCATAACCTTATGTGAAATTATTAGCACATTTGAAGTGGCAGCCGCCTAATTCATTCGGTATAACAACAGCTTGATCGACAGATCTATTAAATTAAGGCAGCTTAATTTCCGGTGTCTCTTGCAATTAAAGAAAACCTTGCTATAAAGAGTCCAATATGTATTTTTTTTATATTATTTCCTCGATCCATTTCCACATCAATGTTTGATAGCGAAAAACTGTTCTTAGAACTTTAAACTTATGTAAAGCGTTGTGTATATCCTGTAAAAAAACATGAAATCGGTCACTGCTGTGGTTACACATATTGTCAAAGTGACACAGATCAGTTTCGTTACTGGGACGGTTTCGGCCAACAATGAAGCCCTTTTCAACTAATATAAAGCAACCACTGCTTGAACGTCAGGATTGCGGTAGACATTCGATCAATTTCGACGACACGATTTACAAAAGGACACATTAAAGAAGTGGCCCGTATTGAATTAGCAGGAAATTGAAAAATGTTCAATAATGTAAGAACAGTGCTTGGAAATTCTCAGTAAATGGCGAAATACATGTAATGACCTCATCATTGCGTCTGTTACTGCTGGGTCTAACAACGGAATGATAAACATCAATTATTAGCTTTGTGAACTCCCTTAACAAATTAAAAGTGGTATCGGATGTTCTAGAAAAGTAAGCAATCACGAGAGCAAGCATCAGCTTGTAATTGTGGCTATGAGTTGAGTGCTACCGCCTGTGTAAATGTTTTTCAAGATTTAAATTTTTAAAAGTGGAAACGTCAAAAATTGAATTGAATAAGAATCATCACTGGCCAGAAAAAAAAAATTATGATTATCTAGAGTGAGCACAGTCGTAACGTCACCCAGTGTGTTAAGTGGAAAGGTCAACATGGCTATCGTTTCTATTGATAGATTCACATTGCTTGAGGAAACCATTTGTATCAATTCTACTTTTCCGGTGCCGAAGCGTAACGTCACATTTTTTTTTCCGAAACCAGTTATAATGAAGTACTACCGACAAAACAACCCATCGACAGGTCCTACGATTATCAACCAGTTCTCGACAAATAGTCAGTAATACGTCTTGCTCTTAATTAAAGCATCTTCGATATCAAATTACGCATAAATCCTCAGATAACTTCATTACCAATCGTTACTGGAATACTCATTATAAAATTGGGGATATATTTATTAACCAGTGGATCTTAATGTCTGACTATATATAGTATTAAATCAGAATAAAATGCTATCCTACTTTTATTAAAAGTACTATTGACTTTGATCCAGTAGTAATGTACGTACTTTATTGTGTTTTTATGGGAACATTTCTTCTATGGCGTTTTTTATATGGTATTCAGTCAAATTGATGATGATGTATTGAACATATGATTAATACAGACATTAACGATATGAAAAAATACATCCAAATTGTCTGTCTTAAAGAGGGATATGTATATAATACACCCAATTTGTCTTAAAGGGAGATGTGTGAATAAAGAGAGAGAGAGAGAGAGAGAGAGAGAGAGAGAGAGAGAGAGAGAGAGAGAGGGGGGTTTAATGTCCACTCGACACAAACTAGGTCATTTTGGGACTAACATATGGTTTCAATTTTATTTCAATAATTCGCTTGCGCGTAGAAGTCTTTAGCAGTGGGAGTAAACCGGAGTGCCCTTAGGAAACCCACGAGGTTGAGAAGGCGCTCACACCAGGGATCGAAACCACAGCCGCAAGCCAGAGGTCAGCTATAGGTCGAGGGGCGGCAATAGTAAAAGATTCGAAGCCCCTATTATGATGCAGTGTCTAAAGTAACCTTTCTTGACCATTTCACCCTCGACACCCAGTTGCTGTGTTCTTTTTTATTCCTCTTGTATATGAATTTGATTGATATTTTACGAATGGACGGCAATCAGATCTCTAGATTATCATTGGAGAGCGTTTCAAGGCATTTACAACACGGAAGAAGGCTTACATAATATATTATGTACATTATTTTCTTAATCTGCCGAATATTGGGTAACATTGTGCAGTGAGATATATTTCTGCTGATTTCGGGCATTTTAAACACAATTTTGCCCAAAACAGCTATTTGTCTTCGAAATATTAAACATCGTAGCATCAAATACAGATCTCAAACAATTCATCTAAGTAACTAGTTGAGTAGACCAGCAAACAAAACGTCTGAGAAATCGATTATCAATACACAGGACAAATTTAGTAACGATTATTGACAAAAGTAACAATGGCCCTTTTTGTCCTAGCTAAATAATCCAAGTCATAACATAATAACTAAATTAGACCTTCAATGCCCTTAAGGAAAAAATCCTCTCCAATCAAAGCGTTAGTGTAAGTCATTAATTTCAAACATAAAGTATTTTATTTCCGGGTTTAGATTTCGCTAATAGATGACGCTTAATACATTTTGAGTATAATTAGTAGACGATTCTAATCTAAGGGTAAACATAGACATTTATAGCATACACTACAAACCTCACAAAAGCCTTGTGGCTCAAAGCCTGAAGGAAACCCATTTCTATTCACGAGTAACATTGTCAACATGGTATCTAACTTTGGACGTTTTTCTGCAATCTCGTTGTCAGTGGTGCAGAACAGATGGTCCCGTGTACACATTAGTGTGCACGTAAAAGAAGCCTGACAGTTGAAATTCGATTAAGGGTGGACCGTGGCAGACTTAAGTTGAGAATTTACTCAACTTTCAATCACTGTTTATAAGAGATATTTTTGATCCAAAAACACAAAACTTTGCAAATAGTCTCTTATTACGGAATTTGATACATTTAAACAACAAAAGTTTTAGAAGGGGCTATATTTTAACTACAACAAGGCGAACAATTTTGAGTAAATTTTTTACTGAAGTCTGAGAATGCTTTGTGAACTCGGGACCAGATCTAAAAGTTGCTGGAGGAACCATCACAACTAACTAGACAAGATTCAGGAATATACTGGACATACTGTAGTATGTTCGTAATATTGCATGGCGTGAGCTATTCTGTGACTTCGTAAACAAAAACAACAATGGTTATTATGTTATAAACCCAGTGTCGGTCATTTAGCTGAGCTAACAGTGGACGGACAACCTAAGCTTAGTATGTATATAGATATGATCCCTCCCCACATACATGTAGGTGGCTTCTCCGGGTCCTCTGGTTTCCCCGAACCGAATATTGAAATACAATATACGTTAGTCCCGAACTGACCTAGTTTGAGTCCGGTTGAATTATATCCCTTCTCTCTTTCTCTCTATTAAAGTCTATTAAAGGATTTCTTTTTTCGGCTTAAATACACCCCTTAGATTGACATTTGCGACAGAGTTGGCAATAACAAAACACCTTTTTTTCTCTATTTTGAAAATATAATCCTAGACCCCAGACTATTACATAAACCAGATTCAATCAAATGTCAATTTACCCAACAAAACGGTTATTTGCAGCCTTTCAATCATAACTGTTCTAGATGTGGCTGTTTTGCTAGCGTTTCGTCCTTTTTAGATGATAATAACAGCTTTATTAATGCTCCATTTGAGGAATTGGGAATAAATTGCACTTAACACTCATAACATCAGATTAATACAGCAAGATTTTAAAGATTCAAAGACTTCATTTTATGTAGGAAAATAATCGAACTGAAAACCATCAGTTCTGCAAGACAATAAAGACTCATATATTCGTCTCCTGAATTCCAGATCTTAACGCTTAATGATTCCAGGTATTTAACTCTTTGTGGGGACTAATAATAAATCATTCCCAAACAGATCAAGCAATATATCGATACTATTAAAATAAAATTCCTATAATTACCAATCCTTTTAATATTATGAACTATATAAATTTAATCGTTTGATGTCAAGTTATCTGTATCGATGTTGTGAGTGGAAATAAATGGAGTAGAAAATTTCTGGAATCTGCTTTTAAGATCTGAAGATGTTCGAGAATTTTCCCCATCAATAGGTGCTCACTTCAGACTCAGTATTAGAACTAATATATTTATCGACATTAACGTTTGGAACATGCAGACACTATACGGCTGGCGGTTAAACGCAAAATAAAATCATCGCCATGAAAAATGGAAATCAACCACGCTTTTCATTTTGCTGGAGTTTAGTAATTTTAGCTGCAGTTTCGATTTTTTGAAATTGGAGAATTGTTGTTGGAAACGTGGTGTCTGACAAAGAAAATGTATAACCCCTCTTGAATAGCAAACATAACTAAACTTACTATATATTAGTCGGAAAATACTTAATTTGCTGACCAGACAGCAAGGTCTAGAAATTACCACCATCACCAATGTTCATTTACAGATCGCACTGAAAAGTTTGGCGAACCTGGTGGTAAGGCGGAAAGACAGGACGTAAGAACTAATTTCTCAGTGGGTACTTTTAGACAGTTGGGACATTAAAAGATATAGAAGGTTCATCTGACATCACGTTATAGCTCGTGATTCTACCTTTCAAATCGTTGATTATGAAGACGAAATTGTCTGAAAAACATTTACCTCTACATCAAGGAAAGGAAATAATCGACACACCCGAACTCCTTTTAGTATTGTGTCGTGACCACAAATTTATATAACGACGCAATAATTTTGACCAGCAATCAAGAATAGATGAGTAACATCAAAAGCGGTGTTATGTCTGTTCAAAATTGTACCACGCTGTTCATTTTGTTACAAACATGTTTCGTTAGAGTAAAATATATTCATTTGGTTAGAAACAGGCTAGTCATACACCGTATTCCAGAACAGAAATAGCAAAAACAAAACAGACACTGTCCGTTTTATGTTTGTACAGAACAGATGATGTCCATTGTATTGTTTTCCAGAAGAAAAGTCGCCATTTGTATTACAAACATTGTAGGACATACCTTAAACATACATTATGCAAGAGCAAAATCTGCCCATTGTAGGTCTTTCTTTAGGCCTGAAATGTTATTAAAACTATTGATTAGACATTAATTAACTTATCCAGACCATAATAAACTTTCGATGTCAAGGCTAGACTGCGATATAAAAACTATTAATTAGACATTAATTAACCAATCCAGACCATAACAAACTCTCGATGTCAAGGCTAGCCTGCGATATTTGTTGGATTGTAGTCCGATTTGCTTCAAAACTTTCCTTCGTGATGAACGATTAAATGGATAACCGAGACAATTAGTTTTGTCTTACAGACTTCAGTAATGATGATCGAGGCTAAGCGGAATTTTCATCTACTTAATTCTCGGTTGTTAGTGGATCAATTTGACTGAAATTATCAGCAAATTGCCTTTACATTATGTAGTTTGTAACTATTATAGTGAGAACTACAAACTCTTTATCTAATCTCCCATAATGTATCCTTAAAGTCGCCATTTGTTAGTACAAACAGGGGAGGATAAAACAAAAGTCGTCATTTGGTAGCACAAAACAAAAATCGATATTTGTGTTTCAAATATGACCAAAACAAAAAATGTCATTTGTGTTTCAAATGTGACCAAAACAAAAGTTGTCATTTGTGTTATAGATATGATAGGACAAAACAAGAGTTGCCGTTTGTGGTTGTTACCGTTTGTGGTTCAAATATGAAAGCCCAGAAGAATTCTGTTCAATCTGTAACCAGGGCTGTTTACATTGATGTTCACATTGAAGGCTAATGATAGGTGGTAATTGTATTCAATAGATTGTGGTCTGTGTACTACTACTACTACTACAACTACTATTACCTCTACTACTACTACTACGACGACGCAGATTACAACTACTTCTACTACTACTGTCTTTCCTCATTGTAAATGTGGTTGACATTATTAGTGATGCCAGGTTCATGTTAGTGCATAAAATAATGTTATCTACAATTTCCAAGATAATATGTCAGAGATTAAGCCAACAACCTTACAAATGATTTTATAATCTGTATGAAATTACATTGGTAGATTTGGACAAGAAAGTAATTATTAAAGTCATTGCTTGTTAAGAGAAATAATCATGCTAAGACCATACAATAAGATTATAAGAGATTAATCGATTTTTAAATCCTGTAGCAAGATGCTGTGATATAATGATATGCCAGACCACAGCATAATAAAATCGGTAGATACATGTAAGCCCATGTGTTCATAAAGGTGCCGTATTGTTTATCTGGCATCGCAAATCTGTCTAGATGTTCAGTAAATCTACTTATTTCGGCTATTATATCAGATGATATCATCGTCATCGTTAAATAAGCATGTTCAAGTGTAGCATGTGGGGCTGACCAGGAGGGCGAAACATTGCTTGGCCGTTCGAATCGGAAGAAAGAAAAACAAGGCCCGCCAGTATGCAAACAGGGGTGCTCTTAAACTAACTCTTGACCATTGGAATTCGACGAAGAGTAGGCGGACACACTACTGTCAGGACAATACAAACAGTATATTTTAGTCTTAAATTATTGAAGTATTGTAAAGGCCAGAGTGAAACCCCATTCGTTCCCTATGAAATAAGATTATATACACTGGTAGTATTTTCTTGTTACACTATGATCTAAAACGACATTTCATAAAATAAAGATATGCATTCGTATCTTAGATGGGTTTGATACTGCATACATTTAGTAATCAAAATATTTACGAAATGTTTACAAAAAAAACCCAAAACGAGACAGTATACATTCTTATCTTAGTTGAAAATTTCATGTTCTTGACCGCATTGTTAAGCTTTCAGTTTCAATTAATCTGGCATGTCAAAATATTTTATCCAATATTTACGTTTCTACTAATAAATAAATATGATTAACAGGGCTATTAAAATATGTATAAGACCTACAGTCCCTGTGTAAATATAAATGTCGATTTCCGCCCGATGTTTTGTTTTGTTCTGGTTTTATCTTAAGATTAGATTTCATATAATCAGAAACTAGACCTCAGTTAATTAACAACTGCCCAGACCCTTCTGTCCTCTGAATGAATCTCAAATCAATAATCTCCATGATGAAAGTTGATGACAGAAACGCATAGAAAGAGTCTGGTCTTTGCGTTTTATCAACTGATTTAATAAATCGCTTGATTAGTGTGACGGGACACGGTTTCTGGGAATACTTCGGTGAGAGGGGTCAATCAATTAATTAGTACTGAAATTAGTGTTTATAGGACAATCATATAGATCATTCAGATAGAACACATATAACAGTAGACCTAATATCAGAGGATAGGGTGTTTATTGATGAATTAAAACCTTTCTAAAATAAAACAAAATATATATTATGATACCTGGATGTCATTGGGCATAATATAATATAACACAACATAGTTCTATAAACCACAATTACTATATTATATACACATGACAATTCGAAAGGTTCTGTCGACAACAATGATTTATTATTTACACACAACGTTTCGACAAGATTTCACTAGACTCACGTTAGTTAAAATGGTGCTTATTTTGGTAGATATCAAGTTAAATGTTTTAGTTTATTTAATCAATAAAATATTGACATAGCACAAACAAGGACAAATTTGGGTACTCAATGCAGTTTCGCCAGAAAAGAAAACAATCGTCCCCTTTTGGTTGTTTACAATAATTATTAATTGTTATGAAATAGACCAACTTCGACTTTTGTGTAGCATTTACTAACAGTAACACACCAAAAATACTACAACAAATTTAATAACTGGTTTATTAACACACAACTGTTCGACGATGGTACTCCCGTCTTTAAAGCTTGAGAAAGAAGGGAGTACCATCGTCGAAACCTTTGATGATAGTATAAATCAGTATCAGCTATTCCATATATATAGGATTTTAGTGCTTGATGACGAATTTGAGGTCAACAAATGAAGATGATTTTGCAAGCGGGAGAACTGGATAGGAATTAGTAACTTACCCAAATTCATCTATAATCATTCGAAACAAATTGTTCCACTTACCTGAAAATAAAAACAATTTACAAAATAATTATATTTCAAGAAACAGACTCGGAAATGCGAAGTATTAAAATTGTATTTAGTCCGCCATTTGTTCGTTAACTTCTGACATTTCTGGATAATTGTTATTTAGATTTCATCAGATAAATCTACTTTGTTCTCAAAGTTCGAGTGACGGCGGGACACTGTTAATGTATCCATACAATTGTGTCTAAAATGCATAATATGCTTGACTCCGCCCCACCCCTGTTGGAACAGGGAACTTAATATTTGAATGGACTTAATCGAAGGATTATAAACATATTAACGATCGTAACAAACTGTTGAATTTGTTTTTTAAATGGTAAATAAATCAACGTTATTGCTGGGATGAACTTCCACATATGGAATGATTTACTATTCATTTATAATATTATTTTTTACAAGATTTTTGACATTTTAAATCATGGTTATGGCAACAGTGGAGTTTTTTTAAATACCATACAAGCAACATATTATATCATGCTTTACTCTTTCAAATAGTGGTCATCTGTCTTGCAATATAGATAATTAATTCATTTCCTTCAATCAGTAATGATAAGCTTGTAGAATTATTAATCGATTTGCACACCTGCGTTTTCTATTCCTGGGTATACTTCGACATTATTGATCACTTTCAACGATATTTGTTTTATCAAATTGCAAATTTATTCATTTATAATTGCATATTAGGTTATTAATGATTGGTAATGAGAAACCTATGCGCATTCTCGAGGGCTTACCTTATTCAAAAAATAACTTAGCTAGTAAAACGTGATGGTTTACATTAAAGAAGCACATTTAAGTAGATGCAAATTTAAGTGCAATGTAATTGTAAAATGAAATGTTATTTTTCATATGTACCTTTCCCAGAATATACGATACCAAACGTAATTTCTTTAGTGGTAGGTTTTCAAAGTTACCGATTTCTGATATTTGTTTTCGATTTGTTCCGAGCAATTATACTCATTTGAAATACCGGTTTCTTCATTTACGTTAACGTGTTTTGTTTCTATTTTTCTTAATATGAATTAGTCATTTCTTTGCAGGTCTTTGTTGTTCGTAGAATTTACGTCAAATCCCCATTATTTTAAGGTTTGTTTATTCCAGATGTTTCTATTGTTCACAATTCACAAGTTCCCAAGATTATTTTTTTCCTCGAGTCAAGTTTTAGATTGGATTTGTAGAAAACCGGAAGTCTCGTGCAAATGGAAGAAAAGACACCTGCGCTTCTACTGGATTCTAAAAGTAAACACACCGTGCTATTGACTTCAGTAGATCCTCAAATACGCCACACTTGTTATAATGGCTTGAGACATATCACATCTTTGTTTCGGAGTACTTCAACAAAAGGCTAAATTTTGAACGTCTAGTCTTATCGAGTACCATTGTGAAAAGATTTCATCTAGTTGCCGATTCTTTAACAGGTGTTGTGAATTAGACTTTCACTTAACAGTGTAAATGGGACATTTTCGAAGGGTATATTTTTGGGGCACATTACTAAAAATGGGCTTTATTTCAGTTACTTCAATGAAATCACCCCTCCCATCAAGTAAGGGACTCGTGTAAACGAGCAATATGTGCCTTGTACTGTGAACTGCGTTGGTGTAGACTGACATTCTTGTGAACCCTTTCTCTTTAACACATTACGCTAGCAGCTGGCTCACCTATAGGCGGAGTCAAAGTGGCCTAGTGTCACCAGTCGTCTTTGGTCGTCGAGGTTGTAATTACTTCCTTTTGGTTTTGTTTTGTACTTAGCAGAACTTCATTTGTGTCCTCCTAAATACGTTACCAGAGAGAGAGTCGACGTATCAATGCTATACACCAGCCATAATACGTAAATGAATGATCTGCAGGCCATTCTCTACATTTTGGAGTTAATCCAATCCTCGCCCAATTTAAAGCAATGAAGAACAAACAGCTGGCCTATCGAGTAGTAGCAAACATTTATTATCGGGTGCTGCATTCCTCCACAAAGAGATAACAAAAAATAAACATGGGTGGTGACAATATACGTGGGTATGTAAATAAACAGTGGGCATGTCATGCCCAAATGAAACTCTTGGATACTCGTAAGTAAGTAAACCACCAGAAGATGATTTTGCCACCAATGCGTCAATAAGGGCTCTAATAGCTATATAAATAATAAATGCAAATTCTAAAAATCAAACGGTTTCAATGACCCGAACAAGACAGGTTGTCCAGGGGTTTATAAAACAATCAGAAAATACAATTGTAGAAAGGATGCCATTAATCTGTTAGGTGTTATGAGATAGATATATTAGCTGACAAGTACTCAGTTAAGCGGAGAGTAGAGGGTGCTGAAACACAGTCTAGAAGGATATCGTTGTCCATCAAACTGACAATATATATAGACAAATCGAGATTACATGTCTTCAATACTCGAGGCTGTCTTTAACAACAATAGGTAGTATACCCAAAAGAGAACGTGTTTATAAGACTTTACAAAAAATGTATATATATATATTATAGACTAATATCGTTGAAAAGGTCAGTATTCAAATAAAAATCGTTTCTAAACAAGTAACAACGTGAAATTGGGCACTACATCTTACTGGCCACTTCTTTTACGTCATATCCCCACCCCAACCCTTCCTATGGTCATTTATATGTAAAACTTTTAATACCTAATACCCATGAGGACTAATATTGTCCCAGTTCTTGGTGGGTAGAGTTGGTAACATAGGGGCTATACTATTGCCGAAGAGTAGCGTGGAGGAGGTGGGGAATAGCGGAATTAGAAACTCCCAATTACAGTCTGGTTACACTTAAATAACAGCAGCAGATGTCACACTCTGGTTTGTACTACTAGGTTTATGTGTCATTATTCCAAACTTTCATCCAGAGTAAACTAACTTTAGCCCGATAATTGGAAATACTAGGAAACTCCAACTCATGTTTATAAAATGCAATATGATATTTTAACTTCATAATATATAACAAGCAAATTAATTTAACATAATTTAATAGTTGTTACTTAATATGTCCTTCTTTCAATCGTTGAATAAGTCCTATGTAGTTTTTAGCTTGTAGGTTTGACAACACCGTAACCAATATAACATGTGGGAGCAGTGTTCGAAACTTGGCTATGTCAAGCATGGGCGCAATGGGTCTCCTGGACTAAAGTCGCTCGTCAGCCTATCAAGATGTCCGAAGTTAGATAGAATATTGGACAAATTTTTGTTTGATTCACTACAAAAGTTGATTCCGCCAAACTGCCAACTTATGTGCATTTTATGGCGATTTGTATGAGCCTATAGGGAATCCAGACTGCTTGTTTAGATCGTTGCACAGATGTCAAATCTGTGGATATTTGTTCTTAACAAAACACTGATTGTTTGCAGATTCATGAGATCATTACGAAACAAGTGACTAGGTTTGGGATCTAAATCCAGATCTATGTTAACATGGACTTTTTACCACTGTTCAATATGTCCCATTATGTGGTTAAATCCACCCCGACTATTTTGTGAAGAGAGGTACATTGACCCATTATGATCAAGTGGATTAAAGGTTAAAGATTAATTTAATTGAATCTGATACTCGAAGGCATCTATGATATGTCTTCAAACAATACAATATTGTAAAGAGATCTTCTTATAAAAAAATTTGATATGGAAGGAGGACAAACATGTATGTGAAGAAAATGGCCCAATGTGCCTCGGTCTCTCCTATAGAAGGCGTGCGGACTATTTCTATTTTTCTCGTGTTCTCTTATCTAGTGACGCTCAATTACTTTATTGAATTGTCCGATATCCTGTTGCAGTCCCATATAACAACTTTTGATCCTTGAAGGAATTATTAGTGAGCAGAAATTCGGCTGTATATTATCACTCGTGACTTCAAATAGTTATATTATAACTCGTGTTTTCCCGTGTTTTCCTTTCGCGTTCGTCACTTTCGATTCATGAAACCTTTATTACTCATCTATCGTATAGCAATGATCTCTCTGTTAAAATTATATTTGAAATGTGTTTAACCAGTTCTATCACATGTGATAATGACTGACACCAATATTGTCCTTTAAGTACATAAAACCGGCTTATACCAGGATGAAGAAATGGAAGTGTTTGTTTTAAACTGGACATATGTAAATGCTAATATAGGAAATGTCACAATTATATTTTCATGTTAAAGGAGAGCAGGGCGATTAAAAAAAATAAAAACACGCAAACACGGCATGTCAGTATCTTTGACATTTTCAACATTATAAGTGTCAATTTCACACCAGATAAACAGGCCCGATATCCTTCCGCAATGCGATAATATTCCACGCTGTTAATAACAGAAATTGTTAAAATATTTATAATGGGAATTAAATAAGACGTAGGCATATTAACGGTTAATTTCTCCACCACTTGGAATTCGATAAAACGACCAGTCTCACTCTTAAAGGCTAAATGAATATTGACCCAGGGTATAACGTCACATCACTGTCTCACTCCATCATCATTATTATGACTAATCGGGGTTTTAGTTATGTTTAATTGTTTGCCGTCTGTCTGTGGGTTTGTGAGTTTATGTTTTAATCCAAGACTACTGCCACTTACGTTGTATTAAAAGTAGACAGAGAAAGAAATATCGATTTTCCTATGAAATTAATGGAGTTACAACCCTAAAAAAATAATTGATGAGCTATTTATTTATCTTAATCAAGACATATGGTTTTCTTGTTTTTTTTTCAATAATTCAACATTGTATTCAAATGCCTCCGGGTCTCATGACATACATCTATGAAAATAAGAACTTGTCGGAAAAGAAATCGCATTAATCCATTTACTAGACACTATCTAAAAATATATTTTACTAAACGAAACATCTGCCAATAGTAGCTAATAAATTTAATTGTTTTATTTCACATCTGTGTTCTTAGGTGCAATGTGGTGTCAAATGTCTAGCAATGGTATAAAACACCATGTGTTCCATGTCTCAAACACCAAGCAAATAAACAATAAGAAAGTCAACACAAAATGTGCAATTCCTAGCGCAAGGTTGGATCTCACTCCACCGGTCGCTAAAAGGGTAATGAATATAAATTGAAAGTTTGTAGTCGTGAAATTAAAATCAGCATGTTTTTCATAATATGATGCTTTTGGTGAATTTCGAACAGATAATCCGAATAGAACGCAAAGTTATCACATTCGGCGATGTCCTTAATGTCTAATTAAAGATATCGCGACGGTGATTATGTATTAAATCCGGTAATTATTTGTCGATGCATAACATAGAACCCTCTTTCTTATCTTATATTATGACTGAACCAGGGCCCTGTTTCTCGAAATATTAATTAACGATAAAATCCAAATTTTAGTAGTTATTTCAAGTTGATTATCTAAGCACTAAAATCAATCTAATATTATTCAATCATATTACTAAAATTCGTGATACAAGCCCCCGATCCAAAATGTTTGCGAGACGCGAATTTGCGTCCAGAAGATACTGTAATATTGAAATTTTTAATTGAGCAGATAATGGCAAGTGTTCGTGATCTTGTAATAACATTTTTCTAGATATCCACTCGAGTAACAAACCTCTTCTACTTTATATCCAGACAGTGAATAAATAGCCACTTGCTTTTCAAAGGTCGTGTTATTAAAAGTGTAGAGAATATGAAATCTTATCAATATATTTTGTTGTCGTCAAGGGTCTACAATGCGCGTTTGATAGATAATTATGTTTATTGGTTTTAATACATTAGTCTGATCAACAGATTCAAGGGAAACAATGAAATTTGTACAGGAGGACGGCACTTTGCTCTTGAAATTAATGGTGGCATTATATTGTATCAATTAATATATTTGGCAAGTTATTAGATTCACATATATGTACTTAAATCACGTTAGCGAGTAGGTGGCATATTGTTACATAAAGAGTCACAATGTGGTAAACATTCCATCCTAGGTTGATGACAGATATCGTGTTGGAAGTTTCTCCGGTATATTTCCAGTAAACATATAAAGGTGAGTTTCAAAGTCATTTGGCTTAATTAACCAATCTCTCTAACTATTTACATCATATTTGACCAATAATTAGATAATTGAAGGTCCAAAACCCAAAGTTACAATATTATCTTATTTGTGAGAATTCTTCAGACAGCAGACAGATTCTGGAAGGGAGAAGATGTATCAGCGGACTCGCCCAGCGATTCTGATTGACTAGGGTTTAAGAATGACTTTAAATGTATCCAGCTTGATATACAAAATGTTAAAACGAACAGTTGCATTGTTGTTCCTGGAAAGATAGACGTTTTAACTGAGATAGACAAGAAGAAAATACACAACGTGAGTGCATGTAAGATCTCTTATTACGGTTATGTATCCCTTTAAATTGTACAGTTTTCGTTCGGCTGTTTGTAATAAAGAGCGAAAAAAAAACGTTTAAACTCTCCACGTATTAATTCAACCTCTCCAGAATTATTTCTCATTTAAATGCATTTTCAATACTTCTTTATGCGTAGGTCGTGCTTATGTCAAAGAAGGAATTTATACCGAATTGTATTCCTTCTTCATGAGATATGTTCTTTCCAATTCAACTGGTAGAAATATTGAATTGAAGATGGGGAAAGGGATGTAAAATGGTATGAATAGCCATCTATTTCTTTCTAAAAATCATTATCATTTATCAACAGTAGTGCCGTGGGAACGAAACATGCAATTTCTCTGATTGCATTTGAGTCATAGCCAGAAAAACAAATCATATTTTTTGTATAATGGACGATATTTTTCAACAGTTGGCGTCCTTTATTCTGTAACTCTGTCAAGCTTAATAGCGTACTAAATCGTGTGGGGCGGTGTTTCAGTGAGCAAGACCCTGGTTCGCTAACCAAAAGGTCTTGTGGACTCTGCAAAGAACAGTGCCTGGTCGTTCTGAGGTCTTGTGTACACACTGGCGTAGGTGAGAAACGAACTCGTGACATTTGAAATTCGAATTGCGTGTACAGCACCGTAGCGCATAAGTACGGACATGATTTTTATCAGAGCACACGACAAAGCTTATGACCGTCGGTGCCAGTCGGTGTAGAAAAGTAGAGCGTTAAACTTCATTCTATTTCAATTTCATTTCTAAATGTTTAAGAATTCCATAATAATTCTAGAAATAAACCATACTTAAGTCCCGCGATGATCAGGATTGTAGAAAATTGTTTCAATCTTTCAGAGTAATTACTTGTATTGAGTATTTATTAACATGGCCAAATGTACTGGTTAAAACCCCATTTTATTTAATTTTAACAATTACGAGATGGCGAGCACCCGCGTTTTAGGCGACTATCTAATATTTTACGGCTTATTTCACGCTTATTATAGGTACCTTTATTCTAATTGAAGTATATAAATTTAGCGTGGAATATAATTAATAAACCAAAAAACAAACTTTGCCCCCCCCCCCAAAAAAAAATAACTGGCTCGTTTCACTTATTTGTAAATACTGAACGGAATTCAACCATGCTGTAATTTGCAATGGATTCTGAAGACATAATTGCTATAAAATTTCAAAAATAGATGATAAAAAGATAATATTGAAAATTTCATTTTTAGGAAAATCATCATACTTTGTAGTTTTGACAAGATATGTGCATAGTGGTAACCAGTGCACAGGTATAATGCGTTTAAGTCTCGCTTTCCCATTTTTAAATTAAATTTTTAAATCGCGAACCGTTCTAATCTAGTTTAAATCTCGAGGATTCAATGCCATCGAGAGTTGATTATATTCTTGCTTTGTTAATAAATGTCACATTAATAGTTTATATAACATTTCAGACCTAAAGAAAGACCGGCAATAATCATATTTAGCTCTGACATAATGCATGTTTAATATAGCATTACTGAAAACACGTCGGAATGCCCTTTTTCCACTAAGGAAAAGTGTGTCTATACAGAAGCCATCATTAATATCTAAACTACTTCCTCTTATGCACTGATATGGCTTTCTTATTATTTGGATTACTTTGTCTGAAATATGAGTTTATAGAGAAGAAGCTTATGTAATTTTAATATTTGAACTTTGAGGACTTGTAGCATGATTATTGATACAATTTTTTGACCTGGTAAAGGAAATCGCCAGGGATTGCTTATTTTGTGTTAATTTATTGTGTATTATTATAAGATAGTGAACAATTATGCAGTCGGCAGTACCATCATGCTCAAGGGGGACTGTCTACATCGAGAACAAATCTCTTAACAAGTATGGCTGCCATAACAAAAAATTAGATTACTATTTTGCACAGCGGTTCTGCTCGGCTTGCTTCACATCTATCATACATGCTTCTCAATATTATAAAAGCATACTTAGTGTTCCCGACTGAAATGGTAGACTTTAAATGTCCGTTAACTAGCTTCTCAAGCGGAGCTTTGTTCAGATAACGTAGTTTGTGAATGTTGCAGTACAGGTCACCTCGGCTGCTTTTTTGCTTTAAGTAGGGCACTGTTATCTGACAATTTTGCTCCGAATGTTGGGTCGCTTGGACGCAAAGAATAAAAGATGAATTTTGGGGCATGATTCGATTAATAACCCCTTTCGTGCCCTCAACTCCAATTCATAATTGCGCCGAGTTATGATAAACGAGACTACTTCAAACCTTCTCAAACTTTGCTAAGAGCTAATGGCAATAACCTGCTAATATATTGCGGGAAGTTGTCATTACGCACTCGTCTGAATTACATATGTGTTTATCAAGAGAGGGAAAGAGAGAGAGAGAGGGGAGGGGGTCACTTTCAAGAGACGCAATCTAGGTCATTTCGCGACTAGCATATAGTTGGAGTGTATTTCAGCAGAAGGTACCCGTCGGAAGACCTGGAGAATACCAACCCGATTGAACATGTCATGGCAGGCCGTATGATCTAATGAAAAGTGTATCTGAATCGTCCAGACCTCTTTCCCATATCCTTTTATAACTATAAACCAGGGATTTGATCGGTCTTTGCTTAAAATCTCGCTTTTAAAAAATCCCTTCGTTGTAGGTAGTTGTCAGTTTCTAATAGCACGGCTAATGAAAATCTAACAATCATCCCATATTGTAGAATTTATGTAGCTTTTCATCAAAACACTTAAAGTCCTAGTATTCAGATAATGTTGACACTGGCGTATAAAGGTGTAACCCCGAATTTGTCCTCAAAATCCGAGCTTTCACTTCTTAATAACTAGCCGTTTACTCCAAAGATGTTCTAAAAATCCTAACATGTATTTACTAATCTCTAGTATTTAATCACTAGTAGTTGATAACAACCAACACCTCTATCATGTTCGTGCTCAAACGAAACAAATCTCAACAAACAAAAACTACCACCCACCCTCTCTGTCGGCCTTTAAAAAAAAAACAAAACAAAAACAAAACAAAACAATAAAAAAAGCCAAAACGTACAAACCTAAAATGAATATGGAAATTCGGAACTTTAGATAATGTATCTTTATTCGCTTTACATATAAGATCTAATATCTGTAATATGAATTCATTGGACTTCTACAGGCAGCTTAATCATGCATATTGGAAATGATATCTTGATAGTTCTTATATACGACTACTTTGATATTGGACATTTAATAAGGACAAAGCTTTCATCTTCTTCATGTACACATCTATATTAACCCACGAACATGAATGTGGATTTTAAAGGAAAGTTGTCATAGAAATATCTTTATGAGTAGATGGTTGAATATTTATTAACACACAGCTGAAGATGCTATCACATGCAGGTTTTCATTAAGGGTTACAGCACTTGTAACCTATTCATATTTGATGGCCATAAGTCAGTCCATTCTACTTAACTCAATTCCGCCAATTGGAGAAACCGTCTCTTCTCAGAATCTATCAAATCATATCGGGATGGATAGCCGTAAAGGCTGTGACTGCAGTAAACTTCATACATTTCTGTCAATAACAGGCAGTGAAAATACACTTTCTTATTGAATCAAGACCAGAATAATTCCATAACTTGCTCAATAAAATGCCTGTTTCTGCTCCATAAAGCAATTTATAAAAATTCCGCGCCACATATAATAGATATTATATGGTTATATGTAAATTGAAATTGTAACAAGCAATGGATAGAAGTAGTAAGGAAATCCTCACACTACTTCCAGGAACACGACTGCATGTAAAACTATAATTGGATTATCCACATCGCTGCAGACAAATGCAATACGACATCAGAATGCCATTAGATGCATTTATGTCGGCATGTCCGTTGCATGCTTCCTTAGAATGCATTTTGGCGGCAATATTTTTTCTCTTTGGGTATGGTATATAACTGAGAGAGAGGGAGAGAGAGGAGGAGGAGGGTGGGACCATGGGTGGGGGTGTAATTTTATTTCAATAATTAGCTTGTGCTATGTGGTCTTTGTTTAATAGTGAGGGGAGATAGGTTACAAGAAAACGCACGATGCAAGGCACATCATCTTCTTTTGAAACCCGTCTATAAACACAATAAAACTGCTTTAAACTATTTACAATGGGTTTATCCAAATATTCCAACTATAATGCTGTATTTAGTTTCCAATTATTTCCTTGTCTTTCCTGTTTTGTTCTATTCCCCTCGGGAAGAACCTTGCAATAAACATAATCTGTCCAATAGAAAATCCGGAAATTCTATCAACGTTCTACTAACATTAATTTCACCATCTCTTCATAAGCCTCTTTAATCCGATTTCAACCACCAAACAGGCAGTATAAATCATAAGAAAGGGTATTTGCTGGGATAATCGCGTGCGGAATAATCCAGTCTAAATTTGGATATTGTATTGGTTGTGTTAATTAGTTTTCGGTATGATAGACTTCTAAATTTGAAGATTTGACGGACAAGTAATATGTAAGACTGTAAATGAAATTAATAAAACGTCTAACTTTTTTGCACCAACTTGTCCCGGTGGGAAATGGAGACAAGTATACATCACCGCAGCAGCGCTACGACCTATGCGTATTGCAGTTTATGGCTGCCAAGGAATTTTTATCGTTATCCAAATGGTATACACCGGAAATCGGGGTTTCGTGCCCCCACCCCACCCACATCAAAGAATAGCCAGACAGTCGTCGTGCGTCATTGGCAAGAGCCAGATAACCCGCATCTTCAATAGAAGGCTTGATCCCGCCTTAACTACGCACATCTTATCAAACCCTTCATGTAATACCCTGCATATTTCGTCACTAAGTTGAATTGGCACAAGCCCAGCTTGGGAACCTATTAGATTCATCGGTCGTCGTGAATACCAAGTCTCTTTTACTTTTCGCTAAAATGTCTACATGTGACAATCGAGTTGACATGTTCAAAGAGCGATCGATGTCAAGGTTGCTGGTTTTCCACGAGTTTCTCGATTTAAAAAAAAACCTGTTTGTTTATAGTGTGTTATGTGCCACGAACTGTGATTGGACAATGCTAATTAGTCACGTGTAAAAACAACGAGCGCAAAGTTTGGGAATTGCTGAGTATTGAAGCAACGGTTGTAAAACTCGCGAATGTTGCTTAAGGAACATGGATAACCCGAAGAACTTTCTCTCAGCCAACACTTTAAAAGGGCATGTGGAATTCATGACTTAAGCATTATTGTACTGCATTTACATAGTCTCTTAAAACATTCAGAAGCAGCAGAAATCGAATAGGCTTGATAAACCTGGAACGAAACTTGGTAGACTTGGTAAAAGAAGTTTTTGTGTCTCCGCTCCTCGGCTCTGGAATCAACAACCACCCAGAATCAGAGAATCAGAAACTTCCACTGTTTTCAAATCACAGCTAATGACTTATTTATTCAAACTATCTTATCCAGAGTAGTAACTTTTATTTCTGTGAGACTCATTTGTGTTGCGCTTTGAGCATGCATTTTATGGATGGAGTTAGGAGTAAATCGCATTATAAAGATACATATTAACACATCTGGGTCCAAAGACATATCTTTATAGCGTATTTTTAATGATAAGCAGTTTGCGGTTTGTCGAATTAATATCAACCTAGCAATCGAAAAAGTCTGCACGAGAGAAAATTGATTAAATTCGGGTTTTAATTTTAAGAACAAAAGAACTGATCCCAAGTGGAAAATCATTTATGCAAATACCTTAAGGTTTAGACCTCACCAATGTAATTTTCTGTTTCGTCTGTCTTGACAGAAAATTAGCCACTTGAATAACGTGAAAGGTGATTTATTTTATACTTAAAATTTCAAAACTTAAAAACTTGGAATTAAATTTTTTTGAACAGCAAACTAAAAACAATTTGATTTTTAAATAATTCTTTTCCCCGAAGAAAAAAAAGAAGGAAAGTTTTTACAATTATTCACGAAGAACATAAATCAAATTGTTGTAGCCTTATTCAATTAAGACTATATATTTGAAGAGCCTTTGGAAACATTTGGAATCATTAAAATCCGATTTGTGCACTGTATCAGAAGTATTGTGCAGCAGATGTAACCGCCAGTAGATGAACAACAGAACAATCTTTAGAGAATCACTATTGGTACTGAAATTAAGTTATTTCATGTAGACATGTGAATATAATTAGCTTGACCGACGACTTCAAGCTTTAAAGATCTTATGTCATTTTTTTTAAATCCTGAAAAATTATATTATATCCACCAATTTTAAAAAATCCAACACGTTATGGGGTAAAATCTTACACGTTTAAAAAGATCTGCGTAAGTCCGGCTGCTTCAAATATTTAGCATGTATCCAGAAATATATACAATGATCTTGGTTACAAATTTTTATTACTGATAGTTTGGATATGTTTCCCAAGCGATGGCCACTCATTTAGATTGGTGACTGTGAAGACAATATATCTTTAAGCATTTTGACAAGAAAAGAAATATGTCCCTGGAAAAAAAATCAAATGTGCGTTATTTATGTCTTTAATGACTATACCTTTCAGGCGAATAAATGAATCGAATATACCGCTCTTCAAAATAATGTTTTCGCAAATTACTTCAGACATCTCATTAAAACCAATTAGTAGTAAGTTATGTATGTATATTGACTATGGAAACAAAGATAGTCATGTTTTATTATTCAATACAGGAGTCGGACTAATTAGCTTAAACCTTTACGCATTGGAAACGGTGCGGAGTGAGAAGTGGTTGGTGGCGTACGCCTCAACCGTGCATGGAAACTAGCATAGGTATAGTATAAACTAGCATGGATATCATATACCTGGGTAACGACTAAAGCTGTACCTCGACGGAAGGGCCGTGATGACTCACGTGGCCCACAAAGCCCCAATTCCCAGCCCATCTTTACCAAAGGGTAAGATAAGCCCTTTATATAGGAATTCGGAAATGTTCAGGTTTTCAAGATCATGAAAATTGTGAAGTTTTAGACGCGTTTAATGCGCTGCTTCGACTGAGTTAATGAAGACGCATATGCAACATGTTCTATGGGGTATGGGGCATTTTGCCCATAGAGCAGGCGCTACTGCTTATTCTTATATGAGATTCCGCCTACCAAGGGATCATTAACGTCTACGTCAATGTAAACAAGGGACATTGGTTTTTCGTCCCATACAAACGACTATACGTTGTCCCTTGCCACTGACATGAAGGAACCAAGCCGGAAAATCTCGATGAATGCAGGGAGGAACACGAGACCCTCAGGTTAGCAAACCAAGGCCCTTGCCTACTGAGCCACCTTTAATCTTGTAACGTTAATATACGATTGATTTTTCTAGTTCATTAAAAGCATGTAATTATCGATAAATTATCTTCTAAACTTGCTTAATTATCAAAGCTAGCAAATGATCGAATATTGTGGATTTTCTTAGGAAAAATTTCTTCACTATTATTATTATTATAGAATTGTTTTTTATATATATATATATATATAATTGCATGTAAACCGGCTATTGTTGAGTTGCATCTTGAGGATCAACTCAAGCGATAATTCCATATTCGCTAATGAGCACAATTTGATATTGGTAATCGTTACTTAAATCAACTCCTACCACCACAGATGTTTAACATGGTTATATGTGTTAATGTTATATAGTCGACTAAGAGAAAGTTGTGATATGTGCGTGTTAATGAATCGTTGATCTTCCAGCTATCTATTTACAAGTGGCGGAGAAGCCTGCTCCATATTCGACGTTTAAAAGAAAAACAATTGTGTATAATCTAAAACTGCTTCTAGAGCCTTGTCGAGGAGAAAATACATTTATCATAAACAAGATTTATATGATGATATTCCGATTTCTTTGAACATCTTTCCAGTAATTTGGCGTTTGTATGGTTTAAAAAAAGTAAAACGAAAATACATAAGTGGGTAAATATTATATAACAGCACCAACAATGATGTAAAAAAATGTTGTCTGGTGTGTATATCCCTTAAAAAAAGGTGATAGGAAATTCATTAGTGGGAAAATATTATATAACAGCCCTAACAATAATGTAAAAGATATTGTCTGGTGTGTATATCCCTTAAATCTCCCTGCACTACTTGGGGCATTGAGTGGCAGGTTTTTTCTGCCCTCTAGAGCAGACAAAAATAATATATAGCTAATCCTGTGTTATATACCATTCGACATATTTTTCTCGAATGTTTCTGTCAGCAAATCCAGACGATACTGCTTAAGGAGGAAATCTCAATAGTAAACCAGACAAATTCGCCCAAAGATGTTTACGTGTTGAACACATTTGGTACTGGATCACCGTCAAACACATACTGGACAAGTGGCTCTTCGGATTATTTTTACTATTAATGTATGTTTCATTTGACTTCCACAATATTTAAATACACTAAACGAAACCTCCACGTACATAAAAGCTAGGGATATGCAAGGAATTAAATTCAAATGAGGATTAAAATACCCCTTACATATATTTGATGAGAAGCTGGAACGTGTTCGAAGTGATACTTCCATAACACCTATGATATGGAAGTATTGAAGTCATATCAAACGTGCACTTCATTAATTTCACTTCTTGTGGGTGTAAATGAAGCTCATTGCCACTTCAGCTGGAGACGATGTAATATATGAAAGTGGAGTTTAACGTAGTTCCCACGTTGTTTATTGCGGTTGGGAGGGGATTTTGAGGAACATATTCGGCCAGGAACGGGATCAAACTCTAGAAAGTGATCTTGAGCCAGCGCCATTCTTACCTTCACACAAAGTGTATCGAAGTCTATACGTCCGGTTTGAGATGTTTCGAAACAGTGTCAGATGAAAACTATAGTTACACACAAATCTGAATACATATCGCTGTCTCATTTAATGACATGATTAAAGTTTCCGTTATTGAAAGTTTATCTAATTTTGTCTTCAGAATTTAATATAAATTCAAAGTAGAACCATTCTTATTCAATTGCAATTGAACATTTGTGTGGTAATCTAATAAAATCTTTCAGGACTTCGAGGAATATATATATATTAATGGCATCCCCCTCTCTTTAAAAGAGATTTATTTGATTTTTGAAACAGTATTAGAGTTTATATTAGCAATACCTAGACAAATCAATAATTTGTGTCCATAAGCTATTAAAATAAATTTTGCCTGTCAAACCGATAACGTGGCGATCTTTAAGAGAGATGGAAAGAAATGGTGATCAACGTCCACTTGACACAAATGGGGTCATTTAGGGACTAAGATATGGTTAAGTTTTCATTAATTCATTTAAGTCTGGATATTTAGACGTCGGAGGAAATCCACGTGATTGAACATGCGATGTTACTTCTTGTCACGTATGATCTGGGAATTAAAACAATACCATGCCTCAAAATGGCAGCCCTCATAATCTAAACCACACGCGTTAAACCATCTGGGAGATCTTTATAAACGTGCAATATTCGTAACGTTTAACACACAGCTATGAGACCTTGGCGCATATAAAGAGAGAGAGAAATGGGGTTTAACGTCCACTCGACACAAACTAGGTCATTTCGGGAATAACATATGCTTTAATTTTATTTCAATAATTCGCTTGCGCGTAGGGGTTTTTACCAGTGGGAGGAAACCGGAATGCCCGGAGGAAACCCATGAGATTGAGAAGGCCCCCTAGCTCCATGCCATATACGCTCACACCAGGGATCGAAACCACAGCCGCAAGCCAGAGGTGACCGGCCAGCTAGAGGTCGAAGCGCGGCACTGTAGACAACTAGGCCATCTCAACCCCCTGGTGCATATAAGAATTTCGTAAAACATGGAATATTTAATTATCATTAAACGATTAGGTGATGAATTACTATTAACTTGAAACCCTGGTGATGAATATACGAACAACAAAACCTGAATCTAACGTTATACTTGCAAGCTCGAATGGTATTTTGATAAAACTAAGCGTGATTACAATGCAACTTACAATTAAAAAGCGTAAATACTGTAATTACGACATTGTGAACATGATTCTGAAACTTGTGATACGTTATTATTGTAAAAAATAGGACATGATTCTGAAACTAGTGGCACGTTATTATTGTAAATAGGACATGATTGTGACACGTTATTATTGTAAAAAGGGCATTATTCTGAAATGTGTGGCATGTTATTGTGGTAAGTACGAAATAATTCGGAAAATCGTAATTACTGTAATTAAAATGGGACTCGAAAGCGGGATAATGGCATGATTTTGGTACATGATATAACCTATTGTCATACTTATATTCCACAGCAGCATAATTAGGCTTCTGTATATTTAATGACTAATGCCCACCATTTCTTCAACTGTTGTTCGTATTGGATTAAAAACAACTTGGTGTGCAAGTAAAAGAACCATTGACAGTTGAATTCAGTTGCTTTCTGGACAAAAATTTCATCATTGTACCTTAAAAGGCATTTGACTGTTCTGTTTGTATATCTGTACAGCATACCCGTGGTTCTATTATTAGACTCTATTATCTTAGATATAATCGTACAGCTTATTACAGATATAAGTCTGCCTGCGGCTTCTTCTAATCTTTCAAGATATCCGTAATGATATATACGTGTATCAATTAAGATATATTTTTATTTTTTTTTAAATCAACCCCATAATCCTTCAGTTATCTAAGTATATATTGTAGATAATTAAACTATAACTGTAGCTAAATCTTATATACTTGTCACCTAGTTCATGATTTAAGATCGTCTAATGTTTCTTTGAGAACATTACAGATTAAATAAATGAAGTTTAGATTACATTCGATATAGCCTAAGTAGATTTCTTTATGTGATTTATTAAACTGTTATGTCTGAGGGTTTTTTGCATACTTTATTTTGTGTTCATTAGATGCTTCATATCAAAACATCTCGGAATTACGCACCCGAAATACGACTATACGACGGTACTTAAGCCGCACGATCGTTCCAAATAATGACAGTTGAATCGAATTAAATATATAGCTGTTGAATAAGCGACTTTCATTTGGTAAATCGAATGAAGTTATAAACGACTATTGAGAAACCACATTTAGATATTTTGTACCAGACGTAGTCAAACCAATCAAGCCGCTGGCAGGATCTGGTTATAAAACCATAGATTGTCAAATACGAGAACTTATATACCAATTAAGATATCATAATTTGCAATCATGTCTATGTAATTACAATAATTTGTTAAAGCTTACTTGACGAATCACTTTTGTCTCGGTTGTTTAGATTCTTATAACTTATTTCTAATTTCACATATAGTTTGATTCGTCGAATGGTTTAACGAGTTTGCGTTGGATCTTAGAGTTAAGTTTCGATTCCCAGACTATACGTAATACAGAGAAGGCTCATCTTTCAACATTTTGTTTTCTCCCAATGCTAAAGACCCTTACGCGCAAACGAATTATTGCAATAAAAGTGAACCATATTATACTTGTTCCGAAATGGCCTACTGAGAATAGGAATCAATTATACCGGAAATTGGTTGTGCGGGGAAATACCAATGTCTTTCACTTATGAATAGCATGTCTTACGCATAGTAGACGTATTTTTGGGTATTGATTTATGTCAATGAGGAGAGCAATGGGGCACCAAAGTCTATTTTCGGTTAACCATACTTGTAACATGGTTTCCTTGGCTTGAACTTAATTCTGATACATTAAATGTTCAGTTGTAACTGTATATGGTATTTGAAGGTGTTTTAATTTTTATTGCAATGGCGGAGGTAAGCTATAGGAAACCTATAAAAATAAATGCAGTGGTGTTTGACGTCTTATTTAGTTGTACCAACTCAACCCGGAAGTTTGAATGAAGATTAGCACTGTGGGCTACTCTTATTTCGATAATTACCTACATAGGATTTTAAACGTGATGACAATGGTGTGCAGGTTTTTTGGCCCATCCAAAGGACTAGACGTATTTCCTTGCCAAAACCTCCATACTGGCGACTATATATACAGGCCAGTAAATACAGAAACACTTTCTCGGCATTAATATTCTGTTAACAGAAACATGAACCAGACTAAAGTGATTTGTATAACGAATACGTCGTTGAATTTCGTAAGAATGCAATCAATTGAACCACTGTTGCAATTGAATATCCATTTATAGCACGTGGTTTCAAATTATTCATTCGTTCAAAGGTTTAGCTGCTTTGGCTAAAGTTCTTAACCTTTATCTGTTCCAGAACAACGGGAGATTTTATCCAGAACAACGGGAGATTCCATAATGTTTAGAATAGATAAAAATAACCAAGTTTACTTAATGATGCGATTTGAAGAAGAAGATATTACAATGCTGTAAATATCTCAACGTGTCGTGTCGTATGAAATAAGCTAACGAGGTGCCCAATTCTACAAAGAACGCAATTTCCTTTTGAATTAATGCAGGAGACAGCGGGTAATTGTGTCTTTTAACATCTAAGTACTTCAGTAGGATGTCATTATATAATGTCATGCAACGACAACAATTTCGACTTTTAATCTAAGGAATCGTATTTAAAAAGTTGAGAGTTTTGTTGTCTTTTATCATTAAAATGAGGATATACGTGTGGTTCTTTGATATGTGTAACATAAGCTAAATTAAAGGGGAATATACAATTACGTCGGGTAAAGTTCAGATGCGAAATGTATCTAAATTACATACAGACATGCTATAATTTCAATTTAAGAGACGTGCAAATAATGGAGTTGTTCTCCTAAAATACCTGTCTGTGAGTAGGGGAGGGAGGGAGATACGTACACTAACACGCACACACAATTAAACAAGGTCATTTCGTGACTAACACATGGTTCAATTTTATCTTAATAATTCGCCTGCGTGTAGGGGTCTTTAGCAGCTGAAGGAAACTTGAGGACCCGGAGAAAAACCACGTGGTTTGACAAGTGGGGAATCGAAAGAATGCCAATAGGCTCTATGGCGGACCTCGTGAGGCAACGCACATGCCTTAGCCATACGGCCACCCAACCCCCTTTCTGTAAGTAAGACATTTGTTAGAAAATCTTTAGAATTGAAGGTTATTTTTAATATGATATTCAGCATTAAAGAAGCCTTGATTCGCTAATATTTGGAACCCAGAAATTGACACAAATGGGTCGCAACACAAATAATAATGTAATATGAATGTATATAAACTGATTTACATTCAAGTTTCCATTTTTACTCTAATTTCAAATCAGTTATGTTCGGCGAAATACTCGAGAAATATCAATCGAATGACAGAATTTATGGCGCATGCTCTCCAAATAAGGCGTCACCGTACGAATTCTGGACATGATTCGTAAACCAATGGTAAAATGTTTATTTTGTCTTAGATATTGGATATCAGAAGCCCATCTTTTCCCGGTAAGATCACAACATCAACGTTGATTTAAATTGACAAATAATTCGTGTTTTCAATTTCGAAGACTGTGAGTTAAAGACTTGGCTAACCTACTTTAATTAAATACATCTATATTCTTAGACTATTGGTCTTTTCATTTATAAATTATTTTGTTCAGATATGTCATGCACGATGTCTTTCCTTCGGATATTCTATAATATTAGTTATTATATGTTGTAGGTGTATACATCTATAATACATTTAGCATAAAATAATAATTTGTATGTGGGTAGATGAAGCAATATTTATATGCAGCATATTCTGTCGATAATCTTCATATACTCATCACGGGCACATTATTCCAGAAGAAAGTCAACGGCATTCAGATCACACTCATTGAACAAATTCGTACCTAAAAGCATATTAGTCCCAAAACTATTGAAACCAACCACCACATTTCTATTGATTTTAACGTTGTAATTCTTATTGTCTTTTTCTAATGATTTAACGTTGTCATGCTTATTGTCTTACTCTTTTCTAAATTAAATGTCTAAAGAACTCTTCCAGTTCTCACTTTTGCTATTTTAATGTTTATTGACCTTCTAGGGGTTCTATAGGAAAGTGACGGAGTGATAATTCGTTCACAAATACCGTTTAGATTCAAAGGCAGCATTAAATGAAAAAAAATAGAGCTTGGGTAAACAGAATTGAAGGATATAAAAAGAATTAAATAAATATCGCCAAGTAAAATAGCATGTAATTTGCTATGGTAAATAAGCTAACACCGTAGGCTGTATAGATGTGTGTCACAACAATATCCATAGGAAACATTACATGATGTTTCTCGTCCTTAAGGGGAGGTTATGTCACCTTGTAAACGAGAACAATTCAAAGCAACTAGTTCCAGTCAGGCGGGGTGGGGGATGGA
This sequence comes from Patella depressa, assembly GCA_948474765.1. Classification (NCBI taxonomy): domain Eukaryota; kingdom Metazoa; phylum Mollusca; class Gastropoda; family Patellidae; genus Patella; species Patella depressa. The sequence continues at coordinate 36,258,307 of OX419721.1, forward strand.
GGCGAATGTTTAATGCATGCGCGTTGCATTATTGAGTCTGTCATTGTGTCATGTGGTGTGGTTTCTATACCACGCTTATACGTGGCAAGGAGTAAGGTCGCCAGTCCAACCTCGTTGGGTTTTCTCCAGATCCTCCGGTTTCCCACGATTGCTAAAGACCCCTACGCACAAGAGAATCAATGAACTAAATTAGGACCTTTTTTTAGTCCTGAAATGATCTAAATTGTGTTGAAGCCAGTTGCCCATGGTTAACTTTCTACAGCCCCCTTGAATTAGCGGCGACTAGTTGCTGTCCACATGAACGTTCTTACAACTGGCGTCAACTCGTTCCCATGGAAACAACATCACGTGATAAAAGACATATGCCATGCGACTTGGAAGCAAAATGAAAGCAAACGAAGACACAAACTTTTCAAATGCTGACATTAATGTATTAATAGAATTGTATACTAATCCTTTAATTTCACATACCATGATTGCTAGCTTCACTAAAAGAAATATTCCTTCAAACGGTCCCAGGTGTCATAAATTCGTTTGAAACCAGATAGTTAAAAATACTATTTGTGCCAATACGTTTTCATGATTGTACCGTAGAGCAGAAATCTACTTTGTTTTAAGCGTAATACAAACTAGAATACTGACAGAAACCTACTTGTTTTCCTACGATATATATCTTTGTACCCCCACGCTGATAAAAGATCAAATCCTTATTAAATATCTGTTTTTAGCCACAATCGTCCCTTCAACCATATTAACGGCGTACGTTTGAGTGACAATCGTACAGGCGATTGCTTAAATTAATTTGTGCCACAGAAACCTGTTTTGAATAAACTGACGGTAATTACAAGATTTATTTCAGCATAAACTCTTACTCCAGGTCTTGTTAAGCGTGTAAATATGCAAACCTAACGAAATTGTTGAGCTATACGGCATCGTACCTTTGAGAAATGGCAATGAGCATGTTTAGTTACTGAGTGGTTAATTTGCTGTCCACGGTGTAGAACCTGGATTTAATATTCTATAAAGAGTTTGTAAAGAAGAGCACAAAAAGAAAGAGATATGGCCAATTTTTTTTGGTTTTAAGTATTTTGCATCATCGGTATCATAGTGGAGAAGGTCCGTATGTGACATAATTATCGAGTGGTTGGGCAAATCAAATTACTTAATGCAATGTTAATTCTTTTTTAAAAAATTAGTAAATCCCCCCCATCCCCTAAAAGAAACAAACATAGCGAGCCATTTCTATCAGTAGGTAAGCAAATTTTGGTTGCAAGCATCGCAAGTATTCTAGAAATATGCAGAAATATGACAGGGCACTACAGGTACAGAGAAAGTGTACCTAATAAAGTACGAAGAAAGTCTTTGAGAGACAGGGGGATCGAAACCACGAGAGTTGACTCAATGGCAGACCTTATGATACAAGGCGCAAGTGCTGAACATTCTGCCACCGCCCCTCCCTACGTCCTTGAGAGTAATTTGCATGTGCATATAGCACCACGTTTCGAGTAAATAAAATAAAAGCAGTAGCTACACAAGCGTGATATTAATATAAAGTATCATCAGGATATTACATCAATTCTAACTATTTACCATTCAATATAATTCTATTTTGGTTAAATACATTTCCCAAGACTTCACAAAAAAGTAAATCTAACTTTTTAAAACTACAACATTTCAGAATAAACGTTAAATAGGGATTACACCATCAAAAACAATTTTATTCTAAATATATTTTGGTCCTAACAGTATTCAAATCGATTAATCCTAACTGCATTTTGAACACATTGCATATTCTTTTTCTCAGAAAGGTATCATGTTGCTCTGGACCTCTTTATGGGTTGAACGGGTTCCACAAAGTATTAAACTTAAAAATACCTTGGTGACAGATTGCATGAAATCTTAACTCATGCATATACCCTGAAGTATAAAAATACTGTCAATGCGAGGGGTATGGCTTCATGGGGTCTACAATTTCATTACGCGCTAAATTACAATTATGACGATCGTTAATTGCTATAAATTGACATGAAACCTTGAGATAAAATACATAGTCTGTTGGGAGCGTATTACTTGAACTAGTAACATCAACTGGTAGCTGTATCTTCAAATTTGATTATTTTATAACCGTGCTGCTCTTTAGTCTCTTGATTCATGTTGTTTACATAGTGTCATCGACTGATCCGGGCTGATAAATTTGTAACTTAAGAATGTAGGTGGTTTTTCTAAGTGGGATGATAGAAACTGTACACATGGAAATAAATCTAAAACACAATAGGTTGCTTAAAAAGGATTCAAGAAGACGATTACGTTTTTTGCCATGGTGTCTTGACCACATCTCGTAGAGGTGTATATATGTAAAATCAGGGGTGCATCCAGATTTTCGTTTGGTAGGATGGTTAAGGAAACTTGACATCATCGTCTCCAAATTACGTTGGCATAAATACACACTGAGATTTTTGTTATGAATTTATAAGATCACACTGAGATTTAATTTCATTGAGGCAAAGCATTAATAGTGATATCACATATTACATGTATGTCCATATCCTCATCTCACACCTTGAACGACCATAGTATTATATGGAACATGAACAGAGCTTGATGTCAACCCGCCATCTCATCTTGGAATTGTGACGCCGTATCAATCATCAGTCCATCTATCTCGATGCCCAATTGCGCAAGGAACAAGCATGTGAAGTTTTATGTCGGTCGTACATGAAGTGATAGAGACTTAGGTATGTATCGAAGAACGACACGAGTAGTAGAGCCAGCCACGGGCAAGGTCCGTGCCCCTACCCCCACCCACGAAAGACCGTATTATAGATGATCACCCCCGGATTCCCTTTTGTTGTTTAGTTCTATTGGTCTAACTGAATAAAAAGGAAACAGCTTTGAAATACATCGATAATAAAACTATAGGCGTGTTTTTTATTTGGGTGATCAGACAAACGTAATCCCCACAAGTTCTTAATATCTACAGACAGAGGTAGTTTATATATGAAGGCATGTCCATTAGAACTTACTGTGAGCTGAGGCGAAGAAATTGTTAGACCAGAAAACAACGCGCCAGACAGTATAAACCGAAGTTCATTCGCAATTTTAACAAATCTAGATTCAAAATCCACTTGCTTTATTTTCATTAATAGCACATCTGGTAAAAAGATCCAAGTAAGCGCAAGACTTAATAGTATTTGTGCAGGTTATTTGGCGTGACTTGGCAAAGTTTGACGAGAAGCAGGAAGCGTCAGAAAGGTCTTATTCGTAAGCCAACACACCGCAGAAATGTATGGTCTGCTTAAATTTCACCCAATTCTAATCCGCTCAAGAAGCCACCTCAAATATATTGCATAAAACCGGTTGATTCTGCTTAAGGACGCCTTTATCATAACCTCGACTATCTATACCAAGTCCCGTAGTTCTTGTTGGAATAAAGACAAATGACCATGTAGTTATAGATATGTAACAAAATAATGGTAGATTTGTTTTTAAATAGTTCACTAATATGATCATTTTCAGAGTAGGAACAATCGCGACAAATCCCAACACAATGATATAATAAGGAATCAAAATATCACTGCTTACTATCATTGTATACTCTTAACTATTACTCCATATTTTTGGTTTCTATTCGATGTAAAAGTTTCAAATTGTTAATCAATATTTTGTAATTATTTGCTTATAGATGAAAATTAGGTGTAATTGGAAGTACATGAGCTTAACTTTAGGCAATACAAATTGACACGTCAGCAATTTATCTTGATTTCACTATATCTTCATCGCCATCGTGACTTCCAATGATAGTATGAGCCATGGCCAGTCACTGGTTTCTGTTTCTTTGACTGATGTTTTACAGCTGGTATAAGGTCCCAGAAGAGGAACTTGAGACTTAATTTGTACCACAGCTGGTTACGTAAATTTTAGCTTTGGAGAATGAAGAGTACACTACGGTCAACTGGTGGAGACCCAAATTACTCATTACCCCGAACTGTAACTGTTGTGGATTTGATGATTGCCCAAACACAGAAAGAGACGCTATAAACTATCAAACTTAGCAAAACTGTTATTCCTCTGATGTACGCTTGAAATACTTTTAGACCTGTGTTTTACCAAAGTAACCCGACCATTGATCGCTAAATGGGGACTTTGAGAACATCCATTTGTAATATACTTAGACGATATTTAGCAGATCAATTGTTCAAGCTATAAATGATCCGATATAAGTTCAGAATTTGTTCCGAAAGTGAGTTTATATCATGTTGTGATGTCTATACAGACAGGAATATATCTTGATAGAATATTGAAGTCAGAGGATTTAACATTTTGGTTGAGTAAATTTGTTATTGACGTCTGTGGCTAAAAGATAGAGATCTTATCCTCCAGAATGTGTCTTATTACGGCGGTTGTATCGCTTGTTTATTTGATAATTTAGAGCAATATATACATATTGAACGATCCAAACTTGTGAGTATCGCGAACTGTTTGATGGACTCAAAGAGGTTAACTAACTCTGGATAAGGATGAGTATCATGACGGTTAATATCGCAATAATGACCTCTGATGATGTCACAAGAGGTTAATATTCAAATCGACTGTTATCGAGATCAGAAAGATAGTAGCACTAGTTGGTCATTTTTTGTTATCGATTCTTAGTATGTTAGATAGTAACACTAACAGTGCACATGTAACGCTCGAAGACGCACCGTAGAAGTTACATTTAATGGAGATATTCGCTTGCAGTTACATGTCAGTCCTTTTGCATTTCCAATATTTTTAACTCGTATGATTGATAATACTCTGCCAGTAACTAATTATTTCAATTTTGAAAATAACAATAGATATACAAAGATAATTATTGTAATTAGCCTGTAATGTTTTTTGTATAAAATTTATGTCATCCTGATATTATAATAATATATCTTTGGCCAATTTTGGTTATTTCCAGGCAAGTTTCTTCTGAACTTCGTCCACATGGCAATATTTTGTTATATTTGTTATACAGTAATATAGATTCTGCATCTTATATAAATGTAATGGCTAATATGTGACAGCAATTTATTGAATCTCTGAGAACGATTATCGATGATATCACATGGATATGATTTACATACTTTAGTGTTCTGTTCTGGGGTCCCGTTATAATATAAGTACCCTCGGTAATCTTTAAGAGGCTTAATCAATGGAAATTAGAATCGGTTAGGGATAGTTATGTTAAAGATTAATTGAAAAGTTATTTAATGTGTAGATTGATTCTAAATGTAATATTAATGGCTGTATATGATATTCATGTTATCATTTCCCGTTCTTTATAAGTTCAGCTGGTATCTTGTCTTACCATAATGTCAGTATTATGTTACCTTGTTTGTTACGTATGAGGTTCAAGAGAAATATTGTTTCCCCTGTTTTTGTACGTATGTTCTATCGGTGTAGTTTGTGTTTGATTGTTGTAAATATATATCTTATTGCTGGTCTGGCCACAGTGTCACTATTGTTTGTGAGATGCTCCAACCTCGTGGGTTTTCTCCGGGTACTCCGATTTCCTCCCACTGCTAAAGACCCTATGCGCAAGCGAATAATTGAAATAAATTTAACCATATTTTATTCCCAAAATGACCTAGTTTGTGTTGAATAGACGTTAAACTCCATTTCTCTCCCTCTCCCCCCCTCTCTCTCTCTCTTGTGAGATGCACGGGGATTATAATGGGAATACATATAACAATTAACATATAATCTAACAGTGAAATGATGTCATGTGTGGCGCAAAACAGTAAGTTCACACGTTTAAAGAGTTGACAGTAAAAACTGCTTACTATCCACCAAATACAAGAGCGAATGATGCTCTCAATGTAAGACTGGGAATATATATTTTAATTGGTGATATTATGCTAACCAATGCAATCTGACAATAGCCACTGGAAGAGCTAAAGTGCTAAAGTGCGACGTGCTTTTCGTGTGTTGAAAACCTGATGGCACCCCTTAGTGTGTCAATTTTTTAGCCTCGAATAGCTGGCGACATGTATGACGTAAGTTACTCAACAGAATTACACGAACTGGCTTGTCTATTATAGAGAACTTGTTACACTCTCAAAGCGACGTTATATGCGCTTAAGAGATCCAGTATGTTCTGTTGCTAACATATTCTACTGTATCAGAAATACACGTATCCCGACTGTCGGCCTTGTAGTAGTGTTAAAATTTGAATGAGTCCAACATGGATCCTTGCATTAATCAGATCACAGATCGGCGAGATCATCTGCTAACTTGTCATGACAACGGTCTGGGCCCTACAATAAAGATGAAAGCTTGACCAGGTTAAGCCGATACCACATGAGGCGCCACATGTACGAAATCCTAGCTTCCGGCAGCCTCTAAGTACAGTTTTATCGATAGTATCAGCGTAGCATTAAGATGTAATTAAATTAGTTATAAACAAGATGGCATTTTTTTTTAATTATCGAAGATGGTAATATTGTATTTAAATATTTCAAAAATTACTTTTTGTTTGGAAAAAAAACCCCTAACAAATTATATATTGGAAACGGGAACAATGGTGAATGTCCGAGGACCATTCAGATGATAGATGTTTTCAATCACGAAGTTCAACACTTTACCAGGTCTTTTAGTGTTAAAGAATTTCAGAAAGCTCCAGAACTTCGTGGTCCTGAAGACTGATTAGGAGCATGGAGCGTTCTGTCACGTTACAAGAGACGTTGTTTTCATTTGATTTTGATGAGTTACATAAGAAATCAGATAGTAAGCTAAGCTCATAAGATGATTATTATAACCTATGCCTTTATGTAACTCTAGCATGTAACATTCGTTAAATGCAAAACAAATTATAGTCATAAAACTAAGTTAATTAAATGATTTTCTGAGGTGAATGTATCTTTAAATAATCCGAAGTAATTTTTGAACTTGCAGAGAGGTTTATAGTCTACAGGAAAAAAGATATCGACATTCTAATCTACAATCGTAAAAAGTGTCTCGAGTATAAATTGTAACGGGCTCTGCTCAATATCCAAGATTTCGAGGGGGAGAGGGAGTGGGTGGGGGGTAGATAGCTCGACAGGGATTGGAATTTAAAGAGGAACTGTTGTTGCGGATGAAATTTTGATGGTCAAATTAGATTGGGTATAACGTCCCCTTAAGCTCAAGTACCCATAGTTACTTTTGGGACTTACATAATTATGGTGCACCTAAAAGGTCGGACTGTGTAAAACCGACGAACAAAGACAACCTAAATACACACCGGATGAACAAAGACAACTCGGCGCCCCCCCTCCCCTCCATACACACACCACCCAATGCATTTCCTTCAAGATATAGCCGTTATTGCGGTATAGGAATGAGGCACACATTTTTAGACTGGCTACATTATCATGTACGGCGGACAGTATAATCATGTTTAATAGTATGCTACTTCAAGTTTGCATTTAAAGATTTCCACGACCTTCATTTTCGGGAAAGAAAATGTTATATTATTCCATTTTTGATAGAATGGTTCAACCCAACAAAAAATTAAAAATAAGTTCGAGCCAAGCAGAGACGAGCAATAACATTAAAATCAATCAGAATATCAATTTGGAGTTATTCCCCTTATATTATACCCATCAGTGACATTAAATCAATGCAAATTGCTACACCCGTGCATTAAATGTCAAACATTGATTAAAAGTGAACATTGATATTGTACACTATATAGTTTCATATGTTGTTAATGATGTATTTTAGATTTTGCAATTGCACAATTTTGACATGTATCACTTATAATGGCTGACAGTTAGATTACGTTCCCTGCTGTAAATCGTGTGGTTAGTAAACACAAAGTACTATTCAATGACACCGCCTGGATTTTAAACATTTTGGGGGAAAAAAAACCTTTAAATTTTCCGGTTCGTTATCAGAACATAACATGAAATACACGTTGTTTTGTCTTTATTTTATATTGTCTTGTATTTTAATTGCTTTTTTTAATAAAAAAAAATAAAACGGAATCTCATGAGATAAATAATAATGTAATAATAATGATATTTGTATCGCACAACTATTCAATCCGCTAGGGGATGCACTAGGCGCTAGAAAATGTTCTCCCTTTGTAATGTTAATGATAGTGACTAAATAACCAAGTTTTAACTTTGGATTTAAAAACTGACAGATTCACATTGTCGGATATTTTCTGGAAGTGTATTCCAAACAATTGATGCGCTGTATCGAAAAGTTCTACATCCAAATGATTTCAAATTATAGACAGGTACATCCAATAATAGTTTCCATTCTGATCTGAATGATCGTTTAGGTTGATACGGTGATACTAGATTCTGAAGGTAACCTTTATTGATTGATAGGTTAACGACAAGACTTTAAAGTTGACCTTTTCTCGAACACGGAGCCAATGTAATTTCTTCAAAACTGGGGTGGTGTGCCTTTGCTGCCCAAAGAGTAGTGCAAAGGGTTGGAGGATCACCACACATACAATTTTACTGGAATCCAAGCACACGGGCACGATAGTAAAATGTTAGCCATAAAAAATCCTATTATCAAAATGAGCACAACTGTAGGCGTCATGATGTGTTGTCGAGTATAAAAAAAATGCTTAATAACATTTATACAGTCATTAAATAATTGAACCATGGGTAAGTAATTAATATTATTATATCATTGTATTTTACATCATTTCACAAAATATGATTGACGATAAGTTTTCAGAAAATAGCAATCATGACATGTTTAGGACAAGACCCCAGAGTGGTCTTAATCGCTCGTCGGTTGAATATATAATAATTTTACATCTAAGAACCATCATCAGTTTAAAAGTTTTGTTGGTATCCATGAAGTAAAATGATACATTACAAGTTTGAAATCTACCTGTCTACGTGTTCACAATGAGGTATGTTAGTTAGTGATTAATATAAAAGTTATTAACTAGTAATTTAGGAATTTTTGGAAATAGTTAATGTCCACCTCCTTCTTTGGACTTCATACTTCGGGATATCCAGGAATTCATTTATCTGAAGAATAATCTTATACGCCTCGACTCGGTTCCCACATAACGTTAATCTCTTCGTAATCAAAAACAGTGGTTTTGACATAAATGATAAACCTTGGAGATAACTTTAATTCTTCAGAGCATATGTAAAGGGGAGTAACTCCAAAGAATGGTTCAAAGATTTGATACGAATGTTGTGTGAGATATTATTTTTTTTCTCCGCTTTTCCTGCATTTTTAGGTTGATTTTTTGGTCTAGAATTGGAGAAAAGGGATCAAATTTGCAATTTCATAGCAGTTTTGGATAATACTGATAATATCACAGCGGAGGAATAGGGGGTATAAAGTGTCTTTTTGCAGAGCAATCATTGTGTCCGAAGTGAGATTTTCACCCCAGTCAACATGAAATCCCCGTAGCAAAGACTAAACGGTCAACCCCCTGCGAAATTATGATGAGGAGACTGCCAAATGTGGTCCCCATTGTGTGTATAAAGATTGGAACCAACGGAATGTTGAGCAAAAACCCACAGCCTGTGATGTTACAGCCATTTAACATTGAAGACAACGGGCAAATAATTGAAAGTCTGAGTCCGAATGCTTTGACTTTCCAACGGACCTGTATCACAAGGGAGGTAACTATTCTGTGCCTGCATTTTGGTCGCATTAACCAAAATCTGTATTTAAATTTCATAAGATAGAAAAATATTAATATCCACATGGGATAAAATTAACCAACAGAAAACAATACAAATTGACAAGAAAACTTATTTGATAAAAGCACACAAACACCCCCCCCCCCCAAACGACCTGGCCTGTTTTCGTACGGTATGGTCTAAATTTCGTTTCCGTCTTAACGCCTGTTTAGACCAAAGAAACGAAACGAGATGTTGTCAACCTTTGTCGAACTTTCTGGCTAGATCGACTTAATAATCTTGCAAAACTGCCTGCAGATGATTTGAGGGTAGGTTTTCGGTTAAGCTAAATGTTCTGTGACATTATGTAACGTTACATAAAATGGCGAATCAAATTCTGTCATATACAGTGAAATAGTTAGCGCTTTAAAAAAAATGCGATTTTAGCGTGGAATTGGGAATCATTTTGTCAGTTTTGCCAATCAAACAATTCGTAGCGTATAATTGAGAGGACAATTATTATATTGCGTGCAAACTACGTTCATAATGTTATTTTACAAAACCAGCTAGAATGCAGTTCTCAGCCTAACTTCACGTTAAAAAATGTAATTGTGCCACTAAACTCTTTTTTGCAGATGTCAATTATCAGAACGAACTATGCTAGAAATACATAAAGGAGAAAAAAATATTTTCTTGATGTCCTCACACATTTAGTAATTACATGAAAAACTAACAATAGGATGTTAATAATGACTCACATCTTAACATTTAACACCTATAATGAAAACAAAATAATATACAAAAATATTTTTTGTTTGATATCTGCAGGTGGTAATTGGTTACAGAGTTTCTAAAGAGAAAATCTCATTTTTTCTAATTGATGGTTGAAAATGTAGGATAACAAACGTTATGTTAAAGGTGTTCTTTAATACAAAAGCATACAAAATGTTTATCACCTATACGAACTCATGAAGGAATAAGTGGCATATGGGGTGCTAGAAAAGGTAATATAAGCAAACTCTGCTTTGTGGGGAAGGGGACGGGCGTCTCTACGACCCGACAAGCGTATAACATGTCAGTTTATCAATGTTATTGTTAATCTTGATAAGTGAGAAATGAGATGGTGAAATGCTTGACGTCCTTGTCAGTCCATCCGGTATTCTAACTATAATTACAGGATGCTCTTATAATTATAGCAAATGTGCCAAAGTAACAATTCCATCGGGTGTTTTTATATATACCGACGCTATTATAGGCCGAAGTCTGTGCTCAAGTAACAACTTGACAATGATCCTATGGTGCAGTGTCTAGTCCTTCGGATGGAATGGAAATGAATATAACAATGGCAGTAGCCGTTGCCCGAAAACAGTGCTCAAATAGCAAACTGTATGGCATTTGTTTATTTTTATGAGCCCGGATGGAGCTGAAAAAAAGGAGGTTAAAATCCATTTTATTTGACGTGTTTACAAGTTTTAAATGTGAAATGAAGAGGACACATTTTAAGAAATGTATAATCTATGCATTTTACGTTACGTGTTTTTTTTTTTCATATCCCCCCCCCCAAAAAAAAAGTCGAAATAAGTTACAAATATTGGACCAAAATGGGATTGACCACCCTAAAAAAAAAATGAGAGGCCGACATATTTATGACGTCAAACTGTATCATTCCTTATTAAATTTCCGATTATGGGTGAAGCTGGAGACAAAAACCTTCTCAGTCAAACTTTAGAACAAACCGATTAAGGAGAAATGAGTATGGTCCTATATAACCATCTTCATGAAATTGTATTTATAACTTATCTGAAGCAACAACTCACACCTATACCTTGCACAGCACCAGCTTTTGGTTGCCATTATTTCTTAATATTGACACGATACAGCTTGAAGTTGATGTGTTAATACAATGATCGAATAAAATCTATATGAGACGATTTACCAACTCGTCACCGCCGAACAAGTGATTAAATTATCAGTAAATTAGAGAATCATCGATTCCTTGCTACACTGTTCATCCATTTGGTTGATGGGTATTACTCGAGGGGAATGAGCCCATCGTTTCTTCATTTCACTCATCAACACTTCTCTCATACAGTCTAATCACACACGTCCTTAGCTAAAGGCTTCTCGCAATTGTTCACTTGTACATTTACAGTATAAATCCGGTGATATGAAATCCTCGCCAACTCCTCAAACTATTGTGTTGTACCGTGATCAAATTCTGTGTCACTACCAGGCTTTCTCTTCTTTCTGGAATTGGTTCGATTTTCCCATAGTTGTACATGAGGGTGCAGGGAATGACCTTAAGGCATGTCAATGTTTCTTAAACATCCAATTGTCAGATATCGACAATTTCAGCTTAGATTAACAGAATACCTTTAAGTGCATTCTACACACAGCTAACTTGATTAGATAATAAACATGCGTGGTATTGCCAGCACTCTAAATATACTCACATATAAACGGCAGAGAGGGGTTTATGTAATGTTGTTATCTAGAAAACGACCAGGAGGAATTTAAACACGAATGTGCGGTTTATTTACATTGAAAAGCAGAAAACAACAGAGGGTTTATAAACACGAAAGTGGTTTTATGTAAATTTGTGACGGTTAAACTTAAAGAGGCATAATTTGAGGGCTAAATTGGCCTGTAGCAGGAAGATTTAACATAAATTGTATTTCAGAGATTTATTCACATGCAAAGTCCATAGTCAACCTTTTAAAATATCTAATGGGGAGTGGATTAGGCAAAATTCACCAAATCTGCGTTAAGCGACTTTATGACCGACCAGGCCGAAATGTTAGACAAAAATAAGACGTTACGCTGTCGATAAACGGTCGGACAATACAGTTATACACAGCTTTCTATTTTTATACCGTCTCCATTAGCCCAGTCGGAGCAGAACAGTAGGACGTTAAACCCCATTTCCTTTCCTTTCATTTCTAATTTTATATATTAAATCGCACTTAACATAATGGACATTTAATCGCTCATGTAGCCTATATTACAGTCGGTTTTCTTTTCAAAAAATCGCGAGGGGGAGTTTCTTTCAACTTCTGAAATATTTCCGCTACTTTCATTTCCAATTTCTGTAACCCATTGAATTTTAATCTCGAGTAATTCACTTTTAACTGAAACTGGGAATATACTTGTATCGTATGATTATCTTTGACATCTCACAAAGTCACTCGAGAAGTGTCACATTTCGACAGCTTAGTCCCACTCAAAGTTGTACGTGTTCCCAATTTAGAACTGAAATCAAATGTAACATTACATCGATAACGAATTAAATTCTAACAGTTAACTTTTGAACAGTTTAATTGACAAGAAAGGTTTTTAGCAAATTTGTAGGATATCGAATGCAAAGTGGTGGTTATACCATTCAAAGGTTTTCTTATCGCACGTAAATACCGATTTAAAGACATTAGTCTCCTTTGTAACCACGTACATTGTACTTTATCATTTAAAACGAATAAGTTTGTCATCACTTAATGGATGTGATTTATATTTCTTCAAACGATAGTAGTTACTACTCACATATTTCGTTTCATGTGAAAATTCAATAAAAATACTTAAAATCAGGATTCTTGTAACATACTATAGGCGGGGATGCACAAGTTTCATATAATCTTGTTAATAAAATGTCAATTCAATAAAATAAGCATAGCTACTGAATTCATAATACATGTATATGCACTTAGTGGTCGGTCCACATCCTGATACGTCACTTTATTTATTGAAGAACCCTACACAGCTAACAACAGTGTGTTTGTTTGGTTTTATTTTTGCTTTTCATTGCGCATTGCTTAAAAATACAGGATCCATTGCGTGTTTCATTTATTGAAGATGTTCACAAAGCTAAGTTCAGATAGCGAACATTTTATTTTATATTTTGAATACATTTAAGCAGCTAACAGTGTGTTTTATCTCTTGAATACGTTCACACAGCTAAGAATGTTTATTTTTTATTGAATGCGTTCACTCACCTAACCGTGTTTTATCTATTGAAGAAGTTCACACAGCTAACAGTATTTTATACATGTACATTGAAGAAGTTCACACAACTATCTATTGAAGAAGTTTACACAGCTAACGGTGTTTTATTTATTGAGGAAATTCACACAGCTAACAGTATTTTATCTATTGAAGAAGTTCACGCAGCTAACAGTGTTTTATTTCTTGAAGAGAGAGAGGGGGGATGGGGTTTAACGTCCACTCGACACAAACTAGGTCATTTCGGGACTAACATATGGTTTAATTCTTTTTTCAATAATTCGCTTGCGCGTATGGGTCTTTAGCAGTGGAAGGAAACCGGAGTGCTCGGGGGAAATTTATTGAGGAAGTTCCCAAAGCTAAGGGTTTTTATTGAATACGGTCACACAATTTAACGGTGTATTTTATTTATTGACGCGATTCGCGCATCTAAAAATGTTTTATTTAATGCATAAGTTCACACAGCTAACGCGCTTTTTTATTGAAGAAATCTACACAGCTAACAGAGTATATCTATTGAATACGTTCATACAGCTAATAGTTTATTTTATTGGCTGATGATGCTCATATAGCTATGAATGTATTTTATACATACTGAACATATACGTTCACTTACTAACTGTTTTTTTTTACTGAAAACGTTCACATGGCTAACGATGAATTTTGCGGGCTCATGCTACCGACGAGTTAATAGTGGATACCCCAGCTTCACGGGTCGAAATGAAAGTTAGCCTACACTTTCAAAACCATCCGCAGTAATCTAAAAAGGTGACACGCAGTTGACAGATTTTTCGTTCTGACAGATATTTAACCAAACATTTAAAAATCCACGGTTAGACTAAACCCATTTCCCTTTATTCATTTCCATTTAGACATTGAATATCCACTACCGGCAATGTTAAAAGCTTTAATACAATATCAAATATCATTAATAGAACAGAATAAAATATCGATATTATGTAACTGCAGTTGTCACGTAATTCCGATTGTGTTTAACACTTTCAATATTAGCCTATTGACTTTTAAATATCACTCTCAGATTAAATTTATGTACTCTTTCAACGACAAGGGCAATCCATGATTGAAATGACAGTTCAGGATCTCCATATTCAAGTTTTGTCATTTATTATGGCCAGGTTGTGGGGTATATTGCCAGTTCAACAATCCTCTCTTATGTATAATCACCTAAGCCGCAAGGGTGGCTTCGTGAATAAAGCACTGACCCTCTAATGGGTGGGGGGGGGCGTGTAGGGCGTTTGGCTGACAGGGAACAGTGCCTAATCGTTCAGATTGGACAAATCCACACGGCTCTTTGAAATTCACGTAAAATAACCCTTGACAGTGAGAATTCGAAAAAGAGTAGACTGCCCGTCTACATTAGCCTGATTGTAGCATAAAAGTGTTTTTAATCACGTGTAATGGTTTTGTATCAAATCCTATTAGAAACGCAAAAAGTTGATCTTGGAAAGTTTCTTATTATCCCAATGCGTCATATGAAACCCATACTTTACGGTTATTGACCGAATTATTCAAGTGTTCAAATAAACTGTTGACTGTCTGTAAACCGTACCATTCCTGGAACTATCTATCTATATATCTACATGTATAGCCCAAGAGGAGATATAATGAACCGGTAAGTTGATATGATCCGACGTTCCAATAATTCGGCAATAATGACGCTAAATTGTCAATCGTGTATCAATCGTGGAAGAACACAATTGGGTAGGAAATCACTCAGACGGTTACACCCTAGGGATATGAACACTACATGAAATATGTCCTCTTATTATGTAACTATTTCAGTTATCAAATTCGAGGTATCTACGTCGATTTTAAGTCTGCACACATCTTAACTAACCGATAGAGTGGGGAAAATAAACACATAATAATACGGCAAAATGTAACATCTAACCCATTCTTCATATTTAAAGGACAATATTGGTGCCACCATTATTGCATATGTGATAGAACTGGTTAAACACATTCCAAATATAATTTTAACAATTCTATTTTTGAATTATGAGTTATCCTCTCGTCGTCTGATAAAACAACTTCCCATCTTCAACGGAATTATCAGTGGAATGAAATTGGCTTGTGTGTTCGTTATCACTCGTTAGTTCTATCTGTCACTTAAAAAGAAGGACAACTCGTGTTTGTCATGTTTGACGTCACTTCCCGTTCATTCCAATGTTTGCTGCACATCTCCTGTTGCAATGATCTTGGTGATAAAATTATATTTGGAATGTAGTTAACCAGTTCTATCACATATGTAATAATGACTGACACCAATATTGTCCTTTAATGTACAGTAAGGGTATTTTAGTTCCCCAACAATAAGAGATAACGTTTGAATGTTAATTCAAATTGGCCTAATATTTATTATGGTGGTCTAACGTCCTACTACTCTGCTCCTGCTGTGCTAATGAAGATGGACATACGGCATGCGTATGCTATGAGGGAATTTTTGATCGGGCAGCAGCGCTGTGGCCTACTTTTTTTCGATTTCTGTCATTGGCTCTTTTATATGCACGCGAATGTGTTCACGAGACCTCGGGTTTTCGTCATATCCGAACGACTATATCGTTATCCCTTGCCAGGCCCCCATACTATACCACTGACAAAGGAACACAACACCGGAAAATCCCACGCAGGGATCGAAAAGGAAGCCTCCAGGCTAGCGAATCACCGTCCTACTCACTGAGCCACCGTGACTTCCCATGTTAGTATTGCGTTTGCAATTATGCGACCTATCATCGTCGCAAGTGTTGTGCGTACGAGTCAAGGTTTGTACGTGTTCGTTCTGGTAATTTTATAATGAAAACGGGTAGTGTCTTTTGAGGAAACTTTCTGCCCGGGCTCGTCTTCATTAGCCCAGTTGGTGCAGGACGGAAAGGCATCCGACCCGGTTTAATTTAATTTTTAACCGGAAGTAGACGCTACGGGGTACGCTTAGGTTTATTTTACGTGCATATCATTAAATCAGATGGAATTATGGTCGTTGGCAACCCAACTGCAACCTCAGCAAGTTAGCAAGGTCACCATTAATGATACCTTGCTTTATAAGTAAAGCCAACAACAGCAATAATTAAACAATGTATAATAACATTCTTCAAACTGCTCATCAAAAGATCATTTATCAAATTCACCGCATTCGTTTATTTTGTTCCATATGATAATCTGATAAGAAAGGTGATTATTTTAACATTATTTCTGAAAGAAATGACATGCCAATAAGGGAATATTATTTCTGACAGAAATGACTCACCAATAAGAGAATATTGGAACACAGGTATTTTATGTATGACCTTGTATTCAAATCGACTTATTTGTTTTGATTATGCTACTGGTCATGCGCCATGAACACATTTTGTGGATTTTTAATTTTATAAATCGGTACTATTATTATTATTTGATTATTATTGACATTGGCTAATATCATCATTTCCCAATCTCCTCGCCACTGGTTGAATGAAAGTTCGTGTCAAGTCAACGGAAATCAGACTTCTTACAGATGTTGTCAGACCTTACTACATTGTATTTATGATGTATAAAAAAGAAACGAGCGAAAGATTTAATCTTAGACTGGTTCGAAGCTGTTATATGCCTCTCTCGTATGAACCCAGTGACGAACGTTCATCACAAATAACTGTTAAAATCCTCATTGCCTTGTCGGAATTTCCAGAAAAACGTGTTCGTATTATTGACACGACAAAGTTAACAAACTCCAGTTTGGCAGCTTTCTAATAATAGCGTGGGTTCACTCTTTTATCTTGGACGGAAAGAGCTTTGCAAATAACATCCAAAGAACAATTTAATCATAAGTTGCTTGAAGCCGAGACGAATCTATGTGCATATGATGTGGTGGCTAACATATCACCGTTTTAAGAGGAGGCGAATAAGATTCAGTCTGATGAAAAGGGCAGCCCATTCAGTAATCTTTGAAGGTTGTCACATCACAATCTCATTTTATTCTCATTCGGAATAACCTTGGTTTCTATAGTAAACAACAGTAGCTGGGCCAAGTTTCTTAGATCATCCCAGGAGATGTATTTATTCGTAGAAATAATGCGAGGCTACGTAAGAAATAGATTGAATGAAGGTGAACCCCTAGCGTGTAATCGAGTGATTATACAGGATGCACCCATTGAACATCTCATACAGAATTAGTGCACAGTCTGATAAATAATTCATCCAGAAACAGATGAAAAAAGTTAAAATTAATTGGAAAACAGTTCTTGCATCTCCAAAAATAATATAATAATTGTTTCAATTTTTTTTTAAAGAAAAGATGATTAGGAAGACATAGTTTTTCAACCCTTTCTTGGTGATATAAGATCATAGTTTCACACTGGCGGATATCCATAATTAGAGCCCTGTAGCTCGAAATGTTACAAGAACCCGTCGCCACCAGCATCGAAAAGAAACCACTGATATCATTTTTCAGTCGGGTTCACGCCGACTGAGAGGGTAAGAAGCGGGCTCACTAGCCTGGAGGTCGGGTGTTCGATCCCTACATTGGCCGAGAAAGTTCATCCAGATTTTCCAGCGTGACTCCCCCTTGTCGGTGATGCAGGACGGGACGAAAAATTGTGGTCCCGTACGCACACTGGGGTGCACGTAAAAAGTCCCTTGACAGTTTGAATTCTATGTAAGAGCAGGCCTTAGTGCCTTATAACACACTATATGACGTTTGCCCGTCTTCATTAGCCAGTTCGGAGCAGAACATTAGGACGTTAAACCCCAGTTATTCCATGTCACGTCAACACAAACGTTAATAAACCAGCATTTTTTTTATTCTATTCCATATGTGAGTGTTAGTGTGTTGCTCTTCAATTATGTGATAACAATGGCAATTCACTGAGACAGTAAGACGCTGGCTTACTTACCAGGAGGACTCGGGTTACATTTTGCTGCCCGAGAGATTCATCTAGGTTTCCCGGTATGGTTTGCCCCTGTCAGTGGTGCAGTACGGAGGACATGCCAAGATATATTAATTTAGTCATTCAGATTGGACGAAAACCATATGTCCCGTGAACACATTGGTATACACGTAAATGAACCACTGGCAGCGTAGTCCAAACAAAAGTATCCTCATAGCACACCTTAATGTAACTTTAACATAATATGGCATGTTTCCTTTAAATAGATTTCCGGTCTGTTAAACAGTATAGAGATTACCTACAGTGATCTGAATATTATTTTTTGTTTCAGAAAAATTCCCAGGGAAATGAACAGCGCTTTTCAAAGTTGCGTGTAATTTAAAACATAGTTTCTATATTATTTAAAATTTCTCAGCATATTTCTGCTCTTTTTCGAAATGGTAATTAAAATGTCCGTCAACTAGCTTCTTGCCTGTTCTCAAGTTTTGTATGGATGACAACTATATGAAATCATCTGAAAGTTTATCATGTTCTTGCATGAAGTCTAGGTAGTCTCCCAGACCCGACACGCCGTCGCTCAACCGGTTGGTGTTCACAGTTTGAAAGTCAAGAAGACATTTTTCACAATTATTATCAATGGATATACACATAATTCCTTATAAAGCCACTTATAATATTTTTTTTATTTACGCCTTCACAGCCGTACTCATATCAATTATTTTATACATGATAAATCAGATTCGAGCAACTTGGCGTTTATTTAAATTGAATCAAGTACACCATGCCGCCTCAATGAACATGGCGGAAGGTGATGATGAAGCCAGGAGGGAAGATAAAAGGATGGTGATTATCTTCTCGTCAACAGAATAGCTTTACGCGTTACGAAATAGTTTTTAGATGAATGATAAAAAATGCATATAAATGGGAAGCTTGTCAAAGGTAACACGACGGAAACCACAATCACGTGTTCCATTACCACCTTCTCCTACCACGTCAATAACTACAGAAAAAATATTAAAAACTTCAACAAACAAAAAGAAGACAAACACTACAATAGTATTATATAGCAGTACAAAATTTCACAAAGAACAGTCCTGAACATTCTATTTTACGTTTAGATAAGCTGTTCATGGATATGAATTAAAGGGACTATCCCGTTTTAAACAGAGTCTCAAAAATAAAAGTCCGAGTATGTATGAAATTTAAGCGCCAAAATATCGAAGAATGGTCTATTTACCTTGTCCCAAAATTTCAGTTCAAAATATTGAGTCGTTTGGGCGTGAACGTCAAAACTGCTTATCCTTTTAAGAATTTGGATCTATTTTTCCGTTGATGACCTGATAATCAGCTCACGTTTATTGAGAGGTCTGTATAGTGAATTACCCATGTACTGTACTTGATAGCGAAAGGTAAATTTCACCTACACATTATTTTTTTTTATAAAAGAAGTTTGGTTTTACGTAGACACCGCAAAATACAGCTTGTGACATCGGTGTCCTTTCCAGATGACGATTGACGGGTTTAAGTTGTTTGAAAACGTATGATAAATACTGAGTTAGTTTCTCTGCCCTAAGGTAGAGGATTAAAGCGAATTTAACACAAAATTAAGCAGTTTTATTCTCCTAAAAATTATCGGGATTGGAAATCGTGTATAGTAAGGGCGAATATTGTTGTTACCACGGGTGAATTTTTTAAATGAATAAATGGAAACAATATACCATTATTAATAACGTAGACATAAGTAGGTCAGATAAATATACTCTATTTTAAAATGTCACGCCATATTTACCAATTACTTCATTAGATCTATTCAGATATACCATCGGTGGTATTCATTTAGAATGGTGGTCACGTTATGGATCTTTAGACATGTGACATATAGCCGTATTATGATGATTCTAACTATAAATTATCTAATTTACACGCCACATTATAGAACATCATTCTTTCTTGAAATTATTCGTCTATTCCAATTAAAGAAATGGGTTCAACTCGACACAAAGCAAGTCATTTCGACACTAACACATGATTCAGTTGTATTTCAATAATCCGCTTGATGTAGGGGTCTTTAGCAGTGATACTAAAATACTTAAATTTATTTATACTCGAATTCCAACGTTAAAACAAATAATTTAAAACTATTCATACAACAAAGTTAAAACAAACAATTTAAAACTATTTAAACATAGATCTGTTCCTTAAAAGCTTTACATGTAATTTGGTATTTTGCGTTGCTATTTGTCGATAACATTCCCCACTTAAGTTTGTTTTGATTTGCTTTTTTCTTTTACGGAAATGACAATAATGCTATATATGTGTGTTTTATCTGTAAAGTAATGCTATTTGTATGATTTATTTGCACATTTAACTCATCACTCGCAGATGTATTATAGAAAAATTCCATATTTGAACAGTAGTCAATCAGAGTCGTATAATGAAAACAGGAAGTCGCTGTTATCTTATTGACGCTCTAAAACAGTGTGCAAGAAAATCACTACAGTGTGTCTTATTCACACAGATCATAATTCTGAAAATTACCATTTCATTATTTTTCAGAGGCGAATCTAGAAATTTTGAAAGGGGTGGGGGCGCAAAATGAGGGCACTAACCGTGGAGACGAGGCACGCCGCTGAGAGAGGTTTGGGGGGTCCCCCAATGAAAATTACCCGTCATTTCCTTGCATCTGTAGCCATTCCAAGAGCTATATGGCTGATATTTTCGTCAAAGTAAACGTTCGGAACGGACATATTTGGGGCGCTGTCGAAAATTAGAGGAGGGGGGCGCCCCCATTGAGAAAAGGCACTTTCAGCAGTAAAAAAGGGTACTTGAAAATTGGGGGGGGGGGGTCGCCCCTCACGCCCCCATTGAATCCGCCTCTGTTTTTATATGTGGAAATAACCGGAACATTACCGTCAATTAATGTCACTTGTTGTCATAGTTAGTGTTTATAATAATAATATGCCACTTTGTGTTCGATACTTTCTTTCTGACTATCAGTTTAGATCATCACAAATAAATGTCAACCATATCTCTCCGGTTACCATTATTTAAAAAAAAACTCAACTAAACGAAATATGCGAACACCTAAAACATTTTTTGAAGTATAAACTAACTGTTCAGATACATCTGTCACGCGATTTAAAACAGTTTTTGAATTGATACATGTTTCAGTTAGCTGTCATGATAAATAGTCAGCTGTTCAGTTTTATTTACAAATAGACATTTATCAGAAAATAGGAGAAAGCTAGCAAAAATTATGTGTTTTGATGTTACTAGCCTGTTTGCCGCTTGCCTCTCGTGTTGTAACTAAATGTACATCCGAGCGCAAAGCGATCTATATAACAAATGTGTTCATACAGACAATCCTTGCTCAGTCTATTGATTCAGTATTTAGAAATCACTACAGCCGCTACTCTTACTTAATCTTGAAAACATGACAAGAGCCAAAAGGGGAGACGATCGATGGTGATTTGCCTAATAAACATTGAACTTCTTTTACATGCCGATCATTACAAATAATGCTAATGATGAACTTGTTATTGCATCTATATATTACAAGATGGCTTTAGCTGGGATTTATTTAAACAAATTATTTCGTGTCGTTATAATAAAAGTTAACCACGAGGCTGTTTATTACGATTAAACATTACCAACCAAACTGAAATGAAGGCTATTCTGTAAATGGTATGTAGTAAAATGAAATATGGATTAAGCATGTATTGGCATATAAAACTTGGCTGATCTGAATGCAATAGAAGCCTTCGTGGCGCTTCCGGTTCCCACTTGTCGGTCATAGCGCATTTGATGCTCAGAAGTATGGTGTTACCCTGTTCGGATTGTTCGAAAACCACAGTTAACGTTTATGTGTGCAGTGGTCGCACGAGAAATTTGACCGGACAGATGCGTTTCCGCTTAATCTCTTCAAATTCCACCAGCAAATGATTTTTAAGGCACGTCTGAGTATACATTGATATACCCCTGATTATAAATTTTACAAGGATAAAGTGCAACAAATATATGCTAGCTATTTGAACTCGTGAATTCGCCGAAAAGCTAAAGTACAATGTGTTACCTATTTGAACTGTGAACTAGTTTAATTATAAAAGTCGTTTGGACGGAACAGAACATCGATGTCCCATGTACCTATCAGCATGCACGTTTAGGAACCACTGACAGGTTTAATTCAACATTTTCCTAATATCACACTGTATGACGCATACCAGTCTTAATTAGCCGGACATTATTTCTGCCGTGAAATGAAATTCACTGCTCTATCATATTCATACGGGAACAGCATTAGATCCGATCTGCAAACAAAGGTAGTATTAAACGATTTCAGTCCATAACACATTATAAACTTTCAGTCATAATCACTCTAGCTTTTTTATATAGCATTCATTCAAATTTATTTTCCATGGGCTTCCCAGACATGGTTTTGAAACCAGTCTTATTGTAAAATGATCAGACGACAATGATCTCCCGGGAACAATGAAGATGAAACCTATTCCCACAACTCCCTCGCTTATATCTGTTCTTTTTTATTATTATTATCACGGAGTACTTAAATTTGATCACAAAATTTCATCTGAAACAGGATTTTAAAAGGTATCAAGATAATGGCGTTTAATGAATGGCGCACAGGCGCCAGGTCTTCCGACATTGTCGTCAGATACTTGGCAGGCGTGATGGAGTTTCCAGCTATTCATTCATCAATTCTCTGCGCACAGAGCAAAGATCAAAAAGCTTTTAATTAAACACAAACTTTCCATTGCAAATTTCAGAAAAGAGTGAAGAGAAAATGCATTTCTTTTAAATTATAGTCTAAGTAATCAGTGTTTTTGCTTAATTTAATATGTATTACTCTGCTGGTTTTTATACCAAATGTAATCCAGCTGGTCAAAAGTTCCAACCAATTCGAGTACACACCTGGTCCGAGAGTAAAGTGTTTTTCCTTAATTTAATATATATTGTACTAGGCTGATTTCTATACCAAATGGAATCCAGCTGGAGAGAAAAAGGCGCAATTACGACAAATTCCAACTATATTTCGAATATACATCTGTCCAGAGAGCATAGTCTTTTAGACCAAACATTCGATACTTTAGACCATGCACGTGTATTGGGCAATATGTACACTATTCTTTTCACTCACCATTCGCCCTAGAAGTATCGTACATTATTAAAAAGAGATCACAACTCTTTGACAAAAATTACCAAGAATCCGAACGGATGGAGAACGGCACATTTAACTAAATACAGAAATGTATGTACACAAGGTCGTTTTAATATTTGTTATTATTCGTCTGTTACCTCACTCAAACTTGTTCATCATCCGAATATCCGACATACCAAATATAATCAAAAGATTTAAGTTGTAGAAAAGTATCAAACAGACAAGCTAATAACACGATTTAATCGGCGATATTTTTTCTCTATAACATGATCGATGTTTTAAGGAGGTTATGTGATAGCTTTCAGCCTCTTTCACTTGAATGAAGAAGAATTGGTTTCCCAACGGAGACAAAAATTACATCATTTGGTTCATGTAACTGGAAATCACATCCATTAGATGGAATCTGGGATGACCTTTTGAACAGATGTTATGAGACTGGCTAAAGATGTTTATCAACAGTCAATCCTTTTATCATGGCCGGCTATTCTACAGAGGACACTTTTTTTAGTTCCGTGTTCGCATAATCAAACAAAAAAACAACGAAGACATCTAGATCTTTTAAGTCCTTTTCGGCTGTAGTACAGCTGCTTGTGCGTTTGAATTTCCGTCCTTAAATTGCATGATCATTTTTAGACTACGATCACTGCATGGAATTGAATTGTTTTATTCTTTGTGAGCCACCAGATAATCATAAGGAAAACATTGAGTGATACGTCCTAATTAAGAAAACATTACGAAGAGATCTCAAATAATATTTAAAGAAGCTACATTTGGCAAATTGCTTGGTTACAAATGTATTATCTCCTAAAACAAAAATATAGTCTTCCACTTCCAGAAAACTTCTATTGTGCTAATTGAACAGGAAATACACTGACACACAGCATCCTTTAAGAATGGGTAATTGTATATCTCGTTTTAAAGATACACATTGTATGTCTCGTTTTAAAGGCACATTAATCTTGCGAATCATAACCCCCGAGAATAATATTTTCACGATCGCACCACAGACCAATTCTCTCAAACACAAAAATTTAGGTTCGATATTGTGGATATGTTAAAAATCTGGATTTGCAGTCAAGAGGAACAATTGTTTTATTAAAACGGTAGGGTCAGTAGAACTACAGTTATTATGGTAGAAGCGGACTGGTGTTTGACCAAGGCAGGGCCCCGGTTCACAAAACATTCTCATACTTAAGTCATGTGTGCTGGTATTCAAAAAAAAACAAACGCTTATCCGTTTGAAATGAAATTAAATGGAGTTTAACGTCCTACTCCGCTTGGCTAATGATCCGGACAGCGGCGCTAAGGCCTACTCTTACATCGAATTCCAAATGCCAATTGATGTTTTACGTGCAAGCCAACGCCGAAAATCCCAATGAAGTGTCTCCGTCAACGCGGGGAGTGAACTCGCGACCCCCACGTTAGCGAGCCATCGTTTTATTCACTGAGCTACCGTACTTCCCGTATCTCTTTGAGACTAACACATGGCGATTTTCCCACCCTAACAACTAAACACATTGTCTTGGAACAATGTTTGTTATCTTTACAACACACATTAACTTGAAAGTTTAATTTGTCTTTTCCTGTTTAACTTTTGATTGGGATGATCAAAATTAGTATTGATTATAGTCACATCATTGAATATCTATTTTTATTTATATCGCTAAATCACATCTCTACAGTTGCAGAGTACAGATTAAAAGTTAAAACTCGAAGTCATTGTGAAGGACTCTGGTCGCTTCTTACATGACACAATGTGACGTTTTACATGAAAGTGGATGCCAGTGTTTCAAATTAATCTACTTATACAGAAATGATTTTAAATATCAAGTGATTTAAACTGTCTGAATTCTCTTTTATAAAGAAAATAATTGAAGTTCATTAAAGCGTAAGTGTGGAGAAGGAAGTCTCATCGGATGCAATTTAAAAGTTAATTTAACTCCTCAGGTAATGTGCTCTGGTGGTCAATTTTACGCTTAAGACAAATTAACACGTCTCGACTTCCCTTTATACCGCATAAACTATATACTATTCTGCCATTTTCACTTCGGGTTGATTTTGAATTCTACTGAAACATTTATTCTGAGATTGCTATCCTTTCTGCATCTAAGGCTTGTATTGGAGCAGGTATTGCATGTAGCCAGGGCCGCCATAACAACATATAAAGAAGAGAGTGCACCTGGGTCCCTACACAATCACACACAGGAATGCAACTGGTCGATAAAACCAAACAAAGATTTATTGCATTGATACATACATGTAATATATATGCATTGGGCCACTGAAATACAAACAAGACTGTGTTCCCTGAACAATCAGTCATACCATATTTGGGAATTTAAACTTCAGATACCACCTAATGTTTTATTAGTACAATTATTACCCATATGACCCGATACTCATTCAATATGTCATTGATTTATTCAAACAAATCGTTCACGGGGTTCACAATTCCCATATTAATTGTACCAGTATGAAACCCAAGAAAGCGAACCGGACTTAAAGTGTTCTGACACAACATATGCTATGTTTACGCTGTTCCACCCTGACAGACTTTGATGGATGAATATATTGTGGTGTGTTTGTCCTGTAGTCAGAATAATGACTTTGCTTCTTTGTTTTATTGATGAGTTCGGTAGTAAATCATAGTACGATTAGATCCATAACAAAATACTCATATCAGTATTTCATACAGTTAACTATGATAAGCCAGACAAGATGAGCACATGTTTCAAGGTCCATGTTATACAGTTATCTGCACAGGTTTGAAAAAAAAATTAAAATCCCTGCACAGATTATTTACATGACTCCCACATCTATGCACATAAACCTGTTACACGAATGGGATTATCGATAGAAGATCTCCTTTTGACTAGCCAAACAAATACAGCAAATTTGAAAGCCATTCGCAGAAAGCTTGACCTACATCACGATTAAATGCAGAATACAGGAATGTATGATTCAAATTTCAGCAAGTTTAAGGCATAAGACTCCTACCTCTACAACGTTTTTAAAGAAAAATTAGTGGCGGAAAGATGACGGATAGGGGTGACAAGGGAGAATGCCGAACAATAATGCTACTGGATGATTGGTTGGGATCGGCATATGTTCATTTTCAACCAATCGTAACCTAATCTTTAAACACTTACTTATTGACAAGATCTACTTGTGTATTGTAAGGTGACGTTTCGAATAGTATTCTCTCAAGAAACAGCAACTACGAAACGTGGCTACAAAATACACCAGTGGCGCTTTTCAATAAGTATGTTTTATCAAAAGCTACTTTATAATAACGCCCAATCTTACTGTCGGTGCAGGAACATTCATTACCAATCAATTATCTTACATATATTTGGTTATTTTACATCTGTGTATTCGAGAAACCGGTTTATATCCGATTTTATTAGTATTCGACAATTTTAATACCACGTTCACCAAATAAAACAATTCCACGCATATCTTTTTAAAGGGAACGACTTCTGATATTTATCTAACACAAAATCCGTTAATAACTTGATTTGAGAATTTTTATGCGTTGATAAATTGCTGTATTTCGTGTTCTTCAAAGAACATAGCTAAATGAATAGAACAAAATTATATCTGAATAAAGTAGCTAATTGAATAAAGCTATTCTATCTGACAATTGTAACTTCAATAAGTCACCAAAGGGAATTGTTATTGATGACTTTAAGAAAATAAATTTGAATTGCTTCATTCCAACTCAACAGTTAAGTTATCGATGACTAGAATTTTTGTCTTCACAATTTAGGTTTTGTAGGTTGAAAAGCTTTAAACGGAAAAAAATAATTCTGAAATATTTAGAAGTAAAATTCGTCTGTTAAAAAAATAGAAGGTTTCCCGTGCATAGCTGCTATATGTTTTGGTAGTATATAGAAGCATCCACGAGTTCATCTGTTCAGTAACGTGTTTAGGATACGTATCTGGGGAATGTCTGAATTCTTGTCATTTTTCAGACAAGAAAATGCTCGACAACTTCATTGAGTATGAAAAAGTACCATCGACATGCTTCTTCCTTGGATAATTGGGCATTCGATTTTTGAAGGAGCCCTTTTTCAAGATGGCTGCGTGGACGTAAAATTATGTTCCTGGTTTAGAGTACACACGTACCTATTACATACCACAAGGAATGGGACGTTTCTGCGCAAATTAAATGTTGTACGTTCTGAAATCTGATGTAACCAATTTGTCTCTGCTGTGAGTAGATACTGTGTGCGTATGTTGTGAAAAGATAACCGTTTAGAAACAAGAAAGTGGCGTTTCCCTATATTTGTGTGCGATAGTTGCATAGTCTCTGAACTTTTAACAGAAAATGACATTTCAGTGTAACAATGCCGTTTGATAGTTTGCGAAAAAGAACCTTCCAATTGCCATTATTTGTAAATCAAATTACATGTATTGACTTAACGAAGGAAATTTGTCGAATGTGAGAGAGAGAAATGGGGTTTAACGTCCACTCAACACAAACTAGGTCATTTCGGGACTAACATATGGTTTAATTTTATTTCAATAATTCGCTTGCGCGTAGGGGTCTTTAGCAGTGGGAGGAAACCGGAGTGCCCGGAGGAAACCCACGAGGTTGAGAAGGCGCCCCTATCTCCATGCCACATACGCTCACACCAGGGCTCGAAACCACAGCCGCAAGCCAGAGGTGACCGGCCAGCTAGAGGTCCAAGCGCGGCACTCTAGACCACTAGGCCATCCCAACCCCCCTTGTCGAATGTTGAATCAGTGCTAATAAAAATGAATAATGAACAAGCCATGATGACCTTACAAATATAACGATTCTTTAAGCAATGCATTCATTACAAGAAAAGGTAATTAAATTCAAAAGTGTTTATTCTTCTACAAATTGCTATAATATGCCACAGTTTGCCCTTTAAATCTCGAAGTTTGACCCTTGTTCAAATGGTTGTATTACGTAAACACGCGACAAAAGCGGTTACACGTCATAATTTGGTAGTAAATCATAGTACTACTAGAATCAAAACAAATTACTCATATCAGTATTCCATGCAGTGTCCGACAAACCAGATAAGATGAGCAGTCGAAATTCGGTTTGCAGACTTTACGAGAAACTGTATTAAATTGATTTGCCAGACAACGAATATATGCACACCAACATATTGAAGCGTGGTGTTCAGGATTCAAAGTTTCTCCGGGTGGTTATCCACACGGGTTTGAAACGAAATCTAAAAACTCTGCGTAAAGAGTGTTTCAATGGTTCCGGCAGCATGGACAATAACAAGGCACAGAAATATGTAACGTAAATCGGAATTTCGATAGAAGTTCTTCCAGTCACTAGCTAAACAAATACAGCAAGTTTGAAAACGAATTCCAGAAAACCTGAACTCTAACACGTTTAAAACAGGATACGGGAATGTGCGACTCAAATTTCAAAAACCCTGACCTGTAGACTGTGTATAAAAATTGTTAAGTGACGGAAAGACGACGGGTAGGGGTAACAAAAGGGAATGTTGAACAATAAATTACTTGATGATCGGGATTTGTTCATTTCCAGCTTGTCATCAACTAATCTTTAAATGGCATTTAGTACCTGGATAGTGTAAAAACAAAAAAGAAACCACACACTTCCAAACATGTATCTTATTAGGTTATGTTACATCTGGATATTCGTGGAACTGGTTTACATCCGATTATATTGGTACTCGAGAATTTTAATACCACGTTTGCTGAATAAAACAATTCCACGCATAGCCAAATGCATTCTCAACAACACGGCTTGTACATCCCGGCATACGTTGGGGTCCCACGAAGGCTGCAGGGCTTCGTCGCCCAAGAAGCAGGTCATGTCCCTGTCATCACTGGTCAATGGTTCTAGACGACGAAGACCAGGTTCGCTATTTGTTTCCTGTCAATGGCCCCTACGCAATGCTGATGGTTCCAGTGTATGAAAAATATAGCTAATTGTATGTAATGCCGCAAGAAATGAAAACTCAAGTGACTTAACTATTCACTGTAGCCAGGAATCTGATGGTAATAACCAGTTTTTGACTGGAGTCAAGTGTGCGGCGGCTTCTTAGACCCTTGGTAATGCGGGGTGTCACACGCATCAACGGCTGTGCAAGCACGTCAATAGGCATCCGCATGTACGACAGCAGAGGCTCACCTTCTAGTTCTTTGAATAGGTTGTGATACTGACCGAAAAGCCTCCTGTATTAGCAGGGACAGTGTAACCATGTACCTTTACTCGGCGTCTAGTAGCTGCCTGTAAAAGTTAAGCAAAGCTCTTCGTAAGACCCGGAACATTTGCATATGCAGGACCAAAGTCTCTGCGGCCAGTCTGAAATTTTCTATGGTGTCACTAATTATCACAGGCATAAGATGCCAAATGATGTCTAATAATTTAATGCCTGAAAAAGACCTGCAATTCAATCGGTTTAAAATACAGATCATATTACTGGAGGTTCACTCTCTAGCTCTTTGAATAGCTAGAGAGTTTTAATAATTTAATTGATGTCTAATTGATCAATTAATTGATGTCTGATTATTTAGATAACATTTAAGGCCTAAATAAAGACCTGCAATCAATCGGATTAAAATACATGTACTATTGGAAGAGTTGTTATATTAATGGCGTTCTGATTGAAGTAAGGCATTAGCCTATGAAACGGTCTGTAACGGCGAGTTCATGGCTTTTGATGCACGGTAAACCACAAGAAACGTCAACGCTGGCACGACCCCTGGCGCAACAGTACATCCAGTCAGGTCTTCATGTAGTGTAGGTCATCGAAAGTATAACAAAATGGATCTGTATTTTAATCAGTTGGACTTGCAATAGGCAGATTTAGCTCTTGCATACCGCATGTTTAATTGAATGAATTTATTCTATCGGGCATTCGTAAATTTAATAAGTCACCAAAGGGAATTGTTATTGATAGCTTCAGATAGATAAATTTGAATTGCTTTCTTCCATCTCAACAATTTGCGAAATTATCTATTTTTGTCTTCACAATGAGCATAACTATTAGTCCATAAGCCCCAAATATTTAGAAGTAAAATAGAATGACATTAATCTTATTTAAATCTGGAAGTTCCCGTTTCACAGCTGCTATAATTTTTGGTGGCAAATAGAAGCATCGTTGAGATCATCTGTCCAGTAAAATTTATGGATCATGATCTGGGGAATGTCAAGAAGTGATGCAATAGAATACCTCCTATTCCTAGACATATTTTAAGACAAGGAATTCGTCGACAAGCACAATTCATCTTGTTGTAAGTTACGATCGACATGCTTCTACCTTGGTCACTTTTGCATTCGATTTTGATGGCCTCATTTTCCCAACTTGCTTTTTTGAACGGATAATCTTTTAGGAAATAAGAAAGTGGCAGTGGTTCCATATCTCCTGAACTTTTAATAGAAAATGTTCAGAAATAACATGTCGAGTATCATATCATAGTTGGTAACAAAAAAACCCTCTCCATTATTGTATTGTTTTAACGAGGAAAATATGCCAAATGCTGAATCAAAGCTAATAAAAGTGGAATTGAAAGTGCTCCAACCGAAGCAATAAATAATCTTACAAATATAGCGATTCTTTAAGCAATGCATTCGTTACGTAAAAAAAAGGTTAATAAATTCCGATGAGCGTACTCATCCACAAATTGCTATAATATACCACAGTTTGCCCTTTAAATCTTCGAAGTTTGATCTTTGCTCAAAGTGTTGTCTACCCCCGTGCCCTGTATTCCGTAAATATATATATTAAGTCCCACACGACTAAAGTTATTACATGTCACAGTCGCGAGTAACATTAAACCATTATCCCGATGTCTGACACGGTGTGGGTAATTAATGCACTGTCGTTTAGCAAGCACCGATTTACCGTTATTTATTTCATCAGAACAATCACTTACATGGTTATCCATGCCGGACCTCTTGAAGAAAAACACTACCTAGTGGTCCCTTATAAGATAATTAATTACCTTGGGGTTCGATAATTCAGATTTGTTTATTGCGATTGCTCAATCGTTCTTGGTTGCCAGTGCAAGCTGATTAAAATTACACATGTATGTGTACAACCAGGTGTTCCATCTGAAAATAATGTTACATTATCAAAATAATCATGATTAAAGCCGTTAAGCATTCATTCTTCCAGAAGTCTGCGCCGATATGTTTGACGAAACATTGCCGGGCATCAGATGGGTGTAATAAATGATGTTGGAATCTATGAATTACTCAAAGGCCAATTATTCGCCGAATGTCGCCCTGTCATCTTAACATGACAATAAAATATTATTATTCACATGCTGAAGATCTTTACAAACCCCACAGGCGAGTTTACGTATTTTGGTTGTCTGTTAGCCTATATACTACAGTGATATCACAGTAATCTTAAGGTATCAGACTGATTAAGACTATGATCTTCTTGTACCAACGGTTAACCTTATCGATAGAACTGTCCCGACAAAAAAATATCTGTAATAAGTAACTAATAAACAGACACCATTCTAGAGTCTGGTGTTATTCAAAATTCAGAGAGCCACGGTGGCAGAGTGAGTCCCGCTCTGGCTAATTAATCGGGAGATTTCAGGTTTCAACCCCAAAAAGCACCTTGGAATTTTCTAATGTGCTTAAGAACGAGGCCCGATGCACATGCAAAATAACTCTTTGCAGTCTGAATTTGGCGACGAGTGGGTGAAAATACATATCATTATCGGCCCAAGACTTACGGCTAGCCCCCGGATCCATTCACTTAATTTAATACGTACGTTTGTTTGTGATTTCTGCGAATGATATCTTATCCGTAGATTTGTTTTATGTAAATTATGTGTGATGCAGCCACCCTGCACTAAACTAATAGGCTCGTCTTTATTAGCTAGGATTGTGGATAAAAGTAGAACGTTAAGCCCAATTTCATTCTAAACTTAGGTGTTAGAATGCTTTAATTAAATTGTCTTTGATGTGCACATATGCACCTACATCTGAAACGGGTTTAATTACAAATTCTTGATGATGAAAGTTCGAGATTTTTCTTTTTTTGAGTGTAATTTGTAGTCCTTAAAATCGATTTTTGTGTTAGTCAAAGTAAGGTGTATTTTTACATCTGAATAAGTTTTAATCATCAAATGGTCTTTTAAACCTTAATGATCATTTAATCCTCACCCCCGGCTTGTAAATGAGTCAAAAAAGTAACGAGTCAAAATCGTCCAATAGTACAAAAGGTAACATCACTCAAAACCTTTTATCGACAATGTGCAAATGAGAAGAGTGATAGCTCAAGGGAACAAGACATATGCATTTTAGCGGACAGGCCTACTACTTTTTATCCGGTTATCCCTTTAACTTATTTAATCTGCCTGACATAAATACACTTTCAATCTAAAGTACGGCCACAATGACATTCACCATTAATTTGTAGGATATGGTTACCGTGTATACTTATCTACCCTTTGGCCATTAAACAAAGCTGTTAGATGATCAATGCGTGGACTAATCGGTCGAAAATAAAACTACAAATTACCGCAATTCAATCAATCAACAGAACAAGTAAGACATTTTGTTCTTTATCTTAAAAAATCTATAAGAACCTATAATCATCATTATTTACCTATAATTCTGTTTTGTAATATATAAAGAGAGATAAACATAACGATTTGTTCAACATAATGTTTGATTAAAACATCAAAGAGGAATTAGAAAGTACAAATACCATTATCATGGATTAATTTCTTTGTAAGTACAGTTTATAATCAAAGGTATTTGAAAACATGTTGTACTGATTAATTGTGAAGAGAAATAAGAGATTGTGTTTGACAATGCCATGGTAACCATTATTCCGAACCAAATGTTTTTTCGTTTGGTTAAGAGTTTAAGGATCTGTTGTAGTAGTTTTCTAGAAATAGACCTCGGATTAAGAAGTGCTTCCAGAAGAGTTACATGTAAGCTGTACTAATACCATTTTATCTCACAGAATAATTCTAATGACCAGGAAAAATATATTAATATGTACATTGCACAAATAGCAAATTAATACAATCATGTTTTTGGTCTCATCATATAGATTTTAGTCACTTATGAAGGTCGCCATTCAAGAATGTATTGTCCAAATCATTGCTTTAAATAATGATAAAGGTTTCGAACGAGACGGGATATACTTACGTCAGACTAAATATCAAGATTGATTGTTGTTTTCTTGAAATGTTTCGGCGTAGGTTTCGAACGAGACGGGGTATACTTACCTCAGACCAAATAATTATTAAGATTGATTGTGGTTTTCTCGAAATGTTTCGGCCTAGGTTTAGGAGCATGCTTGAAACAAATAAGTTAGAACTTAATGTCTGCCAACCCTTCCGTAGGGAACATACATTATAGACACTTAATCGGTTAATTACCAGCTTCTGACTGAACTACATAGCACCATACAAACAGAACATACGGTGCAGGAATCCATTATGCGTTTGCCTTTAAATAATCCATCATTGAACCTGTAGCACCATGGGCCTTTCTTACTACATATTTTAGTGGCCTAGCCTTGTTATCGTCTAGAATTTGTCTTTGGGTGTCTTTGCTTCTCCTTCGCGTTGTGTATTACTTCTTACTGTTTTTTCAAGACGTTTGTCTTACCAGGAATAACAATGTGATCGTCGAGAATTTTCTTTCGGTGTCTTTGCTTCTCCTTCACGTTGTGTATTACATCTTACTGTTTTCTAAAGATGTTTGTCTTACCAGGAATAACAATGCAACAGTTCGTTTTTACATTTTATATACATCAAGCTGGATACATACATGTAGATACATGCATAGTATAAATTACAATACTAAAGTAAATCTCAAACACTAGTCAGCCAAACTCGCCGGGCGAGTCTGTGGTTAGAAATTGTCACATCTATACTATTCAAAAAAAGTAGGGGATATTTGATTTTTAAGTGTTATTAAAGTCACCTTACGAAACTGACGAAGAAACAAATGACAAAATGAAATGAAGTTCACATTCATCGATTTATTCCAAATGATCGTTAGACTAAGTAAGGCACATTATAAGGGTAAAATGATACCCGGGATCAAACAGCAAAGTCAGTAACGGGTAAATCCTCCTCTGTTTGCCAAACAAGCATTGATCCGAGTGGCATACTCCTAATGAGACGTCTAAGGTCATTTTGGTCCAGATTGTCCCATTCCTGTTGCAACGCAGCAGCAAGTTCTTGGACATTGGCAGGACGTTGTTGGCGCTGACGTAACCTCAGTCCAAGCATGTCCCACACATGCTCGATGGGGGAGAGGTCGGGACTCAGTGCTGGCCAAGGTAATGTGGTGATGTTCTGTTGTTGGAGGTAACCTGTAACGATCCTGGCCCTGTGACATCTTGCGTTGTCATCCTGGAAGATGAAACGGCGGCCATGACGTCGTGCCAACGGCACAACATGGACTACCAAGATGTTGTCCCGGTAGTAGTACTAGTACTGGCCTGTAACACGCCCTGCAACAACATGTAAAGCCGTTCTTCCAGCAACAGTGATGCCTCCTCACACCATAACAGAATCACCCCCAAATCGATCATGTCTGATGACGTTAACGTCTTGGAAGCGCTCGTTTCGACGACGCCACACCCTCCTACGTCTGTCCAAAAAATCAACAGTGAACCTTGACTCATCTGAAAACATCACATTGCTCCAGCGTCGATTATCCCAGTGTTGACGATCCCTACACCAACGACGTCTTGCCTGAATGTGATGATCTCTCAAACAAGGGATCACGCGAGGACGTCGGGCGCGAAGGTGACCCCTATGCAGTCGATTCCGAATCGTCTGGCCACTCACTCTCACACCAGTGTCTGTTTGAAGACGAGCACTGGTCTGATTTGCTGTGATGACACGATTTATCAAGGCCAAGATACGGATAAATCGATCCTGGGTTTGAGTTGTCGCCCTTGGTCGACCTGAGCGTGGTCTGTCCTGTACAGAATGTGTATCACGGTATCTGGACCATAGCCTGCTTATGACAGACTGAGAAACATTCATCGTCCGCGCCACAACCGCCTGTGTTGTGCCGATCTGTAGCATGCCAAGGGCACGTAGCTTTTCATTTTGGGTAAGCCGACGCATATCAAAATTTGTTTTCTGGTCACTAAAACAATTAAACTGATGTTTCCACCCTGGAATTCAATGTCACAATGACTGTAACATTCAAAGTCAGAGTCGTGCAAATCTTGGGTTGGACCCCCATGATGATCCCAAGCATCCCCTGCATTCCATGCGGTAGCTATTGGTGCGTTTGGGCGTCACATGTAACTGGAAATGTTTCTTCTGTTAGGTTCTATAGTGACTTTTTTCGTAGTCATTTGCATATTTTAGTATTATGCCCCCAAAATCAAATATCCCCTACTTTTTTTGAATGGTATATTTGTAGCTTGGGTTTTGGACCTTCAGTTATTTAATTGGTCAAATATTATGTAAACAATTAGAGAGTTTGGCTAATTGAGTCATGTGACGTCGAAACCCACCCTTATATGGTAATAGAAATTTACTGTTATCAGCCTAGAGTTGAATGTTTACCACATTATAACTCTTTTTTATTTGTCAACCTTTCAATTATATTTTTTAGTGATATTTAGTACATACTACATACATGTGAATCTACTGACTTGCCATAGCTATTAATTAATGAAATATAATGCCATCTTATTTCTTTATTCCTTATCTATAAATTGAAAACAATGTCGCAATGACCATATTGCTACAAACCTTCTACGAGTTCGATATCGGAGATTACATTAAAAAACATAGACCTAACCCTTATCGATATTTCTAACTGTAGCGGCGACAGATGTCATTGATATGTGGCAGACACGCCTTTGGCGAATCCCTGTAAGCATAATAACTGGGGTTCCAGTCAATGTATAAAGCAAACTGACAACAAAAGGCAATATTGTTTGATGAATATAACCAAATAATTATAAATTCTAAACGCGTCAATCCTGTCCGTATTATAATAGTTTGTATAAGACGATTTTATCCTAAACATAAGATGTATAAGTTACTGAAAGTAAAAAGGACATCAATTACCTTATATCCGGATTCAGTTTGATACAAAAGACCCAATTAACATATTCAGGAAGTTAAGTTAACCCTGGTGAAAGATTTATTAGTATATATTCATTCACCGCCAACAATAAATCATTTAAAGCATTGTATTTCATCTTGAATCTATAGAGGAATAACGTGAACCAATTTCCTAGGCATATTGGCAAATCGGTATTGTTTCTTATAGAAACGCAATATACGTCTATGGGTTGCTGTAGGGTTTGGATCATCAAACTGCTCGGGAGGACAATTGGTTTTAAATATTTTTTAATCCATAGGCAATGTACTTCTATGGGTTTTCTGGGGTTTGGATTGTCAAAGCTCAGGGGTGTGGGGATGGCAGGTAGGTGTGTGTGTGTGGGGAGGGAGGGGGGGGGTAAGTGGCTTTAAATGACATTTCACGTGATAGTGGGGTTAAAATGAAGTGTTGAGCAGTTGATTGATTCGTTTTAAAATTCCATACACTTTCGGAATATTCATGCCAATTTAAGAAGAGTGGATACATCTTTATTCTTTTGTTAAAAATAGGTTGCCAGGCAACGAAACATACGCCCACCAGCAACTAAATCGTTCGGGCAGTCAACAAGAGTTGTCGCATATTAAGTAATTATCAAAAATCATTAGAATTTGTTTGGTTTTTTATAAAGTTCTGGTCCATGCTAATGTCTAGTATACGAAAAATTTAATATTATGGATTTAGCTGTACAATTATCAAAAATTCATTGAAAATCAATATATTTGTTGGTCTCAAGACCTTAAACTCTGTTTCAAGTTTCATCAAAATAAAATTAAAATTGTGACCTCTACAGGTCCACTTGATATACAATATTGTTACACTATTCGCGTACAAGTAACAGTGATATAATCAATTTTTTTTTTAAAATTGGATAATAATTGCGACCTCCAGGGGGACCACAAGCAATAAAAGGCGATTTTTCGGAAAATCAGGGGCCATAATTCAGGAAGTTACAATCCGATATGCGCAAATATCGAAAGGAACCAAGATCTTTGGATTATAACCATGAATTTCAAGTTTCATCAAAATCGAATTAAAATTGTGACCTCTATAGGGTCCATAACCTTGATAAACATATCTTTACAAACGACGGCCATTTTGTCTGTCAATTTTAGTCTGATTTTCATGAAATTCGAACTCAACCTTCATTACCAAGCAACGGTGATATCATCAAACGGTTTTTTTAAAATCGGATAATAATTTTGACCTTCAGAAGGACCACAATCTAAAAAGGGCGATTTTTCGGACAAACAGGGGCCATAATTCAGGAAGTTAAGATCCGATGGGCGCAAATATCAAAAGAACTAAGATCTTTGGGTTATAAACATACATGTCAAGTTTCATCAAAATCGGTTCAAAGTTGTGACCTCTATAATATCCACAAGCTAAAAGCGTGATTTTTCGTACAATCAGGGGCCATAATTCAGGATGTTACGATCCGATATGCGCAAAAATCGAAAGGAACCAAGATCTTTGAGTTATAGATATGCATTTCAAGTTTCATCAAATTCGGTTCAAAATTGTGACCCCTACAGTGTTCACAACCTTGACATACCATATTTTTACACTTTTCGCGTAGAAACGGCGGCCATTTTGTCCGTCAATTTTGGTCCGATTTTCACGAAATTCGACCACAATCTTCTTTATGGTGTAACGGTGATATAATCAGACGGTTTTTCAAATCGGATAATAATTTTGGCCTCAAGAAGTACAACAAGCTAAAAAGGGCGATTTTTCGTACAATCAGGGGCCATAATTCAGGAAGTTATGATACGATATGCGCAAATATCGACAGGAACCAAGATCTTTGACTTATAAACATGAATTTCACGTTTCATCAAAATCGGTTCAATATTGTGACCTCTACAGTGTTCACAACCTTGACATACCATATTTTTACACTTTTCGCGTACAAACGGCGGCCATTTTATCCGTCAATTTTGGTCCGATTTTCACGAAATTCGAACACAACCTTTTTTACGGTGTAACGGTGATATAATCAGACGGTTTTTCAAATCGGATAATAATTTTGGCCTCAAGAAGTACCACAAGCTAAAAAGGGCGATTTTTCGTACAATCAGGGGCCATAATTCAGGAAGTTATGATCCGATATGCGCAAATATCAAAAGGAACCAAGATCTTTGAGTTATAAACATGCATTTCAAGTTTCATCAAAATCGGTTCAATATTGTGACCTCTACAGTATTCACAACCTTGACATACCATATTTTTACACTTTTCGCGTACAAACGGCGGCCATTTTGTCCGTCAATTTTGTTCCGATTTTCACGAAATTCCAACACAACCTTTGTTACGGTGTAACGGTGATATAATCAGACGGTTTTTCAAATCGGATAATAATTTTGGCCTCAAGAAGTACCACAAGCTAAAAAGGGCGATTTTTCGTACAATCAGGGGCCATAATTCAGGAAGTTATGATCCGATATGCGCAAATATCGAAAGGAACCAAGATCTTTGGGTTATAAACATGCATGTCAAGTTTCATCAAAATCGGTTCAATATTGTGACCTCTACAGTGTTCACAAGCTAAAAACGTGATTTTTCGTACAATCAGGGGGCATAATCCATGAAGTTACAGTCCAATACATGCCAATATGGAAAGGAACCGAGATCTTGGGGTGATAAACCTATATATCAAGTTTCATTGAAATCGGATAAAAATTGTGACCTGTAGACTGTTCACAAACAATTGTGGACGGACGGACAGGGGCGACGACAATATACGTCCACATAAAAATGTGGGCGTATAATAAAATGTGAACACTATGTTTTTTTTGTATAATTTAGTGTTTCTATATGTCTCAGTGGAACATTTTCGTCACTATTACTCGCACTGTGATTACATTTTCTTACCGATTAAAATCCCATCTACCTTTCAGACCATAAAGTAACATATTCCACACAAAACACGTATTTGTCACGATTTATTCCCGAAGCAGGATTTATTGCCCGAAATCAAATCAGAAAATTGTATATTTACAGCGACCTTCCTCATTAAGTGTTGTGAAAGCTCCTTCGTTTCGTTTTTATTGCTTTCAATCCGATTATTCCGTGCGGTTGCCTCACTAAAATGCATCACCTTGGACCAATAACTATCTCATTCCCGGGTATCAGTGAAATTTCCATGATTCAGAAAAAAAGAAGATTTTAATCAGCTTGCTGATGACTATGCCAAAACAATTATATAACCCACTTTATTGAAACAAATGTGAATAAAGCGCGCCACCTATATTTAACATTGACGATTCGAAAAGTTGAACGAAATAGTCCGCCAACTCAGTCGTGTAGATATCATGTCCCAGCGTGTAGATATCATGTCCCAACCAAAACATCTGTAAGCAACTGAGTTTTTGAAATAATATAAATTCCATGAACGTTAAAAACAACGTATGTTAAAGTAGCTAAGTCACTAACTCAATATCATCGAAAGTCTTTGACGTTGAAAACACAAATTATTTGTCAATTTAAATCAACATTGATGGTGTGGCCTTACCAGGAAAAGATGGGCTTCTGATATCCAATATGTAAGACGAAATAATTTTTTTACCATACGGCGTTTCAGGCTCATTTGCAGTAGGGACCCAAAGAACAAGGCTATGTACTGCACATTACAGCTTAAACGGTGAGCACGCGCAATAAATACTATGTAGACTGGAATAACCAGACGCTATATATATTCAATTGAGACTTCTGCTGTACTTCGCCAAACATAACTGATTTGATATTAGAGTAAAAGCGGAAATGATTGAATGTAAATCAGTTTATATACATTCATATTATATGGCTTGCGACCCATTTGTGTCAATTTCTAGGCCACAAATATTAGCGATTTAGCTCCTTTAAGTCATCAATCAGTCAATCGTAGTAAATTAGATTAATAGCAGACGTCCTTGAAACTATTTGATACCAGAAAACATGATCATACGCGGCACAGCTTGTCCCGTTAGCAAAAGGTCTTTTCTTAAAACAGTTTAAACAGATATTAATGTATGCCATATAGTGTTATCAGGGCAGTTAGAAAACCTAATATACCAACATTACCAACAATAATTAAAAAGGTGAAATATAAAAATGTTAAAAAATATTCCAGTTTAATTGAACAATAAGATAATCTGTAAACCGTATATCACAGATTAGTAGCTTAACGTCTAATTAATAATGTAGGATTAAAGAAAACATAGGAATATCTTTAATTAAATGAATGAATAGAATAAAGAACGAATGAATGACATATTGAATACACGAAAGACGAACATCATGGTTACAATATAAATATTATTTCATAGACAAGCGATACCCCTTACAAAACAGAATTTTACATCTATGATAATTCTGAACGATTGCCAAGCCAATTGATTTGGGACGTGACATACCGATCTCCTTTCATTGACCTACAAATTTCTTTCACTACAATCAAAGACACCATGAAATTAGATCAACTAGTAATTTACGGTGTATGGCCATTGGACGTTTGAAAGGCAGGAATCAGTTAGCCCCGAGTGAGAAATAAAATGGTGTTCGATCTCGATCTGACCAGTCATATTATATTGTATGCTGACCACATGGCCAATATTATGATTCTAAAATATCGCGACTATCCATTCTTGACGTATCATACTTTTAAAATAATTTACATCAATGAACAATAAAACCATCAATAATACCCTAAGGTGAAACAAACACAAAGACCAAAGAAATTTCGATCGCCGTTAATTTGAAGACTTTCAATGCAATGAAGGAACACAATTGACGCCATTGCACATTCTCGATTTTAAACATCCATTACATGAGAAACATTAGAAATAATGGAAAGACAAGAATGTCTTCAGGGGATGGGACTAACACGATAACAGTGTATTTCTAAGCTACATAACTATTCTATAAAAACTTAAAGGAGATAATGCTCTTTGATTCAGGTTAAAGTATTATATTGGGTTAATATGACCCAGTTTAAACTATATTAAGAATTGAGAAATATCAGGTGTTTTTGAAAGCGTTCTCCGATTAGTTTAATAATTAGAGCAAACTTGGGCAAATTAAGCCAAGAAAACGTGGGAGTATCAAGGGATATTAAAATATCTGATTATTTCTTTATATTATGTGCTGACAGGGACTTTGAATTTAATTTAGACGCATTTTTTTGTCAATTCTTGTTAACATTATCCATATGTGGCTCATTCTCTGTCTAATTGTTAGACATATTTCACCAAATATTGAAGCGTCATCTCCGAATATCAGGAATATACATGACCAGAACTCTCTCTGACAAAATATAACGCTTTCAGAAGTTAGCCGCTCTGGATTGGGTGGTTTGAGAGAAACTGGGAGACATTTTATTTTTCAGTTTTATATAGACTTATGTTTTGATTATGTATCTGTACTTGATATAAAACATATTTAAGAAGGACAGTGTGTTCTTGGGTCATTATGACGACATATTGGAAG
This sequence comes from Patella depressa, assembly GCA_948474765.1. Taxonomy (NCBI): domain Eukaryota; kingdom Metazoa; phylum Mollusca; class Gastropoda; family Patellidae; genus Patella; species Patella depressa. The sequence continues at coordinate 36,300,508 of OX419721.1, forward strand.
TCAAGTTTATTCCAGGGGCAAATCTACATCCATGTCTCATTTTATACAACACAACGTGAAGCAGGAATTCGGCTGTCGTAATGATGGGAGTAGCTACCTACAGTCTTTTAGTTTAACAGGTTTGTGAAAGTATGAAGATTGGATCATTATGACTGGAAACCGTGAACATGCACTATAAATTGTCACATGAGATAATGCCAATAACGCCAAACAGACATTTAATGACTCCAATAATATGGAGAGTAAACGAATTCAAACAAGATAGCAAATGATATTTTAATATTGGCTTAATATCGTTAATAGGTGTTTTTCTTTTCTTGAAAATGAAAGAAGGACATTTATAGAATTCCTTTTATCAAATAATATCATTAAGATGACACTTTTAGCGTACTTTAGTCACCTTTCTAATATGTTTAAACTAAATAACTTGTGTCTATATAAAGAATGATGAATTTTAATTTTGAAATATACACTAACTCTGTAATAATAAAATGATAATCGATAAGGATATAAAGAGACTTCCGACTATAAAATCATCGATGCAAGGTTTATTTAAGTATGAAATACGAACGTAAACATTAAGCCCTCGTAAAAAAATTTATTTTAAAGTATGAAATATTATGTTAATCATGTGAATGTTACTGGGGATCGATGTCGTTATTCAAGCTATTCTCATTTACGTACATACACAACCCTCACACGTTTGTTTATGATGGATGGATATTTTTAATACCCACACTGCACTGTGTATATAACATAGCCCATATTGATTGTTCTCTTTATTCTTTGTAACACAAAAGATAACAATGCATTATACAATACCCAATAAAGTTGGGAAAAGTTATCATAATGGAACCTATAAATAATTGATCTTATTTACCCTGACAAAAGCCATGACATATTGTTAATGTTAAGTCTCTTTGTAAATCCACCCGGGGGATAGCATACAGAACAAACGCACAATCCAAAAAGTGTCACAAAAGAGAAGTAAATTTTTTTTTTCCGTTTCAAGTCTGATGTTGATGAGTTGACTAATTCTAACGAGGAACTCTGTGGAATTTTGTGTAAATTTACAGTAACTGTGTTATCAAAATCTTGTAAACGATCTACAAATCAGGGGTTTCTAGTCTGTTTTTACATAAGTCTACCAATTCTATTCGCAGTTACTCCTTCGGGCCCACAATAACAAGGCACGTTTAAAAATGAAATGATGTTGATTGGCGTGGATGAACTCAATTTGTATGTTGGGTTTTGGGGTGGTGGAGTTTCACCAAACAAACACACTTTTCTAAATACGTTGTATGTGTCGCCAATAATCCTTGTAATGTCTAGCCAAGTCTTTTTGTTCTTTATACTTTAAAATAACGGCTGTAAAATATCCACATTTAGCATACGGATTCCTAACGGTATGTCGTATAACATATAACCCATTTCAACTGCTATACAACACGGTCTGTTTATTGGTTCTTGAGCAAACCAAAATCATTTATGGCGAATGGACATTGCTGTGGACTTTCGGTTCATTCCAAGGGCCCTTTTTGACTTAGCCAAAGATTCATTTAAGCATGTCCTGACTGAAGGAGGGGTGTGTTTGAACATACAAAAACATTCCAATATGGTAAAGAATAGTATTCAGAGCGATGTTCTCAATAGGATTATAGATACGTACTATGAGGCCTCGACTGTCTAATAATTTATGTAGTGGGGAATCATTTTATATGGTGATTTATACATTTCTAGCAACATAGTTGTATAAAAATAGGTTGCCAGGCAACGAAACATACGCCCACACAGCAGCCAAATCGTCCCGGCAGTCAACAAGAGTTGTCGCATATTAAGGAATTATCAGAAAATCATTAGAATTTGTTTGGTTTTTATAATCAAACGTTTTTTTTTTTTAAATCAGATAATAATTGTGACCTCCAGAGGCACAACAAGTTAAAAAGGGTGATTTTTCGTACAATCAGGGGACATAATTCAGGAAGTAATGACCCGATGGGCGCAAATATCGAAAGGGACCAAGATCTTTGGGTTATAAACATACATGTCAAGTTTCATCAAAATCGATTCAAAATTGTGACCTTTATAGGGTCCACAACCTTGATATAACATTTTTTCACACTATTCGTGTACAAACGGCGGCCATTTTGTCAGTCAATTCTAGTCCGATTTTCACGTAAATCAAACTCTCTCTTCATTACCATGTAACAGTGATATAGTCAAACGTATTTTTAAATCGGATAATAATTTTGACCTCCAGAGGGACCACAAGCTAAAAAGGGCGATTTTTGTGGACAATCAGGGGCCATAATTCAGGAAGTTACGATCCGATGGGCGCAAATATCGAAAGGAACCAAGATCTTTCGGTTATAAACATACATGTCAAGTTTCATCAAAATTGGTTCAAAATTGTGACCTCTATAAGGTCCACAACCTTGATATAACATATTTTCACACTATTCGCGTACAAACGCCGGCCATTTTGTCCGTCAAATTCAACCTTCATAACCATGAAACGGTGATATAATCAAACGTTTTTTTTAATCGGATAACAATTTTGACCTCCAGAGGGACCACAAGCTAAAAAGGGCAATTTTTCGGACAATCAGGGGCCATAATTCAGGAAGTTACGATCAAATGGCCTCAAATATCGAAAGGAACCAAGATCTTTCGGTTATAAACATACATGTCAAGTTTCATCCAAATCGGTTCAAAATTGTGATCTCTATAAGGTCCACAACCTTGATATAACATATTTTCACACTATTCGCGTACAAATGGCGGCCATTTTGTACGTCAATTTTGGTCCGATTTTCACGAAATTCGAACTCAACCTTCATAACCATGAAACGGTGATATAATCAAACGTTTTTTTTAAATCGGATAACAATTTTGACCTCCAGAGGGACCACAAGCTAAAAAGGGCGATTTTTCGGACAATCAGGGGCCATAATTCAGGAAGTTACGATCCGATTGGCGCAAACAAGATCTTTGGGTTATAAATATGAATTTCAAGTTTCATCCAAATCGTTTCAAAATTGTGACCTCTACACTGTTCACAACCTTGATATAACATATTTTCACACTATTCGCGTACAAATGGCGGCCATTTTGTCTGTCAATTTTGGTCCGATTTTCACGAAATTCGAACTTAACCTTCATAACCATGGCACGGTGATATAATCAAACGGTTTTTTAAATCGGATAACAATTTTGACCTCCAGAGGGACCACAAGCTAAAAAGGGCGATTTTTCGGACAATCAGGGGCCATAATTCAGGAAGTTACGATCCAATTGGCGCAAATATCGAAAGGAACCAAGATCTTTGGTTTATAAACATGCATTTCAAGTTTCATCCAAATCGGTTCAAAATTGTGACCTCTACACTGTTCACAAGCTAAAAAACGTGATTTTTCGTACAATCAGGGGCCATAACCCATGAAGTTACGGTCCGATACATGCCAATATCGAAAGGAACCGAGATCTTAGGGTGATAAACCTATATTTTAAGTTTCATTGAAATCGGATAAAAATTGTGACCTGTAGACTGTTCACAAACAATTGTGGACGGACGGACGGACGGACGGACGAACAGGGGCGACGACAATATACGTCCACATGAAAATGTGGGCGTATAAAAAGTCAGTTTATCGTCTTGGTAAAATAATATAGCGCTACCATTGATTTTGGAGCTATATGTCCAACAGAAATTGACCATATTGTACTAAGACATTGTGATTTGTATAGAAAACTAAATGCATTTTTCATTCGGCACTAAAGATGTAGACATAAATACGAATCCATTTATATACATATTTTTTAATGGATCTTTGAGCCAATATATTATTAACCCTGGTGTCATTTTTTGTAAAGATCGAGACAGTGTTGAAAGTAATTTTTTCGGTTTCCGTTAGATATTACACATATAGCACCAAGGCTTATTTGCTGTATACGCCATTAAACAGACAGTATGCAAGAACTTAATCTGCTTATTACAGGTCTTTCTGCCTAAAATGTTATATAATTACTAATTAGACATTGCTACCAAGACAATAATCAACTCTCGATGCCATCGGATACTTTAGGGACAGATTTAAAAACGATTTGCGGTTAATGATTTGACGTAAAAATGGATAACTGAGACTTTGTTTATTATCGTAACAACGGTAGCAATGACAATCAAGGCTCACTGTTCTTGTAACGGCGATAATTTGGCTCAGAGTGAAATAATTTGACAGAAATGTTCAACATATTTCCTTTTCATTATCTATTTTTAAAAAACTATTATATCGAGAACTTTCGTATGATCTTCTCATTATGTCCTTTTAAGCATTGTATGGCAGTTCTCCTCTGTAAATTATATATCATAAATGCCCATATTATGTATTTGACAATTTGCAAGTTTAGCCACAAACAGTATTGTATTGTTACAAGGAGGAAAATGGCCAAATTTCAAAATGGCGTCGTTTAAACTATTTCCTAACTAACCACTTGTTCCAAGCATTTACTTTGATTAGATATTTCAACAGTTTATATTTGTTTCAACAGCTGATACAAACATCGGTGCCGAGTAAGTAAAGCCGTGTGTAAATCAACCGTTGGATAATTCCACAAGTTAATATTTATATAGGTGGCAGCACGAAATACAGTCGACGAAACTAAAATAAGAAAATCAAGTATTTTGTGGTGTATATTTTAATCATTGTGTGTAATTAACTACAAAACTGTATTATTACATATGATGGCTAGCAGTCTATAAATAACTATTTAAACCCCTCTATAGGTATCGCCATGCGGTATGTCCTTTAACAAATAACAAACAAAAAACAATGCTCATGTTTCTATTTATTTTTTCATGTCAGTTAATAAGTTATTGCAAATTTACTGTCATTTGAAAATAAAGGTAATTTGTTTATTACGAATGTATAATGCTCTACTCGTTTATACATTCCACCTTACTTAACAATTAATCAACGGGGGTTAAGATTGTTGATTGGGTAATCAAGTTCTGCTTTATTTATTTTATCTCTCGATTAAACTGCTACCAAATAATACACTTGACGATTCAAAGTCAATAAAGATAATAAAATTAACTGACAAACCACTCGTCACCCCGTTGGGTAGCACATTCGTTTTGGTTTGGCAGTTTATTTTACGAATTGTTTATATTTGATAAATACTGTTTATAAAAGGTAGTCAAACGACCCGTAATTTCAATTCTTATTATATACTATGTAATAAATCTATATTGATTTTATAAACTTATGTTAACATTTTTTTTTTCATTTTACATGTATGTATATGTATTGATTAAATGATGCCTTATGTTAATATTTTTCCATGTTTAAATGTATGTATATGTATTTATTAAATTATGCCTTATATAAATGTAATATTGCATAATATGGCCCCTTGATAATGGAATGAAAACAATAACTGAAGCGGGGACATCTGTGATAACTGTCTGTCATTGCCACCGCCTGACGTTACCCAGGGGTTGAAATGTTATTTATAGACTGCTAGCCATCTTAATATAATACAATAGTTAATTACACATAATGATTAAACTATACACGACAAAATACTTGTTATTCTTATTTAAATTTCGTCGACTTGGAAATCATCTGCAACCCAAAAGAAGGTGATTAATCTGCATAGCAATCTAAAATCTATTTATCGGTTGTAAAGGGAGATAACTGCATATTCATTTCCATTCTCTGCGAATTATCGAATATTAGTCGCTGTAATTAAACTAATGTTTGCTATTTGACAACATAAGGCTGCTATTTGATGATAGTGGGTAGTATGTGATAAGTATTTGGTAGTATTGGGTCAGTTTTTATTTGTTTTAGGTGATATAGGGAGGCAAATGGAACAGCCAGACATTGGTAATCGCATTTGAAGTACAATTCCCACGGTATAACTAATTATTTTTGAAAAAATTCAATTGATATACACATTTTGCAGTATAATGTTGTAGTATTGGGTAGTATGTGGTGATATTGAAGTGGTACTGGGGTGGTATTGGGTAGTATTGGGTAGTATTGGGTAGAATTGGGTAGTATTGGGTAAATCGTCCCACCCCTACAGAGCACTCTAATTGAGACTCGCACGAACGCTGACAGACGAACATAGTTCGCGAATTTATGAAATTGTCCATATCTCGCCCCCATCATTCCCCTTTAATGGCATTATGTGTGTGAATATTCATGTTTTAGAGGTGGACGAATATAGAGGCGAATAAATAGTAACAATAATTTTTTGAACATTCATAAATAACAATGTCCACAAAATGCGCTCATGACGCATAATACACTAGTCTCTAATAATATAGTTCAAACACATGACCGCAGATCACTAATTATTTCCTCATTGACTTTAATGTTAATTCTCCTCTCTTAGACTGGATCTAACTTTTTCCCAAATATTCGTTGGGTAGAACGCTTTCTACCACAGATGGAGCAACATGTGGCAAACTCTTGCCCAAAAGCATGTATGAGGTTCATCATAAAAAACTTGAAATACACAAGCTGGAAGTAGAAACAACTAAACATGCAATTTTCGTCCCTCCCTTTCAACGCAACCAACCTCACATCTCTACACCAAAAAGTCAACAAAAAAGGAGAAAAGGGAAAGGGAGAAAAGGGCTAAAAATAACTTTCGCCCTACATATTAGTGATCTGTGTCCATATAAGTTGTCAAGTAAGATTTGAACGTGGGACCATTTTAGCGTGGGAAGGTTTAATGGTAGTTGTTTCACTTTGCTGATACAGTGGCTTGGATACAGCGACCTGCAATCAACTGTAACTTCCACTGAGGAACAAACGGGGTTTTCTGATCAATTGATCGCAGCTGTCTAGATGTGATGTACATTTTTAAACGATCGCACGGGTACTTCGGAGCATTTCCATCTCGACAATAAGCAAGAGACAATATTTTTAAATCGACCCTGTCTTAAACAGTCAACCGATGTAGCTTTTTGGTACTGCAATTGCATGAGAGTGTGGATTTGGGCTAGTCACAGTACGAGCAACTGTATTTGGGATGCGCTGTATACAGTCTGGTGGGCCGACAAGCGACTACTGCAACAGCCAAGACTAGAAAATAGCAGATACCTTACCAGAGCTGCGACTGCGCCTTTAGTGATGAAATTTGAAATCAGCCTATCCTATTCTTTTCAGATGAAAATAACACGTTTTGCCCAGATAATTAATATAGTTTTCGAGGTTTAACTGAGAGTCAATTAACACATCAAGGTTTTTAGCAACTGGGGAAAAGAGATGATGACATTACTGATTGAAAGCGAATGATCGGTTATTTTCTAGAGTCGTGGTTTAAGGCCTATAACAAGTGTTTCTGTTTTCTCTTCATTTAATTTGAGCTTGTTTATGTTCACCCATACTTTTATATTCTGTATGCAAGATGTCATTTTACGTTGTATTTCCGTCTGCTATATGTCCAAAATAAATGCATCAAACTCATCAGCGTCGAAGTGATTTTGTATTGATAGGGATTTGGGGTGGTGCTCGAGCTGCTTTATGTTCATGGTAAACAGAAAAAACCGAGAACAGGCCCTTTGGGAACTCCACGCAGTCTCACAGGAGGACACCGATTAGATGATGACTGTCGGGTTCTATATCACAAGTATAAAGCGAACCAAGTAAAGCAGGTTCCGGTTATACCAAATTCGGTTCCTAGAAATCGAGAGTGGTTGATAGTATCAAATGCCGTTGACAAATCCAAATCCAAAAGAACGAGGAGGGATTTTTCCCCTCTATCGACACATGTGATCAGATTATTTATAACGCAATTGACGGCAGTTTCTGTACCACGTTTAGATCTGTACGCAGATTGAAATTCATACTGGAGAAATGACATAGATTGTAGCCAAAGTAGTGGAGCATTATCATGGTATTCAGTTATCTATTCCTCTTTTTAGAATGAAGTTAAATGCTTAAGTAATGGATTAAGAACCAAGACTTGTCCTAATCAAATACTACACTTTTAGATGATGTCCATCTTACATATGAGATTACAGATACGTGCTTGGACTGTTAGAAGATTTGCTAAGAGCAGACAAGTCTTTTAAAACAAGTAAGATAATTAGGACGAGAGCCCTCTTGGCGTTTAAGTAACTCATACGGTATGCAGGCCATCTTTGCCAATCTACCCAAACAGACGAAATAATAAGCACACTTATCAATTAGTTTAGTTCAATAATAAACTAAGATTAAGTGTTGAACTGGTGGAATGATTGTATTGATTCTATCTCTATGCCACCTGTATTCACAGTCCTAACAAATCGTAGATTCAATAAAATCAAATTCAATAAGACACAATCTGTATAGTGTTGATGATACTTTCCTGGGTTTAATAATAGTTGTGCACTTTAAAAGAGAATTCGACGTTAACGTAACACAACTCTTGTCATTTCCGAGCATCCACAACACAATTACATTTTTGTAGAAGGCCCCTTCGCACAAGGGAGAAGCCTGGATCGGGAGACGAACTTTTTTTTTTGACCATGTGCAGTTCTGGGAGAAAGTCATATTGGAGGTTAAGTTTTGAGGCTCGGTAAAGGTGGTTCCCAGTTTCATAGCGCCTTGATTTAGTCTGTCACTTCTCTATCGATCTACATGCAAACAGCCGAACTAAAGCCAAAACCCATATACATTTATTAAAATAACTTTAACCTGCTTTTGCCTAATCATTTGAAACGGACAAAATTAAAACGTATAGAGTCTGTCCCATTAATAATCTAAATAACACATCAGCTCGTCTCAAAACTATATTTTGACCGCTATCAAAGAGGATTTAGTCTTGTAAAACCATAATCAAAGCAGTTTATGTATTAGCTCCGTAATAACAGAGTCTAGATTTAAGTTTTATTAACTCTTAACCAGTGACAGACATACTGTACTTCCCTGTAATTTATTGAGATTTCATTACTAGTAGGAATTTATCAACACGAATGGAACCGGCCCCCATTCACCATTTAATGTTCATTTTTAAAATAAATGAGATAAAACGTAAACATTTATTGTGAAATCAATCGATGGAGCCAATTTACAATAGTTTTATGGATACATTCATGTTTCCATTATATTTTTTTTACGCTATTTTAATGTTTTTATTTCCTTCTCTTTTTTAATGTATAATCTATAGCCCACTCTTCCATTTATGTTGTGTCAATCCTAATATGTGGTATCTTCGTTGCCATATTGCTAACAGCAGGGACACCTTACCAATAATTTATTGCTTGTTAAACACAATCAGTCTTATTTCGATTTTCATGTAATATGGTTTTTATGCATCTTTTAAACTAATATTCTGTATAATAACCCAGTGGGAAACCATGGTACATTCCATTGAAGTATTTAATGACAGTGGGCTCTATCTTTATTGAACTGTTGCTGTGTATTATAGAAACTGTTTGATAACATAAAAGAAATTTCGCTCGGATTGATTCGCTTTTGGCAATGACGTGAGAAAGTCAGCTTCAAATAAGGCGACTCATAAATCAGAAACGAATGTAGTCATTTGATAACTTTAAGAATTCAATATTTTTATTAGAATGCTCAACAAAACTGCCACTATTTTTGCACTGCCATGTAGTTCCTACCGGTTTGTTTTGTTACTATGATTTTGACTAGTTGTCTCATGTACATTTGCAAAGTGCAGTATGAAACTGGTTATCATTGCGATCTGGGTCGGACTAAACGTCCGCTTCTTAATGCTTTGTAAGTTTCTATGACCCGTCTAAAAGTATCCGTGTATTAGAAATGAACAGTACTCTTTTACGAAAGTGTACTGTTCATTTCTGATACGTGGTTACTTTTACGCATATATTGGAAATGAACAGGACAGTTTCATCAAAGGTTGCCAGTGCCAACGAGTAGATGTGGGATGTAATTAGTTATAGAATTAATAATACTTGGAAATATCATTGGAATTCATTAGTTTGCATCTTAAATACAAAAACCTAAAGAATAAAACAATTCGCTAATTGCAAGCGATTATTCCCTTAAATGATAGGGGATATCATGTGTTGTAAAATGTTGGTAAAGGTACCCTGTCTAGTACACGAAACCCTCCCTCCGTACAGTAAACTTGGTGTCCCTTGTACTACAGAAATTTCGAATCATTGTTCATGCCCATTACTTTATAATACTTCTTTTATTCTAACTTCTGTTTGATTGTCGGAATCGATCTATCATTACGACAACTGATGAAAAAAAGACTATTATTTTCAATATCTACTTGAGACATCTTTCATAATACCTATCCACAAGGGCTTTAAAACTGATAATAATTTCTTGTTTCTGGTTTAATGCCTTGATACCACGAGTAACCACGTGATTGTCATGTTTCTCTACGCGGTGTTATTTTTGCGTTACAGTTTGTTGTTCTTCTGGTTAAAATGTCAAGTTCTTTAACGAAAAACGAAAGGTGGGGAATATATGTATATATAAACTTGATTTATATTAAATGTTACGATTAAGATTATAGAATGTAAGTAAATCTGCCTAATGTGTAGATCTATCGTTTGACAGCAACTCGTTAATAAGACATTTATTCAACAGTCTTTGTATTTATATTAAAGTAGCTAAGTCTCTAACTCAGTATCATCCTAAGTCTTCAACAATGAAAACAAGAATTATTTGCCGAATTAAATTAACATTTATGTTATGATCTTACCGAGAAAAGATATGTTTCTGATATCCAATATTTACGACAAAATAAACATTTTGCATTGGTACACGAATCGTATGCCGTAATACGTTTCAGCACCAATTGTAACAAGAGAGAGAGGGAGATAGAGAGAGAGAAATGGGGTTTAACGTCCACTCGACACAAATTAGGTCTTTTCGGGACTAAAATATGGTTTAATTTTAGCTCTTTTAAGCGATGTTTTAGTTTATCCTGAGGGCCAAGAATAAGTCTGGATTCCAGCTGTAGCTCAGTAAGTAAGGCACAGATTCAGTAACCAGGACTTCAAAGACTAGAGTCCGGTGTTGGCTGAGAACGTTTCCGGGGGGGGGGGGTATAATATCTTGGTTTCCCCTTGTCAGTGAAGCCGGAAGAAATGCTTGACAATGAACAGGGTCTAGTCGCTCGAGTGGGACGTGAACTCAGATTTTGTGTACACGTTGGTGTACACGTAAATAAACCCTTGATAGTTGGATATCAATTACTGTCCGGACAATATTCCCCTCATAGCGCCTGTCCGTCTTAAATTGTTCCGTTTAGTGATGTCGAGGAGGCAAAAAAAAAAGTTCAGTATATTATAATAAAATTTGAAATATGTGTCTGTCTAGTTTAGAATACTCATTAAAATAAATATAAAAGTCGTTTAAATCAGTCGTTTTAATCAGTACACTCTGCCGAACGGACAAAAAGACAACAAAGGAACGGTATATATGTGTGTGAAGTGTACAGTATATCATTATAAGATTTGACATATGTTTCTCTCTAGTCTCGGATACCCATTAAAGGTTTTGAAGTGGCAATCTGTGTCTCAATAAACAGCTATAGCTAGACATAAACAGAGAAATGACAGTTAGAATGTAGGGTGTAAATATCTTATTGATCGTTTATAGTCTAATATATCAAGGTACGTGGCCTTAAATAAATAAAGGGTGTTTTACATCTCCCTTGAACGCAATTTTTATACTTGGTTACAATTTAACAGTGTGTCGCTGCAGAGCCAAAAAGTCACATCGTGGTCCAATCAGATTAAAATACAGATCTATATTTCGTCTCGTTTTTTTTTTTATACTTTCGATGGCCTACACTATATGAAGATGTGGCAAGTTATAGCGATAGGTCACTCAGGGCTCTAAGGCCGACTTTTGTCACTATGACGTTAGCCATTTGATTAACCAATCAGCATTGGTGTTACTAGTGGATTGGTTTTCTGTGCAAAACACGCCTAAAGCTCGCCGTAATAGACCGTTTTATTGACTTATCCCCGACACCATTCAGAACACGTAAATGATAACTCTTCCAGATTCTAGTGTAGTAAAGACAGGGAAAATGAAATTCTTAACTATAAAACGAAACGAAATAGGATCTTTGTTTTAATCAGTTTGTATCGTGGTCTTGCCATATTAGCCGGGGTACCAAAAACAAAAAGGTACAACGAATAACAACCATTTCTCACATGTCTACTGATTTTCTTAATTATACTTCTAGAAATCGTGAGTTGAGGTAAATGCGTTTAAACCACGTCTTCCTTCATATCCGTAACGGCCAAATTTTAAAACTAAGTTCAAACATATTTCTATTAAAGACTAAACAAGAAAAAAACTTCACATTAAACGGTTAGGGCCAAGGGCTAAGGCCTTTTCCAGATTTCCGCTAGTGTTAGGGCTACCCCTAACCCACAATTTAGTCAATAATCATGTATCCTAAATCCTATTTACAACTCGTGACCTAAAAACGAAATCTGCAATGGGCCTTACCTGTTAATCTTTACCCCATTAAACACATTGAGTTTATAGTCTTGATCAGAAACATTAAACTCGTCATAGGAAAATACAAACCCACACCTTAAAATGTATATTACCCATTAAACTATTCAAATTAAATGTACATACAAAGTGAAATGAACCACAGGATAATATGTTATTTCTGGAAATACGTTTGTTTCCTTTGCTGCGATCAGACAATACAAAATTCCCATGTTTCATAACAAAAATCTCTTGAAAGAGCGGATATGAGTTTGTAATTGATTATTTCTTATATCTTACGAATTTTTTCTTGATAAGAGTTTTTAAATGTTTTGTTTGAGAAATTTTAGGATATCGGTTCCTTTCTTTTAAAGGAGCCTGCACACAAAATTTGAGTCTTCTGCCCATGAACTGAACATTCATTACAAAAACAACGAGAATTGGTGAACAAAAATTGTATGTTTTTGTTAATGTTGATATCAGAATCTATTTTTTTATTCCTCCGATTAACAAACCACAGAATCTACACGTCCTCACATTTTAAATATACTTAAAATGAAACGATGAACACTGTTCCTTCCGTCTTGCACCACTGACAAGGGTAACCAGATATGGCAGGAACGAACCCTAGACCTCCTGGTTAGTCAACCAGTGCCTTACTGACTAAGCCCTCGCGTCTATCATTTAAAGGGCCAATCCCGATAACTTTTTGGGGAATAAAACTGCTTAATTTTGTGTTAAAATCCCTTATAACCCATTATCTAAGGCAGACCAACTAACCTGATATTTGTGATACGCTTGTAAATAACTTAAACCTGACAGTCTTCGTCTGGAAATGGAGACCGTTGTATTATACAGTATCTGGATAAAACCAGACTTTTTTCTATAAAAAATGATATGTAGGTGAAATTTACCTTTTGTTATCAGTACAGTACATGGGTCATTCACTGTATAGACCTCTCGAGAAACGAGAATCGATTATCAGGTCACCCAATCAAAAAATTGACCCGAAATCTTAAAAGGGTTACGTGTCCGGATAAGCAGTGTTGACGTTAACGTCAAAACGACTCAATATTTTGAGCTGAAACATTGAGCCAAGGCATATATACCATGCCTCTATATTTTGGTCCATAAATTTCATAAATGCTCGGACTTTAATTTTTGAGACTCTGTTCTTATCGGGATTGTCCCTTTAAATAGACCAGTATGTGATAAGAAATGTTAGCAATATTTTAGAGTATTGGTTTCTGTGCTAAATCTTTTTATTATATAAACACCTGTAATTAAAATTTGATTGTATATATTTCCATCTCTCAAAGGCCCGATTCAGACAATTATCGTTTTTGAACATTGTTTCTTGCAATGTTTTGGCTAGTTATTTGTTTAATTGATTCATTTCCATTTTTATCTATGTTTTATAACACTTTATAATACAATTATCCAAATAATTAGTTGGACTATAACGTCTAAATAAATATCTCACTCTTGGTTTTGAGTTTTTATTAATAGATTATTCGTCATATCTTGTAGGATTTAAACATTTTACTGACAATGAGACTAATCTGTCACAATCTAGATCATGATTATTGAAAGTGCGTGATGTACAAGAACCCTGGCCTCAAATTGCTTCAAAAGTACGGTCGACGACCTTTTTAGTGGACTAAAAGTAAAATGAATATTTGTTACACATTAAAAGGATTTGTGTCTTTCTCATTTCCGTTTCATATGTTCGCGCAATATTTCCAAGAAAGAGATTTAATTAAATGATTTATTATAGCTCTTTGAAAGTTGATCAATACAAATTCTGTTCAGGTCTTTACGTAATATAAAAAATATGCTTATTGTATCTCCTGACAAGTTATGGCAACCCAGCAGTATAAACGTTGCATATTTCCTGTGCCTCAACAAGTTGAATACAAAAAAAAATTATTTATTCTACTTGGCTATCTTTTTCCCCTGCGAATCCAGTGCGCATCTCGTAAGTGCCTCAGTTAGGAAATAAACGCACATTTACACCAGGTTTGAACATTCTACTTCGAGGTATTGTGTTCCAAAGACTAGATCAATCAAATTGATTATGGGAAGAATGGGTACAAATAATGTTTTACTTTTGTATTGGGGCCATTTTAACATTGTATGCATACATCAACATGTTCATCTTATATTCACCCGTCCGTCTGTCTGTCTTCCGTTTTTTTCAGATTTTTGTTTCAGTCTTACTGTATTTCAAAATGTGCATGAAATATGGGCATACCGGAACGATTTGACACATAAAAGCAGAATGTAACATTCAAGGGCTTGATTGTCAGCGATATCATCTTGGTGAAAGCGGACATAAAACGTCTACTTACTTCACTTCAAGGACTCGCCTCACCAAAAGAGGAAGCTATAAAAATTGTACAGTAAATTCAATAATTCAGCATCTTAACTAAATATCCAGACGGGCACCAAAACACAGAAATATTAATAGCTGGTTTGTGAAACGACGGGTGTTCTCTTTAAATACACATCATACATTTTCTTTGCTGACAGTTGTATTAAAAGTGGTTGGAACACGATATCATACATCATAATTGTTTACATTACGTGTTCATCGAGTATGTAAGGAGACTGCCACATCATCTAAGGATTCCAATATCGGCTTTTTGGAAGGATTACATAAACTCAATAGCTCAGAATTTCTAATCAGGCCACGTTTATTTTCTATGATCCTATTAATCGATCCTGATTTAAAATATAAATCTAAAACAATAGCGAAAAATGTTAACTTTCATTAGCACCGGATCTTGTAATATCATGGGCGTTAAGCAAACCACACAAAATCTGATATTTCATCCTAGAAGATATGTCATTAAATAGGTATTTCATAACACATAGTTGTTCAGTTGCCAAGGAAATGTCCAGGTGCAACATTATAATCGTTAAACAGATTTTATGGTTTATAATTATGTTGATGCATGCAACAAAAAAGAAAGAAATGATTTACTGTAAACGTTATAATACATCCGTTATAGTTAACAGTACAACCTTTGCAAAAACATAAACTTTAGGTACACACGACGGATTGGGGGTGTATTAAAAACAGATTCTCCAATATGTGGCTGGATTGGTTGATAACTTTACAAGAAGGGTGCGATTTAATACGTCATTCATCTGCATTTGTGAGAATAACAATTCAATAATAATTTGAAAATCCACGCTGTTCCTCTAATGCTTATTGTCCGTCTTAAAAAAGCAATAAATCTGTAACAGTACTGGCGATCCGCGATGCAGATAAAATATAGCCAATTGCGTCTCCAGTTCTGTTTTCCCACAAACGATTTTTCAATACACGCGTGCACAAGATATCATTTCAAAATTTTAAATCATAATAAGGCTTGCAATTTGAACATACATGCTAATACCTTACCTTAAGAATGGTTGATTTTAATAATGTTCGGACCAATATGCTTTTGGGGTGGTTCGAAAGTCTATATTTGACTTTTAATCTGGAGTGGTGCAATCTAGGGCACCCAGAACCCCATGTTCTTCAAACATGCGAAGGGTTTGGGTCCGTTGTCCACATTTGACATCAACCACATAAAAAGACAAAGTCCCGGACAATGGAACCTTTAGTTTAAGTCAGTTAATAAATACACCCCTTCCAGAAATAAATCCTATATTACATGCATAAAGCCCCCGTCAGACCGGAGTGGTGACCCTACTGCGCTCTGCGACCGAACGGCGGTCTGGAAATACACAAGGTCGTCGGCAAGCGTGAACACAACGCGGAAAAATGTCCCAAAATTACAACCTTAAAAAAGTCGCGTTCTTACTGCGACCTGTGCGTTTATATAGCATTCTCGCGGCGGGTTCGTCACGATCTCTTCGCGCTTATGGCGTTTCGATTGAGATCTATAAGCGGTCATCGCGACCCGCGTCTCTCAACCACACGTCTTATCTGGACTACACGTGCGTTTCCACCACGTGATCACGGCGACTATGCAAGCTGGTTTGATTTTTTTTCGAAATTTCAAGATGACCTTTGAATCGTCCTTTTTCAAAGCAAGTCTTGCATGAAATGCATGGTCGCCATAAGCGAATAATGCAAGCTTGGTAACCGCGCCATGGTCGTATTAAGAACTCCATACACGTTGTGGGAACCTCATAAAATCGCCATATGCTTAAGAGGTAGCCCCATGAGGTCGTGATGCAGTCGCGCAACAGTGGTGGAATCATCGTAACATCACTATTACAACACCATAAGGACTCAGGGCGCTGGGTGGGTTCGCGGTCAACGCGTGAGGGTTATGGTGAAGACGCTATGAAGGCACCGTTGCAAATGTTACAATTTTCGCAGCGTCTTTTCCACGTGTGTACTGCGCGTGTGCTACGTTCATAGAGATGTTACCACGCTTATCGCGCGACCCTCGCGACCCACCACGTTCTCTCGGTTTTCAATGTCATATGACAGGACCTTGGCGTTTGCTTTGAACATACTCAAAACAAACGCCGTGACTCAGCGATCATTGGCGACCATGGAGACCACAGAACGATATCTCGCGTTTCCACAGCGCTCAGGATGATCTTGGCACGCTCTGGAAACATTTTTTGTCGCCGTAGCAGCGCAATAAGGACTTTTGCGACCACATCACGTTCTCGCAGCTTTCCAGATCATAAGCGCATGTTCAAAACAAACGTCGTGGCTCGGCGATCATTGGCGACCATGGGGACCACAGCACGATATCTAGTGTTTCCATCGCGCTGTTACCACGCTTATGGCGATCTTGACTCGCTCTGAGACCATTTTTTGTCGCAGTAGAAGCGCAGTAAGGACGCAACTCCGGTCTGACGGGGGTATTATGAACAAACATGAATCGTGATTACGAATTAGGATTAATAAAACCATATACATATATCATATGATCCTTGAAGAGAGAAAATTTACAATAAAAGATTAGGAGTGTTGGCTATTGAAAGGGAATTGCAAATAGATATTTCATGTCCGTCGGTATCTTCTTTTAAGGCTACCCCCCCCCCCCCGCTATTTACATAAGTTTTCTGTCTGAAAAACGTATATTTTATGCCTGATAACGTAAAAGATCGAATAATCTAACCCATGACCTATTTGTCTGGATGATAGAGACCAGGAATGTTGGGGCGTTATTTAAATTCACACATCTAATAAGTAGTGGTTTTTATTTATTTGTCGTTTTATATATTTGAAAATAACTTTAAGGAAAGTAGTGTAGTCACATTTTTGTGTCATATTAATGTCTTCTACCACTCTCAGGATATCAGATTCAAGATGTCTTTGTCTATTTTAATTCATGATGAAAAGTAATATCGACACACGTGGTTTTAAATATCAGTCCAAATTACCCCCAGATTCATTCACAAATTCTTTTTATGTTTGATTTATGACTGTGTCGATGAGATATGGATATACGTACCATATTAATCTGAATTGATATTTATAAAGTTTCAACTATGTTAATAGCCAAATTGTGTAAGCCTAGATCAACGTAGATAAGCTGTAATATCCAGATATATATAATGTATAAAGGTTAGCCCTTACAAGGGGACTGGTATGTCGTTTTATAGAACTCACACCGTTTGTTAGATCAGTTTTAAAATCTAATAACATGTGAAAATACCACTCGCTTGAAATATCTCTACTACGGTGAACTTATCGGTTAGTATCGTGTTTCCAGGGACTGTTTAATTAATGTAATCTACAAAGAAAGCACTTAAACACTGGACAATATTGATCAAATACCACATGACGAGATAAGTCCACTCTGGTCAATATGAACATAATAGTTTCAACATTCTAGAATAGACATGGCATGTGTTCCGTTTTCTTCTCGGATCAGTTTAGTTGTTAACACTAAAACTGCAGTGCATGTAAGTAAAAACAAGAAACTTGTGTTTGATATTAAACAAAGGTTGTTGGAAGATAACACTTGATTAAGTTTCAACCCATTCTTACAATGTTCAAGGTATCCTAAATTTGATCCTACCCATTTCAGTGATTAAGAACGTGAATATTTGAAACCCGTACAAATTATATCAGAAATGGATATATTAATGTAACATATCTACCACTAGAGATTGTGGTGTTACTAGTCCTATTGAAAGAGAGAGAGAGAGAGAGAGAGAGAGAGAGGGGGGGGGGTAACGCCCAAGCGACACAAACTAGGTCATTTCGAAAGTAACATATGGTTCAGTTTTATTTCAATAATTCGATTGCGCCTAGACTCTTTAGCAGTGGGGGGGGGGGAAACCGGAAAAGTCACAAGGTTGGACCGGCGACTCTACTCCTTGTCACGTACAACCTTGTCACGAAACCACGCCAGTTGGCTCAATGGCAAACCTTATGATGCAGCGCACACACGCCAACCATTCGTCTTCCCAACTCCCAGTCCAACTGAGATATCATATATTAATATCATATTATATTAATAACACGAATACAGAGTAGGACCATAACCGATTAAAATACTGGTCAATGTCGACAATTTTATATCCTCCAGGAATATCAAATAGTTCAACGTCTAGCGCCAGCCGGAAAGAACACAGTTAAAAAAGGATATCAAATTTTGATTTCGAAATACCAAATAGCTAGATATTTTTTAAGATCAAATATTCCAGAAAAAGATCTCTATGGGATTGGAAAGGGGGGGGTGTCTTTCCGGTCTCGTTGGAATAAAATGTGTGCTCATAAGCTTTCAAAGTAGCTAAAAATCCAAACTTGAGTGATTGAAATGGTTGTTTGCTTGGGTGGGTGCTTTTGATTTTAAAGCTTGTGCAGGGCTGTTTAAACTAATCAATTGTTCTGTCAATCTAAATCCAAAAGATGAGCGGACAGAGGCTTAAAACAGGGCGACTGATTCTATGTCATGTCATACACATAAAAACTTTGAAAAAATTCAAGAACTTCATCTCAATGCAATTAGAGGGCGACAGGATCAGTGTCTACACAAGCCGTAAAGAATTAGTAGCATCAGGAAGGTTTAATATCTATTGATTAGAGGTTATATAGCGATTTTTACTTTGAAAATGTTTCGTCATTTTTAAAATCAACATTCAAGTGTTTTTATGATTATTTCACTCGAGGCAATTATTAGGCAGCAAGATCAACGTCTACATAAATCCCAAAGAATCAACGTGCCACAAGACAGTTTTAAATTAGTCTTGGTACAATGGTGTTTTGTTTTTTTCATAATTTTTTAACATCTTTTGACAACATTAAACCGGATTTTCCGCCAGTATGTATACTAATATACTCATGAGATTAAATAGGATAAATGTTTTACAATAAGTTAAAATGACGCGGTACAAGATCAAAACGGGTGCCACTGCTAGTTCGATCGTTCGTTTCTGGAGATTTACGTCCACGTCCACTTTGTCAGACACATTTACTTGGCTCTTCAAAATAGTTTTAAACTTCACACGTATGAAACTTAAAAATAAGAATTACCAAGGGGATTACGTACAACGATCAATTAAAATTACACTTCATGTATTAAAAATAAGAATTACAAAGGGAATTCCTTTTAACAATAATCAGCCAATCCCATCTATAGATTATAATATTTCTCGTGATAATCGGCCAAATAATTGAGTTTTTATATCAGTCTCGTATTAATGTATGTTATCGCAGTGGTATTAATCGTTGATACTAAGACTAATACATTTAGTTGTCATGACACAGATTTCAATCGGAATCATCCCAGAACCGTAAAAGGCGTAGGTATTGATGAATGGGATAGGTTCGTTCCTGTCGGAGTAAACTGATTGAATAATGCGATAAGTGCGTTTTTCGTATTGTAAGAATGACGAGATGATACCTATATATTTATGATTATCCATGTGTAGCTATAAAATGAATTTTGTACACTACACCATAACCTGACCTTGTGGCGTTTGAGTTCTTAATAGATCAGATTCCACTGAGTATCCATTGATGGCGGTGGATTTATGTATTGAACTCAAATGCCAAATTATTAATAAATACTCCGCTTAACTTGTCTCAAATGTTAAGAACAAAATATTTAGCTGTATGGAAATGATCCCTAAAATTGCTGGGCAGATCTACTTTTTGCCTGTACTGAATGACGTAATAAACACAGTTGCCAAATACGGCAAACTAGTCATCCATGCACCATTACATATATGTGTTGGGAGTCGTTGTCAGTTCTATACGAAAACTGGGCATTTTTCTTTTTTCTTTGATGAATTATCAGAGATTCTTTAATGGATAGACGGCGCGAGTATAAACGTTTAAAATAGTACTATACGAGAGTCCAACCCCATGATCTCTCTCTCTCTCTCTCTCTCTCTCTCTGTGTAACGACACAATATATACCAGTTCATTAAACACATTTTCGATACAAATGATAATGTACAGAATTTACAAGACATTGCACCCAAAGGGATTATATACGTTAAAGCCAATGAGTTATGTGTCATTACCGAATTCACTGTTCACTAAGCAAAGAAAAAAAAATAACATGCAAATTAGTTTTTTTATGTTGTATTATTTAACAGATACAAACGGAAAAGATGATATATATATTTTTAAAATTAGATTATTGTCTTGCATGAAACAAGATAACACATTTTAACGAAACTAGGATACGAAAATTTTTCCGATATGTATGGTTGTGTATTTTTTTTAATGGAGTCCACATGGCTAATACCTTTGTGTTGTATATAGATTGGATATTTTGTCGAATAGTAAAACATATTTTACATTGTTATAGTTTATAAATGATATCATATTTCAAAATGAGATTATTGCACCGATAAAAAAGTTAATCGGAATTATTTGAGATACTATCCATAAAATAGCCATTGATAGGAGATATAAATATTTCAGTGAAATCAAATACGCTGTAGCGTCCTACTTTTCTCCACAAACCGGAGATGGATATATTTAGGCTACGGGTATATGTATTTTCATACATTTCAAGTCAAACAGTTTTATTTTATGAAATACAAATAACTTTAACTTTTAGGCAATGCTTCGAGGCGGGATCTCGGTTAACAAGCGGCGACATGCAGCAACAGAATAGAAACAGTAGTTGACGGTGAGTAACTGGTAATTAGTCCATTTTCAAACTTTTGTAAAACATTTTCATGTTTCACTACTTTCAGATAAAAAATAGGTTTTCTGTGTCTAATAGATGACCCATGCTCGAAAGACAATGATGACCCATGCTCAATTGACAATGTCCTTTAATTGATTGCAGTTTCCAGCCGGTCGATATGGTAATAGGTAATTAACATCTTCCGACTATAAGTGGGTGGCTTAAAATATGAATAAATGTCTAGGCGCAATGGTTTGCTCTACATTAAAAGTGACATTAGCATTTTGTGATAAATTCCGCTTCAAAAATTCAGCAGTTCTTCGTTATAAAACTAGGTTTTGTCACAATAACATTCACTTTACAATGAATACGCAGATGGTTGCAGCCTATGTATCTTGTACGTAATTCCTTGTGACACACTCTCATATTAAACTTACTTGAAATTGGACACGTCTTTGTTATTCTAAAAAAAACTATAAGATCGTGTGTATCTGCATCATAATGACCTGTTTTGCACTACATAATCATCAATATTTTCTGACGGGACCACGGTGTTTAAGTGGGTAGGACACTGGCATGCTATCCTAGAGGTCGGTTGTTCGATCCCAGCATTGGCGAGAAAGTTCATCCAGATTTTCCAGTGTGGTTCCCCCGGCTTGTCAGTGATGCAGGATGTAGGCCCTGACAAGGATAGCTATCTAGTCGTTCGGATGGGACAAAAACGAGGTCCCGTGTACACATTGGCGTGCACATAAAAGATCCCTTGACTGATGGAATTCGATATAAAAATAGGCCGTGGTGCCGTTGTCCGGGCAAAATTTCTGTGGAACACACTGTATGGCATATCCCTGTCTCCATTAGCCCAGTTTTTAGCAGAACAGTGGGACGTTAATCCTTAATTCCATTCATTCTTCATTTCATTTTCTGATAATGTCATTTTTCTCTTCTTTATTTTGAATTAATGAACATTCCGAACTAGGTTTTAAGAAACATGTGGATAAATTTCACGTCGATAGGTTATTAGCGGAAGATTAAATGTAGTTACATTGTTATAGACTCAATTCACGTGGAACTATATTACCGGAACAATTGTCCATCGGTCCATCCGTCTGCAATTGTTCTGAGATTTCTTTTAAACTTGTTGGGATTGCAATCAATTTTTCGTGGACTAAATACCACCGGAAGCCTGTAAATGCTTACAGATAGCAGTTATATTTACAGGAATTGTTCTACTGCTCCTAAGTAGGAGCCCTAGATTTTGTACAACAGTTCTTCGATTATTTCTGAATTATATACCTCTATCATCTACAATAAGGCGGAAATTTTGCGGGAGCCTATGAGTCTTGTGTATATCTCTTTGATAAAAGTCAAAAGGTTTGGACAGAAATACTATTTTGATTTGTGATAGAAATATTCCAAAACCAGAAGTCGGTTAGATTTACATTGATCGACACAGATGGTCGTCCTACAAATCTACATAAAATATTCCAAAAAAAATCGACAATTTTGTAATTGACCCAGACCAACGAGGGGGCGTCCTTTTGTGTACGATCAGTAGAACACCTGGTACGTTGCTGTCAAATGTAGGCCTACACTTTCTGGGTCATATCAGTTTGTCTCACAAACGGTCAATTACTTCTCGAACAATCTATTTCTGTGTTGTACATACATGTCTGCCCTGTATGTGTTTGATTTGAAAAGCTCCACGATAAGAAAGTCTCGATTAAGATCATAAATATAGATATTGAATTACAAAACAGATGGTGCATTTATACACGTATATTTTACTTAAAGGAACAATGTTTATCGACTGTAATCGCGTATTCTTATCTCAACATTACCACCTTCTATCAAGGCAATTAGTCAAAGAACTATTTACCAGATCAATTCAGCCACTACCAGCAACTATTAACACATGTTTGCACGCTATCTACTATGTTCTATTAGTGAAAACGTGTTATGTTTCCACAGCTTCTTAGACCGACTTCAATATAATGTCGGCTTGGGTATTGTTTTCAATCCATTTAATTTTGAAATGAATATCCTAGCTAGAGTAATGTTTGATATAGCTTCGGTTTATTGCTAATGAAAATGGAGAAAGCAAGTCTGGGTGCTTAATATACAGTATTAACACCTACAAAAGGTGATGGATTGTTAGAGTAAATTAGTTTAGCATTTTAATTTCCATAGGAAGCCATTACAAAGTAGAATATTGTAAATTTGAATTTCTAATAGGAATATCAGTCTAAATCGAATCAGTCCCGTTCAGTATTTACATAGCGACAATCACGACATAGTCTACATATCTTTGAAGTTGAATCTTCCGCCATTTTACAATCTATGGTAGGCTAATCGCCAGTTAACATGTCCAGGGGCGGATCCACCCCCCCACCCAATTTTCGACAGTGCCCTTTTTCACTGCTGAAGGTGCATTTTCTTAGTCCCAAATTTGTCCGTTCCGAACGTTTACTTAGACGTAAATATCGGCCAAATAGCTCTTGGAATGGCTACAGAAATGAGGGATAATTTTCTTGGGGACCCTCCCCCCCCCCCCTCAACACCCCTCAGCGGCGTGCCCCGTCTCCGTGGTTAGTTCCCTCATTTGCCCCCCCCCCCTTTTTTCAAAATTCCTAGATCCGCCCCTTATGTCACTGAATTGTCGTTTAACGCCATGATATTAGAACATGCCATCTTAAAAGTGTTCGCGAATCCGATCGAGAGATTGTGTAGCGTTAATATGTCGATTTTTTTTTTTAACTTTAAAATATTCAACCGTTGCACATATTAGCGTGGATTAAGCAGTGAGAATTCTGATATTTTCCGACAAAATGAAAACCCCGCATCGTTACTTTAAACTATTTACGACATCACATCCTTAATGGAAACACACTGCTTACAAGACACATCTCTCTGCGTGGTAATTATTTAAGGGTATCATGCGCACCGGCAATATTGGACATACCATGTTCCGAGCATGATAGGTGAATAGGGTCAAAATGAGAATACCGCAGACGATAAAAAAAATGACTATACAGACATGGTCATTATCATTTCCTGGTAAATCTGAAATGAAATGACATAGGCTCTAATAAAGACGAACATACACTATGATTACTCGCATTTGATTTCCAACTGCTAAAATATCTTTAACAATGCTATCTATACACGTGATACGAGTTATCGTCCCAATCGAACAACCATAGACCTTTCCATACTAGGCCCAGCCGGGTCTTGCACACCTGACATGGGGAATCTAGGCTGACTAATTTCGATGAATTTTCTCTGACAAGACCCGTTGTAAGATTAGCTAGAAGTAATTTTTAAACTGAGCCGGATTGTTACCTTTCAATGGGAATTGGTGGCCGAATGGTCTTTCAAATTGCGTCGTTTCGAATTCTATCTTAAACTTGACAATGAGTATGGGCGCTTTCCCATACTCGGTATGCTGGTGCCTAAATCAACAGGTTAATAAATTGACGTTCATGACCAAATAACCGCTTTTTGAAATCCAGTAGCCTACATAAATGTCTGTGTCGTCTAGTGGGTTGTCGATTCCAACTATCATTCGCAGGCTATTTTATATAGTGTAACTTATCTCTGTGTATATTTGGTTTAGAGATCCTTTAGTGTGTGTTATAGAAAGCGAATACAATAAAATCTTTGACCATCCAATTTGTAGACGAAGATTGCCGGAAAATATCGATTTGTTAACCTTCTGGCGATGGCTAGTGCTGTTATTAAACTAAGAAGATTTTTTTTCTATTCTTCGGTTTTTTGTTGTGGGTCAAAGTTTAAGTACGTATACGTTGATATAATAACATTGTGTTATTCTATAAATGCACCTAATATTATCAATACGCAGCTTGGTACAAAAGCAAACAATATACATATGATATATATAATTTATAACGCACCCATAACCCCGCTATACGCTGCCCGATATCGTCAATACACTAATGATTGAGCACATAAAATAATAAATAATTTTTTTCAACGAAAATAAAAGTAGATTATTACTTTAAAAGGTTCAAAAGATATTTTCAAAAGTTCAGTCACATGTCAGATTCATAATATTTTATATTATATTTCAGTTTTCATTTGAACATATCTATAATAATAAATAATTGTTATATTATGATTACTTCAAAAGCATAATTTGTCATATAAAAATACATTATTAATATTTTATATTTTTTACTAAAAGTTCAGTTTTCATTTGAACATATAATAATGAAAAATTGTTATTTTATGATTACTTTAAAAGTATAATTTGTCATATTAAAAATACATTATTAAGAGTTCATATTTAAGTGTACAAAACATATTCACAAAATAATAATTAAAAGTTTATGGTGACTTTAAATATACAATTGATCACATTAAAGAGATCTTACCTAAAAGCTATGTTTTAATTTTACCTTTGGTGATTTCAAATTTTTAACTATATTTGCAGTCGTCTGTTTAGAACGTCGAAAGAATTGGTCCTGTGAGCAATTATTGCTTATGACGTTCTTGGTGGTACAAGCAAATTATTGGAAGCCGATTGTAAAATGCAAAGGGGGGGGGGGGATAACCCTCGGGATCATTTGAACACAGATCAGTTAGGCATAATGTTTGAATTATGTTCATGTAGTAACATATAACAGTGGCAATGTGTTAAAGGGACAATAACACTCTTGCTGGCATGACAGCTTCAGAAAATAAATAATAGCCTTATTCTTAGTACTAGATGTTTAAGTGTCCTACTTGTTGTGTAAATTATCCATTACATCCTATTTTACTTGCCCAGGGAGGTCGAAAATATTGTAAAACCCAAGTCACATTTGAAAAGGTTTACGTTAACCTGTTCAAATCATATAGTTGAATTTTTCATATTTCTTTAAATTAGGTGTGTTAAGATGAAATTTGTATCATCAATTAATTGGAATATTGTAAAATAATACAATTTGTTGACCAGAATAAAGATTGGGACATATTATTCAAGAGTGGTACTGGGCCTTTGATCACCTTCAATATAAGGCTTGATTTCGCCTTCACTACGTACATCTTATCAAGCCCTTCATGTAATACCCTGCATATTTCGCCACTAAGTTCGATTGGGTAACAAGCTTAGCTTGGGAACCTATCAGATTCATCGGTCGTCGTGGATACCAAGACTTGCGCGTCTAGCTAAAATGTTTACACCTGACAATCGAGTTGCAAAGTTCAAAGATCGATTAATGTCAAGGTTACTGGTTTTCCGTTAGTTTCTCAATTTAAAAAAAAACTTTCAACGGCTGTATACTTGTTTGTTTACAGTGTGTTATGTGCCACGACCTCGGATTGGACAATGCAAATTAGTCACGTGTCTACACAACGCGCGAAAAGTTCCGGAATTGCTAAGTATTGAAGCAACGGTTAGATGTTGTAAAACTCGCGGACGTTGCTTAAGGAACGTGTGTTAATAGGATGGTGTAGGGCTTACAATACAAACGGCTTTGGTCTGGTTTCCTGTAATATTTGGAGATAATAGTTGGAAAGATCGCAGAGCAACTGACGCTAGAGAACAGACACTAAGCCAGTTGGCCGAAATCTTAAATCCCACATCGAAAACAATAAGTATACTTTGAGAATAAAATGGGACAAATTTATTTCGTCTTTGTGCATGTAACAGATATGAAACGAAATAAAACCGCATTATAAAACAGTATACTATTTTTGTGAATATGGCGGCCATTTAGAGCAGAGATCTATTCTAGAAGAATAAAGTAGTTGGATCTCTGTGCGCAAGATGGTTTTGAATAAACAAAAGCATTAACTAACATTTTTTGCAGACTTGGATATATTGACGAGTTTTCCCAATGTTACACAATTTATAGTTACGTGATGTACACTATTTGAAAATAAAAATTAAAAATTAAAAAATTTCAGCTGAGTTAGTCTCTAATAAACTAGGTTTATGGATTAGCATAACCGAATTTGATAACTTCCACTTTATTATCGTTCAATATCATCTTGTTAATTTTCACCCAATTTCAAATATAATTGATACAGTTTTATTATACATATCACTAGCGTCCAATGGTGACTTTAAAGAGATATATAATTGCAAATCAGCTATATAAAGATGGCAGTAAATGACTATGGATTGTATGTAGTAAAAAAAGTAATGGTATCAATACTGACTCCTGTGGGACACCATACTTAAGTTCAACCCTGAAGGTGTTCTGTTAACTGGTATGTTTATTTTATGTTAAACCACCTAAAATTCCAAATCTTCTAGACAATCTGTTGAGTAAGATTTATTGATTGGTGGTTATTGACATTAATTGTCAAGCAAATATATGAATCGCACCCTTGAACAGTTTACTGAAAAGAATGCGCTCTTCAAATTCACAATATATTTTTAATATCATTCTTATCGAATGTAGGGCATAGGGCAGGCAGAACACGACACACACTCTTACCTAAATACTGAATGGCGTCGTAATAGAGCAGCCTCAGTAGGCCACTGAAAATGTGTCATCAGCACTTAATAGCTATTTGTGATTTCCTACGAGTAGCAACCACCTTTTTTTTTTATTAAACTGGTCTTAAATTATTCAGACGAATGACAGGCAATATTTCTCTATAAAGTGAAGTATTCACAGCATGGCGTATTGGTTTAATTGGTTCCTTCAAACACAATTTACAAGATTTAGATCTGCGATTCTGTTATAGATGGATACTTTGATAAGATATGTGTGTTCTGTAAAGAATCCGAAAGAACATTTTCACCGTTATCACTAAATTTCGATTCTCGTAGTAAGTGCAGTGACAGTTTCTCTTGGAAGAAATGAGAAAACTGTTTTGTCTTGGTTTAACTATCAATATGATAATTAACATCCTTGTTTCCTATTGCAATGAGTAAATATAATTACCCTAACTTCCTGCCATATAGCACCCATGCGCCGGAAGTTAATTATTACATAACTGAAGCATGAACCTGTATAAACCGGTATAGACCACTGTAAAGATTTTATTTTCACCTGTTAAAAACAGTTTTTTAATGTTGTTTTAGGGTGGATTCGCACGTGTTTCAATAATTCAGTGAATGAAATGATTAACTATTGATGTGTACGTACACAACCAATTGCACTGTAATTGTCGCTATACATCTGTGTAATGTCGCTAGTTCAGGATGTAATATTGCTATATCGCACTGTAATGTCGTTATGTTACAGCGTAATGTGTGACAGAAATGGGTTTTACGTCCACTCGGCAAAAACTGGGCTATTTTGAGATTAACATAGTGTTCAAGTTTTTCTACAATTCGCTTGCGCTTAGGGATGTTTTTCAGTGGGTGGAAACTTGGTGACCCACGGAAATCGATGAGGTAGGGCTGCAACATTGTTTGATATCACACCAAACTGTTTTGAATGTTCGATAGTACTTTTAATAGTCTAAAGGTGGTATAGAATTTATCCAACATTTGTTGGCTATCAATAAACTTTGTGAATTATAATTATAATTTATATTTTGTTTTTAAAGGAGTTCTTCATTGAAACCCGAAACTTTAATTGGAGGTTGGGGCTTTGCCTCTCTCTATTTCGTTCAAGTGCAGGAAAACACTTCGCTCGATCGAATAATGAGATAATATATCATTTTGTTTTATGCAAAAATACATCAATAGATCTCACTGAAATGTAAATAAGTGATATATCTGTTGACTAAAGAATCCCTTTAACTATTCGCTAACTTGATTGATGACAATGCCATTTTATTATGTGTGAAAGTACACCTCAAATTTTTGTTATTTGTATTACGGATTGAAAAACAAACTGCTAGCTACTTCGTTCAACTATGTGCACCAGATTGAATAATGAGGGTTTAATTTCGTTATATTCAAAATCACACCCAAAAGATTGCAATTGGATACTTCCCAGTGAAATTATCACTTATCGAAATAAAAAAAAACACATTTAGTGCATGTCTTTATGTCTTTCCATATAACTTAATGATTAATAGTATTTGCTACATTTCAAAATTGCTCAAAACAAATTTGTTTATACATGTAAAGACATAATAATAGGTTACAAATGGCAATACGAATTGATCACTCTGGGTTTTGTAATGTATATTTTCTTTAATATATAG
Organism: Patella depressa; assembly: GCA_948474765.1. Taxonomy (NCBI): domain Eukaryota; kingdom Metazoa; phylum Mollusca; class Gastropoda; family Patellidae; genus Patella; species Patella depressa. Next base: position 36,330,149 of record OX419721.1, read on the forward strand.
TCATTCGTTATCGTGCGTTCTTTTTATTATATTGTATTTGTCTTCTTGCTGTTGAATCATTTTTGTATTCTAATATATTAAATATCAACATTTGTGAGCGTCAGTAGAGTAAGCGTATAAATACTTTCAGATACAATTTTTCAAATCAGTGACCTAATACAATGCATCAGAAAGAAATATAATATAACACATTTGACCAAAACTCACAAGTGATTAGTATTAGTAGGTTGGATTCTTTTATTGTCTTCCAGAAATATGCGTTAATAAAGTTGTACAGGTTAGTATATACATGTAGTTGTAAATCCAGAATTGGCCCACAAATCGATTATCAAAATATAATGAAGTTATTATAACATAATTCTATTTACTTTCATCAGAAATCTACCGGACTGTCACAAATAGACGCGAAGAGCCCTCATGTGATCAATGCGCTGGCTCCATTGCCAGGACGTCCTGTGGCCAATCCTAATGTTAGCTCCGACAGTTCCTCCGGATTTATTTATTAGCGCTATCTTGCCTTGCCAGTGGTACAGACCGGGTGACCTGACCAACAACTAGCTGTTTATATAAAACGAGTCGAGGTCCGGCGTACACGTTGAGGTATATTTAAAGATCCCTTGGGAGCTACAATTCCATCATTTGCTCGATTTGTGCCTTTGGGCGTTAAATCCATTTTTGGTTTGGGTTTTATTTTTACAAATATACACTGCATAATATGTACCACAATTCTCAATACGTTGGTTTAATATTTACCGTGACTGTAGCAACACATCTAAATAATCAATTGGCCATCAAAGTGCAAATTATATTCACGTGGTAAACCTAATTATATCTAATTATGTAATTAAGGTAGTTTAGTCCACAGTTAACTTTTCTTAATGTGTTCTCCGGGCGTGGATAACGCCTTCAGTACACGCAATCCGCTACTAATTGGTTGACTGAATAAACGTATGTCGAAAACAGATAGGAATAGAAATATTTTATTACTACAAACTATGTTTATAAATATGCTTTAGTGTGATGACATTTCTCTTAAACGCCCACCCATGTGAAACATTTATAAGAAAATCATAAATCTATATAATAATTCATCTAAAGTCAGAGTTATCGTATGATAGTAAATACAAAATGATCGGGCGTAGGAGCTTGATTTATAGAATAATTGCAATGAAAAATGCAATAAGTGAAAACTACAGATGGACAAACATTATACATGCGCACCGCAAAGCTGATCTATTTTAAAAACATTTGGTAATACTAATTTTTATTGGTGTGAGGTTTAAACAATAAAATTATGTCTTTAACGTTATTTTAAAAGGAAATGGTCCAAGAAGCATGTTTTTGCGCATTACAGATTGTACAGAACCTAGTTCTAAATTTTAATACAGCGAATGAAAACACAATCGCCCGAATGTGCTAAGGCATCGTCCGCTGATCTATTGATTATACTAATGTAAAAATTTTAACCGTGTCTAATAAGTAGTTATTGGCTGGCATCTCCTTTTTACTTTTATCTAACTTATATATTAATACTTTAAATCTTCTGTATTCTTGTAGATGTGACAGGTTAATAAGATATAATAATACATGTCTTTATTTTTAGATATTTATAAACTCACGGAAGTGTCGTGTATAACAGCTTCGGCTAAGCTTGGGCTATCTGAACAGCAATGGTTACAAGTAGTATGTTAGAGACTTTTTTGGGTAGGATAGAAACGTAGAATCACATCATATTCCCAAAGCAATGGCCCGAGAAATTGCTCTTGAGCCATTGCTGTATTGAGACTGAAAACTCGAGTCTTTGAGCGTGACCATTCTCATCGTTCAAGCAAATCTCTCCTGGGTAAAATAAAGGGAATTTTCACGAGGGGTGACCTCTTTTAAAAATAGTCCAGTGTTTGTTAGTTCTGATTGTAAGAAAAATTTTACCCCTGAATGCACTGATACTTACGTCGGGAAATTTGGCCGTCGATGAAAGTCGCTATTGGAACGAAAATTCTTTGACTTAAACATCCGATATAAATTCTATAAACTTGTCTATTTGTATCAATTATTACTGCTTGCCTTTAAATATTCGATAAATATTTATCCATTTTTGTAAAGAAAATCCATGAATTATTTATCTTATCAAAAAAGCACATGTATTTCTATCTAATTTGTTGAAACCCAATACGTAACATGACAGCCCTTATTTTTGGTCTGCTGTGTGGTCCAAGGCATGATAAAAAGATTCCATGTGCCAGGCGATTACCCAATGTTTACATTGTAGCTATTTCGGATAGCCTCGTTTATCACATAAAATATTAGTTTCTCTGCAATATTCTGTTCAGCACTGGTTAATTGAGCGTAATACATTTCGCGCGTTTTGATGCGTTTGTCGGGAGACACTTTGCGGTAACATATTTAGAGCTCTGGTTAATCCCGATTGATTTTGTTACGTAGTAATGTATTGGTTGATGATCGGACTGTTAACCAATCATAATTTGGGACAGGAAGAAACGAAATAATTAATCAGATTTCAAGATAGATGACAGTCTTTCAAGTGATTTATGAATCTTAAGTGATTTGAAAGTAATAAAACAAATTATTTACTTGGTGGCAGAATTTCTATCAAACAATGTTTCACTTTTTTCTTTGGTGTTTTAGCATTGATATTTTTTTTGTGTGTGTGTGAAGTTAAACTTATACGACTTCCGTGATTTGGGAATGAAGATGAGGAATATTTCATTTGTTTAATTTAATCAGCTACATTTAAATCTGTAACTTGAGCCATATTAAGATCTTTTGAACGGTTGACAATATTTCGCTTCGGAAACAAAAGTTAAATCATACAATGCGTCTCCAATCATATCAACACTTCATTTGCCCTAAATCAAATAAATAGGCCAGTTGAATATAGAATACTAACACCGAATATATTTAATACCGGGATAAATTGCATATTGAAAATCTAAGGTTAAATGTAGAGTGGGGTTTAAAATGGGGTGTCAGATGATAAGTGACAAATATTACCTATAAAATACATGCACTTAAAATATGTTTACATAAACTTTATTCAGTTGAGTTTTCAATAATTATGAATGATATCAAACATAAAACGAATAAAAGGGGTCATATATACTTCTGTATGGAGGTCATTAAAAGGATACCGTTTTATGGATATCTATTTCATCTTCTACTAAGATACGGTTATTATGCTCGCTTATTTCTCTCTTTGCCTTTGAAATTATTTCTCCATTTATGATATTTGTCATAGCTGAAGGGCTATAGGTTGTAATGAGAGATATGTACTAGCAATTTCCTTGCCGTACATCCAACCTGTCAACTAGAATGAAGTGGTATTTTTCAATTAGTCTTGTATAAGGGCAACCTTTGGGCTTTTTTCCTTTTATATAGCAAACTTATTGAAGAAGATAGCCAATATCACTTACCTCCAATGTTCAAGCCTACCTCGGAGGCGAAATTGTCCAGTATATCAGATATCACGTCAAACTTGAAATATTCTTGGGAGAGATTTTGAATAGTGTTTTGATTTCGCAGTCCATAGTGTATGCCATCAGCGGCGATATGGCAAAATCTGCCTACAACGTCGTCCTGACCCAGGGGATCATACAATAGTTTAACCTTACTCCAATTAAATTCTTGTAATACCGAAATGATGAATGTAACTAAAGAGTTAAAATCGGTCCCGATTCGTGTTAAAAGTGGAAACATGGTCCTCTTCATTAGGGCGAAATCCCTTGCCATGGCGCCAGGTGTGATCATTGGGATGTTCCAGAACGGAGCCTGTCGGGCAATCGGTGCCGCAGGATAATCACAACATGGCCCAAAGAACACATTTACTCTTTTACGCACGAAGTAATTTATGGCTTCATTCATTGCCTCTGCAACCCGACATTTTGTATCAGCATATTCGACCACAAGCTCTTTTCTAGGTAAGAGGCCTTTTCGGTTCACGTATCCAATAGCTATACTTAAAGCCGGGGCCACACGCCGTATTGAAAACAAACGACTATCGTTCGCAGGCAGCAATGTCGCAATAGTAATTTGGTTATGACGTCTGGCACAATTTCTTGGTGATATGACACAAAACACGATTAAAATCACATTAAAATACCACATTGTGTTTGCTTGATAATCCAGTTGAAATAAATCCAGATTAAAATATAATGTATATTTACACGAAATCACAAATTCCACAAGTGTAATCCGGGCTTATAGACATTGATGAATGCTATGTAATCCAGATCTTCAGCGATCCATCCTGTTAAAATAAAAGGTTAAATAAATAGCAGTATTTAAACATACGGTATTTAATAAACACATGTACAGCATAATATATTGAATAGTATTGAACAACTAATAAACTACTCTTAACGGAATCGTACTATCGCAGTCTATAAATACAAATCTGTGGACATAGGGGTTAAAGTCCACGGGGCTTTCATCTACCGTCCAAATATTATCCTGTTAGGGCCGTGTTTATATATGGCTATGCCCCATCCCCCCATCCAGCTTGAGACGGCCCATGCTTCATTTATAATATTATTTTTAATAAATTTAATCATTTTTAGTATATAAACAAGAATAAAATATTTTTTGTTATGTTAAGTGGCTATACAGATTCCATATTGCCCCACCCCAACCCCCGCGCGCGTCCCAGGTTTAAATCCGGCCTGGTATCCGGTTAGTCACAGAAATTCCTACACTAAATCGAAAATATGTTAACTATATATCATATATAATAATAAAATTACGCATTTATACATCACATGTACTCCCGTGATGATCTGCTTGTCAGCAATACGTAAGGTACTTAGAGACAAAACAACCTAATGCATCTTAATATGTTTAAAAGATGATGAAACTATATTTTAAATATAAGAATGGTTATTAGTGCGGCTGTCAGCTAAACAACCAGTGTGATATAACGTGATACGCAAACTTAATTGGATAAAATCAACACACAAATATGAACAAATATCACCAATATGTGATCTGTACCACCAGTCGGCCAACAGATGTAACAATGAACAGGAGAGATCATGGTACGCAAACCCATTCATAACTTATTTGACTTTATTCATTCAGCTGAACCAATCATATCACATCTTTCATTTCATGTTCCACACCTACCTGTATGCATACATGAATAATATATAGCTGGAGCTTTACTCTAGGTCGTTAAAAAACAAGCGTGTGAAAAATAACTGAATTGTTATTTCTGTGTAAGGAAACGAACTACATTATTATTAACGAATAACGTAAACGTCCTTGGGAGTAGATGTTTATTCATTAATCCCGTATTCATTGGGATGCTCTTAATAACATCCATAATTATTACTGATTTATTAATAAGTATTACTATAAATACCATGTAAACATGTCTATATCTATTAAATGACCAAGATAGAATAATATAACGGTCATGCCGTATGAAAGAAGGGTGGCGTCGATAAAATACTTTACTGCTATTTATGAGCCTCATACTGCAAATATACCTTTTTAACGTTTATCTTTTATTCACAGTAATCAAAAGACTTTAAAGTGATAATTTCATATTTTCTAAGAGAGTCAAAACATATTTATTTCTATGTCTTTTGCTCAAAAGGTTGTCAACTCACTAATATTATTATTATTATACGATCGTGGGCAATATTTCAGGGGGGTTTAAATCGCTGACACAGAAAATAATAACACAATTACCCCCCTTGTTTTCCCATTCCCCTCCATGCAATGGCGATCTTCAAACGTTTGAATTTGAAGTTGAAAATGATATTTTTGCCAATTTCTCAACTGGCAACAGTGAATTATAGGAATAATAGGATTATTCTTTAACAAGATAGGCCTGTTTATAGATACCATCTATTTTAAGTTTTTATTTTAATATATGAAATTGCCGTTTTAACATACATATATGAAACAGACTTGCTTTGGACGCTTGAATAATCACGCTTTTGATAATGACGTATAACACGAAGAACTATTGTTAGCAAAATTAGGGGGGGGGCAATATTCTTTAATATGATGATACAAACATGAATGTATTCTATATCTCACATAATAGGGTATAACTGGAAATTGTTTTGGACTACCTTTCCTGTTAAACCAACTTTATACTGAGGCTGGTCAACAATTTGATTTGCCGTCTCTTGCAAGATTCGTCAAAAACATTACTATCTCATCCATTAACCCCTCCAAAAGCTTCTGGACCTCCATCAAACACTTTTAAAGTCCCCTGCACCCAAACCATAATTGTTTACGATGCTCACTTTACACGATTTTTCGGCTTTAAATACGAATTTATTCAATAACTTTACAGAGTGAATAATTGAGACCAATATATGATTTGATAACAAACTTAAATAAAATCGACATTTTAACAATAAGTCGATAATATCCGTATAGAAGGCTTATCGGTTTTAAGGAATGATCCCATCGGATCAATATATATAGGATGAACATTTGCTCGGGGTAACTATTTTTCCAGAATGTGACATTTGTAAGTATAAAAAAGAGGATGATCCTTTAATGGGCGTAAATTTATTTCATTGTCTTTGATGTGACATTCATAATCATAGAAAAAGTACATAGAAATTGTTAACTATTCCATCTTCTTAAAGAAAAGAGAAAAGATAGAGTATTCAATCCACGTGATTTTACGTTACGCTGTTTCTTAGCAATGTCAGTTGTATAGATAACACTAAAGTACGTCCGGTTTCGTGGAAAGAGTCTATTGAATAAGAATTTCATTCTTTTGAACGCATGTATTTAAACTTACACCTGAAAATCACATAACTGTTTTAATGCTGCTAGCGTTGTCGTTATTGTGGATACATACACAACGAACGGCAACTTTTGCAGGAAATCTAGTGTCCATTGTGTATAAACATTCGCCTGTCGTGCATGTGCATTGCCTTACCATGGGCCTGTATTAATTTGAAACTAAACGAGAAAACTTCTATTAAGAAATCACAAAGAACTATAAATGATAACCAAATAAAAGAAACAACAAAACTCTCTTACCTTGACAAAAGTTAATTGCAATTACCCTGCAACTGTGAGTTACGTGGGTTCATTATCATATATGTAATTAATGTCTATCCATATATAATATATGTGAAGTAAAGAACGTTAAGATAAGTTATAACACCTATCAGCCTTTAAACTGACCCTTTTGTAACTATTACATACATGTATATATATATGTAGCCAATCAATACCGATATCGAACTACAATATACATGTAAGACGCGCACACTGATTACATTCACAGAAGGAGTAACGACATGAGATATTCCTTCGCTTCTTTCACCATAGCACGGGGGGATTTAACGAATTATAGACATAAGTATAGATATACATTAATCCTTAACTAAATACACTACTATCACATCTTATCGCTCGCCAGGTCTAATCGTTTGTTGTTCTTTTTTCATTTCTATTTATCTATAGTATGCAGGTCTATATTCAACTAGGTTATTCAAACATTCTATTCAATAATATTCATTCAGAGATAGGATACTGCTAAATAGTAGGACGTTAAACCCCATTTTATTTCTATTCATTTGATACTGTGGATTAAACTGTATGCTACATCAGCCTCTTTTAGGCTATTTAGTATAAAAGAAAGACGAAATGATATGAATATATTGTGGTTTGGACGACCTAGTTGACTAACGAGTCACGCTCTCCTTGGTCGGTCAACTCTGGCTTGCGATCCTGATTTCCAGACCTGTTGTGAGCGCATGTGTCGTGGAAATAGGCGCACCTTCTCAACATCGTGGATTTACGCCTGGTACTCCGGTTTCCTCCAAAAGGAAAGGTCTCGTGCGTGCGATCATAGGAAAGATCCTTGTGTGTGCGCTAAGCATAATAAAATATGATAAGTTGTCTGCGATATCCCTATCGGTGGAAGTGGACGTTAAACACTAGTGAATATATGACGATCGAAACAATACTATGAACACCAGTCATGTAAGAAGCGTGTTCGTGTGAAAAGATTTACGTAAGTCATGTGTGTGTGTGTGATATATACAAGGCAGTTGACACTCCTTTCTTTGTTTCACTTTTACTATAAGACAGTATCCACGTAATTAATGGCGTTAACGAACAGCTGAAATGAAATGAAATGGGGTTATCGTCTTGTCTTTCTTCAGCGACTGGGCTAATGAAGACGGGCCTACGCCATATAGTTTCCTATCGCCTACTCTCATATAAACTTCCGACAGCCAGGGGTTCTTTCTTTATAGTCTACGATATCACCCTTGGTGGTAGTGGACGTTAAACTTCAGAAACGAACGAACCAAGGGATTCTTTTCGTTCACTCCAATTTGTACATGGGACCCTGTTTGTTCGTCTCTTTCAGAACCTCCGTCCTTCACCGGGGAATACCGCACCGGAAATTCCAAGGAACTTTCTCGGATAACACAGTGAGTGAACACGAGACCCTTCCGACTAGCGAGTCTCCGTCCTACTCAACAAGCCATCCTGTTAATTACCTAAAAGTGACTCCAAAACAACATGACCAGTTGTCCGCAGAAGAAAAAACATCACTCAATAATAACAAGATTCTGCACAGTTGTCAAAAAGTCAATTAATTATAAAGGCATGTGCCAACTAATATATACAGACCATGTCAGACCGTTTTGGAAGTAATGATGTGCGAAAAATTGAATATTTATGTAACAATCAAATTAAAGTTTAATTCTCATTCAGATCAAGTCTTAGGAACCTTTCGGGACTAATAAATGGAATAAGATGTACACGTCTCTTGAGTTAGAGGTGTCAGTATTTTTGTCTGGCATGTGAACGTTATAGTGCTCATAAACAAATCATCTGCACAGTACAAATAGTTCAGTTGCACAAATTACACTACAAACAGTTCAGCTGTAGACATGGTAGTACACACGGGGCAGTTATTCAACTGACAATATATACAAACTGTTCATCTGTATACACAGTTCAGCTGCACAAACAGCTAAATACTAGTTTTGTTACACACGTATATTTGCACACAGGGCAGTACAAACTGTCAAGCTGTAAACATTACAGTACTAATAGTTCTTCTGCACACGATGCAGTACAAATACTACAACTGCATACAAGGTAGTCTCTGTCACCCAGAACCCCCTAGTCTTCAACGCACGGAGGGTCTGGGTCGGTTCTCAATTTTTGACGAAAATTACTGGATAATCTACCACATAAAAAACCAAACATTTGGTTACGCATGGGCAATGGAACCTTTTGGCTAAAGTATCCAATGAAAGTTTCGGTAAGTGCTAGATCTTATGAAGCCAGGCCGATTTTGCTAGATTCTATAAAGCGTGGTTGAAATATATCCCACAATTCTCTTGGCACATCTATTATTAGAAACAAAATAGAGACGAGGAATAAGCATGCATCGCGATGAAGAATTAAGAAGATTGTGAGAAGCCATACGTCTGTTTCATGACGAGAGAAAAATTACCATTTCAATTGAAACTAAAATTTGTATCATCGTTGACAAACGAGCTGTTTTGATAGATTCAGTACGTGGTAACTTAAAAGACTGGATAATCCAGACAATGACCTATTTTCCGTCAAATTTTGAGGACCCATCCAGACTAATATTCGTAGAATATTTGTATGGATGATAGAGACTACATACAAGGCCACCAAGATAATTATGTTTGGGGAAGTTTTATGTTACATAGAGATAGAACATTGCTCCATAAAGTACTTGAATTACCATAAGTTTATGAATTTTTTTTTTTTTGATCCGTTTTATAAATACAAAAGTAGAAGGGTCCGCTAAGAAATGTTATACGCTGTACCTCATTAATAAATCATTTTCCTCTCTCAAATATATGCAATCCAAAGGAATGTACTCGTGCAGATATTAATTTCGTGCATATACAGCAAACCAAAGTATGCCCCATTAGATTATGTAGTACCCAATCCTATTTGTGCACATATAGGTGTGGAACAAAACTAAAATCACTATCATTAATGTTTCATTTTATTTTATGGTACGTTTTAGAATTAATTTTGTAAACTGGAAGGAATGATTGGGTGGGGGTATTAAATAAATTATTACAATGTTTATCTATTTAATATTTGTTCACCAATAATCCCAGGAACAAATTGTGAAACACTCAAAATCATCGTGCAATATTCTCAACAATTTTCCTAAGGACTAAATTTCTTAACATTTTTTTAGTTAGACTGAAGCATGAGTAGAGTGTTCAGTTATTAAAACAATCGAAATTGCAGCATAATCAGGAAACGACATCGTGTCTGTAACCGTTATGCTTATCCAGTTTAAGAAAATTAATTCAAGATTCATTTTCCAGTCTTGGTAACATAATCAAGTAAACTTTTAAGCCAATATAAGAGAACATGTATTAAGAAAACTAAAACTTATTTAATACAATAAAGGAGCGGGGTTGGTAATCTACTAAATTCAATCTTATATTATGAATTAATAAAACGCTGGTCAAAAAAAAATCGTTACCTTTTATTTATGATCCGTGATTTTAATCCAGAATTGAATATTCAGTTATCGTCACTATTCATTAAAAAATAGACACTTTTAATCTTAAATAACATGACAATGTTCTATGTAAATAAATCCCCTCCTACTATAACTCACAGTAAATCTATGTGACCAGATGTATCATCCTCAATTATCGCCCCTTGTCTCAAAGTAATTCATTTACTGCGGGACAAACTTATGTCCATACAAACAAAGAGCGATTGGATTTATTCCTTTTGATCGTCGAATCTTATCAACCGACTTTCCTCCTACAATATATTTATCGTTCCTTCAACATTTCACATAATAAAACTAAGCTTATCGACTTTGTCACGCCGAACGACGGCCCGTGTCAAATCATTAATATTGGATTTCGATACGCGTGTGAAAAATAAAAGCCGTAGATTGTATCCCCAGTCGCAAGCAACCATGCCGTTAACACTCATTCATAATTGTGGATGTATAATTAGTCAAGGATTTTCATTCATCGTGTATCTTGTAGTGCGATCGTATTTTCAATGCTTCGGCGATAAGGATTGCTGTTCGTCGGTCAGTAAATTATTTCCACTGCCAAATGTGCTAAAATGTTTGTATCAGTCTTATAATGGTATACAGGAAGACGTGCGACTCGATTACAACGGAATAGTCAGAATGGATTAGTTTCTTCTGTGCTTAATCTGTTCAACTAAAATGGTGGTTCGTTCTGTTTCTATAAAATGATCACAGATATGTCTTATCTTTATCTTATCAGGACCTTATCACACCACTTTCCAAAACACAGGTTTTATGGCTTCTGTCAAATTTTCACAGGGATAAACAAGCATGATATCAAACATTTGCGTAATTTTTGTTTTCACTTTACTGTACACCTGAAAATAATTAAAAAGTATCAATTTAAATATAATTAAAATGTATAAATCAAAATATTAATTTGTAATAATCACCCTTTTTTACGGGTTTCAATCAAAACAAAATTTGAGTCTTAATTATTTCTGATAATATTCTGCCATGTTATTAATTGCTTATTAGAATATCGCCTCTTTAAGCCATGTCCCTTTTTTCAATAATTTATAGTGATATTTTACATATGAATTGGGGGGGGGGGTAACTCGTGCGCGTTGTATCCCAATAAGGTCTGTCATTGGGTTAACTGCCGTGGTTTCGATACCCAGGTTATACGTGGGTTTTCTCAGGATCCTCCGGTGCCCCCCCCCCCCACTGCTAAAGACCCCTACGCGCAAACGAATTATTGAAACAAAATTGAACCGTATGTTAGTCCCGAAAATATAATGAACAGTGTCGAGTGGACACTTTAAATGCCCTCGCTCTCTCTCTCTCCCCCTCAGTCGAAGAATTTAAGCTCCATTAAAGATTCACAAATAAGACTAGGTCTAAATTAGTCTATGTCTAAACTGAATTAAAAACAAAGATAAAAAGAAAACAGAATATTAATACAAATTTACCTTAATATTCGCCCATATGCTGTTATAATGTACTTTTCGGTACAAACAAACTTAAAATTTACACTACCTCTTTCACTGATGTATACGGATACTTTTCTATAGAGTTGTGTGAATATAAAATAACATTTGCTGTATAACGTTACACTTCTATTACCTTCAGTAGGTGTATATGGAATTAGCGAAAGAAATTGTCTAAATAAAGAAAATTTATTTTAAATATATGTTTAGAACACTCTATATGTGTGGATATTTTTAAACACAATAGGTAAAATGATATTTTCTGGCTTCCTTATAGCTTTAATAAATCAGGTACCTTCTAGGTCCGAATTCAATTATTTACATTTAGTATTTACGATTAAGGAACTACTTTAGATAAACAAATAATAAAAATCACTATTTTAGTTAAGTCAAAGTGGAATTTGGTGTATTTTTTCACCTCGGGGCAATTTCTTGATGCATTGAATTCCAGGAATGTTGAAAGTGCGATTTATAGAACTTTGTTTTTTTTCTGGTACATATTTAAGGTGACAGATAATTGCGATGACTATTAATAAAACCATGGAAATTATTTACCTCCGAAAACTGAAAATGAAACAAAATGGGGTTTGAAACGAGGCTTAGAAACCACTAAATTGCAGTCAGTTGCCGATCATATCAGCAACTCAGGAAAGCTGAGATCAACTGAATTCGGATCTTTTATGTCAAACTAATACCGATTACACTTAACACGTGATTGTTAATTTATTCATTACGTGATCAACAAAATCGCGAGTAACTTAGAAGCACCTCAAAGGCATGGTCGGTCTTGCCACAATTTTATTAATATATTATTGTCAACATTTTAAAACTGACTGTCTTCGTTCGTTTCCGTTTTTATTTTGATGGAAAACGGTTGATGTCGATTGTTATAAGAACGCTCGTGTGGACTGCAACTAGTTGTTTTGAGTTCAGGTCGACCGTTTTTCAGTTGTCTTCTGCTCCTCATAGTTGCCGAAACGCCAGTTGCTTTCAGTTGCAAGGCTGACACAAGATGACTAAATGGAAGCTGGAAGTCGTTTATTCAAGCCTTGTTTATCTTTGCTACTTTGACAAAACGGAGGGGCTAGAGTCCACAGTGTTCCTGTGGCAAGGGTCACGTGTTTTACAACATTTAGTCGTTGCTAGCTAAGTTTAGTCAGACATTTATGATATTATAGGTACGTTATCTCCGTTTACTACAGACCGCGAGCTATAGCGTTGTCCAATCAGACACACAAACACAATCTAATTAAACATGGCGACCTCCGAGGAAACTCTGACATTAAACGAACCATGAAATTTGCATCTCGATTATCACAGGTAGATATTTTAGCTGGCAAGAGCGAGACTTGGATTTAGCTGGATCAGTATCAAATTGACAGTATCCAGCAGCGGTGGGTTTTACCGTCAAGATTTGGGCGAAATTCTTACTTGTTAATATTGTGTGACTGGCACTTTTGCTTCTGCTAATTATTTGATTCGTTTAAATTCCAGTATTTCAAATACAGGCTATAACTATTCGGTAGTGTTCGGATGCACCATCTAGAATCAAGCGAAATTATCATATGTTGATTCTGTTCGATTCAAGATATTTTTGGTATGTACGGATTGGTGTAATTGCGATATCTGTAACTCCGCTTTTACTAATATAAGCCTGACAACTGCGTAGCTGTGCCTATAGATTCAAACGTTAAAAATAGGTACAAAAAATTGGCATTATTGAAGCCATCCTAAGTTTATACTAGTACTAAGGGTAACCCGGGTGATAACTAAAGGTTCAACATAATAGAAGTTACTCTGTATTAGTAAGCATGGAAAATGCGAAGTCAACTGTACGAAACTCCAAAAACAAACCAATTATATTGAAGTTCTCATTTATCACAGCGATTTATAAGAAGTGTTTTCTTTAAAAAAAATTCAAAAAAAAAAAAAAAAAAAAAGAAAAAAAATTATAAAGATCTTGACCTTCAGTGACTATCGTCCAATCGTGACAAAACAGTTTAATTGAAATGAACGACGGTAAAAGGAAAAGCGCATGTTATTACTCCTGCCTGTCATTTCTGCTGTCAAAATGTTCATTTATTTCCGTTGCATGGGCTTCATATTGATTAGAGCTCATTTTTTATTGACTCCAAATTAAATTCCGGGATTATGCTGTCATTTCCTAAACCTTTAATTCCGATTTAAGAATGTTATACCCAATCTATATGAAATAACCATTAACTTATTAAATAAAGATTTAGATAAATTCGGTTTATTTCGTTTCACCAAGAATAAACTATATTTAATGAGTTTTTTCCTTAACTTAGACATTATCCAGATCATTTAAATGTCACCCGATATTAATCGATATTGTTTTAAAGATACATGTCCGTGACATTCAAGAACCCCAACACTTAACTGTCAATAACAAAATTAATATATCCAATTCGGGAAATATACAATTGCTACTAAAAATAATTGTATCTTTCGAGATTCCTAACGAAATGCTTTATTTGAGCAATCGCAATCTACAAGTTTCAACGTAATTATTATTCTGTAGCACATACTTGCAAGGCGATTAGTCCACGTTGTGTATTACACTAGCACACTAGCAAAGTGAGCAGTCGACACTGTGTAGCACACCGGCACGCTAGTAAGGCGAGTAATCGACACTGTGTAGCACATTAGCACGTGCGAATTCACCTCTCTGTAACACATATAGACAAGGCTATGAATGGGTGACCAACGGAGAGGGGTAATCCCCTGACGCAAACATGGCCTCTTTTGGTCGATTTTTATACTTAGCAATTACAATGTTTTGAGAAGAATTTGAAGCAAAATTATGATAAGAATGTAACTTTAATTCATGGTGGCAATTTCAGTCCTCATTTTCATTGTTTCAATTTGTCTGTGATAATTATAAATATCATATCTTCAAATGTTTAAAAGGCCGAATATGTGACCTAATCATGCTCTATAGTTATTGACATTTCTTTGTAATTGCGGTAGTGGTCTAAAATTGAGAGATTATTAATAAAAATAATTGTTTTCAATAAAAAAAAATAAACCACGAAAAATTAATCTACCCCGTTCAGACGCTGAATCGTTAAACCAATTTAATTTTGTCTGGACGCAAATGTCGGGCAAATACACCAGTTTAAAATCCCCAGCTCGCGACCTGTCTTCGAGAAGGCTTTTTATTTTAAAACTGGTTTATTTTGGCCGTCTGAACTGGTTGGTTTAAAACCACCGACTACGGATCGCTTTGAGCATTGCAGTACGCAGTATTTAACATTCCTGGAAAAATATCGGGATCAGACAGTTCCAGTATTTTCGAAAGCGTACGAGAACCATTTAACGAATATGAAGCTACCCATGCGAAGTTAACTCTAACCTTCGACCGGAGAGTTCAGAATATTTAAACACAATCCTGTTTTAAAAAACCCGAAGATTTTGATTTGGTATAAAAATAAGCGTCTGAACGGTAATCTATACTTCAACAGGGAACATGTCTTTGTGAGTTATACCACCATGCATATATTCAACCAAATTGTATAGCTTAATATTAACGATTTAAACTGTTTTCCAACAATTCAATAACCAAAACCTTTGTTAATGGTTTTATGAACCTATCATTCTCTCACACCTCAGGGTTGGGTAGTATAGAGTGGTGCAAGTTATACGGTTCTTCATTCAGTATAATGGCGTGCTTTCGACCCCATGCTTGTGCGTGACAAGGAGTAGAGTCATCTGGCCAACCTTGCTTATTTTCGTCAGTGTCCCCAACTGTTGAGGACATCTACATTGAAACGGAATTATTAAATTAAATCCTCATCTCCAATTTCTTTTCTCTTATAGATTTTTACTTAAGAAATACTCAATTTAATCATTGTACATTTGTACGTGACTTTTAGATAACTATGTTTTTTCTCCCGAAAAAGTCACTTTCGACTCTTTCCCCCTAATAAACGAAAATTGCCCAAAACACTCTATCAGTATACACAATTTGTTAAATTCTGCACCTTAAGAAATCCTCGAATTTAAAATCTAATGTGAACATTTTTGTTAATAGAATGAATATTATGGTATTTTTGATCAACAAAATGTAACAAAATGTTTACGACTAACGGACTTTGAATTATCTTTTGAATTTCATTGTGATATGTAACACGGAAAGTATACTGCCTTGGCGAAACTCCAATAAATCACTCAAGCTTGTAATATGAGATACATGTAGTCGAGGAAAATCCTGAAGTCGATATACATGTAATCCACTGTCTCTTTTCTATAATTGAAGTGTTACAGACCTCATATAAAATTCCTTCCCCAATAATTGCTATAAATAGCATTGGAATAATATAGATAAAAAGCAATCTGAGCGATAAACTTAATGACATAAATAACTTGGATATTATAAAATGAAACAAAACAAACGTATTCACTTGCATAAGAGAATAAAATCTTCCTTGACAAGCAGAGCCATTCATGTAAAGATATTTCGTAGCTCGTAAAGACAATCTTTTAGTTTAAAAGTTAAATTTATTGCTTAATGTTCTTGCCGTGAACTTTATAAATCCGACATATTATTATCACGAAGCAATTTCAAGCAATAAAAATCCCACAATTGTATCAATAAATCTACGAAAATACCAATAAAACGTACATTTATTTAGAGAACAAAACTTTCATAAATCATAATTTTTTTAATCACAGTACCTTTTTATAATGAAAATCTCTTACGTGTTAAGTCAAGCACTTAAAGTTAGTTATATCCTATATTGGCAGTACTGGATTTGCAGGCGATGTAGCGAAGGAAACACAAATGACTAAGTTTGTATACAAAAACGTACAGCAGGGATCGATGAACACATAGTGTGTTACTAGCCTGTGTAAAATAAAGTGGAATTGGTGATCGAGAAATTTGTCTTCCCATCAAATCGACTTTCCTCTACTTAAAGCCCTTCTTCGTTCGGTTCGTCAATTAAGAATCGTATAGATTAAAATGAAAGGAAAGGAATAGCGCCATAGAAATTGTTAAAGGGTATTCCACAAAAATCAAAATTGTAAATGAACAAACAATTTACTTTAGAGCGCTAAAAATTGAACCGTTTTGAAATAATCCCCATTGTTGGCATGGAATGTGGTTTAACTAAATACTATGGCCTTGTCAGTGGTTAGGCTAGGGGGAGCATTTTGGACAAAGATTCTTTTGAGGGCACGCCAATGTATACATAGATGGATCTTGATTCATCATCAATCTGAAACATTCCACGATTCTTGAAAAATCCCAAGGGTTCTTTTCGGTCCTAACAGGGATTTGATCCTGTGACATTCTACGGACGCGGTTAAGCTCCTTTGTGTTACCGAAATATTTATAATTCCTTTATATAAATCAATTTAACATTTAAACGCTCATTACTTATATCAGAGTACATTGATTTGAATAATGTCTGGCCAAGAATTGTTTAATTGAATTACATTTGACTAGATATTGTCTTAAACTCTATATTATGTGACTTTGAGTTTTGCTCCTTGGCGCTTTATAAGATAGTATTGTCGAAGTAAAAACTTCATAGATTTAAGCGATTTGGCTGAGAAATGCAATGCATCGTCAAATTGTGATTCAAACGCTTTAAAGCCACATTGGCTGATTTAACACTATATTTGTTTTGTAAACGTCACCAAACAACATAATTACAGTCGTTTGATTGTTCTCGCTATTTTTAGGCTGGGTTTCCCCTTGTCAGTGCTGCTGGACGGGCAATGGATAGGGGTCTAGCCAGATGTACGTAAAAAAAAACCTTGGCAATTGCAATTCGAAGACAAGCAGGAAATGATACAAAATAGGGTTTAACGTCCTACTGTTCTTCCGACTAGGCGAAGATTCACTCCCATAGCACGCTGCATGCCGTTGCTTCGTCTTCATTAGTCCATTTGGTTAAGAAAAAAAGAATGTTGAACCCCATTTCAAAGGCCTGATCCACAACCGAATTATATTCTCTTTTTCCCAACCAACACCTTTAATAATACGGCTGAGGCATACTCTCTCCATTTAATCATTCATTGGTTTTGACGATCAGCATACGTCATAGAGTGTGCTATGAGTGCGCCAATCACGACACTACTCGAATTCCAACAGCCAACGCACATTGGACCTTGTTTTTTTTTGTTCTATCCGAACGAGAATACGTTGTCCATTGCTAGGCCCTCTGTCCTTTACCACTGAAAGGTGTGGGGGGGGGGGAATCACGCTGTAAAATCCCGAGGGACTTTCTCAGACAACATTGGAAGTGAAACCGGAATCTCCTGGTTGACAAGCCAACGTCTCACTCCGCTACCGATTTTTGGCAAACATATTCAAAATTGTTTGGCATGTGTTATGTGGCACAACAAACATAAACAAACCGTCAAACATGTTTGGTAATGTTTGAAAACAAAAGTTTGACAGTGTAGCCTAAACTTTAAATATGAATCATAACATACTGTTTCTGTTATATCGTTATACGTGACTTTTGATCAAATATTTATGTTTTCAATAAATCTTAACACAGCTTTAGTTAACACTCTAATAAACACACTGACACTACTTGCAATGAAATACTTATGATGTAGGTATAGATATATAAGCTAGTGTAAGTCAGTCAGATACATAGTCAGAATATATAGATAATAAACCTAGGTACATCTATAGCTATCAAGAGTACTAACCCATGAAACAAAAATTGAAGATAAATTATGCAAGAGCTCAATCTGCCTATTGCAGTTCTTTTTTTCTGGTTTCAAATGTTATAATAATTATTATTTAAACATGTGTTAAAATGATAAGCCATTCTTTGATTAGAGCACCACAGGAATTTAAAAGTTTAACGATAAAATAGATATCGAGATTGTCAAGTACCGTTGCTACCATAATAAATAAAATTTGTTATATTTTGTCAGGTCTTCAAACATTCACAAAAGTTCTGATAACCTTGTGCTGCTCCATAAAACCTAATTTATTTTTATTATTGCGTTTATTACCGGATTTCCAGTTAAACACAATTTGCAGTGTATGGCGTGGCCAACGCCCTATATAGGACCAATATGATCTAAATTTATAAACCTCAGTGGTTTCTGAAGGATAATGTATGCACTTATCAAACTTTGTCTTTTAGGCGATTTGTAACAACATATTACATCATTAAAACTATTCTCGGCATCTGCTTAAAGCATCGCCTTCACATTAAGGAAATTAATATAGAACATAAGAAATTAACACAGAAAATTACATTATACCGAAGAATAAATACACAGGGGAGTTATTTGCTGTTTTACTCTTTGGAAACCCTCGAGCCAGTTTCTTTATAATTACGCCATATCGGGTAACGTATAAACCATGTCAAAAAAATATAGCGTTGTCAGGCAAGCAATATATGCCCACCACCAGCATTTTGAATAGTCAGTGCCAGTGTCGAAGCATAAAATATATAGACAAGACTGAGAAAGGTTTTTCTCCTTATGATTAGCCATATACTCCCCAAAACTTTGACCTGTAACCCGTTTATAAGGTTTTAATAAGGACTATTCAGAGTGTATAAAACTTGCAATAACCTCCCAGCAGGGTTTCGGTGGCAGGGACGGTAACTCAACGAAATGTCGGTGCACAACTCTGAATTTGGATTGGGATCATCCTGAGGACCAGCCAAACCAGTTTGAAAATAAATATCTAAAATACTCTCATCAGTGACAGGGGTAGTAACTCTGCAAAGATGGCATACGCTTCGAAAGGGCACCACCTTAGGAAAACCATGCTAACAAATTTCAAAAAGCCTTTTGAGTATTCACCGACAATGCTTTCTTCTGTGAATGTTATATGTTATTCCATATGTTTGATTTTTACCTAGGTCGAATTATCATCTTTTATTCGTGGGTTTACTTTTTGCCCTTTAAGAACACAAAGTCGAAAAGTGGAAAAGTTAAGAAGTAAAAGTTACCACGTACGGCTAGGCGACAGTACGCTATACAAGCCACAATAGACTGGTAAATAAGAAATTAAGAAGTAAACACACCGCGATAATAGCGCCCCTAGTTTTGTCGTGATTCAGAAATCCACATCACTAATAATATAGAGTACGACATGATTTAACATATGAGCATTATAAAATGGCTTAATTGTACAGGTTTTACAAATATTCCCAAAACGCACACCAGTCGTTTGTCATGCCCACCTTTATCGAATACATCTGAGACTGGTGATATTTATCCATTATGTAGAAGATAAAAAATGTGAAATTCGATATATCATCGTGTACGGTATGTTTGGAATCAATATATCAAAGCAATCATAACTAAATATATCATTTACCGGATAACCTTCGGCATATAAAATAAAGTAAATCGAAAACTGATTCTGTTGACAGAAGCTGTGGGTTATTGCATTTTACAACAGATGGCCGTGGTACCTGCCTCATGATGACAACTTATGGAGAGACAAATGTAAAACTAAAAGAACACGTAATCCTTGAAACAATTTAACTGATAGACATTTAATATTAATAAGCAGAAGAAGCTTTTAATTATCATTAGCCTCTGTTGATTATATTGATATATCACAGGCAAATATTAAAAAAACATTTCTAATTTTCTAGATTGAAAGACTATTCACTTATAGTTCTTGGGAAACATTAAATTTCATTAATTTTACAATTTTGGATTAGAATGTTTAAGCGACGATTTCAAGCCAAATTAATTCATAATACGGAATATATGGAACACCTTTCCAGCCAGTGCACTGTCCATCCCTATGCATTTAGCTCAGTTACAAAATAAAAATAGAATTAAATTTGCTACTTCAATAGAAAAAACCCCCAAACAAGACTGTTCTGTGAAATAACATGTATCTTGGGCACGTACTGTAATAGGCAAATGCTGTTCTGTGAATGCATATGTATCCTGTACATGTACTGTAATCAGAAAATGCGGTTCTGCAAATGTTGTTCTATGCGAGCAAATATATCTTGTACACGTGTAGATTTAATCCGGAAATGTGCCCCAATCCAACACTATGATCTTTTACGTCAACCGATTCCTATGAACATCCGTTTGTTATAATCATTAGATTATGCACATTTCTGTTTGTTTTATTCTTGCACTAAAAAGCAATTTATTTATAATTTTGCACTATTGCAAAGACTGTGGCGTTTCTTCAGTCGTTCATAATAGATTCGCGATAGTGTATTCTATATGATTGCATATATTCGCTTTGAAATCTAGCAGATCGTAATTATGAGAAGCCAATATCAAAATTATTGGAAATTAAATTCTGTCTCGCCCTAGCAAAATACGGTATATATGACACACTATATCTTATGGACAACTAGTCCAGTCTTTGATTGCTCAGGGGGATTTGTAAAGCACGTTGAACATAAGACGATAATAACAGGTTATTAAAGGTTTACCTCCAATGCCAGAGATCACAGAATAGTTCTACAATTTGTCTGGACAACTTGAGATACATTTATAATGTATTTAGATTGCGAGTTCTATTATGTTAATATTTTGTTGGGGCAATTTAGTGAGTCTTTGGTTGAACATTACCAGCATAATAAAAAAATGTCATTCAATTCAAAATGATTCATAACGATTTAATGACATACATATACCCTTTTTAATGAATAATTGCCATTTGGGGAGGACAAATACACAAACCATGACGTTCAGCTGATATAAACAGATTACAATGACACGTTTGGGGTACAAGATGTGTCATGAAAATTATTAATACGATATTTTTTACTATTAAAAACATTCACCATTCACATGTAATCCAAATACATGCTTATAATGGAATGTTATTAAACCAATAGTTCAATTTGACTACATATAGACCAGGAGCCCAGAGGGTCGAACCTAGACGAACGAGGTACCAATATCTGACCATATAGGCATCTACATACTAACCTGGGATGCACAGAAGTGGGCGTCTGCCGGGGCTCAGTCCATGGGTGTGACCCTGGTGACCCCTATAATGACCCCAAAAATGGGTTAAACTCATACATTCGAGGTACCGGTCAAAACCAATTTTAAATGAAAGAATACACTCTACTGAGTACGAAATTGCCCATAACAGACGATTTTGGCCCTGGGATGGCCCAAACTGACACTCCAAATATGAACCCCAGAGGGCTTGAAAAAAAAATTATATTCATACATTCGAGGTACCAGTTGAAACCAATTACAAATGGAAGAGTATATACCACTGAGTACGAAATTACCCATAACAGACGATTAGAT
The DNA here is from genome assembly GCA_948474765.1 of Patella depressa. Taxonomy (NCBI): domain Eukaryota; kingdom Metazoa; phylum Mollusca; class Gastropoda; family Patellidae; genus Patella; species Patella depressa. The sequence continues at coordinate 36,352,400 of OX419721.1, forward strand.
CCCTGGGATGGCCCAGACTGACACCACAAAGCCGAAGGGAGTGGGGTGGGGCAAAAATAGAGTTTGCTCATACATTCGAGGTACCAATCAAGACCAATTTTAAATGGAAGGGTACATCTCACTGAGTGCGAAATTGCTCATAACAGTTGGTTTCGGCCCTGCATGCCAAGCTGACACCATAATATCGACCTCGAGGCTCATACATTCGAGGTACCAGTCAAGACCAATTTTAAATGGAAGGGTACATCTCACTGAGTGCGAAATTGCTCATAACAGACGATTTTGGCCTTGGGACTACCCAAACTGACACCCCAAATATGAACCCCCATCCTCCCTGGGCGGCTTCAAAAAAGGGTTATATTCATACATTCGAGTTATTAGTAGACACTAATGTTAAATGAAAGAGTATATGCCGCTGATTACGGAATTGTCTATAACAGACGATTGGGCCCATGAAATGGCCCAAATTGACGCCCGAAGACGATGGGGCCATATATTTGCGGTACCGGTCAAAACCAACTCTAAATGAAAGAGTACATCTCACTAGGTACGAAGTTGTCCAAAACAGACGCTTGTGGCCCTGCAGGCCAAGCTGACACCATAATATCGACCTCGAGGTATCAGTTCAATTTAATTTTAAATGAAAGTGTGCATCTCGCTGATAACGAAATGACCCATAAAAGATGATGGTTCAAACTGACAAAATGCATAAAATGGTATTGTGAGGCCAGATTGAAACAGACTTTTGTCACCAACAAGTACAATCATGGACATAAGAACTGCACCTGTAGTGTTAATATTGTATTCATACCAGACCATCTTGTGATTAACCCATCAGGAATCACCAGAAATGGACAAAACTGACTATAGGGCAGCTATCAAATACCTGCCACTGAAAGGACTAACCATTTCAGCTATGTGAAATTTTTTAGGGGGGGGGGGGATAAAAGAAATTCTTCCTGGCCGGAATCCAGGCCTTGCAGCATCGTTGGCAATAGTGTAGAAAAGTTTATGGAACCATCGGCTTTGTACAATTTTTTCAAAAAATGGCCCAGAACATTTCATGCAGTCCTCGGCAAATCAAAGTGGAGATGGGGGGGGGGACAAAACTATATTTTTTTTCAAACCTAGGGGGAAAAATTTAGGATGTCAGTTAGGACCATCTCAGAGCCAGAATCATCTTCATACAAGGTACTAAGCGACGTTTCGACGAGGATACTCTCGTCGTTATCAAGCAAACGATGCAGATATGTTCGTTCGTTCCTTGGGTTTTACATCTACTTCCATCTAGAAAGGAGGCGGGCGGGGGTGGGGGTGGGGGGTCAAGATTTGTTAGAATAACTTTTTTCAAGCCTAGGGATGTAAAATTTAGAGTGTCAGTTTAGACCAAAATCATCTATATACATGTACATGGTACTAAACGATGTTTCCACAAGGATACTCTCAACGTTATCAAGCAAATGATACAGATATGTTCGCTCGTTCCTGGGGTTTTACGTCCACTCCTACCTAGGGTGATAACACAGACAATGCAAATATATAAATAGTACACAAATATACAAAGAACACAAACACAACAATGATATACAATAAAAACGCAAGACCTTCGATTAGGGGGCCATTTGTATGAATATAACCATTTTTAAGCCCCAAGGGTCATAACTATGTCGTCAGTTTGGGCCGCTTCAGGGTCACAAGCATCTGTTATGGACAATTCCGTACTCAGTCACGTGTAATCTTCTGTTATGGACAATTCCGTACTCAGCGGGATATATTCTTTCATTTAGAATTAGTTTGAACTGGTACCGTGAATGTATGAGTATAACCCTTTTTTAAACTCAGGGGGTCATGTTTTGGGTGTCAGTTTGGGCAGTCCCAGGGCTGAAATCTTCTGTTATGAGCAAGAGAATTGGTTTTGAGCGGTACCACAGATTCTATGAGTATACCCTATTTGCCCCCCTCCCCAACCACCCCTTTTCGACTTTGGTGTGTTGGTCTGGGCCATCCCAAGGGTCCAATCGTCTGTTATGGGTAATTTTGTACTCAGTGGGATATACTCTTCCATTTGAAATTAGTTTCAACTGGTAAGTCGAATGTATGAATATGACCCTTTTTTAAGCCCCTGGGATGGGGTGCCACTTTGGGAAGTTCCAGGGCCGAAATCCTCTGTTATGAGCAATTGTGTACTCAGTGAGATGTACTACTCTTTCATTTTAAATTGGTTTTGACCGGTAGCTCGAATGTATGAACAAACCCTATTTTTGCCCCACCCCACCCCCTTCGGCTTTGGGGTGTCAGTCTGGGCCACCCCAGGGGTCTAATCGTCTGTTATGGGTAATTTCGTACTCAGTGGGATATACTCTTTCATTTGTAATTGGTTTCAACTGGTACCTCGAATGTATGTATATAACTTTTTTTTCAAGCCCTCTGGGATCTATATTTGGGGTGTCAGTTTGGGCCATCCCAGGGCCAAAATCGTCTGTTATGGGCATTTTCGTACTCAGTAGAGTGTATTCTTTCATTTAAAATTGGTTTTTACCGGTACCTCGAATGTATGAGTTTAACCCATTTTTGGGGTTATTATAGGGGTCACCAGGGTCACACCCATGGACTGGGCCCCGGCAGACGCCCACTTCTGTGCATCCCAGGTTAGTATGTAGATGCCTATATAGTCAGATATTGGTACCTCGTTCGTCTAGGTTCGACCCTCTGGGCTCCCGGTCTAATACCCGTAGTTTATATAGCTTAAAGGGGCTATTATTAACTTTAAAGTATACTTATGGCAAAACAATTATTATATATGCGTGACGTTTCGAATGGGTTTCTCTCAACATTTTCAGATAGGTAAAGTAACAAATATGTAGGACAATTTTATATAGACAAGCAATAACAATAAATCGGAAAACAGGAACTAGACCACTTTCTTTAAGACTAGGACACGCTCTATAGGATTTACTTATTGTTTCGAACGATAAAGTGGAAGTTGGTTTGTCTATTAATTTAGTTTCATGTTGGGCTAACTATTGTTTCGTCACAAGATTACCCAATCAATTATATCTCAACATTGGATTTCCCTGAAGACGCAATATTTCGAACACATACATATTTTCATACCACAAGAGGTCTGGCATATTCAAATTGACGACACTACTATTTTTACGGTGGGCTTATATGCTGTGTATACAATGGCCTATTATACAATCATTCTGTGCCACTGATCGCTTTCAAAGGGTTGGGATGACATAGTGGTTTAGAGTGCCGCGCTTCGACCTCTAGCTGACCGGTCACCTCGGCATGCGGCTGTGGTTTCGAGCCCTGGTGTGAGCATATGTGGCATGGAGATAGGGGCGCCTTCTCAACCTCGTGGGTTTCCTCCCACTGCTAAAGACCCCTACGCGCAAGCGAATTATTGAAATAATATGAAACCATATGTTAGTCTCAAAATGACCTAGTTTGTATCGAGTGGACGTTAAACCCCATTTCTCTCTCTCTCTCTCTCTCTCTCAAATGTCGATGTCAAAACTAAACAGTGTTTCTTAATTAACTACACGGTTGCAAAAACTGGAGTTTTTTTATGAATCTTGACAGCATTTAAGAAGTTCTGGATGACAGTTTTATTAACTGAATACGAGCATTAGATTCTAGATGGTAAGCTCAGTTTCTTTCCTTTTTTATCAAATTCGAATGGTAGCCAGTAATAGCTACATTCGGTCATATATACATCGTCGTAACTAATCTCTTAACCTTGTTATCATTTTGCTCTCAAAATATTCACCAAATCAGAAAAGTAAAAATGTACTTTTTCAGTGAAAACCACCATTATAAAGGGAGGGGTAGGAGCAATACATAACGAAGACTCTTCGTTGGTTTGAATTCAATATTAGCATATTATTCGTGTATATTTACTTCCCCTTGTGAACATGGAGCATGGTCGTCGGTCGAACTTTGTCGGTTTTCTCAGGTTTCCCTCCAATACTAAAGGCCACATGATGCATTCGAATTATTGCAATGAATGATATGTTTCCCGTTATATTAAGGCCCTGCTATTTGACTTAAAATCTGTCACAAATATATATGTCGGGTTATATATATTTCCGCTTAAAATTTAATCATAATGAACTTGAACATAAACGAAATAGCAAAACATATTAACCAATTCCAATAGTACATTAACACATATTTATGTCCTTTAAGTACTAATTGACAGTAAATGTTGAAGATGTTCGTCGTGTATGGAGAGTCAGAGAAAATAATTAAGGTCAGAAAGCAGGAAGGAAGAAGTCATTGGACAACTCAGAAAACAGGAATGGTTGAGGGGGTTGGTATAAAAGTAATCCAAGAACACAGAGAGAAACGAAATTTGAAGAGGTGGTAGAATGAATGACGTTTATTGATCATTGACTATGATGTATTAATGGATATTTATCAAATTACTCTGTGGTACCAATCGTTGCATTGTCTGTGAATAAAATAGAGATTCACCTTTAGTATTCAGAGAGAGAGAGAGAGAGGGGGGGGGGTAACGTCCACTCAATTTTATATGAATGATTCCCTTGCGCAAAGGGGTCATTAGCAGTGGGAGGAAATCGGAGTACCCGGAGATCCCACTCCTGGTCACTGCAGCTGGATATCTAAATCACCCACTCGACTCAATGGAGAGAGAGAAGGAGAGAGGGGGTAATGTCTTCTCAATTTTATATGAATAATTCGCCTGCGCGTAGGTGTCATTGGCAGTGGGAGTAAATCTTAGCCGAGGATCCTACTCCTTGTAACCAGCTGGAAAATGGAACCACCCACTTGACTATGTGACCTTTGATCTAATGTGCACCACCACAACTCAACCACATAAGTACGAACGCGCCTTGATGATATATTTGCATTCCGTTTACACGTACCAGTGACCTTCTACTATCTGTTTAATATGAAACAATCCTCTAGTTAACATATTTACTTTGTGTTATGGGATTTTATTAGAAAAATGGGATAACAAATTTATTTTTAAATTGTCAAGTTTTGCATGCAATCACACTTGCGCTAATACCCAGCTATTGTCTGGAGATCAGTTGTCTTTAAAACAACATCTCATCAGTATACATATATTAGCTCATCTGATGAATACCTAGTAAATCTATTTTAACTTAGAATTCATTGTTAATTAATCCATTAAGATGTCTGGGAGAGCGATCCAGAGCAATATTAGGGAATTGCTCACTCGGAACACAAAGCCACTTATTGAGAAATTGCATCAAAGAAATGGATCAAATTTGAATCTGTTATGTCAAATGTTGCCCAATAAAGATTTTCTGCTTGACCCATAACAGTAATAGAGAATTACTTCGGTTTGACAGACGTAAGAGGAATATTGGCTGCAACAATTGTCCTATATCCGCCAAAAGTTGAAGATGTCCGCCGGGAATTTATGGTGATATCCTCATTACTGATAGCATTTAGATATCTATGTATCTATTATGCAGAATAAATGGACGATCGTTGACGTTTAATTGTACTAATAGGTAACTCTATGTCATGAATATTGCCCTAATCTTTTGTTATGAGGTTAGCTATGTATATCTTTGAATAATAAGAGAATACATTGACAAAATTATAAGAGGTCAGCCACCCTAAAAGAGTTGGAATGGAGGTTGGCATGCGCAGAAACAGCATGTTGACAATATGTTTTAAATTGTTTCAGTGACATTTAGTAATTGAACTGGAGTATACAGATCACATGCTATGGAATACAATTACTGCTTACAACTGAGTGACTATAGGCTTCTCTAGAATTATCTTGGTCAGTATTAACAAAGTATTGTTGTGTACATGTATATATTGTCTTATCATATTTTCGTATGCTTGATATTGACTAGAGAAACGTAGTCAAAATGTCAGTCAGTTATAAGCAGTAATTGTATTCCATAGAATTGTGACCTGTATAATATGTTTTAAGTCACACCACTAATGCGATTAATGTAACAAACCTTATTATAATATATTGTAATAAACTTATTACTACCCTTATGTAATATGGACAACTAGACAGGTAAGTTGACCCGCGGTACGGTTATAGGGTTAAAACAAGTAAGTTTACTCAGACATTCGGCTGTGATAGCCAAATAACCTCAGCAAGTTAGAAACAAATCCCAAGAACTCCGACCTATAAAGCGTTTACAATAATTGCGGACGACATGGCATGGGTGACGGCAATATGCCCACATTGTCCTAAATTTGTGTTTTATTTACAATGATCATAGTAAGTTAGAATTTGATTAATATTTGAACCAAAATTTCATTTTTAATAAAGGGCTTTTGTTTAATTCTGGTACTAAAGCTGTATTTAACATTTATTCTGGCATGTTGATGTGATGTGTTCATTGATAAGCTATGTATATCCTACATGAAAGGGTTCAACTACACTCATTCACTGATGGCTGCAAGTGATACATTCAGAAGTATCCTTTTAAACGTCTGAACTGTCTGAAACCAAGACAGTATTGCTAAATATGGATTCACTCAAATTATGTAAAACTGTTGCGGATCGCAGACCGAATGAAAACATTGAACTGGTCGGATATTTGATCATTTCAAATATTCGACCGGTAATTAATCCTAGTTCGTAGCATCTAGTGATCAGATGAAGATAACACTTAAAGGCAATTTGATCACTCCCAGAAGGCCACGAAAACAAAATATCTGTGTTTTTGGTTACTAATTTGACCCCCTCCCAACTCACACCCCAATGGGAGTCGTTAAACACTGATATTTTTTTGGTCTAAATATTGACTGCAACACAATAATTCAAGACTCTAAGTTAGGGATTTACTCAACTTCCAATCACTGTTGTTGAGAAATATCTTTGATCCAGAAACACAAAACTTTGCACATAGTTTATAATGATGTACATTGTATATTGATACATCAATACAAGAAAACTTTTATAGTCTAAAAGTGCGCGCGGTCCTGTCAAAAACTATTTGGGTATAATATGCCAGGAAGCCACACGAATTTATCTTTGTATTTGTCTGTTAACGACTTATTAACGCGTTACCTTTGTCTCTTGAAGCGATAATTGCATATTTTTTAAGTCTAAGAACGTTAAAACATAATTACTTCTATATCTATTACTTCATAGGTTGAGAAATCACTACTGTACTATACCATTACAGGAACCATTCTAGCACTTAAAACCATTCACATAAAAAATGGATATTATTTCTACTCGCCGACATTATTTGGAAATTGTACCAAATGTTTTACTAAAAAACTAAGTCTACACAATGGAAGAGGGAGTTGTCTCAGTTGTCAAGGTCCGTTGTTAAATAGATAAGGATAATGATGCCTGGTTGGGCGAGACAGCACACTTGATAATAACACCTTAAAAAGCAAGGTCGGAATTTACAAGAAAATGATATTTTTGCCAACATCTCAAATGACACAAGTGAATTATAGGAGTTAGAATTATTCTTTAACAGGGTGGGACTGTGTGTTAAGATGCTATGTATTTTAGAGCTTTATTTTAGGATGTTTTAAACTTATGACTATAGAAAAAAATGCAATTCACGTTCCAAACTAGGCGTCTTTGAATAACGTCTGATTCTTCCAATATTGTCATTCAATTAATTATTATCCTACGGTATATATCCACAGGTGACGATGTCGAAGCGATGCCCCCCCACTCCCATTGCAAAAGGTCTCTATACCCGAAACCGACAGAGCTGTAAGTGTTTAAGCAGATTACTGAAAAAGAGACATTACTTCAAATTTGTCTATATGGCCATCTTATATAATAATACAGAAGTTAGCCATTTTTGATTTAATGATATATGATGATTAAAATATACACAACAAAATACTTACTTTTTCTTCTCTTTTTTTTTAACTTCGTTGTTTTGGAAGCCAATCGTAAAGCCAAAGAAAATGATTAACCCGAGTAGCAATCGATTAAACGTTCTGGAATGGCATTCTCTCAATCCCAAAAGCATTATTTCGGGCTACAACGCATGCATCGACTCAATAAGAAAATATCTCAACCAACCATGCAGCCGAAACATAATCATTGTGTTTAATTACGCCATGATTCTACTCACACCACCTCCGTGGTCGGGACTGGCGGCTAAATTCCGCGTCACTCGATTTCAATTCCGTCAATTCGGAACGTTGTGGACTGACAATCGAGCATTCCCTTTTCATCGAATGTAAAGGGAGATAACAGGGTAAATATTTCAATTTTCTGCATAATATCGAATATCCGTTGCATTAATTATACTAATGTGCTGTTATTTGACAATATTAGGTTGTTGTTTGATCATATTGGTTTATTGGGTACTATTTGGTAGTATTTGATTATTATTTGGTAGTATTGGGTTATTTATAGCTTGTTTTGGGTGATATAGGTGGCGAATGGGACAGTCAGACATCAGTATCGCATTTGAAGTACATTTCCCGATCGAGGATACACCTCTCTATTTTTGAAAAAGATATCAAATGATATGATATGCATCCTTATCGTGTAATGTGGCGATGTTGATGTGGTATTCGGTAAATTGTCCACCCCTATATTTTAGTTAAAATAAAGCGGACAATTTTGAGTAATTATTTTAACTTTAATCTGAAAAGGCTTTGTGAACTCGGGATTAGGTTTGCTTGATTGCTTCGTGTCTGTTAATAAAGGTGCATATCTGTCAATAAACACATTACTAGATCATAAGGTCACATCATTCAAACATACTCAAAAATACACTTTCCCAATATATATCCGCCGTAGTAAATACACAAATTGATTCAATGTCATTAAGTAATTGACCTGGACATCCACAGAACACAACTGTATGGAATACAATTACTGTCTATTATACTGCGCGACATTTCGATGAGGTTTCTCTAGATTTTATACGATTTTATACATTACCTCTGTTAATTCTAAACATGTCACTAATTACATTGAATAAGACTTCTAATTAATACGTAACTGATGGTTTTATGAGTAGGTATTTCAGTATTTCACCAGCATCTAGGCATCATACTAAGAAATGAAATGAAATGAAATGGAGTTTAACGTACTACTGTCCTGCTCCGAACTGGGCTAATGAAGACGGGCGTACGCCATACAATGTGCTATGGGGGAAATTTTGCTCAGACAGCGACACTACGGCCTATTCTTAAATCAAATTCCAACTTTCAAGGGATCTTTTACGTGCACGCCAATGTGTAAATGAAACATCGGTTATTCGTCCAAACCGAACGACTAAAAAGCTGTCCTTGTCAGGCATCGCAGACAAGGGGGGAATCACGCCACTAAATCTGCATGAACTTTCTCGGCCAATGCAGGGATGTAACACCCGACCTCCTGGCTAGTGAGCCAGCGTCTTACCCACTTAGCCACCACGCCCCCCCCCCCCCGTTCACACTAAGAATTATGACATACGTGTATACCAGATTGTGAATCTATATTAATTACAAGGACTGGGAATCCGGTGTTTTAGATACAGTAAATGTTGCGTAAGTAAAATGACAATGCGTAAAGGACAGATTACGTGACAAGAAAATTATCGGGAACAATACTGGAAAGGAAACATTCGTGTTTGTGTTATGTTGTTGATAGTATTGGATTAAATGTGTAGTTTCGTCACTAACTGGAATAAATGTGTTGATTTTGGCATTGATACTAATTACTGGATAAACCTAACAATACAAATTAAGAGGGCCATAAATCGGATTATCTTGTCACAAAAGTGTCGTGGGCGCAAGAGCATGGAACACTGGCATACTGGCAATGCGTTTAAGAAAGGATATATTCTCTAAAACGGTGTTAAATGGTGTAGTTCCAGAAATCGATCGTCATGTAGTAGTTCATGGTGATTCCATTTAGAACTTTGTGTTATTGATGAAACGATAAAAGCACAATCAAAACAACAAAAGACATTAATTAACCCTTTCCGTTCGCCAATAAACGTTATTTACTATAACATTGTGATTATTCTCTTATAAGGTGGCAGTTAACCGTATAATTGTTCAGAAGAAATACGAATTCTTGCTATGATTCCTGATCTTGAGAGTAAATATTTCCAAGGCTGTTATAACCTTCAGAATAACTAAATGTAATATATTTGTGTGTGTCAATAGCATTAGTTGCGCATAGTAAAATTAGAAAGGTGTATTGATGTTGTTTTAAGGGTAGAGTTTTATAATGATTTATTTGTTTTACTCTTTGACGTGTATTTGCACTGATAAAAGGTAAAGAGAAGTCGTTTCAGAATGTAAAATATAGGTTTTTACACGCTCACAAACCCGGAAGTCTTCCGGACATTTATCAGCATGTTAATGCTTAAGAATATATTTTCCAAGAACAGTGGCCGTGATCGGCTGGATTTTATAATTTTGTAATAAATTCCCCGAGGTAAATGTAATTTGGAGTATGTCAGGGTTAAGAAACACATTCACAGTGGATAAATGTGCATTGGACATTGGACAAGAGGCTTCTTGGCCAGAAACTAACGACTTCTTCGTCGAAACAGATTAAAGTCGTAGATTTTGAAAACAAGGTTTCAGTCAAAAAGGTTAACCCCCAAAATAATTGGTGACCATCTCTGAATTTTATAGATATTCAAATATTTTCTCGTATTTCAAATACCTCTCTCTGCGAGATCAATTGCAAAGTTTTGATGAATGTGGTAATACCTCTGCTAGTAATTGATATACCACTCTGAATTGCAATTAGTTATAGTCACATAATACCACTAAGACTGAAATAATCTTTAAAGCTTTCGATGCTAGGGATATAAATCTGCAATCACTTGATGGTTGACTCATCATTTCGATCGGGTTCATCCTTATTCTCAAACATAGAAAGGTCCAACTTTGACACCATTCTTGAAACTCTGGCCTATAAAATGAAAATGCTTTTCAAATTCTCTTGATTTTCATTTTAGATTTGAATCCCCTGCAATATTGTCGAAGTTGAATCTTTAAACGAATATCGCCCCAAATAATGGTTCGATCACATCCCCACAGGCGATATAAACGAGATACGACTAAAACAGAGTGCCACCAAATATCTTTGCTACAATCTTTGAATTCCGATTTGAATCTATGTCGGGAGATTTCATCTGCCGTTGATAAAATGGTTTTGTCTTCTTGATGTTAAAAAAATCACATTATAACCGAAAGCAGGGCCAAGATATAAACACATTATCTTTGATCGTTTATTCGAAAAAGATGTCCTTGAATGAATGAATGAAATGGAGTTTAATGGCACGTCAGCTCCAACCGGGCTATATTACGCCAAAGGCGATAACCAGGGGATGTAGTACTGAAAATAGGATTTGAAAAATTGATTAATCTATGTTAATTTGTATTTTGATAAGCTCGGCAGACATAGGTAAAATACCCCCTAAATATATATTTACATAGATGTTTCTAAAAATAATTAAATTTCAGATTTGTCGACTATTTGCCGTATTTGGCTTTTCAGAATTTCTTACACTTTGCTTTTATATTAACGTTTAAGAAATCAAGCAACAACAAAATATATTTTGAAAAGAAATGCGAGGTTATTCAATAAAGAATTTACCGCTTGAAAAGAAGGCTGTGATGTACCATTGTTTGCTATACTTTAAGCAACTTAGTAGACGGCCATTTCCTAAAGGTTATTATATGGAAGATAGCTTCCGTTTCGATAATCTGATCTATTCTCTAATTTGCTGTAATAGTGAAGGACACATGTCGGAAAAGGGCTTAAAGTTGTCACACAAAGCCTTGTCAAGGCTTCTAGGGTTATTAAGCTACTCATAGTATCTAGAATTACATTATACTTCAATACATTTCACGAACCAAATTAATAATGTGCGACATTTGTACTGTAGGCTTATCACTGTAACAAACAAATCCGTGGAACAACGTTAAAGATTACCAGTAACATTTTATTCGTATTTGTTTTTTGTGTAATTTATAGAAATTTCTTCAATTAACATAAATTCCATTTTCAAATACAGAAACAAAGGTCCTGATAATTATGGTTTCCACAGCATGAAATAGAAAAACAATGTCATTGAATTCGAGGCATTAATTCTTCGTTGTTTTAGCGTGCCCATTGGCTTATAATTGCGGTTGTACGCATAATCTGTCTTAATCGGTAGACGTGGGCAAGGTAACACCAACCGCTTCTCGTCAGTGATTTGAGCGGTTAGCTTGCGGTACTGTCAATTTGCAGGAAAATCAACTCTGCTCTAAAGACAACCCAGTTTACACTGGTCAATCGATTATACTATCCGCATTTAACCGTAATTGATTACGAGATAATACACTACTACTACCTGGTGTTTTAACGTCCGCTTCCGCGGAAGTGATATCGCAGACAACATATAGGAGAGCCGGGGCTTCTTCCTGTTTTTAGATAAAGATTTTGCAATCTTTCCATTTGCGGCCTTAGGCCATGGAGTAGGTTTAGTGGGAAGGTCTTCCCTTTATTTAATAAAAAAATGCATATTGTTTGGTAGTTGATCTGTAGAGACAGCGTATATGCGGACATATATGCACCTTGTGAAATAATACAACCTAAACTTTTTTTTAATACATTTACGAAAATATTTACAACCTGATTAACATGTGATGAATAACAATACATTTTATAGATCTTATAAAAAATGGAAATTAGATATACATGACATGTGATATACCCAAATTTATAAAATATTAATCTTCATATTATGGTTTATAAATTGAAATGAATACTTTAACATGATAATTATTAGGAACGATTATATATGCATACGATTACTTATCGTTGCATCTGCAAACAGAAATAATCTGTAAATTCCTCGCCATTCCATGATTTATCCCGTAAAATAACAGCATTAAGTCCTTTATGGAATAAAACATTTTTATTCCTAAATTTCACGGAAATTTCCTGTATAGTATTGAATATTTCATAGAAACATCGATTAACAGAAAAAAAAGATTTAAACTACAGAATTCGGCCACATAAAGAATAGATGCAGGCGCGGATCCAGAGGGGGGGGGTCCAACCCCCACCACCCCTGCTCAGCTACATAAAAAAAAATAATGCCTTGCGTCAATGAAATTACATCACAAAGTGATCCTACAGCAGTATAAAAATGATTTCTCTGTTTAAAAAGCTCAATTTGTATGTATGCCTATGTAATTTAGAGACGATGATGGCAGATTTCCGTAACAGAAACCTGGCAAACCCCCTCCTGCAAAAATTCCTGGATCCGCCCCTGAGATGATTTTTACAGTACACATTAAATAAATTGAAATGGGGCTTAATTGTCCACGTATCCGCCTATTCTTTATCAAGTTCCATCTTTCAAGTGCTCTCTTTCAGTACCTGTGATTTCGTCCCACCTTCTTTGTCAGACACTGTTAAAAATTAAGGCAATATGTCCTTTTCAAAAATCATAGAAAGTAGTAATCAAACAATCAGACCATATGTGGCATCTTATTTGTGAACATCACATAGTCAACAAATTTATATTGTGTATTTGTAATCCATTATTCTTCAAGATATGCTTTTTGTAACGTGAGTTATGACATTTACAAATTTACATGGATTCATACCACCTGGCTTACGTCTCTTAGACATATTAGAAATAATAATGATTTTATACTCAGATTTGCTTAAGTACACAATCTTCACGTTGAAATTGTACATATAAACGAGTGTATCACCGCGCGTCCGCTGATCAAGGGTCGCTGTTCAAAATCAGCTATGTAAGACTAACCTGTGTCGGCAGCGAAACTATGAACTTTGAGATGAACTTCAATATTCCGAGTACACTAAACTTCACGTTGTGTCTTTTGAATTGAATAAGACAAGTCTCTGGAAACCCCCGTGTTGTCTAAATCCGTGTTTGTACAACAGTAATACAAGATACCCCAAGCTTTTAAGCGATACACACACTCGAAAGATTATAAGTCTAAACATCATGAGCCCTAAACTCAGATCTAACTTGTGAACACCTTATGATATATCACAATCATTTCTGCAGTGACGGTGAATAATGTCTTTCGCAGCCTCGACCTTGAGCCGATGGGAACTAACTGTAACCTGCGCGGATCCAGAGGGGGGGGGGGCAGGGGACCGTGCATCCCCCCCACCCAGCCTTAGCCCCAGTGACATAGTTGATTTTCATTTTCGTTTGCTTTGTTACTGTTGTAGTTCACATTGTCAACCAATTGTCTAAATACGTCATGTAAAAAAAATATATTTGGTATAACCGGAAGTAATAAATATCGTGCAGTTCCACGCTGTTGTTAATTTCTTGTCTCACTAAACTTACTATTTTACCCTGTCTGCCCACAACAAGAATATTACACACATATCTGCTCTTTAATAGATGATATAAACATGATTTTCGCATTGTCTCCGCCCAAGCAATCCAGGACTGCAACATATTACCCTTTACTCCAATGTGTGCCCTCCCGCCCGTCGACAAATTCCTGGATCCGATTTCTCAATCATATCAAAATCAGTCGTTATGGAATAACGTCCCGAATAACCCTGAATGGAATGATACCTCAGAAAACTACGCCCGTTCAGTTCTTCAGAAGCCAAGCCCCCGGGTTGGCCCTGTGAAATGTAAACTAATATTTCTAAGCCTTCTGGTTTGAAAGATATTATTAGCAAAGGCAGTTAATGATTAATTTGTTATATTTTAGAGAATTCTTTTTAAATTGTAAATTTGATGCGGGGCGTGGGATCAAACGGGTTGAGATTCACTGGCCTAAATCAACGGTGCCAGTAAGATATGTTTGGTATTTAAGTTATCCTAGTTCGAATCAAGGAAATTTGACGTCAAAATCTTTTTTGCGCAATCTAACAAAATGCTCGATTAATACAAACTGCATTTGCCACATATTGTGCATTAAATGTCGTGCAGGCAATCAAAAGGACAATTACTCCGTGATTTGTCAATGCGTATAATAAATCTTTAAACAATTTGCCACACATGTGTACACTGTCTTTGAAATTGACACCAATTACCGTGAAAGCCCGAATCTGAAAGGAGCTTTTTCCATTGATTGATATCACTATTGAACAAGCAAATAAATATCTTTTCATGGCAAGCACCATGCTCGTGTATTAGTATCTTACTAAAAATCCATTACAAGTTACCAATGTAATTGTCCTCCCAACGTACTTCAACTTAAAATCAATTGGGATGCAAAAACATTAAACATCTTCACCAATTAAAATAAATCGAAACAGAGCAGTATAGTGCAGATATGTTTCTAATGTCAACAATTACAAATCATCAATTGTGTATTGTTTAGATATTAACAACAACTTACATATGTTGGTTTCTCTTGGTCGTGAAGGTATCGTTTACACACGATATCCAAGATAGGCCTAACTAAACTCATGTTTGACAGCAGAAAATTATTGATGGAAATGAAATAGCTATCATTTCCCTGATACAAAGTATAATCGTTAGACAATGGCATTTATGACTGGAACATACAATATATTACTAATGGTCTTAATTTCAGGTTATCGTCTAGAAAAATAATCCATAATTGCCAAAACAGTAAGACGTACACGGATTTAAAAGGGAGGGGGTTTCAAGGGTGCGGGCATGGCATCTATAATGTTTAATGGTATTCCACTAGGCGATTTATTTCTAAATGTTATTGGAGAGGCGTAGATTGTTTAAAATGATTTGGTAACAGTGCAAGAACTCTGAATACAGATAATGTAACAACAAACTCAGCAAGTTCCCAAACATATCTCAATGATTTGGTGACAGTGCAAGAACTCTGAATACAGATAATGTAACAACAAACTCAGCAAGTTCCCAAACATATCTCAATAGTATTTCCTTCGTTTACTGTAGGAATTAGAAGGAAATTATTTTCATATTGTTGCAATAGTGTTTGCATCGTTGTGTATGAGCTTCCGCAGATTACATTGAGCTGTGTACAAGTTTGATACGAATCTAGGATCCTTGTAACAGTCTAATGTCTGGGGTTCTTACTCTCGTGATCCCATTGCTCACCACCAAATTTGAAAATTATCCGTTAAAAACTACAGCCTCTTGTACCAAAGGCCACGGGACGTTGAATGCCGATAGGGTTTGCTCTCTTATGACAACGATGCCGTACACCAAATTCAAAAAACAAATCTGTCAAACACCATAGTCTCTAGTGCGATCACAAGACAATCTGTTAAAAATCTAATAACTCTAGAACAGAAAGCCTTGGAAAGTTGAAAATCGCTAGTGTTCGTCATGACCACAATGCCTACAAGCACATTTTGAAAGTTGCATTTGATATGTAGCCCCATCACGTTCACAAGGTTTGCGTTACAGTAGAGATAACTCCAAAACAGAAAGCTGCAGAACGTTGAATATCGATAGGGTTTGTCCAACGATGATTCTCACCAAATAAGAAAGAACTCCGTCAAAAACTGAATATCGATAGGGTTCATCTCATGACCACAATGTGTCTCACCAAAATTGAAAAAAATCCGTAGAAAACAAAACACGTTCAAGTCTCTGATAGAAATCAAAAATGTTTTAAGATTGTATCTTGGACAGTCAGAATAATATAAAGATAAAAATACATAATATTTTCACTAAATACCATATACAAATGATCTAATTCTTTACATACTGTGGTAAAGCCTTCTTTTTGGTGGTATTTGGACACGGTATACAGGCTGCTTGATTTTGTATCTTGGTAAAGTATACAAAATGGTATTGTATAGAAAGAACAATTGCAATAATCTAGTTTTCAAATAATAATCGCATTACCTAATACTGTACAAAAGTCTGCACCATTGCTACCATATATATACAGATGGAAATTACATGATATACAAACCTAAGATAATATGTTTATGCCCGGTCGACTCGATTAGCAAAGGAATTTCGAACTGAGCCAGTGTTTTTGGCATTTAAAACAGTTTTAGTTATTTAATTACTTCAGTCTCATCATCGTTTAGTTTACGACAATTATGTTTCATCTACTGCCTTAAGTCTTTAACACGTTGTTCGAGGTTTACTACGGTTAGTTCAGATAGGGTATGTCCTTCTAGAACTATCCGGTTGGTCGACAAAAGTAGGACGCTAAACCACATTTCATTTAATTTCCCAAGTTGCTTAATATAAATAGTGTATTTGCATGGTAGTTATTCCATACTGTGGAATTAACGGGACTGTTAATTTATCTGAAAAGAAATGCCAGTTACAGAAAGCATGTGTATACGAATCGGTATATAAAAAATATAATAACCTTATAATTACCCACGGGAAAATGTGAATTAAAAGAATGTTTCCAGGTGTATTGATATTCTTTTTTAATATATTATAAAATAAACTCCTGCAGAGTATTATTATCAAAGTTTCTATTACGTCGGAACCGTAAAAACCTCTTAAATTATTATGTTGTTAAATTCTTGCCTGATTATAGCGGGTATCATGACTACTGATATGGCAAATATTTATATTATCTGAATTTTCGTTTAGTTTCTTTTAGTTTCTATGAATTTAACTGCAAAATGTAATTGTGAAATGAAATGGGGTTTAACGTCCAGCTTTTCTGCACCGATTGAGTTAACGAAAATGGCATACGCCATACAGTATGCTTTGTTGGAAATTTGGTCAAGACAGCTGCTTTGTGACCTGCCGTTTTCTAGAAGGTGTGTATACTGACTGTTTAATTCTACAATATTTATTTTACTAAAGTTTATTTTCAAACCAGATTTCGCCATTTGAAAAGCAAATCGTTAGCCGATTTATAATCCGAAAATAATCGGTAACCGTGTTTATCCAAATTCAATACCTATGTCATCCACTCTAAATATAACGCAGAAGTATTTAATTAAACTGGAAAATATTTCGGGGATAATATGCTCTCCTTGACTAATGCCTTTTCTTACCGAGATTGATTTTGTGGTTTTGTCAGCAATGCTACCAGCATATAATATCTTAACTTATCATAATCCATATGATAAAATGGTTTTAAAGGCCAAATAATTCATAAACTTGGAAAAATAAAATCATGGTTAATTCTGTGAACGGCCGTCTTGAAATCATTTGCAAAAAGTAATCCTATAATGCGTTTACTTTTAGCCAGATTAAACATCTATCAATAATTCTCATATTTTTTCGTATATGTCTGCTTTGGGTGAAAGCAGTTTACAGTTTGATTTCCATTTAATCTATTTGAAAGTACTTCACTTGCTATTTAAAAATGCATTATATAAGATTTAGTCAGAGAGCTGATCTTTAACACGATAGATTTACTTAATACATATTTCACAAGCAGGATTTGGGAATTAGTTAAACAACTGACTGAGAGCAAGTTAAAATTTCTTTTCACTGGTTAACGCATTAAAACATTTTAAGTAAACGAGTTAATTATCAAACCTCCTACTTAATTATGCCCATGTATGCAACCCATTTCAGACAGTAAAACAAACATATTCTTGATCATTATTTTTATTGTGGACTCCAAATCTAGGATTTAGGTTGCATTTTGACGGGAAAACGTTTTCTTAAATATCGAATTTGGGGATTCCAAGTGGGAGACTAGAGATCAAGATATTTCGACGGTGGCAATGTGGTCTCAGAATGATACGTCATGAGTTGGGCACTTTCGTCGATCTGTATAACTATTTTCCAACCGAATATGCCTATATGACGACACATGTGAAGAGCACAGTTTAAGAACGATCTAAGTCACTTTTTTTTAACGAACCCCTGTCAATGGCGCCATTTGGGTATCAAATTGTATAAGCTTTGTTGGAACAATTAATTTCAGGTAAAAACGATCGGAGTCCCATCGAACCAAGGCCCTTCTGAAATGCCCCCCCCCCCCTGACAAATACGCCCATCGGACCCATTATTTAGCCTTAATTTGACTGAAAAGTGGAAGTCAGTTGTTATACTGGTGTTATGATTCGTATTAAACATCATTTTAAGTTGTAATTAAAACCACTTGTTCTCTTCGCGTCAAGCATTCTTGTCCAAAAGTTAGTTTTGCCTTTTAGATCGTTCTTCCCCTGGACTCTTCCTATATAATCTCTTTTCTACGTTAACCAGTTTTAAAATAATTAACTGCTATCATCCCTACTTGAAGCTAGCATTATAATGACCCAATGTAAGACAATAAACATATATATAAATGCAGTTAAAGATACTGACCTTTACTTTATTGTTCTGATATACATTAAATCATTAGCTTAATCTCGTCTCCAGTTTTTATAATGCATGTAAAGAATTATATATAGAAGTCAATGATTACCAGACCATCATTAACAGACGATGTATTGTTTTTAAATTATATAAATAAATCTATGTCATCGAAATAATCGATTTTGTGTTTAAAGGGACATTAACATTCTTGCTGGCTTGGTAGCTCCAGAAAATAAATAATACCCCTATTCTAAGTACTAGATGTTTAGAGTCCTACCTGTTGTGTAAATTATCCATTACAACCTATTTTACTTGTCCAGAGGGTTCGAAAATATTTTAAAATCCAAGTCACATTTGAAAAGGTTTACGTTAGACTTTTCAAATCAATTGGTTGAATTTTTCCAATTTTTCAAAATAGGTGTGTTAAAATGAAATTTATATCATCATTTAATTGGAATATTCTAAGAATACGATTTGTTGACCAGAATGACGATTGGGACATATTATTCAGTAACAACATAAGTGTTATTGGGGCTTTAAAAATATATGTGTATATCGCCAATAAGTTTATAAATCAAACTAAGTTTTTAACAAAATAAAGGTACTGATATAGTTCATTGGTTATTCTGTCCTGCTTAGATTTTAAGGTGAATAAAACCTTAATGTACAGAGAGAGAAAGAGGGTGGGAGAGGGGGAGGGGGGAGAAAGAGATGTGAGATTTAGCAGTTGGAGGAAACCGGAAGACTCGGAGATAACCCACGAGGTTGGACAGGCGACCTTACTCTTTGTCACGTACAACTGGCGAATCGAAACCACGTCAGTTGACTCAATGACAGAACTAATGATACAGCGCGCACGTGCTAACCATTCACCGTACCCCGCTCAACTGTACCGAATACAAATACTGAATTTAATCGGAGCAACGGTTCAAAAATGATGATTTCTCTAAAATGCAACTTAATAAGTTGCAGTTTTGTCTCGTTTTTAAATAGAACTTTAGGGGTTTATATCTTTGCTTTGTGTTTCTAAACTCAAGATAAACCATGAATGTTTCTCCATCCTCCTACCAATTTACTTCAGATCTTAGCCGAACACTCACAACACAGTGTATTACCCAAGATTTCAATTCAGAATATTGATCGTTGATCTTCGGGCTACAGATTCCTAAACATATAGTGGAAAGTTAATGCTGATAAGGAAACACTGGCATCAGTTTACCAGACCTGCCAACATTATTATGTGCAGAAGATTATTAGGAAACTACGGTGGCTGGTTGTATATTAACTATTCTGTAACAATAATCTGAATTCCCACGTGGAAGTGCGTGCCATCAATTGATATGACAATACCAACAACTCCTGGTATATCTTTGAACTTCGTTACAATGGCTAATCTATGCGGGCAAGCAATGTCGGATTTAGATGGAGAGGTCCTGTGCTATTCCACTTATGGGACCTCTCCTAATCCCACGTACTCACGACTAAAGGAAAATGAAAATGTGTTTTAAACACAATTGAACGAATCGGAGGATGATGGCGTATGTTTAAGACCACAGTTCGTGTAAGAAAGTGTCAGATATATTACGCACCTTGGTCCCTCTTTCGGTGAGATATGGTCAATGTCATTAACCTTCGTTAATCGACAAATAGTCTTAGGGTTTTTTTTTCAAAAACTTTTATATTTTTGTATATCCAATACCTAAGAATAGTTATCTTTAACTTTTCATATAGTCTTAACTATTGAATACACAAAAATATAAAAGTTTTTGAAAAAAAGAACTACATGATTTGTCGATGTTGATTATCTTAAGAGCTTAATAAAATAAGCGAAAGTACTATAGTAATCGACAAATAATGTAGTTTTTTCAAAAACTACAGCGCAGTGCACGCTTATATGGCTGAAATTTATTGTCCCAATACGAACAATTTCATACTCCGTTGTATATATTGGCGGATCCCTTTGACATACCCCTTTGACTTCGCGGACCACCCAAATATTATTACAGATCCCAGGTTGGGAAACACGGCCTCATTGTCTGAACAAGCATTCTCATTTACCAGCTTAACTCCCTTTCATCACCATGGCCGATTAAAGTAACCCGGGCTGTTGTTAGAAATATCTCAGGATTGTAATCTATTGCCTTATCAAGTTATTTTAAGTATCAATCCTAACGCTTATAAAATCCCAACATGGATGGACCCATTTAGATCAAATTACTTTCTATTATTGTTGAATATGTCATGTACAGGTCGAAAATAACATAAAACATTACAATAAGGATGCATTATGTATTATTTAGATAAAAGGATGACAATGGTTCAAATTACTTTATAGCTAAAATGTAGCATAGATCGGAGACGGTCCTACGCATTTTAGCACATATGACGTCATATATAGATTGTGGGTTAGGGTTAGGGTAAGGGCTAGGACCTGTAGATTTGGTCAAAGTCCCGAGATGTAAACAGGGCTAGCCCTAACCCTAACCCATGATCAAGCCTAACCCTTACCCTAACCCACAATTCACATATGACGTCACAATTTGCGTAGGACCGTCTCCGATCTAGCGTTCTCCTAGATTGTTTATTATCGTAGCAACGGTACTGAACAAATAAAGATAAGTCTCGATGAGCTATCTTATCGTTAACTTTTTAAAATCTAGTGGGCTTCCAATCCATTTAAATATCTGCCATGCCATGACATAGAAAGCTCATTATAAGCTAGTCATGTTAATAAATGTCTAATTAGTAGTTCATATAACATTTGAAGCCAAAATAATGACCTGTAATACGCCGATTTAGCTCTGACATAATGCATCTTTAATGTGTCTGATATTTTCAAAGCATTTCATTTTAAAGTAATACTTCTTTTGACTAAACCATAAATAATATGAATACCACTTACCCACAGATCTGACAAGTGATATGACCTCCAGGGTCAAATTGAATATACAATAAATAAAAGTGTACCAGGGGTTGTGGACCTTACAAGACGTTTTATCATTGTGAGGTGCTGATTGTAGGCCAGTTGGGGAGTAATCTACGTATATGAATGGAAGAATATAAGGTCTCGCCAACACAGTAATGATAATGTTTTACTTTATTTTTGGATGGGGGGGGGGGGGGTACATCGTGTGCAATGCCAAGGAAGATTTTGCCCACAGAAGAGCGTTACTCTTACACCTCTTAGAATTCCATTGTCTTCTATCTCGGTGTTTGCATTCTGTCAGAATGTCAGTACGCCAGTTACATGTGTGTGTAGTTCTGAATTTTCATGTTCTGATAACATATAGTGGAAGATTATCATTTCTAGAGGGCAATTAGTTGAGTTCCAGATATTCTCAAACACAACACCCGTGTAGTGGATATTATCTTATAAAGTTATTGCATAGTCTAGTCAAAACTCACATTACGCTGAATATAAACAGTGCACGGCTTAAAGGCAATGCATGGGTTAAAGTACCCCAAGGATATTCTAAAAATATTGTAATCTATAGTTTCGAGTGGTATGTTGCACCTTTACGTAAGAACTGCTAGTCGTCTGAATACACAATTTATTTTGGTCTATGTAAACATATACTAGGGCATATAAGTACAATCATATCAAATTAATTTAAATATACAATATGTAAAAGGAAGGTTAAATATACGATCTGCGTAGTTTAGCTTTAAATTTGTATTTATTTAAAGAGTAGTTCATTTACAGTCTGCTGTAGTATATACCGAAAAATACCGAAAAGAAATCTCAAAAATACCGCAAAAACACCGAAAAACAATAAATACCGAAAACAACAACACTGTTACAGATTTTTTACTCCAATAAGAATCCAACAACAATTTCGCTATTTTTCGGTCATTTTTTAAAGGCATTTTTCGGTCATTTTTAAGGTATTTTTCGATGTATGGATTTTTCGGCTGTAATTTGAGGTATAACCACCAACATATAACATTTACCATATAATTAAAAGTGGGTATAATTAAAACAAATCGAAAGACACAGTATAATATATCTACAGTATTTAAATTTTTCTAAGGTTGAGTCATTAAAAAAAATCCAATAATTTTGACCCTTTATCATAAGACAATAAAACATTACTTATATTTAGGCTGTCGAGTTGGCCAGTCATCGAAATATATAAATCCCTGTTTTCTAAGCTACTTTTTAAAATATCCACGTTATGAGCGGATAGACAGCTTCCAGTACAATCAATCAAATTTGTATCGCAATGATGCAGTAAAGATGAAGATCGGGTTGATAAATATTTACAATGTGCCAGTACCATATGTATTAGCATTATTCCAAGAAGATCAGTGATGAAAATACTGAGAAGTTCTCCGATCAGGGAAGCCAAGAAGATCGGGTTGATATGATATGGTATGCCAGCACCATATATATTATTCACCATAGAAGATCAATGATGAAAATACTGAGACGTTCTCCGATCGGGGATGATATGAAGATCGGTTTGTTAGATATTCACAAGTATACCAGTACCATACATGTATATAGTATTATTACACAGCAGATAAATGATGAGAATATCGAGAATTTCTTCAAACAAGATTATCTACTACTTTTGAGTGGATTAAATGTATGTTTTTTTCCAATAATTAATAGTTTTTTTCTCGCTACATTTACTATTTCTTTTCAATCTAGATTGACAATGATCAAAACGTTTCCAGAAAATTATTTTCGTAAGAATGATTTTATAATTCTTACGATTATTTTGAATTAATGGGTGTATAAACAAGATACGTAAGTAACATCTAAATCAATGTAGATTCAAAGAATGTAAGAAAATGAGATTCCGATATTTTTATACAGGTTCTTAGATTGTTATCGATCGGATTTCAACCCTTCATGTGGATTTTTTTCTAGAATATGATCTGTTGGTAAAATGTTCTGAATATCTAGAAGGAAGTGTGTGATTATTATCAAGATGGATTCCACCTCTTTGATGAATTATTTTATGAAATGTGAAGGGCTCTATTATATACCGGAAAACATAAGAAAACTACCGTAAAACACCGAAAAACAACACGTCACACTGAATACCGGAAACGCACTTAATACGGGAAACATCCTAAATTGGTAACCCGGGGCCGGGCTATACTATATATCGGAAACTAACCAAAACCATAAACTTAAGGGTGTGTTCCGGTGTTTTTCGGTGTCTTCCGGTATATAGTATTGTCGAACTATTGGTAAAAATACAAAGAATGTCCAGAAGGAAAACTAGACGTGTGTGGTGTGTATACATGAGCTGATCTAAAGTCAAATTACAGTGTCAGACAGTGTTTGTATTAAGTAGTTTACATAAAAGCTTTTTATTATAATAGCGAGACGGCGTGTGGTTGACAAGTCTTTTTTTCACCAACATACCACAGTAGCTGATCCGGGGTATTTTGTAGACATTGATAAATATTGGATTGGAGCTAGAAGAAAGAACATTTTAATACCAAAGTTTCGTTTAAGGAATACTAGGCAAACATTAATTTTAAAAAAAAACTCTGTATAATGTGTTCGTAATAATAAGATTTTGAAATAAACTCAAGTAATATTATACACAGGTAGAACCGCGATGGATTAGTAAGTAGGACGTTGGCTCGCTAACTTAAAGGCATCGTGTGCGTTCCAGATGTTGGTCGAGAAAGTGCATCGGGACTTTTCGGCGTGGTTCCCCTTGCCAATGGTGTAGTGCGAAAGGCATGGCAAAGGACAAAGTATAGTCGAACATGTGGGACGAAAAAGAACCCTTGCTGGTCCGAATTCGAAATAAGGGTAGGCCGTAGTATCGCCACCCGTAAAAGCTATCCGGTAACATTTTGCGCCATAACACATTAGCGCAGTCGGTGCACAACAGTGACGTTCGTTAAAACCCATTTCAGAAAGAGGGGGAGAGAGATGGGGTTTAACGTCCACTCGACACAAAGTGAGTGATTTCAGGACTAATTAAAACCTATTTCATTTCATTGGTTTATCTAAATATAAAATTAGTGTCGGGGCCTTCTTTCGTACCATGCTCATTGTTGAATAAAGATGGTTTGTTGATGTATGTATAGACTTCTTCAACATCTCATATCACCTGCCATTACATTCAAATTAACTACATGTATAATATATCTATCAGCGGTGTGTTCTTGTGAATTTTATACATAATTTATAACCGTAAGCTACTTGTAGTATTCATCCTACACTACGAAGCTTTGTCACAATTTCAATTATCCATAATTTTGTCCATTTTTAATGAAATCATTTTAATTTTGAATACCGTATATAAAGTATGCATCTTGTCTGTCATTTGTCGTCAAGCGCTAATTGACTTGTTGGTCATCTTCTTTTTTGGGAGCGACGCTCTTCTAAAAGGCTTCCTATGGTTCCTCCATTTCATGTAAGATCGGCATAATTCTTCGTTGGACAATTACGCATATATTGATGGACTATGTTTTTTTTTATTTTCCATGTTCCAAGATGGCTGTGATTACATCATAATCAATTCCTGGTTTTGAATACTATAGGCGTTATTGAAAAGCGAAAACGTTCTTATTTGGTTAACACTATAGGCAATATTTGTTGAGAGTTATGACAGAATGTGTTCCAAAGAGTGGTCAAGTGGCATGGCCGCGAACTCAGAGTGGCATGTGACAAGGAGTAGTTTCTCCAGTCTAATCTCGTTGATTTATCAAGGGTCCTTAGGTTTCCTTCAAGCGAATTATTGAGGTAAAATGAATCATGTCCATGATCTATTTTTTTGTTAAGTACACATGGCCGTTTAACGGTTACTCCCACCTCCACCCTGACTGCGCGTTATATTGCAGTATAACTTCAGTGGGTGTTGTTAAACTAACAAGGTATTTATTCTATATATACACACTTTGTGTCGTTAAAGGGCAATGTTGGTGTCCACCAGTTTTACAAAACTCGGCATAGTAGAATTATATTTTGATTCTATCGCTTTGTAACATTGTTGGACAACAGAATTGTCCTTTCATAGTGGGTGGGCCAAAATAGATTGTACGCATCGAATTAATAAATATCTGCCAACTTTATACCAGAGTTTTGGATAATTTAATCAGCCAAGGGTTATTATATGTGATATTATCCATAAATTCAAGCATTCGTAACTTTACTCATAATGAAATACTCTGACCGAAATTTTCAATATATTAATCCTCCATCGTCTATTTTAAAACTTTTATAGCAAGAACGACAGTCTCTTTATCTTAATGTGACATCTTTAATGTACATTCTAATTTATAAATATACATATATTTACCGCGTATAGAGCCACGTAATCAAATCAACTGAAATATGATTCCTGTTTACTCGCTGGAACCAAAGATTGGTTTTTTAAAGAGTCCAATTTAGAGAGATTTATGTCTGTATCCGATGTGAGTAATGTTTCACTTAAATACAATTGTATCCAGTGACGTATCGTTTAATGTTTTATAAAACGTCGCGTAACAGCCATCATATACAAGTCAAGTTACACGCCATTGATTATGACTAACTGAAGTATCCGACTAATATTGGTTCTTAATGATACGTTGCTAAAGTTACTTCAACATAAAGTAGCAATATGTGTGGTAACGTTTATAGCTTCTTGCGTTATGCTGCCTAGAAACGATATGAAATTATTGTAATCACGTTGTCGCAAGGTTTTGTTACTTAGCAGGAAATCATGGTCCTCTCTTCGCTAAATGAGTCAACATTTATTATCGTATCAAACAGAGCTTGCATGTACAAGGTGTCAAGTGTCTCCAAGTTAACATTTCTCGGTTATAAAGCCGTCAAGTCGGTGAAAATCTCAACGATTTATTGTCCACATCTTAAACTCGTGTCGTCTATTGATTTCGATAAGAAGTCATTTTGTCAATAGACCTTATTTAATAGACGACCATTGTTAATTAGTTGTTGAAAATTAATTGGTTTGATTAAGACAAGTCCAATCTCAGTTACTATATTTCTGCCCCACTTGTGTTGTATTAAAGATTACAATATTGGAACAATAATCAAATGTGTATGAGAATTAATAATCTAATGTAATTATCAGCTAAGTTAACAGCTCCTTAAGACGTCACCTTTATGAAAGTTTCAAAGATAAGACTTCGTATTATGAGTATCATAAAAGGTCTTATTGTGTGTGGTCTGGAAACATTCTGTTATCAGAGATCTATCTACTTTCAGAATAGATCCCTGCCTTGAATAACCGCCATATTTAAAAGTCATTGTACGCAATGGGCTTCTAATCCCTTTTACATCGATCATGCACACAGACACTAAAGAAACATTTAATAATTGCAAGCAGAATAAATAATTCTAAAAATTATTTCAGTATACTTAGTATTTTCGACCAAATTAACATGTCAGTCAACCAATTTCATGTCTGTTTTCAAGCAGGCCTAATTGTAGACCAACGAGTTTAGTACGGTCTGAAAAGTCTTGCTATCGGTTAGTGCTCAGTAAAATAGTATCTGGATTTATATCCATTTTGAAACATGTATATACTATATCCAATAAAATGTATCCTATCCACTAGTCCATTTCTAAAAAAGCCGTGACCCATTCATAAGTTTACAGATCGTCTTGTTAAAGGTGGTTATTTTTTCTCGAAAATAAGCAAAGGCTTTAGATTGAAAGTATTCTTTGTCCGTTACCAGCATGATATCATGCATATGCATTCGAACCGATAGTCAAATGTATGGCACGAATCGTATACATAACCACTTTCATCTGTTTTTAACTCAATAAATTAAGTCATTACTTTATACACTAACTTTGTCAATATGTTGTTACCCGAGCTACACAGTTCTTAGTAAGTGACCTTTAATTTCGCCTGTTCAATTAATTGGCAAAAGAGCCAGGGAAATGAAGCAAAAGAAAGGCTCCAAATTAATACAACAGAATAATGCAAAGCAATTTACTCAAAACCAAGCGTACTGTTTTACTAATAGTACATCAAATTCGATATTAATCTTAGAAGAAGAAATAAATAAAGGACTGGGTGATGTCGAATAATTATGGTTGAGTCCAGTATGTCAGACCATCAGCTAGCCCAGGGTTAACCCCAATCAATCGGAAGTATAATTTTCTACAACATAGTCAATTGTAAATTATTGCCATGAGTCGTGTTACAACGTGTGTCCAAGGTGCTATTTGTCTGATAATTCTTACCCTGTACAGCAACCGAGATGTCATAGATTTAGTCACAAATCCCCAGAAGATCGAATGGTAATCTACGAATTGGACCTTGATCGTTCATAGAGGCTATTATATAGTTTCCGGGATCCGGGTATTCAGTGACTAAATAAAGAACCCAACGAAGAGTGCGGAGGAGGTTACATTTAAACTGTTAAAGGCCCAACAGGCCCGAATGAAGGTTAAATATAACGGTTTTAGCTATACCCAATCATATGTTCTTCTATTAACAAAATGCTTTGGTCTATGAAATCATCCAAAGTATTTCTAACTTAAGTTACGGCAATGTATTTAAAGTTTACATTGATTTGTAGAGCTTTCACGTCATCATCTCTGTGACATCTAGACAAATAAGATAATACTGATTCTGGTGGGTTTTTTTCGTACAAGGTCAACCAATCTCCAATAATCACTGAATTACACAGTATCTTTTGAAATACATATGTAAACAATTTGGTTTGTGGTGCCTTTAAACATAGACGTAGAATGCTAATTTTAATGCTTTGAAGGATATAAGGAAATTACTCAGTTTTTGTAAGTTCCTATACATGTTCTGGTAGGCCTGGGGTTAAACGTATATATTACATTTCATTGCATTGGTATTGTATAATGTAGCCTATTGCCATTACGCAACAACAATATACTGTTTGTGGCATTTATCTCCACGTAATATTTGATTCATAAATAATTATTGACATTTTCTGGTATTATAAATTGTATTGAAAAAACAGATATAGACCGAATCCAGACACTAATCCCCTACATTTATTTCAAAATAATTAATTGTGTCTAGTGTATTAACTTCATCTGATATAACGAAATAATGCAAGTGATCTGTTCGACCTCAGGCACTACTTTCTATTAATTGAAAGAAATAACTTAATTTAAATAAAAAGTGGCTTCTTTTTTGTTAAAAAAACAAACTATTTTTATTTGATTATCATTTAAGGCAATCTAATTGAAATTCGGTTTTTATAATTCGATGGCCTACACTACATGTAGATCTAACAAGTTATAGCGGGAGGTCACGTTCAGCCAGTTCAGATGTCAAGCACGCGACATTTAACCCTTTAACCTCAGTCATTCGAATAACCAACCAGAATCGTTGTTGCTTTGTTTGATTTCCATTGCTGATAATGTCTACCCATAATTCCGCGCAAAAAAAGGTCAAGCCCTCGATTCGACAGGCAATTTGTTTGGCTGACCCCTCATTTCAAGCAGAACACGAATTAAATAACAAGTCTTTCAGATCCTAATGTAGTAAAGGCAAGTAAAACGAAATTTTGAACTCTAAAACGAAACAAAATAGGATCTGTGTTTTAATCAGATTGCATTTAAGGAAATACTGGGTCAGTATACAGGACTTTGCAATTATAGGTTATAAACGGCTGTCAGAAAATTATGTATCACTATACGCTGTAATGTAATCAGATTCAGTAAAAGTGAAATTTATAGCAAAGAATTATATTTATTTACTTCTGCATGTAAGAAAGGATTGGGTGATAAATAAAATTTCCAATTCGTCTTTTTTTTTTGATATCAGGAGTTTTTTTTTTTTACTTTATCAACTTGTGTTGATATTTTTTGATATCCAAAAAACCCCAGTAGTTTACGCCTTAATAATCGATCAATTGTTACATATAGCTACAATCTGATTAAAATGCAAATCTATATTTGTTATACTTTCGGTGGCCTACACTACATGAAGATCTGACAAGTTATAGTGGGAGTTCAAGTCAGAGGTCATACGAGCGCCTTTTGAATCTATGACGTCAGACATTTGATTAACCAATCAGCATAGATGTTACTAGTGGATTACCCACAGTTCCCTTCAAAACACCGTAACAGACCCTTCCATTGGCGTTAAAGTTATAATTGGAACGTGTTTAACCAGTTCTATCACATATGTGATAATGACTGACACCAATATTGCCCTTTAAGAGAAATCGGAGGCATATCCCAGTGTTACTCCTCCCTATGCCACTTCCAATTGCTTTATAGATGGCAACACTGTTTTGGCATGCATACCTTTTGAAAGTTTCTGTTTCGAACGTTAATCTAAAACAAGGGCAATAATTCTAGCAAAAATAGATGTACAGACGTGGATGGCGTTATTGTTCCTCCTTCCCACTGGCTAAACGAGTCGAGCACGTGGCCTGGCCTGTAGAGCTGTTTGAAACCGACAACTGCTCAGCGGTAATATTTTCCTCAATAAAATCGATGACTGGCTGATCGATCCAAGCAGTGGTCTAATACCTGTAACAAAAACTACAATTGTTGTACGGAGTTTGTAGAAATATCTTGGATTGAACTGAAAAGGGTTACGACATCGATAATATACTCGCTTAAGACATGTTGGGGAACAACTAGAAATGTTCATTAAGTCAACTTTTAGTTTAAAAGAAAGTAATTTATTTTCTAAGACAAAATGGAACTAATAACATGACTGACTAAATTAGCACTAACTTTCGAAATCAATTTACGGTATATTAGCCCGTTTTCATCGTTGAGACATTGACTAACTAAAGCATGAATATACCAAAAAAGGTTAACAATAACTTAAGGCTGTCAATTATATTCTTTGATGTTTTCCCCCTTGTGTTCTGGATTTAATTTGAAGATACCAGCAGACGTATGTCTCTTTTTGTCTTTTATTTTACACGCCATCTAATTGGGGTGGTTGGATGCATGAATGGTTAGCGTATGCGCGCTGAATCATAAAGTCTGTCATTGAGTCAACTGGCGTGGTTTCAAATAGGAGTAGAGTCATCGCCTGTCCAACCTCGTGGGTTTTCTCCGGGTCTTCCAGTTTCCTCCCTACGCGCAAGCGAATTGTTGAAATAAAATTGAACCATGCTAGTCCCGAAATGACTTTGTTTGCATCGAGTGGACGTTAAATCCTCCCTCTCTCTCTCTCTCTCTCTCTCTCTCTCTCTCTTTCACACACACACACACACGCCGCGCACATACATACACACGTCGTTAAAAGTAATATCTTGAAACTAACAGTCAAATAAATGCGTATTAACCCAGCAAATCAATCGAAAAAAGCTGGAATAAAAAAAGCAAAAGGTATTTCATGATTTATTTCTCTCTATATTTTCTAGAAACATAAAATGAATTGACGAGAACTCTGCTTTAATCATTTCAATGAATACATTTGGAAAAAAATGTATGCTAACATCTATTTCATTATACTCATCTTTTAATCTTTAATACATTTAATAATCTATGGGAAATATAATAACTAGAAGTCCTCGATAATTTACAATTTAGAAATCAAGAATCATACTCCGTTAAGGTGTGAATTATACTTTGAGATGAGACCAAATCAGAGAGAATATGGTGCCAAATTGCAGACTAGAAACCATCAATCATTAACCACGCTATTAGTTATACTATGGCAGAGGAACTCAGTTGCTACAGAACCAGCTAAATATATCTGAAAGTTCTACTAGAGTTTATGTTTAAATTGAAAGACCATTTTGTCCGTGAAATAAACATAACTGAAGTATAACCATCAGCCCCCAGGAAGAAAAAATGTCTAATATCTATTTTTTTACAATATGAAATTGGATTTAGAGTGAAATAAAAGGGCAGTCTATTATCATCATCTAAAAAGGCTACTGGATATATTGCAGATAGCAAGGAAATAATATAAAAAAATTGACCCGCCTTAAGCGCAAGTCGAGCTGATAAAAAAATACAATCCTTTTATTGTCCAATAATACCCACAATTATATCACGGTAGAGATTGTATCTCTTGTAATATTAACTTATAATCAATAGTATGAAAATGAGGAAATACATTTGAAAAATGCAAACAGTATTCGATATAATGGTACAGGCACAGCAACGGTTGCACCAACTGTCAATAAAGAAATATGGATACAACTCTGACATTAACACTATACATAATTGGCGTAATATTGTAGGTGGTCAAAGAAATTAGTATTTAAATATAATTAAAGTATATGGAAAAGGGGATGTATGCTCTGTATCGTGGGAGTTTTCATACAATGCGAATGATGTAGCCTGGCCATTTAACCGACAAATATTGTAGCACCGTAGGTCTTGGTCTTTTTGTCAGACGTGGATAGCGGGAGTAGTAAACCGGTCGACACATCTTACGTATGACCCATGCATCTTTTCTTACTACATATTTTGGATAGCCTTGTGATCGTCTAGAATTTGTCTCTGGTTGTCTTTCTTCTGCTTCACGTTGTGTATTACTTCTTGCTGTTTTCTTAAGACGTTTGTCTTACCAGGAATAACAATACAAATGTTCATTTCTACATTTTATATCAAGATGGATACATACACGCATAGTATAGATTACAATACAAAAATCATTCTCAACCACTAGTCAGTCAAACTTGCTGGGTGAGTCTGACAGAAACTGTCACATCTTTCTCCTTCTGGAACCATACTACTGTCTAACGAATCCTCAAAAGTATGATAGTTTTCTAGCTGCCCCCAAAAAGCATAGGGTTATTGCCCCACACCCATACCTTTTTGCTGACAGTCCTTTAAAGCAAGAATGTCATATTTTCTTAGAAAGTCAAAACAATTATTTCTATGTTTTTTGCCCAATAGATTGCCAACTCCCTATTATACGATCATAGGCATTATTCCCAGCACTTAAAAATCATTGACAACGGAAATTATAACGCAATTACCTCCCTTGTTTTCCTACCCCCTAAAACAGCTATATTCAAACGTTTGAATTTGAATTTGAAAAGGATATTTATTTGCCAGTTTCTCAACTGGCAATAGTGAATTATTGGATTAATAGGATTATTCTTTAACAAGGTAGGACTGTTTGTAGAAACCATCTATTTTAAGACTTCATTTTAATACATTTTGAAAATATAACTTAAAAAATGAAGTTGCAGCTTCAAAATGTTTTCGTACACCAGCAATGGGATTGGCCAGAGAGAGAAAGAAAGAAAAATGGGGTCTAAAGTCCATTCGGCACAAACTAGGTCGTTTCGGGACTAACATATGATTGAATTTTATTTCAATGATCCGCTTGCGCGTAGGGGTCTTCATCAGTGGGAGGAAACCAGAAAACCCGGAGAAAACCCACAAGGTTGGTCAAGCGACTCTAGTCCTTGTTACTTACTGTATGGTGTATGCTCGTCTCCACTAGCCCAGCTGGGACAGAACAGTAGGCCGTTAAACCCAATTTATTCATTTTCCAAGAAGAATTGTGACTTTGCAGTCGGGTAGCAGCAAATGGGTCTTAACAGTGTAATACCCGGGCATTAAACGCCAAACACGTCTTGTCCGAAAATAAGTTATAAACAACGTATTAATTACAACTAAGAAATGACGCATAGTGGGATATCGTCTGTAAATTGCCATAACATTCGGTCCTCGATTAAGTAATCAGATCCGGTTTCTCAACGAGCGCTGGTGTGCGACAAGTTGATTACAACTATGATTTAATGGGCGCGACGGGCTCTCAGTAGACAACCAATAAACATTATGCTAAAATTCCCCAAAAGACAAGTTATTCATTAAGCGGTGGACACTTTACACGTGAAAGATGATGCAATCGAATGGCGACGGGGCGAAGAACTCGGTTTATTTAGCAAGTTTTACTTTCCAGATCCCCATGTAGTGAAGACAGGTAAACGGCATTAAAAGTTTAAACTACTAATAAGGAAACGGAATAGGAGAGAGAGAGAGAGAGAAATGGGGTTTAACGTCCACTCGACATAAAATAGGTCATTTCGGGACCAACATATGTTTAATCTTATTTCAATATTTCGCTTGCGCGTAGGGGTCTTTAGCAGTGGGAGGAAACCGGAGTGCCCGGAGGAAACCCACGAGGTTGAGAAGGCGCCCCTATCTCCAAGCCACATACGCTCACACCAGGGATCGAAACCACAGCCGCAAGCCAGAGGTGACCGGCCAGCGAGAGGTCGAAGCGCGGCACTCTGGACCACTAGGCCATCCCCGCCCCCCGAAACGGAATAGGAACGGTGTATTTTAATATCAGATTGCCTAACCTAATGAGGTGTCGCTTGTGTTTCCTGCTTCGCCCCACTGCTTAAGACCCCCACGCCTACCCGAATTATTAAAATGATAATTGTGGAACCATATGTCAGTCCCGAAATGACTTAGTTTGTGTTGAATCCATGTTAATACTCCTCTCTCTCTCTCTCTCTCTCTCTCTCTCTCTCTCTCTGATTAACAGAAACGAAGTTCTTTCTCTCCAACAATCTGATTAAGAGAAACGAAATTTAGATCTGTATTTTAATCAGGTTGTTCGACAATGCAACACTATAGGTACAGATAAAATGTTATTGTCACATCAGAAACAATACAATTTGATCAGATAAAAGTGTACCAAACACGCTAAACAAGTATAACCGACTTAATCTCGCTCTCTAATTCACAGATGTATTGTTGCTAACGGCTCACGCTGCTCACTTAACTAGTCCCGTAGCTTAAACCCAAAACTAATCAGAAAACGTTTATGAGTGAACGATTGCGCCACGATAATTAGTTTATCCAAGACAAGAAATTGCGGTTGGCCTGGAGAGAATTCCTAACAACATTTCAGCAGCCATAACATTGTACAAATTAAAGAGATTGAAATTCTCGTTTGCTAATCAAAGTAGTTTTCAACAGCGGGCTGATAATTACCACGATTTCTTTCATCATACAAATTTGTTAATTGCAATCGTCTAGACCTTTCCTCGTATGTTTGGGAAATTTTAATTCAATCATCGTCGGTTACGTACCCTTAATTAATTAACATGAAATAGATGCAGTGTAATTAAATATAATCGTGTGTTTGGTTTGGAAATCGGCCTTTTGACTGAAAAATGATCGATTATGTTTATTTCTCTCTGGAATTGAATAAAAACAATGGCAACGAAACCCCAGACATAGTAAGATCGTCGTCACAAATGACTTTTTCGTCCATGGTTATCGTAACTTAGTGTTTGACATGTTGGTCACACGGAAAATAATCCAGATAAGTGCAGTGAAATAGGATGACGTCTGGGAACATTGACAATGGTATTTCTTAACCAGAAATATTAACAATAAACTCATTAATTATATTTATCTTATCGATTAAAGTCAACCTTTATCTCCTAGACAAAGATTCTGCGTGATCCTTAAATTGAATGCTCATATAAATAGGTAGTAATATCGGCAGACTTTGGCAAAATGGTTCCTTGATTAATTTTAATCGGTGATTACACGATCACTGGACAATAGTGAATTGAAGGACAACTGGACAGTAGTGAATGTGCTTATACATATAAATATTCATTGTGGAATTAGTTTTTGATGAGATTCTCCGCCATGGCATACGCCATTGAAATACTTGATGTTTGGCAGTGGCACGTTTTCTGTATAGGTCATCTGACTAGTAAAGAATGAACATTTGAAGTAAACCAGAGCTTCCGGCTATGGTGACCCGATGGTCATTTGCCCCCATGTGGCAGTGGAGGAAGGGGTAAAGAGAATGGTAACGTCATTGGGACGACAAAAAGTATATAAAAGGTTCAACATATTTCCATTCATTGATCTTTACGATGATATTTTAAACACCAGGATACTATATTTCATATATTCAAAAAAAAAACTGAGTTCCATTTGTTTATGTAATATAAAATAAACTGTGCGAATGTGAAGAATGGGAGACAATTTATTCTTCAAATTCAATTTCATTGCTAATGTGATTGGGTTAATGTGATATGACATGATTTGCTATCCCTCAACAATTGAATTTAAAACGTATTTTTCAAAACACGTAATTGGACTCTCAAATTGCTTTAAGGTCGTTCATTATCGTAACAAAGGGTAGCCTACATAGCAACGTCGACCTATCCTTGATTGTCCATTTTATCGATAAATGTCTCAATCTCGCCATTCGATGTTTGACTTTTTGAAACTTGTGCTTATGCACTATTTTATAATATATCTTTCTTGATGGTTTTTGTTTTGTTGAGCTGTTTGTCTTCCTTATCTATTAGAATTCCTCATGCTCTATACTTCGTGATTGTCGTAAAATAATACTTTCCGTGGCCTGGGTGTAATTTGATTCACCTTTAGTGCCGGGTTAGCAGCTTACTGTAATCCTGGGGCCTATTTCACGAAATTTTAACTAAGATAAGATCCCAATTTTAGTAATTTGATTGGATAATATTAGATTGATTTTAGTGCTTAGCCAATCAAAATTGAAGTATCTACTAAAATTGGATTTTATCTTAAGTTAAAATTTCGTGAAACAGGGACCTGTTGTGTTAGGTTTGACTACGAGATCTATACTATACGTAAATGAGACCATCGTGGCTTCGGCTCGCTAACCTAGAGATCCCGTGTTTATTGGGATTTCCCCGCAGGGTTCTCCCTTGACGGTGATGCAGGAAGGGGGATCTGGCAAGGGACAATGGATAGTCGTTCAGATGGGACGAACCGCCGAGGTCCCGTCTACACACTAGCGTGCACGTAAAAGAACCCCTGGCAGTTGGAATTACATTTAAGAGTAGGCTGTAGCCGTAGCGCCTCTAAGCACAGCGTATGGCGAATGCCCTTCTTCATTATCCCAGTCGGGGCAGAACAGTAGGACGTTAAACTCCATTGTATTTCATTTCATATACTTTGTCGGTATATCGGGGTTTTTGGTGTTACAGCTGATGAACCTTGAGAAATATTATTGGTCAGCCACTGATACTAGAGCTAACTGAATAAGCCCTATATTTGCGAGTATAGATATTGGGATAACCTAATTGTAAGCATCTAACTATGGTCTCTGGATAAAATATTTCGTGAATATATTGAGATTGCCGATACAAGCCATTCATGCTTATAAATATTATCTAAAAACTGACAGAAAAACGCCATTGTCAGGAAGATCTATCGGGAAAGACCGCAAGTTAATACAGATTAACCGCTTTCACTCCCTCATTATTCCCTTAAAAACTTATTTATTGGCTATTTTTTTTTAAACATTAGTTGTGCATTTAGATAATAGATCATCCCAGTATTGGGTAATAAATCGACATTGATTCTGTGAGTGATGTTACTGTCATAAATAATCCGCATACTTGCAATTTTATTCTCTTTCGTATAATGTTTTTGACATGGTATGTCCTAATTTAACAGAAGGTAATCCATTTAGCAGTCGATGTTTTATTTACTGATCACTTGAATGAATGGACATAATCAGCTGTCAAACTGTATACAGGAATAATTTGTCTGATATTTCATTGCCTTTGTTTTGTTTACTTGCTGTGAGGACGTAAAGGTAATTGACATGGAACAGTGCATCACGAAATTGTTTGAGAAACGTAGAAAAGTAGGTAGAAGAGTAAGTGGAATTTCTCCCCCGTATTACACGCGTTAAAGATTTGGGAGAAGGGTAAGCGGAAATTGTCTTAGGTGTTATGCACGTTAAAGATACATGCCAGAACTAACTTTGTCTATTATCTGCCATGGATTTAAATGTCATATCAATTATTGTGTTGACGTTTATTCACATGACAAGCCGATAATTAACACAGTAGATCACCCGGTGACTTAGATATTGAGTGGATGAGACAATGTCCGCCACATCTGCGTTAAATGATAATATGGATGCCACTCATGTATGAAGGACAGAGACTTTCTTTATTAATGATGCAATGATACTTAAAATATCAGAACACGAACTGTCGCGGCGCTAAAACTTGTAAAAACTTCAAACATTCATTGTTTTGATCAGACTAAAGTAAAATGACTAAAAGTTTCAATATATGCATTTTTCGTTATCTTTTTTTTAACTTTATATACCACCGGGTTTATGTTACACATAGATGTTCTGAACAACAAATTGGAGAAATGTCCCGCTAGAATTATTATAATAACAATATAGCTTCTTTACAGTCAGCAAGATGAAATCCCGAACAAAGACGAACTTTAATTCTCTATTTACAGATTTCCATTTAGTTGATAAATGATAATTGTTGATATATACCATTACTTAGTTTCTCCGGACTGCATATTGTAAATGCGATTTGTTGTAAGAGGTCACCCATATCTTGTAGCTATTGGATATGGAATATGGAACGCCAATCTGTGGTTATTTATTGAATTAACCCGCTTTCCATTAGCTATAAGATTATCATTTTGACATGTGGTTACCACAGGGGCAGTATGTTAAGTACTCTATCGTGTTTTATAGATTGACATTATCGGAGTGGTAGATGTTTTGTTGGCGTTGAGAAGACACACCAGTGTACTATATGCTGGATAATTGCCACGAGGGGCACTAAATGGGTTGTAAATTATATAAATGCCAATATTTTTATTGAACTTCCTTCCGATAAACCCGGATATCGGATCGACAGTAAATGATCTAAGGGTCAAAGAAAACTTTGGGGACAACTAGACTTAGTAAAGATCAGGATGCATCAAGTTCAGAACGTATAGATGTCCGTTTTATGCTTTCTCACTTTACCATTAATTGACGCCGTATCCAACTCAGTACATCTCATACATCTGGCCAGATTGAAAGCTTCAAAATTCAGAGTCATGTATCTCTTACTTGCAGTTATTGCTTTTGTCATCGAGGCACTTCAATCGCTCAAAGTTTTCTAATTGTTTTGTATTTCAAACATGTTGGTATTGGTTGACGGGCATTGGAACCGAAACCCCTTACAATGCAGGCCAGAGTGTTTAAAGTATATATTTAAACTTTCTGGTATGATGAACCGTGTCATAAAACCTTGTTTGACAACAAGTTAACGAATGCTATAA
The DNA here is from genome assembly GCA_948474765.1 of Patella depressa. NCBI lineage: Eukaryota > Metazoa > Mollusca > Gastropoda > Patellidae > Patella > Patella depressa. Next base: position 36,391,511 of record OX419721.1, read on the forward strand.
AAATCCGAATCATCTATCATTTTTATTGGTGGGGGGTCCTTGTTTTCCAAACTTGTGGAGAACATTATATTCATAACATTAAAATGATTTCGTGGTATGAAGTTTAAAATATTCAGCTCGGTATTGATAGGATAATAAACGTGTACCTACCACCAAAGTTGCAATCAGTGAGATGGCTTTTTTCAAACTGCTTAGTTCTGGGAAATTCGGTTCAAACCATTAGAATAGTGACAACATATAGTTCTAAGGTTGATGGTGGATATATGTATGTATCATGGCCTGGTTGCCTATGTTGATAGAGTGATAAACGTGTACTGTGACGCACCAATATTCGTGTAGTAAGTCACAGACTGCCCTTTTTATAAATCTAATAATCTCGTCCCTAATTTGATTGCGTACATTTTTCCCAATTTTGACTCGTCTGTTCTTTCAAATCTAGATCAATTCTTAGAGTGAACTTTCGCTAACACACCCTTTACAACTATGAGTGATCGAACAATCATAGTTTTGTTTTTAACAAAATAGGATACTGTAGTGTTTAAAGTATATATTTAAACTTTCTGGTATGATGAACCGTGTCATAAAACCTTGTTTGACAAGTTAACGAATGCTATAAAAATCCGAATCATCTATCATTTTTATTGGTGGGGGTCCTTGTTTTCCAAACTTGTGGAGAACATTATATTCATAACATTAAAATGATTTCGTGGTATGAAGTTTAAAATATTCAGCTCGGTATTGATAGGATAATAAACGTGTACCTACCACCAAAGCTGCAATCAGTGAGATGGCTTTTTTCAAATTGCTTAGTTCTGGGAAATTCGGTTCAAACCATTAGAATAGTGACAACATATAGTTCTAAGGTTGATGGTGGATATATGTATGTATCATGGCCTGGTTGCCTATGTTGATAGAGTGATAAACGTATACTGTGACGCACCAATATTCGTGTAGTAAGTCACAGACTGCCCTTTTTATAAATCTAATAATCTCGTCCCTAATTTGATTGCGTACATTTTTCCCAATTTTGACTCGTCTGTTCTTTCAAATCTAGATCAATTCTTAGAGTGAACTTTCGCTAACACACCCTTTACAACTATGAGTGATCGAACAATCATAGTTTTGTTTTTAACAAAATAGGATACTGTGACCTGCATACAAGGAATTTGAGTTAAAGAACGAAATGGCGTTTATCGTTCTACTTTTCTGCTCCAACCGAGATATAGTAAAAGGGGGCATACGTCATGGAATGCAACTGAATTCCGGCTGTCAAGGGTTCTTTTACGTGCACGGCATCGCGCAAACAGGACCCTGGTTGCTAATGTCGTCAGAACGACTGCGTGTTGTTCCTTGCCAGGCGCTATACGTCCTGCACAACCGGCAAGGTGGGGGCACGCTGGAAAATCTCGGGGAACACCAGGATTAAGTCACGACCCTGCGGCCCCCACAAGAAATTAGCAGACGGGCGGAGAGGGATGACGACATAAAATGTTAGTGTATTAACTTGTTAATAGCATAGCAATATGGATTAATGAGTCAAATAGAAGGCGATAAATGTGAATTTTTAAAAAGACGACTTAAGTCATGATATGATCAGTTATATGCAAATTAGACAATGGTTTACAACGTTGGTGATCTTTAACACAGTATCATCAGAACACAAAGGTGGAGCAAATAAATTCTCTACCCGAACTCAAGAAGGCTTTTTCTCAAAAGCTAGTTTAAAGAAGTCGGCCTAAGATTGTCAGTTCCAACTAGCTTTGGTGTGTGTGAAATAGCTTTATTTAACGTCCGCTTCCACCGAGGTGATATCGCAGACAAACTAGCTTTGGTCACTAGCAGAGAGCTATATACCTGACTAAATGACACAATTATGCTTGTATGACGTATGAAAGCTTCACTCCGCTGACTCCAGTGTTTTAAAAAAACTAGCTTGAACACAACATGCTCTGCCAGAACAGTACTACTGTAAATCTACAACGCTAACTATACGGTCTTCAAAGACATCAAATTAATTGAATAATTTCTTCATACTGCATTGCCTCTAGAAATAAAGAATGCGGTAATAAGCGTCTCAGAAACGTAACCACTTGTGACAGACTCAATCCAATTCCAGCTAATTCAAAATTACTTTCGGAACAAAAAAAGGCAAGATCGATGATTTGATCGTCATATATAGCCTAAAAAGAAAAGCCATTTTTTTATTTTTGTTAATATGGATGGCTTTTTAGGGATATACATTAGACGAAGGACAATGTCTGGACATGTTAGAACAGTTTACTAATGAAACTGTTCGTGGTGTATGTCTAGTAGTTTGTTTAAAACGGATACAACATGACTTTTATCTTTTCCCGTTCAACCGAATATAATACATTTCCGAAAATAATACAAAAGGAATGTTTTCTAATGATGAAATAAATCCTAGAGTTTAGTGTAATAGGTGTCTTTATTCGTCTTGTGGGAGATAATAAGCTATCATTATTGGTCATTTAATTGATTAATTAAGTCCGTCCGGTACTAGGAGGTGAAGCTGATGCAATAAGAATAGAACAGTTTTAATCCAGTCTTTTATCTAGTAATAAGATCTCCAATGTCTATAGTCACACAGCATCATCAACATTCATGTACATAGCTAGGATGTTGACTGCTATTATTGCTCTGTACTTTTAACCCATAGACTATGTTTGTATATTAACCTGTGTTCACATATATTTGAGAATGGTTTGAAGAAATCGTGTAGCAAAAAATATACACGAGGTTTAATTTCCTACTGTACTGCTCGGACGTGGCTACTGGAGACGGGCATATAGGTCATACTGTGAGCTATGGGGAGGGGGGGAATTTTGCCCGGAAAGCGACACTGGCGCCTGTATTCTTAAATGGAATTCCTGCTGTCAAGGACTCTTTTACGTGCATACAATTGTGTACACGGGACGTTTGTTTTCGTCTCGTCGGAACGTGTAGTATTGTAGCTACCATCTGAACGACGAGATATCCGTTCTGTAGCACCGATCACAAGGAGGAATCACACCCAAAAATGCAACTATGTAGTCTCTCAATGAGAACAGAAAGGTTTGATCGATAAAGAGAGAGAGAGAGAGAAATGGGGTTTAACGTCCACTCAACACAAACTAGGTCATTTCGGGACTTATGGTTCAATTTTATTTCAATAATTCGCTTGCGCGTAGGGGTCTTTAGCAGTGGGAGGAAACCGGGGTGCCCGGATGAAACCCACGAGGTTGAGAAGGCGCCCCTATCTCCATGCCACATACGCTCACACCAGGGCTCGAAACCACAGCCATCTAGAGGTCGAAGCGCGGCACTCTTGTCGACTAGGCCATCCCAACCCCCAGTTTGATCGATAATGATTGTTTCTGCAACTATTTTTATCTGCACCATTCTGAAGGCACGCGGAATTTTAATTTGTCACAGGATATCACTATGAAGTTAAATTTGACCTTAGCGTCTCTAGATTGTAGAATTTAGACGCCTTCCTCCCTAATTACCTTAGTTTACCTCAAAATCCGATTAAAATAACATTCTAAATTTATACATAGATATTTTGAAATGTTCATGATAATGGGCTTACAAGTTTGAAATTTCCGAAATGTCGCCTATGTAGAGAGGAATTAACTGATATCAAATCCCCACAGGTCAATGAGGTCATACCTTTTAACCCATTCTTTAATTGGTAAACAGGAGTCTAGGCGACAGGAATCTTTACATTATTAGCTCAAAATTCTCTCATTACAGTCTTTACATAGTTTTTTCTTACAAAACCTACACGACGAAATCATAATAGTTTGAATAGTGACAGATTATTGCGGGTTACACGAAGCATCATAAAGAATCCAGTTTCATTTCATTTTGTATATTAAGTCCAGTGTCTCTGGCATTTCCCTTGTCGACTATTTGAAGGAAATGTGAGTCTCGTTAAAAAAATTTTAAGTATATTTGTGTGTTTTGACTCTAAGATAACAATGCTCATTAACGAGTTCAAAAGTCTTTTGTAGACTCAATAAACTGCCAGAATTCTTTGTTTTAAACCTTTTAGTCTAGTCTTCAGCAGACATTCTTTCTCATCTCTTTCAGCTCCTTGATGTATATGGACCGGAGAGTCTGTGTCTGACATGTTTAAGTCCATTATCCCAGTTACTTCGCCCTAACAAATTCCAGGATTCAACAGACAGTACCGGTGTTTGTAGAAGAAGTCATTACTTTGTATTATGTGGTTTAATGGTCGAGAGCGAGTTACCTTTTGATGGTGTACGAGGGTGTCAGTCAAAAGTATTGTATCAATTCATTATTCAATGTCTTGATCGAAGCCTTTAAAGAATGTGGTCAGAAACGATAGCCTAGAATTCAATAACGGGCTTGGTTTCGCTTTAACTACGTAGATCATATCATGACGTAATACCTTCCATATTTTGGCACGACAGTCGCACACAGCAAGTCGCGCGCTTTTAAACTAAAATGTCTACCATTTGATAATGGATTTAGAAAATTAAAGGTTCGTTCAATGCCAACGTTTCCGTGGTGGTCGGATTGGGCGCTACTGTTCACATGTCTGTAGATAACGTAGCTATTAGTTCGGGAATTGTGAAGTACTCTGGCCTCGTCCAGATGATGTAAAACTCGCAGTCGTTGCTTCCGGAACATGACGAAAAGCAAGAATTAAAATGTTATTTTATCCTTGTAAATAAAATATTACCAATAATAAAAATAACAATTTGTTGTAAAATACTCGTATCATTTGATGTATAGTTATCATACTCAATTGTATTTAATCACTCTCCATAGTCCAAATTAGATTTCGTTGGCACCTCGTTGACGAACTGAAATTCTGTTAATGGTTTTCACCTCCCCAAAACACAGCTGTAAATTACATTATGAGCATATAACTCATGAGACATTGATACTTGATGATGTTCTTGCGTGACAGATAAAGAAATGGATCTCATTATGTCATATTTTGAAGGATTCCATTGGGCTAAAAAAAAACCCCTAATTCCTGTGTTAACGGTTACTTGGCAAGAAATATTAAGGTTTTCCTGGGTGGTTGGTAAAGGGAAAACGATGTGATATACATCAAATAAACTGTAATGGAGTTGAACAACCTACTGCGCATGCACCAACTGGACTAATATAAAGAAGACGGATATATATCGTACAGAGTGCTACGAGGTGTCAGGACAGTGGCGCGGCGTCCTATAGCTTTTTTCAAATTCCATCTGCCAAGGTTCCTTTTACGTACAAGGGCCAAATCCGAAAGACTAGACACTTTTCCTTTCCAGATCATCTGTCTTATATCACTGCTGATCGTCGTGTGTAAGCAGCTATTTTTTTCACAATATATAATTGCATATATCGTATTCAAGAAATATCAGTACTAAGGGAACCATATATCAGTGGGGGGGAATAGATTTTATTTATCATGAGTTAGAGGTGGTAGCCATGTCCACAATTTATGTTTCATTCGTATGTGATAGCATTATTCTTCCACACGCCAAAGACTGGGGTTTGTTGGCAATATCGCTGTCTGATGTGATATAGGTTATGGCTGATCAAAGAATATCAATAGATATCATATTATGTCCTCACTTGACATATAGCGACAGCTAACTCAGCTGGAATTCTTTACTCTATGGACTCTCCATGCATATCTAAGTAGGGAAATGATCACCCGTATGTCAATCAAAAGCATATTTATATGCACGACCTTGATCGGCACCGATGTTAGTTATATTGTTTATTATGCTATATAATATAACCATCTATGAGCTTTATCGTCTATATCATTGAACCGTTCAAATGATTAATCATTTTGACGTGAAACATACGCTTGAGTCAATATTGAACCATTTTAAATTATTGTACATCAGGGACATAAATATTGATTTTGACCATTGGAATATTGGTATACAATTAGCCTATAGAGTTATTTATTGTATTATCCAGCCCTTTTTTCCGAGCGTCTTTGTCATTTTTGTGACTTTTACGGGTACCGAACACTCAAGTTAAAAGCTGTATCCAAGACAGTGTCTTTTATCATCATAAATGTTTTATTTTCACAAACACTGATGTTTCTGTTTATACCGAACCTACGTGTTATTATTGGCTGCTGGTTTCGTATAGGTGACAGGGTATGCCTACTACTATTTGGAAACATCCGATACCACTCTAATACAATATACTACTTGTCTGCACCAGTCTGCTACAATATACTACTTGCCTGCACCAACCGGGCTAAACAAAACTGGTATCAATCTGATCAAAATACAGATCTATATTTCGTTTCGTTTTTTATACTTACGATGGCCTAACTACACGAAGATCTGACAAGTTATAACGGGAGTTCGCGTTAGGGGTCATATTAATAAGAGTGCCTTTTGACCCTAGAAAGTCAAACATTGTTAAATCAATAAGCTTTGACTTTTCCAGTGGTTTATAACGAGAGTTCGCGTTAGGGGTCATACGAGTGCCTTTTGAACCTATGAAGTCAGACATTGTTAAATCAATAAGCTTTGACTTTTCCAGAACAAATCAATTATTATAAGAACTCTTCCAAATCCTAGTGTAGTAAAGACAAGAAAAACGAAATTTTGAACTATACAAACGAAACGAAATAGGATCTGTGTTTTAATCAGATTGAACTGGTATGTGCTTAGAGAGACATTTCATTCGGAGAGGAGACGCGCTTTCGCGCCCTCTTCATTGAATTCCGTATATCAAAGTTTGAAAGTGTTGTTCGTCCCAACCAAACGACTAAATGCTGTTGTTTTATTCCCCCACCCCCTTTAGCAGACTGTGTGGACATCAGTCATCATTAGCCCGGTGAAGCTGAATAGCAGAACGTTAAACCCAATCTTATTTCATTGCAGGTTCAGATGGACGGACCAGGACATCACTTCTTCAACTTCTTGTGTGTTTCTAATTCAGAGAGTCATTGCTTCCTTGTTTCATGGTTATAATTTGAGCAGACAATACAGAATTATTAATACAATCTGATCTGATTGATGGATGTGATTTATCGAACCAAAAAAAATGAGATGACTTTTGTATAAAAAATGGAGAATCAAGTCAGACAGGCAGGTCGATTTACCACGCACCAAGGTTAACTATAATGTGCTGTCGGCGTTATTACATAAAAATGCATTATTAGTATTTCCCTTGCCGCTAGACAAATGCTATTATTCTTGTCTTGATGTATTAGTAGCTACCATCATCTCATCCTGTAGCCGTACTCACTTTGGATTCTGACAGTCTTTTGTGTCTAGCTGTCAACTGACTGATGGAATATTTGATGACTTGCTGACATGATGTCATTAGTCATACTTATTTACTCATACCACCCTAACGTCACACTTATAAAAACATAGATAATATGTGTATGTACGTGTGTGGGTGTGTGTGTCTGTGCCATTTTTCTGTGATGTTTTGGTTACGGTAGTGTGGTTAAAGCGGTATTGGCTCATGGTTACTGGGTCACTAGCTATATATAGAAGGTCCCAGATTCGATCGAATGGTTAGTCTAGAAAGGTCCCGGGCTCGATCTATGTGTAACTAGAGGAAAACAAAAGAACCATTTACAGTTGAAATTCGATGACGACACAGGTTTTTTCGTACCTCAATGCATTGGGTATCGGGATGCCGATCTTGATAAGCCCATTTGAATAAAGTCAATTTGGTTGAATATCTCAGCCGTGGCGCAGTGGTCACATCGGGTTCTGTTTCTATGTCCATTTAATTTAATTCGAGTTCAATTTAATTCATTAAGACCGATTTAGGCGAATTTGAGGATTTCCAGACATTGTTAAAAACTCTCAGTCTATAAAAATCTTCAATATGTGTTTATTATTTTTGAATATTATTTGACTACACAGAGTTAGGATTATTAAAGAGACGTTATGTAAGATTTAGATAAAGAGTTGACTATTCTAACTGCAATAGTTCGAAAATGAATAATGCGAATTGAATAACGACAATACGACATTTTTACGCGACATTAAGACATTCTTAATCTGGTAGTATCGGGTTAAAATGTCGTGATGTCGGGTTATCGGGTAGTCGTGATGTCGGGTTGTCGGGTTGTCGCCTTATGAAGGGCGACATCACGACATGATACCAATCATCCACCATACATGATGATTCTACGTTAAAAGTAACAGATGACTGGTCTATCAGTGTAATATAAAAAAGGGTGTCAAAGATAATGGTTCATCTTCTGGGTAGCTTCGATACTTAAAAAAGAAAAACCTTAAAACACGTATTGCCAATTAAATGTGTTATAATACATGACAGAGAAATAATTAACACGCCAAATCCTAAATGTCAGTAATTTGTTTAGTCTGAGAGGTTATAATTTTGTGTTTGTATGACCTTTCATATTGTTTTATACCACTTCTTCAATAAAACAGAAATATAAATCAACGTATAATAATAGTAGTTAATGCTTTGCATCATAATGTTGATTATATACTGTTAGATGTATTTATGTTTACATCGCCTGTTCAGCAACATATAATTTGTTTCATCTAAATGTAAGCTCATGCTATATGTTTTTATCCTGCAATAAAATTCGGTAGAGTAGATGAATGGTTAACGCGTGCGCGTTGTAACATAAGGTTGGTCATTGAATCAAATGGTGTCGTTTCGCTTCTCCGCTTGTACGGGACAAGGAATTAACACGTTAGTCTCTATCATCCATACAAATATTCTACGAATATTAGTCTGGATGGGTCCTCAAAATTTGACGGAAAATAGGTCATTGTCTGGATTATCCAGTCTTTTAAGTTACCACGTACTTAATCTATCAAAACAGCTCGCTTGTCAACGATGACATTCTTTAAAATTTTGTTGTGTAAAGGTTTCAATTGAAATGGTAATTTTCTCTCGTCATGAATCAGACGTATGGCTTCTCACAATCTTCTTAATTCTTCATCGCGATGCATGCTTATTCCTCGTCTCTATTTTGTTTCTAATAATAGATGTGCGAAGTGAATTGTGGGATATATTTCAACCACGCTTTATAGAATCTAGCAAAATCGGCCCGGCTTCATAAGATATAGCACTTACCGATACTTTCATTGGATACTTAAGCCAAAAGGTTCCATTGCCCATGCGTAACCAAATGTTTGGTTTTTTATGTGGTAGATTATCCAGTAAATTTCGTCAAAAATTGAGAACCGACCCAGACCCTCCGTGCGTTGAAGACTAGGGGGTTCTGGGTGACAGAGACTATTAACACGTCTGTCCAATATCGTGGGTTTCCTCTGGGCCCTCCGGTTTCCTCCAACTGCTAAAGACCTCTACGTGCATGCAAATTATTGAAATAAAATTGAACCATGTGTTAGTGGATGTTAAACCCCATATCTCCCCCTTTCAATGAAATTCGGTATGGCAGTTTTAGGTAACCATTAAGTAACATGTATGTGATAATGGCATCAAAGCGATCGAGTGTACGACTGAGTAGTTCCCGGTACCAGATTAAACATGTTATTAATGCCCGCTGAAGTAAGATCAGAGAGAGAAACAGAGAGGGAGAGAGAAAGAGAGAGAGAGGGGTGGAGAGAGGGGTGGAGAGAAAGAGGGGGGGGGGGAGAGAGAGATAGTGTTTAACGACCGCTCAAAACTAGGTCTTTTCGGGACTAACATATGGTTTAGTTTTATTTCAATAATTTGCTGGCGCGTAGGGGTCTTTAGCAGTGGGGGGAAACCGAGGGCGAAAACCCACGAGGTTGGACAGGCAAGTCTACTTCTTGTCAAGTGCAACCGGGGATTCGAAACCACGCTAGTTGACTCAATGACAGGCTTTTTGATACAGCACGCATGTGTTAACCATTTGGCCACCCCCACCTCCCCAACTCCCTGAACTAAGATCAGGGTATACGTATCGGTGCATGTTTTAACATACTGGCCGTAAACCCTGATCTGAGAAGAATACCGTGTTGAATGAGAAAATAATTATAAGAGATAGAAATGGACTATACATTATGGTGAATGTACAGTTTTGTAATAATTAATCATATTGTTAAAGGAGTCGCGGTGGCTCAGTGGGTGGGACGTTTGCTGCTTAACCTGGAGGCACCATGTTCCATCGCCGTGTTGGCCGAGAAAGCGTGGTTCCACCATATCAGTGGTGTAGGACGTAACGCCTGTTCAGGGGCAACGTATAGTCATTCGGACTTGACCTGTACGTAAATGAACCTCATAACACAATGTATAGCTTATGCCTGTCTTTTTTGCAAAAGAGTAGGACGTTAAACCCCATTCCATTTCATTTCATGTCTGTCTTCATTAGCCATTGGCATTTGACGCTAAAATATCACCTTTTCCGGTTTAATCCGCGCTAAATTGAATGCCGATTGATTATTTAACATTTGATTAAGAAAATAAAATCAAAATACCATCGCTAGACGATGTCCCGGTTTGTATTCAATCAGAGATGAAACAGGACTATTAGTAAATCTTCATAGACAACAAAATGGCGATGGACTTATTGCATGACATGAAATTTAACCATTATAGGGCTAATATTTATATTCGAGATTCATCTTTCACGATATAGAAGTTTGCAAGTGAATCTTTTTACTGAAAAATAGCGCATCGGAACTTTAGTAAAAGGAATCTAAACACGGTTTACTTAATACCATTTGAGACCAATGTAATTTATTTCACGTTAACAAAAGAGAAAAAATGTTAACGTAAGGCGGATTTCATGCTACGATAAGATTATTTACAAAGTAAATATCTACTTGGGAATATTTATAAAAAGTAGGTACACCGCCACATCTGAATATTTGTAAGAAGTGGGCTTTAAAATATTACCAAGTAGCATCATTTATTTGCAATTTAAATTTATTAGTTGTAGTAGGGGGCTTTGTTATGCTTTAATTCTACTTAAATGATTTTCAAATCAATAAATTTCCACGAGAATGCAGGGCACGTTCAATTACAATATTTGCATCGAAGTATGCTGATTGTTAAATTCAGTGGAATATTGTAACAAAGGGCGAACCGAATGCACATCGATAAAGAAATCAGCCTACACTTAAACATTTATGTTGTGAATTCAAAAGAAATTTAGGACGTTAAACCCCATTTCATTTCAAAAGAAATTTAATGACAACCAACTGTGGAAAAACAACTTATGGAATCAGAAGACGAAACGTTTACGACTTATTAATTCTACATGCACGTATTTTGATTTTAAAAAATGCGATTTTCTCAATGCACGTTGTCCGATTGCATAAAAACTGGAGAATCACGAGAGAACCCATGAGAATAGGCAGACACCTCCCTAGTTGTCGACCAAAGAAAAGTGAGTGCCGGCGATATGTATTTTTATACGACCAGATCTCAGCGTACGGGCAAATTATTAAAAGTTGCATTCGTTGGATTAATTTACGTTCTTTTCTGCAATTCACAGACAATATATTATTACTTCCTGTTCAATCTAATTGTTTGTGGTTGAAATTTAAAGAGAAAAAATGTCTTTATTGACAAAGAACTCAATAATTAGAGAAAAGGAGGGAAGCATATTCTGGTCAACATAAAACATTCCTTCTGCAGTATCGAACAAACACTTAAGTTGATCAGAGATTCAAGTTCGTCTTTATTAGCAGCACATTTCCCACCGATTTTATTCATGCCGTCAATCGTCTGCTCATATAGGAACACTCAGCGAAAACAAGATGGAAGTTCATTCTCTTCACCTAATCAAGCCGTTTATTTTGTAATTTCAATCAAATGTTTATTCTAACCAACCCATTTCTCATAAAAACAACAACGACTAAGGAGACCACAAATACTGTCCGTGTATTTTAAAGATTGTATATTTCTGAATATGAAGAGATAGAGAATAGAATATAAAATGTAAAGGACCTGTAGAAAACCCGCGCGATTGGGCAGCCGATCATACTCCTTGTTGCGTACAAGCCGGGAATAGAAAACAAGCTACTTGACTCAAAGCCAGACCCCATGATCCATACGCACGCACCCAAGCCGCTCTGCCAATAGCAGTGGTTGCAAGTTCGGCTAAATAAACATAAATGTCAAAGACTGGGTTAGTATATCACGGGGACGGGTAAAATAAACGCACAGTGGACTGTAGGAGTTAGAAGAAGTCGGAGAAAATGGAGAAAATCCACGAGGTTAGCCGGGCTTGATATACCCCTTGTCACCTACAAAACCACGGCAAGCGCACTTGTTAGTATAGGCTTCTCAAACACCCTTAACCCATGCGCGGTCACGTCACACGAAAAACGTTATCGGCAACATGACGTTATCTAAGACCCCAAACAATAGGGGGGGGGGATGGCCTAGTGGTCTAGAGTGCCGCGCTTCGACCTCTAGCTGGCCGGTCACCTCTGGCTTGCGGCTGTGGTTTCGAGCCCTGGTGTGAGCGTATGTGGCATGGAGATAGGGGCGCCTTCTCAATCTCGTGAGTTTCCTCCGGGCACTACGGTTTCCTCCCACTGCTAAAGACCCCTACGCGCAAGCGAATTATAGAAATAAAATTAAACCATATGTTAGTCCAGAAATGACCTGGCTTGTGTTGAGTGGACGTAAAGCCCCATTTCTCTCTCTCTCTCCAAACAATAGGTTTTTGGTTGCAAAATTTTATTCAAATACGATCAAACTATAAGTTCATATAAAGACTGAATAATCATCAATCAGAGACCAAAAATATTGGAGGTATTAACAATGGCGATATGAATTATTAGGTATTTTTGAAACTAAACACATCTACAAATAACGTAATTGTCAGGTTCCATGTAGTATCGTCTTTTGACACAAAGACTTTACGATTATATAGGAATAGAACAAATTGTTTAAAGTGTGAAATGGTGGATCGGTTGAAAACCAGTCATGAGCTATATTGAACACTGTTCGATTAGATTAGAATAAATTGAACAAATTGTACAAGTGTGAAATGATCGGGTTGTTGAACTCCCGTCAAGAGCTACGTGTATACTGGACATGATCCTTTCTGACGTTAAGTTTTATTTACAAACTCCTCTTCACTCGTAGATCGTGTAACAATTCTGTCACTTTCTCAAGTCATTCGTCCAGTCAATTTCCTTATCATTAACAGTTTACATGTAGAAGTATTTCGGTATCAGATAATTGTTATACGTGTAAGTGGTTTGTTTTTACTCGGTGTTCCCGGTAAATCTTATAATGAAAAACAAAGTTAATGGCCTGTCAGATCGCTATAGGCATTTGATGGTTTTAAAAAAACAACAAATGTACAGCGAATGTTTAAGCTTTGTGGACAACCCCGGGTTATTGGAAAGTGGAGTTTGGGAGGTATTTTGAAGTGCACCACTTTATTTGTCAGTACATATAAGTTGCCTGGGTTAAAGTATTTAGCTATGTGAACTTACCGAATAAATAAGTGGTATAAGACGTTTCAGAAATCTCCCGCAAATTGTATTCGGTAGCCCAACCTATGTATAGCTAAAAGACATATTCTGCACTTTGATAACAGAAGCTAGAGCTATTTTTAATCCTGTTTTTGTTTCTAGAAAGATATTGCGTACACAACACATATTTGTGCTCGTTTCAGGACGTAACCCGAAAGAAAACTTCCACAAGCAGGCTCACCAGCCCACCATTGGTTATACTGTCAAAGAGTGAACAATCGGAATTTGTTTGTTTCATTAAAATCTAATTAAATGTTTTGAAATTCATATTTTTGTTGGTGGGGGGGGGGGGGGCGGCGAACTGTATTTAATTCAGACTGGGATACTGGGAGATCACGTGTCTGAGTGGGTAAGACGCTGGCTCGCTAGACTGTAGGTCGGGTGTTAGGTCCCTGGATTGGCCGAGAAAGTTAATCCAAATTTTGCGGCGTGGTTTCCCCTTGTCAGTGATGCAGGATTGAGGGCCCAACAAGGACAGCTGTCTAGTCGTTCGGATGGGACGAAAAAGCGAGGTCCCGTGTACACATTTGCGTGCGCGTAAAAGATGCCTTGGCAGTTGGAAAATCGATATAAGAGTAGGCCGTAGCGCTGCTGCCCGGGCAAAATTTCCCTCATGGCACACTGTATGGCGTATGCACGTCTTCATTAGCCGAGGTTAGGTGCAGAAAAATACGACGGTTTAAAAACCCCATTTCATTTCATTTCATATCGAGACTGGGACATGAATATTGTTCTCTAATTTGAGAACAATATGATTACCTTACAGTGTATTTAATTTAGTAGTTTAAATGGAGATTAAGACATATATACTGCTCTTTAAATTGAACATTAGCAGTTTTGACTTTCGCGTCCAAACGACTCCATTTTTTTAGCTGAAATTTTGAGAAAAGGTAAATACACCATTCCTCTATATTTTTGGCGTTTACTTTTAACACTTCTTCGTCGTTTTATTTTTGAGACCCTGTTCAAATCGGGATAGTCCCTTTAAATTGAACAACATAGATTATTATTAACATAATTACTTTACAGTGTAATTTATTTCAGCCTGTTTATTGGGATATGAAAACAACCTGGAATCTTTGGGATTACTAGTAGCTTATGGTGTAATTTGCTTCTACGTAAGATTTCTATATCGTCTAATAAAACACCCTGATCGTGTGCAGTTTTTTTCAATATAAATCTCTATACGTCATTGTTATTGTCGTTTAACGTCTTGATTTTGTCTAATATAATAGAGGCGTTTCATTGGCACACCAAAAATACTTACAACCCAAAGAGGGCTGATATAATTTGAAATATATATATCGCGATTTAGATTGAAAATTGTGAACGAGAATAGTTGGTGTACATTGATTTCTAGTTCGTGTTGCATGACATATAAGTATCTTTCACTCGGACACCGTTGCCAGATTTGCTTAACCTTACAAATTAAATTTAGTTATCTAAAAATCAAAATATACCAGGGCTCACAAAAGATAATTCCAAAATGATAATATGAAAATCTAATTAAAATATCATCCCACCAAATCAAGTTACCTCACTTATGGCAACTACACCACAGGTTAGGACAACTGTATAGACGTTTGTAAATAAAATTCCACCCCACCTCACCCCATTGTTAACTAAACCGGAATTTTATACGAATCCCCAATGCAACTCACAAGCCTTTACCTAGACTTCTTGGTTTTGCCCTAAAACTTTGAAATAAAATATTTATTCGAAAATGACCAATCTAATATTTTCATCTTTAATAAAAATGGTACCGAAAAGCACTGCTGGCTGAAATAACGTTTATAAATATTTTGATAGGTTAACTGTCACGGGCAGAAACATAGTTAGAACCGTTAATATTCTGTAAAACTCTCCCAGTTTTAACCAACAGAAACAATTTATTCTGAGTATCACTTGAGACTAATACAGTAGCCTATCCTTCAGGTAATAGACATCGTTGCCACTCTAAACACTTGCTGTAATCTAAATAAGGAAGTTTTCCTACTGTGATTATAACTTGTCATTTAATATCTGAAACTTTTATCGTCTGTCAGAATAACCATTGCACCGATATCTACCTTCTAAATTCAGATTTTATTTTGTCATTTTAAAGGAGCTACTTTGATCCATGTCCAAATTACTGATTGGATAAGTTCCATATGATTAAATGTTCGTTCGATTTGAAATATTAAATGGAAATCCTTTTTGGTACTATTTTGTTAAATTATCGACGATTAAAAATAATTCCATATTTTGTATAAGAACCACTGTGTTTGTAGCGTTTTTGTTTGTTTACTTATTTGTTATAATGTGGGACGCAAACGTGATTATATATTAAAGAGGATATATAATACTATAGGAGTTTAAACTATATATAGTATATATTGAAGCGACTAAACAAATGGGTAACAACGAGAAATGGCTTAAGTAGATATTTTGCAAGATTCAACTGTCTTACACGAACTCAAAGACAGTTCCTTTCATCATCAGTTGCTAAAAGTAATTTACTATCTTCCAGTCATCTCGTGCACTGATTAGACCAATTAAATGGATAACGTTGACTTAAAACGGTGCTAAAGATGATAATTGCCTAGGCCCTAATAGATGACACGTCTACATTTTCTTTATAAGGCGAGGTTAAATTTCTAGGAGAGGCCCCATTCGGCGTCCTAGGGGAATGTCATACCACAACCTTCTCGGCTTAGAGGCCAAGGTGAAGACGTCATTTAGAGATCCTAGGAGAGACATCGTTCGGAGTTTCTTTGGGAACGTCATATCCACATCCTTCTCGGCTTAGAGGCCGGAATATCTCTCACCACAGAACACTCGCAAAGTGATAGAGAACTTATATTTAGCTTATATGTAATGTCATGGCTGTGTGTGTAGTTTCCTATATGTAACCTTTGCATTATAGATGATATAAAGATAAAAAAACATAGTTAACCAACAAAGTGTTCAAGAGTCAGTTGATCAGGGCTCACACTGTCGGTCGCCAAAGTCGCAATTTGCGATAAAAAAATGAAAGTGGCGATTAAAATTTGATTTTTGCGATAATTTTTGCGATAAAGTTTTACGGTACTGGCGATTCTTTTTGAGAACTGGCGGAAAAAAATCTTAAAATTCTAATCGTATTCATAATGTTTTAACCATTATTGAGTGTCAATCACGTGGCTAAACACAATAATAAATTAATCAACTGGCTGATAATCCGGATAGCGTCGCCGAGTAATACTAATCAATTGTCTCGGATTAATGATTAGTTGATTGATAATTGCCAATGATGTATATTAAACCTATCTCGCGTCACTATTTAATCTTAATGATTAAATTAAGCGGTGATTATTTGATGTTTCGTTTCGTCTTAAAACGAAGAAAGGTAATACATGTAACCAAAATGGCCGACAATTCTATCGAAAAGAAGTAAATATAGTTCAATTCCGTTTACTGTGGCATCATATACGGCATGTAAAACATACAAGTATGCCTATTGGATATCATTATTTCAAATTATCGTATCATCATGGTCGAAAACGCATGAACTAGGCTACTTGAATATCGGCGATTCTTGAGCGAGAAAGCGGTTCTCCATTTGTATCATATTACCGCCGCTAAAATGGTCTAAAGGTGAACAACGGGTATAATTGTAAACATTTCTTACAAATATAATTAAGTACATATCATTCTATCAGAGATTCAGATACCGTTACGGTACCTGAAAATAACAATAGTTCTATTGTACACGCAATCCTTGGACGAGATTAGACGTGTAAATATTTAATATATACTGCAATACGGCGATGTTCAAAGAGACTAAAGTTACCAAAAGTAAAATCCGATCTTAGTAAACCAAAACTGTGCTAAATGTATTATGCAAAGACTGATTTGTTAAACGTTGTTGTATATTGTATATATTGGTAATTGTTTTATAATAAGCCTAACTGAGACATAAAATTGTTAGATATTGTATAATTTTTTATCACATATTTTTGGCGGATAAAATATTCAAGTTGGCGGATAAAATATATGAACATTTCTTTACATAAAAATTATCATCCATTTTGGCGGAAAAAAATTGAAAGCCAGTGTGAGCCCTGCAGTTGATCCTTCCTAATTGACTGTAGTGTCACAGACACACGTCGCAAAAAGAAAACCCTCCACCCTTTTTATTAACTACAGCTTTATCGACCATTAAAAATAATTACATATATTGTATAAGAATTTGCTGTTTGCATCACCAGGCAATCGGAACAATCTCGATAAGGTCACGACCCTGTTCTGAATAAGGGTTTACGACATTAAGAGGGTTAATTATTATTTGAGGTATCACCGGTATTGATTGCTATAATAAATATCGGTTTCTCTTTCATTAATATAGATTTCTTTTGCATGAAAAGAACATTTGGATTGAATCGATGCACATCGACTTCTATCCAGTTTAGCTTCGGCCAAATTATATGACAAAACTAGTCCGTGGTTCTCAAAACTAAATGTCACTTTTATGAAATATATAATTTAAAGGCACGCCAAACCATACGGTCTATGTGTATTTCAAAACGTGTACTATTTTAACGTAAAACGGTAAATTTGATTTAAATAAAATCATATATTTGGCATGTATGCATAAGAGCATGCAAGGAAAGAATGTGGGAAGTAATTGGGTCCATGAATGCTTCCGCTGATTTCTTATTGAGAATTAATCAGTGTGTATTTCTCGGTGCTAAAATGAAATTGGAAAGTTTTAAAGTATAACCTTATAAAGCATTCAATGGTGTTTGTTTGTTAGCCACGTCAATATAAGCCTTGTCAGTTGGGCAATTGGAGGAGAACAGATCGATTCGGTTTAAACAAATTTGTGTAAAGGAAAGAAATGAATTGAAATCGGGTTTAAATGTTCTGTCCCAACATGGCAAATTAGAACAGGTAAACCTCATACAGTGTGCTACGAGAGAAAATGTTCCAATTCCAACTGACAAAGGATATTTTATGTGCATGCCAAGGTGTACATGGGGCCTCGATTTTTCGTTCTTTGTTAGGCTCTATGTCTTGTAACCACTGACAAAGGGAAAACACGCCGGAAAATTCCGATTAACTTTCTCCGCCAACACCGGGATCGAACCTGCGACCTGCAGGCTAGAGCTGTTGTGAGTGAATCCTGTTTTTTGACACACTCCCCCAGGTGACGTCACTTTACCATCGGCTTAGCGAGTCAATAACAACAAATACGAGATAGTTGCATGCTTGAAATGTTGGTAGTGTTGTAGGTATAAGTTTGTAATTAATAATCAAACCACGTCGATCAGTAGCCTAACAGACTGCAGGTAGTTTGAGTAACAAGACCAAATGAATAACTCGATCCGCACAAATCAATTCCGTTAATACTGATCGAGTAAGCAACCTAATCCCAGTCCATATAAATATATGTTATCCATTTATTACAGGATTTCGTCATGAACTTATCAACCGCAAACAAAGGAGTTTCTGCCGTTTGGAAAGTGAGTAAGGGTAGATAACTCTCGAAATTTTTTTCACCGATCTTGGTCGCAGCAATCACTGATGTGGAGGACATCGACGCGACTTAATGAGTCAGGCATATTAACTTTAAATTAAATTCTAAAACATTTTTTTGTATGTAGAGGAAAAATAAGTAAAGACTTTGAAGTATTTGTATTTAAAAAGTATTTCCTTTTTAGTGTAAAAGGGTATTAAAATGAGTAAAAGGCATTGAACCACTGATTGACGCCGTGTGATGTCATTGTACTCGTTGAAGACAGTCATCTGTGACAGAGATAATTCGTAATTCTCTGGGAGCGAAACCCCTGAACAATTTTAGTTGGCCTACTGCAGATGTTTAAAATTGGACTCATTTAGCCAAATCCAATGAAAATGGTAGGTAGTGATTTCAAAGTTATAATTCATCCTTTCAACGTGTGTTTCGAGGTCGATTCGCTCATGATGAATTTTAATACCGCACCAGGATACTGAAATTAAAATCGGTTGTTTTCAACTTATTTGGAATCAACGTTTCAAGGATCCGGCTGCCGTGACCAAACTATGAAACAATAAACAAGATGACATTTTCAAAATACCTGTGCAAAAACAGACAGGGGAGGGGGCGGTTGTTCCGGCTCCACGCGATTAAATAACACATGACACAATTATATGGAACATAAGTTACTTAAAAGTTAATTTCTGGCGATTTTATGACAACTCTCAATGAAACGTCGGCAGTAACAAAATTTTAAGTAACTTGTATTCCATATAACTGAGTCATGTGTTACAACATGTATGTATTGTACATACATCCAGTCTTCAACACAGTACTATAAATCCGTATTCCAACTTTTAATGAATTGCTTCCAATTTATTCAGTCATTATTCCTAGATATACATGCCCCGGCATAATTGTCTGTGCCTTCTTCCAAAAAACTAGTGCCGTCTTTTGCTATTCCGAATTTTTTTAGTTTTTCCGTTTCCATTGTTGGATTAAACTGGCTTCATTTTTACAGCAGGGTCGCCAATATTTTACTGATTGAAGCTTGTGAAGGGCGCCGAGGCCGGAAATATAAACTGTCGATGGGGAAATGTACCCAAACGCGCTAAGCAATTTGTTATAGCCAAAACGCGCTAAGCAAATATTATAGCCAAAACTACAAAAGTGTCCATGACGATGTTTTTAAAAACGACCCTACTTCCCGCGACACCCAGCCGAAATACTTTATTGGTCGACACTTGGCTACCACAAACGTGTGGTTGTCGGGAGGTTATACGATCTCTTAAAAGCTCTTGTTTATTTATTTAGATATGATTGCTAAACATAAAGCTTATTAAACTTTCCGAAAACATGGCGTTGTAAACAGTCTTTTATCAGTGCGTAAATCCTTTTAATGAAATTATGTCTAGCCAGTTAATGAATTAGATATCCAGTAGAAATATTCTCTAACAATGAATTTGTATGGATATAGAGTCATATCTAATCAGTTGTTTTCTGAAACTCAACATCAAGCATTTTCGAAATATTGTGTTTGTTTTTAATCAGGGCCGCATTACCAGGAACAATCCGGAGTAAACATGTACATAAAATTAAACATATTTATTGTACTGTTACAAACTACTTCCAACGAAATTAGTGTTACCATCCCCTTGAGCCGACATAATATGACGTATACAATAAGGGCGGGGTAATCTACCCGGTGTCTTATTAAAATTTGAAGGCCATACATGCGGTTCAGTATTTGATTTGATTTTTATTTTCAGTTAAAGTCAACAAAATAATAACATAACAATTGATGTATATTGTATATTAAATAATCAACAACAATTATACGTTTTTTCTCTTTAAATTTTAGAAAATGACTTCCTTAATGAACCTTCCAAGCAAATAATATCCACAGCTCCTGTATACCCTTTTTAAAATTAGAAGAAAAAACACACCACAGACACTAGAGAGGTAACCTGTGATTTGTAGTCAAAATCGAATTCTAAAAGTAGCCTTAACAAAAGTTTTTATAACACTAAAAAGACTAAAAAGAGGTGGTACTTGATGTTTAAAATCTATATACATTCTTGTGTCCTAATGGATAACTCAGTTCTAAAGGTTTAAGAAAATGTTGTCTTAAAATACATTGCCATAAACTTTAGGTTCTTCTTTTTAAAAATACTGAATTATGACAGGGCTCTTTCTTGTGACGTAAATCAATATTTACAAGCTGGACAAATCTTGACCACCCACAACAAATTGTGGTGGGAGAAATTGCCATGTGTGACGACATTGGAAACTACATAAAATTTAATCTTATCAAAATTAATAAGTATATATTAAATCAAGAAAAAACTAATCTAAATGGTCTATTACCAAATGGTTGGGGTATATTGTGTATGCTGTCTGAAAATTGGAATTTTTCCCAGGACACATTTAAGATGATAATCCCAAATCTTTAGCTAACTGTGTCGAGGTCAGTGTGTGCATTTCGTCTTTGTTAGCATTAAAATTTCCAATGGCTTCCTGTCTAATTTCAGTCCATTCATTTAAAGCTCTGAAAACAATAGAATACATTGTACAATAACATGGCACCTTTAAAGGATTTGCGAATCCAGACAAACACCAACTTTGTGCAAAGTTAAAACAATCCACTGGGGAGATAAAATGTTTTTAGACTCAATGGACTAACTCATTGGCATAACGTTTTTTGTCCACGTTTAAGAGACAAAGTACTACTAAAAACCTTTTAAATACAAAAATTAGACAACATTTTATTTTCTGAAATTATAAAAAAAAGTCCATGTTTCTCTTATAAAGACACATCCCCGGGTACAAAGTGGGTGATTTGATGCTATATTTGGAATAAAAACACATTCAAACTAATTAATTTATCATATATTTGCTTCAATTTTTTTCAAAACATTGCATTTGCCAAGGAATGCCCTGCTATATAAATCGATCAAAATAGGTCATGTTTGTGTCACGTGACTTACTTCTGTCCGTACCTATAGCAACGGCGGGCGGAGACGGGTGAGAATTCATTGCATACACAAGAGGGTGTTGTCTGTAATCCTGACTATTTATTACAAATATCGAATCGTAATTAAATTATAGGATTATCCATTGTCCGCGTCTTTTTCCGTGATTTTTATCTCAGAAAGTGTTGTACGTCTTACTCTTCATAAAGTTTATCAACATGTACACAAAGCGCTCATGTTGGCGTACAGCATTGGACGCCACGCTACAGATATTCCTAATAGGTGGGCTGTCGATTAGGGGAACCCTTACTTTTTCTTGTACACGCTCCATGAGTGTTTTCAGGGAATCCAGTA
Source organism: Patella depressa (assembly GCA_948474765.1). Classification (NCBI taxonomy): domain Eukaryota; kingdom Metazoa; phylum Mollusca; class Gastropoda; family Patellidae; genus Patella; species Patella depressa. The sequence goes on from OX419721.1 coordinate 36,413,740, forward strand.
TTTTTCTAGTAAGATTGAATATCTCTACTTTCCATATACACCAAAATTGCTATACTTTTATAGGCAATAACCACCCGATTAATATTTGTCTGGAAACCTATATTTAGGGTGCACTAAAGAGTTTTATACCAACCTGTAAATTGGACGAACAAACTTCATTCTGCCTTGTTCATTAATAAATTCAAATGCTCTTGGTAGAACAGAAGTCCACTTGGCTCTTATTCCAAGCATTATCCACCTAATTTAAACAAAACACTTTCATTTAAAGGGGAGAACATTACATAAAAGGTGTGGTTCTTTATTTAAAATCTAACAATTTCTCCTATTGTGAATTTTAAATACCCTCCAATCAAAATAGAAAACTTTGACATATTATATCAAATTTGTTTTATGATAGTCACTTATTTAATTTGAAAATGCACAACGTTTAAACCTTAATAAAAAAAAATAGACTGGTGTGGTGGTACAAAACAACACAATATAAATAGGGAAAAAGGGACTTTTAAAATTCCGCTTTTCATGCGCCAAACGAATCTTCCAGAACACGCGGATTTCAGACTGTTCCTCCGATATCAATATAGGCATATCCACTGTATTTGTTATTTTTGTTGGTATGAAGCATCTATATAATATTACATTTATATTAAGTACTTACTTGAATCGTACTTCGGAGTTCTTGACATTATTTAATTTATAGACATCCTCCATGGCTTGTAGTTTATTGACAGGCAACGGTTCCTGAAACAAAATTCCAATTTATGTATTTATAAAAACCTAACCCGAGTATCTCCCTTTCAAAAAGCGACCTAGTATGAATAGAATCATTTCATCTTAACACATACCATTTACAAAACAAAGGAAATCGGGTTTCTGCATCGACTGTAGTAATAAAGACATCCACCATACAGTCCGCTACCAGGGGAAATTTTGCCACGGAGGCTGCAACTTGTATTTTGAATTCCAACTGTCAATTGTTCTTTTAGGTGCAGCCATTATGTACACAGGTTTTTTCGTCCCATCCGAACGACTAGACATTGTCCTTGCCAGGCCCTCCGTCATACACCACTCGGCAATGACAAGGAGGACATCGCGCCTGAAAATCTTGAAGAGCATTCTCGACCAACGCATCGAGTAACCCCAATACCCCCTGGTTAGCGAGCCAGCGTCTTACTCAATGAGCCACCCCTGCAGCTAAAAATAAAACTCTGTCTGCAGCTGACAACAATAAGAAATACTTCGGAACGTTCACCGTTCCATGCGTGTTTAAAAAGATTAGATGCATAATATTACCTTCAGACATAGTAATGCCAGGAACTCTTTCTTTTGGCCTGTAGAAAGGTTATTTAGATCAGCAGGAGAGAAGTTGGTAAAGTCTGTGGCATTGTTCCATCGTTCACACAGATCAATACAAACACTTTTCAAACTTGTATCAAACCTTGTAAAATAAATACAGGCCAGTTTAATTAATGATCATTTTAATCATCATGATATTGATGTTCCTGAAGCAATATGGTTACGAGTATTGTCAGCCCGGTCCGTACGACGGCTTAGATATAGACTATCTGTGGAAACCGGTCCATGCACCCTGCTACGTTCATGGAATAAACTCGAGATTTCAATACAATTTCTATGTTATTGCCGCTACATTTCGGAAATGTTTGTAGGCCGTTCAAACGTGGAAAAAGGCCTATGTAGCTGTCACCACCCTTAAAGCGGCATATATAAGGGAAACATTTTTGTGCGAGGAAACAAAAGAAAAATTAACAAGCGTGATTTATTTAAAAACAATTCTACCAAATTTTGTTAAGAAACATACGAAATTGATCAATGTTTTAATAATACATACTTTGGTGTATACGGTGGCATTCCCTGTCCATAAAACCAGGTTTTCCAATCCACACTGTCAAGTATTTCTGTCTGAAAAAAAGATAAAACTTAATCTTAATCGTACATTTCTTGTCAGTACAAGCGGAGAATCAAAAACCACGACAATTGATTAAATAACAGACCTCATGATCTAGCGCACACGCGTTACCCCACACACACACACACACACACAGAACACACACCAAATAATGAATATTACGATATTGAAATAATTCATTAAATAGAAACAAGAACACTAACCTTATCAGTAAAATAGGAATATAGGAAATCTTTTCGTTGTTGTGTATCTAGAGATTGTGTATAATGAAGATTGATAAGGATATTGAAATGTTTTATTAAATAGAAACAAGGGCACTAACCTTATCGGTAAAATAGGAATATAGGAAATCTTTCCATTGTTGTGTATCTAGAGATTGTTTGTTAAACTGGGTAACGTAAGCTTTAAGGAATGGTTCAAAGACAGCTGTAAATACACAAATATTTATATAATATATAACACTGCATGGTATTAAATAAATCTATTCCATACATATTTATTAACCAGCATAAAAATTATACACGATAATAAACTTGTATCACCGTGAGTTTATCAATCAACAATATTGAATCTAGTCCAAAATTATTTGATTTATTGTGCTTTACACGGTTGACTGTTGTTCTTGTCGGAGTTTTTTGTTCTTTTTTTTAGATATAATGTTTATTTACCTGGTCCACCCAGAATAGTTTCTAGATAAAATAATAAAGCGCAGCCTTTCTCGTAGGGTACGTTAGAGAAAGCATCATCGGGGTCAACACCTTTTAAATCTGGTACCAGGCGTGTGTACGGACCATTCTTTAAGGTATTTTCCACCTTTAAGAAAGAAAAAAAAATCGAAAGTTACCACATTTTGAATCTGGAAGGGACAGGAAAGAAATTAAATAAAATGGAGGTTAACTTCCTGTTTTTTAAGTGTGTTTATTACGTATAGATGCCAATTCATAAATGCCAACAAAATATAATATGGCTGACTAAAATATTAATGGACAACGTGTAGGTGAACTTTCAGATAAACCAAACTTCACTTACTGTATTTTTTAACTCTTGCCAACCACAATCTAACATAAAATGGCGGAATGGTTCACCTCCATGTATACGTGAGGTAATCTTTCTCTCAATGAATACTGTATGACCTTCATTTAACCTTGAAATGAATGTAAATTGATTGGTTCTTTCAGTCATTAGATCGCAACACGGTTACAACTGCGACTAGATAACAATATTAAATACAAAACGTCAAGATACCAATACCTTCTTTGGCGATTTTAATCCATGATCCGTTTGAAATTATCTAAGGGTATCAGATTGTGCAAAAAATATCTAGCATTCTCCATTATCGGTTATTATGTATAAATAATACTAGCAGAAAACTGATTTTTATAAGACCAGTTATTACAAACTGTAAGATATATTGAGTTAAATTCGACAATATTAAAAACTGATAGAAAACCGAGCTAAATACATCAACATTCAACACTATAAGAAAGGCTGAGTTAAATACACAATACTCCAAACCCAAACTGTAAGAAATACCGAGTTAAATACACAATGTTACAAACTGTAAGAAAGGCTGAGTTAAATACGCCAATATTACAAACTGTATAAAGTAACGAGTTAAATAAGGCAATATTACAAATGCCGACTTACCAGAAATGTTCAAATGTTTTATTGGTAACCAAGTTACCAGCCCAACTGTGGGTTATTTCATGGGCCACAACATCAGCTAATGATCTATCACCAGCCTGTAGGGAAATAAAATGAGATAAAATATCGACAAACATTCATGGGGAGGACTGGTCATTTTTAGACATTTTGTAATACATACAAGTTTCCAGAGTTCTACAGCTAAAGTTCATTTGAAAAGCTTCGGGTGTCTCTTCGGATAATGTTATACCACCGTCATTAGCGTGGTAAAAGCGTGGTGGGAACGCCAGAGGTCGTGGTGTGGTCTCCATGGTCGCCAATGATCGCCGCGTCACACGGCCTTTGTGTTGAGCATGTTCAAATCAAACGCCAAAGTTCCGCGATCTGACTTGGAAAGCTGTGAGAAGGCGACTTTTTTCAATTTGCAATTTTGGGGGACATCTTCTAGCGTTGTGTTCACGTTTGCCGGTGACAATATGCTTTTTGTGGTCGCTGTACGGTTACAGCAGCGCAGTAAGGACGCCAACCCGGTCTGACGGGGGCTTTACTGTAAACATGTGAAATAGTTCATAAAACCATTACATAAATTCCACCAGACGCCTGGGGGGTTGGGATGGCCTAGTGGTCTAGAGTGCCGCGCTTCAACCTCTAGATGGCCAGTCACCTCTGGCTTGCGGCTGTGGTTTCGAGCCCTGGTGTGAGCGTATGTGGCATGGAGATAGGGGCGCCTTCTCAACCTCGTGCGTTCCCTCCGGACACTCCGGTTTCCTCCCACTGCTATAGACCCCTACGCGCAAGCGAATTATTGAAATAAAATTAAACCATATGTTAGTCCCGAAATGACCTAGTTTGTGTTGAGTGGACGTTAAAAGCCCACAATTTATAGACCAGATTAAACACCAAACATCTCGTTTAGATGTATAAAACAATATTAAAACAATCATCGGGGATTTTATTTTAAAACCATAACGCATATATTATTCCTGAAGCTAGGTAAATGGCCGTGATGGTTTAACTGCAACAATGAGCTGCTGTAGCTCAGGGAACAAGACGTTGGCTCGCTAACTTGTCCAGTTTTCGATCATCGGAATTTTCCCGCATAACTGATCCCGAGATTCAAGTGCAATAACAAACTGAAAAGGTAGTTCAGTCCTCGAAGAGGGTATTCGGATTCCCGTTTGGGGTTCGATCCCTGTGCGGCAGAGGGTTTCTCGCGATTTTAGCGTGATTTTTCTTGTCTTGCAGTTCGGATTGTACGAAAAAGCGAGATCCAACGTTCCAATTAGTGTACTCGTAAAAAAACAAATTCCCGGTATGGCGTATGTACACAAGAGAACCCTTGATAGTTGGAATTTGAAAGTAAGAGTGAACCGTAGCCAAAATTTCAGTTCATTAACCCCGTTGGTGCAGCGAAGTAGGGGGTTAAACCCTATTTCATGCAACTGGAATGCGCGGACATGTATAAGACACAGACAGACTTACCAATAACGTTGGGGTGACAAAGGTAAGACACGGATTCTCCATGCCACCATAGGGGAAAGATGGCGGCAGTATCAATAGATCATACTGTCCCCAGGCATACTCCGTTAATAATTCTTCTCCTGTTCTTAACTGCTGCTCGGTCTGAAAAAAAATATCATAATTTGGTTAACTCTACCTCAAATTCTCTCGGCTTCCACAACCACGAATGTTAATTGTCTAAACAAAATAGCCCAATATCTGTATGGTTACAGACGGACTAGTTGACTCGTATTGTAACAGACTTGTATACAGATCACGTAATGACTGTCTGTCTTAATCAAACGGTAACATAATTCCAACGCAAAGTGAAGTACCTAGCAATTTTACTATCAATGTAAGACGTACTGGAATCTCTGTATGGCACGAGAACGCTGAAGTAAACACGATTAAGGCCCTAGGATCTATGCATTACTGGAAGGTTTTAGTTACTATAAAAAGGATAACGTGAGTATTTAAATGAGGAAACTGAGTAGGACATTTAATCATACCTCTGCAAATTCATAGGCTGCATCATCTACAAATTCTTTCTCTGACCATACTTTAGATCTTGGACCAATATCTCTGAAAACGGACAACTACATCTGGTTATTCATAGTATCATGATTGTTTTTGAGAACAGAAATTTAATACAATCCATTTTGCTCAGGATTAAGAACCTTGCAGATATGTTGAGCAAACTCTTTCCAGCTGGAGTGACTTGTTCAGACCATATCCTTTATAATTCAACTTTCAAAATACTCCAGAATGCAAGAGAGTAAAAACTGAAATGTCGACCAAAGGCATTTTAATGATAAAACATTTTTTTTTAATAATTCAAAGTTCTTACCGACTTTCTAAATCTCCAGCTACGATCGCTAATAAATAACTTGGTATGGGAACGGCTTGATTAAACTTATAAACTGTTTTAGAGGGATCACTCTTACATGGTTCAGAGCCCGTTCTTAATGCACTCATCAACACCGTTATCGCTTTAGGAGCTGTTACCTATAAAACAATCATTATTATTAAAATTCGGATTGACTTAGTTTTTCCCTTAAACATGAATTATGCAAGAACTTTATCTGCATATTACAGGTACTCCTTTAAGCCTTAAATGTTGTCTAAATTATTAATTAGACATTAATCAATTAATCCAGACCATAATCAATTCTCGATGTCACCGTTAGCCTGTTGTATTCAGTGGATCCGAATACGTTTTGTGAGGGATGGTTAAATATCGTACTAATGGTAATAATGACGATCAAGGCCAGCCTAAAATTGAATCGCTAATATCTCGGTTCAGAGTGAAGCAAGTTGACTGAAATTCTCAGTATAGTTAGTCTCTTTTCGTGATCTTTTTGTAACTAATATAGCGCGAATTGCCAGCTCGTTATCAAATTTTATCTACTAATGCTCCTTGAAGGAAAATATAAAAATAAAGCCTACATGGTGACAACATTTTTTGAGAGGCCAGATATACTTGAATGTTATATTACATAATTAGTCAAACCAAAAATAAAATGAGGTTTAAAGTCCCACTTTTTTTACAAATAGGGCTAATGAAAACAGGCACGGACATGCAGTGCCCGGACAGTGGCGCCGCTGCCTAGCACTCTTTGTCAAATTCCAAACCAATAGATAACGGAAACACGCGCTGAATTGACTTCTGATACTTGAACTTCCTCCCGTTCAATCAAATCTATCACTTCAATACAGCAACAGAACAGCCCTTCATTTAATCTGGTGTCTTCGAGAAAACATTGGACAGTGATTTAAGGTATTAAAAACGGTGAAAGTCTGTTCGTTTCCATAAGTATTGTTTACATTGGAGATGCTCGATTCACAGTCCAGAACGTCCCGAATCGACAGAATTACAATCGAATGACGCGGAATTCAGTCCTGTCACAGTTCTGCCAGTCCCGACAGCTGAGGTGGAATGAGTAGAATCGTGACGTATTCCTAAGTAAAAAATATGTTTCAGCTGTCATGATTGGTTGAGTTATTTTTTATACAGTCGACACATGCGTTGTACTCCCGAATTTCTCCTTTTCACTCGATTGACACCAGTTTTGGAATTTAATTCCGGAACTGTGAATCGAGCATCCCCATTATGTCAATGTTGATAGCCTGGTTTGTCACGTAATTAGCTTAACTGAAATAGTGTACCATGCACTGGTTAATTGGGGATAATAAAATCGTGAGCGATGACGTAACGTTATGTAAACATATTTGGTCCAATTTGACGCTCTGTGTTGAGGGTAATACATTTATATCACAGTTAGCGATTGGTAGTTAATCGGACTATTGACCAATCATAATTTAGAACAAGAATTTCCTCTCGTTCCAGCAGTGTGTAGTTGGATTAACTATAATCAAACGGAACACTGCGACGAGTATGGGAATTTCTGCTTATTAGGCAAGGACCATGTATACCCACTGAGCTTACTTTTACGACAGGTGACCGGACTTAACATTCTAGATCGCCATTAAAACTCAAAATTATTAAATGTCTGATAAAAAAAAAAGTGCGTATACCGATGCCGTATATGGAAATTTGATTGCTGGTGAATCTTGACATGGATAAAGACTTCTTGCATGGATGGCCTGAAAGAAATGTATATAGTAAGTGACATTGAAATAATTATTCTTGGTTATAGTTAAGCTAGATGTTTCTTGGTAAAATATAATTCATACATATACCTCAAGTTACATTCTTGTAATACTTAAAATTCGTAACATGATTTGTAAAATAAAATTGATATGCCTAGATATGCAATAAAACAAAGCCGCTACCACCCTACCTCACACTGACTAAACAGATAGGGATGTCTCTTTCCAGCAGTTTGCTGAGCTGTTAACCATTGTAAGGCTGTACATTTTGGTGAGGTTTCATAGTTGATGGATATTTTCACACTAGAAAAGAAAATGCACAAAGTCATGATTCGTAGAAATATGTGTAATGGTATCATAATATCAACAGCCTCAAAACTCCAACAAGCATATATTAGTTGTATTCAGGAGTTGTCGAGAAATATTGACTATACAATATTTACGTATTGTTTAATGGTCCAGAGCAAGACATTAAGTAACAACATAATGTTTTACAATATATTACGGCAATGTCTCGCTCTCGACCATTAAACAACGTAAAATACAGACACTCCGCGTGTGCTTTTACAGTGAAATACGTCACACAAGTCTACTATTTCACTATTATAAATAATGTTTAATTGGCAAGTTGCCCGTACGATTATTCGAAATCAAAGGATGACGCCACATCTGTATTTTAAATGGCCTTGGGTGTGTGTGTGTGTGTTGGTGGGGGGGGGGGATTTAGGCGAAAGCTGAACAACAACCTTGTGGTGTTTTACGTGTACTGCGTGCATTTCACTCCGAAGAACTGGATATGATTCGCGAGAATCAGATTTTTAAAAAATGCTTACGATTTTGATTGTGGCAGCTTTATCTCTAGTTTTGAGCCAAATGGTCCAACAGGATCCGAGACCGTAAAAGCTAGAGTTTGGTTGGTATCTACATCACAAGCCCTCAAAACTTTTATATCACGAATATCCAATATCTGAAGACAAACGTAAAGTCAGTATATTAATGTACAAGTAATTTAAATTTGTGTATCTCACAACGATTGGGGTTAGATATCAATTTTAAAATATGAAATTCTACCACCACAGTAATTAGAAAATTTATAATTTTCCTATTTTACAAAATTCAAACATTAACTACACACGTTTACATTGGGCTGCAAATTCCGAAAAATAAAAAACACATCAAATTATACTGAGCGCCATAGAAAACGCATCATTTAGTTTTTCGTATAACAAAATGATCCTATTTATTTTGGTTCTTATTGTGAACAATATTCAAATGGGAACACATCAATAACAACACATTTGTACACTTATGGATGTTTAATCTGTAATCAACGGTACAAAGTCAGAGGGGTCCAGGGGCGGATCCAGGAATTTTTGCAGGAGGGGGTTTGCCAGGTTTCTGTTACGGAAATCTGCTATCTAAATTACATAGGCATACATACAAATTAAGCTTTTTAAACAGAGAAATCATTTTTATACTGATGTAGGATCACTTTGTGATGTAATTTCATTGATCCAAGGCAATATTTTTTTTTTATGTAGCTGAGCAGGGGGGGGGGGGGGTGGGCCCCCCCCCCCCCTCTGGATCCGCGCCTGGGGTCAAAGCCAAAAGTACGACAAAGATGGTTAATTGTCAGTAGCGCGTGGGTCCTCTACTGGCTCTTATGCACGCTATGCAGCACAATTAACCATCTTCGTCGTACTTTGTTTACAGGATCATTTTGTTAAAGGAAAAACTAAGTGATGCGTTTTCTATGGCGCTCAGTATATATAGACCAAATGTATTTTTCAAAATTAAAATAATAAAAACACCGTAACTTCATGCGTTAATTATTTGCATTACAGGCAGGCTACAACCTGTGTATTATATATCAGGTCTACATGTTTGCATGTGACAGATTTTAAAAAGCATTATATTTATACTCGTGGTTCAAGACCGTTCATAAGACCGTTCAAAAAATTATTGCTGATCTACGCCTTCATTTAAATTCTCTGAGAAAAAGTCCTCTCAAAATGAGCTCCCCAAGATATTACTATAGTGCTTTCTCTGAGAACCGAGTTTCATAAGAAATTCCAATTTTTATATTGATCTAAAACTAGCTTTCTTATGTTACCGTATACACAATAATGCAACAGTTTTATTGTGGCGTTTAGTTTCGTTATAATACAATACCCTTTATTCTTGTGAATAAAAGACGTGGAAATATTTTAATAAATTTACATTGAAAGAAAAATGCATAACCATATATCAAATAGCACTTTCATAACATAAATGAGCTCCCCAATATATCAACAGTGTTCTCTGTTTTCTCCAAGAACTGAGTTTCCCAAGAAATCAAAAAAAAATTTGTTATGTTACCGTTACCGTAGTAGCTACTAGCTAGTCTGTGTCTAACACAACAATGTAAAAAAATTATTGTGGCGTTTAGATTACCCTTTAGGCCTACTCCTGTGAATAAAAGACGTGGAAATATTGTAATAAATTTCCATTGAAAAAACAGCACTTGCATAACATTTCTTGGTTGAGGTTTGAAAAAATACTTGGTTTGGAATAATGCATATATGTTCGTGGGCCTTGTGTAAAATAAAATATTATATAGGCTACGCGTCAGAAGACTAAAATAAAAATATGGCTCTAGAGTAGAGGCTTTAATTCTATCATAAATCCTAGAAACCTGTTGAATATACTTGACGTGAGATAAAAGTAAGCCGTTATAAATTAACAACTCGACCCAATGATTATGAATAAACCAAAGATAATCGTTTATGTCATTCCGATCATAAAATGAATATCAAAACAAGACTAAGAAGTGCCTGAAGACTAGTGAAGAAACGGGGAAATGAACAAGGATTTATAAATTAAATAAATACACAAATTCGCGAAAAGCTTATAAAAATTCTTATTATTGAAATAAAACAAATAGGCATCAAATCGAAGCGATTGGTATTATACACGCCTGGGCAGTATAAGTTATAGCTCAACTGTAGCTGACAACAACGCCGACGCTGATCACTGCCTAATGACTATGAAAGTATTAACGATAAATCGAAAGTAGCGTGTTATAGCTAACAAAGAAAAACACTTACCACGGAATCTATATCAGATGCAATTCTTTCTAATGTAAGAACCGCTGATCCGGACAATACCTGGCGATTAAAATCTACTTCCAAGTCCAAGTGGACAGATTTTACGACGCACAAGTCCGGACGAGAGAAGGAGCACGGATCACATGTACTCAGTTCAGCCATTTTGGATAGTAGCTTTGGTTATCCAGCTGGTAAGTCCCGATTGACTAGTCCACAAAGTATTTCACTTCTAAGAAATAGTATTTACAATAACATGTATATGTAGACCCAGATCTATGTATATTTATGTATTACAGATACAGTTTTAAATCTGATTTACTTATTGTTCGTAATGGAATAGTATGAATTTCTAGACAGCAGCTAGATTTAAAGGAAAATTTGTCCTAATCTGTATTTGGAAATTATTCAAATAAATAATATTATTTCTTAAAAAATTAACATAATTATTTGCTACCCTGTAGGGCATAGGATAGTTCCACTCATATTATTCGTACCTTTGTATTGTGTATTTGGACGAGTGGTGAACGTTGAGGAGGCACGTGACATGACCAAAAATATACCCCCCATTGCTAAATACGTAGGCTATCCAGGGGCGGATCCAGGAATTTTTGCATGGCGGGGTCTGCCAGGTTTCTGTTACGGAAATCTGCCATCATCGTCTCTAAATTACATAGGCATACATACAAATTGAGCTTTTTAAACAGAGAAATCATTTTTATACTGATGTAGGATCAATTTGTGATGTAATTTCATTGACGCAAGGCATTATTTTTTTATGTAGCTGAGCAGGGGGGGTTCCCCCCCTCTGGATCCGCGCCTGCTATCCGTTAGAACAAATCATCTTAAAATATGTCTATGAGCTTACCCCCCCCCCCGCAATTGCATTTCGTTCCCATATGCAGGGGCGGATTGGGCCAGGAAACCGGTCCGGGCTCCCGTGTCGGAGCGGCCCCTTTTACTGACCGAGGAGCCCGGAAAATGAACCCCAAATATGCGATTTTGTGCAATATCTGATTATAATCTCTGTCAAAAAATATATATTTTATAAATCGATTAACTTAGGCCAAAACCACGACCTGCAAGTACTTTTACAACCACCAACCTGTGAAATTATCATATCGTCATATTATTAATTAACGTGACGAAAAGGAAAATCATAACAGTGTGCAGGTGACTTAATAATTAGTAAATTTGCGGGAGACAATGTCAGGTGAATCCGATGAAATTTTCGGTTGAAATTCGTATCCCCATTGCAGGATTCCGAATTCTGACCCACACCCGGTCCAGAAAGTCTATTATACCAGCCCATTCCAGACTCCTTTGAAGCCACCGGCCACATACAATATGATCATCATGGCTCCGTGGTCGGTCCGATACCTCCCTATGCCATATAATGTTCAGCAGAAAAAGGTTGGTTTTTTTTTTAGACGAATTGGGCAATTTTTTTTTTTTTTTTTTGTCCGATCGGCCCTTCGAGCGATCGTCCGACCGGCCGATCGCCCGACGGCCCAATCCGCCCTTGCCCATGCGTGTTTGACAATAATGACATTGCAATACCTTTCGAATCGTGAAATCAACAAAAATTTATTTTAATAGATGTGCATTACGGATCAAAGCAACACCTCCATAGTTAGATTTTAAAGAGGACATTTATAGAAGATATTTATAAGAATTAAAAAGTTATACTGATCTACGCTTTCCTCTTAATTCTCTGAGAAAATGTCTCAACATGAGTTCCCCGAGATATTATTGATGTTTTATTTTTTGTTTCTCTGGGAACGCGGTTTTCTAAGAAATTTAAATATATTTATATTGCAAATCTGTTAACTCGTTATTAGTAACCTATGTGACGTTACCGTGTATGTCTAATTCTTTTGTCTAAAACTATAATGCGCTTTGTGTGTGTGTGTGTGGGGGGGGGGGGGGGCTGTTGTGTCTATTGATGAGATTAGTTACGTTCTATACAATGCCTTTTATCTGATATAAAATGTTATACAGTATAAATATGTGTAAAATGTATACGAACTGCAGTAATACTAACAATAAAACTAATATCACTAAATTCCGTCCATTATACAGTTTTGTAAACTATATGCTTCAAAATCCAGTAAGTAGAGCTATCTTGTATTGTTTTTGCAAGTTTTAAAAGGATTCCTTTGTATTTCAATGCAGTACAACCAATTATCAAGAATTCCAATATTGAGAGCTTAGTCTATCATCCATGACTGACGTTCAAATCTTTTAACGGATAAAAGACTTCGAAGACAGATAAATAATATGTACTCAATCTGAACATCTGGGACACGCTACCATTTAATTTTCGTACGTTAGTTACGTACGATATGTACTACGCGAGAACCTATTCATTTTAATTTTCGATGATGGCGATGATGAAGGTGCTGATCAACATGATGATTATATCGGTCTACTTTTTAAAATAGTCAATGACATGGCCCCCCGCGTGAAATGACCCCCCCCCCCCCCCGCTCAGAAATTGCTAACAATCGTTAAAGTATACACAGTTCCTTATATTAACCTAAAAAAGCTATTTTTTGTTTTAAAATGCTTATTAGACGCCGAAAATCTCCTCAAAATGTTCGCCCCCCCCCCCCTTACCGAAAGGTATAATGCCCCCCCCCCCCCCGCTTAATGATGTCTTGATACGGGCCCAAATGGATGAATATTCTCTTTAAGTTGATAAAGCATCTTTCATTATCTGAAGTGGAAGACTTTGTGTGTTTCAGTGTGTGGGGGGGGGGACAGGGTCAGGGCCATGGTCACGGAGAAATTTGGTCAATTGCGCGGCTCCTATTCAATTTCAAATGAGCCTAACACGAACAAAAAGCTCATATTTACACGTTTCTTTGAAACAGAATAATATTATGTGAATTTTGTTATACTATTATTAAGAGGGGGTGGGACCCTAGGGCTCCCACCTGGAGGCGCCACTGGTTATCTGCAAATCTTTGTAATCAGTGATCGTCACGTGAGGTTGTGTCGCTGATTCTAACTGATAACTGATCTACTGGTTATTATATACCGATGGCTTATCACCATATTCAATTACTGTATATTGAACTTTGAAAGAAATACATTACAACGAGAGAAATATATTTACGTAGTTACGTATCTGAAGGTGTTAACGTATAAAAAAAAAATTGACTCGTGTAAGTATTCTTATTAATTATCAAAGTCACAATTTCCAATACCCTCGCTCTATTTCAGTATGTCTGATCTGGTTCCTATATTTCGACCCATTTCAATGGGCTTCATATGATTCCTATAGCTCGATCTATTTCAATAGACTTAATCTGATTCCTGTAGCTCGATCTATTTGGAAGGGCCTGGTCTGATTCCTTTAGCTCAATCTATTTCCGCATCTGTAAGCATGCCAGAAACAAAGGTGAAAAGTCCAAAGACGATAAAGGCCAACAACGTATACTCACACATACAGTAGCTTATAGATGGAAATCGGGATGCCCTACACCATCATTAAAAAAATAGGTTGCCGGGCAACGAAATATACGCCCACCAGCAGCTAAATCGTCCGGGCAGTCAACAAGAGTTGTCGCATATCACCAGGATTTGTTTGGTTTTTATAAAGTTCTGCCACATGCTAACGTTTAGTATACGAAACATTTAATATTATGGGTTTAACTGTACAATTATCAAAATTCATTGAAAATCAATATACTTGTTTGTTTCAAGACCTTAAACTCGGTTTCAATTTTCATCAAAATCGAATTAAAATTGAGACCTCTAAAAGAGTCCACAACCTTGGTATACAACATTGTTACACTATTCGCGTACAAGCGGCGGCCATTTTGTCCGGCAATTTTTGTCCGATTTTCACAAAATTCGACGTCAACCTTCATTACGGTGTAACGGTGATGTAATCAAATGCTGGTTTAATTGCGGATAATAATTGCGACCTCGAGAGGGACCACAAGCCATAAAAGGCAATTTGTCGGACAATCAGGGGCCATAATTCAGGAAGTTACAATCGGTGTTCACAACCTTGACATGTACCATTATTTTATACTCTTCGTACAAGCGGCGGCCATTTTATCAGTCAATTTTGGTCCGATTTTCACAAAATTCGAACACAGCCTTCCTTTCGGTGTAACGGTGATATAATCAAACGTTTTTTTTAAATCGGGTAATAATTTTGGCCTCCAGAGAACCACAAGCTAAAAAAGGGCGATTTTTTGTACACTCGGGGGCCATAATTCAGGAAGTTACGATCCGATATGCGCAAATATCGACAAGAACCAAGATCTTTGAGTTATAAACATGCATTTCAAGTTTAATCAACATCGGTTCAAAATTGTGACCTCTACAGTGTTCACAAGCTAAAAACGTGATTTTTCGTACAATCAAGAGGCATAATCCACGAAGTTACAGTCCGATAAATGCCGAGATCTTGGGGTGATAAACTTATATTTCAAGTTTCATTGAAATCGGATAAAAATTGTGACCTGTAGACTGTTCACAAACAATTGTGGACGGACGGACGGACAAGAGCGACGACAATATGCGTCCACATGAAAATGTGAGTGTATAAAAATCAACCACGACGTTGCGATTTTAAGCAAGAGAATAATTTTGTTATTCAAAATGGCCGAACTGATTTATCAAAATTCCAAGAAGGCCAACTGAACTCCTTGTCCTTTTTTTTCTTATATGGAATTTTAGAATCAGTAGGCTATGACACTGGACGTATTGCGTTATGGTATTATTTTGTAGACTGATCTTATATTTTGCATAAATCACTATCGAACGTCTAGTCAAATCGAAGTTTTAATTATCGGCCCTTATCTTCAAAGATAGGATTTCTCTGGTGATAGCGCCTGTAATGTAAACTGGTTTTACTCTTGTTTGAACCGTCACTTTAGATACAGAAGCCTAGGTTTGGGTCGTTACATTTTATCTTTTAATGAACATAATATGTGGAAGAAATTTGGGAAGCATATTTTCAAAATAATTTTATAATCTTCAATCTTAAACATACATTATGCGAGAGACTATTGCAGGTCTTTCTTTGGGCCTGTAATGTTATCTGAATTATTAATTAGATATTAACTACTGGATTAGGATCCGATTTGCTGCTTAACTTTCATTCATGATTTAATCAAGAAGTGGATAATCAAGAATTATCATACCAACTTTAGTAATGCTGATTGAGGCTGGGCCGAAAATTCAATCACTAAATTCTCGGTTCAGGGTCAATCAATTTGAATGAAATTTTCAGCAAATGCCCTTTACATTATTTCTTTTTAACTATTATTATAGTGAAAACTGACAGCTCTTTATCTCATATCCCATAATGTATCTTTAATTATTATGTTTCAGAACTTGAAAGTGTGTGAACATTATGGTTGAATAACGTTTACAATGGCCAGTGTGACGTCCGACAATCCGGGTTTATTAGGAAAAACGAACACAGAGGATTTAATATGGATCATACCTACGGCTATTGCAGTCATTGTTCTACTGTTTCTGACTGCCTTGGGATTATTTCATTGTTGTTTGGGAATGGGCGACTGTTTCTTTGATTGTATATACAAGTGTGGCTGCTACAGACGGAAACAAGGGGGTTATGATATGGACGAGCGAATTCCTTTAACGGAACACCCTTTGCCTATGTATGAATCATCTGGAAATCGAGGTAAGATTTGCTGGACAAAAATTGAATTGTAAATTAGATTACCTTAGTTGGAATTTATGATTCTTGCATCGCCATTTTTGTTGACACATGGTCAATATTTCAATAGTTATATATTATTATAAGTGGTTTATCATGGCGGAGGCTATACTATATTGAGGGCCCTCTTTCGGGGATTGGGGGGGGGGGGGGGTGGCGGTCGAGAAATTTTGCCAAACAGAAATCAATTTGGTGCATTTGACATATCCTCCAGGCCCTTCGAGGCCGGTTTAATCTGGGGCCCGGTGCCTGAATGCAAAACAAATCACTTGTATGTATCGGGAGCTCAATCAAATATCAATTAATGGAATATGGTGCAGTGGGCCTATTGTGCAAGCAGCAAGCGTAACCCCGAATGATAGCTCTGCCAAGCCAGATCACACTGGGCGGTCTAGCCATCTCTTTACCGAGTAGCTTATTAGTAGGTTTTCAGAAAAGGTGATTTCTTGATTGATGATTTCCATGCAATTGCAATGACTGCACTCTCATTCAG
The DNA here is from genome assembly GCA_948474765.1 of Patella depressa. Lineage (NCBI taxonomy): Eukaryota > Metazoa > Mollusca > Gastropoda > Patellidae > Patella > Patella depressa. The sequence goes on from OX419721.1 coordinate 36,430,701, forward strand.
TAGTGGATTGACTCGGGCTCGGGGGCCCTTCCCCTTGGCCAGAGGGACCCTTTTGTCAGACGTGGGGCCCTTTTGTTTGCCTTTAGGGTACATTTTCATTTTTCTCATCGGTTTTAGCATTTTTCTCCCGTTTTATTTTTTCAACTTCTTTGATTTTTTTCGCGGGGAGGCTGGCGCCTCCAGCGCCTCAGCTATAAAACGCCTCTGAAGTAGGTTGTTGTGACACGTTTATGCACGTAACTGTTTCTCAGGTAGTTTGATATTAGCTCATTATAACAGTTATAAATGCATTAAAGTAAACTAGTCCTATATATAGGACACTATTTTTTTTTTTTTTTTTTTTTTTTTTTTTTTTTGTCTTTTAGCAATCTGATTAAAACACAGAGTTGTTCTGGCCGATGTGATGGATTAGCCAATGAAACGGTCTGTTGCAGCGAGTTCTTGGCGTGCAATGCACGGAACTCTGGATATTCTACTAGACAAATCAACACTGATTGGATAATCAAATGTCTGACGTCAAAGGTTCAAAAGCCGGTCGTTTGATCCTTGACACGACTTCCTACTACAATTTGTCAGCTCTCCGCGAAGTAGAGGCCATCGAAAGTATAAAAAACGAAACGAAAAATAGAGCTGTATTTTAATCAGATTGGCCTTTTTGGAAAATGAACTGTTATCATCTACGAATCTACGTAATTTCTCATTCCGCACACAGAAAACTATCTGCTTTGAGATCGGATCTCTGCTCTGAATGGCTGCCATGTACAAATATTAGTGCACTATTTTGTTATGCGATTCCAATCCACTTTACAAATATTTCGATTATCATTAGGTATGAATATGAGAGCATCATAAAAATTTTCTCAAAATTCTCGAAATAATACTTCGTGTGTTCGACTAAAATGTCAGTCAACTAGATACGTGTTCTCAAGGCAGCTTAAGTTTCTGTGTAGCAAGCATAATACCATCAATATTCGTTGGTATGAAAGTCAGGAAATTAAATATTTGCCTGTAAATAAACTGTATATTATTACTATTGTATTTCAGAAACAACACATTACCAGATGTCTGAGAGAAACAGACTTTAACACAAATAATAGTACGATGAAGGAATGAAAGCAAAGAATGAATGCTCTACTAACATAAACACTGGAGACATTAAAAAATAGCCAAATTTCCTTGTGACAATGTCGAACATTATTAGTTTACTGATAAAGAATGAGTGTATTTATAGAATATTGCCCTGTGATATGGTGTGACTACTGATAATACATAATAATATATACGTACTTAATTAATAAATTAACTTAATTAATTACAAAAAATGTCTTTGCAATAACTTAACGCGCATTAAAAATACTATGCTTTTACTCCACTCTACTCAACGTTTCTGTAAATATCTTGTTTTTGAGCAAGGATTTTATCTATGTAACATAAGGAACAGTGTGTCAGATAACTTTTGAGATGTTGTGCACTACGATAGTCATGAAAAGCCAGGGCGATTTATGCGTTGTTTTTAATACCGCTTGTTGTCCGCAGTATGCTTTACGATCCATGCTTTGTCAAGTTCTAAAATGTCTGAATTAGCTCTGGCCGCAATCTGCAGCACCCGAAATTTTATTTTATTTATTTTTTTTTTTTAAATAAAAAAAAAATGGATGACACCGATATAGCGATTTGGCTCAGTTCCCGGTTTGAATTTGTTCCCACCGATATAGCGATTTGGCTCAGTTCCCGGTTTGACTTTGTTCCCTGTTCACCTTTGTTACCTGTCTAATTGTTTTCCGTATGGTATCTATTTTATAACAGACAAGACTTGATATAACCAATTGCTTCATATATATTATGGCATTGTTTATACGCAACTCTCTTCTTTAATGATGAAATTGTTACGTGTATTAGTATTATAATTTGTTGTTTTATGATTTGTTACTTATTTATACATTGTTTACTCATTATTACCGAGAAGTATATTCTCTTGATGTAGGCAGGCCTACTACCATCTTACTTGGAAAATATGTCGGTTGCATCTAAAAAAAACTTCACTAAAATAAGAGACCCAACCCACAATACTGAAAAATGTCAGACCTTCCATTATGTATGAAATTGTAGATATTGTAAATAGCTGTGTAATGAAATGATAATGAACAGATTATAAATTGATTTTAGAGCTATTAAGAGTCGGGCGATTGTCATTCTCAGGAGACTATTTTCAAAATACCTTACATAAATATTGTTGCAAAATAGTAAACTTCCACATACATGTATGTGCCAATAAATTGATGAGCCTTTTCTCGTCATTCTACATGGCAAATCCCAGAACATCTGCTTCCAGGTGTTGCAAATATTGTTTAAGAAAATAAATAGCACATTTGAACTTAATGTGGCTTTATAATAAGTATATAAATTTTCAGTAGATAAATCGGGGATTTTCTTCGTGTATTACAATTTCCATCACAATGTGTCTTCGAGTATTACAACTTGCATCACAATGTCCATCAAGTAATTACAATTTCCATTACAAAGTCCCACTGTGTATTACAATTCCATCACAATGTCCCACCGAGTTCTGAAAGTCCCATCATAGCGTTTTCCGGCGTGATTCCCCCTTGTCAATCGTGCAGGACGGGGGGGGGGGGGGGGGCGACTGACAGGGACAACTGTCTAGTCATTTGGATGGGTCGAAAAAAACGAATTGGAATTCGATATATGAGTGGGCCCTAGCGCCGCTACCCGGGCAAAATGTCCCTCATCGCACAATGTATGGCAAATGCCTGCCTTCGTAATCCCAGTCAGAGCAGAATAGTAGGCCGCTAAACCCCATTTCACTTCATATCATAACGTAAATGGGGAAGTAACTCCTCTATTTTCCATCTTGTTGAAATGATTTAACGGCCAATACCCAACTACCAGAAATCTAATATATCGCCGGTATATGCAAACCATTAACCTCTCCGTACTTCCGGAGAAGGGATGGAGGCCTTGTGATCGCTGTTATGTTATATCGGGTGGCTCAGTTTACACATTAGAGTGTTACTTTAGTCCTGTGCAGTTTAATTAGCAAAGTTATAAAAGGGGTTCTAGGCCAGTAGATTGCGATAAGTAAGTCCTTATAGGGCCATCCACTGCTGTGACTGGCCCAAAAATATATGAAAATATATGTGATCACTGTTTTTCGTCTCATGCAAAAAAACCCCAAGACATTGTCACTTGCCAGGCCTACCGTACTGCAACACCGGCGAGTTGAAACCAGACTAGGTCTACTCCAGGATCGACGCCGAAACATCCAGGTAAGTGAGGCAGCACCTTACGCGCTGAAATTAAGCTGGTAATGTTGCCAATTTTGATAAGAGGGTTCTAATATCCCGGGGTAAATTTACAAGAGCGTAAATTTAATGGATGTGGATTTATGCGTAAGAACATGATTATATATAATTCTATATAACATAAATCAATAAAATCTGAAATAGAATATTTATATGATATGATTATTGTTGAAGATGCCTAGTGCAACGGCTAAAATCCGTCCATTGCAACCCACGGGTCTTTTGGGGGGAATTGCAATGTTCTATAGACTATTATGTAAACATTTATTAACATGACAAGCACGTAATCAACTTTAGACTATCGAATGGCAGAGATTTAAATGGATTAGAACGCCCACTTGATTTGATAATTTAACGACAAAATCGTACAAAATGGATCTTTAATTGGGTTTATTATTTTAAAAAATAATATAGTTAAAACCGTTTTCTTAAAATATTCCCTTTATCAGTTGATTACGTTATACTCAGAGTATCATTAGCCAAACCCATAATTTCGAGGAGGGGGTGAGGAAAAATAAATAAAATTCATCTTCCCACCAACTGAAATTTATGAGATAAATTAATCACGCTAGTTTCGTTTTCTGGTCTTATCACTTATGTTTCGTCGCCATGGGAATCAAAAAATACAGTTGGTACGAAGGAACCGGAAGACCCAGTCCTACATTTACATTATTCCTTTAAACCCACTAGGGTCGAAGTTTTCAGACTGTATCACTGTAATGAATCATGGCAAACATTATTAGTAGTCTTATTCCATAAAAAAAACGAACCGATAGACTCGGTTATCAAAGATGATAACAATGTAGACCACTGAATTATGTCTATTTATAGCTAAGTGATCCCGACCTAATAATACACGCAGAAATAAACATCATCGGCCATTTTTGGCCTTTTATTAGCAATCTTTTAACAAACTGCCGGTCCGCTTGTCTTACCGGGGACATTTGGATGTGAGACTTTTCAGCTTGGCCCAGACATACCGATTTAGTGACTATGCATCATCGATTGGTGATTTTCCTTTCGACGTCATATTTATCACAATACAAATATCCGGGTACAAACGTTTTATTTAATAGGCCTAATAATGTATTATGTCGTAGTTTCCTAAAAAAAGAGCTAGGATCGGCGTAGATGGACAATAATATACTCAACACACGAATATTCTGACAGTTATTTTATAACAAACTACACGAAAGAGAAGTACTGGCAAAATGGAAGATACGTTGTATATATGTTCTGTCGTATTACTGATTTATATCACAGGTGAGCATGTTTATGTTTAAATTGTGACCTACTTAACTCTGTCGCTCTTTAATGTATAAACTGGTATTCATTCTGAATTAAAGTTGTAGGGCTTTATTGATTAAGGTCGGTTGTCGACCTCATCATCTAGTTGCAGGAACGGTACAGTTTTAACGATAAAAATGTTTAATTTACAAAAACAAAACAAGATAAAAAAAAAAGAAACACAAATCGTCACACAGACCTGTTTGCTTTAAACCCAAATCAAAGAGATCTTGCTCTCTTTTACTTTCATAATTTGAATTAGGCCTACATGTAAACACTGAGAAACGAAAAGATTATATTATATTTATATTCCATTTTATATAAGAATACAACGGCATGAATTTAAATACTTGTAGATATTTATGATTATAGACCATATGTGCTCTATATTTACTCTGCGAAACTACACACACTTTAAAGGGTAGAATAAAGAATAAGTATCCTATAGAATTATATATAACTCGGCCATCTGTAAGAATTGTTACTTAGGTGTATATTTTATAATAGGTAAACAATATATAAATGTTTTTTAAGGACGTTGTCTTTAATGTTAATGACCTACCCGCATGAAATACAGTGTCGTTATTTCGAACACATCATTGATCAACTTGCATTAAGGCCACAGATATATGCTATAAACACCGGAGAGGGGGGAGGGAGTCATTATGTAATTAGTTAAGTTACGCTATTACAATAATGTGTGGTGTTTATCTTGTTACAATTTACAATGTGGTATGTTTATTATTACAATGTGTAGCGTATTACAATGTACAATGCATTCTGTTTATCAATTACAAAGTACAAGGGAGCCTGTTATCTTATTACAATGTACAATCTTTTTCTGTTTATCAATTACAATGTAGAGTCTTTTTCTGTTTAACAATTACAATGTGCAATGTGGCCTGTTATCTTATTACAATGTACACTGTGGCCTGTATCTTCAATGTACACGATTTTCTGCAAATTATGATGGACATTCGGCTGCTGTTTAGTAGTCTCTCTGTCTTCAATAGCATGGTAAAATCTTTCAAATGTTTATATTACAGGATGTGAAGGTGAGTTTTGTAAGAAACGAAATCCTTCCAGTGTATTTGGAGAAGATACAGAAATATGTACCGTGGGTTGTTGTGGGCCTAGCGGGGATCAATACTGCTGCATCAGGTAAGAAGCTTTGGAATTATTTTATCACGATAAAAATTGTTAAGGGACATTCGTATGATACTTGAATCGTATGATTTACTAATTTAAATCTAATCTTGGTTTATTCATTAAACTATGAAGTCATGGTGGCTCAGTGAGTAAGACGTTGACCCGCTAGTCTGGAGACCTCGTGTTTGATCCCTGTGTTGATCGAGACAGTTCATCGGGTATTTCCGTTGTGGTAGCCCCTTGTCAGTGATGCAGACATTAACTTGACAAGGGAAGTCTTTGACTGACTTGCGAGGTAAATGAAATGAAATGGGGTTTAACGTCCTACTGTTCTGCTCCTAACCATGACTAACGAAGACATGCCTACGCCATACAGTGTGCTATGGGGGAAATTTTGCTCGGGCAGCGGCGCTACGGCCTACTCTTATATCGAATTCCAACTGCCAAGGGATCTTTTACCTGCGCCCCAATGTGTACACGGGCCCACGGTGCCATCCCAACGACTAGATGTCTGTTCTTAACAGGCCCTCCGTCCTTCATCACTGACAAGGGGAAACCACGCCGGAAAATCTGGATGAACTTTCTCGGCCAATGCAAGGATCGAACACCCGACCTCCAGGCTAGTAAACCAGCGTCGTACGCGAGTTAATGAGTGCTCCATAAAGAAAATTAGGGTGAAGCTGAAGCACGATAAATCAAATTGGTACGTTACGGCGAACCAAAAAGGAAAGTGTGTTTAGTGTGGCGGTCTCGTTAAATGTTACTTTTATATTTCAGTAATGGATTGTTCATAGGTCTAATTGTTATGAGTTTCATCGCGGTGTTTGTTATTCTGGTGTGCACTGGCGTTTGTTATATGAAATATCGACAACGAAATTTTGGCACAGATGTGAATAGGACACCGTATGGATATCAAGCAGGTTAGTTCATTTTCATCATCTGGGGGATATTTTGTTTGGGTTACGAACTATTTCTGCAAGATATTTTTACCCAATGTATCTCAATATAGTTTTACTTTAACTTGCGATGTATAACAATTAAAAAATCTTCTTGACGCCCTTGTTAATTGTAGACAACGAAGGTGACAGGTTGCCAATAACAGGCCATGTACAAGGACATATATGAGACACGTCCAGTGGCGGATCAAAGGATTTGTGCAGGAAGCGGGTTTGACAGGCTTCTTTTAAGAGAATTTGATAGTTGACAATGCATGATGCCATCATCGTCTCTTAATTACGTAGGCATACATACACGAGCTTTTTAAAAACAGGATTCAAACTCCCCGTTTGATGTCAATTGTTATACATGAATTAATAAGATCACGCTGTAATTGTGATATTCCACCCCACCGCCTGATGGTAAAGGATAAAGCATAGGACCGTTACACTTTTCTCATTAAGTGTTGTTTTACAATTTTTAATGTAACTGAGTAAGGCGGGAGTTTGCCGCTCCCTCCCCCAACCGAACCTTTCTGGAAACGCCCCTGATGTCTGATGCTATTAGTACACACCTACCGACTAAGTTGTAATGCGGAAATTACGTGCATGTATCTAAATGAAATTTGGTATTCACCTGGAATTAATGCATACTAATTAAAAGGACGCCACAGAGCAGGTTGTGTTACAAGATAATGCATATTGTCAATCAAGGCTATTGTCCCAGTTCAAAATCTTAAAAAAATATTTCACCCTGGGTACCACTTTCGTAATCTATTGACACTGTTAAAATGCAGTTGACAGGGCACCATGTATTGGAATAATTTAATATAATAAATAATTACAATTTCGCAAAATTAATGTTCAATTACGTTTATAGAATACATTTTATGCTTTCGTCAGTTCATCAGTTAAAAATAATTTGATATTTCAGGAATGCAACCGACTGTCACATATATGAATAATCCAGTGGGAACAGGGTATCCTAATACTGCACCTCCACCTTACACTCATGCTCCTGGATATCAGAGCAATCCTGGATTTACCAACGGACCCGGATACACTGTCGGTCCTGCCGGGTCTGGATTCGCTGGCGGCCCTGTAATCTCCCACGGGCCTGGATTCGCTGGCGGTCATGTAACCTCCCATGGGCCTGACTACTCTCACAGTGGCGTTCATACTTCGGATTACGATGGGGGTTTTTCTAGCAAGTCTCACAACAATCACTCAGATACACACAATACAGATTTTGGTGGAACATGTGGTGGGTTTTCTGGTACGTCAGATTCCCATGGAACATCATGTAATACCTCCAGTGATCCTTTTTGAGGAATATTTGAACAATATATACGCCAGATGACGTTAAATATAAAGTATATAAAACTTTGTGTTATGATATAATTTGAATGATACCGTATTCTGTGTTCAGACAGTTTAGTCTCCAACTGTTTCTTTAAAAAAATATATGGAGCTGAGTTATAACACTGGAAATATTGGCTAAACATAGGCTAAGACAATACCGTACAACACTAATTGGAAATGCCTATAGCAGAAAAATAACCGAGGTCTCTCTACATGTAGATGAGTACTGTTGCAGGTAATTAAACTGCATGGTTGACCATTCATATCCTCGTGCTCAGTTATATGTGCTCAATTATTTATGGAGACGGTGGTTATGTATGAAACATACATTATGCAGGAGCTATTAACTAGATAATTATTAACATGACAGGAACCTAATCAACTCTCGATGCCATCCGATGGGTCCAATTTTAAGAAGATTAGAACGGTACGGCCATTTACTGGTGAAGCGAGGCTATGTTTCGAACAGTCAGTATAGTGGTTACAATCAGGGCACACATCTTGTCAAACCCCCAAACACTAATTGATATTCGCTCAGAATAATGTAATTTGAATGGCGTTTTCAATATATTAATTTTGTACTATCTATTTTGAACTATTATAGCACGAACGATCGGTTCCTTATGTTATTCTTACATGATGATTCTTTGAGAGATTAGAAATTCGAAATTCGCTCATTTGATGTGATTTGGTCGTCGCCCGTTTCTGTTTGTCGCCTAGTTCCTTTAGTAACAGTCTTTGAGCGGACGATGCCCACTGTCAGTTCCTATCCGGACGTATATAGCTGCAATATGAAAATACAGCTCGTCGCCACCTCTGTTCTGAGGCTATGTTGGAATCCTTACCTATTATTTTTCACCTTGATTCTACTTTATTCGTCAAAGAGACCATTTCTTGCCACAGCTGACACACATTTATAATGATTCAGAACTTTTTTAAAGTAGAATTCTGCGATTAAAAACATCACAAAATACGTTTAAACTGAGTGTCCAGTGCGAGACTCGAACATGGTGTTGAATCATCATAAATTTGTGTCAAATATAGTGAAAAATAAGAAGGTTAGGGTTCTAAAACAGCTTGAGAAAAGAGGTGGGGAAGAGTGGTATTTTACCGTATTTTCATACTGCAGCTATATAAGGCCGCATAGGAACTGTCAGTGGACATTGTCCGCTCAAAGACAGTTTCAAAGGGAACTACTTGTCGCCCACAATTTCCCAGAACGCTCCATGTACATTTATTATTTGGTACTTTTAGAGTTTACATTAGTGAGACGAAGAAGCCTATTTCTCATTATACTTTCAACAATTTCGGCTAATTACTCCGACATGCTTGAATATGTGTTGTACAGATTAATTCATAATATTTTTTTTATTTTATATATATATATTTATTTTGTACTTTTACCATAATGTATAATAACGCCATAGAGCAACACAATATTGGATTATAGGCGCTCTATAAATAATTTTTTATTATTTAATTATTATTATTATTAATGAAATAACGGGGTCCTTTTGGATACTTCTAAAGGACATGAAATAAAATGGGGTGAGGCATAACAGCCTATACTGTTCTGCGGCTGGATGAATACCGGCATACGCCATACAATGTGCTATATGAGGGAAATTTTGCCCGAACAGCCGCGCTATGGCCCACTCTTATATCGGATTCCAACTACCACGGGATCTGTTACGTGCACGCCAATGTGTGCGTGTGATCTCCGTTTTTCGTCGCATCCGACCGACTAAATGTTGGTCCTTGCCTGACTCGCTGTACTGCACCACTGCCAAGGAGAGTGAGGGAACCGCGCCGTAAAATCAGATGAACTTTGTCAGCCATCGCAGGGATCGAACACAAGACCTCCAGGTTAGCAAGCCCATGCCTTACTCATTGAGCCACCGTTGCTCCCACTTCTAAAAGAATGACCCGTGATCCCTGTGTAGTATTTTGTGATCAACTGATCAACTTTAAATGAAGCCTACGTTCTTTCTTTCGATTGTTCCAATGAGTAACAATTCTATTGTCTGATGATTGCTCATTGCCTTGATACCCGGCTTTCCCCTGTACAATACGGGTCGAGGTTGGATGGCCGACTGGTTAGCACGTCCGCGCTGTATCATTAAGACCGTGGTTGAGTAAACTGGCGTGGTTTCGAAACCTCGGTTGTACGTGACAAGGAGTAGAGTTGCTTGTCCAACCTCGTGAGTTTTCTCCGGGTCCTCCGGTTTCCCCCTTCTGTTAAAAATCCGTACGCGCAAGCGAATTATTGAATTAAATTTTAGTCTCTCTCTCACACAATACGGGTCACCATAGAAGCTTTATTTTGTCTTTACTTGTCGAAAGCTTTACTTAGTTAGAGGTTGTGAATGTATTAAATATGTTATGATATTATACCTATACATGATCATACTGTGCATTATATTGATTTTTATACACACGCGACCCCGTTATTTATTGCTATTATTTATTCTGTTGACGATGTAGATATATTGATTTTGTTGAATGAATATTTAACATTTTGTTTTGTATACTTTAAATAAAAACAGTAAGGCTGTAATTGGTTTGTTCATTTACATTTTGGACATATATAGGCTACCAAATCAGTTCCGGCGTAATTATTTACATTTAAATGTGGGAGAGAGAGAAATGGGGTTTAACGTCCACTCAACACAAACTAGGTCATTACGGGACTAACATATGGTTTAATTTTATTTCAATAATTCGCTTGCGCGTAGGGGTCTTTAGTAGTGGGAGAAAACCGGAGTGCCCGGAGGAAACCCACGAGGTTGAGAAGGCGCCCCTATCTCCATTCCACATACGCTCACACCAGGGCTCGACACCACAGCCGCAAGCCAGAGGTGACTGGCCAGCTAAAGCTCGAAGCGCGGCACTCTAACCCACTAGGCCAACCCCCGCCCCATTCAAAACGTAACACTTATGTGAGATCCGGTAGGGTCATCTGCATCATTTCATCAATGTTTTCCAGTATTCCATTCAGCTAAAAAAAATGTAATATGGTAAAAATATTTACCCACATAGAGAACAAGTTATTTGTAGTCTTTTGTATAATTATACATCATAACCACCTGTGACGTCAGCGAAATCCCGAATGAAATTTTCAAAATATATAACCTAACATCGTTGGTGCTCTATGGTGTGGTGGATCTAGTCATCAAGGTGTTTTTTTGATACAGGGCCAATTCACCAGACACATCCCATTCCCAACCCAGACACTTATGAATCTGAATGTCACGAAAGAGATGAAACTATAAATCTTTAACTTATAAGCTATTCGCCGTAGCCTACATATCACCGTAACCAATCTTTTACTCTGTTATCCTTCCGGCTCTAAATCATGAATATTTACCATAACTTGGCAGAAAACGTTAATTCAAACCCTTTGTCCATTCTAAACCAAAAAAAAAAAAAAAAAATAATAATGATAATAAAAATTGAAATACAAAAGGGGACACGGGGTATAGTGGTCTGGATCCACAACATTTTGCGGGTTATCTCCCCTGAAATACCGTGACAGATCACGTGATAAGTAACCAGGACAGCGAAAACAACATGGCAGCCTCCATCTCTCAAATATTTACCGAGTTTTTCTTCTTTTAAATCATAAAAAATGACTTCTATTTCTTAAAGCACGATGCCAACATCATCGTTGGTTATACATACCCCGCGTCTATCACTGCATAGTCATAAACCACCAACCGTACTGAAATCAGCCGATTATTTCGTTCGATTGGCGTCCGCTCCATTGAGTTTGTCGTTGTCAGGAACTGGTGCCAACGACCTTTATAGTAATAACGGACACCTGCTACTAAATCCAGATGCAACTGTGTGCCCTGGAAAACTTCAGACGCTTTCACCTCCTACAATACATTCGACTGAGCAATCGCCATTAAGCAGAATTCTTGAAGGTATCTCTGCTTTATCCACCAATAATAATACAGCAATTGAAAAGCCTGAAAACAGTGAAAGCGAAAGTCATTCGTTTAATGACAATGGAGTTTTGAAGGAAAAAGCTAATGTTTCTAATAATGCACAAAAAAATAAAAACACAAAGAAGACTAGAAAGGGTAAGTTGTAGCTTATACTTTCAATTAATTTAAATAACTCATCATTTCTTTAAAATATAATTATGAAGGAATGGCTATAATATAATTAAAAAGAGAATATACCGGTATTAATCCCTTTTTAAAGATATAACAAAGACAAATGTCGACTTTGCAACTTGGAGCAACTGCTTTCGACCAATTGCAATTAGTGTCGATCAACTAAGTGCAACGGAATTCTGCTCATGTTGACTCGGAATCGATAGTGATTATTACACTTAACATGTAACTGTTAATTTATCATGTGATTAATGTGTAACCCTGAAGTCCCACTCCAGCGTATGTCCGCTAAACTACAAACAACAACAATACCTTATTACTCTTTGTAAACTCTATAAATTCTGGCAACATCTATTCATTCCTACGACTATTTATAACTCTGGCGTAGGAATGCCTCACGAAGTAGTCCCGTCTACTGTCGGGTCTCAGACCATTAACCACAACATGATCAACAAATTGGCAAATACCTTAGAAGGTACACCCAATAGGCATGGTCAGTCTTACCACAATTCTATTATTACTACATTATTGTAGACATCAACAACATTTGTTCACTCCCATAAGTCATGGCATAATATTATGTCTCTTATCACATGTCACTACTCTGGTAATTAGTCATAATAATTTAAGGGTGGGGGGGTATAAACATTACAGATATTGGAGTTTGCAATCCCTTCAGATATTTATCTGAACATTTTTAGCTATGCTTTTCTACAATGTATATCGCTTACCAACAACTACAATAATAGTTGTGTATTTTTAGGTAAGAATTCCAGAAAACGAAAAAGACAAAAAACACCAATGAAAAGTAAAGCAAGTACTGTAGATTTACCAGCTGTAGCAAAATCTTCTGCAGGACTGACAGCTGCATACAATCCATCAAAACTAGATCTTGGAGCCCAATGTACGGCTATCAAAATACACCAACCTCAACCCCAACCCCGATATTATAACCAAGTTCCTGAAAAACTGGTCAAAAATGGAGAATATTTTAAATCTGTGTACTCAAGTTCACCCTTTGGAGCAAAACCATGTCATTCGGCATCTTTATCTTTAACTACTCAGTCCCAGAGAAAGAGTCGTAGTAATTCCAGTGATTTCAGCCCGAGTGTTCGATCAGTATCTCCTAAATCCTGTTCATCAAGACGTTCTGTGTCACAAGCTAATGATGCATACATTAAAAGGATAACTAAGATTTATCAATCACAGACTCAATCTGGTACTGTAGAAGTATGTGGTGTAGATCTACCTTGTGCCCCTCCAGCCACTCCTACTCCAGGTAAAGTTTAAAAATAAATGATAAACATCCTCTGATTTGAATATAGAGAGTGTCTATTGACATTTTAAAAGCAGTGTAGTTTTGTTTGTTTCTGCGGATTATTTATTTTTATGGGGATTTTTTCAGTTAATAATATGCTTCTGTCATAAGAAAAAACACAACTATGACATGCATTTTAACTGTTTTCTTAATGTGTGATTTTAATTTTATTATTGCTATAAATGTTCAAATTATATTCAATGGTTGGTAAGCCTTTGTTGCATTATAAATGTTTCTCTATTTTCAAACTGTTTCACTTGTGTTCCTTAATCATGCTGAGGAAATGACTGAGAACTCCTTACCGGTACACTGACTCTTTATAAACAAAAAGTTAAAACAACAGACTACCGTAAGTGAAAATATTATGCTGACATGCCCCTTCCTACATCTATGTTTATCATTCTTTTTTTTTCATTTCATCAGAACAGTTGAAGTATCATCAGTACATTCCTAGTCTTAATGATGTCATGGTAAGTTGCCTGTCTATGATTTTTTTGTCATGTTCAGCAACATTGCGATAGGATCAACGAAAGTTATTGTGGTTCTTCTTGGTAAGAGTGATTATGCTGACAATATGATGCAAGTCTAGTTTCTCACATCTTAGATAGAGACTGAGCATGTGATATCAGCTGTCATAGAAAATATATGTTGCTTGCGGACTGATTGATAAATCATCAGTTGTTGGAAACAGCAATATATCAAATCAGTACAATTTACCCTTTGACTGCTCAAGTTTTCCTGCCTCTAAGTCCAAGCTGCTTTCTTACGACACCTGAAATCTTCAGATAAACTAGATAGGAGGTGGTAGGAGAACCCCACGCTTGGTTGATCTCCGTCAAGACTCCACCTATCTTCAAGTCACAACCACAGTAACTGTGTGGATGTCCAATGTGTAGAGGGGGGTTGGGATGGCCTAGTGGTCTAGAGTTCCGCGATGCGACCTTTAGCTGGCCGGTCACCTCTGGCTTGCGGCTGTGGTTTCGATTCCTGGTGTGAGCGTATGTTGCATGGAGATAGGGGCGCCTTCTCAACCTCGTGGGTTTGCTCTGGGCACTCCGATTTCCTCCCACTGCTAAAGACCCCTACACGCAAGTGAATTATTGAAATATAATTAAACCACATGTTAGTCTCAAAATGACCTAGTTTGTGTCGTGTGGAGGTTAAACCCTATTTCTCTCTCTCTCCCAATGTCTGGATTTTGTCTGAGTCTAACCTTGTGTATATTCTTTAAGTTCTCTGGTTTCCTCTTACAACTATGTACCCCTACTCACAAGTGAATTTTTGAAATAAAATTGAACCATATGTTAATCATGAGATGACCCACCAGTTTATGTAAATTGGAGGCTTAACCTCTGTCGCTGTCAGATATTAGCTTAATTTGATTGCCTCATCTCCATACTGAAGTGTCAGATGTTGAGCTTTCTTTTTACTAGTTAGTTGACCAGCAGATTGGTCATACTTAAGTTATCCATTTTGTTCTTAAAAAATTCAGGCCCAGAGAGCAATAAAACTACGCCTGGAGAAAATAGAGAAAAAAGAAATAAAGAAAATGGACAAAAGGAGGGAAGAAGAAGTAAAACAAGAGAAATTACAACAAAAGGATAAATTGATAGAAAAAAGAAGAAAACAGCGATTAGAGGTAATACATGTATGCATACAGTATCTTTTCAGTTAATCCAATATCATCTTCTTTTTTTTTTTGGAAATAATGGGTAACACCATTATCATGATGAGTTTCTGGAAATAACACTTTTATCAAGTTCTGCAAATAACACTTTTATCAAGTTCTGCAAATAACACCTTTATTAATTTGAGAAATATCACATTTATCAGCATATCTTTTGGCAAACAGATGGCACAAATAGATTCACCATACTATGCTGTCGCCTTTTTTTTGTTCAAATACATGTACCAATAATTGATATAAAATATTGAAAAAAAATTGAGGGTGGGGGGGGGCAAATTCAGACCATTAGTTATTTTACACATTCATGCCAGACGAATATTTATCAGGGATAGATTTTATTGGGGTTTTTTAAATAAGGTTATCTACCTTTCTTTTTTTTTTTTTTGAAAAAATTTGAATTGTTTTGTCATTTTTTTTTCAGATTTATGCCCTGAACAAGATAATGACGGAATTAGAAAATAAGAAATTTCAAGACTTCTGTCAGATGAATGGAATTTATTGATGTAACAAAGGTGCAATTAAGATGTAGGAAATACAGTTTTTCGATTTAATGATAGTCATATACCAGTATACCTTGAGCATCCCTTTCTGTTATATCTACTGGGACCTTTTTCTCAAAATGTTAACTGAAGATAAAATCCAAATTTTAGTAGATACTTCAAGTTTGACTAGCTAAGCACTAAAATCAATCTAGTAATATTATCCAATCAAATAACTAAAATTTGAATTTTATCTTCTTAGTTAACATTTCGTGAAACAGACCCCTAGTTTCTCATTCGTTGCAAGAAAATTGTGATATATTGTGTAACTTATAAAAGAATATGTGAAGAGAACAGTACTCTATTTGACTTCAAGATGTGTATAATTATAACTGTGACAAATCCTAATGATTTCAACTTTGTGCCCCAGTCCATTTAAATTATCCAATCAAAGTGGTTATTTTATCAGCCACTATCAGGCTTTTAAATTTTAAATAGAAATTTTCATTTGGTTTGAGCTCTCATGATTATTAAATCTATCATTCTATGAATTAGATTATTCCATCAATGAAGACTAGGCTGTGATTCAGGTCAGAAAAATTATTGATATGGGAAGATGCTTAGTTTAATGAATGGAAAAAGTAAAAAAACAATTATGTCTAAATTTAAAGGTGATATTACCCGGTTGAATTTATAATGTTTTGTGATGTTTATTAAGTACTTAAAGAAAAAATATGCAAATATGAATGTAATATTTGAAATGGGGGTTTTACATTAACTTTATAGTGTGAGAAATGTGTATATATAAAACAATGAAGAATGTAAATGTTTTATTAACCAGTTCAGTATTGAATAGTGTCACTATTGGATAGTGGATAACATTATTTTATTACAGTAGTTATAGGAAATGTTAGATATAGATAAACATAATTTATCTTTATTTTCAAATTCCTATATGTTTGTTGAAAAATTAAAGGCTGGAATTACAAGATAATTTTTTAAGTAACTTTATTTACATTTCATCTAATGTCCAATAAGGTTGACTTAATGCTGATATAGATTAAATTGACCTGTTATATATTAAAATCTATTATTATATATATAATTCACCCTAGTATATTTAGCAATAATTAAATACAAGCAATAATTTAATACAAGCAATAATTTCTTGCTATGCAGTAAATGTTATGGTTTGATTATCTTGTGTGAACTAAAACTGAATCTTTTTGTATTTCCCCCCCCCCCCCAAAAAAAGTATATTGTTCTAGAAAAGTATATACATCAAGGGTAAATTTTGAAGATATTTACTGAAACTATCAATATATGTTTTTGTGTGTATTATAATTATTTAAGAGCCAAGACTGAAATAAAAGAAAAAATAAACCTTTGTCCACTCAAAACCAAATTTCACTTCATATTTCAAGATGAAAATTTATCATATAAATCACTAATCGAAATAACTCATTAGATCAACCAATTTATTCAACCGTTATTTTTATGTAAATTAAAGAGGCTTAGCTCCTTTAAACTCAATCTCCTCAAACAAGTATTATCTTTTTGATGTGAATTTGCTCAATCTGAAATACTGCTTTTTTATGCTCAACTTTGATAACTTTTTTTTAACAAATTATAAACATTTACAATATTTTCTTACAATTTTTAAAAAACCTCTTTTTCTTTATTATGTTAATAACCCAATTGTTTTTGTATTTTATGTAGAACTTTTTTCTTGTATGAATATATTTTAGATGTATTTATATCTCTTATGTGGAGTGGTAGGTGGTGCAGTATTATGTAGTTGTCTCCCTTACACCAGCAGTATGGCTCAATAGAGGAAAGTAATGTTACGACTACTACGTACATTACGTCATTGAATCTTGTTATCTCTTTATATTTCATATTCAACAGAAAACAAATTATGAATAGCATAATTCTATAGGCATCCTTTTTCTAAAATTCCCTAATATTTGATTTTATTCTACTAATTATTTATTTGTTGTTTATCCAGATTTTAAGATCTGAATATTAATAGGGTCCTTAAGATTAAATTGTAATGACAAGGACATTTCTTAGTTATAGGTTTCTGTAATGTCACATAGGGTATTATTCTTTTATTTATCTTTACGGTGTCAATGTATTATGATATAATAAATGTTGAATGGGGCTATTCGCAAATAATCAATCATTCAGTTTTTTCACTATTGCATAAACATCCCTCAAATTTGGAACTTCTGGTCATTTTGATTCTGAGGGTAGTGTCATATTACCTTAATATGTGAAAATGTTTTTTATATGACAGAATTAACTGGTTTATTATGTAATATTTTTTATTTTTTCCTGTAATTTTGTTTCTTTGTTATGTTTTTTTTTTATTGTAAAATTTTTTTTTTGTTGATATGCTCAACTTATGATATGCACGGAGTTATTAGAATATGAAATAAAAAGTGAATATAAAATTATTATCTTTAATATTTATACGCCCACATTTTCATGTGGACGTATTAGGCCGTCGTCCCTGTCCGTCCGTCTGTCCACAATTGTTTGTGGACTCGCTACAGGTCACAATTTTTATCCGATTCTGACAAAACTTGAATTATAGATTTATCCCCATAAGATTTTGGTTGCTTTCAATATTGGTATGTATCGGATTATGGCCCCTGATTATACGAAAAATCACGTTTATAGCTGGTGGACCCTATAGAGGTCACAATTTGGAGCCTATTTTGATGAAACTTTAATTGCATGTTTATAATCCAAAGATTGATTCCTTTCTATATTTGTGCATATCAGATCTTAACTTCCTGAATTATGTACCCTGATTGTCCCATTAATAGCCTTGTTTAGCTTGTGGTCCCTCTGGGGGTCACAATTATTATCCATTTTAAAAAAAAACGTTACACCGTGATGAAAGTTGTGTTCGAATTTCTTGAAAATCGGACCAAAACTGCCAAACAAAGTAGCCGCCGCTTGTACGTGAATACTATAAATATATATGGTATATCAAGGTTGTGGACCCTGTAGAGGCCACAATTTTAACCTGATTTTGATGACCCGAAGATCCTGGTTCCTTTCCTTTGTGCATATCGAATTGTAAATTCATGAATTATGATCCTTGATTGTAGGAAAAAATCATTCTATTTTTAGCTTGTTCTCTATCCATCTCTCGAAAATGTGAGCGTATCCTGCCTGGTAGCCGCTAGTTGTTTTACTTGGCAGTTGGCAGCTGGAATTATATAAATAGGGCTAATTTTAGTTCTATGAAAGGTGTCCTGTTCGATAAAATGAAGTGGATAAAGAAATAGGTGACAACCATAAATGAAGTAGGTAGGTATTTTGGAAGATTCAAGTGTCGTAGAGTAACTCACAGACAGCTCCTGCCACCATCAACTGCTGAATTTAGGGTACTATCGTCTACTCATCTCGTGCACAGATTAGTCAAAGAAGGTGGGGGGATAATTTGCCTATTAGATATCATTTGGAGTTTGTTGGGGAACATCATACCCATTGCCTACTCGGCTGAGAGTGTAGGGTGAAGACATCATTTGGATTTCCTAGGGACGACAACATGTGGATTCCTGGAGAGATATAACGCTACCCGCCCCGGCTTACATGTCCGGCTACCGACATCATGCATGGATTCTATGATCACCCATGTTCATGAAGCAAAGACTTTCAGTTTTACAACATATTCAGAGTTAAAGCGAGATCAAGCCGTTAAGATGAAGACCACCATACCCTCACCCCTCCCCCCCCCCCCACGCCATACTTCGCGCCTTCTGATGTTGGGTGGTGAATGTACCAGCCACAGTCTGGTTGCTTTAAGTTCAGGTGGGCACTCACTGAATAGAATTGCGGTTTCAAAAACATGCTGTATTGGACCACTTTCAAAATACAGTCGTCTAGTTTTCATAAATGTTGGGGAATGACTTCATCCTATTCCCCAATACCCCAAACAGATCGCTTCTCAACTTTACCGTTCGCTTGAAACCGACTTCAAATGCCACAACTCCGAGTAACCTAAACGGACATATTATTTCTGGACCATCTGACACAATATTCAGATAGGCAAAGATTGGGATTTCGGTTTTGGAAGGTTATATTGGACTACATTTCCGTTGTTGGAGCATGGAAGAACTGAATCAACTCCTCTACGATAAACATTTTATTCAATCTAAAATAATTTTTTCAACAATAAATATATTTTATTTGAAGGACAATGTTGGTGTCAGTCATTATTACATATGTGATAGAACTGGTTAAATACATTCCAAATATGGCTTTAACACAAAGATCATTGCTACAGGAGATGTGTAACAAACACTGGAATGAACGGGAAGTGACGTAAACATGACAAACACATGTTATCCTTCTACATAATTGACTGACCGAACGAGCGATAACAATCACACGGGCGAATTTCATTTCACTGATAATTCCGTTGAAGATGAAAAGTTGTTTTATAAGACAATGAGAGGATAAGTATTTTGTACCCTCTATAATCAGTATGTCGTACCATATGTTATCAATATCTCGTACCATATGTTGTCAATATTTCGTACTATCTATCACACAGTATGTCGTACCATTTGTCACCAGTATGTCGTACCATCTATCCCACAGTACGTCGTACCATATGTTATCAGTATTTCGTACCATCTATAATCAGTATGTCCTACCATGTCGTACCATTTATGACACAGCATGAGGTACCATATGTTATCAGTATTTCGTACCATCCATTATCATATGTCGTACCATATGTTATCAGAATGTTGTACCATCTATTGTCACCACGTCGTACCTTATCAGTATGTCGTACCATATTTTATAAATATTTCGTACCATATGTTATCAATATATCGTACCATCAGTATATTGTGTCATATGTTATCAATAATTTATCCGTGCCATGTTCTATCAATATTTCGTACATCCTATCAGTCTATTGTCCCATATGTTATTAGTATTTCATATCACCAGTGGGTCTTACTGCCATGTTATCAGTTTTTCTTACCATCTATCACCAGAATGTCGTAGAATATGTTATCAGTATTTCCTATTATCTATCATTAGCCTGTTATACCATATTTGACCAGTTTTCGTACCATCTATCACGTCATCAGTATTTCGTACCATGTGGCGCGTCATCAGTATAATTTCGTATCATCTAATAGCAATGCGTCGTACATATCAGTATTTAGAACCCAGGGGTAAGTGGGGTGTAATGGAGGGAGACCACTGGTGATACCGAAGATGGGTTGAACCCATCACCAGGGCCCTGTTTCATGAAATTTTAACTTCAGATAAAATCCAATTTTAGTAGATACTTCAATTTTGATTGGCTAATCACTAAAATCAATCTAATATTATCCAATCAAATTACTAAAATTGGGATCTTATCTTAGTTAAAATTTCGTGAAATAAGCCCCAGGACTATACTTGGGTAATTCAGAGACACATGGTTTCATGTGCGAGGGAGTACCCTATCATCCTCACAGTGTTCCGTTTGATTAGAGCTAGAGAGGGATTTCTCGGACCATTGCTTCGGGAATATGGGAAGAACTTGGCGTGTAATTTTCTATCCATCCACATTTTAAGCCGGGATATTTTTGTAGCCGCCAGTCTGATACCCAGATAATCTGATTAAAACACAGATCTATATTTCGTTTCATTTTTTAATACTTTCAATGGCTTAAACTACGCGAAGATCTGGCTAGTTGTACTGGGATGTCGCGTCAGGGGTCATAAGAGCTGCTTTTGACCCTATGACCCCATGTAATATGGAAATAATCAGAACCACGCATAAGGAAATCATCCGTGTTTATGGACTCGCGCGTGGTTGTGTAAAATCATTAGAAACCAATCTAAACTTTAAACAGCCATAACTAGAGTTGGAATTGATTGAAATGATTTTTGGACATTTTTTTTATATAGAATAAGCGTGGATTATGCATGGTTTAAACTCCATACTTGACGTTTATCCCAGTCTGATACTTACCCAAACATAAACATTGCTCTCACAAAAAATAAAACTAAGAAACATTTGTTATAAATTTTACATAGAAATATTTTATTGGATATAAAAATAATAGCAAATCCTTTATCCCAAAAGTATTGTGATAAGGCCACATTGTACAGAAGCTAATCTAGACTATTGATCGAAAGCTTCATCAAACCATCCTTGATTTCAAACTTTTTTCAGAAAAAAAAGCTCTACGTTTCTTGTTGAAGTTCTATCTAATTGATCAAGACCGATTCCAACACCCCTTTCTGTTATGATTCAACGACTTACCAACTAATTTTTATTCCGAGCTAAGGGAATAGTCTTATTCTATCTATCTATTTTAAAAGAAGTAAAACCCCACCATGCAACATAGTAAAACACATTTTGAAATATTAAACTTAACACAATATTATTTAATATTTAACTTCTCAATAATAAAAAAAATATTATTATTATTTTCTCAAAATTGTAGTTGTATCATTTTATTTTTTAAAAATAAATTGAAGACGTGATAAAACATTTTAAAAACCATGACTTTTTACTTATTACTCAAGATCTGTCGAAATATTATATAATCTTATTTAATATAAAAACTTTGGTTACCATGCAAATGAAGACATACTTCATGCAGTTTAATCTACTGAATTCCTAAGCGAACATAATTTCATTTTGTATTACCTGTATTTTGTTCCAAGAGAAGTTGGAAATTCGTTTCTGCTGTAAAATTACTTTGAAAAAGAACAAATTTGAATACCAAAAAGAAAAATACCTATTTTCTGTCAACCAATTCAGAGGTCTAAAGATCTAACATTCCAAATTGAAATTCCATACTTACCATACATGTCTAAATAATCAAAAATATATAATACCTAAAACGAAATTGAAGACGTTAGAAATCTAAAGAATAAATATGTATTAGGAAAAATAAATTAAACTCTAAGACTACAATCAATGTCTAAAGGAGCTAGGGATTCAGATGCAATTTCATTCAAATATCCAACATAGTTACGTTAAGCGTTTTATGATCCAATTCAATGTCTAAACAAACTGAAAGCCAATCAGGGATGGAGTGATAAAGCCTTCCAGGAACTGTAAGGGTGTGGCCTTATCCGAGCATGCACTGTAAAAATAATCTGTACATTTATGGCGGAAACCGCGGATATTTTTCTTTTTTCCCATTATCTAATAAAAATGTATTGAGTATTTGTTGAGAAGAAAATATTCGTCACATACGAAAACAATTCACACTTTTTTCAATACATTATATTATATATTGGAATACGTTTTTGCACTTTTGAAAGGCCCAAACAATTCTAAAATTAGTCAGTATTTTCCATGTTCGTGTCAAAAATGTCAGTGGTTCAAATTTTAAAAGTACGGAGAATTTTTACAGTGTTATATAATAATGACCTGCTCACATTAAGCTATGTATAAACTAACATACATAGGTTGCAATTAATAAAAAAATATACAAAATTATACAACGTACAAAAAATATATGAAACATATGAAAAATTGAAAACATTCACAAACATACATACTATTTCACAATATTTACAATATTTATATATTTTTACAACAAAATATGTTCATTTACGCAAACTTATCAGCCTTAATCACTTTATAATTTTACCTCAACCTTGATGATGGCATCAATATAATTCTTTAATCAGAAAAAAAGCATGCATCCATTCTTTAAAGAAAAAGAAGCTATTTTGGATATTGAGACATATTATTAGAATATAAATTACGTGACAAAAATTAATTAAAATAACCTATAGAGCACAATAACTCTGTCGAATGCTTGTGAAGTTCACAATGGTTCCGTTCTTGATTAAATCCCGAATCTTCAAATGCCGAAATCCAGATCGGCCAACCCTATCTGAAACATCACTGATCGTATCAACACGGACACAAAAGACACTTTAAGAACTGTCACCAATATTTTGGCCCTTACCAATGCCAAAGACAAATTAAAAAGTAAAGCGAGTGACCAATTTTAACTTACTTACCAATTACCAATTACTTACAAAATATTGTCACCAAATTTTAAAGAAGATATTCTCGCCAAAAACAAAACCTCCCCTCATTTAAAAAAGTCAAAATGCAATCTACGGTTAGAAGCTCTAGTGGCCTTCTAGAAGCTTTAAAGAAGTATTTGTCTAAACTTTGTAAAATCTACTAGTAATTAATAAAATGCAGAAGAAAAACAATTTCAATGCGTGCGAACCGATCTCTGAAGAGCAGCGTTTACTATGGTGACTCTATAGGGACATTCTTTAACAGTCTCCTTGGGGAAAGTATTGCCCAAAACGCATTAGCTAAACGGCAAACAACTGAATGAACATATACCTGTAAGTCCATTACATACACTGGAAGAAATGGATTGGAGTTAATTGAAAAGTGTGTTGGCCTAAACACAACTAACTAATAAGAAAAACACACAACTTACGTCAATAAGTAAGAGTATACCCTTTTCGGTCCGGTACTTATTAAGCGTGCATTGTAAAACAATATAAAGATATAATTTTAAGACCATACCTTTGGCTACAGAATGTTTAAAACCACATCATTTTGAATGGAAACTTCTAAACAGCATCATTTTAAATGGAAATTGCTAAAACAGCATCACCTTGAATATAATCTCTTAAACAGCATCACTTTGAATGAAAAATCTCTTAAACGTACCGTTTGAAAACTATCACACCAATACTTAACCTATGATGGTGTTACCCACAAGCGTTTATAAACTGTGTTAGATGAATTAGAGCATACAAAAAACTATAATACTATTTCTATTTCAAAAACTGCCGCGAAAATATCATTCAATATCAATCAGAAACAGGGGTGCTTTTAGAACCCATGACTAAGTTACTGTGGTGAATGATTGAAATCTGGAACAGCCTTCAATAATTTTCATGGCATAAACGCCACTGAACATTCCAGTTTACTGTTGTCTGGTTACTATTGATGGCCAAATTCTGAACAATTTCAACATTCACCACTGTTAATAATTTGTGCATTTCTGGTTATGGGTTTTGTTTAGAAAATATAGTGCCATTTGAAAACCATTACCTTTCTAATCCCTTGTTTTAACATCTACTATTTTGAACTGATCAAAATAATACTAGTGGGTTAATAATCTGTTAGAGACTGTAGTTTCTCCAATATACATGCATTTGAATCCAATAGTTGTTCATTTTCTCAAAAAGATCGATGTCAATTGTGCATCATAATAAGTATTCATTTATATTGCATCATAATAATTAGTAGTTATTTATTTTGCATCATAATAATTAGTATTTATTTATTTCGCCATTTAAGGCTGTTAGCCGTATTTCTTTCTGCCATACTGGAAAGTTGTCATATTGGACAAACTACAGACGGTTTAATGCAACCAATAAGTCGTATGTATCCAGACACAAACAATTAATTCAGAAAAGCCTAGACTAAGACTTGAAAAATATTTTTAAAAAACCTGAAAGTACTTATCAATTTCCTGGTAGGCCTATAAAGTCCTAAAAGATCCTCATACTTACAAAATGTATAAAAGGAACTAGAATTTTCGCTGAATGAGATCTGTGCATTAACAGCATGACAAAAAGCAAAAAAAAAAGAGAGGGGGGGGAAAGAAAAGATTTTTTTAAAAAACATACGAGTTACACTCAAAGTAGCAGTGACTTATTATGCTAAGATAGAAATTGATCTCTTTGCCAGCAATTGAGCTATAAGGGTGCTTAAACAATCACTTAATTAAAGCCAAGGTGCAGTATTCAAAAACAGGTATTTTTTTATGCAAATTATGTACAGTAAATGAGAAAACGTTTACATACCTAGCTTAATTGTAGCATGTACCCTGACAATTCATTGTCATATTGCACCATTTTTTTTAAAATGAGATTACCGTATAAAATATAAAACAAACCTATTTGTAGGTAACAAGAACATTTTATGTCCTTGTTCAGATATATCTGTGTCCTTTATAACATGTCTATATACACTGTTTGTTTATATTTACATATTTACAATTATATACTTTTTAAGTATCTGTAAAATATATCTATAATTTTTATAAATACATATCTGGTGGTTGGTGGTTATTATTTAATGTACTTGTTATTATACCTCGACCAGAGGTTTCGAACAAATGGTCGTTTTTAAAACTATCATAAGACATATTATTTTGCGGGTAGTCTCCCGCTAAATGGGGAGGAAGGTTGTTCGGATGGTGGTACACAAAACTGCCCGCTATTATTGATGGTTCGTAACGACTCTCATCTTCGATTTCCACACTAAAAAGGCCATTATCACTGGACTGATCGTTAAAGTATGGCAAATGTGGATGACGATGATGACTGGAATGTGAAGACGAAGGGTATGCCTGAAAAGATGACAATTAATGTTGTTGAAATAAATCAGAGAATAAATTTTTTTTATACACTATATATTATATCCACGCACACTTGGCCACAGTCACATAGGTTTTCAAGGATACAGATGAACGCATATGCTCTTATGCCAAGTTCAGAATCTCGATGAATTATTAACATGTTGGACTCTAATACTCTAGTATGTCACGTTTGACTCTGTCGCTCTAGTTAAATCACTGTCATGTTGAAGTCTCTTGCACTAGTTCGTTATGGTACTGTGTTTTAGAAATCGCAGTCATGTTGGAGTCTCTTACTCTAGTCTAGTTTGTCGGGATTCTGTGTTAAATCATTGTCATGTTGGAGTCTCTTGCTCTAGTTCTGCCATGCTATGCTCTGCTGCTCTAGTTAAATCACTGTCATGTTAAAGTCTCTTGCTAGTTTGTCCGGGTTCTGTGTTAAATAACTGTCATATCGGGATATTGCTCTAGTTTGTCTGGGTTCTGTGTTAAAGCACTGGCATGACGTACTTCAATGATCTAGCTTGATATGCGATATTTAAATTATACGGGGGGAGGGGGCAGCTCTTGCTGTATTACTTTATTCATCATGTTAACCTCTAGTGTGGTCGGGTTGCCACTTTCTCGTTATGTTTGACTCTGGTGCTCTATTTTTATTGCTCTGTTTTTGTCCGAAGCTATCGTTACATTACTAACATATAACATCATGTTTATCTTGTTTATAAAATTCACAATAAAAATAAAGAAATTTAAAAAATTAACTTTAAATATATTTACATCGCTAAGATTCTCAAATACTCTGTAGGCTTTCTCGTACACTCCAAAATCATAAGCTAAAACAGGATCACTGAATACTGGAACAAGACGTCGTTTGGCAATATGACGCATATGGTTCTTGGGATACCTGCTGAAACAAAGATTAACAGAATCAGTATTATACACACCGGAAGTAATAAGTTTTTGACGATAAAATGCTACCTATGCTGTAGTTTTGATTTATTTTGAGTTTAAAACATAATTATTTTCATTCGAAAATATGTATATTGGGCTTAATCATTTTTAGAATGAAATGAAAAGGGCTTTAACATCCTGCTGTTCTGCTCTTAATTTCGGCTAATGAAGACGGGCATACGCCATACAGTGTGCTACTATGGAATTTTACCCGGGCAGCGGCGCTACGGCCTACTTTTATATCGAATTCCAACTGCGAAGGGATCTTTTACGTGCACGCCAATGTGTACAACGGGGTCTCGGTTATTCGTCCCATCCGAACGACTAGACAGCTGTCCTTGTCAGGCCCTTTGCCCTGCATCACTGACAGAGGGAAACCACGTCGGAATATCTGGACGATCTTTCTCGGCCAATGCAGGGATTGAAATTGATCACTTTTAGAACTCAAGCAACATAATAATATTTTTATATTTACATGTATTAATTTTTTAGTATGTGTGTGTGTGGGGGGGGGGGGGGACTTGGGGCTTACCTTTTATTACTCTGACATTTTCGAACACCGGCAAATACTATAATGATTATTGAAAAGAAAGATAAAATTCCTAGAGTTGCGCCGATAATTAATTCTGTAGGAAATTTCCCATCCTGAAAAATAAATGTTCCATTGATAAGAGTGGGCGGGTATGTTTTCTAATTAGTTTTATTTATTTTACGGACAGAACTGGTCATTGATGTTGCCTGGTTACATACAGTTCAGTGTCCCGCAAGTATTTTATTTGTGGGAGTATGTAGGTTCTGCCCTATGTACTTGTTCAATGACAGATCACCAGAATAAGTATCTGGTTATAATCAAATGGTGAACGCCCGTAAATAAATTTGGCCAAACATTAATAGTCATGGTTGTTGGGCGTAACGCGTGACATTCAGTTGGTCGTCGTAATTGTCGTACACTTGAAAGGTGAGTAGAAATTTAATTAATAGATTCAATAAATTGCCGTCGACCAGATTTTCAGATTTGTGTAATGACCGACAGGGTTGGCAAAAGAAAATGCTTTGGGTTCGAATCTGACTTTGAGTCAGCCATTCTCTTTCTGCTTTGTTAGCGAGCTATGGTCCTACTATTGGTTGCGACATCAAATATCGTAACCATCTATCGAAGTGGTTTTCGGTTTAAGAATACAACAAGAATTGATTAGAACTTTTACTAATAAATACTTACCGTATGTGACGATGGTTCATTATTCGGACATACAACTGGTGGCGGACAAAGATGATCTTTTTCGTTACCATAACATAACGTGTGATTCTTCAGTAGTAGATCATTGCCTTGACAACGCCATTTTATCAAATATTCGCCATTGTTGTCACACTTATAGAAAGCCTCACAGCCTTGACGTGATCTATCTGACGACTCGTGAGGCGGACAGGGTAACGCCCTTCTCCAACACATAGTGACACTGTAACACAATAAAACAAATGTTAATTAACAACAGGTACGAAATTGACCAAGTGGTACTCTTTGGATTATTTAAGTAGGCCTACACTGTTAAAACTAGATTATAAAACGTCAATCGGATTAAAATACTGGGCTTGTTTCACGAAATTTTAACTAAAGATAAAATCCAAATTTCAGCGGATACTTCAATTTTGATTAGCTAAGAACTAAAATCAATCTAATATTGTCCAATCAAATAACTAAAATTCAGATCTTATCTTAGTTAAAATTTTGTGAAATAGGACCCAGATCTTTATTTGAAGATCCGCATGGTTACACTGGAATGTCGCGGCGGGGTCGTACGAGGGGCTTATGATCCTATGACATCAGACGTTGATTAATTAATCAGCGCTGGTGTTTCTAGTGGTTTACGCCGTAACAGACCGTTTCATAATTGGCTAACCCCTCACCTCAACCGGGGCGCCTGTACTATAACAACACTTTCATATCCTAGTGTAATAATTGTCTACGATATCACCCTGGTAAACCCCAGAAACGAGCGAGAGAGAGAGAGAGAGAGAGAGAGGGGGGGTTAACGTCCACTGGGTCATTTCGGGACTAACATATTGTTTAATTTTATTTCAATAATTCGCTTGCGCGTAGGGTTTTTTACCAGTGGGAGGAAACCGGAGTACCCGGAGAAAACCCACGAGGTTGAACAGGCGACCCTACTCATTGCCACGTACAACCCCCAGGAACGAACGAACTAGTGTAATAAAGACAAGTAAAATAAAATTTGGAACTGTAAAATACGAAACTAAATAGTACCTGTGTTTTATTTAGATTGATAAAACGTTAGTCGGTCCAATGGATCATCATTTTGAACAATATAAAATTACCTTTTATAACTTCATAAATAATCACAATAAAAGACAGTAGTTGATCAATCTGTATGCACAGCTGCTGATATGTCAAGGGTGTACCTGCGATCGGGTAAGTGAAGTTTTTTGTACGATTGAACATTTTGTAAAAAGAACAAAATCGGCAAGAAGGGCCGATCAAGATCTACAGATCTTAAACACTTAAAAGATTTGGTGCCCCCACATATAATTCAAAATATAAACAATAATAAACTACAAACAACCGCCAAACACTTGATTAGTTGATTAAAGCTTTTCTGTGATTCTATACACGTCATTATTAATTGTGGCAAAACAGGTAAAAGTGTGAAAAGACAAAAACAATGACGGGCATACCCCATATAGTATGCCATGAGTGGTATTTTTCCAAGGGATCTTTTACGTGTACGCCATTGTGTACACGGAAGTCGGTTTTCCGTCCCATCCGAACGAATATACGTTTTCCCCTGCCAGGGCCCCAATTTTCCGTCCCATCCGAACGAATACACGTTGTGCCTTGCCAGGCCCTCGGTCCTGCACCAATGACAAGGAGAAACCACGCCCGAAATTCTCGAACACAGAACCTCCAAGTTAGTAAGTCACCGTCTTATTCACAGATCGACCGTGGGTCCTTTAATTTTTAAAAAAAATAAATATTTTAAATCTGGCATCTAACGAAACAGACATTCTGTGATGCCATCATTACCATGATGCCCTACAATGTGCTTATTTGGCTTAATGGTCAATCCATCCCTTGGTGTATGTGGTCGTTGGTATAAAGGTATGGAGGAATGAAATATCGCCCGACCATTAGTGAACCACACTGCACAGAACAAGAACTGGGTCGTAAATCACATATAACTAAATTGCCTTCATAGATCCTGGAGATCGAATAAAATCCACCCTTAATAAAACAAGATAATTCAGTGAGATTTCGCCAATGAGTTTTTGATCCGCCCTGTGATAAGTCCCAATTTAGGCCTATTTAATTCATTAAAATAAAGATAAACTGCATCAGCCCATACGTTCATATTGTGCATCTGGCTTGCTGGATTCTATTCAAATTCAACAAAAATCCAAATCCTATTGTAAACAATCAATAAAGGTTGTACCTTATTATCCACTTGGATATAACTCCGCAACGTTTTATTCGATTTCCATTTCTAAAATCAAATTGTTAAAGAGTCGTCTGTATAAACGTTACCGGGCCAAAAATGGCTGTTCAAGCAATAGTGCTGATCTTAAACCAACGTGGAAATTATTTGCATACTATCCTTGTTTTAAATTTCAGGCCCAATTTGGTGATGTCGAAATAACATTACTGGTAGCCGACTTATTTTCAATACATAGGAAGTCCAAAGAACTAGATATAAAATATAACACTTTTTTTTATAAGCTATATTTTTTATTCAGATTTCTATCTGAATATGGATTGGGGAACAGGCATAGCCTATATTAAACCCTTCTCCTGATATAACACATTATAGTCCGCGCCTTCAGTATTTCGAACCTGAACTGTCCCAATAAACGTATGTCTTTTGTGAAAGAGTCCAATGGGATGTTTCTTGGAAAGGAATTTCGTAGTACACACGATAAACATTATATTATATAGCACAGCTATGTGGACTATCTAGCTGAGGGATATTACTGGCGCCCAATATGTGGTTATCGAACATCTATCAAAGTGAATGACGAATTCCAACAATTCCTTAGTTACTGTCAAAATACTGTTGATAAATATAAAACATATGAAGAGTCCAGGGGAAAAACGATCTAAGTCAATTTTTTGTCTTTTCGCATAAAACGCAAAACAGACTTCTGGACAAGAATGCTTAACGCAAACAGAACAACGAGTGGGTTTGACATGACTTGTGGAATATGTCTAGCCTACATGTAGTTCTTCGAGTTCCTTGTTATAAAAGGCACCCAAAGAATCGTGCACTAATGGTAAAATGTTCATTTTTTTCAAATATTGGATATCAGAAGATCACCCTTTTCTTGTAAGATCACAACATCAATTTTGATTTAAATTGATAAATAATTTGTGTTTTCAATGTCGAAGGCTTTGGATGACAATGGGTTAGAGACTTAGCTACTCTGTATTGTGTCATGAAAGCGAATTGATTTTAATGACAATATACCCCCTCACACTTCCCCATGCGCATACATGGTCATTTATCCTTATTATTGTTTGAATTAAGTTTAATTAAAATGTAAATAGGAAGTGGCGTAGCCAGACCATCAAGTTATTGGTTGTAACTTCAAGGACAATCATGTTTACTTCATTTCCATTCGATCGATGTACTTAATTTGTTATTTAAAAAGAACAATAATTCTTGTTTAGGTTCGTGCCATAACTGAATGTGGACCTTTCCTACATAAATATTTTTATACGTGCTTCCCCTGGAATAATTTGACATGGAGAAATACAATTTCCATATAATCAATCCAAAAAAATCATTATAGTTGAATGCACTGTTGACATCCATGTCGTCAACACGCCTTAAACAATGAACCCCCACTTCATTTCAAACATTTGTAACTTCGAGACAAAGCTTTGTTTTGTCTGCAAACGTCGTTTTTTCAATAGAAAACGTAAGCAGAAAACTGCCAATTTCCGTTTTGTTGTTTCAAAAAAAATGCAAAAACTATCATTCGACCTTATTTTATTGCATTTTATAAAAAAAAATTTCGTATTAGTAATTGGACACATCTGTGCACATTCAAAGCTTCTCCCTTTACCTTTTTGTACTAAAATTTCGTAATCCGAGTTGTACAATAAGTCTTTTGATAACTAGTTTCAATTTGTACATCTTAATTAAACTCGCGACCCCAAGCTGTCGTTTCAACGAAGATCTAAAAATCTCTGAATATTTCTTGAACAAGATAGTTTTCGGGGTTAAGTTGCATTTTCTTCCAACTTGGGCATTTTTTTAAATCAGCCTCGTGTTAGCACAAAGTTTAGTACAGAATTACTTAAAACATTCCCATAAAGTCTTGTATATTTCTATTTGGCTTTGCTTTGTTCGTTGGGGAGAATTGTTGTAAGACTTAGCTCCTTTTATCGCCTTTGTTTATTTAGTTTTAACTACAATTT
Source organism: Patella depressa (assembly GCA_948474765.1). Lineage (NCBI taxonomy): Eukaryota > Metazoa > Mollusca > Gastropoda > Patellidae > Patella > Patella depressa. The sequence goes on from OX419721.1 coordinate 36,463,135, forward strand.
ACTTAGCCTGCCAACCTTCGGCAAATGGGGGAAATGATATTTAGCTAATTCTAACTAGTCACATACCGCGTCAAATTTACAAATAATAATCTGTGGCTAGACCATAAAAACCCATGTGTTTAAACCCATAATAAACCATTCATGAAGCAAATAAATTAAGTAAATCTTAAAATGTAATTGAATAATAATAAATAGTATTTGTAGTCAAATAATTCAATCACGTGTATAAGTTTCCAATATTAGAACTATTACAAAATCATGGATTATTAAAATACGTGTACGAACAGAAATATAATCTCAAACCATATAATGCTACTTGAAAATAATTTTCTGACAAGAAATGTCATACTTGTCACAGTAATGTCGAATAGCCAGTTAACACATGTGGTTACAAATTTAAAATGTTTTCCTTTCTCATACTTTTGAGTACCAGGCCCTATACTCAAGTCTTTGGCGGGGGGGGGGTATACAAGGAGTTGGCTCCAGGAACCACTGATCAGATATGTTGCAAGATGTCCTCTAGAGAATTATTTCCCGTGTACATCCTCTTTTTTGCTATTATTCCAAAATAGTGAGATGCGTCATTGGTAATATGAATGTGATATGCGTCTTGAACAGATGACCGACCACTAAATAATTTGATATGCAGGGAATTCTTAACACACGAAAAAGAGAACCTTGAGTCTGTAAAATGAAATTAAATCGGGTTTAACGTCATACAAATCAGTCTAAGGAAGACGGACCAATTCGTATTTTGAAACGAAAAGCGTTCGTCTGTCAGGATCCCAATACTGCACCATCGACGACGGGAAACGACGCCGGAAAATACCCAAGTCTTTGATGATTTAACGCAATTGTGGCTTAGGGCACAAGAAGAAACCCCCGTTGAATTTCAAAATGTTCGAATTGTTAATGTCGAACACCTCTTAAGCTCGAAAAGTTCGTGAACGAATACAGAACATAATTTGGTTAGATTGTTCATCAGGGCACGGAAAGGAAAAACCACTTCGGATGTTAAAATTCGAACCCGTTTTCCAGAGTTGTTTTTCCATTAATATTCCGCCAGTTAGTTTCGAACGCGTTTCGAAAGTCATCTTTCCGTTCCCATTTAACGTTTAAAGACAGAAAAGTATTCTTTATGGAAATTTGGTGACAGTGATTTAAAAGTCTTTGCGATAAAAACCTGTCTATGTTTTGCTGATATAAAACATTATAATTTAGGTTTGTATACGCCCAGGTGTAGGACGAATCCTATCGATATTCAATATTCCAGAACCTTTCGTTCGGGTGTTACCCCCCTTTGCCGAAAACCTGCTGAGTGCGAAAGCGGCTAGAGATTTTAACGGATTCATTTCAAATATGGCGTGACGCATTGAGATAAGACTGCAAAATTTGTGGGTATTTTGCAATACAAACTACTTGTTTCTCGGCCCGCGTAGAAAAATATGTATTTTTCAGCCAACAATCGAGCAAAGTACTGTTGTAGAAAATAAGATATTGCCGCTTTGTTTTAAAGTCGACACTATTGTTGCCCAAACCTGTCTGATGTGGTTGATAATCTTAGAAGGATTTCATTGAAATGTGTCAGAGATTCTAAAGAATATCCGTTGATGTGATCTGATCTCTCTAAGAAGGCGTAGAGATAGTCCGTTTTCTTGATTGATAACATCCCCGTTGCTTTACACAGCTCGCAAATCGAAAATCACATATAACTAGGGAACTTGTTTCAGTCGGACATTAAATTGTAAAGACGATGATCCTTATTGTCATTCATTTAGAATCGTATTGATTAGTAGATTCTAATTTGTTTTTGAAAATTTGGGCTATACTCAATGTCCTGGCATTCCTCGCCATTCACAACTTCGGTGGTTAGTGGTGTGGGTTGTGGGGACGCCCAAATCAGATGTATATACACGATAGACCACAGACACGTCGACGCCAAGCGTACTAATTAGGTACAATTCACTTCAGACACCTACGGTTGTACTTGAAAGGGAGACAGTTGAATGACCAGATGATCATGTAAATAGGAAAGAGTTATGTTGATTTTTCCAAACGGCTTAATATTTTGGCCTGAACTTTTCAGACAAGGTAAATAGGCTATATCTTGCACTCCATCGATTTCAAATTTTACATATTTTTTGAAACAATTATTCAAATTGGCGCATAGTGGTGTAGTCCCCGTCTTCGAAAACGCTTTGCATATTTCAATGTTAGAGTATTTTTCAAACCTGTTGGGATTCGGCTAATCACAAAAAACAAACCTATCGATTTTATGAGCCTATTTTACATGTTTATTGTTCCTCGTAAAGTTAGTTCAAATGTTTTGGGATTGTTCCGCTATTAACAAGAATCAATTCCTTGAAAATTCAAAGTCGCTCATCGAGTTATTGTCCCCTTCACCAAAAACCTTGTAAGCACTTTACATGAATATTGTGCTGGCTTATGAGGAAGCACCATATTCTTTTTATATTGGGCAGGGTAACACTGCAACTAGGAATTCATTAAATGCGCCATTCTTTCTGACTAACAGAGTATAGAAAATTTTTATACATCGACATTTTCATGAGGACGTGTTATGATATGTCAAGGATCAAAGGAATTTTGTGCGCATTCGACCGCATCTTACGCCCCTGCATCTTACGCAAAATAAAAACAAAGTCTGTGGTCTCTCTGGTGTGATGAATTAGGAACGTGCGAGAATGGAAGCTGTCGATTTTCATTGTTCATTGTTCGTTCGTCAGTAACGAACCCTATCGACAATCAGCAATTACTCCAACACCCTCTTCTTTTTCGAAAGCAATTGAGACCAGATCTTTTTTTCAAATTTTACGTGAAGAATTGTGGTTAAAGGGGTCGAACCCTTTCGATATTTAGACTTCACAGATCCCCTGTCTTTGTCGAAAACTTGTGAATGCGATAGAGGCTACAGTTTTTAACGGAATTTCTTTTCATATTTGGTGTGAAGAATTGGGGCCATGAGCGGACAAACCCTATCAATATTCAATATGGTGAGAAGCATTAGGGTCGGACCCTTTCGATCCAGAGTTGTACTCCTTAGTCGAAAACCTTGTGAACGCGACAGATACTTTAATTTTTAACAGATTTCTTTGAGAAGAACTCAATCGATATTAAGCGTTCCACTCTACTCCGTTCCTGTGTTACCTCTCTTTGTCGAAAACCCCGTGAAAACGATAGCGATTACAGTTTATGAGGAATTTATCTTAAATTTGGCGTGAAGCACTGGGGGTATGAGATGAAGAACCTTATCGATATTCAGCGTTCCGTAACTGTAAAGAGATCCCCCCTTCCGTTTCCGGAAATCCTGTGAACGTGATAGAGATTACAGTTTTTAACTAGATTTTTTTTTCAAATTTGATGTTCAGCATTGAGACAAGCGCTTGTTTATATTGTTTGTTGGGTTGTGTTAAATATATGACTGGCCACTGTTAGTTTGTAAAACAAGATGGTCTTGGAAAAGCAGACATACCAAATATTCTTATCGCCCATACATTACCAGTTTTCGCCCACCCCCCTTTCTCCCTACAAAGATTTATTGGGTGATTAGTTGTTCATACTCTCTTACAAATCGGAGGTTAATGGCATTTTCCCTAAATAACGAGTTTCTTTAACAATCTTTTGCCACATGCCTTGATAAAACTATTCTACATACATCTTCATTTTCTTGGGGTCGCGTGCAGAAAATGACGTGAAACCAAATGTCAATTAAGTCAACGGCATTCGTTTTGTTTTAAAGAAGCTTTTTGTCAGTAAAGTGTAGAGCATCGTCCGACAGACTAGTTGTTCGACTGGATAGTTAGGTAAATATTAGAAAGAGTCGATGGTTTACATAGTAACTTTTCAATTGGTTTCTACTCTAAAAATAACATTAGATTTACGTAATACTCCCATGTTACATGGTTGGGCGAGCCAAAGCTTACGTCAAAAAGTGCGCAGAAATGTACAGAATCAATTAGAAGTCACCTCCATGTCTCACCATGGGAAACAACGACGGGAATATCTCGATTAGTAAATGGGATAACGATCATGTCTAGGTTCAACTATGGAGACAAACATACTACGGTTCTCAACATTTTCCTGGTATTAACATCTTACCTGGCAGGAGTTCTTGACTCCGAATTAAAAATAGGGGTAGAAAAATTAACTTCGACATATTATATACACGGATACATTTCCTTGATCTTAAAATATTCATTTAATTACAGACTCTGACAACAGAAAGATCCAGTTAAATCTCTGACGTTAATTTATCCTGTAGTCAAAATGTCTCATTAACATCGATTTAAACGTAGCCTTACATGGAACTTGATGTTAATGTATATCTCGAGAACCCAAGACCAGAATAATTTACACCTGCACAATTACCAGAGCATCGTTAGAGCAAGAATACTACTCCAATTTATTTTATATACAATGCCCATGAATTATCAACTATCATTTCTTCACCCATCTCTAATAGAACCATAATGTTAACAATCATTATTTTTATCCTTCTTAATGGAACTTTAATTTTAACGATTATTATTTTTACAAATCGTAATAAAACCTTAATTGTACTATCATCAGTTGTACCTAACTTCATTGAACCTTAATTTGAACTATTATTTTTACTCATCTTGAGGAATGCCAAAGATGCATTACCAATCGACACATATTATCAATACTAAGATATGTATCTACTCTAAGTGAGTTTATTTTGAATACCGGAATACTGGCTGGTAAATGGTACTTTGCAGAATTGTATCCAATATGTCCAATATGAGGAGTCATCATCGCTTTCAGCTTACCTTTTTATGGTGCTTAAACGATCCGTGCTGATTTTTAGCTAGGAACTCAATACAAAATCCAAGTATCTTTTCAAAACATTGGTTAAAATAATCCTGTGTTACGTTATCCAACAAACTTTGTTGCAGAGGTCTTTCTCGTCCACTGTTCAACTATATTTCTCCTTACTTTGACATCAATTGACAAGAAAAGAATTTTCAGCAACCATCCAGCCTTGTGGTTCGATATCGAGGCGGGTACTAAATATAAACGTATTGTCAATCTGTTCTCTAATACATTTGGTAAACACGCCCCTTGACATAAGCACGTACGTCATCTTTTTCTTGCTCAATGACTATCTCAGAAAGAGTAATGAGATGGTTTGGGCGACTGAGAAAAAGGAGACGATAAACAGCCCCGCTCAATGAGCATTCCGTGGACTGGTTATTTCATAACCAATATCGACAGTGTAATACAAGTAAGCAACGTCTTCGAAAGCGCCGGTGGGTCCCACGGCCAAAAGAAATATAATGCAATTTTAATTTATCGTTGCTTTGCTTCGCAATGGTAAAGGCGAACCATTTTAGTAATTAGGTTAATTTATTTTAGGAGCTCTTGCCACGATACCCCTGTTTTTAGATTAATAAATTTCATCCACTCTGGTCACGGTACCTCTGTTTTTTAAAAACTGTCATTCACTCTATCGTTCTAAAATATCAAAATATCGTACCGATATATTAAGTTGCGAAAATCACACATAATTCCAAAATACTATAAAATGACACTCTTGGCACTTTCTGGCCTATTGAAAAACCTAACACTAATTGATGATTTAACCATCAGGCGATGACGACTATCTTTTCTTACCTTTCCTTGGAATGCTGTGTCTCGATAAATACTCCAACAGGGGATTGGCTGAAGGGTAACATAATTTCTTATTTTGGCAAGTTCGGATAGCAAACAAATGTTTGTTGTACCTTTGCACGTACATATTGTAATCAAATATTGAGTTCTATCACAAGAAATTATTCAAAAGGTTTTAAGATAGGATGGTCTATAAAACATTTGTGTTTTGTCTGAAATGTTAACACCGCTTCAGAGATAGAGGGAGGGAGAGAGAGAGAGAGAGCGAGAGGGAGAGAGAGAGAGAAATGGGTTTAACTCGACACAAACTAGATCATTTCGGGACTAACACATGGTTTAATTTTATTTCAATAATTCGCTTGTGCGTAGGAGTTTTTAGCAGTGGGAGGAAACCGGAGTGCCCAGAGAAAACCCACGAGGTTGGACAGGCGACCCTAATCATTGCCGAGTACAACCGGGGATTCGAAACCACGCCAGTTGACTCAATGGCAGACTTTAGGATACAGCGCTAACCATTCGGCCATCCACCCCAACATAGCTTGAGAGGCGAGCTGTCATAGTCACACCAACTAGAATCAAAGGGGGTAATAATATATATTGAACATGGCTATAAGTTATTAAAATTGAGACAAGATCATCTGAAACTTGATTTCATATTTGATTTATACGTCCACTGTCGTCACCCCTGTCCGTCCGGTCGTCCTTTCACATTACATGTATGTTTGTGAACATTCCTTTTAATATTCATGCATATCAGACCCTAACTTCGTGGATTATGGCCCGTCGATTGTACCAAAAATCGCGTTTTTAGCTTGTTCTCTGTCCATCTCTTGCAAAATGTGGACGTATCATACATTGCAATCACTTCTTTTAATTCCAATCAGAATTGATGGCATTGTTGGAAGTGCAATGACATTAACTTAGATTCCCATTCGAAGTGCTATTTTTTGCAGTATAGCATACCAAAATTTCATATCTTCAGAATAAAATGGCAATGGTGACTGCAAGAGTAATCACTAGAGTTTTACTTTTTCTTTCCATAAACCAAGTTGCCCAAACGTGAACAAGCATTCCAATCACACCTCAGTTTCTCGGTCATGTGACCTCTTGTCATTGCCCCGACTGGTCAAAACTGTTTGTTTCATTCGCGCGGTGTTTGTAGGAGACTTCTGTCATCATCTACAAAATTTGATGGCAAACAGTCAAGAATTGTTACAAACCCTAACCAGCCATGGAACAAATAATCTTAAATGTTTGAGTGACAGTGTAGTTGTTATACATATTTAATCTTCCGTAACCTTTAATGTCACTCTACACTCTTTAATTTGTATACACACTGAAGTACGTGATGAATTTATATTTAAAGTTAGGGTATATGAGAGTGTATAATGGAAATTAAATGAAATGGAGTTTAATGTCCTACTGTGCTTCTCCATTCGGTGTGCTATGGGCCTACTCTTATGTCGAATTCCAGCTACCAAGGGAACTTTTACTGTGCACGCCAATGTATACACGCGACCATGTTTTTTTCTCGTCCCATCTGATCGACCAGGCAGCTGTCCTTGTCATGCCCTCCATCCTGCACCACTGGCATGGGGAAACCATCTTGAAAAGCCCAGATAAACATTTTCTGCCAATGCAGGGATCGAACACGTTAACCCGAGCGAGCTTGCGAAACAGCGACTTAACCACTTAGGCCCCGTGACCCCAGGTGTATAATGGAATAAATGGTAAAGCCTTTGACTGGGCTAATAAAGACAGACATACGCCATAAAGTGTGCTATAAAGGATATTGTGCCCGAGCAGCGACGCACCCGACTGCTATGCGAAATTTCTGTTCACTTTAAAATGTCCAACGAACTATAATCCCGTGTGTTATGTTACTCGAAAATACAGAAAAACTGTTTAGTAAGATATAGATTATGAATTCGATGTTCCACTCTTCGCTATTTGTAACATATTTAATAATTTCCATGTAAACTGTGGTGATATTGTTGAAAACTATGCAATTGACCCCAATTGCAGCCGTGAATAAGAATTATCACGGCTACAAATTGTAGCTATGTATCAGGTTCTCCTCGGGCGGTTACTAAACTTTTAAAAAAATGAACCATTGCATTTATTTTCCAATGTATAATGAAATAAATTGACAAATATTCAGTTTAACAACTAGTAGACAACAACATTTTGAGACTATAAACACATGTTAAGCAAGGGTCGATATCCAATACATGTATATTCTGTATCAATTAGTGTATCCATCTTGATGGCAGTCGCGTAGCAAGGGGACGGAAGGTATCCTTCCCAAGCCTCACTTTTGGTCTAAAGCATTGAATAAAAAGTTGTTATGCTTGCTATCATGACCGTAGAAAGATACGACTGTCGGAAAGCATGTTTGATTTTTGATATTGTAGTTTGTATTTCTGTGTTTGGCGGGAGGGTCGATGGGGTTGGCGGAACACGCTGTAGCTCCGCCACATGTGAAGTTGATATCCTTCTAAAATAATCAATTTTCGAGGCTTTAATTTTATGGAAACCTGAGAAGTTAAATATCAACAATGTTAAAATAATTATACCGTCGTTGACTTATATAAAGAACTTGTGTTAACATTAATTCCATTCCATGTCGCTTTACAATTATCTTGATTGTGTTTCAAAATGCATTATATTTAAAACTAATATTCTATATTGTCGTCATAAGAAATGGAGAATCGAACACCGTCTATTCATTCAAGTATATGAAAGTGTTTTGTATTATTGTCAATAAAATAAACGCGTTGCAGAGTAACAGCTGCAATGATATATTTAATCTATCTACCTCCTACAAATTGGTATTTCTTCTACTATCAGTTTAGTCGATCCACATACCTTTACTGTGAAATAAGCACATTTTGAATTTGACCAAATATTTGTAGTTATTTCAATACGATGTATTAACTTATATAGCCACATTGTATTACGTCTTTGTGTTTTGAAGCGCAGCTGATTTATTTACCGAAAGTTCAATTTGTGTATTGGTTGTGAAAACTGGTATAATTTTAGAATGGATGATGTGAAAGATACCATAGGTGATCAATGGCGTGCTGATTTATTGAAAGATGTCAGAACTCTGCCCAATATTGGAGCTGTTCCTGGTACCCTGGTCGTGTTTGGGGAACTAGCTAGACCCATCCTTCTGAACCCACAGCAAAAGAGCGTTTGGGTTGCTGCCGGAGAATTGGGAGAAGGCCGAATAGTCGTAATGAGTCATGCGCATTACATTCGTAAGCTTAAAAGTAATAATAGCAACAAACACGTAGAAATATCCAAATACCATGAGAATATAAAGCTATGGTTGACTAAGTTTGCAGGAGTGGATAATAGCGAAATAAAACTGTTGACAAGTCTTACGGTTGAAACACTAAGCAGTGCACGGATAATTATAGTGGCAGGGAATAACAATCCGGATATACCTGACGAAATGATATATCAGTTTGTAGAAAGTGGTGGTGCTTTGCTTCATTCTATTTGTCCATGGGGGTGGTTGCAAATTCATCCTGAGCTGACTCTTCAAGATGTTCCCCTGTACAGTATTTTGGAAAAAGTTGGCATTCTTTATACAGATGGGTACTTTCGTTGTCCGGAAAATGGGATGCAGATTGCATCTTGTGTGGCTTCCGAATCGTATCACATGAAGCACGCTCTTGAAAATATGCATTTAGATAAGTGTTGCCGAACTTTGTCCCAGATAAATGAGGTTCCATTAAAATCCTTGCATGATATAGTAGCAACATCTGGTCAGCTGTTGCGCGATATGATAGCTGAGAATGGCAAAGATAATGTACCGTCTGAAAGAACTCCGATTTCGTCAACAATGGGCAAGTCCACGATTTACGTGCACGAAGCACTCGCCAAAACTGGAAATGGACCGTCACAAATGCCGGGAGTTGATAACTTTCCAGGAGATTTTGTTTTCGATCCGCCCAGAATTAGCACGGAAATTATTATAGAATCTATGATTGACGCCTGTCACCCTACCGGTTTTTATGTACGTGCAGGAGACGAAATTTCTATCGAAGTTCTAAACGACCAGTCAATTGATACAGGTTGGGAAATTCAAGTAGGTTCCCATACTGACCGTCTTCATTCTTCGTTATCCATGAAACGTTGGCCGATTATAGCCAAAAGATTTAAAATAACGGTCAGAGAAATCAAGATAAGGACCCCGTTTGGAGGGTTACTCTATGTCCGCAGTCCGCGTTGTAAAGGTCGATTAGTTCTTCATGTAAGGAATGTCGTGCAAGCGCCGTATTTTGACCTTACAAGACCAGAAACAGTCAATAATTGGCACGAGAATAGACAAGCACCTGGTCTGTGGGCTGATATTTGCGGACAACATATTGTGTTCACTTTGCCGTCAAGCAGCATTCGGAATATCGAGGATCCACGTCCCGCATTGGAAACACTGGACCTAGTTGTGCGTGCACATCATCACTTGCGTGGTAGTGATCCGAATACGATTCACAGAGAATGGATTGTAACAGATATTCAACCGGCTGGCGGACATATGCATTCTGGATATCCTATTGTTACTCATTTAGATTTAGCACAGCCGGACAACGCCGCCTTTTTACTCAACAGTGAACAGTTGCTTGAAAAGGGTAACTGGAGCCTGTTTCATGAGCTAGGACACAACATGCAGCGACCTGTTTGGACATTCGCGGGAACCACAGAAGTTACGTGTAATATATTCACCCTGCACGCTATGGATGTCATTTCTAAAAGACAGATATGGCTACATCCATGGTTGAAGTCCAAAGTCGAAACAGCTCAAAACTATATAAAACATTCGTGTGATTATACAAAATGGCAGTCCGATCCTGGTATAGGGCTGTTTGTTTACGCACAAATAATTCATCAGTTTGGTTGGTCTGTTTTTAAAAAGACATTCAGACATTACGAAAATAACGACCGATCAGCTCAGTTAAAAACAGATGGGGATAAGGTGGACTGCTGGTTCCAGTCGATGACAAAATTTGCTGAGTACAATCTAGCCCCATTAGCAGATCTCTGGAACATACCACTATCATCAGAATGTAGAGAACAAATGAAAGCGTTCCAGCCATTTCTACCGGAAGACGAAATAACAGAAGCTGTCCCAGAAAAAGTTAAATCTCTGATAGAAGTATATCCTGCCCTTATTCGAAAAATCGTGAAACCCAAAGATGCATTTGAAGAATTACGGTGTTGTCCCAAGAAATGGACTGTTCAATGTAAAATATTGGCATAAATCTTGGGAACTATTTTTAGGATCGCTGCAATTGCAATTCTTTGATTCTGAATTGAACATTAATTTTATATTTATCGCCAATCTCACTTTTAATTTAAAACGATTATTTTCGTTTTCAAAGAAAAAAAAAATTCTCTGGCCAGGACTGAATACACATAGTGGTAGTGTTCACCCTTTCGTTGATTTCTCTTTGTCAGCTTTCGAATCTGAAAATCATACATTTTGTAGCAGACGACCATTTAACAAACAACACGTGACGGTAGTTCATTATACCTACCATATTCATTCAGATGGCTTCTTTCTTTAGTTTTAGGGGTGAGGTGTTTATCTTGACCTTTCCGACTAGAACAGTTCAAAACATCCAATATAGTTTTACTTCACATGCACACAAGTGATAAGAAAGAAACCCTCTGTTTCAATTCTTATGGCAAGATATCAGTCAAAATTCCTCCACGACCCGAACAGAAATCCAAAGGCAAAGACGCGGTGTTCAGCGTAAATCCCCGAACTTCTATTTTAAGTTTCCGTGAAACGCCGGGGGTGTTACAGAGAAGAGCTTCTTGTCGCTTACTATGACAAGGGTCTGCTGTCTTATATAATCAGTGTAGAAGGAGATGCGTGTCATCAAGTTAGACGCCCACTTTTTTCTCCTTCTTCTGCCTTTTAACTTGCCTTCCAGTTCGCGATTCTTTTTAAAGCAATCTCGCTTGCTACTCCAAAGGATTAGCACATCCTGTAGTTATTTCAACTTCATATTCAAGAGCACAAGTGGGTTTAACTTTCACGGCCCATCGGTTGATTGGAATACGTTTTCAGTTTACAATGACCCTGTCTATGTGGGGTTTCTTAGACGAATGCTCTAACGGGTGCGCTTTAGGTCATAAGGTCTGTCAGTGGTTTCAGGCCCATATTTTCATCGAAATAAAATTGAACAATACGCTATTCCCGAAACGTCCTATTTTGTGGCAAGTCGACAATAAGATATTTTATTTATGACAATAGTTTATTGACTTTCTGTCATGTTGTCTAAGTAACATTTAGTTAGCCTACCGGCCACCATTTTGAATACAACAGGTGTTTATTGTTGGCAGTCACTTTCAGTGATAACATTTTGCATCGATTTTAGAGTTATTATCACTTTCACGGCACAAATAAGTGTAATTAAGTTTGAATGATGTCATAGAAATATAGAGTCAATTAATGATCGAAATTCCAAATTTGGACTTTAAAGTGCCAATCCCGATAACTTTTTGGGGAATAAAACTGCTTAATTTTGTGTTAAAATCCTTTAAAATCCAATACCTAAGGACCACCTACTAACCCGATATTTGTGATACGCTTGTAAATAACTTAAACCTGACAGTCTTCATCTGGAAATGGAAACCATTGGGCTACACTTTTGTCTATAAAAATAATATCTAGGTGAAATTTACCTTTTGTTATCAAGTACAGGGCATGGATCATTCACTGTATAGACCTCTCAAGAAACATTAATCGATTATCAGGGCACCCAATGAAAAAATTGACCCGAAATCTTAAAAGGGTTACGTGTCCGGATAAGCAGTGTTGACGTTCACGTCCAAACGACTCAATATTTTGAGCTGAAATTTTGAGACAAGGTAATTACACCATGCCACTATATTTTGGTCCATAAATTTCATAAATACTCGGACTTTAATGTTCGAGACTCTGTTCTTATCGGGATTGTCCCTTTAAACGTCTGTACGTTATCAATGGATTGACTGGCTAACTTACTGAGGATTATCATATATCGATGTATATACATATATGGAACCTATACCAACGAACATATTCCTGTTAATCGATATTTCATTGATGTTCAAGAAGACTGTCCTTGATGTTACCGCTGTGATATACAGAGAGAGAGTTCTGGAGGTGCAACGGCCATGGACATCAAAATCCAATAAACCTATCGTCTAGTTTTGGACAATTGTGGGCCGAGAAAGTTCATCGATTCCTCGTTGTCAGCGGTGCACGATAGGGGGTATGTCACGGGACACCGTAACGTATTGTCGTTCGAATACCGTGTGCCACGGGGACCATTTTGCCCGAGTAGCGGTGCTATTACCACTCGTATCGAATTCCAACCGCCAAAGATCTTTTACGTACAAGCCAATGTATACACGGGACCCCGGTTTTTCATACCATTCGAACGACTAGACAGTTGTCCTTGCCAGACCCCCCGCCCTACATCACTGGCGCTGGAAAGTCTGGATGAACTTCCTCGGCAAATGCATGGATCGAACACCTGACCTCTAGACTAGCGAACCAGCGTCTACCACCCCCCCCCCCCTCCCCCCGAGTCTTTAGAGAATACAACCAGGGAGTTGTCCCCGTATATCACTAAACCGGTACATGTCAATGAGCTACCGGCAATATGTTTGTTTCATATTTAATGTAAATTGAAGAACAGAATAAATTGAATTCGGATGTATCCCCAAGAAGTAATTTGATTGTCAGCTTGTCAGTAAGTGTGTGAACCAACAACGACCATTTTTGACATTTTCGAAATAAAACAGTCTTTAGTAAGTTCGCCATGTTAATGAAAGCAGTATACAAAAACACACCATAAAAGCCAAACTTGTAACGAACGGGGAGTTATGTTCAAAGGAAAAACAATCAAGAATGAAAGGGATCTATAACAATGGCTGCAACTTAAGACGGAAGACAAATAACAAACAATTTGTAGAACAATGTCAATTATTTCTATTTGACTGTTGTGTCTATTTCTTTCGTTTTGGGGTAATTTCTGTGTCGTGCCATAAACTCACCTCATGAGCGTTCCCCCCTAATTATTTTAATGGATAAGGGCGGCCATATTTATTGTTCACAGCAGTTTTTATCCGGTAGGTAAAAATATCTGCGTTTGATGCTGCTGGCCTTTCATGATGTATTTACGGTCATTACGAGGTTTGGACTTTTTATTAACAATAATTGTTATTTAAAATATGAAATGAAATGAAAAGGGATTTAACGTCCTGCATTTATTTTTATTTTTTTTTTTATTTAATTTTTTTTTGTGGGGGTGGGGTGGGAAAAAAAGAAATATGACTTTACTACTATAGAAATGCCGATCGGGATTAACGATGTGTTTACGATATAGGGACGGTGGGTTGGGGATGGGTGCCATAAAATAGGATCCGGGCGTGGGTAAATCATTCAAAAGATTAAATGTACATGTAACTATTATTTAAAGAAATTGGTTCGTATTGCTTGGCCCGACTGGGTCGTTTACAAGCCGTTGCAAATTACGTCCACATTTTTCAAACGATGGACGGAAAACAGGCAAATAAGAGGGTCCACAGACATTGTACATAGTTCACAATGTTCGTTAAGATCTGATGTTCACCAAAATCAAAGTCGTCCAATATATTTGGATCCTTAACATAGTTACATAAGTATCAGTCGGATTGAACAAGAGTTAAGATCTCCGAGGAGTCCCCAAACATTCTACATACAGATCTGTCAAATTTGCCGTTTCACAAAAAACAAACAGTTTAGTTTGCACACTTCTTCCATACTTATCTATTTATAACGCTTGGCTTCGAACTGGACAGTTCACGCGAACCTGAATATTATACATCATGTAATCCAGCTTCCGAAGCGCTTTTCAATGCTGTAAAGTTTGAATTGAGTTTTCGGGACTGCACATTCGACTTGCGTGGAAATGTTTCTTAGTGTGGATAATTGACTACAAAAGTACCCAAGATAGTCCAGTGAACTCGTATCCCATCTCGGAGTATTATGAACTTGTCTTTTTGGTTGATTTTAGAATTAAATAACAAGACTAGTGACAATTCGAGAATGAACAGAAATTATATGTAATTTGTAAAACATTTTTATCTAAACAGATTTCTCTTTTATTCTTTTTTTCTTGAAGAATTTATCTATCATATTTTGTATATTTATAAAGATATTAGCAATGTAAATATTATCAAATCGTTCTTCATTCGTTCAGTCGGAAATGTTATGCACGTAAATAAAAGAGGTATTTATTCGCTTTTAGTTCCCATGGCGTTATAATTTAGGCTAACCATAAACAAACACTTCATATTTATATTTTAGAAGTTTACGGAAATCAAAATTCCGTTGCATACGTGCACTAAGTGGGCATTTCCATTGTGTTTAAACCGAGGCCACAACGTAAGAGTGCACTACGACGTACAAGGGAGCTAAGGGTGGGGGCTGTCGCAATCCTAGTGAGTTATCTTACAGCAGTGACCGATCACCTCCAGCACGAGAGACTTAGATCATTAACCTTTCAGGGTCAAGGATAAAATGGAAAAAAGCGCAATCAATACAACTTTTAAAAAAAAAGGAGAATAAACTTTATCAATACAACTTTTAAAAAATGATAAACTAAGTATTTTTGTATATCAGTATTTCCCACATACTTGAAATTTCGTTTACATGGGCCTAGTTTTACTACGGCAACGTCCATTTTCGCAAACGGTCCAGCTGGTTGAACTGACTACGGTACATCAGAACCTTAAACCTCCTCTGATGTAGGCCGTAAAAATTTGTTGCTTGTCGAGACATCACTATTTGAAAAACCTATCAAGTAATAACGAGAGTCTCATGGGTATACAATTTTTGTTTAAACAAGAACAATATACATCCCCTTTCCTGCTGACCAAAAACAAACACCTTTCAATAAAATATGTTTGTATTCACTTTTGTAAAGCAAATATTTTGTTAGCAATAATATCCATATTAATAATTCCGCATATTTGGTTTTAAAGAAGGGGGTTTTCAATTAAAAATTTCTAGCTTTATTCTTCAACTTTTGCGAGTGTTTCCTCTATTTACATAGAAATCCATTTATACACATTCGTTAAAAACTTCGATAATTTCAGTTGCTGTATTTTTTTTGTTTATTTTCTCTCTTCAATTTTGTAAATCCTTTTATTATTTGTTCTCAGTCTCGTTTGGGCAAAGACGTATTAAATGTGTTTTAATTGCATAAAACGGGCTTTAAATGTCTTCACAAATTTGACAAAGATGATTGTATTTTTTGCTCTTTGGCACGCGTGCTTGAAAAGAATTTTTCTCTTTCTGGTAATTTTGGTTTTGTGAATTTAAGACTAGATGTACTTAAGACTGCTCTGGACTCGAGCATGTTAGCATTTACTTAATGGGAAGATTCGCTGTCTTCCAAGTACTCGTTCTTTTCTCGGGATACATTATAACTAGCAATCCTTTCGGCTTTTTTATGTGTTGAATTTATGCATATCATGTCTCCCAGAACACACTCATCAGCACTAACACCACTATCGGTCATAATAACAGCAACGCCATTAGCAATATCATTATCAGTAGAGTTTTCAGGATGCGAGCATCAGCATTACCAATATCATCGTTATCAGTAGAGGTGCCAACGGGGTTAGAGCATATCGTAGTTATCAGTAGAGGTATAAACGGAGTGAGAGCACCAGCATATCGTTATCAGTAGAGGTATCAACGGAGTGAAAGCATCAGCATATCATCGTTATCAGTGGAGGTATCAACGGAGTGAAAGAATCAGCATATTATCATCGTTATCAGTCGAGGTTTCAACAGGATGAGAGCATCAGTACCGCATTACTGTTATCAGAAGCGGTTTCAACAATCAAATACTAACTTGTATACATATTAATACGCGTGTGGGGTCGGGTTTATCAGCATATCGTCGTTATCAGTAATGGTATCAACGGGGTGAGAGCATCGGCATATCATCGTCATCAGTAGAGGTATCAATGTCGCGAGAGCATCAGCGTATCATCGTTATCAGTAGGGGGTTTCAACAGTATGAGGACATCAGCACCCGAGTACCACTATCAGTAGAGGTTTCAACAATCAAATACTAACAACTGGTATACGTTTGTCTTAAGGGGACGAGAGAGAGAAATGGGGTTTAAGCCCACTCGACACAAACTAGGTCATTTCGGGACTAACATGGTTTAATTTTATTTCAATAATTCGCCTACGCATAGGGGCATTAGCAGTGGGAGGAAATCGGAGGACCCGGAGAAAACCCACGAGGTTGGACAGGCGACCCTACTCCTCGCCATGTTTTTATTTTAAGAACAGTGCTATATACAATTAATACGTTTATGTGTACGGGTTTAGACATACATCTCGTCGACACGACGATTGGATTGCTCGTTACAATGATCAATCTGTAAAATGATATCTTGTCTATTTTTTGCACAATTCCCCTTACTAATAAATTGTTGTGTGTTTAAAAGTTTTCCTACTATTCTATTTAATATTTGATATAAAGGAATATTAATTAAAGATGTCATAACTTCAACAATATACCCGGTTTCTCATCACGTGATTTTTGCACCTATCGTGGAGTGTGCGTCGTGTTTGTTCATCGTTTTTTTTTTTTTGTTTTTTTTTTCTTTTTGTGAAGTTTTAGCGCTTAATACTCTTGATGTCAAACGTTTTGAACAACGATTAAAGATGAATTCGGAAACAGATACATGTCAACTGTCTTATTTATAATCCATAAATCAATATTTCTAACGTAAGCGTTAAAAAAAATACAAGATTACAGCATTACAATGGCGACAAGTAACAACACGGATTTACAACAGCATCTTCGTAAATCATCCGGCGAGTTACCGATAGTTGCTGCAAGTTAGTGATGATGCGTCTTATCAAAGATGAACCAACTTAACGAAAACGAAGATGAGTTTTCACTGGCAAACCTTACAGACAGATCAAGAGATTCCCAGTTTCTGAAAAACATTTAACCTTCAAAAACATCGCAAAAATAACAGTTCTGCTAGTTCGATTTGAAAGGTTAATAATAACAGGGGTTTTTTTTATTCAGAAACCATAAAACAACCCTCTATTTAAACAATATTCTCCTAGAGATGCCATTTGTGTGACAATACTTTCACAGAAAAAATACATATAATACCATCAAATAACACAACAGCCTGTTCAAAATATTTGCAATAGTATAAAACCAAATAACGATATGAAAAAAAACCATGTGGTTTTCTTCATGTAATCTATAATTAAACAAACACTGGGTTTGGTGCATGTATAATGTAAAGGGTATAAATGATTCCCAACAGTTTTTCAATGATGGAAGTCACTAAGCATTCGGTTCTCTTTTTTTTCACATTTTTTCACACGATTGCAAATTGATAGAAGTAGATTCTCTACAAATTTTCGCGACATAAAGCGATATATAAATCCTGTGTAATGAATAGCCGTGTCGGTAAGCTGCCAAATAAAATACAACAGTCAAACCGGGATTTCCGAATGGCCATACGTATGACCTTATATTGCGTCAGTCATTGATTTGTTGCAGCAGAGGTTATGTCGCAAACCCCCATACATACATATATGTAGCACGGGGTGTTAATTAGAAACAGCGATTTAAAACATAGTTACCAAAACATCACACGATCCTTAATAGGATTTAAAAATTGATCAAATTGTTTCAGAGAGAAAATCAACAGCCGACAGGTTAACGCCTTAAAGGGCCAATCCCGATAATTTTTTGAAGAATACAACTGCTTAATTTTGTGTTAAAATCCCTTAAAATCCCGTTCTAAAGGGCAGAGCAACTAACTTAGTATTTGTGATACGTCAGTCATCTGGAAATTGAGACTGGTGTCCAAAACTGTGTTATGCGGTGTCTACGTAAAACCAGGCTTAGTTTTAAATAAAAATAATGTGTAGTTGAAATTTGCCTTTCGCTATCAAGTACAGCACAAGGGTCATTCACTATATAGTCATCTCAAGGAACGAGAATCCATTATCAGGTCACTAACGAAAAAATTGACTCGAAATCTTAAAAAAGTTACGTGTCCGGATAAACATTTTTGACGTTCACGTCCAAACAACTCCATATTTTGAGCTGAAATTTTGAGACAAGGTCAATACACCATTCTCTTATATTTTGGCGTTTAAATTTCATATGTACTCAGACTTTTATTTTTGAGACTCTGTTCAATTCGGGACTGTCCCTTTAAGCAGTTTACAGAATTGCCTCTGACAAAGACCATTGCTCTTCGCCAATGGCGTCAGAGATCGATTTGCATTCCTACCACTTCACAATCGCACGGAACTGCCACAGGCGTTTCCTTGTCTTTTGCCTATTTTCTGCCTTTAAAATGAGATGAATAATATCAGAATTTAGAAGACAGCAAAAAATGTGACCCATATAATATTTTAACCGATCCAAACAGGGATATTCCCATGTAGTTACCAAGCACCATTCAGATGACTGATGTAGCACCATTCAACTAATTTTGTCACGGTGTTAAACATATCACAATTGCGCTGAAGTTCGGCCCAGCATACATACACACGTTCAAAGAACCATTTACGATTTCTGTGTGGGCATAAATCGATTTTTTTTTTAATTTTTTTTAATTTTTTTTTTTAATGCAATAAATATTTTTAATATTTTTTTTTATGTACTTGGCTGATTGATGGAAAAGTCATTCATCACGGAGTGGAAAATGCCTAATATCCCAGAAGTATTTATTCTGTGGCCTTCTGACTCATTTACATTAAAACTTTCCTTTCGTTCGTTTTTTATATTTGTTTGATTTTCTTTTTCTCTACGGGAGAACATTTATTGGTTCAAACTACTTTGTTCGAAACGGAACATTAACATTCGATCTTTAATCTTTATTAGTCTTCCAAAATATTGAATTCGCTGAACAAACATTTTTCAGATTCTGTTTGACTTAGCTTTATCCTGACAAGGTTGCTACGCAGTCAGTTTATTATCTTTCTTTCTATTGTTACGTTCTCTAGTTTGGTTAATACGGAAATGGAAAGAAAATATAAAAAAAAACGTCATCCTGGAACAACATTCTGCCCAATACCTAAGCACCGTTTTGCGTGTCAATGTTGAAATCTTGACATGGAATAAACAACCTCTATTCTACCTGCTACCTCAAGCAAATGTATATAGTAAAGATTTCTTTATTAAACGCACCCCCAATGTAGATCAAACAAGAAAAATGGCGTCATGTTAATTAAAGAATCGTTAGGCACGGAGAAACCATAACTGGATAAACAATGATTGTTGTTACATTCCAGGCAATTATTTGATGTCAACAATACTGTTCAATTATTTGACGGTTGGGTTTTGTGGATTAAAACCCAGAGACTTGCAACTGTTTCCTCCTTAACATTGAAACAACAAAGTCATACATGGACTTGTGTAATTTAGCAGACACGATACTGTTGTTATATTGTTTTCCAGTTTCTTTTTTTTTTCGTTTTTCGTTAAACTTTACAGTCTTTGTTGTTTAGACGTTGAATTTGCATATTATTGAAAGCTGTTAATACAAATACCCCGCGCGAATATGCGAAATAACAAGTGTTGGTTCTGTTGTAGGTTTATTTATTTTTAATGTAAAAAAGAATTCAACTCAATAAAAAGGCAAATAATCAAACAATCTATAAAATGTGACACAATCAGACAGAAAAATGTTGACGTAATGGATTGTAGAAATAAAGAACAATTGTATTTTGCAGAATATTCTTATCTCAGACACCTGTTTATTTAATTTCAGTTCACATGTGTTTAATTTGCTGGAACTGATATTCACGCATCTCGATCGTTTGATGTTGATTTATGTATTTATTTATTTAGATTTATTATGCTTGGAATTTGCAAGATTGCCACAGGTAGAGTATCTATTGCATGAACAGGAATAATTTTAAGAAGTGCGAGAGTTTAAAAAACAATTCTCGATACCAATTTGAATTTTTTATTTAACTAATTTCGTCTGTCGGCTAGGTAGCTTAACCAATGTTGTTGGATCTACAAGCACGTATTTTTTTATTCTGTATTTGAAAACCTTAAACCGTCTGTGCTCATTTCTTTATTTCTTTTTCCATAACAACTTATAAGTAAGGTGTAACTAATGTTACAAATTCATCACCGTAACTATTTCCAAATGTCTTTTCAATTTTGTACATGGAACTTAAATTTGTCACTTAAGCCCCGTTTACATGACGAAATAATACAGCCCTAGTTGCTTCATCATCCCATGCGACTTTTGAGACCGACTTTACCTCAAGACATGTTGCTGACTATTGACAGACTACTAATAAGGTATTTGTTTTACCCAAAACACCACTCAACATCATATATTTAGCGATGATGCAACTGATAATGAAATATACACACATATGCAAATATTGCTGAGCGTTTATATGACACAATCTGCACAAATACTTACCTTAAATACTTTTGCATATATGCAAATATACTTTTGCATCTGGTCAAGACCTGCAGTATTTTTACACGTGTATGCAAATGCGTTTACATGACGAAATTTGCATACATGAGTAATTTTGCATTTGTGCAAAAGATTTGCACGTGTGCAAATGTCGTCATGTAAACGGGGCTTTAGCCGCATCCAGCTGAAGACCAGGGCCCTGTTTCACGAAATTTTAACTTAAGATAAAATCCAATTTTAGTAGATACTTCAATTTTGATTGGCTAAGCACTAAAATCAATCTAATATTATCCAATCAAATTACTAAAATTGGGATCTTATCTTAGTTAAAATTTCGTGAAATAGGCCCCAGGACCGTGTCGGTTTCTCCAGTTAACTTAGTACACACACACACACATAACTTCTTTGTACTGTACCCCGCATATATTTATTCTGGTGACGTGTCCCTGACGTAGGTTCCGTTGTAATCAATGTAAAAGTATATGGTATACAAAATCCGCAACTCACGTTTTCAATTTTTAAGATACTTTGATAAATCTCTGTATATGTACAATATAATAGTAAATATCGCCATGGTATCTTAGATCAAACTTGACCTGCGTACGATTATAAAATGGCTTCGACATTGCGGTGTTACGTCAACAATACAAATCTGCCTTTATCTATAGGCTTATGAAGGACAATGGATAGTAAGTCAAAAGAAAGAAAAATCTGTATTTGTTGGATTATGAAACGTGTCCTATGTACATTGTTAGGTACATGGTTTATGTAACGTTATCCTAGAGAGGAAACAGTAACATTTGTTCTGGTCTTTATGTGTGTTTCCATGATCATACTGGACGACAGCAGTTTGTATTGTGTGGACAAAAGATGGTAAAACTTCTGTTGAAATCTTAAAACAAAACACTTCAATTCAAACATTTGAATTTATGATGAGTTTTGTTTGTCCTTTAAAGTTAGGGCATGTTCGATGCATTCAGATGAAGCGGATGTTGTAATAGATATGAACAGGCACCATCACCACTATAAGTCATCATTCATTGTCTATGATATTGCTTTATGGAAGCAACCCTTACATTAGGCTACTACTTATAATACAACGGTTATTAACGGCACCAGCTCTGTCGGTAGACCGTAGTTAGCACCATCACCTCTATCAGGAGACGTCTAAAAAAAACCTCCATTCTCGATTACCATGATAAAATATTATTCATAACCATTATCCCCGTCGACATAAGAGTTTTCTGTCGAATTGGATCACCATAATCAGTATGGATTTAAACAGATTATCTCCTGATTTCAACACAACGAAAGGAGCATCTTTAGTCAAATCACCGCCATCAGTTGGGATTTTAAGAGAATCCGCACACCATCATAAATTAATACCATCACAACTATCAGCTTCAGTTCCAGTAGAATTAGGGTTAAATCATTAGCTCTATCAAGAACGCACAATTAACCCACGCCTATGCACGGAATATCGCGACAGTTTGAAATGTGGCGTATTATGTACTCGGATAAAGTATCCTTAACCCCTGCAACGGTTTCATCACCAGGTTCGATTGTCGTGGATACAATGCACGGAACTGAATTATTCAAAGTACACAAATTTCAAATTTATGATTATTTGAACAAATTATGAAATATGCGCGATCACTTGTGCCAAAATATTTTATCAATGCCGTAATATTCATGTGAAAAGGTAATATTACTCAAACGGGGTATATGTCCTATCAGTTTGAATAGGGATCACTAGTGTTTGTGTGGTTGCCAACGTCTATTTACCAACATAAATGTAAAGAACTCCTAGCGTTGATATATTTGAACTGAAAATAATACAAATATATAAATTCTGATTTTGTTATATTCTACTGATCACACAATAAACATAAAATCAAATTAGTAAAAAAATAAATGTATCTTTTTCGTTAAATACAGAATGATATTATGTGTAGATTTATTAGATGAGAAGAACATGTTTCGGATACTGCGATCTTCAGCATTTTTGTTTCAAGTCAGGTTTAGTTTCGGCTTTCCAGGGCTGAGCCCCTGGAACAATGGCAAAGTGTCTCCTTTTGTCATGGAATAAAACACCGGCGTTGCATCAGCGTTTCGCATGGATTGGGTGACATTCCACTGTTCGGGGCCCCAGGATTAAGGGTCAGTTGTATGGTAAAATTTCCTATTTACATAATACACGCGTAAGATGTACATGTACCGAAGTTTTACGTGTACGTTAGGTTTACTTCTACATACGCTTTACGTGTACGTTAATTTTACTTGTACGTTAGTTTTACTTGGACACACGGTCCATGGTTTTACAAATGGGTAGTTACATGATCAGAGCAGCATACCAATTGAGATAAAATTGTTCTAATTGTACATAACCATAAAAATAATACTTTGAATAGAAGTCAAACATTATACAATTATTTCCCGGTTCTGTAGATTTAGACGATTAGAATCATATGTATCAAATTATAATGATGCAC
The DNA here is from genome assembly GCA_948474765.1 of Patella depressa. NCBI lineage: Eukaryota > Metazoa > Mollusca > Gastropoda > Patellidae > Patella > Patella depressa. The sequence goes on from OX419721.1 coordinate 36,486,774, forward strand.
TATAATGTTTATATAATGTTTTGTAAATTTTCTTAAAGACTCGAAAAGGAAGCGCGACGAAGAAGAAATTATTTGTTCAACAAACAAAACATTTTGTGTAGTAAAGAAAGCAAAATTACGAGCCAAAAAAACCCACGACGGTCGGCGGTAAAAAGTATTTGGTCGGCGGTAATTACGCGACGGTCGGCGGTAAAAAGTACCACCGTTATTGTAAAGGTTTTTGTATCAGCATTTGTTAAGCTCCTTGAAAAACAATTTTAAAAAATGAACGACTTGAAAATTGACATTTAAAATGTTTATATCCCAGCAATGGCTCGACAGATTTGTCTCAATTTTAGCATTCAATCTAATTTTAACGATGTAACTGTGCAGTCAAATCATGTCAAAATCGATGATAATTCTTTTTTTCTCAACCGAAGGAAGACCTCCAAAAATATTTCAATGTAAGGAATATTCTTCAAAATGTTTTTATTTCTGCCAGACAACATTAGAAAAATGTCAGTTATTTAAACGAAAAGTGAGAAAACAACATTTTCCCCCAATTCCCATAGAAAGGTTTTGTTAAAATTTCTGACTATTCAAACGTCAATTGAATTCGTTTGGTTAGTGTGTATTCAATATTTGAGCCTTGACAAATACGTCGACAATATTGTATGTCAATGTCAAATTTGTCAAAATATTTTTCCCCCGAAACAGTTTTTCTATTTTGAATTCACGGAATGTAACATGGTTTAGCGCCGTGTTGACATTGTATGTAGCCTAGTTAGGTCATTTGGGACTAACATACATTCATGATACAGGTACATGTACTTATTTGTATTTCACGCTAGTTTGTAAAGCTTTCATATATACTAATAAAGGCAATTTACCTGACTTTTGTGGAATAACTTTTGATCAAGGGTTTCATTTATATCATCAGGTTATTCTACACTTCACAATGCATGATATCAGGTTATTCTAAGGTGTGTGGGGGGTGGGGTGGTTGCCGAATGGTTAGCGTGTGCGTGTTGTATCATAACTGTTACTAAAGTTATCTACGCCAAGCGAATTATTGGAATCAAATTGAACCATATGTTAGTCCCGAAATGACCTAATGTGTGCTTGATCCGGACACGTTTCAGCATTATAATGCTCGAGCGGATATACTACGTTTCTCCATGCAGAAGAACGTGGGTCCTTACTAGTTTGTCTTTTGAGTCACCGGGAATTGAGGTTTCGATAATAGACAAAACTAATTGAATCTACAATCAACATAATGTGTGTTAATTTGAAATTCGTTTGTCTCAGCTACCCACCCTCACCCGACAACCTATATCCAACCGCTCCTCCATGAACTTAATCTTGTTAGATCAAGGGGGATAACTCTTTATTTAAACTCAAATAAAATCCAGGTCCAAAACATCACTCCAGTTAGCTCGTGAGTGTCATTAACGAGATAGTGTACGCTTATTCGTTTTGGCACAGCAGAACTCCAGAGGTTAAACTCTGCTTTGATCTCGGACAATAATATAACATTTACTTCTATAAATATTTTACTTCAAAGATTTAAAAAATGATATGCATTTAAATCACTTTTACCACATCCCCCCCCCCCCCCGCCCCTCAAACCCCAAATTTAAAACCGTATTGTTAGGAATATCAAAAATATAAATAATAAGACAATATAAAGGTAAAACTAAGAATTTTATTTGGTAAATATTAAATTATAAGTATCACAGGTGTGGTTTTTATTTTAGAACAATATCACAGAAATAAACAGGATAATTTATATAAACATTAAGATATACATAGGCAACATTTAACATAATATTATAAAAATATGTTGATATTTAATGGAATAGGCCTATAATAACAATAACTAGAGTCAAGTCTCAAAAATCAAAAATAGATCTGGCGAACTCATCACAGTAAATTCATTTATGTCAATTATGTAAAGTCTCATTGCGTCATTTTAGCGTATTACTAATGGGAATCCCTTGCAAATTATGAATCTCTTATAGGAATATCAGTTCAAAAATGGTTCTATTCTCTTCAGTATTTCCAAAGATATCTTGAATTGAAATTTCACTGAATTATGCTGCTAACTATTTAGTAAGCCTGCCATCAGATATATATGTGTGGATTAAGCCCTGAGAAATCTGTTATTTTAGCGAAAAATATAAATGTCACATCTCTTACTTTAATTCATAGAATAATATGGCCAATATTTTCTGTTATTCACATTTATTTATTCCTCGTGTATTTATTATTATTATTATTCTATAGTAAAAATATAAAATGTTTATATTATACAACTGTGACTAAAATAACAATCTGATAATGAAACTGTTGGAAAATGAAACAGTCTAAAAATGAAACAGTTTGAAAATGAAACAGTTTGAAAATGAAACAGTTTGAAATTGAAAAAGGCAGTGCTAAATCTAAATGACTAACTAGTAACACGGTTCTATTCATTTATAATCAAATCTTACACTTTAATTCAATTGCAGAAGACTAAGGTACCTACACTTAATTCTTAATTTTATTATATCTTATACTCCAAGATAACATTTCATCATAAGTTAACTTTTAAAACTAATTATATTACAATATGTTAACAATCAAGACTAATATTGTTATACATGTAATATGTTAACCTTCAAGATTAATAATGTTATCATACATTAGCTTTCAAGACTAATAATATTATTATATGTTAACCTTCAAGACTAATAATATTATTATATGTTACCTTCAAGACTAATAATATTATTATTTGTTAACCTTCAAGACTAATAATATTATATGTTAACCTTCAAGACTAATAATATTATTATATGTTAACCTTCAAGACTAATAATATTATTATTTGTTAACCTTCAAGACTAATAATATTATTATATTATTATGTTACCTTCAAGACTAATAATATTATAATACGTTAACCTTTAAGAATAATAATATTATTATATGTTACCTTCAAGACTAATAATATTATAATATGTTAACCTTCAAGACTAATAATACTATTATAACATGTTAACCTGCAAGAAAACAATTACTATATGTTAACCTTCAAGTAAATAATATAATAATATGTTAAATTTCATGAAATAAATAAAACCTTTAGGACTAACAATATTATAATATTATGTTCCAATTAATAATTTTGACAAAGAATTTATAATGTACTAACCTTCAAGCCATAAACATGTAATGTTAAACGTAACTAATCAAAAATAATGTTAATCCTTGTATCTTTCTTGCATAAGTCAACCCATTCTCCATGAAGGTTTTTTCAACTCAAAAGTACTTAATTACACAATTACAATGTATATTAAAATATTTGTTTGACTTTCAAGATATGTACGTGTATATGTCAATAATCTTCGCTGGTTTAATAATTTTCATGCCATACATTTTAATTACAGATATTCATTTTACCAATATTCAAGGCATCTGTAAAAGAGACAGTGTGAGGTAATGGCACAATCTCCCCATACTCATTCACATCATAAAACATTTCATGCATAGAATTAGATTTTTGATGGTTTCTTAAATTATCTATGGTGTAAATTCGATCCTGGTTTTTGTAGCCTATACAGAAAGCAGATCCAGGTCTTTCTTGAGGTCGTTTAGATAAACCTTCACGTGATGTTGAATAACGCCCAGGTATATGATACCAAGCTGACTTGTGGTGAACACGTTTGGTTACCTCTCGTGGTGCTGGTGGCGGACCCAGTAAGCTATTCAGAGAACTATGAGGTCCCAATACAGTTTGAGTTTCACTTAATTGAATGGACTGTGGTCCTGGAATATGACAATATGAGGAGTGGGAGCTTATGCCTGAGTTTGGTCGATGGCAGCTAGTTGTTGCAGGATTCAAGGCGCTGCTAACACGTCTGTTATTTTTTAAACCAGTTCTGCTATTAAGTAGTCTTTTGTCGTTTGATGAGTTGTATTTTTGAAAGACACTGAGTGGAGCACTATTTGGTCTGCCTTTAAGTTTCATAATCTTGATCTTCGAAACTGGTGCCTGGCTGGAACTAGTAGGAGAAAGCTGTGGGGAAGAAGGGGGATTACTATAAACATCTGAAGCATAATTATCAATTACCTCTTCCAATATGATAGGAGGAGGGGAATCTTTTTTCTGTTTGACTTTCATACCTTGTAAACACATATCCGCATTTATCTCTCTCCTGGCTAGTGTTTGTAGTCCTGTAACTGGAGTCATGTAATTTGAATACATTGTTTGAGATGAATATGGACGTAATTTACCCTGCGTATTAATATCTCTTTTTACTAAGGATGGGCGATCATTTTCCAAAAGGATTTTCTCTGAGGCGCTCATGTAACTGTAGACACTAGCTCGCGATGGATCACGATATAAGCTATCACAGCTGTAAGATCGTGTCAGGGATAGTTGGTTTTGTCGGTCTTTTTCGATAGTCTGAACTTTATTTAAATCCTTTTCGCGGAAACTCAAATTACTGTACGGGAATTCTCTAGATCGTTTGTCCACCGGCTTTGCAGAACCAAATTGATATTTTCCAAGTTTAATGGCAACTTCTATACTTGTTAATACATTCTGAATAGTTTTAGTTTCAACATGATCACCACCTGCAAACAAATATAATGATGATTATATTGATGATTATAGCACTATATTTATTTAAAATACAGATGTGACTCATCCTTTAATGTTGGCATACTATTATTATGTGTCTAGCCTACATTATTTATACTAGATGCAATATTGTACCTGTGTGATGTATTTCATTGCAAAGCACGTGAAAGTGTCTGCATTTTAAGTTGTTTAATGGTCTTGAGCTTAAGACATTAAGTAATATATTGGTCACTCATGATGTTTCAATAATATTACTTAATGTCTCGCACTCGACCATTAAACTACACAAATACAACAATCCATTGATGGTTCTTTTTCATTAATCTTCCAAAAAATGGCATTTCATGCAGTAAATTCATAAGATATATCCCTCTAAATAAGAGTTCCTCATCATTTATAAGCATGGTTTCTGTTTGTCAGCAGTACAGGGAACAGTATCTAGCGGACCAGACAGTATGAAAAACTGGTTTCCCCTTGTCAGTGGTTCAGTATGGAGGGTCCTATGTACAATTTGGCATCCACATAAAAGAACCCTCATTTTACATCACTGCTTTTGTTCATAGCGTCAGCCATATTTGTTTGGCATTTTTCAATGCCAGTGGAGTTGCATATTGTTGTTTTTTTTTACCTAAGTATTTAGTTTTAATATCTAATGATCTTGATAATAAACTAACAGCTTCCACTTTAGCCAGATAACTTGGATCTTCTCCAATCAATCGACCTGGATCAAAAAATGATAAATTACAAATTCTACAATGGATTCCATGTTGTATAAAACTAGAATATTATCCACAGAAATGGGGGTTAAATATACCATTTAATACAAATCAGGTCATTTCAGGATTAAAGTTAATGGTACACATGGTAAATTTGATTTCAACAATTAGCTTGTACACATGTGGTGGGAGTATAGTAATGAATCCAGTAAAACATCAAAACAAGAATAGGCAGGCAACCCTATTCAGTGTCACGTTCAACCTGAGATCGATCCTATGATTTATGTCAATAACAATGCTATCAGGCCACTCAGATCCCCAGCCCGCGCAGTTCAATGTCATGATTTTATCAGAATTTGCCATGGTCGCTTTTTATCAAACTGCATTTCATCTTTTGCTTTTAATCTTTTGGCTTCTGAAAACCAGGTCCATACACGGCAGAGATGGGAGTTGTGTAATCTACTCTGCTGGTGGCCTTTTATGTTAAACCCAACAACTTTATGCTTCTGAAATCAAATTATTGCTCTAGATATAGCTGTAAGCAGAACACCCATTACCACCTCTCATTTTTGCATTACTTTAGAACATTACATACCCAGTTCAAACAAAACCTCAGCAACTAATAAACCTTCACTACCAAGACATTTCTCTCTAATAGACAATGCTCTTCTATAATATGATTCAGCATGAAGTCTATCATACCTAGAAAAATAAACAGAAATAATAGATTTCATGTATTACATATAATGACATCCAAAGAAGCTGGCATCATTCTGAATAAAGTCTAGGGGACTTTTACAGAAATGCCAATATGGACAGGGACCTCCAGGTTAGCGAATCAGCATCCTGACTGAGCCACGTACAGCTCTCTATAAATATATAACAACCAGAGCTGCCCTTAAAAAGTGTTACAGTTATGACATTAATTTACATCTGGACATTATTGGAAAAATGGTCAAATGAGAGTGCTGAACAACAAACATTTATTTGTGATTTGATTAACTGAACCAAAAAGCCTTGGATCAGTGTTAAAATAATTTCTGACAGAAGGGAGAGAAAGAAAGATGAGGGTTTAACGTCCACACAAAGTCGATCATTTTGGGACTAACACATGGTTCAACTATATTTTAATAATTTGCTTGAGCCTAGGGGGTCTTTAGAAGTGGGAGAAAACCCACGGGATTGGACAGGCGACCCTCTACTTCTTTTCACATACCACGCCAGTTGACTCAATGACAGACCTTATGATACAATGCTCAAGCTCTAACAGACTAATATATTTACCCTTTGATATTTAGTGGCATGGAGAAGAGTCGAGCTAAAGCTATGAGATTATCTGCAACCAGTATATTAGATTTACCACCCTGTTGTTCTCGTATAGCTAATGATTCTTGTAAACACGCCTCACCATTTATATAATCTCCTTCTTCTAATCTGTAAATATAATAAAAATAACTCCTTAGAAATCTTCTTGTTTTTATTAAATTGTATCGAAATATAAATATTAGTAACATATAACTTGTCAGGATGAAGAATGCTGTCGCCGAAAGTCATAACTGACTGCCTAATGGTTTACTTTCATAGTTCAATGTGATATTTTAAAAGTAAAGCATGGTATTTAGAAAAGTAATATATCAGATTATCAGTATTGTCAACATCAACTAAATGCAATTTGAAATTCAATCAAATTAGGTGACATAAATCCATGTTAAACAAGTGTTCTACCTCAAAATTCCTAAATTATATTCAATCATGGCTGCCATTGACTTGTCACCGTGAAAATCCTGAAAACAGTCTAATGCCTCTTTAAATAAACCATCAGCCTCATAGAAATTTCCTTCCTTCATTTTCATTTTACCTAGCTGATTTAACATATTACCTATAATATAACATAATATATCTAGCTGTTTAACGTATTAGCTATAAAAACATAATATATACATTTTACCTAGCTGATTTAACATATTACCTATAATATAACATAATATATCTAGCTGATTTAACGTATTAGCTATAAAAACATAATAAATATACATTTTACCTAGCTGATTTAACATAATATTACCTATAATATAATATAATAATACCGGTATATATTTTACCTAGCTGATTCAACATTATCTATAACATAGCATATTGCTCTTTTGAGGTTAATTAACCGGGAAAGCAGAGCTATGGTCTACTCTTCTCTCCTATTCCAACAAGGGCTTTTTTATGTACATGCCAATATGTAAACAGGACCTTGTTTTTCCAACCCATCCAAACAACTAGACACAGTTCCATGCCAGGTCCTTCGTTCTGTTCCAGTCACAAAAGCTAAACCAATGGAAAATCCTGGGATCTTCAGCTCCTGTACTAACTGAGCCAACATAGCGGCATTTATAAACTAAACACACAAAATACTTCCCAGCAAAAAATAATGAGATAGAAGACCATATTGGAAGATCTGGAAACAACATCGCAAACCAGACTTAAAGAGAAGCTCTAACATACCTTTAAGCATTTGTATCTCACTTTCATATAATCTTTCATCATCGCCATCACTTAATTCTAACACAGCTCTTAAAGCTTTTTTATAATATATATAACTTTCTGTATTATCACCGTTAACAAGATACAAATTACCCACACATTCCAAACTACGGGTATAGATTAACTGTTCAAATAATCCAAATGGATAATTCTAAAATAAACAAAAAAAATTCAGATATCAACAAATTGTCAATTAGCAAACATTATTCACTTAAAACTGTTTACTATCACTACAATAATATTAAATTACTGATAAATTTTCATTAGACATCATGATATATTCCTAAATACTTATACCTTTCTAAGATATTCAATACAGATCATTATAAGTTATTACTTTTTATTACAGAACATGGAAAGTGCTGCAACATGAAAGTGCTCCGACATGATACAACCAAATATATTCCCAACAGCAAATTTTTGAAGTGTGGGTGTGAAGTTTTTTGTGTCAAAGCCAATAACTAAACATAAGTTTGATCGGTGTGAGAGAGATGGGGTACAAATTTATTTCAATTATTTGCTTATAGGGGTCTTTTGCAGTGGGATGAAAGCTGAAGTTCTGGGGCAGGCGACCCCACCCCTTATCTTTTACAAACTTTGAATCAAAACCATGCCACCTGAATTAATGACAGATCTAACGGTCTAAAGCAAAAATATTAGACCATTTAACCCACCTATCCTTAAAAATCTAAATTAAAAAGTAAGAAATTTACCTTATGGAGATAATCAGCAAGAGCAACTAATATTTTTAAAGTTGTATTTTGATAACCTAGTTCTAATAATAACTGTGATATATGCCAGCTTAATGAAACTAACTGACATAATGTAAGCTTTGTTTGTGTTCTTGAAACTGAAAACAGAAATAACATAATTCATAATTAGCAAAGAAACACAGAGAGAGAGAGAGAAATGGGGTTTAATGCCCACCCGACACAAACTAGGTCATTTCGGGACTAACATGTTTTTTTAAAAATCTTATTTCAATAAATCGTTTGCGCGTAGGGGTCTTTAGCAGTGGGAGAAAACCAGAGGACCCTGAGAAAACCCACAAGATTGGACAGGCAACCCTACTCCTTGTCACATACAACCAGGGATTCGAAACCACACCAGTTGACTCAACATAATTAGCAAGCACTTAAAGAAAATCAATATATATGACATAATAAAACACATTTTTTTACATGGTTGATGATTTTACAACACAATTCAAAGATGTCCACCAGTAGCAAAGCCATCAGTGTCAATGTCAACTAATCCTGCAGAGCAAGTTTTAACAAGCCAACTTAATTTTAAAACCTTCAAAGAGAACTTAGTCCTGTGTCGCTTTCACAACTATAACAGTAAAAATGTGAATGGAAAGATAACTCTGCACACACAATGTTCTTGCAGCTTCAGGGTTGATAACTCCATAATTAACAGTCGATATATTTCTTATTTTGATAGAGTTCAAAATTATTCCTTGATGAACTGTCCCCCTAAAGAATTACTTATCGAAATAAAATTATGACCACACAGATATCTCTCTTCCAAAAGGTTCACAATTTACAATCTGAATATAAAAAAATTCAATAGGGTTCTTCATCATACCCTAATCAAAAAACTTTCAAGAAATAGTTAACAGACCGTGGTGATGACAATATTCATCCACATTAAATATGGGCATATTAAAAGCAGTAAAATTAGTTGGTGTTAGTACCTTTACTTTCATCTTCATCATCATCATTATCATCATCCTCCTCTTCATCATCAGCAACATAAGAATCATTCGTTATTCTACCACTACAGCTTGACAATGTCTTAAAATAAATTATAAATATTTCTTTAATAGCAGAAACGGGAACTTGTCAAAGACTTTTATACAGTATTGAAATGGTAATTTTTTGTGAATAGAAATAAAAGATATTATGTCCATGGCAACAAAAAGTACAAAACACATTTTTGTTTGTAGTCTTCAAACTATAATATAAATCTTTAAAGATAAGACGGACGACAAAGTTGTTCGATAATTTCACCTGGTTTCGCAGTGTTGAGTAATTCAGATGGTATGGCAACATGTTAAAGATATCCCAGGAGTTGAAAATTAAAATAAGCAGTAGTCAGTATAACATTGCTGTCGGGGAAAAATTTCCCATACATGGCACACTGCATGGTTCTTTCCCATTTTAACAGTCTGGTAGGTCCAGTATTTGTGTGTTCATTTCTAATCTCAACTGTTCTACAAACATTATAAGCTTGTATAAGCTTTATAAGCTTTTAATCCCTATGTGAGAAGAAACAATATGGCTTGAGTAGCCATCTAATTTTACCTTGCCTGTTTGACTTTTAATTTCTTCATTTTCATTTTCTTCAATAACCGACAGTTCCCGGTCACCCAATGATGTCTTTATTTTATTACTGATATAAGTATTTATTTCTTTGATGTCAGCATTGTCTTCATCAAAGGAGATATTAGTATTTGACTGAAATAAAGAGCATATATATTTCTAAGACTTCACCATTGCTTCATGGTTGTCCTGACAACCATACAACACACCTCATCAAGCATGTGAAGTAACCTATATGAGCGTATGCGATTACACATTTTGATAAACAAAAATTAGCTGTACATGACTGGCTGAAATTTGAATTTGTTTAATTTTTTCAGACAACTTGGCTGTTTCTGATGACTAAGATGTTGTTTCAAAACTTTATTTAAATATTCAGTAAATAACAAAGAAGGGTGTGGGGATAAAATGCTTCAAAATTTATAACATATTTGGCAAAAATATATAACTCTAGCAATTGTAATCTCTAAAATGAAGAATAACATTCTTGACAAAGATAAAAGTATGTGTAATGTCATCAGGATTTAAAATTTTCAAAATCAATTAAGATTGAATTGTCATTCAGAAAATAGGAGTACAAATGTCTTCATGTTAAAGAAATAATGTGTCAAGGGAGGTAACTCCTATATTTCTGACTATGTCACATGTACCTTGAAAATGACAGTGCAATTTCCTGCTAAATCTATTGTATTAAACAATTGAATTCGCATTAAAAAAGCATGGAAATTCTAAATTTATTGGCCTCAATTTCTAAAATTGGAAACATATAACATCTAAGTTTTAAAACATCTAAGTTATTAAAGGTAATCTCATGGCTTTCAACATCATTTTAAGCGGAAAAAATCTTAAATGACTTTTCAATAAAATATCCTCCTTACCTGATGATCAATATCTAGAGTAGTTAATCCTAGAGATGATAGATATTGTGTATAAATATAAACAGGACTGTAGCCACCTTTCACCAATACCTTCCAATAATACATCAAATTTAACCGATCAGACGGATTCTTCATATATTCATCTAACAGACTGAGTAAATATCTGTGGGAAATAAAAATGTTAATATCTCACAGAAGTAATTACAATTTAGCAGTTAAATTTATCTAACCAAAATAAGGGGGATACAAATTGTTTGAAAGTTTGCAAAAATTTTGCAAAATTTGTGGGGGCTGCACCACTCCCAACCTGAGGTCAAAATAGTAATGTGCTGAGAATAGGTAACATAGATAGTTGTTTGTCATGCCCCCTAATATGATGACCTTCACTATTGTCTTGCTAGATCTAAATTCATTGTAAGACAGATCGGTGAATGGCATTAAATGGTAACGAAAAATATACATCCACAAATTATAGACATACTTTTCTGCTCAATTCGTGTTATTGAAGACGGGCATATGCCACGTATTGTGCTACGTGGAATTTTTTTGTCCAGACAGTGGCACTACAGCCTACTCTTGATTCATTAGCCCACTCGGGGCAGAACAGTAGGACAAACCCCACTACAAGTCATGGTTCATATTCTAACTATTTGGGGCTTTTTTAGGTGCACACCAATGTGTACTCAGTCCTTTGGTTTTTCTTCCCATCCAAACAACTAGACACTAAGCCACGAAATTGGAACATGTATTTAACAAGGTATGTCTGTTTCTCCATGTCTGAAAAACATATATATTATAAAAAAATAAAAATACCACAACCCAACCTGTCATGTGTTAAAATTTGAATTAAACTGTCAAAGTTGCCAGCCATCATTAGTTGCCATGGTAACTCCTCTAATTGTCTGTGAGAAAATGGCTGTTCAATAAAATACATGGCTAAATGTTGATGAAGAATTCTCTTTTGATTTGTATCTTCTGTTGGTCGTATTTCACTAGCAGCTTGTTTTACACTTCCTAAAATAAACATTATCAATAAATATACATTACATATGTAATATTAGATTTTCAAAAGATGTTTAATTTTCAAATCTGTTTTTTAATGGATAAATTAAAATTTCTAATAAAATCTAATTAGATATACAAGAAAAACATGTATTCAAACAAATATTTGACAGTAAATATTTACATATTACAAGATTTTGAGGAAAGTGTAATCAGATGTTTGAACTCTCAGACTTAAGTTCTGTTTGTGCTAAGAGACATAAACTGTGGTCTAAAAATTAAAAGCTTCACTAAAATATATTAACAAGTTTATGTATTTAATTAGAAATCTAAAAGGTTTTTCTTACTGAAAAGTTTATATTCTGCTATTTCTATGAGGTGTTGATGAGAAAACTTGAGTAAACCATTTATTTCATATAAACTTGATCCTAAACATTCTCGTAAAGCTAACCAATCTAACATAGACACTGTTCTTCTTCCTTTATATCCTAACTGATATAATAACGACAAAATTTCCCTCTGTGTTAAACCGTTCCTAGACAGTACAATAAGTCGTAAAACATCTGGTACCCAACCCATTGTTTCTGAAATTTCAAAATAAAGGAAGTTATATTTTTTTTTAAAAACATTTTTATTTACCTGATCCATATTTCAAAATAATCATATTTGTAAAATCTTTAGTGATATAAATGATGGCAAAAAATTGATAATTGGCAGCTGAAACAATTAGCTCTTCTCACCATTTGTGGGCAAAAACATTATGATTTGAAAATACTAATGTCATTTTTTTCTGTTTACAAATGAAGCAATACACTTCTGCCAGGGTATAGATAAGAAAAACAATTGATTAGCAGTTATAAAAAGTATTTTTTAAAAAAGTGCTAATTAATCTGAAAATTGATTGGCAATTCCTCTTGATTGGATAGCAGAAAAGTAAATTTTCACGGTATCGTGTATTGAACGATCTCTAGAGGCCATAACTTCTACCGGTATACAAGTAATGTTGATGTGTGTATCAGGGACTTTGCCTGGGATGGTGCTTGTCACAATGACAAACAGATGTGATGAGATTAGAGAAGTGTCTAGATTATACTACGTACTACGGTAAAATGATTTTACCTCGTTCTTCCTCTGTACAACTATCTCCATCAAATACTGTCTCTAATCTCCAGTTATATACATCTACCCAGCGTTTATAACTTTTAATCCAGAATTCACGAACACTGCATAGTTCATAATGATCATCCAGATATTCACTGAGGTCGGTAAAGACGTTGAAACACGACATCTCAAATGCCAAAAGTCGGAGAAATAACGGTTTGTCTGTTAATTTGATATCTAAAACTTGCTTTAAGTTATGTTTGCTCAATTTCTCATAATTGTGTTTCATATTTTCCATTAAGATCAGCTGTTTCTGCTGTGATTCAAAAAGCTTTTTGACATGCACAATCTTCACATCTGCTCTTTTGGACAATGAATGACAAGTCAGATCTGATCGTGATGTAGTCATTATTAATTTACACTGTGGTGGCAATGGAAACGGCAGCCAATTAAAATCCTTCACCTAAAAATAGACAAATATTGAAGTAAATTCTTAAAATGATATCTTTGTCAATTATCTCTATAATATGACTCTACAGTAAAAGGTATTTAGGAAATTGGATTGCTGCGAGTTTTATTTTGCCTTTTTTGCTAAAAATAGTAATCATATGATTCATAGTATTTGATTACTGAATAAAAAGACATATGGCATAATAATGAACTAAAAAGGAATTTTGAACTTACCTCTTGTGGTGTTTGTCCTAAAGAACCTGAGAGTTCATCTAGCCCATCTATCACCAAGAGACAAGGTAGAGAAGAAACAGCTGCTAAAAATGCTTCTGATAGTTCCTGAAATGTCTTTGTTTGATCTAATTCTGCAAATGATTCGTGCTTGGATTTTTCTGAATATAAAAATAGTAAAGAAGCATAAAGAATTCAGTAAATATTTGACATTTCTGCTAAAAGACAAGAAGAATATGATGATAATGAATAAATTTGTCCAATCATTGGTAAGCTTATATAACAATGACCTTATTAATATGCACTTGACACAAAGTCATAATGGAACTTTAGCAGTGAGAGGAAACCCAAGGACCCAGAGAAAATCCATAATGTTGGTCAGGTAACCCTACTTCTTGTCACCTAAAAGTTTGGGATTGAAACAATGCTGCTTGAATCAAAGACATGACCTTATTACCTAAAGCACAAGCACTCAACACACATCATAACTTCTACAACTTATTATTATTATCAATATTCAATACCTTTTAATGTTTTTTTGATGTCAGCAACACATCTCCGTAAAATAACAGCTATATCTGTACTATTCTGACTACATCCAATAAAATGACTAATTATCATCATTTCTGGATGGGCCTGACGAAACTCTTGCAGCCATTTTGCTATTAAAGATGTTTTCCCAATGCCTTTATCACCTGACAGAACTAATAGCGAATCATACTGGGCAACAGTTTGGTTTCTGAAAAACAGAAATTAGATGTAATTTGCCAATATGCGTAGCATGAACATTATGTTCTGTCAAACACATTTGGTAAATTGTGCCATCCTTTTGATAATCTTAAACTGAAACTAGACCTGCATGCAGGAATGACGGGTTTCACTGGTGCCACGTTACCCTTTAACATGTCACTTCCGGTGCCACGTTACCCTTGAACATATGTCACTTCCGGTACCAATGAAACCATTACACAGGTTTCCCCATAAGCATTGCACACATCAAATAAATTGGACGCAGAATCAACCAAATCCAGCAAATATCAATTCATTTGTTACTTGTAAGTGATCCTGACAAAATTACATTACTTCCGGTGATAATGAAAATATTCAATTAGTTTTATGAAATCGGAAATGACATATGACATCATATAGTGAAAATTTTATGTAAATAGAATAATATTTGCCACTTTTATAGACCAAAAACCTTGAAAAGTGACTTGTAGACAATCGACTATTTCTCTGCAACCGTACAAGTTAGAAACTATTTTGTGGTGTCTGTATGATCGTATGGGATCAATCTATTTGTTGAATGGAATCAAATATCATAATTTTGAAAACATTTCAAATCAGACGCATTTGAATAAATTATCTGTTTTGCAGGCTAAAAATTCAGTTTTTGACAAAATGACATCACTTCCGGTGATACTAAAACAGTTAAATTAGTTCTATGAAATCGTAAATGGCATAAGACATCATATGGTAAAAATGTTATGAAAATCGAATAACAACTGATTCTTTTAGAGCCAAAATGAAGTAAAAAGTGACTTGTGGAAAATCGTCCATTTCTCTGCAACCATACAAGTTAGAAACCATTTTGTGGTATCTATATGATCGTATGGGTTCATCCTATTTGTTGATGGGAACCAAATTTCACAACTCTAAAAATATTACAAATAATACTCATTTGAATGAAAAATGTATTTTTAAGGCTAAAAATTCAGTTATTGCCTTTCCGTCACTTCCGGTAACAGTGAAAGTGTTAAAACGGTTTGGAATAGTCGACTGTGGCAATGGGCAACAGACAGTGAAAGAAAATTGAAAATCGAATAATAATTGATTCTTTTACAGCCAAAATAACGTGAAAAGTGACTCATGCAAAATTGCCCATTTCTCGGCAACTGCTTATATTACAAACTAAATTTCACATACATTCTCTTTGTATGGATTATTGCTACAAGTTTATAAAAGTATCGAAGAAATATTTTAATATATGAAGACACTGGATGGGTTGTAAATAGCTTATTTTTACCCCTTTTTTTACCTTTTAACCGAAATGGCCCGAAAACAAAATCGAAATTAAAAAAACTGAGTCCGAGATTTTGTGCACCTTAACAGGGCGCATCTTTTGAGTAAGATCAGATTAGTAGAAAATAGTATTTGCTTTCAAAAAGTGGTACCGAACTGTCAATATTGTAGTCTTTGCTGAATTTACGCCACTTCCGGTGCCTACAGGAAACTTTACCGGTAACAAAAAAAATGGCATTTTGAACCACGGAACCTATGAACATGGTTTTATACAAATCGAACTATAAATAATTAATGTAGGACTGAAAAACTGAATTAGCCAATGGCGGCCAAGGAAAATTACGGAAACAAAAAATGTTGACATTTTTGTTCAAATCAGATGACTCTTTAACCTTGGTTAAAATGTCATATAAAAATATTAATAAATAAAAAAGTTTTTTGTAAAAATTTAAATTTTCAAAATTTGGCGCCTAATATCTTCCAAGATTCGTCGAAAATCAAAAATCAAAAGTAACATAGCTATGTCCCCTGTTTCTGGCTATGTCAAAATGCATCATATGCTAAAATCCAATGATTATTGTTAATATTACGGCAATATTTCAAAAAACGACATTTTCGGTGATTTCGGATATTTCGCAATGTCGCAGAATGCCGGGAATAGCTTTAATCTCTAAGTCACACCCACTTTCCCAGTAAAACTGAAGAAATTGTATCGATCCGACAAGAAGTTGCTGAGATATAAGCAAATTGGAAAAAAAAAAATAATAATAATAAGAAGAACTAGACCTGCATGCAGGAATGACGGGTTTCACTGATGCCAAGTTACTCTTAAACATGTCACTTTCGGTGCCAAGTTACACTTGAACATATGTCACTTTCGGTACCAACGAAACCACTAAACAGGTTTCCAAATTAACATTGCACACAAATAAAATGGACGTAGAATCAACCAATCAATCCAGCAATATCAAGTCATTTTATACATTTGTTACTTGTAAATGATCTTGACAAAATTAAATTACTTCCGGTGTTAATGAAAATGTTCAATTAGTCTTATGAAATCAGAAATGGCATACGATATCAAATAGTGACAATTTTATGTAAATCGAATAATAATTGCCACTTTTAAAGACCAAAAAACTTGAAAAGTGACTTGTAGAAAATTTGCTATTTCTCTGCAACCGTACAAGTTAGAAACCATTTTTTGGTATCTGTATGATCGTATGGGTTCATTCTATTTGTTGATTGGCATCAAATACCATAATTTGAAAAAGATTTCAAAACAGACTCATTTGAATAAAATATCTGTTTTGAAGGCTAAAAATTCAGTTTTTGCCAAAATGACGTTACTTCCGGTGATAATGAAAATCTTAAATTACTTGTATGAAATCACAAATGGCATTAGGTATAACATGGTGTAACGTTTATGAAAATCGAATAATAATTGACACTTTTATGGCCCCGAAACCTTCAAAAGTGACCTGTAGAAAACCGTCTATTTCTCGGCAACCGAACAAGTTAGAAACGATTTTATGATATCTATATGACCATATGAGTTGTATTTATATGTGAATTTAAACCAAAAGTTAAAATTATTAATACATATTAAGTTATTCATGGTTGAATAAAACATTGATTTAAAAAGTTTAAAATGCAGTTTTTGACCAAATGACGTCACTTCCGGTGTCAATTTTAAATTGTAATCAACTTGATATGACGTTACATGCTTTTTGAATCAAATGATGTCACTTTTATAAAAATCCAATAATAATTGACTATTTTACAGGCAAAATAACGAAAACAGTGACTTGTACAGAACTGCCCATTTCTTGGGAACTGCTTATATTACAAACTAATTTTAACATACATTTTCTTCGTATGGATTATAGCTACAAGTTTATAAAAGTTACGAAGAAATATTTTAAAATCTGAAAAGCCTGAATAGGTTGTAAATAGGTCAATTTTACACCATTTTTAGCCATTTAATCGAATTTGCTCGAAAATGAAATCGAAATTAAAAAAACTGCCTCCGACATTTTTTGCGCCTTGAAAGGGCACACTCTTTGAGTCAAATAATTTTTCCAAAAAATAATATTTGTTTTCGAAAAATGGTACCTAACTGTCAAAATTGTAGTTTTTGGTAAAATTATGCCACTTCCGGTGCCGACAGATAACACTTCCGGTAATAAAAAAAATGACAATTGAGACAACGAAGCATATAAACTTTGTTTTATACAAATCGAACAATAAAAAATTAATCTAGGACTGAAAAACTGAATTAGCCAATGGCGGCCAAGGAAAATTACTGAGACAAAATTTTTTAACATTTTTGCACTAGTCAGATGACTCTTTAATTCTGTGCACAATACGACTAAAAAATATTCATAAATAAAAAAGTTTTTTGTAAAATTTTAAATTTTCGAAATTTGGCGCCTAATATCTTCGAAGATTTGCCGAAAATCAAAAATCGAAAGTAGCGTAGCTATGTGCCCTGTCTCCGGCTATGCCAAAATGTATCGAAAGTTAAAATTCAATGATTATTGTTAAAATTACTTCAATATTTTAAAAAACGATAATTTAGTGATTTCGGACATTTCGCATTGTCGCAGAACGTTCAAAATAGCTTTATCCTCTAAGTCACACCCACTTTCCCAGTAAAACCGAAGAAATCATAACGATGCGACACGTAGTTGCTGAGATCTATTCAAATTGGAATCTGAATAATAATAATAAGAACTAGACCTGCAAGCAGCACTGAACCGGCTTTCAGGAATCATACAGGAAGTTCATTATACCATAGTCGATCCACTGAGCTACCAAACTATACTTTAATTGTTTTGCTTCAGTGACACCTTCTATCATATGTAAAAGTAATATTTGCTGGCGAAAAGACCGGTCAAAATTGTAAATTATGGCAAAATTACGTCACTTCCGGTGCCGAAAGAAATTTTTATAGGTGAAAAATAAGTCGAAAATTCGCAACATACAAAATACAAACTTTGTTTTATACATATCGGGCAATAAATAATCAACCTATAACCCATAAACTGAAATTAAGAAGGTATAAAACTTAAAAGTGACCCTGGGAAAATTGGCTATTATTCGACAAGGGAACATGCTAGAAGCCTTTTCTTGATATCAATATGATGGTATTGATTCAATCTTACTGCCCATTAGAGTCAGAAGTTATAAAGTTAAACGAATAATGAATATAAATCACTTCAAAAAAATGTTTGTTTTGAAGGCTAAAAATACTTTTTTTGCAAAAATTACATTACTTCCGGTGATATTGAAAATGTTAACTTGGTTCATAGAAGTCATAAATGGCATAAGGCATCAAATGGTAAAAAGATTATAAAAATCGAATAATAATTGACACTTTTATAGACCAAAAACCTTGAAAAGTGACTTATAAAAGATCGCCTATTTCTCTGTAACCGTACAAGTTAGAAACCATTTTGTGGTATCCGTATGGTCGTATGGCTTAATTCTATTCGTTGATGGGAATCAAATATCATAATTTTAAAAATATTATAAGGCAGACTCATTTGAATAAAATATTTTTTTTTTAAGTTAAAAATACAGTTTTTGCCCAAATGACGTCATTTCCGGTCACAGTGTAAATGTAAAATTGGCTTGACCTAGTCCAAATTGGCATTAAGCATCAAATGGAAAAAAATATTGCAAATCGAATAATAATTCACTCTTTTATAGGCAAAATAACGTGAAAAGTGATGCATGCAAAATTGCATATTTCTCGGCAACTGCTCATATTACAAACTAATTTGCGCATACATTCTCTTCGCCTGGATTATTGCTACGAGTTTATGAAAATTACAAATAAATATTTCAAAATATGAAGACGCTGAATGAATTGTAAATAACTGAATTTTACACTTTATTTTACATTTTATTCGAAATTGCCCGAAAATTGAAATTAAAAAATCTGAGCTAAGGATTTTGTGCACCTTTGCAGGGTGCATCCTTTTAGTTATATCAGTTTTGAAAAAAAATAATATTTGCTTTTAAAAAGTGGTACTGAACGATTACAATTGTAGTTTTTGTTAATATTACGTCACTTCCGTTGCCGACAGAAAAATTTCACCGTAACAAAAAAAATTACAATTGGGACCACGGAGCGTATGAACTTTGTTTTATACAAATCGAATAATAAATAATTTTTCTGGGTACGAAAAACTAAATTAGCCGATGGCGGCTAACGCAAATTACCGAGACAATTTTTTTTCTCATTTCTGCTCAAGTAGGATGATATTTTTAACCCTGTGTAAAATATCATCAAAACATATTCATAAATAAAAAAGGTTTTCGTAAAAAAATTAATTTTTTTTCAAAATATCGGACATTTTTTCGACTACTTCCGGTTTTACGATCGTTGTAGTGATAGCTTTACGAAGTTCTTTGGATAATTAACTTTCTGTACCAGAAGTGTCAGAAACATCCATTGAGTAGTTTTGGAAAAAAAGATAAATTAAAGAGCGTTTCCAAAAATTTAACGATTTTTCAATTTTTTTCAAAGTTTGAGGCCATTTTTGGACCATTTATATTATTTCAATGCATTTCATTTTGGATTCACTATATAGACAACCGATAGAACTTTGAGTAAGAAAAGTTTGAGAAAAATCTGCGGCGTCGTTTTCGAGAAAAGGGCGTCCCAGAATGTTAAAAAATCGGAAAATAATATATTTTTGGCATACAATAATTTATTTCCTTACCATCGAAATCGTATTATTTAGATACCATATGATGGTCCATTAATAGGGCTATCCAGCGACACTTTAGTTCTTTTGGTCCGCTATTACCTAAGGGAGAAATCAAGTTTCTCGCAACTGCAACAATGGTTTTAACCTTTTTTTTCATTTTTTGAATACTTCCGGTATGGTTATTATTGTCGGAATAGTTTTAATAGCCGGTTTGGGCACTAAAATAGCAACGGGGCTCTGTAATGATATATTACATTATCTGATCAGATAAAATGCCTCTGAGAAATCCTATGTTCAAAAGTGCCAAAAATGCAAAAAAATTAAAATATCGAAAATTAAATTTCAATAACTACATACATATTATACATCATTAGAATCGTAATTAGGTCAGCTATCTGAATATACAACCTTTTTTTGAAAATCTCTTAAAATAAAAAAATAGTAGAGCATTTTCCAAAATTTCACGATTTTTCGACTTTTTTTGATTTTCAGTCCCTTTTTTATCATATTCCAGACATTTCAAAGTCTTATTGGATGGCATAATTCACAAGACTATCGAATGGACTCTCGATAGAGAAAGTTAAAAAAAAAGTTGCGGTTAAGTTTTCGAGATACAGGCGTCCAAAAACGCTCCAAATCAGAAAATACTTGATTTTCAGCGTGCCATATTTTGCTTCCTGCTCGTCGTATCCGTACAAATTGGGTATCATACGATAGCACAATACTAGTGCAGTCCAATGGTACCCTAATTTGTTTAATCCATTGATATCGGACGGAGAAGTCGCGTATTTCCCCAAAATACCCATTTTTTGCATTTTTTTCAAAATATCGGACATTATTTCGACCACTTCCGGTGTACAGATTATTGTTGAAATTGCTTTATTCCTTGCAATGGTCATTTGGCTTCATGCCTCAGAAATTTCAGAAACGTCAATTCGGCCATAAAACGAAACCCGAGCTCGCAAAATGGGTAGAAAATTCGAAAAAAATCGAAAAATAAAGGGCGATAACTCTGAATGAAACTTATATTACTGGAATCGGATGGACTTCAGGTATCCAAAAATGTAGGTCAAATTTCAAAATTTTGAAAAATAACAAAAATTGTCTCTCAAACAACATTTTTCATTTTTCGATCGCAAGAAGTCAGCGATGAAGTTTCGAAATATCGAAATTTTCAACTGCTATCGTCCGAGAAAAGACTCAGGGTTTCCGAAAATGTCATTTGTATGAAAATAGGTACAGAATTGACGAATCTACGGCCGTTTTTTGATTTTTTGACACCGCACGAAATTCGACCACTTCCGGTCTGCGCAGAAGTTTCAAATATAGTTTATCAAGTAGCCAGCACATGGTTTCCCGATAGAGAATCAGGTCCCAGATCGGTATCTGTTACAGGCACTGAGAAATAGGCTCCGGCGAAAAAAAAAATAATAATAATAAATAATAATTTTAGTAATCACAATAGGCTTTCAGACGAAAGTCTGAAAGCCTAATAATAATTTTAACAAAAACAATAGTGTTTCACACAAGCTACGCAGTGTGAAACCCTAATAATAACTAGATCTGCTACTGTCCCATGCAGATATGAAAGCTTTCATATTCACAGTCACTTCCTGTCACATGTCATGGGTCATATGAATAATCCGAACGAGGAAAAAAAATCATTAAAATCGGTCACAATCTAGTGAAGTCCGTAAATGTCGATTTTTCACTATGTTTCATATTCACTTCAAAATGGTGACTACCAGTTGACCTAAATCAAAATTCTACTTCGAACTTCATCAAGACATTGACCTAGTGAATGCCTATACCAAGTTTGAACTTTGTACCCCAATTAGAAGAAGAGTTATTGTGTTCCAGAGTCATCAAGGTATTGGCCTAATAAACACCCACACCAAGTCTAGCTGAATTAGAGAGTTATTTTGTCCCAAACTAGATCATTTCGGGACTAACATATAGTTCGATTTTATTTCAATATTTGGCTTGTGCATAGAGGTCTTTAGCAGTGGAAGGAAACCGGAGGAAATGAAGAAAACCCACCAAGATGGACTGGCGACCTTACTCCTTGTCAGGTACGACCGGAGATTCGAAAACACGCGAGCTGACTCAATGACAGGCTTTATGATACAGCGCGCGCGTGCTAACCATTCAGCCACCAAACTCCCCTTTGAAATCGGACACGTGCAATATGTCATATAAGAAGAATAACAAGTCGCTCACATACAAAATGGTAAATTAATGAGCTTAGGTCAAAAGGTTGAGCTACTGTTTTAGAATATTTAATTGTTTTAAAGAGACACGTTAAGGGATGTTCATAGTTAAATGAAAGTTTAACTTTAAATAAGACGAACGTCTACCAATAAAATGAGGATTTAATAATATTAAAAAAAAGTTTCAAATTAAGAATAATTAATTATTGGTCTAATGCAATGAAATGCTTTGATTTGACAGATGAACTGTACGATGGGTGTACACACTATGTGGCGAAGGCGTTGACCTGCTAGCCAGGAGGTCGGGTGTTCGATCCCTGCATTGGCCGAGAAAGTTCATCTCGATTTTTTGGCGTGTCCTCCCACCGGCGTGTACACATTGGAGTGCACGTAAAAGATTCCTTAGCGGTTGGAATTCGATAATGTTGAATAAGCTCTATACGATGACTTAATGTGCAAATTGTAGCCACCCACACTGCATGTTTTGCTTAACAATGAAAGGGTGCCGTTTTCAATTTTCGATCCTTTTATTCTTCTACTCCTGATATTTTGGACTGTTGATCGATGGTTTCATATAAAAGACTACCGATAAGACTCTTTGTACAAGAAGTTCCCCAAAAATATTATGTTGACTTTAAGAGAAAAGGACCTTTAAAAATTCTCTAAATCGTAAAAATACGACTTTTT
The DNA here is from genome assembly GCA_948474765.1 of Patella depressa. Lineage (NCBI taxonomy): Eukaryota > Metazoa > Mollusca > Gastropoda > Patellidae > Patella > Patella depressa. The sequence goes on from OX419721.1 coordinate 36,510,254, forward strand.
GGATTTTCGATCTCTTTTTTCTGCTATCCCTGATATTTAAAAAAAATGAAACAATGATTTCACACAACAGGCTAGCTATTAGACTCTCGATTGACAAGAGTTTCACCACCCTCCCTTCATTATAACCGAAGTTATTGTGCCCTAAAGAATCAACAAATCAGCATGCGTATCTCTGCTTACCCCATGCAGAAAATGCTCATCTTTACACTCAATCATGACATTGACCTAGTGAACGTCTACCCCAAGTTTAAACATTCTAGCTTAATTAGAAGGAGAGTTATTGTGTTCCAAAAACTCGGCCCTTCAAATTGCTTCCATTTTTCATTTTCAATTCAAAATGGTGACTTCCAGTTGACCTAAATGAAAATTCTACTCCCGACGTTTTTTAGGCCTTCCTCCAAGGATTCAGAAAATATAATTCCCGTGTCTGTAAGTAAAATAGCAAAATGGCGTTTGAGGTTTTTACATTTCAAGATGGTGGCACTTCCGGGTTGAGCTACAAACTCCATTTTTTGTGTACGAATCAGTGGTCTCGCAGCTAGTAACCAAAAAAAAAATCAAGATGATTTGACCTATATTTCGTCGATTTTTTTGAAAATTTCGATCCTCAATTTCTCCAAGGGGAGATAATTTAGAAAATTTCTAAAGTCATTTTTCAAGTCGCATCATTAAAGTTTACTTACATATTAAATTTCATGAAAATCGTACAACTACTAAAGAAGTTGTCGAGTTGGTCTAAACTTCCGGTTCGAAATCACAGCGACGAATTTTCGAAATTCGAAAATCCGAAATTGCAGATTTGAAGTAAATGTCTCAAGGTACTCACAGAAAAAAGAATTAATTAAATAGGTCAACTAGTCACAAAGTTACAGCATTGTAGGTCAAATGCATTCGTTCGTAAAATTCGGTGATTTCGGATTCGTAAAACGTTTTGAAAATATATTTAATCAAGGTTCGCACCCCATTTATGGGGGGGTAGGTCAAAGTTTCAGAAAGATCCTATGGTTAGATTCTGAGAAATCCGATTTGCAGAAAATACACAAAAAAAAAAAATAATAATAATAATAACTTTAACAGAAACAATAAGCTTTCATATGTAATATGAAAGCTTAATAAGAATAATTTTAACAAAAACAATAGTGTTTCACACAAGCTACGCAGTGTGAAACCCTAAATATGATTTTTGAACTGCTCATCTGACAACAAAAAATGGAGTTAAATTGCCTATTGATGCCCACAATAAAATATTGAGTCTGGCATCAACAACAATTAGACTGCTTGGAAACTTTACGTCCGTCCATTCACCATCTTGAAATTAAGACTATACTACATAAAAGTAGCTACTTTAAAAGCTTCTTCTGAAATAGCTTAAAAGATAAATAATATTTTCCCCATAGTTTTGACATATTTTCCACACCACAAGAACATAATATTTGCAAACATTTGAAAATTAGAAAACTGCTGATCATGTGAATTGATTGAATAAAAGGTGGACTTCAATTCACATCTGTTTGAATTTCATCACCAGACTGTCAGGAACTGGGAAATATGACCAATATTAGGACCTTATTGTACCAATATATCAGACATTTGCTAATAATAAAGCTACTTTTAGTCGATCAAAAGTGAAACAAAAATAGCAAATACATAGTACAAGGATTTTTGTTTTGTTTTTTTTATTCTTTGGATAATCATAGCACATAGAAATGTTTATTTTAGATATATCATGTTGGTAATACTTCAGATTTTTTACATGACATTATCTTTAGACAAACCTTTTCAACAGGTAGTTACTTAATGCAGACAACTGGAATCTGGACAATTTATTAGAATCCACATCTGCTGAGGCTACTATTTCTGTGGTTAATGCAAAATCTGTCAATTGATTCATGATATCTTCTGCCATGTCGGAACCAACATAGTTTTCTAGACGATTTAAACCATAGCACTGTTGATACACGAATTCTCGGTATTCCTCCGTTTCTGTAGATAGATAAACATAGGTTGCCAGGCAATGAAACATATGTCGACCAGCAGCTCACCAACAACTTAAATGAAGCAAGGCTCTTACAAGAAAGGGAGTTATTATCAAAAACCAGGTTAATGTTTCTGGATTAATGTAGCCACTTGTATACAGTATACTAAAAATTACTAGTGATGGGTATTGCCACTGCAGTCAGCACGATACGATAATATTGTGATTCATGATTCATGTGCTATGATATGATTTGTATCACGATTAATAACCAGGTCAATATTTTCCAAGAAATTGATAAGATTACTGAATAATTGATTTTGTCGAAGAAATAAAACTGTTCTTTCTATATCACGATATCTAGAAGGTTCAAAATAAAACCAAAACAACCGAAGAGTGCTTGTGTACCTATGGATAATGTGTGACATGGATAATTAAACGTGACCAGTTGTTTACTGAAGGTACAAAAGAACATAAAAAAAGAATCGCAATACATCGATTCAGCATCTCCCGATTCAATATAAGATGGGAAGGTGAATAGCGATACATTGATTCGATATACTAACAAGAACTGTTAACAACAGATGGACTCAAAGGGAGTGATAGTAATATATACAACCATATTGAACGTTGCTAATACAATGTACAGTATTAACAGTAATATGAAATGAAAAGAATGAATAAAAAAATAATCCAGGTATCCTATCATGCAACCAATATATCTGACAAGGATGACTGTATTCAGCTCAGAGAGTTACAACTAGAACTTGGCACATGTACATACATCTGTACATTACAATATAATAGTTAATACATTGGTGATAGATATTACAGTATATATAACAATATACAGATGATAGAATTAAGTGATGTAGTAGTATTGCAGAGACAGAAGATATTCATTCACATACTTTTGTTTAGCAAGAAATATAGGTTTCCTGGTAGTTCGATAAGTACATGATCTGATCCTAAATTGTCAAAGCAATATACCACTATTCTATTTCATCAAAGGTGGATTACATGATGGCATTAGATTATTTATTTCGAGGAACCATCAATCATTAGAGTTTAACCATGAAAAATATCCCAAAAAAAATAACTGTACAAAATTGCTAATACATGTCTAGGTAATTATTTTCTTTGTGATATGTGACACAATGGTTCAAATGATAGATTAAGTGCTGTTATTTATAATATTCGCCTCTAAGCAATATAAATCTGGATTTATGTATTATTATCTATACAATAACTTATAATGTCTATAACTTCACCTACAGCTATAGTATCATAGCATAAAAAGGTTGTGTTCAATCATATGAATAATCATTCTTTAATGGGGTTTGTAACAGATGTTGCCAATAAATCTAAATTATTTATGACGAATTAATCATGTAAAATAGAGAATTGTAAAAATGATGATTTGTTCATACATGATGTACATGTATTTCAATTGTATAGATATCATTCAAACTGAACCAATTAAAGCTATAAAGGTATTTTCCTTGAATTTTTAGGACCAGGGGCCTATTTCACAAAATTTTAAATAAGATAAGATCTGGGCCCTGTTTCACGAAATTTTAACTTAAGATAAAATCCAATTTTAGTAGATACTTAAATTTTGATTGGCTAAACACTAAAATCAATCTAATATTATCCAATCAAATTACTAAAATTGGGATCTTACCGTAGTTAAAATTTCGTGATATAGGCCCCTGAATTTTAGTTATTTGATTGGACAATATTAGATTGATTTTAGTTCTTAGCCAATCAAAATTAAAGCATCTGCTAAAATTTGGATTTTATCTTTAGTTAAAATTTCGTGAAACAGGGCCCAGATCTTATCTTATTTAAAATTTTGTGAAATAGGCCCCTGGTCCTAAAAATTCAAGGTAAATACCTTTACAGCTTTAATTGGTTCAGTTTGAATGATATCTATACAATTGAAATACAAGATAGCATTCATTGTGTAATGGTATCTACTAGCCATCTGACTATTTGTACAGTTGATGTAATGATTTACTGAAACTGCACATATGCATTCTGTATTTTTCAAATACATATACCCAGTGAAGGTCGTTTATCCTCTTAACCAATGCAAATATACATGCATTTTGGTATGACCAATGGCACTGTATTAAAATTTAGAATTATTTTTTCCAGGCTATGAACATTCGTTATTTGTAGTTTGGTAGCACGATTTACTAAAATCTACACAAATCCACCATTATTTCAATTTACAATAATTCATAATTAATATATATTTGATAATATACTGTTCTTAGTGCCAAATCAGCATTTTAATTTAAAATCGTTAAGTCTTGGTTTCAAAAATGCCCCTCAAAATGCAATTTCCAAGCTTTAAGCAATTTCGTGCAAATCACAAGTTACAACACCTCCCAAACTTGCTTTGAAATCACTAATCACATTTGGAGGGTCATTTTCAAAACAAAAATGCTACAATTTTTATTCTTAACAAGCCAACAGTGAGGCTGATGTCCCCCGCCGAAATCCCAATACCAGGATCTACTGGTTAGTGAGCAAGCATCGTACTCACTTAAGCTCCAGAAGCTGAGACAATATAGGTAGTTTGGAATAAATCAAAACTGGATAATTGTACTATTTTGCCAAAAGTGAATTAGTTTGGAGGAAAAGACTTTGCTTACAGTTTACACTAATGCATACTCCGCGAAGTGTTGCGTTTGATTAGAGGTAATCCAACTACACACTGCTATTATGAGTGGATATTGTTGTTTTAAATTTTGATTTGTCAGTAGTCCGTCTACCAACCAATCACTAGCTGCCAATATTGAACCAAATATGTTTACATAACGTTACGTCATGACTCATGATTTTATTATGCCTAATTAACCCGTGCATAGCCGAACACTGCAGTAAAACTAATTGCGTGACAAACGAGGCTATCAAGTCGAATGAAATGTAAACAATACTGTTTGGAAAAGAACATACTTTCACCGTTTTGAATACCTTAAATCACTGTCCAAAGTGTTAGGGAAGACCCAGATTGAACGAAGGACTGTCATGTTGCTGTACTTAAGTGATAGCTTTCATTGAACGGAAAGAATAGACACACTCCCGCATAAGTTCAAGAAACAGACGCTATTCCAGCAATGGTCAGAGAGGGATTTCTCCGGCCATTGCTTCAAGAATATGACACTAATGAAAAAATATCAATTACTATTTAATTTTATGCATTTTTAAAAATATAAAACTCTTATTCTTTTCAATTCTCCATAGAAGAATTTTGGAAATCTGCCACTTGGCACACTTTTAAAATACCCTGTCTTTTCATGTATGTTATGGTGTAACAATAATTTAATGGTTATTTACAATATTTTAATTGTTTCTAACAGTAATAAAAGTTACTAGCCATAATATTTGTTTCAGCTAACAAAAATTCTTCTATAATTCATTTGGAGACTTAGATCAGACTGATTGGTTGAAATATCTTTTGGGGTGTGGCTAATCGACAATGATCAAACGCTTGCTATTTAATCACTGTGAAATAAATATAAGCCCAGTAAATATTGATAAAAGACTATTTTTAGTTGATCATTAGATTTTCATCATGTGGATGGCATATGTAGTAGTACAGACTCAATTGGCATCAGTGCAGATCTTATCTAAATACTAGATATATCGTGTACCGCTTGCATCAAAGTTCATAGTGGTAATGATATCCACTGTGTATTTATATCAACTTTTATCAAATAATCTACTACATATATTTAGGCCATAATGTGATGTCTTCAATATAATAATCATGCTTGGCACTACCTTACAAGGCCCAGACAAAAGGACTTATCCATAATTTAAAGCTATTTGACTCCATGCAAACCCTATATTTCTGAAGCAATGTTAGCAAGTTGTGTCTTCCCACTGTCACCAAATGCTGATGATCTTCAATTACTGTATCTTCAAACTCGAATGACAGTAAGATTCTTCCTTTTGTAAAGTTCACCAATTATTTTTTGTATTAAAAAATGGCCATCAATTCTTTAAGTTACAATATTCATTGAAAACGAGAAACAAATGTGACATATAAATATTCTATCAAATTTTCAAAAATATATAAAAAATGAAACACGATATAATATGCCTCAATATCCTGCTATTATTAATAGTGTAAGTTACATGTAACAATATATCATCAGAGATTTATTACATATGTATTATGTAATAATAATTTGCTGTATGTAATATATTGTGTATGTTTTTAAATTTTTGAAACCTAAAAAAGATAAAGACAAATATCATGTCCAGTTGAGCAATAAACAGACCAAATAAATTGTGTCTGGAAATTTTTAAAAAATCTTTCTGTCATACAATGTACTTGAAGTTGGCATAATTATTATACAGAGCTTCGATGTTTTTTGTGAAACAAGCATAAAATTCCCTTAAATATTACAGTACTGTAAGCTAATGGTTGCACACGTATTTATCTTTCGAAAGGAATTAAATCTGGAGTTTTAACAAGGTTTCATATTCAAGCAAAGTAAGTAACCACAGGTTTTGTATTGGATTTGTAGTTTCGTACTTACCTAGAAAATCACCATCATTGTATAATGGAGGATAAATCATATCTATAATAGTCTTCCAGTCTTTTAATACTAGATCACCCAGTTCATTTATAGTTTTAAAATATTTCACTGGTAATCCTTTATTTATTATTCTTTGTTTTAAGTCTTTAACTTTTAACTCTGCATGTTCATTTTCTGGTAAATAATCACATTTACATCTTTCATGTTCGCTTGACTCAACAACATTTAATTTTTCTGCAAGGTGTTCACTCTGTCGGAAATAGAAAGTACAATGTTCTGTCTCCCCCAAGAATGCTGCTTGTATAATTTCTAACTCCAAAATACTTGCCGTCTGGTGTGATGGTTCCAGTATCCAAGAATGACCTGTCATGGCCGCCACTCGAAAGTTTTCATCTAACGGATCAGCTAAAGGTTCATTTGGAATTGAAGTGATGTTCCTTGGAAGGGGAGCAGCATTCTCAGGTCTGTAAGGTCCATATCTGTCTCCCAACAAACAAATCAGATATGGAGAACATTTTTTGGCAAAATCCAACAGAAAATGTAGCAACTGGCCATTTTTGAAATAATTATCCTTTTCTGACCACAATATGTCAAACGGCGAAAAGTGTGCTCCCCGTTGTGTGCAGAAGTTATTTACTTTGGGGAAAATAACTTGCGAAAGAAATTGTCTCTCTGCCTCAAAATCTTGTGGTGAAGAGCAAACATATGGAGACACAGCTTTACGCAATTCAAACTCATTTCCTGTAGTCATCTTGATGTTATAGATTTACTTTTTATCTGTCAATTGCCTTCAGATCCATTGATAACCAATTCTACTGCCTAAAACATAAAATTAAATACAAGTGAATAAAAAGATGAATAAATGAAGTCATAAAAAATGAAGACAAAAGTTCTCCATCTTATTATCACACCATTCTTCATTTGTATAATTATGTATATTAACAATAATTTATCTTCTGTGTGTACCTATAATTTATCTTCTGTGTGTACCTATAATTTATTTTCTGTATAATATGTACATGAATATTGTGTATAATATGTATATGATTTGTACTGTAAATAATGTGTGTATCTTTGATTCTTGTATATACAATATATATTTAATCATTATTTACTTGTGAAAATATTATCATAGACTTTGAATTAATTTGTGTACCTTGTATGGTTATATGTAATTTATCCTACGTTATACATGTACATACCTGTGATTTACCTTTATGTATATTAAGTGTAATTTACCTCAAGCTATATATTAAAGGGAATATCCTGATTTGAACAGAGTCTCAAAAATAAAAGTCCGAGTACATGTGAAATTTAAGTGCCAAAATAAAGAGGAATAGTGTATTTACCCTGTCTCAAAATTTCATTTAAAAATATTGAATCATTTAGAAATGACAGTTAGAACTGCTTATCCGAACACGTAACCCTTTTAAGATTTCAGGTCAATTTTTTCATTGGTTGACCCGATAATCGATTCCCGTTCCTTTAGAGGTCTATACAGTGAATAGCCCATGTGCTCTACATAATAATAAAAGGTAAATTCCCCCTACAGATCATTTATATAAAATAAAAGTCTGTTTTTATCCTGACAGTGTATAATACGACATGGGACATTGGTCTCCATTTCAAGATGAAAACTGAGAGGTTTAATTTGTTTGAAAATATGTCACATATATTAATTAGTTGCTCGGCCCTAAGAAAGATGATTTTGAGAGATTTCAACACAAAATTAAGCAGTTTTATTCTCCAAAACATTATCGGGATTGGCCCTTTAAGTGAGATTTACCTACATGTACATTAAATGTTATTATGTCTGTTATGTATATATTAAGTGTGATTTGAATTACCTGATGTTATACATATATTAAGTGTATACAGCATGTATATTAACAGTGATTGTGAGGAATTGTGATTTATTAGTTTCTTTAGACTTGTTTATGAGTATATTTTGTGTATAAATATTTAAAAAAGAGACATAAAAAAATACATCACTAAAGATCAATAAAATACTGAAAACATCTAATTGCAATAAAAATGTTGAATTTAACTCTTTTATGATAGATAAAAAGCTGACATATTAAACTTTTCCTTTGAATACAAGATGGGCATATGAAATCATTTTTTCAGCAAGACACATTAAAGATATATTCTCACAAAAGTATTGATAGAGAAGTTATTTCCAATAAAAGTATGGCATATTTGGTATGGATAGTGTAATATAGTGGCTTGGTCCACATATTTGAATCTCGGTCAGTGACCAAATAACTGTTGACCATTCCTGTGAAACAGTAGCCTTGGTTATCAAGGAAATGTCGCTGATTGATGGCTAACCTATTAACTGAGTAAGATATGGCAAATATGTTTAGACCATTCACGTTATACAGTAACCGTTGTTATCAAGGCAATGTCGCTGATTAATGACTAACCTATTAACTGAGTTAGATAGCAACCCATTAACTTAATTAGAGTGGTTAAGATTAATGGATGTTGATTGCATTGCAATGTCTCTGTTCCCTTTATAAGAGCCGAGATTGTATCATAAGATGAGTGAGTACCGGACTGCTACCAAGGTTCTCACCTGCAGACAACTTAAACTTCGGTGTCCGTTTGTTGTATTACTTTGTATACAATAAAAGGCTGTATCTCTAAATATCAGAAGAACCTGTTGTTGTTGTTTAAGTCTCTGTGTTACATAGAGTCTTAATTGGTGCCGTTTGATCCAGATTAGAGATATACCAAATACAGAGAGACAGGGCAAACCGTAAGTTAACTTTACCTAGGTAATTATAACAATGGCTGAGGCACAAATTTTGAATGAATTGACAGGAACAGCTGTAGGCGTCCTAACGAATGTGGCAGGGATCCTGTCCACTTCGGTGGGATCTCTTTCAACTACAATGGCTATACATGAGAACTATGGGGATATTGCAACTCTGGTAGAATCTTACGAGGGAAATCCCGGAAAATTTAGATCTTGGATAAAATCTTTAGAGAAATACGCAAGGATAAAGGGAATGAAAATAGATTTAATACACGATTCAGGACATTTCAAGAGGGGTTGCACTGCACATTTAGGCCATGGAACAGGAATAAAGTACAAAATGAGACTCGCCAACAGGGAAACTTTTAGACTCTCTCCAATCTGAAGCCGTTGGAGAGAGTACAGATGGAACTTCGATTAAATATGTAAACTTGATAGGGAATCCCAGTTCATGTTTGATTAAAATTGAGCGACAGCAGTACCGTTGTTTAATAGATTCAGGTGCTGACTGGTCCCTTTTACACAGAAAAGTTTATTCTTTGTTAAAGTACAAACCAAAATTAAATCCGAAAATTATAACATTACAGTCAGTCAATGACCATGAAATTAAGGTCGACGGTCATGCTGTATTTGAATTTGAAATGCGTAAGAAAAAATTGAAACATAAATGTTATGTAGCATCAGAAAAGAACAGAAACGTAATCTTAGGTAGAGATTTTTTAGTAGAATATAATGTGAGTTGTTTGCGGGTAAGCGGAACTTATGTTCCCCTGATTGTAGACACACATGTTGCATCCGTCTTGCGTATAAGCAGGATGTAATTGTATGTCCACAAAGTAGTGTGCTATGCGTGTCTAGGCTGAAACAGACACCGCAATCACAAATATTACAAGTGTTGAAATTAGAACCAGATACTGTAGGTACTGAGGAAATAGAGCCTTTGGCGGAAATAGCTGTCGAGAGATATCGGCATGAGAGAGATAGTTCGTCTTGTGAGGACGACATTCCATTAATGGAACTCACCAATCGCCTTAGGACTGCTAAATCGGCACTGGACGCCGATGAATTATCACCCAGCGAGAGTGATGGAATATCAACTCCCCAGGAACCTGATGAAATGGTCCTCGGAGACGATATGGAGACTATGGCTGTTGATAGTGCACATATCAGCAAGCCCAAGTCAATAAGAAGGGTATTAAGGAGGAAAAAGGTATTTCCGAAAACCCTTGGTAATTCCAAAGTGAGGAACTTATTAGAAGCCCTGACGGAATTGTTTTGAGTAACCGTGATGAAAGTGTACATCACCAGATGGTTGACTCAGGATGAGAATGATTATTGCGTAACATATGCCGCGAATAACAGCAGTTACTTCTAGTCGTTTTGAAATTTGACAGGTAGACCTTGTGGGATTATTACGTAACATATGCCGCGAATAACAGCAGTTACTTCTAGTCGTCCACTTATTAGTAAAGTATACCAATTATGTTCCATGGTGAAACTCAAAGATTCATTATTATATTGGCAATGTATGGATTTTTGAAGTGAAGAAAGAGTTATTGTAGTATATCAAAATTCAAAGTATATTAAATCAGCCGTGACCGTGTTACCCACAATTGGATTAGTACGTTTTAACGCGTCTTATTCCACGTCAAATGATTACTTGAATCTTCCTCTATTTTATAAAAATTAGTTCAAGTATTTAGATAAGCCCTCTTCGACTGAATCATCATTTAACGTGTCTATGTATAGATTTGGGAAACTTTTAGAAACCAAACTTCAAAATTATAACCTCGCAAAATTACCCTCGACTAAAACCATTCCCTGAAAAAAAATTAAACCAAAAAGAAAACAGTCTAATTTTCAAGCTATTGATATTGGGTCGGTTGTGCTTATCATAGTTCTCATTGTCCTTGTCATTTGTTGTAAATGTTCCAAAAATGTCATGAAATTTAAAAGGGTTGTTTCAGTTACGTTTGATAAACCTGGTAATTTAGCTGAAGAAAGTCCTAGTCATGCACCTACAAACAACATTGTGCTGGTGGATAAATATCTGAAGTCACATCCCGCCTCGTCAGTAGAACAGCCAGAGAAGATTTACCCGGAGGTCCCCAATGATGATCAATGAAACCCGACAGATCAACTTGGCTGCTGGACTTAATCTTAGACTGAATGATTCCCAAATCCGAGTTCCAGAAGTGCAACAGTCGAAGAAAATGTGAATATGTAAACGTAACTCTAGATTAGTTGTGCATTCATTTATGGATTCTATGCTGTAACAGTGAAAGTGTGTGGGTGGTGAACATTCAAGTGGATCAAAAGTTTTGAACATTAGACTTAGAACTATATATAAAATAGATGGAACTCTTATACATTACATTAGAAAATATCTCTACCTGTCATGTTGTAAATAAGTGTTGTGTCATTATATATTTCATGAGATGACAATTTATAATGTATCTTTATTATTATCAATGTATCTTTCATTTATGTATCATGTGCGGGAGTGCATATCTCAAAAGAATTTTTCAAATGAAAAATGCTTTTGTTATTAGGGGGCGCATATGTAATATAGTGGCTTGGTCCACATATTTGAATCTCGGTCAGTGACCAAATAACTGTTGACCATTCCTGTGAAACAGTAGCCTTGGTTATCAAGGAAATGTCGCTGATTGATGGCTAACCTATTAACTGAGTAAGATATGGCAAATATGTTTAGACCATTCACGTTATACAGTAACCGTTGTTATCAAGGCAATGTCGCTGATTAATGACTAACCTATTAACTGAGTTAGATAGCAACCCATTAACTTAATTAGAGTGGTTAAGATTAATGGATGTTGATTGCATTGCAATGTCTCTGTTCCCTTTATAAGAGCCGAGATTGTATCATAAGATGAGTGAGTACCGGACTGCTACCAAGGTTCTCACCTGCAGACAACTTAAACTTCGGTGTCCGTTTGTTGTATTACTTTGTATACAATAAAAGGCTGTATCTCTAAATATCAGAAGAACCTGTTGTTGTTGTTTAAGTCTCTGTGTTACAATAGTAGACACACTCAATCTTACTAGGAAATACTGGATTCCCTGAAAAAACACCTATATAAAGGTAATTAGGATGTCACTAACTGGCTGCCACACTGATCAGTAGTGAAATTAATTACTGAAAGGGATGACAACAGTGCAGTTTAATGAGCTTGCAAAATTCACCGGTGTGTGAATTATTGGAGAAAGAAAATATATTATGTTAAATCTGAAGTGAGTTGACCATAAACCCCATTAGTCTGTCAGTCTTATTTGAAATAATTTGTTTCTTTTTTAAATTTTCATGGTTTGTAAATTTGAATTTAAAAAAACAAAAAAAAAATCAATAGGAAGCCTACTGATGTAGCTTTTACTTTTAGGTTGCTTCATACAATGATCACAAAATTTGTGTTCTACATAAAATGCTTAGATGTTAATAGCCTAAAGATAGGTTTCCAGATAGTATTTATCGGGTGGTTATTCCCCCCAAAAAAGTATGGCAATTTTGATAGTTATGGATAGTAAAGATATCCAATCTGACTAGAAAAATAGTGTATTCCCTGAAAAATACTTGACAGCCCGAGGATTAGGAATATCTGTACATGTGACATCGAAAGACGCAGGTAAATTTAATTAGGATTTGATATTTGTAATAAATAGTCAGCGACTACAGACATCGTCTTGTGTTTGCAATGAATTTTCCTCAGACTTCGCAGCCATTGCTATAGGTACGTATGCAGAGAGGTAAGTCATCTGACACAAACATGACCTCTTTTGACTGATTTTTATAGCAGGGCATTCCTTGGCAATTACAATGTTTTGAGAAGTATTTGAAGCAAAACTATGATAAATCAATTAGTTTGAATATGTTTTTAGTCCAAATATATTATCAAATCAAACAGTTTGTATGCAAGAATGTATCTTTAAGTAATTGTGCATTGATGATGTGTGAAAATAATGTACAGGTGTTGACTGAGAGTAAAATCAATGTTAGGTCGATCAATTACAATATATTAAAAAAACAATAAAACAACCAGACTGTGAATATTATTTTCATTATCTGACTCTAAATCATAACTATAACTGATAAGCATAAAGCCTACAAACAATGATAAAATAACCTACGATCTATATTTCTTCAACCAATAATATTGAAACACATACGTAAAAAAAATCAACACAGAAAATGTTTTTCATTACTACAGATTTTGTAAAGATAGGTTGCCAGGCAACGAAACATACGCCCACAGCAGCTAAATCGTCCGGGCAGTCAACAAGGGTTGTCGCATATTTTTACTTTTTTCGCTAATGAAACATTTGTAATACACTAAAAACTGATTAAGAGTAACAGCTCATTATGTAAATCATTAGAATTTGATTGCTTTTTATAAAGTGTTACCCCACGCTAACAATTAGTATATACATGAAACATTTAATATCATGGATTTAGCTGTTCAGTTATCAAAATTCATTGAAAATCAAAATACTTGTTCGTTTCAACACCTTAAACTGTGTGTATCAATCTAAAGTCAATCGGATGTTAATGTTTGGCCTCTATAGCGTAACAAGATTTTTTGAAGTTATCAAGGGAGATAACTCTGGCAATAATTATTTGAAATCTCTGAAAATCCATAGGCTTCTTCGTCTCATGACCCTAAACACTGTGTGTTAATCTAAAGTCGATCGGATATTAACTTTGGCCTCTAGAGCTTCCACAGGATTTTTTCGAAGTGATCAAGGGCAATAATTCTGGCAACAATTAGTGAAAATCACTGAAAATCGATAGATGACTTAGTCTCATGACTGTAAACACTATGTATAAATTTGAAGTCAATCGGATATTAACTTTGGCCTCTAGACCATCCACAAGATTTTTTGAAGTGATCAAGGGTCATAACTCTGGCAGTAATTATCAGAAATTGCTGAAAATCAAAAGGCTTCTTCGTCTCATGACCTTAGACACTGTGTATAAATTTAAAGTCAATCGGATATTAACTTTCGCCTCCAGAGCGTCCGCAGGATTTTTTGAAGTGATCAAGGGCCATAACTCTGGCACTAATTATCGGAAATCGCTAAAAATCAATAGGATTCTTCGTCTCATGACCTTAAACACTGTGTATAAATTTAAAGTAAGTCGGATATTAACTTTGGCCTCTAGAGCGTCCACAAGATATTTTTTGAAGTGATCAAGGGCCATAACTCTGGCACTAATTATCGGAAATCGCTGAAAATCAATAGGCTTCTTCGTCTCATGACCTTAAACACTGTGTATAAATTTAAAGTCAATCGGATATTAACTTTGGCCTCTAGAGCGTCCACAAGATTTTTTGAAGTGATCAAGGGCCATAACTCTGGTAGTTATTATCGGAAATCGCTGAAAAACAATAGGCTTCTTCGTCTCATGACCTTAAACACTGTGTATAAATTTAAAGTCAATCGGATATTAACTTTAGCCTGTAGAGCGTCCACAAGCAATTGTGGACGCCGGACCGACGGACGGACGGACCGACGGACGGACGGGGGCGACGACAATATACGACCACATTTCAATGTGGGCGTATAAAAATAACCTGACACAGGATGACAGTTCTAGGATAACATTTTTCATACTATATTAAAATTACATGTATGATGTCTGTATCATTTTGGGTGGATCCAGCCTTGATAATGTTGCATGGACATGTTTGTGGGGTGGGGTGGGTTGCATGTTGGTTGTGAAAATCATATATATATATTAATACATATGACTTTAAAGTTAAGATATAAAGTTTTAAATAAATGAAGTTATGCTTATTAATATTAGTAGTGATTATATGAAATGTAGGCTATATGTTGACGGACCTCTTTACCATCTGCCTGTATCTGGTCCAGGATTTCATCATTGTTCATATTTTGGTTTTGATCTCTACATTAAATGTTAAATAATCAATTTGAGTTCATTTTAACATGGATTTAATATTTCATATTTTGCAAACTGCAAATTCGATACATTTAATACATTTATTTCACTCCTGTGAGAACCATGTTTTTTTTTTATTTTGGTTTAAAAATTGACACTGGTAAACCTGCATGTGTCAATAGAATGACACAATGTGTATAATTTGTGCTGTTGTGTCTCATATTTTACACTCAAAGTAATCAAAACAGCGAGCAGAGATGTATCCTAATAAAACAAAACTGGTATCTCTTAAAACATACAATATTAAATTTCTTTAGAATTTTAAGTAATATATGAAAACATAAACTTAAATGTCTTACCCTGTGTAGGTAGATAAAGCCATAAACTAGTAACCAAGGTGTTATTCTACATGTTAAACAGAGTTAAAACCTACATTTACTCATAATCTATTCATTGTATAAAATCTCCCCTATTCAACAACTACTCAAACTATACAGATTATGCTGTGAAAACCTCAAGAAGCCCAGTAGACAAATTCAACCACTTTGACTTGGCCTAATACTTTCATAACAGTATATTTATGGGCCTACAATAAGTGAGACTTGTAGACTACAGTAAAAAAAAAAGAAACAAAGACTTGCGTTCTGTTGTCAATGTACATAGAAAGCTATTCAGTTTTCTTGACAACAAAATACAGGCCATTGATATAATTTGAGAGCTACTAAAATATTATCTGAGAGTAAACATAAAACTTCCGTTATATATCTGTCACAATATTACTTAAAGGCCTTTGTAAAAAAAATATTTGCATGTTCTTAAGAGATAAAGTTACGTCTAGCCCCAGGAAAATGAATATATAAAATGTCTATATATGTAGCTTATCGTGTCATGGAAAAAACATTACTATATGTTAACATTTGACATTCAGATATTTTTTTATACTGTTACATACTTGTCACACAGAGCAGTCAAACTCCTGAATGTTCAAAGCTACAGAAAATGAATATCGAGAATATCAAAAATTATGGGTCAATTCTTATGAGCTCCCTTAAATTATCTACTTAGTAATGTAATTGAATGTTATAATTATTAATTTTCATTTTTATACAAATGCACAAGGTATATCTTGCTGTGTACTAAGAAACTTTAATAAAAGCCCCACTTAACTTTATTAGAACTGTTCGTTTGTTTGTGATTTCTGCATATTGTGTCTTTGTTTTTGTATAAGTTATGTGTGGTGCAGTCCCCCTGCACTTACTATTAAATAATATTTTATACATTTTGGAATTTCTTGATTTCACCAGATAGCAGTATATGAACATAAACTTTCCATTTTCATTTTTAAGATAAACTCTGTAGAATCAGAACAATTCAATTATTTTTTTATGAATTGAAAATCTCATTTTAGGTATTAGTAAGAACAAAACAAGCAAACTTAAATGTCTAGCAAGCAGTCAAATTCAAACTTCAATTCTTCATATAAATCCCACGTTTTAACATATGGAATAACAATGGGACTAATGGAAGATACATTTTATATTTTTTACTTTGTACCCCCCCCCCCCCCACCTCCTACTCTTCCCTTTAAATTGTCTGAATATGAAAGGATGCAAGAACTGTTGGTTGGTACAAAGTTTCATACATATATCTTAACTACTAGTTTCCCCGGAGATATGGTCTGTGACAATAATTGACATTGACTGACTGCCAAATAGAAACTGAACCAAAATTTTCTCCATGAAAGCTACAAATCTATAGTTCTGCATCCGAAATTTTCTAAAATAAGTAAACGGTACAATACTATATTAGGTTGATGTGAGAGCAAAGTACCTTGAATGGTTTCATGATAATGCTCGAGGTGAACAAATGCATGTCAAAAACTAAGTCAAATTCATTACACATGGAAACAAAAAATTATTTGACAGGCTTTTCTAAGTAGGATTAGGCACATCTACAATATACGGTAATGAACTAATTTGTGTAAAGTTTTGTAGAGAGGTAAGAAATGTGCTGAAACAAAACTAAATTGTATACTTAAAATTTAAATGGAAATAATGCAATTGAGGATTGAAATATTATAGACCAAATAGTTTTTAATTAAAAGAATTTTATTAAACTTAAATACTGATTCTCAACTCAAAAAAGTATGTTCTTAATGCATAATTTTCAGATTGTTCCCACTCCTCACATAATCTCCCGTGGAACAGACTTGCAAAATGCTTAGAATAAGTCTGCATCCAGAATACCAGCTAAAATGTCCGATAGTAAGAGTAAGAGGTTTTATTTTTATACAACTTAAAAGTTACTCAGAATTCTGTGTATGAGTCATAGCACTCGTACACCTTAAAGGAACTAAATCGCTAACATTTGGGATCTAGAAATTGACACAATATGGGTCACAACGCATATATAATAATGTAATATGATTTAGATTCAATCATTTCCGTCTTTACTCTAACTTGAAATCAGTTATGTTTGGGGAAATATGCCAGAAGTCTCAATTGAATGTCAATATCTAGCGCCTGGTTATTCCAGTCTACATAGTATTTATTGCGTATGCTCTCCATATAAGAATATGGCTCACCATCTTTTGCCTCGTTCTTCAAGTCCCTTGTTAAAAATGGGCCTGCAATGCATTATGGTACACGATTCGTGTACCAATGGTAATTTTTAAATTTTTTCTTAAATATTGGATACCAGAAACCCATCTTTTCCCTGTAAGATCACAAACATCAATGTTGATTTTTAGAAATTGACATAATTTGTGTTTTCATTGTAAAAGATTTTGGATCATGATATTGAGTAAGAGACTTATTGCTACTTTTAGTTTTGCGTGCAAAGTATCTTAAAGGAAAATTCTGTCTTAAATATTTATGTGTAAACTTTAAAACTTACATGAAGTTTAGAAATTAAATTAGAGAAACATACTTCATACTTGAATGACATTTATTCTGATCTCTTATAAACATGGGCGAGAAATGGATGAAAACATGGGCATAATAACGCCAAAAAAATCGCGATCTCACGCTTAAGCGTTCGGGGTGAGAAGCTCTGCCGAACACGGCTCTGCAGAAACTAAGCGGGTTTTTGAGCAACATCATAATATATTTTTTCTGGAATGGCCCGCAAATAATGAATGTGATCAAGCAAAAGGTCAAGGTGGTCATTCTACTAAAATAATGAGGCTGGAAATATGAAATTATTGGAGAGCTGGGGGAACTTATTGAAATGATAGTGACTAATGCATTGCATTACAGAATAACAATTTTGTTTGTATAATGTATTGCTCACCGCCACATATGACATAATTTGTCAAAACTAACTTCTTTAGATAAGCAGGCTGATTTGTTTACATGTTGTCAATGAACCGGAATTCCCCTTATTGCATTATGGGAGGCCCGTAAACGTGGATGTTAAAAACTTTTTCCCCAGGAATCGGTATAATCAATGATGAAAATATACTCAACCAATCAGCGCAAGACAGGTCGTAAAGAAGGTTCCTTACTTGGTACCATTTCATTGGGTAATCTTGAGTTCGTGGGAAATCGTGATTGGCTGTTTTAGTCCAACGGAAGGGATTCCCCGTGTTCTGAGGTGGCCTAGAACTTGATAGTAAAGCCCAAACTAATTTCTGTCAGTGTCATTATATTTCACCCTTCCTTCTCCTTTAGCAGGAGTCATTCCATGAAGCACGCCATGAAAAGGTGTATTTTGTTAGGAATTTTTGGCTTTTTATTATTAGCCGGTAAGTACTTATTTATGTAATAACCAAGTGGCATAAACACGATACCGCCCGGTGTACCCCTCTTCTCGCTTCGCGGGACTGAACACGTGAATTCACTATTACCATAAATGTCGATTCGGTAGGGTTTCTTTTGAAGCTTGGTGCTAACTAAAACCTGCCATGCATTCGTTGCAGGAATGGTACAGAAAGTTGTTATTTTTATTGTTAAGAATAGTAAAGATGTAGGCCTACATGTAGACTTTATAACACAACACCCTGAGACTAGCCTAGGCCTAGAGTAGAGTCACAAATTAAAATAATAATTGAAATGAATGGAAATAAATGAAGTGTACTTAAATATGATAATTCACAGGATTTGATTTTTGCTCGCAAAGTTGCTTCTTAAAGGAATTGCCACTTGCCAATAGTGTTTTAGAACGATAGAGGTGTGTATAATCAGTGGCAATGCTAATTCAACCATTAGTCATTACCCCCCCCCCCCCCACTAGAATTTTATGTTGTCCAATTTGATACTGATTTAAAATAGAATAATAAAAAAAACACAGGTAAATGACAAGACAAATATAAGAGACACCACTTCAATTTCTTTTCTGGTAAATTTTGCACATAATCATCTCAAATGTCAAGTTAAAGGAGCTAAATTGCTATTCTTTGGCACCTACATGTAGAAATGAACACAAAAATGCTGAAATGTGTTGCAACAGCAACGTTTATTCTAACATAATATCAATGTCATTAAACTGATTTGCACTAAATCATTATCTCATTTCTAATCAGTTTTAGTTATGTTTTGCAAAATACACAAAGTCTGAATTGAATGATAGTCTTTGGCATCTGGTTATTCCAGTCTACCACCTCGCATTCTCCTTTTTAACGTGGAATATTTTGAGCTTTAGCCTCATTTATCGAGTTGATTCATGCAACTGGCGCTCGAAAACAAATGGCACACAATTAATTTTTAAAACTTTCATGATTGTTTGTGTCTTATATCAGAGAAGCCCAACCTTTCACAGCAAGTTAACAACATAAATGTGGATTTAAATTGACCAATAAGTCGTGTTTGCGATGTTTAAGACTGGATGATATTGAGTGAAAGACTTGGCTCAACAAAGCATTATTTAGTATTACATGTAGTTCAAAAGTAGCAACATTAACAAGTCAAACAATTTCAATTTTTATTAATCAAAATCATGGTTTCCTAATTTTCAATAACTTTTAATAGTATGATTGATGTTCAGATCAAAATATTAACGCCACCTGTAGATTTTAGGGCACATGATTGTTTTCAAGGATTATGGACTAGACCTTTGAGTTATGGTTAGTGCTATTCTTTTCAATTTGTATAAACAAACTTTTCCTTTGTGATGGACTTTGTTGAGTCTATTTTACAAAATGAATAAGTTTATTTGTAATTGACAAAAATGTATGTTGGATAGGCTTGGCGGTGCATACAAGTCGTCTCATAAACAATACGAGAAACAATACGAAAAAATTCAATTCCATGTACTTGTACTATCCACATCGGTATATCAGAAAAAACTTACTTGGTTTTGATAGAATCAGTATTTTGGTGCCTTGGACAAATACAGTTGTTCGCTTTAAATCAATACACTAATGTAATCTATCTTCAAACAGCCTCTACTTGCCTTAATTGATCTATTTGTAGTTATTTTTGTGCTAATGCCATTAAGTCAAAATAGTTGTAAAAGGATATGGCCATTTCTATTTGAAATATTGTCCCTTTAAACATCCAAATCCTTATAAGTTAATTTTATGTGCTCTACTTGTGCATGTAATTGTAGGTATACTGGTATAGTACAAGGACCAAATGTTATTGGTACTAAATGTTAGGTTGTATCATAAGATCACCTACGCCAGTACTTGTGGTAGACTGATATTAATATCAGGTAGAGTCTGATAGTTCTAACACCTGGCAGTAGTTGTACCCAACAACTAATCTCTTATTACTGCTTTACCATATCCAACTTAGATCATTTCTCACAAATTACCCATTATTCTATACACAGATTGTTTACTGATCTTTCATTCTATTACAGTGTTAAAACTTTGTTTATTTCTTGTTTCTTTTATATACGTTTCAAGATTTAAGTACCAGTATCCCCTGCCAATGGCTATATTTTTGTCACGATAATTCGGATAATACCGAACCAAGACAAAATGCACCTGAAATAGAAATGACACGTAGTAATGAAATCTCTAAATCCTCCTCGCAGATGGGATTAGGATTCCTTAAATTTGAAAGTAACCAATACATATCACTAATATCTGTAATTGTTAATATTACATGTACATTATACACTACTATCATACCAGATTGATTAAGTTTCTGGAAAATTCTTGAATTAGCCATTACATGTACTAGTATGCAAAGGATTTGTTTGAAATTAAATCAATGTCTCTTACATGTACAAACAGTTCATGAGGATTTAATCAAATATCTTTGCTCAATAACCTAAAAAAACAAATCTATTATTATGAAACTTGATCCCTGAAATGTAATTCATCTAACTGAAATGTAACTACATGTACCACCGTGCCAATCTGTTTCACAGAGAATTACTTACGAATTATCTCTGTAACAGATAAGTGTCCATAGCACGTGCGTTGACTGCTCACCGCGCCAGTCATTGGCTCAACTGCTCGTGCAATGTTTACTTAACACCTAACTGCTTCGGGCAAAATGATGCATTTTACTATTTTAATACCCATTTACACTAAATAGGAAATATTTTTTAACTTCAAATACTTCAAACGTCTTTATTTATTTTTCTTTTACCTCAAAAAAATGTTTGAGAATTTAATTTGTCGGAGTAAAAAAGTTAATATGCCGTACTTATTAAGCCTCGTCGATGTCATGCTTATCAGTGATTGAGGCGGCCAAGCGAATATTCACTGCGGGATCAGTTTGCCACCGTGCAGGTACCTGTACATATCAGACATTATTGTGTGACATACAAGCCTGGAAATAAGGCACCTGTCACTGACAATAACAGGCACAGATTCAGACTTTGTCAGGCACAAAACCTCTGGTGCCTGTCATTTTGTCCGGCACTGATTTGTCTTTTTTGCTGATATTATCAACACATGTCCGGCACTATGTTGAAAATGTCAGGTACCATTTCATTAGTGCCTGACATTTTGTCAGGTACATCTAAAACAGTTATTTCTTGGTAACATGTAGCATACGATTTATTGACAACCTACCTAAGGTAACCTATGTATGTGTTACCAAATACTGCCTTACTGAAAATATAGACCTACTTAGTTATTTTCCCTGAGTAACAGAGTTACAAAAATACCAACTTATTATAATAAGTTGTTTTATTTATCATGTTGAAGGTGTAAGAGCAGCAGATGAAGAAAAAGAACCAGAAGTCGTAGAAGATATCGGAAAAAGTAGAGATGCTTCAAGAACTGATGATGAAACTGTACAAAGGTAGACATTTATATAATACATGTAGTAATTAAGGACAGTTGGAAGGTGCCATGATTTAAAATGTTCCTGTCTCTACTGTTCCAATTTATGAAATCTTGTTAAAACTAATGCATTCCAAATTCAAATATAGTCTATGTAACTCAATATCGTCTATAATGTAACTCTTAAGAGCAGTTCGAACATAGACCAACGAAACGAGAATGTCACAGACAAATGCTGGCTGTCTATAAACGACACGTACAGCTATTTGCTTTTGTCTGCTCTGGTAGTGTGATTTCTTTGAATATAGTGGGACTTGTAGCTCATTTAAAGTAGTTTGTAAAATACTAATTTCCTTGTGTTTATGTTCTCAATAACATGAAGAGAATAAAAATGATTCGACCATTATGTAACCAGCTCGTCCTCATTTGTATTCATCTGAGTATATATTGCATGGGGGGTACTAAAATTAACATTTATGTGAAGAATTCCATAGTTGACCATCTGGAAACAGTATTGTTTACCAATACAAAAGGTGCAAATCTTTTTAATTTTATTGCATCATGGGATGGTTCCGAAATTGGAGTGCATATCACAGTCAAATGTAAACCCAACTATATTTGTTGATTGTTTATAAAATGTAGCTTTTTGATACTGGTCACATGTTACACATATAAAAAATTTATTAGTATCCACATATAAAAACTGGTAAAATCATCTTTATGTTTGAAATGTAGAGTAGGACACTTAGTTTTATCTTTAGAGATAAGGTTAAAGAACTCTCTGTTGTGATTCTCCCATCTGGTCTGACATATTGCAGGAATAGTTACTGTTTTCATGGCATTCTAGTCCCCTCTTATTATGTTCTATAATAGATCTTCTCACCTGGAAGACATGTTTTGAATATGACTCCAGTTTATTTAAAGCCAGGGTCGTGTGGCTCTGGGTTCATAAAGGTCATGACCTTGCCCTGCCATACATCTCCTGCTGCTTAGTAGTTTCAACACATTATTACACATTAATTTATTGTTACTCTCTTGGAAGACATTTTATTTGAATAAATTAGTGACCATTTCTTCTGATGTAAAGTTCTCTGTCAAAATCTGCAAGGTATAAATAATGATCATTTGATAAATTTCAGTTTGGCTAAATGTTTTGAAAAATATATATTGGTGATACTACAAATTTAAAAGTGGATACTAGAACTAGAAATAAAAAATCGTTGTAGAGTCTTTATCAGGGTATTAGACATTTATCATACTGTTGTATTGATTATGGGTAAGGATTCCCATGCTGAACAAATATCTTGAAATTTATTAATTGTTATACTATAGCTTTAACCTGTGCTTTGGTTCATAAGGTCTGTCATTGAGTCAAGTGGTGAGCTTTTCAATCCAACACTTGAATGTGACCAGGAATAAGGTGCAGTTTTCAACCTCGCAGATTTTTCTGGGTCCTTTGGTTTCCTAAAAGTGCCAAATATACACATTGAAATAATGTACCACATGTTTATGTTAGTCCCAAAATTACCTAGGTGGTTCATCATCGTCCGTCAAAAAAACCAATGAAATTCACTTTACTAATGATTGACCTCCCCTCTGTAGAATCCAAGGTATTTTAGTAAAGAGCTTGCAGATTATTTATTTCTCTTTCTGACATATTGTACTAAAAAATCGGTCTAAATTACTGTCTAGTTAAAAGTGTCGATTTGTTAAAACATGAAATTAATACATGTAATCTTTAGTCCAGTTCATGCTATACATGGTTTACCACCAACATTATATTGGTATGTACATGTACCAGGTATAATATTCTTCTCACCAAGTTTGGCTACCACTGCTACTACTTCATGCAGTGTAGTATCTCACTCTTTACTCATATTGTCTAATACATTTCTATTGCCAACTTGTCTTTAATCATCGACTGTATTCAGACTCCTGAAATAAACTGGTTACATATATACATTGTACGTGTTATACTTGTAACTATAAAAGCATGTAAAGAAAGCTAGTTATGACGTAACATGGTAGTCTGTCTTGTGTATGTCAGCATACGTATACTCTCGGTTTTATTTGTACTGCATGCATCTATGATAAACAAAATGAACCAGTACAGGTGTTAGTTAATATATATATATTACAAACTATTAATGATTTGTCTTGCTAAAACAAAGATGAATGAAGTGATTCCAAAGTAGGCCTATCTTGAAGAATCTTAACTACTTAGTCCTTTGTATGGGAAAGAAAATATAACGGTTCCTTGTATATTTGCAGCACATTATTGATCCCTGATATAGATCACTCCCTAATTGACTCTCAATTTGAGCAAAAGTTTGTTACGACTAATCTCTGATAAATTCTGTAAACATGTTACTTCCTTATCACAGTCATTTGATTCTCGTTATTCTTATTGTAACATTTGTTGATGTTCATTCTTCATATGGTGACTTGGTATTGTGTTGATACTATTTATGAGATTCAAAGTAGTATAATGGTATGATACCATGTGTAATAACAGACCTGTAACATGACTTTGATGTTACTAGCCATGAGATTTAAAGTAAGGTATAATTGTAATAGACCTGTTACATTTATGACTTTTGTAACGAATCAGCAGCAGCAGAGATAAAGAGATACAATGTAGAGATAATAAAATTCTATATAATGTCGCTTTCATTGAAATCTTTGAAAGTTGTTCTTACATGAAAAAAATGCACACTTCTGTCTGAATTGTGTAAAGTGCTCACCTTTTCTTTAAATATTTATGAATCATTGCTGCACATGCCTCAGCCTATTCTAAAATTCGTTAAATGTGAATGAAATATAAACAAGAAGCAATCGTGAAGGTTTTATTTATATGTATCTTTTGTTACGTAAATATACAAAGTCTTCATGATATATACTTAGACTATTACTTACGTCTTTAGTGGTTATAAAAACCATGCAATGTTTTAATAAGAACACTATCTCTGAAATATTTATAAGTACTGCTGATACATGTTCATGACTTACATGTACCATTCAGTTTTTATTGCTTCATTTTTGTCATAGATCCAACTATTTCTCTAAAGACTTCGTTATCTACATTGTAGATAAAGAGCGAAATCTTAATCTGGACTCCTGATTGGGCACTATTTGCCTGTCTGTATCCGATCAGCGCTTAAAATGTCTGACTAATGTTAGTTTCAAAATGACCAAAGTAATGTCTTGTCCAGAATTTAAAACACCTTTTCTGATATATGTATGTGTACCGTAATCCAAGAAACATGTTGCCAAGGTTCGCATTTACCTTTATTGTGAAAAATTAAATTGCTTTCACATCAACAAAAACTGTTTGTTTACAGGGAAGAAGAAGCTATTAAGCTTGATGGCCTGAACGTGGCTCAAATGAAAGAACTTAGAGACAAGGCCGAAAAATATGCTTTCGAGGCCGAAGTAAATCGTATGATGAAACTTATTATTAATTCTCTCTATAAAAACAAAGAAGTGAGTTTTCATATTTTTATATTCAACATGTATTTAGATAGAAATATTCCAACTATGTATGATATACTGTGATTTTAAAATGTATTTATTTTGATGATTAATGACATCTTTCATATAAATAAGCTGTAGAATATTATAAATAAAGCTCATCAGTTAAATATTTAATAGGTTTACTATAAATTCCTATATTATATATTATTATATAGGCTTACTACATGTACATTCTGGCAGATCTGATACGGCAACAGCATACACCTGATTTTTGCTATTACATGTAATTGCTAATAAAAAATATATCTTTTTTTTTACAGATATTCTTGAGAGAATTGATATCTAACGCGTCTGATGCTTTGGATAAAATACGATTTGTATCTCTTACTGATAAGAATGCTCTATCTGCTACAGAGGAATTAAGTATCAAAATTAAGGTAAGTCAAACAATCAGTGCATGCCAAGCTGTTAATTAGTTTGTAGATAAGCTGTGTAGTTGTAGCATGATAACACCACTGGTACCAGATTTATTGGTACTGGCACTGAACATTGATACTAGATTTCACATTCACCCAAAAATACATGTGGTAAAAAGAAAGCATGATATATTCTGATTTGAGAGTAATAGTGAGAATTAGTTTTAGCTTAGCTCAGCTATTCATGTTATTACATATTTTCAATGACAGATTCATCAATTTTGTTTTATGATCTTGAATTATGATTTCGTTTGTGTTCAATGTGTTGACATAATTTGGATAGTCTGAGTAAGTTCATAATTTGTGACTTGGCCTTAGGCATGCACTCTTCTCAAAAAACTTAAGATAGAATGACTTAAAATTATAACAAAGTGGTCCACCTGATTATTCCATGCATATATATATATTTATTGATGTACATTTAGAAACTAATACTTTAAGCTTGTAAGTTTCAAAAGTATGGGATATCAATAACAATTTTTAACTACTGCAGTTCTTCATAGTATAGTAATGCTTTACACACACAACTAAAACCGAGTTATTTTTAAATACAATGTAGGAGTACCAATAGTATTGCACCAGATACACCTGTCATAGTATCTACACTTGATTAACTGAAATAATAAACTCTTGTTAACAATAATAACATATATAGACCTACATGTATATGCCTAATATATATAGTTACAGGTAGTCAAAACAAAATGTCATGATAATTAAAATTTAATATGAAATTTGATGCCAATTATTTTAAATCAATTACTATGAATGTGCTACTTGGAGAAAATTTAGGTGAAAACATTTCATTAAGAAATATTTTTATAAAGATAGACTGGGGTACTGTTAGCTAGCTATTTGTGAACACATGTTGTTTCTAACACTCTTTGATTGTACATATCCATATCACTGTTCAGAACTTCAGAGAGTAAATACCTTGCATGCTCTAAATATATAAATGGTTTTGCAGATTAGTTAATGGTTGCCAAAATTGCAAGTTAGCATAACAGTGATGTACTAATACCTGTAGTTTCACTATACATGTAAAACAGTTGAGGATAATACATAATTAATAGCTTATCAATTATGAGGTATCAGCAGTAGTAGGGAGGATAATGTCCGCTTTAACCTAGAGTGATAATGAGCTGTATTTTTTTGTAATGACCGCTTTAACCAAGGGTAATTTTTTTTGTAAACAGGAACCTTGTAGGACTACTGGTATTTAAAGTACGAAAAATGTAACATAACTGTGTTAACACTAGTAGTCAGTTATTTAAAATTTACAATTATTTGATTGATACTATATCAATATATGAATGATTACATAATAATATGGTACAGTACTGGTATATAATTTTGCATCAATTGTCAGTAACATAAATTCACTGAAGTACTGTTGCTTCTGAAGCATATAAACTGTGGAAAACCCTTGAATAATAATAAAATATTTCCTTCTAATTCTAATGTCTAATAGGGGAAATTCGATTATAATTGAGCACTTTTAATTAATCTTATCAATAAAATGACAAAATGTTTTAGTTATAAAAAAGTTAAGATTGTGCCATGTGATCAAAATTCCTTCCTGTTATTTGAAAACAAACAGTAGGTAGATTACATACAGTCATTTAATTAGAAATTAATAGATGTAGGCTGTCTATACACAGTTCAGAACGGAATGCTGAAAGGGTACAAACGTAAATTTTCCATTCTAAATCTTGAGAGGTGAAGTAAGGTTGTCTCTGAACCATTACGAGAATGATATGGTTAAAATTTTGTGGTTTAACCATATCCTTATTTTACCGTAAACTTGTAATACAATATTATAGACCATTTCTAAAGGAATATTTTCTTCCATTTCCTCTGGTAACGTGCTGACTGATAAGACAACTAACTTAAATGTAGGTATTCAAAATAGCCATCATCTCCATGAATTTTCATCTCGGGTCAAGAGCAAAACATTCTAACCTGATGTAAATTTTGTTGGCAATAAAATAACTCTTTTTATCTACCATGTGTTCCTTCTGATGAGAAAAATAATTACAAATGTCAGTTGCTTTTTAGATAAAAAAAACTTTTAAAGTAAAATCATGCATACATTTAACTAAAATAGTTTTTGGGTAATGTTACATGTAATTCAAAGATATTACTAAACAGAAATATTCATTTATTGAAGTGCTAGATCGATTTGTGTATATCATAGACAAAACCTGATAATTGTACAATTACACAAAGACTAAAAATATAATGTACAAGTGCCAATTCTTAATGTCAAAGTTCATTCAAAACAGTTAGTTACAAATGTACTTAAACATACATGTAGGCTACAACAATATTCACATACATTACATGTACATGTATCAGGTAATTCAAAAACAGTACTACAGTAGCATATCCTGTCATGTGTATGACATGTTTCAGAAGAGTCTGCTTTGTGCTAGAATTATAGGAGAAAGAATACGAAATCAAGAAATGTACAGTATAAACAATGTACACTTGGGGGGGAATCTTATTTAAAGTTCGATGATAGTTTCTAATATGATTAAACTAATAAGATATCCTGTACATGAGGTAAAACTTCATATAACTTGTCAGGAAATGTTGATTTATATAGAGGTGTGTGGTACCTTTCCTTAACACTAACATACTCTACTCCGTATGTATTTCAGCCTCACTTATTTACTTTCACCTTAATAACATATCAGCAGGCCTTGTAGACTGGTAGAAATATTAAACATAGAAACTTGATCCTTTCACAAGTCTCACATCGTTCACCTGTTCTTACCTTATCTATTATTACTGATCATAACCTGTTTGTATAGACTATTCTTTTATCATCCAAGTATTCTCTTATAGAAGATTGGTAGGTGCCAAGAGACCTTCATTAAAGCATGGTTTCTTTACCCCCTAAAACAGAGTTTCTATATATTACAAATATTCTTATCCAGATTTTGTGATTTGATTTAAGATTATTCAACTTTTGTTATTTTTTATTTAATAATTCACGCTTTTGAATATATTTAAAAAAAAGATTTATTTCCAAAATATATTGCCAATAGAAATTAATAGATATGTCAGTTCTAAGTAGATGTGTACATGTAGATCTTTATTTAAAGATATAGGTAATACCGTACAAGATGACTAACATTGTTTGCACACATGGTTTGATGTAATAATAGGCACGATTCCCAGATATGGAACAGTTTATTAGATCAGAGTAATACTGCTACAGTAATAAGTATATAATAAAATCGTGATTGACTATTTATCAGTTTACCATGATCATAATAGGATTACCAGTTACCACACAGTCATGATTTAACAATTTACCAAGTGATTTTAATTAAGTTACCACACCACTGACAAGACTGTTGCAAATTTGATCCTTTATTTAACACAATAAATGTATTTCTTACATTATGTAAGATTTAGATAAAGAACTAGCCTTTCTTGCTATAATAGTTCGGAAGATAATGTAAAATGAATAATTTGAAAATTTCATTCAAATTACTCTATTGCAAGCGAAGATATTAGCCTTTGAAGGTTTGACAGACGTGTTCAATAATTTCAACCACGGTACTGGTTGATCAAAGCTATGTCTGAGTCCTCCATATTTGATTAAATCAAAGGGTCACTGAACCATTCTAATCTGTTTTAATATCGGAGAAATCTGATGCCATTGAGAGATGATTAAGGCCTGGGATCCGCTAATTAATGTCTAATTAATACTTTAGAAAATATTTCAGGCCTAAAGAAAGACCTGCAGTAGGCAGATTTTGCTCTTGCATAATGCATGTTTGATTAGAACTTATTATAGAATAACTGGTTGTAGTTAATGTTAATTAGTTATTCAACCAGTCATTACTTGGTTGTAAGTTAATCAAGGTAAATAATTAATACTGAAACTCATCATTCAGCACATTCCTACATTATATAATGTACTTAAAGTGCATATGGTTTATATATTAAGTTAGAATACAAGACGATATGATTATCTGTTTACTTTATGTAGGCTTTATAAAAGACAGGTGTATTATTTAGAATTTACATTTGTAACTTATCTTAATATATTATTATGTAAACAAAAAAAAAATTGCAATTCATACTACTTTTACAAAACAGATTTAATAATTGTTACTGCATAATGATTTACTTTTGGAAAAAATGTGATTTAATAAGTAATTGATTATAACAGTGCACAAACAGGTAAATAGTATTTTCTGACAAGAAGATATTATATACGATGCTAATAAAATCGGGAAAAATGCAATTTATGCTACTTACACAAAAAAAATGATTTAATAAATTGTTACTGCATAATGATTTACTTTTGGAAAAAATGTGATTAATTTAATAAGTGATTAATTATAACAGTGCACAAACAGGTAAATAGTATTTTCTGACAAGAAGATATTATATATGATGCTAATAAAATCAGAAAAAATGCAATTTATAGATTTTTTAAATTCCAATAATGGAAACCATTAGACTCAAGTACTCGCTAGTAGCTTCACTGACTCAAAATTGAATGTTTGAAATCTTAGTCGCAATGTGACATTGCATGCAAGGTGGAACAGTTTATGGTCAATAATCATCCCTTACAGTTTTAAGCATACATCATAATTAACTTTCAAATTCTAACTCTTTAAACTAATGTAACTCCTGTAACTTGTATTTCGTGATTTTGCCGTGCTTAAAAGTTAATTTGGGTTGTCAATGATCATTATCATATGAGAGAAATGTAATACAGTGCAAACTACAATATTGTGCAAGTTGATTCTCTAAAAGGAATATCCGTCCAAAATGGTTAAATTCCTTCAGTATTTACTAAGTATCTATAGTAATTGAAAATGCTGTATTCAAGTAATATGGGATCTTTAAGAAATTGTTAACTAAAAGGCTGTACTATTACTACAGGACTACAGGCAAAGATTAAATACAAATGTTTAATTCATTAATAAATAATAGATAACAATATTTCTATATTAATGGGATATTTGACAGTAGATTGTATGTTGTGAACAGCAAGTACATAATATATTTATATGCTAGTACTTGAAGGTCGTTTCTAGTAGAGTCATTCTTCTAATAATAGTGAATGTTCCAAAACAGACAGCTAACATTCAGCAATATATGTACCAGTAATAAATATCCTCTTATCATTCGTTGTATCTAACAGATTATATACAGCTGAGAAATTTGATATATCTTCATTATTAGTACTTATATTTATGTACAAATTTACGATAATATAATAATCTATATGATTAGCTAAATGTATGCATATATGATATGTGAAACACCTGTGTGATGAAATGTATTATATCTCTTAAAGTAGATATATTAATGTTCTTATGACTTATAATACCCGGTCCTCAAATTGATTATTTATAGCGCACTCTGCACATGTTCAGGGGCACTTACAAACTGACAATATAACCATCAATTAGACAATAAGATAAAACAACAAAAATGATATACATGTATACAGAGTCAGTTAACACCTTGTTTAAATCAATGGCTCTTTGAGTTGTTTCTTAAGACTGTAATGATATACAAGATCTTATACAAAAATTTAGATTATTTGATAAAACAGAGTCTTGAAAAGTAATATAGCTCTGATAAAAGTCTAGTTGAACAGTTGTATGTATACTGTAGTTCTTACATCTGATTCTTGAGTAGGATTCCTAAATTTTGCTAAATTAGAAAGTTGATTTCATTTTAATTTGTTATTACAGGCTGATCGTGAAAATCATGTGGTACATGTAACTGATACTGGTATTGGTATGACTAAGGAAGATCTCGTTAAAAATCTAGGTACAATTGCTAAATCGGGTACAAGTGATTTCCTCACCAAACTAGGCGAAGCTAAAGAACAAGGACATCTTAGTGATTTGATTGGCCAATTTGGTGTTGGTTTCTACTCATCTTTCTTAGGTAAGTAATTAACTAATTCTATTAATTGCTTACACCATAGGTTGCTCTGATAATTGAGATAAAAACAACAATTTCAATGTAATTGATTAAATTACTTAATTAGATAGATTACAGATCTGATTACTTGATAATGTAATTAATTACAGCCGATTATATATACATATCATGATAAGTCCTGTTCTCAATCTAAAGTGTACACAAAAATGATTTTCATGAATTTCATCAAAATTATGGACCTATAATCAATTGTTAGACCTAACATGTATGCCCACACTGTAAACACTGACAACAAACTTTCCACTTTCCAGCTCTTTTTTTCTCTTGGAATTATGTAAAATTACACATCCAAGGAATCAAATACTCTAGCATTTTCATCTGTTCGACAAGAACATGTAATAAAAGAGTCCACATAAACTTAAAATACAGATGTGACGTCACCCTTTGATGTTGGGGTACCATTATTTCAAATAATCGTGTGGCCCTCATGTTGTTACAATATATTACTTAATGTCTAGCTCTCGACCATTAAACAATACATAATGTGCTATTTAGATTTATATTGATGACTTTCATTTGTTTTACAGTTGCTGATAGAATTGTTGTCACATCTAAACACAACGATGATGATCAGTATGTATGGGAATCTGACTCCTCATCTTTCTCTGTTGTTAAAGATCCTCGTGGTAACACACTTGGACGAGGAACAACAGTCAGGTATGTCCACATTTAATATTTTCTTTACTGGCTTTGGTCTCGACTTTATTGTAAATTTTCTATACACAAGACAGATAACTGTTGTCAGAGATGGTGGGATTGTTCAGAGCCCTAAGAAATTTTCCGAATTTGTTTTGACAATTTAAATTTTTATTTGTTTTTCAATTGCTGATGTTTTCTTTCCCTTTCAGCTTACACTTGAAAGAAGAAGCCCATGACTTTTTGGAAGAAACTACTCTTCGTAACTTGGTGAAAAAATACAGTCAATTTATCAACTTTGATATTTATCTATGGGCTAGTAAGGTAAGTTAGAATTTTAGATATGCAAAATAAAATGTCAGGGTTTCAAGGTTAGGATGCAGCCAAAATCTTTGGATTTTGCTGTTGGTTGAAAAGAACATTCCAGATTTTTAACATCTATGGCAACCAAGTTAATAGTGTGGTACAAAAAAAACCATTACATAACATAATCTTTTACTGTTGGAAATGGAAGAAGATTGGGCTGAAATAATGCTATTCTCCACCTGGTATTTCACATTTGGCCTTAAAAATTTGACCTGACCATGATGTGTTGATAGGGCAACAAATCCCATTACTTTTTACATGTCATATTTCAAGAAAACTGTGCAAGGTTTAGATATTTTTATAAGGAGTGGAGCCATTTTTGAACACACCCGATTTAATTAATTATAATTGATATATAAATGTTTTTAATATTTAAATTGATATATAAATATTGTCATACATTTGACTGTATTTGTAGACCGAAGAAGTTGAAGAACCTATTGAAGAAGATGAAGAAGAAAAGAAAGATGAAGAGAAAAAAGAGGAAGATGAAGATGCTGCTGTTGAAGAAGAAAAAGAAGAGGAAAAACCTAAAACCAAGAAAGTTTCTAAAACCGTCTGGGACTGGGACCTTGTTAACAATGTAAAACCTATCTGGACCAGAAAGTAAGTTAGATTCGTTTTGAAGCCATGAATATACAATAGTCAAATTAGATTTGTATCTTGTTGAAGACTTCTAGTTTGGCCCAAGTTATACTTCAGCAATTTTGATTATCTGTCTTTAGTTTTTCAGTCAAACATGGCTTAATATTTAGTAGAATTATAACTTGATATTTCAGTAAAATGTGATTTTTAATTTCAAAAAGATGTGATACATAGTACCATATATTTGGCTTACCCATAAGAATTTACATGGCATTATCATTTGTGTGGTCATTGCTTAATATTTGTTGAGATTTAAAGAACATTGTTTATTTCAGAGCTGCAGAGATTACAGATGAGGAATATAATGATTTCTATAAATCTATCAGTAGTGATTATGATAAACCCATGACAAAAATCCATTTTACTGCGGAGGGAGAAGTTACATTTAAATCAATCTTATATGTACCAACTACTGCCCCATCTGATACTTTCCAAAATTATGGTAAAAAGAATGAACAGATTAAGGTTAGTATTAGTAATTGTTGTTCTCAAAGTTTTATATTGAAATAAGGCATGATACATCTCAATGATTTAATGCAGGCTGCAGTGGAAACTTTTTGAGATCTTTTGTTGAACATTTATTGCAATATTAAGATACCCGTTTTAACTGGACGTGACTAGGGCTCTAACTTGGAAGATTAATTGACCACTAACAGCTGAGTGTTATATTTTGCTGTGGTATTAAATATTTTAAACAATTTTATTTGAACAGATGTATGTAAGAAGAGTATTTATAACAGATGATTTTGAAGACATGATGCCAAAATACCTCTCATTTATTCGTGGTGTTGTAAGTATATATATTTAGTACTCTAGTAAAATAGGTTTTCTATTAGAGCGTTGGGGTGGAGGGACTTTGTACATGATGGGAAGGGATTCTGTCAAATGCTTGACATTGTGGGTGTTCAAGTTTTATTTCTTTCTATTGATAAAATACCCCAGCATACAAGCCAATTAGTGGATTATATTAATATACCATGTTAGTAACAAAATGACCTAGTTGAATCCTATGTCACCCTCTCTATTGAAGTATGGTTTATTATATAGACCAACAGTAATCCAAATTGCTGCCTTTTCTAGGAGCGCCTTCTCAACCTCGTGGGTTTCCTCCGGGCACTCCGGTTTCCTCCCACTGCTAAAGACCCCTACGCGCAAGCGAATTATTCAAATAAAATTAAACCATATGTTAGTCCCGAAATGACCTAGTTTGTGTTGAATGGACGTTAAACCCCATTTCTCTCTCTCTCTCTCTCTGCTGCCTTTTCAAAAGATCATTCCATCCTTTATACCTCATTCACATTGTCTAGATTACAAACTGCAGAGTTAAGATTTGGATTATGTTGTACCTTGGTGTTTTGTTAAAATAGATTGCAGTATTTTTGCTTCCAGTTATTCTTATTGTTGTTTTTTTCTCAGGTCGATTCAGATGATTTACCTCTAAATGTATCTCGTGAAACTCTTCAACAACATAAACTACTCAAAGTCATCAAGAAAAAATTAGTACGAAAAACCTTGGATATGATTAAAAAGATTGATAAAGACGAATATCAGAAATTCTGGAAAGAATTCAGTACAAAGTAAGTGAAGATGTCATTGGAACTTCAACATAATTTCTTCATTTAGTATTGTCATAAAATTGTTTTCAAAGAATATTATGGCATGTAAATTTACTGATGAAAGTTTAATTCTCCAGATCATTTTTACTACCAGTCAGTAAAGAGTTTAAAATTGACCAAAATTTTCAATACCTATATAATTTTGAAATCTTTCCTATCAAATTTGAATTAGTTATCAAAGTTAGTTAGATGGAAGTCCTTAAATAGGAGAAGGTTGAGATATCTGAGTGTTTTTATTTGGTATCTTTTGTAGCATTAAATTGGGTGTAATTGAAGATAGCACAAACAGAACTCGATTGGCCAAATTATTACGATTTGCTTCCTCCAACTCTGACACCGAATTAACCAGTTTAGCTGAATATTTAGAAAGAATGAAAGAAAAACAAGAATCCATCTACTTTGTTGCTGGAACAGGACGAGATGAAGTAAGTTTTATCTTTCGGTTAATAGTTTAACCGACTTTGAAATTTCTGAAGATTCTCATACACTCAAAATTTTTAGACATTAAAAAGGACACAGCCTCTGAATTGGAGGACTGATTTATGCTGATTATGTCAAAGGGAATGTATCACGTTTAAAATCTCTTAAAATTTATCTAATTTTTCATAGATTGCCTTATAAAAGTACATTATGGATCTTGCGACAACTAACTATTTGTTCGCCACTCAAGCACATATCTAGTATCTAGACATTCAAGAGTTCCATATTGTAATGAAGGTTAGATAAGAGCTAATTGGTTCAAAATTGGTGTAAGACATTTGTATTATAATGTTATTAAATTTTATTTACAGGTATCTAAATCACCATTTGTAGAAAGATTATTAAAGAAAGGCTTTGAAGTATTATATTTAACTGAACCAGTTGATGAATACTGTATCCAATCCCTACCTGAATTTGAAGGCAAAAAATTCCAAAATGTTGCTAAAGAAGGCTTAAAATTAGATGATTCAGAAAAAGCTAAAGAAAGGAAAGAAGCTACAGAAAAAGAATACGAACCTCTAATTACATGGTTAAAAGATTCTGCTTTAAAAGATCAGGTAAAGACATTTTATTTTCAGAAAGAACAGCTACAAAAAATTGATATCCTATCTACTAGTGAATATATATAGACTGATGTTTTAAAAAATATGGGCTTAACATCTAAGCCAGGTATCCTTAGTCAGAAGTGAGGGGCACCCAGGTTAGGTGCTAACCTTACTTGTCGCATACAAGCATGGGATCAAACTCATGACTTGCATACATGTAGATAACAACTTTACATCACTCGATCATTCAATACTATGACCCCGATCAGACAATTTTACATAACTTTAGAAATTTTTGAACACTTCACAATCTTCAGTCCTTAATAGTTTTCTTGTTCCAATTTCAATTCTAATTTCAATATTAATTTCAGATTGAAAAAGCTACTATTTCTGAGCGTCTGTCATCTTCACCATGTGCTCTTGTTGCTAGTCAGTATGGCTGGTCTGGTAATATGGAAAGAATTATGCAAGCTCAAGCCTACGCCAAGGCTAAAGATCCATCACAAGAGTAAGTTGTTTACATAGTATCAGTATTGACTGACATTTTAAAGCGGTAGTTGCCATAATACCTGGTGTTAAAAGAGAATAATCAACTATGAACGAGTGAATTGCATCCTAAGAGCAAACCCTATGAAACATCTGTTTACAGCACTTTCAATTTATCAATTTATATTTGCTTTGACACCTAGATCTACAGAATCTTTAATATAGAGTAGAATACTGGTAATTCGTTTTTTCTCCTAGTATTGTATTGTTATAAATATGACAACAGATTTCATAATTTATTTCAGTTTTTATGCAAACCAAAAGAAAACTTTAGAAATTAATCCTCGACATCCTTTAATTAAAGAATTGAAGAAACGAGTTGAGGTAAGGAAAATCTATTTGATATCATTTATGTCAACTATTGTAAAGTTTTGTTACTGTTTAAACATACTTGTCATGGGGTATTGAGGTCTTGATGGAGGATAATTTTCTAACCCCATCAAGTTGAAGAGCATAACCCTGTCTGGTTGTGGAATATAGCCCCATCTGGTTGAAGAACTTAACCCAGTATGGGTTTAGAATATAAACCTGTATGTTGTTCACTGTGAATGAAAACCATAACTGTCTGGTTGTGCAATATGACATTGTATTGATTTTAGAATATAGCCACAAAGTGATGCATGTGTGATTTAATGAATTCTTTCTGTATCATCCAAATAAGTTGTTATTATACTGGTATTCTTTTCTAGGCTAATAAAGAAGATGGAACTGCTAAAGATTTAGCTGTGGTTATGTTTGAAACAGCTACAGTAAGATCAGGATATAGAATCTCGGACACCATGGGATTTGCTCAACGGGTTGAAAATATGTTAAGATTGAGTTTAGATGTTCCTCTTGATGCTAAGGTAAGAATTTGTGCTCCTGATGGTCATGATATCTGTGAGGTCAAAGAAATTCATTCACAACTCAAAAATCAGGACCAGATATGGAACAATGTGAATTCAGTATTTGAGTGGGAGTTACAGACACTGATTCGATCAAACTTTTATTTATTGCCCTGGAAGTTTTGTCATTCCAATGTTGTGGGTAGTGCCATGATGTTATACAAAACGAATATTTTGGGTAGAGATATTATTTTCATTCAGCATGATTAACAGGAATAATGAGAATTCAGTCCAAGAAGAGTCAGTCAGTGGCAAAGGAAGACAACGCCAGATCTTTTCTATTTTGACAATGCACATGAAAGTGACAGTTAAATTTAAAGTAGTAAAATATTTTAATTATGTTTGTAGATTGAGGAAGAACCAGAAGATGAAGCTGATGAAGCAGAACAAGAAGAGGAGGTTGATGCAGATGCTGAAGAAGAAGAAAAAGTAAGTTATAAACATTTCTTTAATTGAGTCCTTGTAGTTAATTGAAATGTCTAGTGGGGTTGATATCACAAAATAGTT
The DNA here is from genome assembly GCA_948474765.1 of Patella depressa. Lineage (NCBI taxonomy): Eukaryota > Metazoa > Mollusca > Gastropoda > Patellidae > Patella > Patella depressa. Next base: position 36,548,815 of record OX419721.1, read on the forward strand.
CATGTGTTCAGAAATTGGACTAAATAAAATGACCCAAGTATCTACAACCTACTATTGGTTCATCTTGGGTCTTGAGAAAATAAATTGTAACTCTGTGCTTAGTTACTTGTGATTTTCGTGAAGTCTTGCCCAGTGATTTTGAGATATCAACCCTAAATATTTAATGAGGATTATTGTGCATGGTGTTGTATTTTTGTGTTGTGATATTACTCATATCCCATAATTCCATGTTACTATGCCTGTGTGTGTTAACCAGTTTAATTGCACCATAAGAAATGGACAAATATTACATTTTGGGTCAAGTAAATAAAATATTCATTATTCAACTTTTATTTCTTGCATTTTTTCGTGACATTTCGCAACTAAAGAATTAATGGAATACATATCATGGTTCAAACTCCTTTTTTTTAAGGAAGCATAAGAAGGTTTTTAATTTTTAAGCAGTCTTTTCTGTAGCCTTTATATAGAGGTTAAACTTTCGCCTGCTCAAATTTAAAAAGGTTCATAAATGGAGGTATTTTAAGTTAAACTCCAATTTCTAAACATTCCAGTTAGTAATTGCATGTTAAGATAATTATGCACGTCATGTAAGACTAACCTTTGACCCAGAATGAGAATTTTAGTTAGGTGTGAATTGATTTGAAGAATGATTCATCCATTTAAATCATACATGTACATATATCACTGATTATATACGAAGGACAAAATCAGATACGACTGAAATTTAAGCATGAATATTTGCACTCTGTGAAAATGGATGAAATTTAGAGCTTATTCCTGCAGAATCATTACGAGTATAACTAACAAACATTAAATAATGGAAAGATCTGAATAGAAATTAGAACACACACACAGGCTAGTTAGCAAGGAAATATGGGAGAGTCTTTAGAATATTAGATTCTAATCTCTCTCACCATTCCTTGTTTTACAGAAACCAGAAGAAGATCATGATGAATTATAATGAAGAATACAGTAGATCACGCCATACACATCATCACCTTTCTTTAACCCTTCAACTTATCATTTGATCACCAACCCTCCTATAAATACTGCTATTATTATTTATTTCTAAGGCACTAGAAGATTGATAGTGCGAGGGTTTATATGGTTAATTAAATTAATCGTTCAAAGATTACAACGTGGACAGCAAACATTTTTTTAGAACTTTAAATTCCATGTACCATCTAAAAGAAAGGGCTTATAATATGTCTGAAGTTGTGAATATTATGTGTTTTAAAATTAACTAAGCCCAGTAAAGATTCCACAATCAAATTCTGTTCCTTTTCTGTATGGGTAACTGATATTCTTGGTCAGTATTGTTTGCCGTCTCTATTTGATGCAACAAAGTTCATTTCATTTTCTTAACTGGTGCAAGTGGAGACATCAGAATCACATCATTATAAACTTTCTCCTGTGACAACAGGATTTTCATCGCAGTCCAAACAGTGATTAATATAAAGCATAAGATAAGAGAATCATGGTATTATATGTTAGTGTATATTTATATATGATGTGAGTCAGGGTTTGATGTTATAATTGTTATGTTAATTGAAAGAATCATTTTAAATGGATGTTCTTGTGCGGTCAAGGGAGCTAATTTCATGATTGATATTTACAATTTTGGTTATGCCATACATATAGGATCATGATCATGAAACTTTTTCCTTTACTTTGTTAAAAAGCACAAACATCCCATGAAAGTTTTTAATGACTTATCAAGGTCAAATGTTAAAATTAGTTGTTTGAAGTTTTTTTGATTTCATTTCATTTTTTAAAAAAGTTCACTGTTCAAGACTGTCAATTAGTATTTTATTTAAAATGAAAATATTATTTTGGTCTACGTAGATACGATACATGTACACCTATTAAAACCTCTATTTGAATGCTAGTTTTTGAATGTTTTTACTGTTTGTATGACTGCATCATATCATGAATTATGAGGCTGAATTTTTTATTTGTGCCTTTGTGTAATATTTTGTTGAAATAAAAAGTTATCCTAATAACATTTTTTTTTTCACCCTTTTCATGTCTGTAATATATTTTGGGATGGGAAAGTTACCATTCAGCGGGGGAAAAAAAATTAAATTTTACAACCACCAATGGCCCATTTGCAAATAATATTCTAAAATATTGTCAACTTGCTTATGTTGTTAAAGCTCCAATAGCATTTTTTTAAGTTATATTTTTAAAATGTATTAAAATAAAGCCCAAAAATAGATTGAACCTATAAACAGTCCTACCTTGTTAAAGAATAATCCTATTAATCCTATAATTCAGTACTGCCAGTTGAGAAATTGGCAAAAATATCATTTTCAACTTCAAATTCAAACGTTTGAAGATGGCCGTCCATGGAGAGGAATGGGAAAACAAGGGAGGTAATTGAGTAACTATTTCCTCAATCACCCTGTGTCACCCTTTATAACGCCCAAAAAGTTTTGCCCAGGACCGTATAATCGTGAGTTGACAACCTTTTGAGCAAAAGACATAGAAATAATTATGTTTTGACTTTCTTAGAAAATGTGAAATTGGAACTTTAAAGATCACTTTTAATTTTTTGTCTTGGTGAATAGGAATAAGAGGGATTTATATTATATGATATATTTGGAATAAATAAACATTGTAACTAATTTATCTATCAGTTTGCTTCTAATCCCGTTCAAAAAATTTTTAATCAGAAGTAGCTGCCCCAACACCATAAATATCAAAGCCTAAGTTAATTCTTGGACTATTCTCTGCCGACCCTTTTCCCCCCATTAAATCACAGACAAAAATGGATGTTTATTTACCTCAATGTTCTCACAAGTATTATATATTTGATCAATATATAGAAGTGCTCTATAAGGCCAAGGGCACATTAGACCATGCAGCCACCATCTTCCTCATTAGCTGGTTGATACTGATTTGGACTAATTTAAATTAATATGCTCTGCCAAAGATGTTCACAGAAAACTCAACTCTCAATTTTGAACTAACCTATATTAATAGTTTGCATACATGTAAGTACTTTATTAGTGGGAGGAAATTGAGAAACTAAAAAAACTTATAAAAGCTATATTGAGCAGGTGAATTGGCTCCGGCCTCTTGTACAGACATGGGATAGAAATTTATTCTCTTTTGGACACCAGACCTGTCGTGGTATTCAAAGGAGAGAGATTAAAAAAATGGGGTTTAATGTTCACATGACAAACTAGGTCATTTTGGGACTGACGGGGGTTCTGGGTCTTTAGTAGTGGGAGGAAAATCAAGAAGTTGGAAAGGCGATCATACACCTGGGAATTAAAACCATGCCACATGACTTAACGACATACCGTGTGATCTAAAGTGCACTAATTAGACCATTTGCCCCCCCCACCTTCTCTAATGAAAGGAGAAACAATACACACACTATCTGGACAAGGCACTGTTTCTTGTATTGCATACACTAAACGAGCGGTTGCCTGGCAAGATATGCCCACATTTTGCAAGTGATGGATATAGAACAAGCTAAGAGAAAAGTCGAGCTCAATCATCATTAGGGTGTAACATTCATATATTTAAACGATTTTTAAACTTGGATAAAAATTGAAAACCTCAAGTCGCATTTTTTTTCCATACATCCAGGGGCAAGCATAAAAGAAGGTACGACCCGATATGCGCGAATATCGACAGGAACTGAGATCTTTGGGATATAAACACATATTTTTAAGTTTCATCAAAGTAAACAGAAAGTGATTGTTCGAACAATCAAGAGCCATAATTCAGGAAATTACAATCCGATATGCGCAAATATCGAAAGGAGCCATGATCTCTGGATTATAAACATACATTTCAAGTGTCATCAAAATCAGATTAAAATTGAGACCTCGACAGGATCCAAAACCTTGATATATCATATTTTTACACTATTTGCGTACTTGTGTAAGCGGCAGCCATTTTTACAAAATTCGACCTCAACCTTCATTATGGTGTAACGGTGGTTATATTATATCAAAACGGTATTTTAAATTGGATAATAATTGTAACCTCTAGAGGGACCACAAGTTAAATAGGCGATCTCTTGTACAATCGGTGACAATAATTCTGGAAGTTACGATCCGATATGCGCAAATATCGAAATGAACCAAGATCTTTGGGTTATAACCATGCATTTCAGGTCTCATCAAAAACGGTTCAAAATTGTGACCTCTACAGAAAAGAAACGAGATCTTAGGGTAATAAACCTATATTTCAAGTTTCATTAAAATCGGATAAAAATTGTGACGAATGGACGAACTGGGGCGACGGCAATATAAAAGTCCACGTGAAAATGTGGGCATATTAAAATAGGACACCTAGAATGTCCACCGGCTAAAAATGTTGTTTTTCGTACCATCAGGGGCTATAATCCAGAAACTTACGGTCTAATATGCACGAATATCGAAAAGAATCGGGATCTTTTGTTTATAAACACACATTTCACGTTTCATCAATAGTGATCCAACATTATGGAATAGGCTACTAAATAAGACTAAAAACTCTAAAAACATGACATCTTTTAAGAAATCTCTTGACTGAACTCTTTAAATTTGTTTACTTTTAGTCTTAATAACCATTTTGTTTATGGTAATTTTACCGGTTCGGAAATTTATTCTGTTCATTCCTTCAATGTGTTTAAATGTTTATCGTGTGATATCTTTTAATGATATCTTATGACATGTAGATAGCGCTCTTGAGCAACCAGTTTGTTGGAAATTCGGCGCTTTTTAAATAGATTATTATTATTATCTAGAGCTCTTTGTAGCTTTGGTAATCCCTTAACTAGACTGTAGAATAGGTAGTTCAAGGTTCGTCAACAACCTGAGAGCAGGAGTTTCAGGTGGTATTGTACATTAACTGCCCTTCAGCTTATATTTCCAGACCCAACAAAAATTGGAGTTGGACGTTATTTTAGTACAACCGTGAGTTCGGTCTAGTTGGTGTACACGAAAAGGAGTACCTTGTGAAAAAGCAAAACGATTGAAAAAGAATTTTGCATCAGTCCCAAAATGACTTGTTTGTTTTTCCCCCATAAGAACTATGTATTCACCAATTTGAACCGACAATTTGAACTTTCGGGAATGATACCACACAAACACAATTTAAACACGTTCCCTGGGCACCCCACATTTTAATGTTACTGGGTCTGGTAATTATTGCGAATTCTTACTAAACTGGCGAAGTCAAACATATTTACCAAGGAACTGGTGGAATCTTAGTGTAGGTAATAAAATGCATGTATTTGTAGCATGCATGTGTTTGAATTGAATAGTGTGCCATCATGGATTACTAAAGGTAAATTACATTTAAAAGGTTTATTATATTTAATCATCAAATTCTGAATCTCTAAATGCATATGGTTACAAACTGACAAAGCATTGGAGAAAGCAATATTTGAGTTTGAATTCCCACGATTTGTAATTATTATATTCAGTAATCAATCCTGTATACAAGGAAAGTAATGGAATTTATTTTTTTATAAGTACAAATATGGGAGAGAACTTTCCATTAACAGCAGCATAACTTACCATTCTACAAAATTAATGCCTTTGGTATGACAATATGGAACACATCCAAAGGCAGGAGTAATTCAAGAATTAGTTTCAGAATAACACCGATATGGTATCCCAAGAAAATTGTTATACAACATTCTGTTAAAATTTCAGAATTTTATTGGTTTATATTTCATAAAACTTCTGGTCCAAATTATGTAATATGTCTCTTTTTTCTTTTACAGGAAGAATGTACCTTCTGCAGACGAAAGATTATGTCAGTATCGGCAACACAAAAGAAACCTTTGAAGCAAGCAGTTAAACAAGTAGTTAAGCCTAAAGTCATACCCAAGACAGCCCCTAAGAAAACTGTGAAACAGCCATTAGTTGATAAAACCAAGGACACTGATGGCGATGGAATACCCGATTACTTAGATGATGATGATGACAATGATGGTATCCCAGATCATTTAGACAACGACGACGATGGTGATGGCATTCCTGATGATCAACAAGTTGATACAGATGGTGATGGTATTCCCGACTACCTTGACGATGATGATGATAATGATGGAATACCTGACCATCTTGATAATGATGATGATGGTGATGGTATACCTGATGATGAAGAACTTGATACAGATGGTGACGGCATCCCCGATTACCTTGATGATGATGATGATAATGATGGAATCCCTGATCATTTGGATGCAGACTCTGATGGAGATGGAATACCAGATTACCAAGAAGTTGATACAGATGGGGATGGTATTCCAGATTATTTAGATGATGATGATGACAATGATGGAATTCCAGATGAATTAGATGATGATGACGACGGTGACGGTATACCTGATGACCAAGAAGACTCAGATGGTGATGGCATACCAGATATTTATGATGATGATAATGATGGTGATGGTATTCCAGATTATCAACAAATTGATACTGATGGTGATGGTATTCCTGACTATCTTGATGATGATGATGACAATGACGGTATACCTGATCATTTAGATGATGATGACGATGGTGATGGTATTCCAGATAATCAACAAATTGATACTGATGGTGATGGTATTCCCGACTACCTTGATGATGATGATGACAATGATGGCATACCTGATCATTTAGATGATGATGACGATGGAGATGGTATCCCCGATGATCAACAAGTAGACAGTGATGGTGATGGAATCCCTGATCATCTTGATGATGATGATGATGGTGATGGAATTCCAGATTATCAACAAGTTGACAGTGATGGCGATGGTATTCCTGACTATATTGATGATGATGATGATAATGATGGCATTCCTGACCATTTGGATGATGATGATGATGGTGACGGAATCCCAGATGATGAGGAGGTTGATACAGATGGCGATGGTATTCCTGATCACCTTGATGATGACGATGATAATGATGGAATCCCTGACCATTTAGATAAAGATGACGATGGTGATGGAATTCCAGATCATTTGGAAGACTCAGATGGAGATGGCATCCCAGACGCTCTTGATGATGATGACGATGGTAATGGTATTCCTGACTATCAAGAAATAGACTCTGATGGTGATGGAATTCCAGATTATCTTGATGATGATGATGATAATGATGGAATTCCAGATAACGAGGATGATGATGACGATGGAAATGGTATTCCAGACCATCTAGAAAAGGACACTGATGGTGATGGTATTCCTGATTATCTTGATGATGATGACGACGGTGATGGAATTCCTGATGATGAAGATGATGATGCGGATGGTGATGGCATTCCTGATGAACAAGAAATTGATACTGATGGGGATGGTATCCCTGACTATTTGGATGATGATGATGACAATGATGGAATCCCCGACCACCTTGATGAAGATTCTGATGGAGATGGAATACCAGACTACCAGGAAGTTGACACAGATGGTGATGGAATACCGGACTACTTAGATGATGATGATGACAATGATGGGATCCCTGATGAATTAGATGATGATGATGATGGTGATGGTATTCCTGATCACCTTGAAAAGGATACTGATGGAGATGGAATTCCTGATTATTTGGATGACGACGATGATGGAGATGGCATTCCAGACGCACAAGAAATCGACTCAGATGGCGATGGAATTCCTGATTATCTTGATGACGACGATGACAATGATGGTATCCCTGATGATGAAGATGATGATGCAGATGGCGATGGTATTCTTGATGAACAAGAGATTGATACTGATGGTGATGGAATTCCTGACTACTTGGATGATGATGATGATGGTGATGGAATACCAGATTCTCAAGACACTGATGCAGATGGTAATGGAATCCCAGATTTCATGGAAAAGGATACTGATGGAGATGGAATTCCAGATTACTTAGACGATGATGACGATAATGATGGTATCCCAGATGTATTAGATAATGATGATGATGGTGATGGAATCCCTGATGATAAAGAAGATATGGATGGAGATGGTATACCAGATCATCTAGATCTTGATGCAGATGGTGATGGAATTCCTGATAAGCTTCCTGATACAGATGGTGATGGTATTCCGGATCATTTAGATACTGATGATGATGGTGATGGTATTCCCGATGATGAAGAGGACATGGATGGTGATGGCATTCCTGATTATTTAGATGATGATGCAGACGGTGATGGCATTCCCGATAAGCAGGTTGATTCAGATGGTGATGGCATTCCTGATTATTTAGATGACGATGATGATAATGATGGAATCCCTGACAACATGGAAGATGATGAAAGATGTACAAAAGACAAGAGATGTGGCAAAATTGCAGTGAAGAGAAGAAAGAAGAAGATTTCAGATGGTGGATCTACTACACTATTTACACGTGTAGCTAAAGTTCTGAAGAAAATGATTATTGAAACTGATGAAGATGAACAAGATGAAGAAAGTCCAAGTGAAAAATACCAAGAGGACACCCAAGATGTGCATAAAAAACAACAGGCCCACAAGGAAGAGTACGATTTAGTAAACATACTGAAAACAACATTTTTCGGTGTTGAAGCAGACACGGATGGTGATGATGACAATAGTGATGACAACCCAGATACAAATGATGACAGCGAGTCTAAAAAAAAAGCCCAAATTCCTAACCAGCAAAAACAAAAACAACCAGTAGTACACCAAACTCAACAGAAAAAAGTAGACATTAAAATGAAAATAGCCCCTAAGACCATTAAACCCATTCCACAAGCAAAAAAGCCAGTGCAAGCAGCAAAACCTGGTCAACAAGCAGGAAGGAAGCCTGTCCAAAAACCTGTGGTAAACAAGAAACCTCCAAGTGGTGCTATTAAAAAACCAATTGTGCCTGTTAAAAATATAATAAAAAAGTCTCCTACTCCTGCTCAAAAAACTGTTAAACCCCAAACAAGTAAACAACAAGCAGCTGTTAAGCAAAAAGCTGTGAAACAACCAACAGCTGCTATCAAAAAACAACAATCTGCACAAGCTAAACCTAAACAGCAAGTAGTACAGCAGCAACATAAAGTTAAACTAAATAAAGTTCCCGTCCAGAAAGTCAATATCAAACAAGCACAACAACAGGCTCAAGCACAAATAAAGAAAAGAAAAGTAGGACAGTAATAGTGAGGTTTTTGTTTAAAATTTGGTTCTTGTTATCTCATCATTTCTATGCAATTGCCCAAAATCTCAAGTCATGAGCATGTTTCTTTATCAAGTCTTCTAAGATCAGTGTATATAATGTTAATTTAAACTACAGATGTAAGAAAAATTCATGTTTTTTCTCATTGAAGGCTTTGACAAAAAAAAGAAACCGAATATATTTTGGGTTAGCAGGCATGGACTTGTTAGTCTCTTAAATGGCAGTAACATGGAAATCAGCTTCCAAATAATTTGCTGCATCTGCAATAGACATGAATTCAGGATTGGATTTTGGGAAATTCATGTCGCATCACATTCCCTTTGATTGGTCATCAAGTTACGAGGTGTTGCATACATCAACTTCTGTTTAGTATGTACTGGATGTATTAAGAAATCCCATATTATATCTTTCAAATATATGTTAATCAAGTTTTCGATCATCCCTTAAGAATCCCAATAGTGAATTTGGATGACACCTATGATATGCTGTGATTGTTGGCACTGTGTGTTAACCCATTAGTCACTCAAATTTTTTTTCGATATTTTATCACTTTTGTTTTAATCCAGATGAAGTGATATGGATATATTGTCAACTAGGTTATTAATTCTCAGATGTAAATTTTATACATATCTATACTTCTGGGGTATGAGTGTGGTAGTGTGTGAAATAATGGCTGTGTAATAAATTTAAGTTATTAAATCTTTGTATGAATCAGGAGTTATAATTATAAGATCTTTGTATGAATTAAATTATAAGATCTTTGTATGAATTAAATTATTAGCTATTTGTATGAAATAAATAAGATCTTTTTATGGAATAAATAAGATCTTTTGTGGAATAGATCAGATCTTTGTGTGGAATACATTTTAATATTTGTATAAATCAAATTGTATATTTTATATTTATTAAATATAAATTTTAAGATCTGTAGAATCAACCAATAAAAGTTTTGTACAAATTAAATCTTGAAATTTGTGTAATTCAAAATTCATAAGATTTTGGTTATAAGATCTTTGTTATTCAATAACAGAAATTGATTATGTTTTGGTTTTACATTGTTGCATAAATATAAGTAAATTCAATTGATGAAAGTTTTGTTTTTTGGCATATAGTTTTATATTACAACTAAAAGCGTTTATATTGTATTACAACTAGAAACGTTTATATTGTTACAATATTATAATTGAAAATGTTTTTATTAATATTACAACTGACACTCTTTAAAAATGATAACAATGTCACTAAATTCACTTTAGAATAAAGTTACTGTAACTGAAAACTGTTTGTTTATCATGCAAAAGAACTGTAAAATAAATTTTACATCTAGATATTTCTGAAATTTTCAGTGTAAGAAATGCTAGTTAAGCAACGCTTAGTAGGTTAGATTGTGTTATGCTTGGCTTGACACCCAATTTGCTGTAATGTTTATTTGATTAGGGTAAGTAAATTGCTTGTAACTGGCATCTAGATATTCTTTTTACTTTATAAAGCGTAACAAATTATTTTGATTATGTTCTATGTAGAATGATATCTGAAAAATTGGCAAACAGACTTTCAAAATTGTAAAAATAATACAAAACAAGAAAAATAAAAACGATAATAACAATATAAGATATATTCCAAATATCTATTCATAAAACATAATCAAAATGAATTTAGTAAGTTAAAAAGTATCTACAAATCTAAGATTTATATATCAATGTTAGCTAAGATATAGATTCCCTGTGATATTAATTATTTATAATTATAATGTTATTTTTCCTCCTATTTAGTAATTCAACAATGATGCATTATTCAAGGGCTAAATCTGCCTTATATTGGAGGTCTTGTTACATAAATTATTAATTAAACATTTATTAACATGACAAGACCATAATTAACTCTATGGGCCCTCAGATGCTCTTGGTTTTCAATGAATTTAAAAACTTTGATCAAGACATTTTTACTATCGTAACAATGGTAGCAATGGCAATCAAGACTATTCTCCAAACAGCCCTAACTTGGCTCAGAATGAAGCAATTGGACTGAAATTTGCAACATATTCCCTTTTCATTATCTATTTTTAACGATTATAGGTAGAACTGCCAGCTCTTTATCTAACTTTTACATAATGCATCTTTAAAAAGTGTTCCTGATATTTTAAGTCAAATATTCCCATAGTTTAAATTGACAAGAACTTTTAAATATCATATAGGTTATCAAATGTAGAATGGATTAAATTTTAAAGAAAAGAAAGTAATAAGTAAATATGATTATATTTTAATTTGAAAAAATTATATGAAAAATGATTAACTTACATATTTACTTCATTTGTTAAAAGATTAATTTAAGTGTTCACAAACGAAAGAAACTAATAGTTTCATGAGAGAAATCTGGCATGGCTGCCCGTCACTCATAGATTTCTACTTTAATTTCTAGTCCTTTCACTCCAGGTTTTCCATGCAAAAAGAATCATTTGGGCATATTATAACTATATTCTTATCTAGTCTATTATATGACAACAGTTAGTTGTTATATTACCCAGAATGAACAGTTGCTATGTGAATTCTTAATAACTACTTTACTATATTTGTTAAACCAAGAGAGGCTTTTTTTTGTGAAAGGACTTTAATAAAAATATGTTGCTATTAAAAGTATTTTTTGTAGCCGGAACCCTGTGTAGTAAATAAACATATAATTTAAAGTCTGATTTAGTGCTACAAGGGAAGTTTTTATTTAATACTTTTAGTGTTGTAAATTGTGTAAATAACCAAATAAAATATACAAAATGTTGGCTTTATTTTATTTAACTGCATTTTGTAAATATAGGTTATACATATATATATCCACAATCTTTGTCCTTTGTCATTCCTTACAATGGTGGATATACCGTCCGTGATATGGGGCTAGCTCTACTCAGTGCTGAACCTTAAGAAGCTATATCAATAATGCTTTTTCCCATTTGTCTTATCAAATTTGCAAGATTTTGAAAAGAAACATTTAACAAAAAGCAACTGTATGATTTGCAGCACTCTGGAAATCAATAAAAAAAACTTCCATAGATCTTCCTGTAATGAATTCCATTTCTGATGCCCCCTCCCCCACTCCATGACTCATTTGATGTATCTCTTGGATCAGCCCTAGATATTTTAACTTACGATATTGTCCATATTGCATTCAAAACACATTTAGGACAAGCCATAGGTAAACACCCCTGACGTTTATAATACTGTGACAATAAGGTAGCTGAATAAGGCAATTTGGTAGCACCAGAATTCAGTTCTCGTTCAAAATAACTTAAAACATCTTGATAAAATATCTGTTTGGGATGATTGTGACCGCAAGTAAAGAAAATGGCTGACTGATGTTGTTCTTCGGAAGAGTCAATAGCTTGATCTAAATAATCTAACTCGCTTCTGGTTACTGACACACATAAACGATCACCAAGATGCTTCTGTAAGTTCTGAATAATATCCGTCCAAAGTCGATCATAAGGAATAAGTTTATGAGCAGGTTGGAGCTCAGGATCATTTTCACTTTGATCCCTGTCATCCGAATTATCAAGGCCAATTAAACTAATCCATTTGGCTAATGTCTCATCTGTATCACCTGAAGTGCAGTCGTTCTGTAAAAGTCTGTCTAAAACTTGCAAATTAAACTTTGTACTAAATGATGCTGAAGAACTTTTCACTTTAGTTTGTCCATTTTTACCATCTGAATTCCTGAAATAGATATAATACATTGGTAAAGTCTAGCAAGCTTACTACAACACAGACTGTGTCCAACTCAGAGATTAGGTATGTGTATAGGGGGGGGGGGGAAACTGGTCAAAGTTTATGGTAACAATATGAAAACCACAGCAGAAAATCCTGAGGAACTATCTCGACCATCACCCAGAGAGAACCTGAGACCTTTCTCTACCGCAAGTGAACATCTTACACACTGAGCGACCGCTGCTCTCTTTTTATAAATTTATAATGTGAAAAATAACAAAGGACCAAGAATATTACATATGGTTGGAAAGTAGAAGTGAACAAAGAAAGTATAATACTGAGGTCTAATAACAATAGTTATACTTACTGAAATAATATTTGACTTAGTGATGATGATAAATACGACATATGATTTATAAAAATCTCTTCTAACTTCACCACAGGCAAATCCCATTTCTCCCAATACTGTATGATCTTAAAAATAAATGAACGGTAGAATAAGCTTATGATGATTTAAAGCAATATATTCTATCTTAATGTTACATAGTGTATGTTTACGGAGATGGTCCATCTTTCTTTATATTTTTACATTTTAGTGTATAGGGGTGGATAAGTAAGGAAGCTTTAGAATCTGATGATATATTACGACCCCGTTTTCCCAATTTATTGTTTGTACTAACAAAGTTATAGATAAACTGAATGTGAACGTACACTGTGTAATAATGTCTACTTAATTACTTAGGAGAAATGACAGCAATAGAAAGAAACTGACCTCAATACACATAGAGTGAATATCTCTTTCTTTTATATCATCTCTTATATTATCACAGATTAATACACTGAAAATATATAATTTTACATATATAAACAGATTAATACAATAAAAATATACAATATTACAGGTGAAGTATAATGTGTAGAACTAATTTTTAATATATGATGAAAAATAGGTTGCCAGGCAACGAAACATACGCCCACACAGCAGCCAAATCGTCCGGGCAGTCAACAAGAATTGTCGCATATTAAGGAATTATCAAAAAATCATTAGAATTTGTTTGGTTTTTATAATCAAACGTTTTTTTTTAAATCATATAATAATTGTGACCTCCAGAGGCACCACAAGCTAAAAAGGGTGATTTTTCGTACAATCAGGGGACATAATTCAGGAAGTAATGACCCGATGGGCGCAAATATTGAAAGGAACCAAGATCTTTGGGTTTAAAACATACCTGTCAAGTTTCATCAAAATCGACTCAAAATTGTGACCTCTATAGGGTCCACAACCTTGATATAACATATTTTCACACTATTCGTGTACAAACGGCGGCCATTTTGTCCGTCAATTCTAGTCCGGTTTTCATGTAATTCAAACTCTCTCTTCTTTACCATGTAACGGTGATATAGTCAAACGTTTTTTTAAATCGGATAATAATTTTGACCTCCAGAGAGACCAAAAGCGAACAAAAGCGATTTTTCGGACAATCCGGGGACATAATTCAGGAAGTTATGATCCAATGGGCGCAAATATCGAAAGGAACCAAGATCTTTGGGTTATAAACTACATGTCAAGTTTCATCAAAATCGGTTCAAAATTGTGACCTCTATAAGGTCCACAACCTTTATATAACATATTTTCACAATATTCGTGTACAAACGGCGGCCATTTTGTCCGTCAATTTTGGTCCGATTTTCACAAAATTCATACTCAACCTTCATAACCATGGAACGGTGATATAATCAAACGTTTTTTTTAAATCGGATAACAATTTTGACCTCCAGAGGGACCACAAGCTAAAAAGGGCAATTTTTCGGACAATCAGGGGCCATAATTCAGGAAGTTACGATCCGATTGGCGCAAATATCAAAAGGAATCAAGATCTTTGGGTTATAAACATGCATTTCAAGTTTCATCCAAATCGGTTCAAAATTGTGTCCTCTACACTGTTCACAACCTTGATTTAACATATTTTCACACTATTCGCGTACAAATGGCGGCCATTTTGTCCGTCAATTTTGGTCCGATTTTCACGAAATTCAAACTCGACCTTCATAACCATGGAACGGTGATATAATCAAACGTTTTTTTAAATCGGATAACAATTTTGACCTCCAGAGGCACCACAAGCTAAAAAGGGCGATTTTTCGGACAATCAGGGGCCATAATTCAGCAAGTTACGATCCGATTGGCGCAAATATCAAAAGGAATCAAGATCTTTGGGTTATAAACATGCATTTCAAGTTTCATCCAAATCGGTTCAAAATTGTGTCCTCTACACTGTTCACAACCTTGATATACATATTTTCACACTATTCGCGTACAAATGGCGGCCATTTTGTCCGTCAATTTTGGTCCGATTTTCACGAAATTCAACCTCGACCTTCATAACCATGGAACAATGATATAAGAAAACGTTTTTTTAAATCGGATAACAATTTTGACCTCCATAGGGACCACACGCTAAAAAGGGCAATTTTTCGGACAATCAGGGGCCATAATTCAGGAAGTTACGATCCGATTGGCGCAAATATCGAAAGGAACCAAGATCTTTGGGTTATAAACATGCATTTTAAGTTTCATCCAAATCGGTTCAAAATTGTGTCCTCTACACTGTTCACAACCTTGATTTAACATATTTTCACACTATTCGCGTACAAATGGCGGCCATTTTGTCCGTCAATTTTGGTCCGATTTTCACGAAATTCGAACTCGACCTTCATAACCATGGAACGGTGATATAATAAGACGGTTTTTTAAATCGGATAACAATTTTGACCTCCAGAGGGACCACGAGCTAAAAAGGGCAATTTTTCGGACAATCAGGGGCCATAATTCAGGAAGTTACGATCCGATTGGCGCAAATATCGAAAGGAACCAAGATCTTTGGGTTATAAACACACATGTCAAGTTTCATCCAAATCGGTTCAAAATTGTGACCTCTACGCTGTTCACAAGCTAAAAAACGTGATTTTTCGTACAATCAGGGGCCATAACCCATGAAGTTACAGTCCGATACATGCCAATATCGAAAGGAACCGAGATCTTATGGTGATAAACCTATATTTTAAGTTTAATTGAAATCGGATAAAAATTGTGACCTGTAGACTGTTCACAAAAAAATGTGGACGGACGGACAGATGGACGGACGGACGGACGGACAGGGGCGACGACAATATACGTCCACATAAAAATGTGGGCGTATAAAAATACAAAGTAACTTTGTTGTAATAATATTAGGATTATTTATTTACCTGAAATGTTTTTCTATCACATCAACACTTATATCACAGAAGTCTTCTTTACTGATATCCTTTGTTTTACTTAATAATAACAAATGACAAGACAAAGCCTGAAATAATAACAATTGATTATTTCTTTTTATTATTCCCACATCTAATTATATCTCAATATAGATAAGCAAAAAAAGGTAATTGATTCATATTTTCCCTTGTAAATTTATGATCAGATGTTAAAAGTTTGATTATTCCAGTTCCTTACCTAGGTAGATTTTTGGCAGGAAAGTTAAGATGTGCAGTAATTTCAAAAGGAAAATCCTAAAAGCATTGTCTTTGCATAAGGTATCTACTAATTTCCACCCTTTTGAACAAAAAGATCTACATTCTTAGAATGTCTGCAGCAATAATTAGCTGCAGTTATTGTTTATGACAAAATATCAGTAACTAACCTGACTATAATTATGATTTAGTATATTAATATCTGCTGCCGTCTGCCAATCACCTATATCAACAGCCAGACGTAATATAGTTAAACTATTACAATATGATGGCATATGCTGAAATATAGTAAACATAAATATATCTATATACAGAACAGGAAAATAACCCAAGAGAGAGACACCGAAATGGGGAGTTTAACATCCACTTGTCACAAACTAGGTCATTTTGGTTAGTCCAAAAGAAAACCAACCAGGTTGGATGAGTGATCCTACTCCTTGTTAAGTAAAAGATTTGGATAGAGATAATGACACTTGACTCAATGACAGACCTTATGATCTAAAGTGAATTTGTTAGACCAATCAACACCACCCTCTCCCCAATAAGGCTATAGCTTGATTAAATTAGATAAGTTACCTTTAGAACCACTGGAATGGTTCTAGAACAATAAGGTTGTGTTCCTATAGTACCAAGATCTGGTAATCTGTATAATTCACAATCTTCTCCATAATATTCAGACACCTATAGTATATCAACATAAACCACATCAAAATATTTAGAACCTTTGATTTTTAAAACTTATAGATTCTTCCATCTAGATGTTATTTTATGTTTTATTTTTCAAAGACAAAATGAAAAAATTTCCAGGACAAAAAGATGTATATTCATTTTTAAAAAAATATATTTTAGTGGTATATAGAATGTAAATATTCACTGTAAAATTATTTTCTTTGCTTATTGAAATTTATAGGAAAGAAAAAAATAGAAATCTCCTAATAAGATGTAAAAATATTTTTTGTCTTGCTAACTTTGAAATCAAAATAATGCTCAAATACATGTACTTACCCACAGATCTGAATCACTATTGTCTGATGAAGCAAATAATCTCTGTTTCCATGATGTCTGCCCTAATGTATCATGAGATGGAAGTTTAGTTAATATGATAGGTGTACCTACAGCTTGTGTACTACCAGCACCATGTCGTTTATAATTCGGAGACGAACGTTTAACACTTTGTATTGGCTTACTTTTAACCATTGGTAAACCAAGCTAAAATTTAAAAAAATAAATTGGTAGGTTGATGTAAAATGCTATTTTCAAATTCATTTAAAGTCATTTTTCCTAAATCCATGTTGTGTGATGAATTGGTTGGTGTCAGTTCACATCTAAAATATCTGAAATGCATGTCTGTAAGGCCCAGAGAAATTGATATTGTTCAAGGGCCTAAATCTTCAACTACAAACCTACATACCGAATATTTAGTGATTCGAGATTATTATATTAGATCTGATAGAAATATGAAAGGCGGTTTAATGTACTTCTGCTCTGCACCGACTTGGCTACAGCCGATTCTTATATCCATTTCCAATTGTCAAGGGTTCTTTTACATGCATACTTATGTACAGTGGGACATTGATTTAGTGTTCCATACAAATGACTAGACATGTCCTTATCAGGCCCTCTACCCTGCACCGCTGAGGCACTGACAAGGTGAAACCATAACCGAAAATACAGAGGAACTTAAAATGACCTACCTGTCCACTTTCATTTTTGCCCCAGACCCACATCCGATAATCACTATCAAGAGCTATTGTATATTCACCACCAGATTTAGCACTAATAAACTGATGATCATTAATCTTAGTCAACATCACAGGTATTTTCTATAAAAATAATCAAATTGTAGTAGAAATATATTTTCCTGAGATGTGTATAGGGAACAAGGGGCCACATTTGATAGTTAATTATTGACTAGCACTGAATAATATGTCTATAAACTTATCTTAAAAAAAGGAAGGAAAATAGTTGTCAGAGATCAAATGTTTATTGGAAGTGTGTAAATCTCTACACCTATATACATTCCATTACACAAACTAGCCAGAGATAATGTGTACTCTTGATGGTCTAACTGATTATTAATGAGTAATAAAACAAAACAATAATTATAAGCAGCCTACTATTAAATATGACTGTTAAATATATAGACAGCAAGCACTGTATCATTGTTTATTAATAGGGTAGTTTTATTTTTAAGATTGTATTTTCTTTAAATGTGATGTAACAATTGATACTTTTTTCATAACACCCGGTACTACTTTGACATCGGTATCATGAATGAAATACACATTGATAATTCTTTTCCAACTTTTAATTTACATACTTTTGTCTATAGAACTCAATATTGGTACCAACCAAGAAAGAACATAAGAGCAAGAGTTCTTTAAATGATACATAAAATAGTGTTAATTGGGTTGAAATTACTACATTTCTATTTGAGAAGATTTAGTGTCATTATGTTAAAAAATATCAATTTTGCTTTTTATGATAATCAGAAACCGAAAAAGAAAAAGAAGTTACCTCTTCTATCTTATGTCCAATTCCAAGTTGACCATCAACATTTCTACCCCATACATAAACATCTCCATCTGTTGTCAAGGCAACATTATGAAAACTGCCACAGGCGACCTATATACATACATAATATAATAAATTTGATTAAAATATGTTTAGTTTTGTAACAATTTTAATTCATATTTATGCAGAAGAAAGTTAGATCCTTATTTTGTCTTTATTATTTACAAGAGGAAGTTGCAATACAAAGTTATTTCCCTTGTTTATATCCCATACTTTATTATTTTCAGGGTTAACTTTGAGAATAATTATACATACACTTTCGTTAATAATTATCATAACCAAACTGTATCTGTATCAAATATATCTTTATTTCAAAATATAAATGTTATGTCCAGGAAAGATAGGTTGCCAGGCAACGAAACATACGCCCACAGCAGCTAAATCGTCCGGGCAGTCAACAAGGGTTGTCGCAAATTTTTACTTTTTTTTGGTAATAAAACATTTGTAATACACTAAAATCTGAGTAACAACTCATTATGTAATTATCTGAAAATCATTAGAATTTGTTAGCTTTTTATAAAGTTTTGCCCCAAGCTAACAATTAGTATAGGAAACATTTAACATCATGGATTTAGCTGTTCAGTTATCAAAATTCATTGAAAATCAAAAAACTTGTTCGTTTCAACACCTTAAACTCTGTGTATCAATCTGAAGTCAATCGGATGATTTATAAGTTTGGCATCTACAGCGCCACAAGGTTTTTCGAGGTGATCAAGGGAGATAACTCTGGAAGTAATTATTTGAAATCGATGAAAATCAGTAGGCTTTTTCGTCTCAGGACCTTAAACAATGTGTGTAAATTTAAAGTCAATCGGATATTAACTTTGGCCTCTAGAGCATCCACAGGATTTTTTGATCTGATCAAGGGCCATAACTCTGGCACTATTTATCGGAAATTGATGCAAATCAATAGGCTTCTTCGTCTTATGACCTTAAACAATGTGTATAAATTTAAAGTCAATCGGATATTAACTTTGGCTTTTAGAGCGTCCACAAGATTTTTTGAAGTGATCCAGGGAGATAACTTTGGCACTAATTATCGGAAATCGCTGAAAATCAATAGGCTTCTTCGTCTTATGACCTTAAACACTGTGTATAAATTTAAAGTCAATCAGATATTAACTTTGGCTTTTAGGGCGTTCACAAGATTTTTTGAAGTGATCAAGGGCCATAACTCTGGCACTAATTATCGGAAATTGCTGAAAATCAATAGGCTTCTTCGTCTTATGACCTTAAACACTGTGTATAAATTTAAAGCCAATCGGATATTAACTTTGGCCTCTAGAGCGTCCACAAGATGTTTTGAAGTCGTCAAGGGCCATAACTCTGGTAGTTATTATCGGAAATCGCTGAAAAACAATAGGCTTCTTCGTCTCATGACCTTAAACACTGTGTATAAATTTAAAGTCAATCGGATATTAACTTTAGCCTCTAGAGCGTCCACAAGCAATTGTGGACGCCGGACCGACGGACGGACGGACGGACGGACCGACGGACGGACCGACGGACGGACGGGGGCGACGACAATATACGACCACATTTCAATGTGGGCGTATAAAAACTGATTAAGAGTAACAACTCATTATGTAATTATCAGAAAATCATTAGAATTTGATTGCTTTTTATAAAGTTTTAACCCACGCTAACAATTAGTATATACATGAAACATTTAATATCATGGATTTAGCTGTTCAGTTATCTAAATTCCTTTAAAATCAAAACACTTGTTCGTTTCAACACCTTAAACTCTATGTATCAATCTGAAGTCAATCGGATGGTAACTTTGAACTCTATAGCGTCACAAGAATTTTTGAAGTTATCAAGGGAGATAACTCTGGCAGTAATTATTTGAAATCGCTGAAAATCAATAGGCTTCTTCGTCTCATGACCTTAAACACTGTGTATAAATCTAAAGTCAATCGGATATTAACTTTGGCCTCCAGAGCGTCCACAAGATTTTTTGAGGTGATCAAGGGCCATAACTCTGGCACTAATTATCGGAAATCGCTGAAAATCAATAGGCGTCTTTGTCTTATGACCTTAAACACTGTGTATAAATTTGAAGTCAATCGGATATTAACTTTGGCCTCTAGAGCGTCCACAAGATTTTTTGAAGTGATCAAGGGCCATAACTCTGGCACTAATTATCGGAAATCGGTGAAAATCAATAGGCTTCTTCGTTTTATGACCTTAAACACTGTGTATAAATCTAAAGTCAATCGGATATTAACTTTGGCCTCCAGAGCGTCCACAAGATTTTTTGAGGTGATCAAGGGCCATAACTCTGGCAC
Organism: Patella depressa; assembly: GCA_948474765.1. NCBI lineage: Eukaryota > Metazoa > Mollusca > Gastropoda > Patellidae > Patella > Patella depressa. Next base: position 36,570,004 of record OX419721.1, read on the forward strand.
TAATTATCGGAAATCGCTGAAAATCAATAGGCGTCTTTGTCTTATGACCTTCAACACTGTGTATAAATTTGAAGTCAATCGGATATTAACTTTGGCCTCTAGAGCGTCCACAAGATTTTTTGAAGTGATCAAGGGCCATAACTCTGGCACTAATTATCGGAAATCGGTGAAAATCAATAGGCTTCTTCGTTTTATGACCTTAAACACTGTGTATAAATCTAAAGTCAATCGGATATTAACTTTGGCCTCTAGAGTCCACAAGATTTTTTGAGGAGATCAAGGGCCATAACTCTGGCACTAATCATCAGAAATCGCTGTAAATCAATAGGCGTCTTCGTCTTATGACCTTAAACACTGTGTATAAATTTAAAGTCAATCGGATATTAACTTTGGCCTCTAGAGCGTCCACAAGATTTTTTGAAGTGATCAAGGGCCATAACTCTGGCACTAATTATCGGAAATCGCTGAAAATCAATAGGCTTCTTCGTCTTATGACCTTAAACACTGTGTATAAATTTAAAGTCAATCGGATATTAACTTTGACCTTTAGAGCGTCCACAAGATTTTTTAAAGAGATCAAGGGCCATAACTCTGGCACTAATTATCGGAAATCGCCGAAAATCAATAGGCGTCATTGTCTTATGACCTTAAACGCTGTGTATAAATTTAAAGTCAATCGGATATTAACTTTGGCCTCTAGAGCGTCCACAAGATTTTTTGAAGTGATCAAGGGCCATAACTCTGGTAGTTATTATCGGAAATCGCTGAAAAACAATAGGCTTCTTCGTCTCATGACCTTAAACACTGTGTATAAATTCAAAGTCAATCGGATATTAACTTTAGCCTGTAGAGCGTCCACAAGCAATTGTGGACGCCGGACCGCCGGACCGCCGGACGGACGGACGGACGGACGGACGGACGGACGGACGGACGGGGGCGACGACAATATACGACCACATTTCAATGTGGGCGTATAAAAATCAAACATTCGACTTAAATTGTTTACCACTGAGCCGTGACTTAATCTCAGCACATGCACCATTCATCTATTCATTGTAATGCATCTTAGCTATGTTAACATTTGTAGATTATCAAAACAGTATCCTTTAAATTATCTTGAATGATACAATGTTTTGAAATAAATGTATTTCTCCTAGTAGTTTATTGAACGTTTTCTAATTAGGAATGCAGCTTTATACTACACATACATCAAATTTTAAGTCAGAATAACAATGACAATGTCAGTAGTATCTAGTTATATCTGTACCTGTATAAGTTTACCATTTACAAATGATGTATCAACCAACACTGGGTTTAAAAACCCTTGTATAGGATCAATCATTGGTTGACCATGTTGACGAGAACGTTTCATAGAATGGGCTGAAAATCGAAGACTATATGGGTGACATCCCCAAGAATAAACATGATTATTTGCAGTGATTGCTACCTGAAAAATAAAATAACCGTACAATGAAATCTAAATAGACTGAGTATTTTTTTTTCTCTATGCTTAAGCAAAAGTCAAATTTGACAAATTTACAAAAATTTCATAATGTGTATATGAATAAAACAAAGAATGTACATGTTTTCATCTTAAATCATTTAACCATTTTATGACAATAAAAATCTTAGTCATGATAAAATATTTATTTAATTGATAAAGTGCTAGAATGCAATAAATATTTTATCTTCAACAATTTTCCTACTGGTGGGGGGGGGGGAATTTTACATCTACATATTCATCTAAATTTGAACTGATTGACAAGGAAACTTACTGAGTGAAAATATTTAGTAGATATAGCTATAACACCTTCTGGTATTCCTTCTATTACAACTGGTTTTGTTCTTTTAATATTATCACCTATACCCAACTGACCAAAATATGCACATCCAGATGTATATATATCACCCTAAAATAAGTTTAAAATCCTCAATTACTATTATCATTTCTATTGAAAACAAAGCAAATGTCTAAAAGATAATATTAAAAAAAAACACTCTGTTAATTATTAATATTTTTTCAATGCTTCTATGAGAAATGTGAAAACAACAGAGAAAAGATTTATTTTTTAACTCGACAACAGAGTTTATTATTATAAAATACATTAGTATAATACACACCCATAGGCTATACAAGACACACTCATGTATTTGTTGCCCTTTTTACATGTCTAAAATAAGTATCTATATTTTTGAGATTATCATTGAAAATCAAAATTTGACAATCAAGAAAGTAAAACCACTCTTTAAAACATAGGATTATACAAGTTACATGTAAATGTCACGTGTGTTAGACTGATTAATTAAAACAATGCAATCATATTCATAAGAAGAAGTAAAACATAAACTCACATTAGCAGATAAAAACAAACTATGACAATAACCTGCACCAATTCTAATAATATCTTTACCACACAGCGACTTGATGTTCTTTGGTACAAGTTGATCTTCAGGATCATTATGACCTAGTTGACCGTGAACACCCCATCCCCAACTATAAACACTGAAATATTAACATCAATATAGTTTTGTAATACATTAACACTATATACTATGAACAAAATATATTAATGAACTAAAGAATGTTGTTGATGCAGAATACTAAAATTAGATTTCTGCAACAATATTGATAATAGTAATGTCGAGCAGATTGTAGATCATAAATAACATAGCCATATTCTCATGATTTCCTACAAGGTACTAATCAATTTGCAGAGAATAAAGACTGAGAAATATACTTTCTATTCATAGCAATCGTCCACTTTACAGGCAGTGAAACATGTGGCCACAGCAACTAAATTGTTCGAGCAGTCAAAAAGGGTTGTCTTATATTTATCCTTTTGTAGGTAGTGGAAGCATTTAAAAGACATTGATATAAAATATGCCACAGAGCGAAAAAAGGGCCATAACTCCTAGTAATTAATTGAAATTCGCTTAAAATTTACTAATGTAAATAATGCACAGTCTAACACATCAAGGTTCAACAACATGAAATAAGGGCAATAACTCTAGAAGGCTTCTTTCTTTTACTACTTCAAATAATGCAGATCAATGTACATGTATTACAGATTGGATGATAATTTTTGTTGTTAGAATGTTCATAAGGTTCTACAAAGTGAAACGAAGGCCATAACTCTAGAAGTGATTAACACAAATTGTTGAACTTTAATAATATTTTTCATCTCACTGATTTAAACAACATAAACAACAGATGATGAGTGGATCGACAGACAGGGTGACCATGTGGCTGTATAGCAATTTGACATTCTTGAAAAGATTATGTAGATAAATTACTTGGTATTTTCTAAAAGAGCTAACGTATGATATTGTCCACATTCTATAGCAACAACAGTTTCTCCTAGTTCTAGAAATGTCTCCAATAACATAGGTCGAGTATAGGTATGACGTGTACCAACACCAACTTGACCATACATGGAACTACCCCAACCATATACCTTTAAAAACATAAAGAAATCTGTTATTACACAAAATACTCCAGCCATACACTTTCAAATAAAAATATAACTCTTACCTAGACAAATGTCAACATAAGTTATCTAATCAAATTTAAATTTTTAAATACAGAAATGTTGTTTTATGTCCACAAAGTGAAACTTTTTAAAATCAAACAAATACTGTATTGTTTTAACAACATTTCATTGAACAAAACTGTCTTTCGATTGAATAGGATTCAATTCACTCTCCTTGAAATTAGTAACCTATGGTTACCTAAACTATTCTTTTATGGATGTCACTAAATTGAAAGTACACCGCTTTATCAGAAAGTCATGATTGTTTTAAATATTTCATTCCTATGAGAACACAAAAATGACTAATAATAATGATGCATCGGATCATCAAATAAAATACCAGTGAAAAAGTGAGTTTGTCAGACTGTTCAATTCAAGCTGAATATCATCAGATTAAAGATTATGGTAACTGTATAGGACATAACCATAATTCAGCTCTACTCCCTTGATTGGTGTTTTTACATCAAAAATTGATTAAACTATCAGTAAATATGTATATATAATATAATGTATAAATTGAGATGTTCATTAAATACATACCCCTTGTTGCGTTATAGCCATGGTATGTTGTTCACCACAGGAAACAGAAGAGACCTTAATTTGTAACATATGTAATGTTTCTACACGACATGGTGTACAAATAGCTCTATCCGAAACTAAATCTCCATGTCCTAATCTGAAAAAGAAACAATGTAATAATGTAATGTAATAATGTACTATAATAATGTAATGTACTATAATAATGTACTGTAATAATGTACTGTATTACTGTAATGTAATAATGTAATGTAATAATGTAATGGACTCTAATGTAATGTAATAATGTAATGCAATAATGTAATGTAATAATGTAATGTAATAATGTAATGTGATAATGTAATGTAATAATGTAATACTGTAACGCAATATAATGAAAGACATATATAATCATACAATACTGTCATCTAATTGAATTACATCACATCATTATTGATTATTGACACAGGACAAGACACATGATATGGCTGACCTAAATATCAAAAACTTTAGGGACAAGAGTTATTGAAACATTTTGACTCTTAGCACCGACAGGGTAAAGGGACACCCAACTAGTTCATTTTGGGCAAATATATATCTAATACCAGGGTATATGGTATATTTTTAGACGAACCTGGTGTGTAAGAAATGAAATGAAATGGGGTTTAACGTCCTACTCTTCGGCACCTAACCTGGGCTAATAGAAAACAGGCATACGCCATACAGTCTGCTATGAGGAAAATTTTGTCTGGGCAGCGGCACAATGGCCTACTCTTATATTGAATTCCAATCGCCAAGGGATCTTTTACGTGCACGCCAATGTGTACACAGGACCTTGTTTTTTGGCACACCCAAACAACACAGCTGACCTTGTCAGGCCCTCCGTTCTGCATCACTGACGAGGGGAAACCACGCTGGAAAATTTGGATGAACTTTTTCGGCCAATGCAGGGGGTCGAAAACCCGACCTCCAGGCTAGCGAGCCAGTGTCTTACCCACGTACCACGTGATCCCCCCGGTGTGTAGGAATGGGGTATGCGGACAATAACAATCCCTGCTTATGTATAATTTTCCTGTCAGAATATATTTTGAAACAAAAAGTTTCTACATGTACCTCCCATCTTTGGCCCGTCCCCAGGTATATAAATCACCATTTCTAACAGCAGCTCCATGATCTGGTCCACCACCTATTAAACTACACTGTAAAGCTAACTTAGGTTTCTTCTGACTAGAAATATTCTCTTTCTGTAATTTATACATATCAACTTAAAATACATACTGATATATATGAATCAATTTATAAAAAAAAACAAAAAAACTTAAGGATTTCTTCTATATCATCTGATGAGATGACTCAAGCTAACTAAAGCAAAAGACATAAACTTCCTGTGTCAACAATGGGTGTAAAAGGATTTTAAGTCATTCACCACATACTAAATAATTGAATACAATCTCTGGAATATCACAGTCTAGGAAGTAAAATGAAATGGATTTACTTGAAAAAGTGTAAACCTTTGTAATAAAGTAAAATGTTGACACTAATCGATTATCTAAGTCCTTTTGGTGAGAGAGAGAGAAATAGTGTTTTTTAACGTCCACTCGACACAAACTAGGTCATTTCAGGACTAACATATGGTTTAATTGTATTTCAATAATTCGCTTGCATGTAGGGGTCTTTAGCAGTGGGAGGAAACTGGAGTACCCGGAGAAAGCCCATGATGTTGGACAGACGACCCTACTCCTTGCCATATACAACCAGGGATTCGAAACCTCGCCAGTTGACTCAATGGCAGGCCGTATAATACAACGCGTGCACGCTAAACATTCGGTAATCAACCCACCCAAGTCCTTTTGGCGCTTATTCATCTAAATCAGTCTGCAAAAAAAGATTCTATAGAATGTTTGTTTGGCCAATTTCAATAAAAGCATAGTTTATTTATCTGAAGACATAACAACTATGAAGTATAATGTTTATTCAACAAAAATACAGCATTTGGTAAAATAAAGCATCCTCAAAAAATAGAACTATAGAATATACTTACTACTTCTGTATAATCAAAATCCCAGTTAGTTAAAAGTTGATGAATATCAAGAGGTTTGGTACTGTTTAATTGTCGTCTGTTATTCAGTAGAAGAACTATTCGCAGAAAAAATTCCACTAGTTCATAAATATCAATATTATCGTTGATCTACCAATAAAAGAACAACTTAATTATACACTTGACTTCAATTATTTGAGTTCAATTATTCACAGGAAAATGATACAAATTTAAAATTTGAATAACCATTTTCTTGGGACCATCACTTGCTAAGCCTCTTGGCAATGCTGCTCACCCAGAAAAACTCATCCCATCACATTACATACATTAACATAAAAGTTTGTTTGTCGACTTGATTAAGAATTTAATATTAAGCTTTGCTTACCATCATGACTTCTGATTGCTCTCCGATGAATGATGTCAAAGAATTTAAACTTGTAGTCCTATAAATGACATAAATATTGTTCAATTAATCAATGGAAGCTAGAGGACAAACAAGTAATAAGGTAGATGATAATAGTAGATGATTGAAGTGTTATAGGTTCAATTTCTGAATTCGACTTCCAAAATCCATCTCCAAACTATTAATTTAGCCATTCAGGTGCAAGTGATGAAAAGTGTTCTGTAAACACTCAACACAAGTTCTTTCTCTTTTAGTTGAGATGATCACATGTTGTATATCGCGCTATCATCAAAAATTAACCCTAATTAAGCACTTGTACATGTAAATATTGATTACCCAGTCCCCTGTTATTTTTGACACTGATCCTTGTGGTTTATTTTTGACATCGCCCAAATTACTGCTCCCAAACTGAAACTGCAGGAGTCATAGAATCAGTATACATTACTTAAACAACTTCTCCCATCTTCATTACTCTTCATTTAAACAGTTCACAGCAATTTAAGTGACTGAGGTTTCCCGTGGCCCAGGTGCTAAACGGTTAATAACTGTGAACTTAAGCAACAAACCTCTGTCTAGATCTTGACTTTCTTTTCAGAAAACCTTGCATCACTTGTTTAGAAGGATCGAACACTTCTGCTAATCTAGATAATAAATCTATATCTAAATTTGTTATTTCCGTTTCCAGTAGATGGATATTCTTTATAGCTAACTGAGGTTTAACTAATAACAATTTAACTAGATCTTCACTACATAAACACTGAATAAATGTTCCTGAAAAACAAGAACAAAGTACCATCAAATTACATATCTGTATAATCATATCATGCTTTATTAAATTTTAGTTTTCTTACTTCTAATCTAATGTTTGAGGTGGTTACTTAAAGAATAATCTAATGTTTGAGGTTGTTACTTAAAGAATGAAGTTACCAATTAAATTAAGAATTAGCAACTGAATAGGTGAAGCTGAAACGTGTTAAAGTTTGATTGATGCAATACAGCCTTTTTCTTACGATAAGGCAACAAATGGTTGTTACAGGTATATAATTATGTAGGCCTATTCTAAACGAGCCTTTTTCATTTTCAAAAATGTTATGAACAAGCCACCACTCTATACAAAGTCTGTTTGTACTAACGTTGAGCAAAGAATAGGTAAATTTATATATTTTCTTACCTTCTCCTGCCTTCAATAAATGTGCCTGGAAACCCCTAGAAATAAGATCTTCTAATAAATGTAATGGTATATTATACCTTCCTTTACACTGTAATAAATCTAATGCTTCCATAACAAGACCTCTCGCCTGAAAGTACAAAAATAAAATCATGACCACGGTATGTCACAAGATACACTTTTCAAATATATTTAAAAAGTTAAAAATATGCATAATTCTTATTAATTAAGCACATTGGACTATAAAAAGACCTGTATGAAAATGATAGCATTATTACTATTACTATATTCATCTATCAATAGTAACCAATAAAAACAGTTATACCATCTCCCTTCAATCTGAATAATTTTTAAACATATTTTATAATGAAAGTGCTTTTGATTGTGTATGGTCTTATATTTAACACTAATTCTAACATGGTGGGGTTTTAGAAATATAATATGTAACAAAAATTGATATCTCAGCCTAAGGAACAGCAGGTTTGGCGTGTTTTAGTGTGTCCAGGCTAAGTCAGCGATTTCAATTATTTAAGTAGCCAAAAGGGAAATTTAATAAATAAATAATTGTCAATATATTTTTTTTTTTGTGCAGACCATACTGACAAAGTGGTATAGACACTTGAATTCACAATACCTTACCATGAATTAAAAACGTGAAAAATGAATTTACTTTGAAAAGTTTTTGTGCGTTATCATAAATGCCGGGCAGTGAAAATTTTAAAGTGGAAGCCATATCTAAGTCCTAAATGAATAAATGATTGATTACCTTGGCAAAATCTAGTATCTGTTCGATAAAACCATATTCAGCTAAAAGTTCTAAGGCTATTTTTTCATCAAAAGAAAAACTTCCCAGTAGAAATGTTCTGAAAAACAACCCACCCTTTAAAAAATAGAGCTGAAATAATCTGATAACATAACCAATTGACCCCAATCAATGTAATACTTATCACACGGAACAAGCATGTTAGCAAAATCATTCTCAAGGCCATTAAAATACTGTATCTTGACAAAAGATGACCGTACCATTGTGATTATTGTTTCAAAGTTAGTAAAGGCATTGTGCATGAGAGGATGCAATTAAATTGTTGTCATAATTATCCAGATTTCTTTTGCCATGGCATCAGATTCTCAAAATTATGAGGACTGCCTGTCCATCTTTTATATGGTCTATGATCGAGCCCATGAAATGTAGCGCATGATATGTAGCATACAGGTTTAGAGACGACTATGTTCCCCACTTCATCCATAATAATAAAAATATAAACAAAATCAGTTGTAGTAGCTGAAGTTGAATAACACTCTAATTTCTAAAAAAAATTAAATTAAACTCACCTGAAATCTTGTAGAAATTCTGTACTTTCATTTTGTCTACTTCCTATTTGGTGTATATAACAACGCAGTGCTAAGTCTGACATATGTTTTCTTTCTGCTGTATTTAACTCAATATGACTATTACCCAGAACTCTTTGTAATAATGTCATTGCTTCTGAATAATACTTATGCTTTAATAAACTGGTTACCCTTTTTAAGTATGAGCACTGAAACAGATTAAAAAATTCTTCATAATACACAAAAACATTTAATGTAAAAATATTGTTATCTTTATTAATTAATATGCAATGCAAGGTAGAAGAATTTGTCCTGACGGAAGCGTTTTCCTGTAATTCATTAGAACACATTCTGGAATTCAAACCTGAAACATCCAGTGTTTTTATTGTTCGACTTCAATGGCACTACAAGAAGTCACAAACAAAGTAATAAATATACATATCAATGAAAAGTCTCCATTCCATCAATTCAAGGATTCACAAATCAAGAGCACTTAGTCATTGAAAAGAATCTGTAGGTAGTACTTACTTTAGATATATGATAAAGATTGAGTGCTTGAGATGCTTGATTAACTTCCAAAAGATAATCAGCAGCTAGTTCAAACAGATTGGATAGATTTAACCCAATACTGATACCTAAAGATTCTGCTATAGCAGCATCGCTATTTTCTACTGCTAATTTTATAAATAATCTTTCTGGTGATGTTCTACAAAATAAAAATTCAATCAGTTTTATTCATCATTGTGTTTACTTTATAATTGAGTACATTTCAAAGTCAATTTTCTGACTTGATCTGCAATAATTTCATGAGGTCAGTAATTATTACAAAATAATAGCAAAATTATGAATACAGAATCCAAAAGTAAAATAATGGAAATGAGTTTCCTTGACTACATCCACTTACACAAACTAGGTCATTTCAAGGTAGATATATCTGTACATGTACCTCAGTAGTTCACCAATGGTAAGGCAGACAACCCTGCTTCTAGTGACATAGCATCCTCCGTATCCACAGTGGTATTTTTATCAACCAATCAAAAATATTGTTTAATACAAATGAAGTTAGCAAAGGGAAGTAACCTTCCTCTTGTAACAAACAAGCCACCATATTGTTGTGAACATAAGCAATGAGTCTAAGATCGGTTTGTAAAGCTAGAACCAAGGGCAGATAATATGTGATACCCCATGGACCCAGGGCGTATAGTGGAGCAGAATGGAATGAGACCACTGGGGAAATCGAGGATGGCGACACAGCAGCATAGGATGTTAAACCAAAAATTGATAATAGACCATATGATTTAAATTACGTACATTATACACGTCAAACCATATCCCTACAAAACATCCTGAGATAAAATTGTATGTAGGGCTTAGATGTTTACCTTGGTCTACATTCAAAGACAGAAGAATTGGTAACTATTATACAGCCATCTAAAACAGTATGGGATGTAATAGGTATTGACTGTAGAGATGGATTTACAATTGAATCACCCCCTTCTTGCTTTGAGGCAGCTTCTGCTTTCTCATGCCAATAAAATGGAAAACTCTTTTTCTCAGTTCCCAAGACTTTTTCTCCATGTGGCATCTCAAACTTTTGCAGAATCGCATCTTTATTGAAATCCTGGGAGTAAATAGAAATTGTATAAATTATCAAGTGATACAGAAGGTATTTTTGTTGATGTGAAAATTAATACAACACGGCCTTTCAGCATGCCTGTGGCATACCTAAAATTTCTCAAAATAAAGAATTCTGTTCCTTGTAGATAATATAAAGATATTTCAAAATTTTGCATAAAAAGGCAGTAATTTATGTGATATAGCTCAAATAAACTAATCTTGATGAAAATTAAAAAAAAAACAACTAACCTGTTGATCTTCTGAAGAGATTTCTGCTTTTTGATTGGATATAACAAGCAGACGTTGTCCGTGTATACTAGATACAGCAAATATAATACTATCAGTTAATATCACATCATATGTACCGATAGGTAATTTATAGATAAAAAATGGTGAATGTTCTACACAGCTATCATATACCTGGAAATAGACAGAAATATTTATTCATTTATTTAAAAGTTCTTTATTCAGTTGCAATTCATTTAGATTGGAATTGATTCCACTGTCCTTGGAAAACCCTTCATGTCATATATCATTTTAATGTTCACCTAATGCCAATTAAATAATGTCTGGATTTTTAATACGGTTATTCTGAATCATATATTAATCAAAATCTACAACATTTATTTTTCTTCCTTGTGAGAGATAATGTCTATTTCATTGGTGATTGTGTTTAATTTGAAGTTTCTGAATCTATTTTGAGGGGTTTTATTCTGTTTAAGAGAAAGCACAAAGTGTTGTATAAAATTACATGAATTCAGTACAAAAACGTTTACCTGATATGTTGAAGTTTTATCACAATGTGCAGTTATAAAATGGCGTCCTTTAGCATTCTGCGGATACAGTATCACTGAACGATCAAATTGTTGAAATTTAACAGGTGTAAACATTGATCGACCTTCCTCTGAAACAAAAGTATCCAAATTAAAATAATTCAGCAATAATATATATTTTCTAAGTTTGATGAAGATCTGTATAAATGTTTCTAATTGTTACAAAAACTTAGAGACACAGCCTAAAAATGGGGCAACAAACATCTTTATCTACTTCAGGTAAAATGAAATACAAATTCCACTCTGTTAAATCAAATTAAACTGTGTTATTGTCAGTCTGAAATTGAACAAACTGAACTTTGCTAATCTGAACGATTCATTTTCAGACATGAAATGGAACATTAGCTGAAAAAGGAGGAAATAGTTTAAAGTTGTTTTACCTGATTTAACTAAAATATTTTTAACAATGGGTAATCTTTTGTCTGCTCCGAATGCACTAACATCATTTAATGGTGTCCATCTTTGTGGTGAGCTACTCTCAAGAAGTAATTTCCATTGATTACCAGAGTTTCCTGTGATCTGCAAAAGAGAATTGAATACCAAAATATTTTTTACAAAATTATCAGGCCTTTTATGGGGCAGGCAAAAATAAAGTGTTTGTATAACTGTGTATTATTCTGCTGTCTATCTAAATCTTTGCTTTGAATAGGTAAGAGCTTATTAATGATACATTATGGGAGATTAGATAACGAGTTGGCAGTTCTCACTATAATAGTTAAAAACTAGATAATGTAAAGGAAATTTGCTGAAAATTTCAGTCAAATTGATCAACTATGAACCGAGAATTAAGCAATTGAAAGTTCCGCCTAGCCTACAATCAGTACAACAAAAATCATAGTCTTGATTATCCATTTAATCATTAAATCGTGAAGGAAAGTTATGCAGCAAATCAGAACATAATCCAACAAATAGGGCATGGCTAGTGTTGACATTGAGTGTGGATGGTCTGGATAACTAAATTGATGTCTAATTAATAGTTTATATAACATTTCAGACCTAAAAAAAGACATACAATAGGCAGAATTAGGTCTTGCATAATATAGATAGGTATTTATCCATAATATATGGGTATTTATCCATAATATATGGGTATTTAGACATAATAGATGGTATTTACACACACTTGATTGATATTTATTTCACATAAGAATTCATAAAAAAATATAAATTATTATTATCTTACCAACAGTGACGTTGTCATTTGTTGATCATCTTGTACAATATCTAAATCTATTACACAGCCATTAACAGATTTACTTGTAACTATCTTTCTTCGTAACAAATCAACAAATATAATTTCTCCTTCCTTAGAAAAGATTGTAATAACAATATAATTAAATAAAGCTTATTATGACCATTGTGAGTGTTTGTTGACTTGTGATTCAGATTTTGAAGCCACAGTGACTCAGTGAGTAGGCAGTGGTTCACAAAACGGGACGTCCGTGGTTCCATCCCGGTGTTAGCTGAGAAAGTTTCAGTGTGGTTTCCCCTTGTCCATGATGCAGTAAGGAGGATCTGACAATGACAGCGCCTAGTAGTCCACATGGCGATGATAAAATCAGTCAGTCCTGTGTATGCATGTAAAAGAACCATTGACAATTGGAAACTCTGTCAATCCTCCTTGCAGATCATTTTAATCCATTCAAAGGAAAACAACAAATAACCTACCTTGGTGCCATATATAGCAATCTGATCATCTTCCCATGTATGCCACCAACAAATTTTAGTTACAACACCTGTAAAAACATTGCATGTTTTAAGAGCAGAAAACAAATAATGATCAATAGATGTTTACAATAAAATCTGATTAGGAAAAAAGTAAGATTATTTTACCAGCGGGCTTGGAAAGAGGTATCAAAGTAGCATCATTTGTTGTCCATAGTTGGTTTACTCTAGCTTTGGGTTCCTTTAAATAAAAGCAAATAAAATATAATGAAAATATAATAAAAACAAATAATTGAAATAATATCCTTTGTTAATGTACATGTATTGGAATGGAGAGAAAAAAAAGATGCTGAGATTTTAATGCCCCCAAAATAAACATGATACTTAATTCCTATAACATGTGAGTGATATACTCTTATTCATAATCAAACATATGTAGCCCTTGTTCCTTTCAAAAATTTCAACACAATTACTTTCAATCTTACTATAGAATTAAGGCCCCCATTTTGAGATTAGTTCCCAATTCTGTAATGACAGATAATAGCATTCCGTGAAGGCAGCTCAACAGGGTTCACTCAAATATACTATATTTCACCTAGTTTTAAATCAGACATTTTCTTCTAAAACTCACCAAGAGACATAAGGCTGGAATAATATAAATATCAGGACTTTCTGTTAAAACAAGCAGCCATACTAATGTTGGGTCAAAACAAAGAGAAACAATTGTGTTTACTTTTGGCCATGGTATTTGCTTTATAATGGGAAGATCACTGGCAGGTTTGTAACGAAGCAACAGATAATCTGAAAATTAAAAGAAAACAAGAGGATGTTAGATTTTAATGCTGCAATTACAAACATGACATAACAAACGTTCTTCCCCGCAATAATAAACATGACATTGACAAATGTTTTTCAACCAAAGCTCTTCATTGCAATTTATTCATGGCCACTAATTTAAAACAAGACAACTTTAATAAACTTTAATAAGTGTTTTATGAACATAGTAAATATAGTCTCCCCAGTTTGAGGTCCGTTTATGTATGTGTAAATTAAGGGAGTTCTAGTATTTTTTGTAGTCATCTAAAACACTTGCTCAATGGAACACCTTAGGACAGTCTACTACTGTGGGTGGAGTAAGACCGAAGACATCAGTTCTGGAAACATTTCTATGAGCTGTGCCGTCACATCATGTATGTATGTATCTATGTATGTATGTACGCCCATCCATCCCGTCTTGCAGCTTAATCATGCTTCTCCTACTACTCCTAGTCCTGGTCCTGCAACTCCTGCGCTGCATCCAGATTTTCTGCATGTTATAGTATATCATATGTTTAATTAAAGCTGCTAATTGATTCTACCAGTACATCAGTTGTGCCCATACTGTGTGAATACTAAATGTTCCTCACCATTTGAGCAATATACAGCAAGCAGACACTTTTCACCTTCCTCTCGCCATGCATATCTTTTGATGAAAACTTTTTCCGGCGAAGGCGATTGAGTATTACTACTGTCGCCGACATTAATGTCACTGGTTTCACTACCGGTAATTGTTACATTATCCTTTCTTACTGACAATAACTTGGCGACGTCAAAAAGTTCGTACATGATGTCATGCACATAACTGTTTACGCCTAATTAAATAAACTAATGCAGAAACAAATATTTTTTGGCTAGTAACTATTTTTGTCATGTGCTAATTTGAACTTTGACTTTATTGATAAACATTAGAGTTATGTCCCTTTAATTGTATGGAGCGCTGGTTGTGAAAGTAAAAATTTCAATCGAGTTCGGGCCAGTTAACTCGACGGAAATATCGTAGACTTTGTGTTTGTATCTAACAATCAAAAATCTTACACAGCAGAATATATAATACTATAAGGTCTGTCATGGGTAGGGTGACCACCCGTCCCGCACTTCGCGGGACAGTCCCGCAAAATGTTTCCATGTCCCGCGTCCCGAATATCAGTCAAAATGTCCGGCAATTCTTCACATGGACGATTTCTATTACAGTAATATGCCTGAAGCTAGTCTTGCGATATAGTCTATTTGAGTATTAGTTTAGTGAAAATACTGAAAGACCCACCACAAATTCCTTTAGAAGGTCTTTTGGTACCAACTTGCAATTGTAGATGACCTTTCCCTGTACGCCATACTCGAAATCCACCGAAATCCACCGGTGCGGTTCCCCTTGCCACTGTTGCAACACAGAGGGCCTTGGATAACGTATAGTCATTCGGATGATACGTAAAAAAAAAATACTTGGCAGTTGGAATTCAATATAAGAGTAGGCCGTAGCACCGGTCCCTGGCACAATTTCCTTCATAGGACACAATATGCACCTCTTCGTGAGCCCGCAGTCGGGCGTTAAACCCCTATTTCATTTACATTTATATATGTTTAATAAACATAAGAATTGGAAAATATCGCACACAACCAAGACAGAAATTAACGAATATAATTTATATAACATTGACACCCCACCCCCTGTCTTACAACTACAACCACCAGCACAACCGACATCACGACTGACATCACACAAAGAAAATAAAATTAAATGAATATAATTAATCCACATTTTATAACTGAATAAATTTTGTAAAAACATACATCTTCTAAAACCTCCAACTATTAACTTACAACTTGGAAAACGTGCTTTGTCCTACGCTAGACCTTTTCTATGGATTAAACAACCAAAGTCAATCATTGTCAGTGGGTAATTTAAAACTCAAAACAGTCGAGGGAGAGAGAGAGAAGGGAGAGAGAAAAAGAAAAATGGGATTTTAGGACACTCGACCAGGAGAAAAACCACAAGGTTAACCTACCCCCCCCCCCCCCACACACACACACACACCTCCTACCTAAAGAACAATAAAAGTAAGTAAATAAATACTAGTATTTGTTACATGGTGAATAACATAAACCCAGAACAATAGCTGGAGCATTTGCCGTGCCCGAAGGATATGCATTTCTATTGTATGTATATAAATATATAAAAAAAATAGAAAAATACGCCCAGGTAAAAAATTGTCCACTTTACTTCATTCTGACATACATTAAATTATGTAAGCTAGCTGTCTGCCCTCTATAGGCGTCTTCAGATATTAATAATGTAATGTTAATAATATATATATATTGGAGGATGACGGATATATCGAATTGCTTGTTTCTCTATTTTACTCTGTATTATATACACTTAATCTAATTGAGTATCAATTGCATTCGCTTTCTTGTCTCTGAATTATTAAAATTCAAATAACCTATTGATGCATAACAGATGATGGTGTAAAGGTATCTTGTATTATTAATATGACATGACATGGTGATCAATCAGGGAAAGTTATTAGATGCATTACGAAAGGTTTAGATAAAAAGCCGACAGTTCTGGCAATAATAGTTTAAAAAATGGATAATGAAAAGGGAATATGTTGAAAATGTCAGTAAAATTACTTCATTCTGAGAGGAGTCGTTTACAGAACAGTGTAGAGTTGATTGTCATTCTTAAGTTAAATCATAAATCTGTTGAAAATCAAACCCATCCGAAGTTCTAGAGAGTTGATTATAGGCCTGGTATGTAAATATATGTTGCATAAATGATTTATATAACATTGAGGTCAAAAGAAAAATCTGCAATAGGCTCATTTAACTCTTTTAATTAAAGTTACATTATGGGAGATAAGATAAAGAGATGGCAGTTCTCACTATAATAGTTAAAAACTAGATAGTGTAAAGATAATTTGCTGAAAATTTCAGTCAAATTGATTCACTATTGGCCGAGAAAAAAGCTTTTGAAATATTCATAGCCTCGGTCATCATTACTCAAATCATTAATATAAACAGCATAGTCTCGATTATCCACTTGATTGATTTAATTATCAACCGCCATTAAGCGGCATATACGATTTTAATCTGCCAACATCGAAGGCTAGTCTTGACATAAAGAGTTTATTATGGTCTGGATATGTTAATTAATGTCTAATTGATTATTTAGATAACATCTCAGGCTTAAAGAAAGACCTGTAAAAATCAGATTTTGCTCTTGCATAATGCTATTTTAATGCATCTTTAACCAGAATAACATCCTTAATAGGCTACTCAGTTATTGTAAAATCTCAATAAGTTACTCAGCATTTAGCATGATTAAAGCCCCAATAACACTCTTGTTGTAACTGAAAAATATGTCCCAATCTTCACGCTGGTCAACAAATCGTATTATTTTAGAATATTCCAATTAAATGATGATATAAATTTCATCTTAACACACCTAATTTAAAAAATTGGAAAAATTCAACCAATTGATTTGAAAAGTCTAACGTAAACCTTTTCAAATGTGACTTGGATTTTAAAATATTTTCGAACCCTCTGGACAAATAAAATAGGTTGTAAGTAATAGTTATTAGCACACTTTCCGAGGTGTATCGGTGAATATCAGGACAGTTTTGGTCGGGGGCTCAGCCGAGGCGGAGCCGAGGCGGCCCACGACCAAAACTGTCCCGATATTCACCGATACACCGAGGAAAGGTGCTAATAAGTTACTTACATCACATTTCTATCGAGTATTGTGAAGCAAAATGTGAAAAATAGTATTTATTATCGAGTCGTTTCAACCGAAAAGTGACAAATACTTTCTGCTCTTTCATTTATCCCTTTCTGTGCCTCACGTTACATTTCATGGTAGAATTTACACGTGCGTCTTGTTGTGACACCCCGAGCTTAATACAGCCACGTGTTTGTTTAGACCACATCGTCAAAACTACTTGTCTATATGGCGTAGAGGACTGTGGTGATATTAAATGTAGTGTAAAGGAAATGCGGGTCATTCCTGGTGAAAGTATGCATCGGTGGATGGTTCGTCCGTTGAAATTTATTTGTAATAAAGTTTATGACTTTCTACGCGGTTTTTGTTTTATCCTGCTCATATTCAAAGCTTGTGAAGTGTCCAGCAAGAGAACCCCACCTTCTATCACCACAAGTAGTTAAAATAATTATTCAGTATTAAAATTCATATGTTTTGCATATTAATATAAATCAAACCAAATTAGGGAATAGATGCCAATTGATATGTATAATAACTGTTTTCGTAATATGTTGTTACGTTAATTTAATGTCATTGTATATATTTTTGCACTGCCATGTAGTTCCTACCGGTTTGTTTTGTTACTATGATTTTGACTAGTTGTCTCATGTACAGTAGTCTCGTGCAGTATGACACTGGTTATCATTGCGATCTGGGTCGGACTAAACGTCCGCTTCTTGTTGCCTGGTAAGTTTCTACGACCGTCTAAAAGTAGCCGTGTATCAGAAATGAACAGTTCACTTTGGAAAAGAGTACTGTTCATTTCTGATACACGGCTACTTTTATCCATGTATTGGAAATGAACAGGACAGTTTCATCAAAGGTTGCCAGTGGCAACGAGTAGAAGTGGGATGTAATGGATAATTTACACAACGGGTAGGACATTTAAACATCTAGTACTTAGAATAAGGGTATTATTTATTTTTTGGAGCTACCAAGCCAGCAAGAATGTTATTGTCCCTTTAAACATCAGCGATAGAATCTCAATACGATTCAATTACGTTCGGCATGATTTAATTTTAGCGATAAACACTTAATGTACCTGGATGATAATTCGGCAGCCATTTTATTGTAACTTTCATTCAACGTCATGATATTTACACGCACCCTTTCAAACGGTTCTGTCGTGCAAATTAATAATTTATTTATTTAACAAAAGAAATTGTGTTTGCTTTTTTGAAATGCAAGATGATGCTGGCATACGATATGAATATTATATGACTTGAATATATTGTTATTATGTATTATTATCCGAAAAAAATCTTACGTGAATATTTCATAGTTTGATTTTCTATTGTTGGTATGTCGAAAAGTGAAGTAACTATATATCAACATTGTTATGCATACTGCCTCAGTCATTTTTAAAAAGATAATGATGTCCCGCAATATGATCAAGCAAAGGTGGTCACCTTAGTCATGGGTCAAGTGCATGGCGTGGTTTCGATACCCCATAATTTGTACGTGACAAGAGCAGGATCGCCTGTCCAACCTCGATCGTCGTTGGTTTTCTCCGGGCGCTCTGTTTTCTTCTCCACTACATAGAAGACTCCCACGCGTTTGCGAATTGTTGAAATAATATCGAAAAAAATGATAGCCCCAAAAATAGCTAGTTTGTGTCGAGTGGATGTTAATTATTGCAATGGTTGGATTCTGGCTTATAGAAACAGTGGATGCCCCAGCCGTCGGTGGTTGGAGGGGCACAGCTGGGATAAGGTCCAATTTTAAGGAGGCAAAGGCACGAGCTTCAACTAGGGGTAGGGGGCTTACATGAATATATAGGCCCAGTTAAAGTTTTTCATATGCTGAAATGTACTCATATCGAGACTAACTCATATCCTGTAACCCGGGACATCCCAAATAAAGCCCAAAATTTTCTACAACCGGCCATGCAAGTCTGTTACACCTTAAAAGTCCGGGTTTAAAACAAAATGACGGTTAGGAAGAAAAGTAGATAAATAACACAAATTTATATGGAAAACAATCACTGAGTTTATTTCACACTACGTTTCAACAAGTTCCTCGCTTTTCGTTCTCAAGTGAGTAATGACCGTGTAATGGCAAGGAATCAAATTTATACAAGATAACAAAAGTAGACAGAAACGTCACCATCCGGGCGGATTTCCCCAAGAAAACAGATCCATTCACTTGATTTGATATTAATTGTTTATTTTTTGCAATGTCTCTTTTCTGTCTTGTAAGCAGGTTTATCTTGCAGATTTTTGTTTTGCGTATAGTGCGGTCCTCCTGCACTTACTAATAGAAATGATATAATAATAATAAAGATATCGCCAGTTATAAAGCTCGTTAATACCGAAGAAATCAGTTTTGTAAGGCGCTGTTGCTTTTTATATTCACTGATTATTTACAGATCGTGGTTTTGAAATAAGAATGTTTTAAGTGGAGATTTTGAAAGGGTCCACAGACGGTAATTGTTTTATTGACTGTAGTAGTCTATTCCATAGCAAAGGACCAGATAACGTGTGCCACAATAGAAGGTACATGCCAGTGTCACCCTACACTACAATGCATATATGTAGGTCTTTCCTGTGCTAAAATGGCCCGGGAGTAAGGAAAACAATGGGTAATAGTTGTTTAAAGGGTCAGTTACAATCTATGTACATATGGTTTCAAATTTCCCGTATTTGTTTCTACCACATAACTGTTGGATTGCTTTAAAGGCACAGTATGTCTGACTTTCACACGTATCCCCAAAGTCGAAAATATTATTATAGGCTTGAATGTGTTATTTTTTTCATGTAATAAAGCACCCCTGTGTATTAAAACCAGCGGTTGTCATACAAGATACGCTCAAATTTTGCAAGATATGGACAGAAAAAAACTATAAAAAGGGGATTTCTTTCGTAAAATCAGGGGTCATAATCCGGGACGCGACTTATATTCTTATAGAGGTTCCGCAATCATGGTATTACATACTTTCACACTATTTGCGTACAAGGAGCAGCCATTTAGTCCGGAAATTATGAGAAACCTGCCATGGCAACACCGGGATCGAACCTGGGAACTCAAGGGTAGTACGCCAGCACCACAATCACTGAGCCACCGCTGCTTCTTATTTTTCTAAGAATTGATCAATTGGCAAAACAAAATGTTTTACAAAAACATAACGCTAACGCTACAATATACGTCCACATTCCTGCTTTGGTTGGTATGGTACTTTGTCAAGAAGGCTAGGCGTTTGGTTTGTTTAGCGTTGAGGGTCGTGCACCAACATTAATAGTTGCCGTCCTTAGAGTATAAGGAATAACTATACCAAGATAATCCATTCAGAATTGTGCCTTCCTAACACTAAAGGCAAAAAGTGGGCGTGGCTCTGCCCCTGGGGGTCGGGACATTCATCAAAATCAATAGTGGACGCCCTCAGGCTATAAGGAATACATAAACCAAGTACCCAGCTGATTCATTCAGAATTGCGGCCTGTAAACGACAAACACAAAAATTGGTCGTGTCTTGCCTGTGTGAGTCGGGACATGCAGTTGACGTCCTTAGGCTATATGGAATACATATCCCAAGTTTAAAGACGATCCATTAAGAATCGTGGCCTGTAGACAACACACATAGACACGAAGTAAAAATGGGCATGGCTCTGCCCCTGGGGGTTAGAAAATCACCAAAAACAATAGGGGTCATCTTTAGGGTATAAGGAATAGGTTTGTAAAGTTTTAAAAGGATCTGTTAAGAATTGCATCCTGTAGGCGAACACAAGACACAAAAGCATTGGGCGTGGCTCTGTCCCAGGGGGTCCGTCATGCACCAAAAATAATAGTGGTCAGCCCTAGGGTATAAGGAATAAGTATAAAAAAAAGTTTTCAAGACGATCGATTTAGAATTGTGGGCTGTAGGTGACACACAGACAGACCCAAAAAATGGGCATGGCACTGTCCCTTGGGGTTGGGCATGCACCAAAAACAATAGGGATCTTCCTTAAGGTACCAAAAATAAGTATTCAAAGTTTCAAGATGATACATTAAGAAATGCAGCCTGTAGACGACAGACAAACAAATACAAGAAATGGGTGTTGCTGTCCCACGGGGGTCGGGCATGCACCCAAAACAAAATGGGTCATCCATGGGTATAAGGAATAAGTATTTTAAGTTTCAAGATGACCGATTAAGAATTGTGGCCTGTAGGCGACACACAAAAAGAAAATGGGCGTGACTCTGCCCCTGGGGGGTGGGCATGCACCCCAAATGATAGAAATGTTCCTTAGGGTACAAAGAATAATCATTCTAAGTTTCAAGATGATACGTTAAGAAATGTGGCTTGTAGACGACAAACAAATACATACAAGGAATGGGCGTGGCTCTGCCATTGGGGGTCGGGCATGCACCAAAAAACAATACGGATCATCCTTAGGGTAAGTATACAAAGTTTTAAGAAAATCCAGTTAGAATTGCGGCTTCTAGGCGACACAGAGACACACAAAAAGAAAATCTGCGTGGCTCTGCCCCTGGGGGTTGGGCATGCACCCCAAACGATAGGGATCATCCTTAGAGTATAAAGAGTAAGTATACAAAGTTTTAAAGAAAATCCAATAAGAATTGCGGCCTGTAGGCGACACAAAGACACACGATAAGAAAATGGGTGTGGCTCTGCCCCAGGGGGTTGGGCATGCACCCCAAATGATAGGGATGTTCCTTAGGGTACAAAGAATGTGTATGCTAAGTTTCAAAATTATAAATTAAGAAATGGGCGTTGCTCTGTCCCTGGGGGTCGGGCATGCACCAAAAACAATAGAGATCTTCCTTAGGGTATAAGGAATACGTATACCAAGTTTGAAGAAATTCCAGTAAGGATTGCGCCCTGTAGGCGACACAAAGACACACGAAAAGAAAATGGGCGTGGCTCTGCCCCTGGGGGTGGGGCATACACCCCAAACGATAAGGATGTTTCTTAGGGTACAAAGAATGTGTATGCAAAGTTTCAAGATTATAAGTTAAGAAATGTGGCCTGTAGACGACAAACAAACAAATACTAGAAATGGGTGTGAAATAGGGATCTTCCTTGGGGTATAAGGAATAAGTATACCAAGTTTGAAGAAAATCCATGAAGAATTGCGCCCTGTAGGCGAACCACAGACACACACACACACACACACACACACACACATACACATACACACACACACACGCACACAATTACATACATACACACACACACACACAGACAGGGGCGACGGCATAATACGTTCACATTATGAATGTGGACGTATAAAAATTACTATTGACTGTATATTTTTTTTTTTTTTTTTTTTAAAGTGTACATTTAATTTAACCTTTTTTTCTGGCATGTTGGGACTTAAATTTTACATTATCAATATTATCTTACTGATAAGAAGTAACATAAGTTCGAATGCCACCCAGATATTCCTCTCTATATATAGTTAGATAATTGAGACATGTTCATTTGAAAGATCTAAATCAATTGTAATTCGCAAAGTTCGAACTAAAAGGCGATGTTTATTAAACCGGCCATTTTATTGGTGGCGTTTGTTGCTAGGATAAATGGCTACATTGATGCACCAGGCCTTCCTTTCCGCAACGTTTCTTTGTCTTGGGAAGAGCGGGTAGATGACCTCGTAAGTCGACTAACACTCGAAGAAATCCAGGAACAATTGGCCAAAGGAACAGGTGGCGCCCCAGCTATACCCAGACTGGGTATTGAACCGTGGGAATGGTGGACCGAATGTCTCAACGGGGACGTCAATAACAACGCAACGGCGTTCCCGTCCTTAATAGGGATGGGCGCGACTTTTGCCCCAGATTTAATAGGGGCTGTAGCTCATGCTATCGGAATAGAAGTTCGGGCCAAATATACTAAATTCAGCTCAGAGGGGAAATACAACGTCTACCAAGGATTAAGCTGCTTAAGTCCGATGCTAAACATCATGAGAGACCCAAGATGGGGCAGATGCGAGGAAACGTTTGGTGAAGACCCTTACCTCAGTGGAATTTCATCAAAACACGTAGTGTTGGGTCTACAGGGTGATCATCCAAGATATCTTCTAACAAGTTCGGGTTGCAAGAGCTTTGACGCTTATGCCGGACCAGAAACCAACCGTTTAGCATTTGATGATGTGATAAGCACACGGGATTTAAGAACCACTTTCCTACCAGCTTTCAAAACGTGCGTTCAGTCTGGAACCTATAACGTTATGTGTAGTTACAATAGCATCAATGGTATTCCATCCTGTGCAAATAAAGAACTCATAACTGATATATTGAGGAACGAATGGGGGTTTAAAGGCTATGTTATAAGTGATGCAGGGGCTATAGAGCATATCATATCTGGCCATAAATACATAAACAACTCAGTTGATACTGTTGCTGCTTGTATCAAAGCTGGTTGTAATCTTGAACTCGGACCCTCCGACCCACCATTGGTATATGAATCCATGGTAGAAGCTGTTCGTCAAGGAAAACTTCAAGAATCCCTAGTACGCGAGATGAGTAAACCTCTTTGGTACACCAGAATGCGGTTAGGTGACTTTGATCCTCCGGAGATGAACCCTTACACTCAAATTCCCATCTCGGTTGTACAGAGTGAATCGAATCGGGATTTAGCTGAATTAGCAGCCATGCAGTCATTTGTCTTACTGAAAAATAATAACAATTTTCTCCCTGTAAATGATTCTAATAAGTTTGGGAGGATGGCAATCGTGGGTCCTTTAGCAGATAATCCTAGTGCTCAAATTTCCAATTATTCTCCATTGGTGGATCTACGGTATACGTCAACCCCATTAGATAATCTTAGTAGTTTAGCAAATCAAGCTGAATATGCTGCCGGGTGTAATGATGGCACTGTTTGTTTATCGTATGATAAAGAACGCATTATAAGCGCTGTTCGTTTTGCTGACTTTGTGGTTGTGTGTCTTGGTTTGGGCAATCGTATAGAAATGGAAGCTCGCGACCGAACAAGTATTACACTACCAGGGGGCCAGTTACAACTTTTAAAGGATGCCGTCAGATACACTCCCGAAAATGTCCCCATACTTCTCATCTTATTCAATGCTGGTCCAGTGGATTTAAGATGGGCAGACCAAGAAAACAAGATTGTGAGCATTATTGAAGCCTTTTACCCAGCACAAGCTACGGGTAATGCTTTATACCATGTTGTTACTAATAGCAAACCTTACGGACTGGCTAATCCAGCGGCGAGGCTTCCTTTTACCTGGCCTTCATCAGACGATGATTTACAACCTATAGCCAATTATTCCATGGAAGGGCGAACCTATAGATATCTCAACACCCAACCTTTATACCCCTTTGGATACGGATTGTCGTACACAAAGTTTACCTATTCTAAATTAGATTACCCTAAGACAATATCAGCCGGAACAGATTTGGATGGAACATGCGTGCTTCAAAATACTGGCCATTATTACGGCGATGAAGTGATGCAGGTTTATATCAGTTGGCTAAATTCCCCTGTTGTAACACCAAAGATAACTCTGGTGGACTTTAATCGGATATCTTCTATTGCAAAGAACGAGACAAGAGACTGCTTTTTCACAGTAAAAGCAGAAAGTATGGCTGTATGGAGAGAAGACGACACCGGCTGGCAAGTTTATCCGGGAAAGTACCGTTTGTCTGTCGGTGGTCAACAACCAGATCAGATACGAAAGGTCAACTCAAATGTCTTGATTGGTGAATTCGCAGTTACTGGAACAAAATTCCTTGGAAAATATTAAAATCAGGAGATACTAATATTTACGATTTATGAATTATGTATAAAGATGGACAATAAAATAAATGTCCGTTCATCGTTTTGTCATTTAGATTACCTTAAAGTAAACGCCGGAAAGATTCTGTTCCGTTTTTCTTTTCAGAAGGTGAATGCTCATATTTAAATATTAAACCTGCTACACACAATAAGTAATTCAGTAAAAGGTACCGTTATCTTTAGGGTACGAAAACAGCTGAAAGCATGGTTGTACAGAGAGACGCTGACATCGACCGGCAAGTTTATCCCGGAAACTGTCGCTTGCCTATTGGTTTAAAACACGTAATTGCTTTCAAGATGTTTTATACCGACTGCTAGAGCTTTATTCAGTTATTGTGTTTACAATCTTGAAAGGTCAATATTTGCCGACAGACGGATAAAAACTACACTACACGTGCATAGTTCACAGATAATGCTTATCATATCAATCAAAATCATTAACGATTAGTGTCCTTATAAATAAAATATTTGATGATCTAGGACCAGTAGACGATGTACAAATACACTCCACCGACTAGGCAATTTGAAATATGTTTGGTTTATAGATTATACTTGCACATACTTTCTCACACGAAATGGACATCAATTGATTTGATTGATAGAATGTAGAATATTTATTACAACATAAGGCGGGCACATAACATTGTCGGTGTGGGTTCCCCTTATCAGAGGTGTAGCACGGGGAGATGGAAAGGGACAGCGTATAGTCGTTCGAATTAGACGACAAACTAAGGTCTCGTGTACATATTATATTGACGTGCACGTAAAAGAACCATTGACAGTTGGTATTCAAAATAAGAGTAAGGCCACAGTGAGGCTGTCTGTGCAAACTTTCCATCATAGCACACTGTATGGTGTATGCCTATCTTCATTATGCCAGTTGGTGCAGTACGTTAAACCTCGCATTCTAAAATACGACCCGACAAAAAATTCCCGTTTACGGACGGCGGTGCTGGTAGTCATCGAACGCTGTAATTGCATAGTTTACCGGTGGGGCTGTATTTCATTTAAGCGATGTGCCAAAAATGTCAGAATGTCCGAAAGTTCCCCCACCCCGCCCCCACTGAGTCGGACGTCGATGTTTTTAGTGTAATGCATCTTTAAAATACTGAACAGACATGTTGTTTGTTCTATTAAGAAAATCCCCTTGTCTTACTTCTCTTTATCCATTAAGCCATTTACATTGGCATAATAATATATGTAAATATCTCGTGAGAGAATTAACATAATCATCTCTAATCTAAACGATTGTATAGATATATATATACTTTATCTTTTATATATAGATACCAAGTATTGCGAAATACAACTAAAACCTTCATATGAATTGTTATTAACTTATACGTATATTAGCGATTCGTGGATAAATATTGTTGATCGTATTAATGTGGTTTTGTACACCAAAATCAATAGGATTCAGATTGATGTATTAGACATTTTGAAACAAATGTTTTCTTTAGGGATTGTGCAAACTAAGGTTGTCTGCTAGAATACTTGTCAACATCTCATAATAAAAAGAATTCAACTTTCGGTCTTTTTTTCATTGGTAGAGCAGCTACACGGATAAGAAAAATGTTATCTATTGCGAGATTTACAAACAGCGTATAAATGGGGTACCAGAAAATAGATTAAGGAGCCATAAAATGTCACAACTTGAATTTTTTATTTTAAAAAAAATATAAAAACTTATAAATTACTGCTGCCGCTTATTCATTTGCTATTGACCACTGGAACATTTTATCTGTGTCTCAAAACTGCAATTCTTAAACCTTCGATAAAGAAGCCATCTTTTAATCGCAACAATTTCAAACATTATCGACCTGTTTCGAATTTGTTTTTGGTTCCAAAACTACTGGAAAGGGTGATCTCCGTTCAACTCAGGAACATGTACCGCATTGTAACCTACTTGGACTATTTCAGTCAGTCTACGACGGACACAGTACCGAAATTGTATTAACATGTGTATACAATGACGTTTTGCAGAGTATGGATAAGAAACATAATTTGTCTGCAGTGTTTGACACAGCATCCTTCTGCATCGTCTAAAATACAGACTGCTTCTGTAAGAACCGGCTGTAAACCTCATACAATCATATCTATCGGACCATAATCCAGTAGTATGTGTACAAAACATTAAATCTAAACCAAGCCAATATTTTACATCTTACATCTAAACCAATATTTTACATCTTCAGATTCCGCTAGAAACCCTAGTTTAATTTTTAGCAGCACTGTGGACACAGCACCACATGTTTCTTCAATCTGCAAATTGTCCTCCTATCAACTCTTCAGGATCAACATACTGTAATTCGTAAATAACTCGATTCAGGTACAATTAAAACCATTGCAAACGCTCTGATCCCATCTCAGCTGGACTATTGAAATTCATTATAGACCGGGAGCCCAGAGGGTCGAACCTAGACGAACGAGGTACCAATATCTGACCATATAGGCATCTACATACTAACCTGGGATGCACAGAAGTGGGCGTCTGCCGGGGCCCCGACCATGGGTGTGACCTTGGTGACCCCTATAATGACCCCAAAAATGGGTTAAACTCATACATTCGAGGTACCGGTCAAAACCAATTTTAAATGAAAGAATACACTCTACTGAGTACGAAAATACCCATAACAGACGATTTTGGCCCTGGGATGGCCCAAACTGACACCCCAAATATAGATCCCAGAGGGCTTGAAAAAAAAATTATATTCATACATTCGAGGTACCAGTTGAAACCAACTACAAATGAAAGAGTATATCCCACTGAGTACGAAATTACCCATAACAGACGATTAGACCCCTGGGGTGGCCCAGACTGACACCCAAAAGCCGAAAGGGGTGGGGTGGGGCAAAAATAGGGTTTGCTCATACATTCGAGCTACTGGTCAAAACCAATTTAAAATGAAAGAGTGCACCTCACTGAGTACACAATTGCTCATAACAAAAGAGTTCGGACCTGGGACTTCCTAATGTGACACCCCATCCCAGTGGCTTAAAAAAGGGTCATATTCATACATTCGAGTTACCAGTTGAAACTAATTTCAAATGGAAGAGTATATCCCACTGAGTACAAAATTACCCATAACAGACGATTGGACCCTTGGGATGGCCCAGACCAACACACCAAAGCCGAAAATGAGTGGTTGGGAGGGGGGGGGGGCAAATAGGGTATACTCATAGAATCTGTGGTACCGCTCAAAACCAATTCCCTTGCTCATAACAGAAGATTTCAGCCCTGGGACTGCCCAAACTGACATCCAAAACATGACCCCCTGAGTTTAAAAAAGGGTTATACTCATACATTCACGGTACCAGTACAAACTAATTCTAAATGAAATGAATATATCCCGCTGTGACTGAGTACGGAATTGTCCATAACGACGCTTGTGACCCTGAAACGGCCCAAACTGACGCCATAGTTATGACCCTTGGAGCTTAAAAATGGTTATATTCATACAATCGAGGTACCAGTTGAAACTAATTTTAAATGAAAGTATAGACCCCACAGATTACAAAATGGCCGATATACAGATATAACAGATTTACACACCCACATTGTTTTTAAATTATCTGTTATATATGGTCCATGTTAATTGGTTTCCCTTAAATAGTATTAAATACATTGATCTTGATAAATCAATAGGTTGCCAGCCCACTGTCTTTTAATGCCTGAAAGAGTTTCCGCTGCGATGGTTCAGTTATAAATGGCCCCCTAATGGAAGGTCTTGCGTTTTTATTGTATTTCATTGTTGTGTTTGTGTTGCATGTTCTTTGTATATTTGTGTACTATTTATATATTTGCATTGTCTGTGTTATCACCCTAGGTAGGAGTGGACGTAAAACCCCAGGAACGAGCGAACATATCTGTATCATTTGCTTGATAACGTCGAGAGTATCCTTGTGGAAACATCGTTTAGTACCTTGTACATGTATATAGACGATTTTGGTCTAAACTGACACTCTGAATTTTACATCCCTAGGCTTGAAAAATGTTATTCTAATAAATCTTGACCCCCCACCCCCGACCCCCCTCTTTCTAGATGGGAGTAGATGTAAAACCCAAGGAAGGAACGAACATATCTGCATCGTTTGCTTGATAACGACGAGAGTATTCTCGTCGAAACGTCGCTTAGTACCTTGTATGAAGATGATTCTGGCTCTGAGATGGTCCTAACTGACATCCTAAATTTTTCCCCCTAGGTTTGAAAAAAAAATATAGTTTTGCCCCCCCTCCCCCTCCACTTTAATTTGGCGAGGACTGCATGAAATGTTCTGGGCCATTTTTTGACAAATTGTACAAAGCCGATGGTTCCATAAACTTTTCTACACTATTGCCAACGATGCTGCAAGGCCTGGATGCCGGCCAGGAAGAATTATTTTTATTTTTTACACATCCCCCCCCCACCTAAAAATTTTTACATAGCTGAAATGGTTAGTCCTTTCAGTGGCAGGTATTTGATAGCTTCCCCTTAGTCAGTTTTGTCCATTTCTGGTGATTCCTGATGGGTTAATCACAAGATGGTCTGGTATGAAAACAATATTAACACTACAGGTGCAATTCTTCAGTCCATGATTGTACTTGTTGGTGACAAAAGTCTGTTTCAATCTGGCCTCACAATACCATTTATGCATTTTGTCAGTTTGAACCATCATCTTTTATGGGTCATTTCGTTATCAGCGAGATGCACACTTTCATTTAAAATTAAATTGAACTGATACCTCGAATGTGTGAATATAAATTTTTCTCCAGCCTCGAGGTCGATAATTATGATGTCAGCTTGGCCTGCAGGGCCGAAACCAACCCTTATGGACAATTTCGAACTCAGTGAGATGTACTCTTCCATTTAAAATTGGTTTGACTGGTACTTCGAATATATGAGTATAACCTATTTTTGACCCTTCGGCTCTGTGATCCATATTTAGGATGTCAATTTGGGCCGTCTAAGGGCCACAAGCGTCTGTTATGGGCAACTTCGTACCTAGTGAGGAGTACTCTTTCATTTAGAGTTGGTTTTGACCGGTACCGCAAATTTATTGCCCCGTCGTCTTTGGGCGTCAATTTGGGTCATTCCATGGGCCCAATCGTCTGTTATGGACAATTCCGTAATCAGCGGCATATGCTCTTTCATTTAACATCTACTAATAACTCGAATGTATGAATATAACCCTTTTTTAAGCCACCCAAGGGGGATGGGGGGTCATATTTGGGGAGTCACTTTGGGCAGTCCCAAGGCCAAAATCGTCTGTTATGAGCAACTTCGCACTCAGTGAGATGTACCCTTCCATATAAAATTGGTCTTGACTGGTACCTCGAATGTATGAGCAAAACTCTATCTTTGCCCCACCCCACTCCCTTCGACTTTGTGGTGTCAGTCTGGGCCATCCCACGGATCTAATCGTCTGTTACGGGTAATTTCGTACTCAGTGGGATATACTCTTGTATTTGTAATTAGTTTGAACTGGTACCTCGAATATATGAATATAATTTTTTTTTTTCAAGCCCTCTAGGGTTCATATTTGGGGTGTCAGTTTGGGCCATCCCAGGGCCAAAATCGTCTGTTATGGGCAATTTCGTACTCAGTAGAGTGTATTCTTTCATTTAGAATTGGTTTTGACCGGTACCTCGAATGTATGAGTTTAACTCATTTTTGGGGTCTTTATAGGGGTCACCAGGGTCACACCCATGGACTGGGCCCCGGCAGACGCCCACTTCTGTGCATCCCAGGTTAGTATGTAGATGCCTATATGGTCAGATATTGGTACCTCGTTCGTCTAGATTCGACCCTTTGGGCTCCTGGTCTATTAATGTTTGGCATCAGCTTTTAACGTATTCGAAAAATCCAAATACTGCCGCCTGTGTAACGAAAAATCCAAATACGGCCGCCCGTATAACCAGAACGAAGCTATATGAGCACACCACACCAGTACTAAAGATTTACACTGGCTTCCTATAATTAAAATACTATTACAAATGTTTACAGCCAAACATCACCGCCCCTACCGGTGTCTGTGATTCTCCTAAAACGGCCAAGAAAAATAGAAATATGACGCATAGTTTTTTTATTCTGCTATAAAAAAGATAGAACTACCGGGAGATTCATAATGAAAAGAAAAATGCCATGTGCTGATAATACGAGAAGATGTATATTTTGAATGCTATTTAAAGACACATACAGCTTTCTGAAAACAAAAATTACCAGAAAAATTTTATCTATATTTGCTTTTCCTGTATTTTACTATAATACAGAAACAAAATCCTGGTAATATTGTTTCCAGAACATTTTCCCCTTTTAAAAAAATATTTCAAAATCCATAAACCACAAAATATACGCCTTTATAGAATGAAATAAAACATTGTATCTGTAGATTTTACGGAAATTTCCTGTTGAATACTGTAAATAAAACACGTGATTTGAAGAAATGGTTCACAACTTTTCTTCCCCCATTTTTATAGGTATCTTTTGTCACAAGTAAGTTTAGGTATGTAACGAAATTATACATGTTTAATATCTTTGTCCCAGATTATATATAATAACCTTTGGTATAAGTAGAATAAGGTATGCAAGTATAAATCAAATACAAAAATATAAATGAATTTCAGTTTGCGTCGGTTATTTGATTATTAAAATGCGTCGGTTATTTGATTATTAAAAGATCAACCACAGTACTCTCATATAGATGAGAATTCGGATTCGAAATAAAATGTATTTTGAGGAACTTCCATTAGATAAGCTACTTATCGCTGGTATCGAATTTACATCTGCATATTAGGTAAAGTTTTGTGAATCTAATTCTGTAGTATTTTCCGAAGATAGAACCAATAAAGAACTATATAGATTTGATTAACGATTTACGCGATAAACCAAATTTTAATATTCTCAGACAGTCGACCATGATTGATGTTGTACTTACTAATCTATGTGTCTGACACTTAGGGGACAAAGGTGGCTATCCTGGTCAAGGACCCCAAACGAAAATAGGCTGTAACACGATCATCTGTAACTTTCTTGGACTTCACGTTGTGGGATCAATTATTTCAATCATCAATTAGCTGACCCGGGAGCACTGTTTAGGTGGTGACTATGTTTATATATAGAATACAGCAAACTGCACAGTTTAAAAACAGGAAACTATAATAACTATGATAGCACTTTAGTGGTTATTGAAATATCCACGGCCTGGGTTTAATAACCTTTATAACCTAAACCTAACGGCTTAAACATAAAGACGGCTGTGAGTATGAGGTTCCCCTTGGAACTCACGGATGATGTCTTCACCCTAGCCTCTAAGCTACGGTGTTCCCTTTCTAGGACCGCTCTATGATGTCTGAAGTGATATTAATCTGGTTCTTTTTTATATAGAAATTGTAAATGCTCCAGCTATTAGGGTGGAGCAATTGTATATTTGGGTGAGTGTTTTGTATGTGACACTATCCTGTGTCGCAGTACCAAAAAGACTTAACTCTGACACTACTGCCCGTGATACTAGGGTGACACTATCGTCTAGACCTCTCTTAGACTTCACGCTGTGATCAATTAACATGTTTTTACATCTTTATAACATCCACAATACAGGAAACTACACAGCTATGGTATTAAATATAAACTCTCTTTTCCCAGCTTGTATTGACTAGATTACGATTTACACCATTAGCTTTACCCCACCATTCCGTATAGGACACGTTTACTGACGGTACCCCTCAACATCATATGGCTCTCCTACAACATAACTCGGTGATCTAATCCAAGTGGTGTCTAAATAATGTCCGAATGGCGTTTGTTTCCCAACTTCTCAGCCTATACGGTCTCATCATGATATCTGGAGTGAAATTAAACTCACTCTTTCTTATATAAAGAAGATACGTGCATGGGTCAATACTGAGCCCCGGGAAATTGGACAGATAGTTTCTTTATGGGATTAGTCAAATGCACATTTCAACTCGGTGTATCCGCCTAGGAGGGTTGCTAACCACGTTTCTAACGCATGGGATTATTTGGATTATCAGACTATGATGTCACTGTCCGATTTTAAACTTCCTGGCATATTGTTAGACTAGTTTTTGTTGTTACTGGTACTCCCGAACAACTTCAATAAATTAAACAGAGCACCTTACAGAACTTAACCTCTACAGTATATAGACTCTATATTATTATAAATACCCCACTTTGGTGAGTTAGTCTAAGAAAGTAGTAAAATATTGCGAGCTACTTCATTTCCCTAGTTTTCGTCAAACAGAAAAACCTTTCTTTGAACTAAAAAAAACTCCTGTAGTATTACATATGGTTGTCATATTTACATCCTTTGTTAATATAACTCCTAATTAATGTTTGAGTATTTATGTCAAATTATGGGATATCCGACAAGCAGATTTGGGTTGTGTGTTTTAATAGATTTGTATAAGTTGAATTGGACGGTCCACTTTTCTGACCAAGCATTTGTAATAACCATAAATGGAGCGGTCCAAAGTACGATTCGATTCCCCTGTGTACGACAGAATACAAATTTGTAAAATCTGTGGATTTATTATTAATAACTGGTTGATTTCTTTTGTATGAATAACTTTTGAGAAGATGTAAAACATCATTTCTAATAACAAATCAATTTAGTTTATGTATTTAGCCACCGTGCCAAATTCTAAACCGCCATTTTTATATATCAAACAATATAGATTTCACCACACCGTTTGCACAGACAGGTTGCCATGGTAAACAGTACTACCATTTTATCAAAAGTCAGACTACATAAGTACATGTTACATTATATAGAAAGTAGTACGTTAAACCCAATTTCCTTTTTGTCTCATTTCATTTCATTTCACATGATATATGAACGGCGTTATAAATATGTCTGTAAACATGTGCTTCATTTGAGGCGACAGTAAATATGAACAAAAGTAATCCCTTATCACCAAGAGCAACAGTTCAATCACAAAAATAAAATAAAAGACTTTGACATTAAAAAATATATTATCTATTTTTTTATCTTTTATCATCAATGGTAACAGTAAAAAAGCGTTAAATCGGGAAAATTAAATCAATGGAACTGTTGTTTCACTGGTAAAGACAGTTGAAGTCATCTGGTTTTGTCAGATTTATGTCTTTGTAGTATTTCTGGTAGGGTTCTTTTTCTCCCGCCCATTTCTTTTGGGGTTTTTTTTTCTTGCTTCTTTTTATTAAATTAAATAATTCTGACTGTTCAGAAAATTAAGAGGCCTATAGCGCGTTAATGCGATTATCTACGTCCGGGCGCAAATGGGGAGATAGCTTGCAAAAAAAACTTTGTAATAATAATGAATTTCGATAGGATTCGTACCAAATGGTCTGTAAGATGTTAATAATAAATTATGGATGTACTGACAGAATGAAGAGAATATGTACCCAAGTTAAATGTGGATAAATATAAATCAGTTCTATTATTTGACCTCCAGCGCTTGGTGGTACATTTTCGTCGAGTACCCCTAAGACACTGACCGATTCCTTAATCCCCTATTCTAATCAAATAAAACAATTAACTATAGAATAATATGTTTTGTAATATATTTTGATTTTAGTCTCTATTTAGAATTTGTTTTATAACAAATGCAGTCGCTATAGTCTATTACCCTGCGTCCTTATGATTAGAATTAATTTGAGTACGCCAATAGTAAACTTGTGCAATAATTGGAGAACGCCAACAGTAAACCTGTACCACAATTTGCTTCCGATGAAAACAACTACTTGTTATCGACAGCGCTACGAACATCTATTTAGCCAATATAAATAATTAATTCTTCATGTGATCGACAGCATTTCATTCATTCTGCAGCACACCGATAGAGATGGTTCGTTATACTTGGAATCCAGAGATTGATGTTGTCACAGGGGTTTTCTTTTACAATTGTCTTCAGTTCTGTTACCAAACCTGGCAGAAACAGGAATAATATAGAGGGGTAGATTATAGACAGTCACTTAGAATTAGCTAAGTGGCAGCCTTTTCAGAATATTATCCCTGGGTATAATCTTTGGTTCATTGTTTTAAATAAATTAATTACCCGGTATCTCCACCAATTTTAATGGGATGTGTTTGTGTAATGCGCCGTAGTTAATTCATTTTGCGCGTCCCTTGAATTCAAACAGACGAGAGTTTTTAAACTCGCATAGTTGTCATCATTAGCAGTGATTGTAGCGGCCTATAGCGAATATTCACTGCCGATCAGTATGGCGTCCTGCGTGTCGTAAAATGCGACTTAAAGGATTCCTATAATAAGACAACGTTGCGACCCGTGATGCTGTAGCGTGGAATCCTTGCTATTGAGTGGAGCCCTTTCTCTGCAGTACATTACTTTAGCCCATAGTTCATTTAAACTGGGGGCCGTGTGGCCCACTCTGATCAATCTGCTTTGGTCGCGTTATACTAGTTTCATGTACTTAAAGCGTTGTGTCCTGTAGCATC
This sequence comes from Patella depressa, assembly GCA_948474765.1. Classification (NCBI taxonomy): domain Eukaryota; kingdom Metazoa; phylum Mollusca; class Gastropoda; family Patellidae; genus Patella; species Patella depressa. The sequence continues at coordinate 36,605,850 of OX419721.1, forward strand.
TTCTTGGAAACAGTGGCTTGGGTCATTTGGATGAAGCTCAAGATATCATCTACAGTTCGACTGATCATACCGCGAACTGTTCTCGTCGGGCGTTTTCGCTGGTTATTTGTTAACAACATCTTCCCCAACTTGGTATAGGTTTCTGAAACTTGAGACTAGGAGTCTCGCCCGAAATGAGGAATGTTACTCGCTAGTTGAATGCGCAAAATTGCAACATGCGTTGTCATTTTTGAATTCGACCCTTTTAGCAGCAAACTTACCAATAAAAGTAACACCATATAAAATTCCAATTTTTCTACTGGGTCTCCAGATTTGAAAGGCAGCAACAGGGAAGAGATGTTACTATGGTTAACACACTTCAGGCAACCGTAGTGGTCCAATCATCGAAACCAATAACTATATCAAGACATTCAACAAGCCAAAATGTGCATAATAGTAAGGGGTCTCATTTAGAGATTTGACAGCATTATCCCCGAAACCTCCAGAACCAACGAAACCCGAATTCCTTTCTCTTGGCAGAAAAGGCAGTCATTACACACATTCTGTTTTTCACGCGAGAGGCCAGCGCCACAGAATAAATATGCCAGGACTAAGAACTGTCGGCAAGCAAACGGTTCCAGTGACGGATCCAAACGGGGTATTAGTGTGTGTGTATGTGTGTGTGTATGTCAGGTACATAAAATAATTTTTAAAACAACACTTTATGAGAAAAGTGTTACGGTCGTGTGCTTCATCCTTTATCATCAGATGGTGGGATAGGATTGGAATTCAAAGCTTGAGATAATGATATAGACATGTGAGATATTGCACCAATGAAATCAAATCACAGTGTGATCATATTAATTCATTATAAAAATAAACATCAAACGGGGTGTTTGATTTCTCTCTTTAAAAGACTTAGAATGTATGTACGCCTACGTAATTAAGCGACGGTGGTGGCATCATGCATTGTTAAACCCCTTCCTGCAAAGATTCCTGGATCCGCTCATGAGTTCCTAATGATGAAACATATTGTGGAATGTCGAGCGGTGTCGGTCCTGTCATCCAACAAAGCTAATTGGTTTTGGTACGGAATGCTATTATGGCATTGTCAAATCAATTAAATAAATTCTACACGTATACCTAATGCTATTACAGCAAAAACTCATATAATTCGTTATTGAAATACCAATTAGTAATGTTTTCAAAAGTAAAATAATTCGCCGATTATTGATCGGCAGATGCTCTGCGGTAAGCAATTGCCATCGCAAAGTTTTCGGGAAAAGGGGCATAACTCTATCGCAGTCACAAGGTTTTCGGGAAAAGGCTGATAGTCACCGAACGGTGACAATCGTTGATCACAATGCTTCACATCAATTTTAAAAAGAATTCGTCGAAAACTGTAGCTTCTTTCGCGTTGCCCATGTTTTCGGGAACTCTGGTATGGATATCGACAGGGTTTGTCCTCTCATGACCACGTTGCTTCACATTAAATTCGAAAAGAATCCGCCAAAAACTGCAGTCTCTATCGTTAATTGTTGACTGACGGACATGTTGACGACATAAAATGGAAGAGTATAAAAAAACTATCCCTTGTTACCGTCAACAACAGTTGAATCAATGTTTGGGGGTTTGGTGGCCGAATGGTTAGCGTGTGCGTTGTATCGAAGGGCCTGTCATGGTGTCGACTAGCGGGGTTTCAATTCCCCGGTTGTACGTGGCAAGGAGTAGGGTCCCTCGGTTTCCTCCCACTGCAGCAAGCGAATTATTGAAATAAAATTCAATCATGTGTTAGTCCCAAAATGACCTAGTTTGTGTCGAGTGAATGTTAAACCCCATTTGTCTCTCTTCTATCTCTCTCTCTCTCTCTCTCCCCCTCTCTCTCTCTGAATCTCTGAATCAATGTTAAATCTTTTAAGCACTCCAATAAATTATTGACTTTTGAAATAATGAACATATTATTCATGATAAATTTATTAGATATAAAAAAAAATTATAAGCAATATCTTAGATTATCGTTTTTTCACATAAACTATCAATAAGAGTCATATTAATACCATCTCTAATAATTTCATACGATTTGCCGATGAACAGCTGCCACTGTTTTCTTATATACATCTTTAATAACGGTTGCCTCTGAATATTAAATGGTGTGATGGGGTGGATAGTGTATTGCTTTATCTGAACTGAGGTTAATCAACGATTTACATTATAGGTTGTGTGTAGTTAGGATTAGTTCCAAATACGACTCACAAAAGGGCTTTACACTTAATAAAAGTTGCTGAATCGGATGGTGGTGTGTAATTTGGATCAGCTTCGAAATCTAATGCGGTAGGTTGACAGCCACCACATCCTACAACTGACCCACAATAACCTTCAATAAGATTCCCATCTTGTGATCGTGTTATATTACCCACTCGCCCACCTAAACCCCACGTTTCCCAGGTTACAGATGATTTGATACGTATTCCAGTACCATTAGTATTTATAACAAATCGTCCAGTTAATTCACAATCACTGGCTGTATCATTGACATCATTATCAACACAATCTCCAGCTCTTCCAAAAGTTTGCCTATTGTAAGTGGAATTTGAATATAGAAAAAGGTCGACTGCTAGTTGTTTATCAACCATATTTACCCGAATCCTTTGAAAATCTGTATAACCAATATCCGGGGCGAGAAAGTCGGTCTGAATACATGTATCGGGGTCCTTTTTGTAAGCTGGTGTTGAAAATGTGTTCAGTTCATTCAAAGTAATGAAACCGCCAGACACAGTTGAACGGCAATAGCTTTTGATCCATGATTTTAAACTGCGAACGTAAAACCAGTATTCCCCCTCAGCAGAAATAATTTCACACACACTTCTTTGATTACATCTAGCGAATGGTAAACATTTAAACGGCGACCAGGTACCATTTGTAGAGCACGTAGCATTTATAGATGGATAGAAGCCAGCCTCACAAGCATATAAAACTGTTTCATCAAAATACCACAAAGATTTCGCTTCAAATGATGTAATGTTGATATTGGTTATATCTGGATTACCATGACAACCAACAACAACACAGGAATGTTGCTTACCCTCGGCTTGACAAACTTCGTTATTAGCACAGGCATGGTCTTCACAAGATCCGAACAGCTGACCATAACGATTTGAAACATTCATTACGATACCGTTAACAGCATATTCAGCACGACTCTCATTCGAAGCGAATAATTCACACTGACCCGTTTTGACATCGTAATTGACAGACTGACATAAAGAATAAAATCCACATTGACGATAACAATCTAAAAGTCCTCTAGCTTGATAAAATATTGTTGGTTCTCCAATTAACTTTTCGCCAATCGTCATATTCTGATAAAATTCCGGCTTTAAACACACATTTGCTTTCACTTGTACACCGATGTCAAATATGACCAAAACTGTTAAACTTAAAATGATCCCAGCCATGAGTCCACTGTGAATAGATAAGATGTCGTTCATCAACTGAGGTATTGGCGGAATAAATAAGAAATGTGAGAAACCAGGCTTAGAGAGAGAGTATAATATTGATCATTAGTCTCTACGCTCTAAATATAAAACAAATAATTAAATATACATTACATGTATATAGGATTAGATAAATAAGAGCTGACCGTTCTTGATATTATAGTTTACAAATAGAAAATGCTAAGTGGATATTACGGAAAATTTTATTCAAATCACTTTATTCTGAGCGATTGTATCACTGTTTGAAGTTTTAGCAAGATGATGTTTATTATCGATAAAAGGTTTTGGTTTTTTTTAAACGAGACAAAGTCTCGATTCTCCATTTTAAAATAAATTTAATAAAGGGCAATGGCGTTTCAGTTTGTTAAAATCTCAGACACCCGATTATCGAACCAGTTAATAAAAGGCGGTTTGGCATGTGATTAAATGTCTACATAATACTTAAAGGGACAATAACACTCTTGCTGGCTTGGCAACTCCAGAAAATAAATAATAGCCTTATTCTAAGTACTAGATGTTTAAGTGTCCTACCTGTTGCGTAAATTATCCATTACAACCTATTTTACTCGTCCAGAGGGTTCGAAAATATTTTAAATCAAAGTCACATTTAAATAGGTTTACGTTAGACTTTTCAAATCAATTAGTTGAATTTTTCCAATTTTTATAATTAGGTGTGTTAAGATGAAATTTATATCATCAATTAATCGGAATATTGTACAATTATACAATTTGTTGACCAGAATGAAGATTGGGACATATTATTCAGTTACAACAAGAGTGTTATTGGGGCTTTAATATACTATATGAGAGAGAGGGAATGGGGCTTAACGTCCACTCGACACATACTAGGTCATTTAGAGACTAACATATGGTTTCCATGCCACATACACTCACACCAGGGCTCGAAACCACAGCCGCAAGCCAGAGGTGACCGGCCAGCTAGAGGTCGAAGCGCGGCACTCGGCAATCCCAACCCCCCTTATATACTATATGAAGCCAGAATAAATATGCTATAGGTATTTAGCTCTTACATAAAGCGTCTATATAAAAAAATAAAAGTAACTAATTTTGCACGGTCTGAATTTAATAGCCCTTTAGTCAATAGTTGGATAATAAGCGGAAGTGTATAATCCAGCACAGGTAGCCTAATAATACATCTTAGTCCCAGGTTACATACGGTTACTTTTGATAAAAGTAGGTTTAGTTATACAAATCAGATGCCAAAATGTAAAGAATTAAACAGTTTACCTCGGTTAGGGGACTTTATAAGAGTAATTTACAAGCAATTGCGTTCACTGAAATATTATTTTATCAATAAATCGTTTTTATGTCGTCGCCAATGTCGTTCCGTCACCAAAATATACATACCATCTAAACTGAACACATCTGAGGTTACTTAAAAGCCTTTGACTTTTTACAAATTTACTGCCATTGATCCTAACGCAAATAATTTCCTTACTTTTTTAGTTTCGTTTACCCCTGGAAACTTTTTCAGGGCACATTTTACGACAATTTGATTAAAACACAGATTCTATTTCGTTTCGTTTTTTCTAGTTCAAAATTTCGTTTTACTTGCAGTAATCTGTTTCACAGAGAATAATGAAACTCTTCTAACGGCCTAGCGAATATAAACAGCTGATCAGTGTGATAGTGTAGTGTGGGCCATCGAATGTATAAAAAACAAAACGAAATATTGATCTGTATTTTAAGCAGATTGATTTTACTCGTGCCAAATTGTGTTTAAACTGCCCCGTAAAAATGGGATATAATGTTTTAACATAATCAGTGCCGGACAGGGTCCACATGAGCTCATTAAAAAAAGGGGGGGGGCTAAATCTATAAAGAAAAAAGAAAAAAGAGAAAGAAAAGAAAAAGAAAAAAGAAGGGAGGGGAAAAAAAGAGAGAAGTAAATTATTCTATATTCTCCTTAAAAATGGTCTTAATGGTCGGAATATATAATATATTGCATACTATGTATGATTGTGTAAAATCAGCCGTAAGAGCTAATGGTGCTCTCTCTCTCTCTTTTTGAATGTTTTTCTGGAGTTAAACAAGGCTATTTTCTCAGTCCTTGGTAATTTGGACTGTTCATCAACGAACTAGAGGGGGGGGGGGGTGGCCTAGTGGTCTAGAGTTCCGCGCTTCGACCTCTAGCTGGCCGGTCACCTCTGGCTTGCGGCTGTGGTTTCGAGCCCTGGTGTGAGCGTATGTGGCATGGAGATAGGGGAGCCTTCTCAACCTCGTGGGTTTCCTCCGGGCACTCCAGTTTCCTCCCACTGCTAAAGACCCCTACGCGCAAACGAATTATTGAAATAAAATGAAATCATGTTAGTCCCAAAATGACCTAGTTTGTGTCGAGTGGACGTTAAACCCCATTTCTCTCTCTCTCTCTCAACAAGGGCTCAAAGTGGTTCGGGAATCGTCATTGATCCTATAATATTATAGTATCGATGAGTATTCGTACTTTTTGTTTGCTGACGACCTTTCACTCGTCGCTGATACGCCTGCAGATCTACAGAAGAGGCTGGATATACTTGATAGATATTGTTCAAAATGGAACATGAAAGTTAAATTATAGAAATCCAAAATAGTAGTCTTCAAGAATGGGGGTAGGAGAGAGAAGTGGTATTATCAAGGAAAATCTATTGTGTTCGTAAATCAATATAAATACTTAGGAGTTGTATTCTCAAATCGACACAACAGGCTTCTAAAGCAATCAATGTCACCAAACTATGCATTTCCAAACTAGGTTATAAAAGTGTTAAAATCGCATTCAAACTATTTGATTCAAAGGTTTTTCCTATATTGCATTACGGGGCTGAAGCGTGGGGAACTGAATTAAGAATAGATATCGGACAAGTCCAAAATAGATTTTGTACTGGTGTTAAAACAACAAATGCTTTAGCAAGAGCCGAATGTGGTAGATATAAATTATACACTAATTATATATGTAAACCCATTAAGTATTGGTTTAAATTATTGTGCATGGATAACTCCAGATTACCGAAATCGTGTTAGAAAATTCTCTATGATGTGGATGTGCATAATAAAATAAATTGGTGAACTAATGTACGTTAGATTTTGTTCAAGTATGGATTTGGTCATGTTTGGTTAAATCACGGTGTTGCTAATAACGCGTTAGAGACGTAAGTCTTCAAGAATGGCATGATTTTATTACCTATTAGGGGCATTGTCTTTCAGATTTATTGTATGTGTACTGTAGGCGGTTGCCTTATACATGTAGTTGTAAATAAACTGTTTGGTAGTTTGTTTGTTAAAGAAGGGAGGAGGGGACAGGACAGGACACAGGACAGGAGAAAGAAAAGATAGGAAGCTTTGGAAAATGTTGGAAAATGGGTTTGCGGTTGTCAGTTTTCAAAATTCTCCTGTGTGGTGAACCCACCCTGCCCCCTCGGACGCTCGCACCCCTTCGGTGCGCTCGTGACGCGCCTTCGGAACGTACCTGTGGGCCTTGATCAATGACCTGACAGGTGGGCCTTCGGCCACCAGTCCGTCACTGATTATAATAGATTACTAATAGGCCTACTTATATTGTAATTGATTTGTTTTGGTACATATTCAGTAAAGCAATTGTACATAGTGGTAAATTTGCTTTAGGTTGATACCCCCCACAGACTCCACTCAGTTTGAAACAAAATTGAAGCAAAATAGTGCTGTATACACTTATCTTTTAATATAATTATATCTCGCATGACGAGAAATCCATTGCGAATTCAATGCATATTGTGGCGAAGTTGTACAGGTCGCGCGTTATAAGCAATTTTACAAAGTTCTTAATCAGTAAAGCTATTGTAGCCAGTAATATATTCACCGAGATCTTTTTAGAGCTTAATCTATGCGCATTTTTATCTCGTTTGTACCGGATATCAATCTATAATACTTTCATTAACTAAAAACAGTACCGGAAACGCTATGTGTGGATTTCTTTCAGTGGTCTGTAATAATGCATTGATTGTGTATGATATAGATAAACTATTTCCATTTAATTTGCTAGGAATTGACGTGCCACATACAAGTTAGAGAATGGTCATTATTGAAAATATCGTACGGTTGCGAACAACGCCGGATTAACCATGGGGCACCATGGGGCACAGGCCCTAGGGCCCCCCCACAAAAATCTCAGTTGCGCGCCTCGAGCATGGTCGGACCGAGGACCCCCCCCCCTCAATCCATGGGGTGTTGCGATCGACATCCGATAATTCGATGTAATCCGGTGATGGGTGTAACACATGGTCTTGAGATCTTCTATCGGACCGAACATCGTCTAACTTGAATTATCGTATAACTCGAACAAATTACCCGTCCCCATCATTTCGAGTAGCGCGAATTTTGCCTCAGATTGACGTACGATTGTTTAGAAGCTGTAGTTGTTGTTGATATTGGTAGTGTGTATAAGCTGAATTTGATGAGATGCACATCATGATCACAGGAAATATTCAGATTTCTTGATTAAATCTCGTATTACCATTTTGTTCGTAAAAAATCGAGTCCGGCTTGGTCATAACGTTACGGCCCCCATTTATCAAATCATAGTGGGGGATATAACACGATTCCGAATCAAGTGACCCCATTATTTGTCACCGAGCGACTTCAAAATTAGGTTTGATGTAGCTCTGCTCATTTACAGTAGCGGAGTTAACGGGATCAATGGACTCCAGTCCCCTCCTCTAGAAATGCCATCATTTCATAGCACTCGCATGGATTGGTCCACTGAAATAACGCCAGAATGCGCTAATTTTGTGGCAGAATTTCTTCTAAAGGCTCCGACACAAGTGCCTGAAATGCCAGGAAATCACGTTTCCGGCCTCCAATTTTTTGAAAATTTCTTGGGGGAGAAAATCCCCAGATCCCTCTTGCGGGGCTTCGCGCCTTCGGCGCTCGCGGTCAGTGATCAGGGGCCCCTACATGTTCAAGGCCCCAGGGCCCCCACCATGGTTAATCCGGCGTTGGTTGCGAATCACAAGCATGGTAAACTTTATCTTTTCTCGGAATACAAACTGTTAAAGAGAGTGAAGGCGGTGGTTAAGGTGGGTGGGTGGGTGGTCTGGGGCGTAGGTCGAGACGAGAGAGAAAGCTGGTTGTTCAAAATAGTTCAAAGCCTGCATCCACTGTCTCCAAACAGATCTGCTAAATATTTTGATGAACTTCTCGCACATGTTTATCGACCATTGCCATTAAAGATATGTTGGGATCATATGACAGATTTAAAAGCTTTATTGAGCATTAATAACTACTTACTTAATATCGTGTATAATGATATCGATCTATAACTATATTATTGGGGAGAGAACATATCAGTGGCGGCGCCAAAACGTGGGGGCGCCCCCTCCCCCATAATTTTCGAAAATAAAAAAAAAGTGTATTTGTGATATGTTCTGGTAATCAATACCTTCGACGGTCATTAAGTCCCATATTCCCACTAAAAATAACAACACGTAAACCACTTACGAAGAACTTTTTAGGACCCTTCAACGCGGCTATAATATTCCTTCATTTTGATACACTTACCCCGGTGGTTTGACACCTCACTCTCTGTTGGAATAGTGATTTTGCGACTAACAGTATCTGGTCAGCTCTACATTCGTCAGTCGGTTGTCATTCGTCAATCAAAGTAGGGAGGCCCTCTATTTATCTCGGCGACCAGTGTCTGATACACTTCCAGGCGGCATTTCAGACAGTCTATTTCTCAAATTTCGCAAGACCGTTCGGTTGAAACTTTCCTCTCTGGGGTTGGATAAACTAGTGATCAGGCCACAGAGGGTATCTGATCAGCTGCATTTCTCTCGACAGTGGATGCAGTCGTTGTGTGGTCCTCAATACCCCCCGTAATATTTCGCTACTCTGGCGCTCATAAGTGTTCTTCGTAGAGGTTCGCAAGTCCATTCGTTTAACATTTTACCTCAACGATCATGGCCTGAAATACTGTCAGACTGCATTTCTGGCAGCCTGTTCTTCAAAATCTTCTGAGGGAGCAGACCACCCACTCAACCACTACCCTAGTTGAAGCCCATGCATTTTAACCCATAACCTTTGACTTTGCCCCAGCTCGCGCCGTCACTGAATATAATCTACAATAAAAATCAGAGATTTTGATTTTCTTGGAAACTGAACAATAAAACCTTTACCACTAAAAAAGCAACGAAAACCGAAGCGCCAACCTGCACCCGGTCAAAGTTTCGTTTCCCCAAAAAATGTCCAACTGATAAAGAAATGCATGGTGCGAAGACGACACTTGCATCGAAACTGTACTTTAGTCAAGCAAAATCAGTGTCTTGCTCTTTTTTGTATAGGTTCCTTGCATTGCCCCAAGACTATCTTGTGGCCAGTAGCCTTCGTCTTTTAAGATACAGGTTCATACCGAAAATGAAATGGGGTTTAACGTCCTACTTTTCATGACCAACCGGTCTAATGAAGACGGGCATACGTCATGCAGTGTGTGGTATCAGGGAACATGTCCGGACATAGGCGTTATGACCTACTGTAATATCGAATTTCAACTGTCAGATGTGTATTTTACGTGCATGTCAATGTATACAAGGGACCTCAGTTTTTGTCCCATCCGAACGGCTAGAAGCTGGACTTACAAGACCTTCCATCCTGCACCACCGATAAGGAGAAAACACACTACCCAACGATCTAATGAATGCAATAGAAGCGAGAGAAACAATACTTTTATATTTATTTATAAAATCGCTATATATATAAAAAATAATGTGGTTATAATGAAACAATTTTTTAACAACCGAGAGAGGTGAGCATTGATTTTAGCAATTAATACTAATGTTAACAAGTACAGTACATAACGTGTACAAAAAACACATATCATGTACAAAACAAAACATAACATATCCTGTACATAACATAGCGTATGGTGTAAAAGTAATGTCAATTAAAATTATACTAGATCAATTTTTGATAACATAAGCGAACCGCAACCAAGTTAAGGGAATATTCCATATATTTCCACTATATGTTTAATTTACGAATTACCATAGAGACAATGATTACTTAGCAAAGAATCAGTAATATAAAAGGTCAGACACCATCAGTGGGGTACAGAGTTTTGGTGATGCCCGGACCAACTTCTTGGTTGTATTCCCTGCTCTCAACATTTAGGACCCGTGAAAACGTTTTAAATCTGTTAAAACAGATGATATAAACTTTGTATACAAATTAAGTAAGGCAAGCCTGTACACCAAGTTAACGGCGATTATTTGAAATAGAAAAAAACATGTAACTCTTTGATTGGATACCCTCCTAAAATGGTTACCAGAATCTCCGCCACCCGACCCTCATCTCTGTATGCCACTGATCTTCATTCAGTTGTTATTCATCCTTATTAATACTGTCGAAAAGCCAGTATCAAGAATAATTCCTATCAGGAATAATCGAGGTAGCCCTTTCTCATATTTATTTGTGATTTTGAATTTCATCCAAGTATTTATTTTCACCTATGTACAATTAGTGTAACTGTATTCTGTTGTTGATTAATCTTAAAAGAAGTAATATTATTACCGTCACAGGTAATGAGATGTCATTTATTTTGTTATATTCAGTTCACTGTTAAGATTGAATTCTTGCTCACCAAGTCTACCATGGCTGTAGCATTGTGTATCGCTAGAACATCTCTTGGCTTGGGTCGTCGAACATCTAATACGTTGACTACACAGCTGACAACCCAAAAATGTAAGAATCACAACTTTTACCTGAAAAGCAGTAACACCCACCCCTCTTTAGCACACAGTGCTTCGTAAAGGTTGGCGGTCCAGAGTTGATTTAATATGATCAAATTTATGCATACAAATATGAACACCCAGCAGCGAATAAGCGATGAACCGTGTATTTTCTTGAATGTCTAAGTGTCTGTGATTCTTTGATTTATGAAAGAGATGTGTAATATCTCATAAAAATGGTACAAAGAGTAGGATGATGTTTAAGATGATAAAAGAACTTGTTGCTATTCCATGGTTTCCTTTAGGTGGCACAGCTGTGAGAAAAAAACAAACAATACACAATTAGTATAAATCAATCTGAAAAACATGGCTTTTTTTAGCACAAATAAACATAATTGTTCCATATTTAGAGAAGGTGGGGCTTAGTGGCCGACTAGTCTATAGATGATACGACATGTAACTGGGGCAAGTTTCTGGATTTCAAATACGAAAGTTGCACTGCTTGAGAACAGATATCAAGATGGTTGACCGACACTTTTATTCCCAAATCGACAGTTTTAAAGGTGTTTATTCTGTTTCCATTTAACTGTTTTTTTAGTCTTTGTGTATAGAAGATGTAAACATGGATCAGAAAAAACATTACAAAACAATGTTTTAATTCTGCGTGCAAAATAGTGAGTTTGATGCGATGTTTTTACTTAACAAGGTGATGGGACAATTGTCAAACCAAATGGGATCAAATGTTTGAAAAACCTTACCTCCTATAGTTATCTTAGCTGTGGAATAAATGGTTCCATATGCATTTTTTGCAGCACATTGAAAAATACCATCATCTCGACCAATCTTTGGGCTTAATATAATAAAAGATTTGCCGTCTGCATAATATCTGTCCGTAATATTTCGAATGGGTTCGCCATTTCGGTACCACGTTATGACCGGTTTCGCGGGTCCATAAGATAAACAGATTAGTTTATGAAACGCATTCTCCTTTACCTCACCATCAGATAATGCTAATGAAAAAATTGGTCGACCTGAAGATGAAAGACATGGAATTAATTACGTTAATATTAAGGCTCTTTACTATGGCAAATGATAATTATATATACAGCACTATCTCTTAAGTCAGAAATTATATGGGATTTACCTCCCTTGAATTGAGTTGTAACTAGGTTTTCTTTAGTGTCTATTTGGCCCAATGGAACAGCAAATAGTCACTGGAAAAATAGTCTCTTATCATCCTTACAAATATTCTACGAATATTAGTCTGGATGGGTCCTCAAAATTTGACGGAAAATAGGTCATTGTCTGGATTATCCAGTCTTTTAAGTTACCACGTACTGAATCTATCAAAACAGCTCGCTTGTCAACGATGACACTCTTTAAAATTTTGTTTGTAAAGGTTTCAATTGAAATGGTAATTTTCTCTCGTCACGAATCAGACGTAATGCTTCTCACAATCTTCTTAATTCCTCATCGTCTCTATTTTGTTTCTAATAATAGATGTGCCAAGTGAACTGTGGGATATATTTCAACTACGCTTTATAGAATCTAGCAAAATCGGCCCGGCTTCATAAGATCTAGCACTTACCGATACTTTCATTGGATACTTAAGCCAATAGGTTCCATTGCCCATGCGTAACCAAATGTTTGGTTTTTTATGTGGTAGATTATCCAGTAATTTTCGTCAAAAATTGAGAACCGACCATGGAGGTGTATATATTGACTAGAGTGTATGGTGGTCACGTGATCGCGTGTCGACTATGGAGGTTGGCAGCCATTTTACAACCGGGAAGATTTAGCCTGCGTTGGCATATACCAATATGTCGGAAAGTTGTTATTATTTTGGCAAATTCAATGTCAGACGAAAAGGGAGTGGATTATCATTTCATAAGTAGGCATGATAAGTTATAAGTGAAATAGTGAATTAATAGATACGGTAAAATCATGATAATTGTGTAAAATAATTAAATAAACACGGCGAGAAGACCTCGAACACTCGAAGCTTGAGGCCGAAAACCCGGTGGGTCCATTCACTTAATTTATTAGTACTGATACTTTTATTATGTAATGATTACAAGGTCTGTCTGTTAAGCAAACCTCCAAATTAATGTTTTATTTAATTATTCGAAAATTGCTCAAATTATAAATTATACACACATGCGGCTTTGTACGAAAAATATCGCGGGGAGTAAGTCTGTTTATTGGAGTGGAGTGTTTAGTCACAGACATGCACTCACTGGCCAGTAGTTGCTTTGTTATCTTTTAGTTTCACTCCCTCGGATTTAATTAATTAGGACGACATTGTGTTCACAGATGTACAGAATGAATATAAAGCGAAAGTTTCTTGCAATATCAGTTTATGCTTCTTTTATTTTCTTCAGAAAACCCGCTTTAAACCCCCGAACTAATTTTTAAAAAAGGAAGGTTAATTATATTAAGGACAAATAAGTGAAAGTCTTGAAAACTTCATTCCCCGAACAAATTTTGTAAAAAATAGATTTTTAATTAGGCCTAATATTTTTTTTTTTTTAATCGCTGCTGCTACTACGAAAATCTCATCAAGAGGTTTGTCTTTTTTTTGTAAAATTTAATAAACCGCCGTATTTTTCAAGCAAAGAAAAATCAGACACCAGTTCATGGAAATTGAAAACCATATAGGCCTACTAAGGCCTTGCTAGTCCTGTTTATATTTTCTTTTTTTTTTTTCTTTTTTTTTTAAAAATCCCACCGGCATCAGATATTATTCTACTGATTATTTTTAAAATCTATTTTATTTCTTTATTCATCATCTGGATGACGCTATTTATTTTATAGTATAGTCAGTTATCTCTGCCAATCACGCAGAACATTCATTTCAAATCGTCCAACAAATTATTTAGATCTATCCAAAATAAAGTTTTATGTGGACTGCGGGTAGCAATGTTCAAAATTTTGCTGAATACTCTATAGATATCTGGACATTCGAGGACGTTCACTTAGCTCAATTAATAAAATAAACATGATTTCGTAGTTCTGCGCACAATTTACACATTGCCACGGTGACTCTTAATAAATAAAGCCCCCAAAATATGCCAGTTGACCAAAGCAATTTTGCTTTTAGGACTGTAAGGTAAGACCTTTCAATCATCATTTTTTTTTTTTTTTTTTTTTTGGTTGATATTGTTGAATTAGAACTGCTTTTTAATGGACTTACCAACACTTCGTCATTCTATTTACCTTTGTTTACATAGCGTTCATCCGGGCACTTCCGTCATTCTTTCCCGGTTGAAACATGGCGGCCGGTCTCCAGTGTCGGCCCACGGCGTTAACGTTACGTCAATGGGGATCACGTGACCACAATACACTCTAGTCAATATATACAGCTCTATGGAACCGACCCAGACCCTCCGCGCGTTGAAGACTAGGAGGTTCTGGGTGACCGAGACTACTGGAAAAACTATTTCTAAAAGAAAATGACGCCATATAGCCAATCGGGTTGTTCGAGGTCAGGAACCGGACCCTAAGTGCTACTCATCTTGTTGTTCTCCTTACAATTCCAAGATGGTGGCGATGACGTCAATGTCATTTATGGTCTATAAGGTAGTACTATTGCAATTGTTAAATTAAATGGAAATTGCAATACTTGACCGACCTTCGATTTGTAACAACAAATTTCTGGATGTATTTGTACTGTTGTTGGCAGCCGTACATGTATAATTCCCTTCATCATCGAGTTGAGCGTCAGGTATAGACATCCTGCGGTTGTTGTCTGATAATCTCGTTTTATTTTTCAATGGTTCGCCGTTAAATGTCCAAGAATAAGTTAACGGACTGAAACAAAAATCAAACTTTTATTTTAGGATGAGCAAACTGAAGTTTAGAGAAGACTGACTTGTCAGGATATCAGACGGTAGTGGTGGTGTTTCTCTGGAACAACCAACAATAACTTACTGGTTTAGGGGTTTTCTTTTTTACGTTCCTTCCATGTTTTATGTTTTAATACAGACAATTGTAATCTTTAATGTTCGTATATTCAATCGCTAAAATGAAATCTATCATTAGAGTAGTTTGGAGTACACAAAAAAAGATATTGTAGGTTCGAAATGCCCTATGGAAATGTCTGCTGAGTGGTTACATCCGTTGGACGAGTGCTTCTACCTACCTCCCGAAAGCAAAGCATTCCAAATCAATGGTTTGTCCAAATGTTGGTTGACGGGGGAAAGCCTGGGGAAAATGATCTCCTATGATGAGTTCTTCTTCACTGGGTTTTGCTGACGAAAAAATAAAAGCATAAATCAAAGGCTAAATACAAATTAAGTGTGGGGTAATATTTTTTTTACAATTTGACTACTGGTTGAGATAGATCGAGAAAAATATAGCACACTCTGAGGGCTGTAGGCGTGTGTGTTTTTTTGGGGGGAGGGGGGGGAGCAAGACTTAAAAGGGAGAACGGCTAAACAGAAGTTCATTGATTTACCTTGTTGTTGAACAGTTAAGGTTACTGTTTTAGATGTTTGTTGGTTTTTCGTGGGATCACCAAGATAAACTGTATTGTTATCTTCTATAATTCTAAATGTAGCTTGAGCAGTGTATTCGCCTGCATCTTCCAATTTGAGTTCACCAAAGTATAATATACCATCATGCGACGTAAAGATTCTGGGAGAATCCAGGGGTATTGGTATAGCACTTGTACTATTGGTACCCTTCACCCACTTGTATTCAAGATCTGTAATGAAAACAGAACTCTTACAAACTCATAGCTACATGTTTTGAGACATTCTGCACACATTATGTACTCTCTTTTAAAAACTGCATCTCTGTCCTAAACGGCCACCATATTCAACAATTAGAATGTTGTTTTATAATACGGTCCCACTCTGGTTCACATCTGGTTTACACAAAAAGACTAATCAAACGTTTTCAATTTTAAATGAAAGCCGACTAAATACTTCACACAGTTTCTAAAAATATACCTAGTGTTTTCGACTAAAGTCGTCAGCTTGCTTAATGTCTGTTCTCAGGCGGACAACAGACAGCGTAGGTTTCGATGGCTTTGGGTGTCGCCCTCTATGTAGACGCGGTTGTTCTTGCTTAAAGGATATGGTCTGAGCAACACTAAATGAGACAGTAATGAAATGGGGTTTAACGTCCTACTGTTCTGCTCCAAACTGGGGTAATGTAGACTGGAATACGCCATGTGCTATGAGGGAAAATTTGGCCCGGGCAGCCGCACTACGACCTACTCTCATATCGAATTCCAACTGTCCAGGGATCTTTTCGGTTTTTAGTCCCATCCGAACGACTAGACGTCTGACTTCCTACTTTTCTGTACTGACTTAGCTAATAAAGACGAAACTGAATAATAGACGTGTCAATGATTTCACTGGCGGAACAAGAACTATGGCAATTGTCAAAAGGAAAGTGTAAACGAATAACCATTAATTTTTACAAATAAAATAATGAAATTTGAATTATTTGCTAAATCATCGACATTTCTTGCTTTACCATTTCCACTCGAAAGCATTGTTGTGATAAAAAAATACCTTGAATAGAAAATCTTCGGATATCAGAAGATATAACTATTGATGCGTACTGAAATCCTCTAATTGGTTGACGTGGTATTGATCCAGTGGGAACTGCGACTTAAAATAAAAATTCAAGTTAAAGGGGAAGATCAACGATTTTCAACACGGTTTCCATAAATTTTAAATATATATTCAAAAATAATCCCCTATGTAACACAAGCAAAAAAGTTTTTGTACACGAGAAATTAATTTTCATTAAAACCGGAAGTGACATAGTTGGTTCAACACGCTCACTGGGCTCTATAGTAAGCATACAGATTTTGCATAGGTTTACTGCTTTATTGTGTCCATACTGCGCCCGCTAAATTTGAAAATAATAATAGATGCCGTAAATAAAAAAAGTCGAAGCAAAAAATCAATTGCGGGGTTTTGAGATAGTTATTATTAATTGAAGTTTGTGCTCGCGAAAAGAAATGGGCTTGAACGTCGTACTTTTCTGCACCAACCATGTTAATGGCGACGGGCACACGTTATGCGGACAGCGGGAAGTAACTTCTTCAGCGCTCAGGGGTTCTTGAAATAAAGATCTATAAATATTAAAGATGCATTATGTAAGAGATAATTGATCTAGACATTTATACACATGGCAAACCTTTAATCAACTCCTAGACAATAGCATGTTGTGATTTTGAATGGATTGAGACACGGTCGCGTTTTTAAATTTTTTGGATAATCGAGACTAGAATATTCTTCAAACAGTGATAACTATGTTCAGAATGAAATAATTTGACAAAATTTTTTTACCATATTCCTTTTTCATCATGTATATTTAAGCCATTATTACAAAAATAACCAGCTCTTTATCTAAATCTTACATAATGCGTCTTTAAAGCGAGAATTTCATATTCTTAAATTATATTGTTAAAATGTATTAAAATAAAGCCTTAAAATAGATGGTATCTTTTAACAGTCCTACCTTGTTAAAGAATAAACCTATTAATCCTATAATTCACTATTGCCAGTTTAGTTCAGAAATCGGCAACAATGTCATTTTCAACTTTTGAAGATAGCTATTGCGGGGGGGGGGGGGGTTAGGAAAAACAATTGAGGTAATTGTGTTATTGTTTCCTGTGTGAATGATTTTTAAGTTTGGGAAATAACGCCTATAATCGTACTGAGCAAAAGACATAGAAATAATTGTTTTGACTTTATTAGAAAATATAAATAAATTACGATGTACTTACCTGCAAATGTAACTCGAGCAGTGCGACTCAAAATAGAATAATTAGTCGCATTAGCTTCACATTGATAGATGCCACTTTGTTCACCATTTTTTAAAGTCGTATTAAACAAAATTCCATCTTCTACGAATGTGAAACCTTGGCCGTCGATAATTGGAGTTTTTCCCACAACTTCAATCTTGTACCATTTATAAGTTATTGGTTTATTTGTAAAATTAGCTAAGCAATCCAGTTTAATTTCTTCCACCGGACTAAGGACCACTGTGTCTTTGGGCTCCTTCGTAAATCTCATATTATCTTAAAACAATATAGAAACGTATTATAATTAGGTCAGGATAGTATAAAAACATTAAAATGTATGCATTAGAAGTGCCATTTCTCGGGGCGCCTTATTTTTCTGGGGTGCGATGTACTCCCTGAACCCCCGCTAGATACGGTCCTGATTTGAACTTGATAGTGGCCAAGTGGGTAGCACGCTGGTTCGTTAGCCTGAGGTCGGGTGTTCTATACCTTCAGAGGCCGAGAATGTTCATCCATGCAGATTTTCCGGCGTGGTTTCCCCTAGTTAGTGATGCAGGACGGCGGACAGCTGTTTAATCGCTCAAAAGGGACGAAACCCCGAATTAACGTGTACACATTGGCGTGCACGTAAAAGATCACCTGACAGTTGAAATTCAATATAAGAGTAAGCCGTAGTGCCGCTGTGTGAGCAAAATTTCCCTTATATCACACTATCTTGATTAGCCCAGTTTGGAGCAGAACAGTAGGACGTTAAACCCCATTTCATTTCAAACTTAATATTGCGCTGAGTGCATATTGATACATTCTCGAGAACCCATCGCATCGAGGAGGAACGAACCATAATTCAAAGTGACTTGGTTCTTTACATTTTTAGAAATAAAATGGAATCCACGTAATTTTATTGACTTACCAGTCAATGGTTCTTTTTCAACTATTGTTATTAATTGGCCATTGTGACCGACTAGAAGCTGTAGTAAACCTACTGTTGTTAATAGTTTTATAACCATCTTAGTTTATCAGATCTGCAAAATTAGAAATTTATATGAATAAATATTAAAGATATGTTTCTCCAAGGTTTAACACTCGGCCTGCCGACCTCGGGTTTTCTTTTTTTCGGGTTATTTTCTTCGGACTTTCTTTCCCCAGCATAACCTCAGTCTCGTGCTTTATCTTAAATTTGGAAGTTTGGAAGTCAAAAAGTATGCGACAAAGTTCAATTTTCACAGGTTTTCGTCTTTAGTGTCCATTTATTTCAAGTGAGAACATCAGTGTGATGGTGCGCCGTAATAGAATGACAAATATGTAATCGTACTTGTAATACACCGGATACGCTTGAGTAATTTCTAATTTAGTAAACACTAATGCTATTCATATATTTTATTAGATATCCTGCCCATACCTGACTTGTATAGTATTAAGCATAAAAAAATCACTGTACCTGAAAGTTAATTTTCTTTTGTGGAGTAAAAACTTGCAAGGGGATATGAAAGCGGTCCAGCTGAGAACGATAGCAAAATGAATGGGGTTTAAAGTTCCATTTTTCTGCACCAATCGGGATAATAAATACGACTGAGAATAAACGTCCCCAATAAGAATGTGGAGAGTTCACCCAACGAAATAATTGATCCAAAACCTCCAAATTAGCGGTTTTGACATTTGACGTTTCAGTTTCATACGTACACGAACTTTTAGCTAATATTGGGATGATCCCTTCTTTAATAATACTTTAGTCATATTGCAATGTGAATATAAGCTTTAGAATCCGTCTACCACTCAGATGAGTCGTGTTGACGATATTCTGCAGTGAATATCGGGATTACCCAAAGTTTATAATGATTTTAAATGTGCACAGATTCTATTTTCAACGCGGAAACCAATAATTACAGCAATGACACAATGGCACAGAAATACATAAAGAAAAGAATGATTAATAAACACAATCGGAAGTCTAAATTTCTTTTAAGATATTATGAATAATACGGCATGTATTTCGCTAAACATACGCGTTAATTGAAATTCATATATTATGTATAACTAATTGCACTTTATCCCATTTTGTACGTATATACACATAGGGTGTAAACTTAAATTGACAACAATATTTTATGAATTAATTATTATAATTTACAAGTCCTGCATCTTCAATAGAAGGTTTGATCTCGCCTTAACTGTAATACCCCGCATTTTTCGGCACTAATAAGTTTGATTGGGTAACAAGCCCAGCTTGGGAGCCTATCGGATTACTTCGTTAAAAATATCGGAGAATTATCGGAACACATTCATAGCAAAGAGACTTGCCACCGCCGGTTTCGGTTTTCGTGCAAATAAACACATCTTTATTCCTATAACTGCTTCAATTGCTTTTTTTGGGGGGGGGGGGGGGGTCCGTGAGTTTCTCAATTTAAAATAAAAAAAACCTTGTCTTTTTCTTTTTCTATAGAGGTCGCCATGTTTGTTTACAGTGTGTTATGTGCCACGACCTCTGATTGGACAATGCTAACACGTCTCGTGTGAACACAACGGGCGTAAAACTTCGGGAATTACTGAGTATTGAAGCAACGGTTAGATGTTTGTAAAACTCGCGGACGTTGCGGAACATGCAAGTCCTGGTGATAAGGTATCTAGATGTTTTCAGGTTTCAGGCAGCGAAGTTACCATGTTTACCAATGCTTAGATAGACTTCTGTGACTTGGATCAAAAATATACTTTATACGATTTCAGTCGATTTTATATTTCGTTTGTGATGACAAATTTTCACACCTACAGATAAAGCCAGAGTTGAGACTTCGTCTATTTTGTATTCAACTGTCGACACAGTAAGCCAAAATTGGACTACAATCCCATTAAAGCCGAATTCTTCTAAATACTGGTGTAGACCTTACTTACTCACTAAAGCAAGGCTGACCCTTGCACGATTCCGTGGCACGCACTGGCACGACTCGAGTCGGCACGCCACCGTCCGATTTGCGCAAACTCGTCGTGCCAATGCGGGAAGTGCGTAAACAATGCGCAAACTATGCGTGTACTCATCGTGCCAGTTCATGCTCAATGTGGACACTGATGGGCACGACAAAATCGTGGCCAAAAGTCGTGCAAGTGTCAGCCTGGCTTGATCCAAATAATACACGAGATAGGTCCAAATGCATCCTTTATTTTGACTCCAATGTCAGAGGTTTATCACCTTTAAATTTTGAGAACTAAATCCCTACGTCACGCAACTAAATTATTGTATATAACAAAGAAATGCAATATCCCATCAATAGTATTGCACAATTGGGGGCCATGACTTCGGCTCATGAAATCCAGGTTCAAGATACTGTCTGGCTCACGATAGTGTGTTTGCTCCGTTTAAAATATTATAGATACCACTTTTCGATTAAGCGTTTACACAGTTAACAAACGTTTATGTACTTTTGCATTAGTTGACTAATGTATCCCCTCCCTAAATGTTCCAGTGACGTAATAACATACTTTGATTCCGGCAGCGCATGTATTTTTTGTTATGAGTTCACCGAGTTCACTCATACGAACGCATTGTTGCAATACAAGATCATTAATAAATGGAATGTTATATTTGCAGCTATGAATCGAGTCAAACTTCAAATCTATAAATGACTAACACCCATCTTTATTAGCCCGGGTATAGCAGAACGAACTTAGACCCCAATGAATTTCGTATTAATGACTAACAAGAGTCGCTTTAAAGTAAATGTCATGAACGTTTGAATAAGCCTTTACCAAACAAATACTAAATCAGTTAACTGTCTATTGCTGTTTTTCTGTTAAAATTTCGATTGGAAAATATATATCTTAACTACGACGACATGCTTCTTTAGTTAATTTTGTACAGGAATGTCTTTGATAAAGCAAACATTGTACGTTTATATCGATTTTAAGTCACGTGTACTTGCTGTTAATTAAAGTTTATATACTTACATCTGTAGGCCAGTCTTTACTTATGATAATAGGTCACTAATTCCGGTAATTTCACACACTACACAAATGTCATAAATACAGTTGATATTCGTATGATTGATCTATACCTACATATTACATACAATTATATATGCAACTACCCCCCAATGGCTATAAACTAACTGTCGCTATGTTATACTGTCACTGAACCAAATAGAAAAGCTTGAGACAGATCTTTTATTTGACAACAATACCCAGCCTTCAATATCGACGTGTCAAGCTGAACTAAACTACCTTGAGTTTAAAGTGACGGCTTGTTCAACTATTTAATTTCAAGCTAATTACAGTAATTTTCGTTTTTTTTAAAGCCAGCTATCTGTATTACGGACTATGTTTTGAATTTTAGAATATTACTTTAACAGGCGCGGATCCAGAGGGGGGGTTTGGGGGGTCCACCCCCCCACCCCCCACCCCCCTGCTCAGCTACAAAAAAAAAATAATGCCTTGCATCAATGAAATTACATCACAAAGTGATCCTACATCAGTATAAAAATGATTTCTCTGTTTAAAAAGCTCAATTTGTATGTATGCCTATGTAATTTAGAGACGATGATGGCAGATTTCCGTAACCGAAACCTGGCAAACCCCCTCCTGCAAAAATTTCTGGATCCGCCCCTGTTTAATCTTTAAAACTGAAATAAAATGGGGTTACTTTTCAGCATCGACTGGTCTAATTTCCACACTTTATTTTCTAAAGGGGGTTAACAAATAATAAGCTATATTTTGTCGTTATTTTCCACCTTTCACACATAGTAACTGGAATTCGATGAGAAGAGGGTGAATTTCCTCCGCATTCCAATAGCATTTGAACAGACAATTATCATGTGGTTCCAAATGGGACGACGTCTTAGTTAAACTATTCCTTTAGCGTTGTATTATTCATCTTATTTTGCAATTTCATCTTATTTTAAGTTTCCCGTTTTTATAGAAACCCCCACATGGATATGTTAAAAGGTTTGATACAGAGTTCGTATAAACCCGGGAATGTAATAGATTAACTCGATAATCGAACAGAAATTAATTATAACGATAGCGTGATTTATTTTTCTTGATTGATTATCGAACTCGTATTGAATGAAAGATGAATCGATCAAACTTATTTGTATATGTTTATATAAAGCTTAGTATACACACAAAACAGACCCCCCATTAAAAGGGAGTGGGCATATGTCCGTGCTCAATGAGAGCAGAAATGTTTTCGTTTTTCATTAGACAATTTAAACCGAATGGTTGGGGGAGGGCAGGGGCACCAGGGGGTGTATTTGGATCTATGATAGCCGTATTACATTGTTTCAAACCAACTCCAGTTCAATCTCCGCTCACGTCGACGTAGGTGGGAAAAGCAAAACTTATGCGAAACCCGTTTTACGGTCAGGTTTTGGGTTATGCATTGATCATAGTCTTCTACAATCCGTGATCATTTTATTGTGTATAATCCCTGCCCAATTGGTTTATGGATCCGTTGTAACAGGCTTAAGGGTAAATCTTGCGTTTTGATTGGTCAATTAGACATGTCTATTGGACAATAACACCCCTCTGTTTAGTCATTTCTTTAAAAATCCTACAAAAAAAGCACGTTACAATGTCGATAAATATTCCTGTTTATCTCATAATTATTGTCTTCTACAATCTCTACCCAATCCGTGATCAGTTTATTGCCATATGCAATCCTTACCATCCTCTGCATTCACTTAACCCAGTCCCCGATAAGATGGTCAACACGGTAGGCAGTGTCCACTATTAAAACGAAATTAAATTAAGTGAAATGGGTTTAAAATTTTACTTTCCTGTAGCGACTTGACCAATGAATATTGATATACACCATGCAGTCAGCAATGGTTGAATTTTGGTCTTACAGCGATGGTACGGCATACCTTTACTCCAACTGTCGGCGGTTCTTTTACGTTTACGCAGTGGCGGCGCCAAGGGGGCGGGGGCAAGGGGGGCATTTGCACCCTCATAAATCTGGTCTGCCCTCTATTTGTCCCCCCACCCCAATAATTTTAGAAAATAAAAAGAAAATTGTGATACGTTTTTGTAATCACCTTCTACGGTCCCCACATCCCCACTCAGTCATAGACTTGCATGTTGAGTGATTTTTTTTACCAAGCTCATCCTACTGTAAACTTACTTGAGAAGTGCTTTCTACGATCCTCAAAGTTTTTGGGTATAGGTTCAACGCGTCGATAATATGCATTCACTTGTCTTGATACGCTCACTCCATTCGTTTGACACCTCCTTTTTTCGGACAAGGTGGTGATTTGGCGACGAACATTATCTAGTCAGCTCTATTGATCTCGACGACCAGTGTCTGAAATGCTACCTGGCGGCATTCCCAGAAGTCTATTTCACATAATGGCGAAAATATTCATTCACTTTGAGTCACTACCCCCCCCCCCCCCCTTTGGCACTTTCTCTTTTGGTCGGATAAACTAGTGATTTGGCGACAGGTGGTATCTGTTAAGCTCGGTCCATACCGATACGACTACACACAACCCGACAGGAATCGGCGTCTTGGGTAGTTGTAAAAAAAAAATCTGATCGCGTCTTTACTTCACTTGCCTACGACGGTCCACACATCCCCGACTCACAGATTATGCGAGTGATTCCAAAAGTAAACCGGAAGCATAAAAGTGACATTACATTTAGCCAAGATATCGCTGAAGTTGACTGCTCGTAAAAAGAAAATGTGCTGCACATGACCTGCACAGTCACATGCCTAAATGCTACTCTCTGATTGACTTAACAGCAGTAAGACAATTGAACGTGTCGAGTGAGTGTCCACACAAATACGATGGGTTACGACTGCATCCGACTACGATTGAACATGCTCAGTCGGGCCGAAATCGATTGAATCGCGGTCGTGGGACTGTCCACACTGCACTGATTATCTGAGACAAAACGCTGCGTAGAGTCGAGTCTGGGCAAGTCGTAGCGGTATGGACCGGGCGTTAAAGCTGAACTCCGGTTACAAAAAGGTTAACGCCCCCAGCCGCCATACTTATGACCTGGAAAGGTTAGTCGATCTCACTTCCAGTTTGTTGCTTATCAGCCAGCTCTACACATAAAGTACTCCCTACTTTGGCGCTCGTGAGTGGGATTTGTCCGTTCGTCACTTTACCTCAACGATCACTGCCTGAAATACTGCCAGGCTGCATTTCCGGCAACCTGTTATTCAAAATTTTCTGTGGGAGCCCCCCCCCCCTACCCCTAGTTGAAGCTCGTGGCTTTGCCCCCTTAACCTTGGACTTTACCCCTCCAACCACCGACGGCTGGCGCCGCCACTTTGTGTACATGGAAATTCGGTTTTTCGCCCCTTCGAACAAATAGATACAGGCCATCTCTCGTCCAATACTGACAAAGGGAAACCACTCCGGGAACATTCTTGGCCAACACCGGAAGCTAACTGAAGGCATGTTCGTTTAGTAGATCAATTTATTACACTCAATATAGCTTTTTAAAGAGATGTCGTTAATTATTACATAATTCTTCCCAAAACAATAACAAAATTTCATAACAAAACATTGTATACAAAGATAACTATACTGTAACAAAGAGTACGAAGGACACTGTTATAAAATGATTAACGTTGGAGGGAGCTATCTGGAAGGAATTCATAAATTATATAAAACTATTTAAGAGGAATGCAATCAATTGTCCAGTTCTACGAAGATCCCCATTTAAAGACATTCTCATTATGATTTCGATGTCAAAATTTGAAGTAATTCTTCTAGTTCAGAGTTCAGGTTTCTCCTGGAAAAAGATTTAGTAAAAACAATATAACACGATCAAAAAAGAGTGTTGCTGTGGGGGTGGGTGGGGTGGATCTTATCTTCCATTGGAAAAAAGCCAACATGGTACTTATTTATTTCAATAATAATTTGCTTGCAGTCGGTGAAGAAGACCCACGCGGATGGGCACGCGACACTAATCCTCATCATGCAGAAGGTGGTGATTGAAACGGCGCCTTTTAACTCAATGACAGATTTCATGATCTAAAGCGTACACGTTAGCCCACTCGACAACTCAACCACCCAATCATAAGAAGAGTAGTATATTTAGACCCATGGCATCAAAAGGGGTTTAACATCCTACTGTTTTGTTCCCGACTGGACTAATGGAGACGATAATTCTACCAGCAATGTCAACATTAATACATGTAATTATGCTGGTCCGAATTAAGATCAAATCTGAAATATCCCTTAAAACGGTACATAAATCATGCCAAGTGCCCTTTTTGGAAAAAGAAGGGGGTGGGGAGCATTGCGCGGCATCAAAATACTTTACAACTATGCTTGGAGAACAATCTGATTAAAAAACAGATCTTATTTCGTTTCATTTTTATAGTTCAAAATTTCGTTTTACTTGTCTTTACTACACTGGGATCTGGGATATTTGTTATCATTGACTTGTTCTGAATGGTGTTGAGGTATTAGCCAATAAAACGAGTATGTTACGGTGTGAGCTTTAGGCTTGTTTAGCACGGAACTGTCGGTAATCCACTAGTAACATCAATGCTGATTGGTTTATCAAATGTCGTATGACCTCTGACGTGAACTCATACTATAACTTGTCAGATCTTCATTGAGTGTAGGCCAAAACGAATCGAAATATAGATCTGTATTTTATTCAGATTGCTTTGAGCAACGATCCGACAAAAAGCGACTAATAACGCCGACGGGTCAATATAGGAAACTACATTTAGGTCCTGTCTTAATTACACTATGCTCAATAAATGCATTACACAACGATTCTTACTTTGCTGGAGGAGATGTTGGATGGATTATAAATCGACCCTTTTGGTCCCGATTCGTAAATGCGTTATTTCTGCTACACATATAGTGATAGGTTCCTGGACCAGGTGCTTTCATCAAACCAGCATCAAAATACGGTCCAGCATCATCTAATTCAGACATCTCACCACCCAGTTGTGCTGGAAAAGTTTATAAAAACAGCACAATATTATGTGAACGATCATTTATATCACAAAATAATAAAATGTGAACTGTCTTCAGTACATTATGTGAATGGCTGTCGAGAGATTTGTACAAGTATACCGGTACAACCACCCGAAAACTCTTCCATCCTCCAAACTATCTTTTTCTCGTTTTCTAAATCGACTATTGGATAATGAGATTTAATTGAACATATATAATATTATTTGAATGTCTTCCGCCATTCACGCTAGGTCAAACCAACGCCCGAATCTTACCTGGTTTCAAATATGCTAGTTTTTCTAACATGTCTAACGGCAAAGATGTGCCTGTTAGGTTCATTGGATAGTTAACACCAAAATGGCCGACTTTAACACCAGGTCCAGTATAACCACTTCCTTCTGGATAGATCTGCTCATGTAATAAAACATAGTTATGTCTATCTGTACCGCGAAGTCCTTGACCAGCATTACCATTATTATTGGTGTTGGATCCAGTCCATCTAAAAACCAAAGAAATCCCAGTTTAATTTAAGCAATTCAATTATTGTCTCCAGAAACGGTTATTCTACGGTTGTATGAGTAAATCTCGATGTAAAATGAGTAAGTGACAGACGGCTATACGCTTTCTATTTTTGATTAAACTCAATAAAAGTTTCAAAAATAATTACAATCGTATGTCGGTCAATATACAGCTTTTCTTACTGACAGTAGATGTGTATAATTACATTACATACTGACTGTTTAAATAGGTTCTATACTTACTGCAGATAATGTATAATTACATTACATATACTGATATGTGTATAAATACGTTCTATACTCGCTGCTGTATAATTACATTACATACTGACCGCAGATGTGCATAAATACGTTCTATACTTACTGCAGCCAATGTATAATTATATTAGATGTACTAACATTTGGTGTGTATAAATACGTTCTATACTTACTGCAGATATAACCACATTACATACTGACTGTAAGGGTGTATTAATACATTCTACACTAACTGTAGACAGTGTATAAACCACATTACATACTGACTGTAGATGTGTATAAATAACCACATTATTTAAACTTACTGTAGATGTGTATAATCGTCAGGTGTAGCATGTAAATCAGCTGGAACAAAATCATATTCTGTAGACGGGTAAGTCTGTACAATATTACCTCTTTTACCACGTACATTTACATTATAAATATTAGCGTCTGCTGGTATACCTGCTGGACGTGGCCGTACTTCAAACCTAAATGACCTAAAATATAAAATTACCCCCAAAAAATCAGTTACGTTTTCAATTGAACTATGACCAGTCAGTTAAATTCTCTCTGTCTTAATTTTACTACATTTAGTTTTAGATGCAAACTTACAATTTTTGTATTTTGTTTTATTGAAGTTCTATTGTGTGAAGTTATATCTCTATGAAGGGATTATCATTAGCTTGATAACGTTGAGAGAACCATCAACGTACCGTCACTTTAATCCAAATAGTAATTGTGTTCCATATTATGTTTGTGTGTTTTAAGGGATTAACAGTTCGTGAAATTGCTTCAATACCTATAGCCAGGCGCAGACGGGCAACTTTTTCGAGCAACTTTCAGGCAACAGTGAAACCGCTGGTCGTTGAAAGAAAAAATCGCTCGTCTGCGCCAACGGGCAACAATAGTTGCCTGCTGTTGCTCCGAGTTGCTTCTCGTTGCCAAATATTAAACATGTTTGATATTCGACAACAGAAAATCGCTCGTCGCCGAGAAATTGTTCATCTGTTGCTTCAAAATTGCTCGTCTGCGGCGGTAGGCGACAACAGGCAACAAGCAACTGGTTAACTGTCCAATCAGCGAGCGCTCTACTGTCATGTGATACTTCAAGATGGCGGCGTCGGAACAGCTAACAACATTAACATGGTCCGTGGAGATGGAAGACATGTTGGTGGAAATGTGGGCTGAGCGGCCAGTATTGTATGGTGTAAGCTCAGCCGAGTATTCGGATCGTGCAAAAAAAACATGGCTGTCTAAGTGAACTGGCCTTTCACTTCGAAACGACCGGTAAAATATATTTGTTTTTCTCCGGTAGTGGTCATGAAACTAAAAGTCAAATTCAATTAATTGTTTTGTAAATTAATTATAATAATCTGATCAAGGTGATTTATTGTAATATTGTATGTACGGCGCCATTTTGAATGATCACGTGATATCGGCAATCCGGATACATTTGGGGAAAAAATTGCTTCTCGTTGCCAGTCAGCGCACACGGGAGACCTCGAGTTGCCAATTGCTCGGAGTTGCCAGTAGTTGCCTATTGCAGCAACAAGCGACAAAAAGTTGACCGTCTGCGCCAGGCTTATGATGAATTGGAGAGAGAAAGAGAAACAAACTAGGTCATATCTGGACTAACATATGGTTCAATTATATTTAAATAATTCGTTTGCGCGTACGGGTCTTTAGCAGTAAGGTGAAACTGGGGAACCTGAAGGCAACCCACGAAGTTGGACTGGCGACCTACTCCTCGTCACGTTCTAGTAGTGGGAACTCGAAACCATACCACTTGACTCAGACCTTGTAATTTTATGCACACGCGTTAAATCACTAGACCCCGCCCCAAGGACTGGGTTTCGCAACATTCGACAAATTGTGCAAACGATAAAAATTGGTCAGAAATAGACGTAAACCAAACCGGCAAAAATCATCAATAATGTGGTAAATATTATACAGTAAATATATATCACTGGACTCTTAAATAACTACATAATTAATCATAGAACTCGGGTTATTTTCCTTAATATTGTATAAATAAATAAAATCAAAAATTACTTTATTAACTTCTAAAGCAATGAAGGTAGTATTACCTGTCCTCGAATGTGCGTCCAGCTTGTCTAATATCCACAGCTAATTTCAATCCAATGTCTAAACCATCAAATATTTTAACCTCCGGGTCGTTCTTGAGAAGGAACCCACGCTCGGAGGCATCACATCTGCTGTCGAAACCTAAATTCTTGTAGAGGGGTACTTTGGCACCATCTACTCTTTTTAGTGGGTCTGCGTTTTGTTCGGAGGTTGTTTCCCAGCCGTTAAAGTCGTTGGATGTTACGTTATATCTGAAGACAAAGTGGTATCATTTATTTATAGACTAAACAATCATTCTATTATATATACAGACTAATAGTTCCTCGGATGGTTCTATAAACTTTGGTCATTCAACCATGAGCACCACCATATAGCAAAGTCGTGGCTACACCACTGGCTAAATGGGATGACTCCTAGTGTGGGTTGATATGAGAGGAGGGGGCGAGGGCATTTGTAGCCATATCATGGCAAAACAATCGCGGATTTATGCCCAGGTGTAGCCCATAACCATAAAGCTGCAATGGTGCCCCAACTCCACCACACCCGGCTGTAACAAATTAGCACCAATTTGAAAATATGAAACATTCACGGGACCGAAATGAATTGATTAGCAAAATCAAGGTAACCTCGATCAAATCATGCCCGTGAAATGATGTACTTTCCTGTTACAGGTCTCGATATCGATTCCACTAAGAACTTTAATATCGTTTTATTATTATTTCACGTTCTGTTTGTTTCAACACCCATCTTTAAGTATACCACGACATAAAAGATGAAATATTTAAGCATAAGTCAAATGAACAAAAAACAACCATCTCTTTCAGTCCGCCCAGCTACTAACTTCTGGGAACGTACCATGGCGTCTTCATGAAACAAAAAATCCATAAAACCTAGAACTTTTTAGGCAAGGCTTTTGTCATATACATATTAAATTAGACTTGCATATATGGCAGTTTAGAAACTGGTCTCAAATTCATAAGCAATGTCTACTGTCTTTAACAACTGTCTGACCAATCTCGGATGAATTTTCTAATTACCTTATTCGGAATATACAATTTTCTTCCTCGATGTTTGGTAACGTCCAGTTAAAGGTGTTGGTTTGTCCATTGATGCCGTTACCGTTATGGTTATCTCGACTGTACTGATTTTCCTGACATATTGGAGCAGCGATGCCGTGAGACGGGGCGACCTTCCAAACCCCCTTCACGCCATCTGGGTTATTAGCCGGGAATCTAAATTTCTACAAGATCACATTGATAAATCAGATAAAAAATAAAATTTAGAAAACCCACAAACATTGCTACTCAGACGCCAGGTTGGGTTAGTTGCTTCGATTAAGCACCTTTGACGAGTATTGATGTAAAAATCTACACATTACCGTTAAAATGGTTTTCCGTCCAACATTTGTCCGTGAACTGGTCTAAGGAAAACGGGTATATCCTTTTCCGAGTTATGATGGCTACGGTCTACTCTTATTTCGAATTTCAACTGTCAGTGGTTCTTGTACTTGTACCCCAATCTGTACACGGGATCTCGGTTTTCCTTTCCATCCGAACGACTAGACACTGACAAAGGGGTAGTCGTCAAAATATTTAATGAAGAAATCTTAACCGGAAATAAAAGCGGTATGATAAAATAACTTACGTCACAATCTGCCTTGTTATTTGGAATTCTTATTCTACGGTCTTGTGCTACCAGAAGTTCTAGTGGGATGTAACAATATCCCCTTCCCTTTACATTCTCACTCTGTGCTTTATAATAATCACATCTAGAGACATCATTGGTCAACACAGCAATATCCTGAGAGAACACAACAATCTCGTATAGAATCATATATCAAAGATGCATAATGTAAGAGCTAAATCCGCCTATTGTAGGTCTTCGTTGTTGGGCTTTAAATTATTATCTTAACATTATTAACACTCAACACTCAGATGGCAAAGATTTAAATGGATTTAAACATTCGTGATTTTTAATAAGCGGTTGCCATGCAAGAGATGGGCCGTGAACAAGATGTACAACCAGGGGCCGTAATCCAGGAAAATCGACAGGAATGAAATGAAATTAGGATTTAGCGTCCTACTGTTCTGCTCCTACAGGGCTAAACATCGAATTGTGACCCTTGGAGGGCTCACAGCCTTGGTATTACAATCTTTTACACTATTTGCGTACATGGGGCGGCCATTTTGACGATAAGTTTCGGTTCGATGAGGCGATAAAGTATATAAGTACCATTTACCATTGCTACAATAATGAACGCTATACGTTAAAAATTCAGGCAGAACTTCGCTCAGAATGAAGTGATTTAAATGAATTTTTCAATATAGGACACATACCCTCCATGGAGTAGGGTGCCAGTAGGGGTAATAGTCCCTTTCTTCAGGACATTCATAACCATGTCTCAGTCCTCGTGTGTTCTGCCTGGTAAATCTGGCTCTACCATCTCTATTCATCCTCTAAAAAAAAATAGTGATAGGATATATGATTACAGAGTATGAATTCAGACTGATATCACTGACAATAGAAGGGAAGGAGAAATGAAACGGTGTTTATCGCCCTACTGTTCAGCACTATGGTCTACTCTTGTATCAAATTCTAACTGCCAAGGGATCTGTAACGTGTGTGCCAATGTATACACGGGACCTCGTTTTTGGGTCCTATCTATCCGAAAGACTAGACAGCTGTCCTTGTCGGAACCTCCGTCCATCAGTGACAAGGGAAACCACGTCGGAAGGGGAAGAGGGGGAGAAGAGGAGGAGCTAGAGATAGATACGCCCAGAAGCGGCGAGAGCAAGAGGAAGAGATCGCGGGGGGAGGGGGAGGGAAAACTGTATAAAGGACAAAAGGTGAAAAGAGCATCTAATAGTGCGCGTATTTAGATATGGTGGTAATTTTTAAAGACATAGCACATAAGAACAGATACGTATTTTTCCCCGTCTAATTCTGCGCAGTTTGAGTACGTACATTTTAAAATTCAAGTTGTTTAACATTTTGGAAACATCTATAGCAATAGTACTTACAATATCACCAACAAATAAACCAAAATTTCTTGATCTTAAACGGCACCGTTTGTAACTTTCGAAATCTTCATGCATACCAAATCTGATATCGGTATCACAATTTCCATTTTCACATCGGGATGGGACATCTGGTATAGTTCTACAGAAAAAAAATACATGAATATTAACACCTACATTATGTAGAATAATACAAGATAATTCGAATAATCTGTCACGTCAATTTGGTAGCAATATGGCCTTAGTCTAATTTATAAATTATACCGACATTTCGCCATTTTTCAGTTGTTACTCCTCTGGGAAGTGCGATAGCTCAGTGAGTACGTCGATAACTCGCTAAACAGGAGGAATCTGGTTCACTACTGGCATTTTTCGAGAAGAGAAAGTTCTTCGGCATTTCCGCCGCGGTTCGTCTTTGCCAGAACTGCAAGGTAGGGAGTGGACATGGCAAGTACGGATAGAACAAAAAACCTAAATACCGTGTAGACATTGGCATGCAAGTAAAAGTCATATTCCTGAAGCAATGGCCCGAGAAATTCCTCTCTGGCCATTGCTGGATTGGCTTCTGATACTTGAACTTTTGAGGGAGTGTGTCTATTCTTCCCGTTCAATCAAATCTATCACATGTCACCCCTTAGTTTAATCTCAGGTCTTTCCTAAAACTTTGGACAGTGATTTAAGGTATTAAAAATGATGAAAGTCTGTTCTCTTCATACAGTATTGTTTACACTGCAATATTCTGCTATGCACTGATTAATTGGGCATAATAAAATCGTGAGCCATGAAGTACCGTTACGTAAACATATTTGGTCAAATTTGACTCTTTGCTTAAAGGGTAGAGTCTTTGTAACACAGTTAGCGATTCGTAGTTAATCGGACTATTGACCAATCATAATTTAGAGCAAGAATTTTCACTCTTTCCAGCAGTGAGTAGTGGAATGGGCTCTAATCAAACGGAACACTGCGAGGAGTATGGTAAAAGTACAAATCAAAATTTCCCACATACCACACTGTATGATATAAGTCGGTCTACAGTCGCCCAGTCGGGACAGAATAAATACTCACTCCTTTCATTTCGTCTCCTTGACTCCTGCACCTTATGTCATGTCAGCTTGCAATTTGTCATAACAGGTTCCCAAAAGCTTTCATTTTCATGATATTTAATTGTATGCCTTAATCAAGATTTGGCGGAGGTGGGGATTTGTTTACATGTGCGCGTTTAACCGTAATGCCTGTCATTTAGTCAAGAGGCTGGGTCGTTATATGACTATGCAGTTACACCAGGGTGTTCAAATAAGACATTATGCACAAATCTACAAACCAATTTTGCATATAATATCGATTGAAGGACCCGACTATATCATGCTGTACAACTTAAACAGTAAATGGAACAAGCGGTGGTCAGGCAGGATACACCCATATTTTCCAAGACAAGCTAAAAACAAATGGGAATTATTCTACAATCAGGGGCCATAATTCATAAACTCATATGTAAGGTTTCAACAAAATCGGATACACATTGGGACCTCTATAGGGTCCACAATCTTAAACCGCGATTTTTCATACAATCAGGGGCCATAATCCATGAAGTTACGGTCCAATTCGTGCCAATATTGAAAGGAGCCGAGATCGTAGGGAGAAAAACCTATTTGTTAAGTTTCGTTGAAATTGTGACCTGTGTCCACAAACAAATTGTCGACGGACAAACAGGGGTGATGGCATAATACATGAAAATGTGGGCGACGGCATAGTGGGCGACGGCATAATACGTTAACATGAAAATATGGGCGTATAAAAATACCTCTCCTCCACTCCGACATGCGAATATCTGCAAATCACTTTGACTAACGAATACCTATAGTTATGAATTTGTATAAGGTATAATTACGTAATAATAACACCTATGTGATAACAGTATCACTACACAAAAATATTAAATTAAATATAATTACGTGCGAATAGCGCCATCTCTAACAGTATTACTACACATGTATTGAAGAATGATTTCACAGTTAGCATTATCACCACCACATGAATGTTGATTTGTCCTGAAAGTTGTGCATTCATTTATTACAATAACATTTCATTACAATAAGATAAGATTATATATTAAAGATAAATAATAATGCGAGGTGAAATTCTCCGTCAAGTCCGATTGATGTGTTATTGCATTTTACATCTTTCTAATCTCGTACGGTTATTCAAATAAATGCCTAATTTTGTTGGTAGTATTGGCATATTTTACAAAAATGGGTTGGTGTTTGGAAGTATGTAGTAAAGGGGATCAAGGGAGATAACTATAGAATGGCAAGCCATAAACCAACACATTTTCCGTACATTTTTTATAAGTAATGATGTAGGGTGTTGTAGTATTTATTAGTATTGGGCGAGTATTGGGTGAGTACTAGCTTAATCGCCCTGCTCAATATTCGGGTATCTTTACCATGCGTCTGCAATTGTGACAAAGTAATTTTTACATAGAACTTTGCTAGATTTGACATTATATCATATTGGACATTTTCAATTGTGTTTGTTATGTCCTTTTGGTACATAACTCATGGGTGATGAAGGAATGTGACAAAGTAATTTTTACATAGAACTTTGCTAGATTTGACATTATATTATATTGGACGTTTTCAACTATATACAACTTATGCTAATGTGTTCAATATGTTATTTACGGGTAACACACGAATGACCTCTGCTCGTTTTGACAAAAGGCACGATCTCATTAAATATCTTATTTATTTATATGTTATTTATAACCTACACATGATCTATGTGTTTAACACTCGGCAGAACTTCGCGACATTAAATGAAAGATGCAGTGCAGTTATAGAAACTATACTCTCAATTCCAAATAAGTTAATCTGTCATGTATCATTATTCTCAATGGCCGTATGCTTTATAAAGCCAGAAGAATTAACTGACAGTAAGTCAGACTTAAATAGAACTCCGTCCGATCTATGTCTATTCCATGTTCTAAATAAAAGATCTACCAACTATGCTGATGGTCTGTTATCTGTAGTGTTACACAATTGACGAACGTTAACGGACAACCTACAATTATTTATTGGCAAGGACAAAATGCAGTAAATAATCGCTTAATTTCGCTGAACCTTTGCTAATAAAATGTTCTAATAAAGAGAGCAGTATACTTACCATTCAACTTGTAATTTGGAACCCTGATAATAATATAGATTTCCTACATTATAACCTTGTCTATCATTGGCCTGAGAATCAAACAACCTGTTAAATATGAAAGGCAATGAGACAAACAATGGGTAGTTTAGTTCGGCGAACTATAATATTACGAAATAATCTTTTTACAAAATATTGGACCGATTCACTGCCATAACAGTTTTTAATAATAATAATAATGTACATTTGTAATTGTCCTCACTCCATCCATGTTGCATGCTCTAAGCGTATGGAAGATAGTAGCCCTTATAATAGGTAACAAACAGATGAGTTTGAGTTTGGATTTGAACACGGCTGATTTTTAGGGGCTGGGTAACTTCTGGGGCCTGATTTGTGACATTTTCTTAATAAAAATAATTCAATCGAGTATGAAATGGTACATAAATCGTGACAACTTTTAACGATTTTTATAAATTTTATGCTTCATCTAAGTTCACTTATATAATCGCGTATGAATATGCTTCAAAAGACGTATGTGTTGAAACAAAACAAAGATCAAGTTTCAACAGGGATTTTCACTGGCAATGATTTCAATACCAATTAAATAATCAAATCATTTTCGGCTCAGAATAAAGTGCGTAAAATGAGTTCAGATAAAAATGTTAAAATGCCCCATGGCGGGTTTAAGATTGGGAGAGGTTTAAATTAAACATGCTTGATTAACAGATCAAGAAGCGATAACTACAATCACTGAGACGGATAAACAATAACTTTTAAATTAATCACAGTTACAAATCCGGTTATGAAAATGTGAAATTTTAAAATTATATTAATCGTTTGGTAAAATTTTGGGGAACATTTCTTTAAAGATAAATTATGTCAATATACTACATCTGCCTATATATTGTGTCTCTTTATAAGATATTTTGACATTTATTCGACTGACAAATCAATAACCAAATTTTCACAGATATTGAATAATTACGTTTTGTTTTATTTTGAATGTATTTGGTTCATGGTGAGAATATGCTTGGCTGGTATAAATCTGAATTTAATTTGAATTAACGTTTTGTTTCATGATAACTTTAATCAGTGGAAAATAATCAGTGGAAAATGCCCTTCTGATCGCCCTTTCCTTCCTGGGACTTTTTGTAATTTATGCTTAACAACAACACCCCATCTTGAAAGTGAAAAATGACATGAGAGAACATTACTCACTGATCCACTGCAATTCACAGGAAGTGAATAAAAGTTCAGTTCTGATGTAAACAAATTAATAAAAGCAGACTTGGATTTTAGAACCACCTACCTTCTCCTGTTTCGCCTTTCTCTGTTGGGTTCATCTAAACGATTACCACTACCTCTAAAGATACATATAAACCATTTTTAAAGGGACTATCCCGATAAGTACAGAGTCTCAAAAATTAAAGTCCGAGTATTTATGAAATTTATGGACCAAAATATAGAGGCATGCTGTATTTACCTTGTCTCAACATTTCAGCTCAAAATATTGAGTCGTTTGGACGTGAACGTCAACACTGCTTATCCGGACACGTAACCCTTTTAAGATTTCAGGTCATTTTTTTCATTGGGTGACCTGATAATCGATTCCCGTTCCTTGAGGTCTATACAGTGAATGACCCATGTACTGTACTTGATAACAAAAGGTAAATTTCACCTACATATTATCTTTATAGAAAAAGGGCTGATTTTATCCAGATACTGTATAATACAACGATCTCCACTTCCAGATGAAGACTGTCAAGTTTAAGTTATTAACAAGCGTATCACAAATATCGGGTTAGTTGGTCGGCCTTAGGTAATGGGTTTTAAGGGCTTTTAACACAAAATTAAGCAGTTGTATTCCGCATAAAGTTATCAGGATTGGCCCTTTAATATGGTGTGCAGTGTAAGCAATATACTGGTGTCCCTATATTGCCATGCTAAAAAATACTCGTAACTCAAACCCTTCTCAGCTTTGTGTGTAAAACGAGTACTGTCAGTAGTATTTTGCAAAGTTAATTATCATTATTCGATCAAAAAGAATATAGCTACACTGTAAATGTAGTGTCTGTTACACAAAGACAAACCGATTTGCAAAAAAGAAGCACTGGCAAAATTTCTATTTGCAAATCAACTAGCGTGGACAACACTGGGGCCAGTTTCACGAAATTTTAACTAAAGATAAAATTCAAATTTTAGTAGATTCTTCAATTTTGATTGGCTAAGCACTAAAATCAATCAAATATTATCCAATCATATTACTAAAATTTGGATTGTATCTTAGTTAAAATTTCGTGAAACAGGCCCCAGATTTACAAACACAAGTCTAGCCTACAATTATATTACAATATGGTTTACTGTGATTTGTTATTGCCTACCTTGGATTTTGTAAATGAATACTGGCCAATGCATCATGCAGAAATATTGAGCATAACAACAAGTATAAAAGCGGCGTCATTCTCGCTGAACAAGACGTCAAAGTCAACTTTATTATCATACGAGAAGATCTTGCCTTTATAAATTATCACTCCAGAAAATCTCGTGATTTCAGCCAATCATTAGACCCGATCGCAATTTCCACGAGTTGTCCGTACTACTTTCGCCCAAGGATATGCGTGACATCAAATTCAATGTTTATCATTAAATCAATTGACTTATGCCTTATAATCCCCGTGAAACTATAATCTTCTAAACAATGATGGAAATAATATATTTTCATATCAGATAATCCTGATTTTTTAAAATCCTGTTAAACTTTAAAACTATCAAAACAATTTTTGCCGGTGGCATTCGTGATTTCGAGAAATAAATAATAATTGGATTTCCTGTAGGCATGTGTTTTCTTATCGGAATTTGGGCTTATCAATGACGTCATGAGTAAGTAATGAACTTGAAGTAAATAGTAAATAGGATTTTGGTTATGGTCAATGAAATGTCCTTCAGAGTCATTCATGGGGACACGGTTCCTTTTTAAGTCAATAAATATTTTGACGGCGTAATCGTATTTATTTGACGTTTTCATTCATTTATAATTAATCATTGACGCTATCTTATATCATCTATGATGGCATTATTTCCAAGGTTATTTCAAGGTCTTTAGTGAACATAGACATCGTTTGTCGAGCGTCTTTTTGAGAGGTTTGCCGAGAAAGTTCAACGGGATTTCCCGGCGTGGTTTCCCCTTGCCAATGGTGCAAGACGGAGTTTCTGACAAAGACAGCTGTCTTGTCGTTCGGGTGGGACAAAAACACGGGGTCCCTTTTACCAGTACACATCGAAGTGCACGTAAAAGGTACCTTGGCAACTGGATTCCGGTATAAGAGTAGGCCGCAGTCTTGGCAAAATTTATGGCGTATACCCGTCTTTATTAGGACGTTAAACCCCATTTCATTTCATTCCTTTGTTAATACCCTTGTAAACTACGATAATGAAAACTGGATATCTAAAAGAAATGTCAATCCACACATTTTAATGGTTCCGTTCCGTTCATTATTTACAAAGATGATGAATTGAATATCTTAACAACCTTCGGCATCCACTACAGACGATTAAATCTGGATAGGTCTGTGGGTGAAACGTCAAAATGCAAACGTCAACTTAACTAACTTTAATAGAAACCGTGAGATTTCGATAATAATTTTTTTTTTTTTTTTTTTTTTTTTTTTTAAATAGTTTGATGCCGAACTCCAGTGAGGGGGGGGGGCTGTTTCAGAATACATCCTCGAATTACTTTTCTAAATAACAACCTTGTCTGAACTACAGCTTTTATCCACTGCGCGTAAAATATGTTTAATGCGAGTGATGAATAAATGATTAAAATATAGTATCATTTTTTTCTCCTAGAATGTTATCTAACAGACATTGCAACTGTGCTAGGACCAGTTCTGTTTAAATTATTGCAAATGGTTAGCAACAATTACATGTGCATCGCAATTTTCGAGGGTGGTTTCCTTTTGTCAGTGGCGCAGCCTTATATATTACTATTAGATTCGGA
This sequence comes from Patella depressa, assembly GCA_948474765.1. Lineage (NCBI taxonomy): Eukaryota > Metazoa > Mollusca > Gastropoda > Patellidae > Patella > Patella depressa. Next base: position 36,645,693 of record OX419721.1, read on the forward strand.
TTTTTTTCAGCTTGATATCATCTTGTCAGTGATACAGTCCGCGGGACTTGACAAGGAACGGCGCCTTGTCGCACGTTTATCTGTACGTAAAATTTTGATAACCCTAGACAGTTGTAATTTTGATAAAGAGTGTGCAAAACGCCATTGTCCGGGTAAATGTCCCACATAGCACACTGCATGGAAAGCGACCGCTTTTATTAGCTAGACCTAAACAATACTGTAACGTCATGTTCTATCCAATTTCACTTCACTCCCCAAAACTCAATCCCGTGTACGCTTCCCCCATAATTCAACACAATACACAGCATCGTATATCAATACAGACAATTTGATTAGTCAAGAAGTTCATGTCATCCATACGACGACTTCGAACAACACAATTCAATTTGATTTGGGTCAGTAAGATGTTGACTTGAGGCCTGTGGTTTGATTCCGGTGGCCAAGTGATTAAAACGTTGTCTCACCAGCCAAGAGGTCGCTTTTAATATCATAAATACTTGGTTTCGAGTTAGCAAGTCTGGAGGTCGCGGGTTCGCTCCCGGTGTTGGCCGAGGGAGTTCAGTCGTACAGGACAAAGGGCCTGGCAAGGGCCAACAATTAGTTAATCTGGTGTGACGAACACCCCGAGGTCCCGTATACACATTGGCCTGTCCGTAGAAAAAGAGCTGGAATTGGAAAGTAATCCGTGGCACCGATGTCCGGGGAAAATCTCCCTTGTGAAATGCCCGCCCTCATTAGCCCAGTCCAGACAGAATGGTAGGATGCATAAGATATTCAGATGCATTCTCATCTAATTACGGAACCTCGGGATCAGTGTTATCAGTTGCAGCTCTTGTGCTGAGGGGCTGATACAGGATTTATTCAACAAACTATATGTATGGGGGTGTTGTTGTGGAGGGTGGGGTGGAGGGGGGGTACAAACAAAAATCCTGACGCGACCGTAGCGAAACAACAATAAGACAGCGGTGTTGACTAAATATGCAATTTGTTCCGTTACATTAAAATTCTTATTTTAGTATTATACGTTGAATTCGATAGCGAGGTAAAACTTCCCTCGTAAATAATCCTCCGTTAGCCGGATAGCGGGAAAGTAGGACGTTTTTTTGTCATATATTAACATGGCCGTTCCTATACGTAAGAAATCGCGCGAATTGGATATAGGAGAGTATTTCAAATAAAAAATACCGTCGTGGAGTTTATTTTGCGGGACATAATGAAGGACTTGTGTTTTTGTGGTCGGTAATTTGATTCAAATCGCGGAATTAGCCCCCCCCCCCCCCGTTTACATTTACAATGTGAAGACTTAATAGATTAAAGCTGCGAGATTTGAGCAAACTACAATGTCAGTCCCGTTCAATTCCATTCGGCAGATTGAATGCAAGCCGAGTAATGCTCTAGAATTGTATTAAGCCGTGAGCAAATTCCGAAAAATGCACATGTGTGTTGGAACGTCCAGGAAATGTCACTAAAAGATTGTGGAGTGTGTAGAGGAAACACTATCCCCAATCTTGTACAAAAAAACAATGCTATTTGATTGGTTTATTTGGATTTTCAAATCCCACGAAAATACAATAACTTAATAAATTATCTATATGCCAGAGGCTGGTTTATACTAATGTAGGCATGTATGCCACGATCTTTAATCTGTAGATATTTTTCCAATTTTCCCACTATTTGTTCCTTTTGTAAGCCAATTTGTTGATAACACGTACTAAAACGGGTTTGCAGTTTTATAACAACAGTAATGTACATCTGGTACAAGGACCCTTATTAATGTATACCCTACATGTAACATTTGCGGTTCACCCGACATAGCAACCCTGAACTGGGAGTAAAATAACCGGAAGTAACAGATCAACGCCACCAGGCTTTGTCGTGCACCCACTGGCTCGATCTGCCTCTATATCCCAGGTTTCAGAAGACAATATATCCACTGTTTGTCGGAGAGGTAAAAGGCCGAATAAACTGAGTTGAGAGGGATCTGCAACAATCAATTTAACTTCCAGTTTCAGTTTTCAAACCAGAACAAGCATGGAAGTTACAGTAATTTTATGTTTTGACGTCATCGACGTTTGCGTGAAAAATTACATGTATTTATAAAACCCCACAGACTAGAGTAATGTGTGTAAGGATGTATTATGGGACTACCTGTTAACTCTAGAACTCCCGAATATCCCGTTTCAACAAAATATATTTCTTAATAATATGGTTGATATTGACGTGAGGATTTTCACGTGTAGGTTAACCCATTCATCGATCACTGTGCATCAACCACTCTGATTGAAATGCAGACCCATTGTCAGTTGTATATACCGATAATCAACCCAACCAGTGAATACTGATTATCAAATCACCCACAGTCAGTTGAGAATACAGATTATCAACCCATGCACACAGTCGGTTGAAAACACATTATCAACTCACCCACAGTCAGTTGTGATTGTGAATACAAATTATCAACTCACCCAAAGTCAGTTGGGAATACAGAATATCAACGCACCCACAGTCAGTCACTATCAAATATCAATTATTAAAGAGTTTGGTGTACAAACAGATATAATCGAAACACAAATAAAAATTTTAAATCGTGTACCAAATATACTCAAAACTCTTTAAATCTTTTTAAAATACCAATTCAATGTGAAGAACTAAATAACAAAGTGTTTTGTTTTGGTTAGTTTTAATGTACAAAAAACATTTCTGTCATACATGAAAAACAACCATTTCTATATCATCCGATAACATTATAGTCATCTTATTGGAAAGATACTCGTATCCTACTTTGATAAAGACAGTGTTCATGGCGATCATGTAAATTAACTCGTGTCTAAGGTGGAAAACAGTAAAAAAAAAGAATCGGATAAGAACATGACAATCATATAGAATCAACTACTATGTGTCACTGTAGTAAAATATAATACATCTAGAAATACACAGAAATGTATTGTAAAAATAAAATTCCAATAATATTACTAGAATAAAAAAATATACAATGACTAATCAAATACTATGGAAACATCGCGGAATTGCTAACTGATAATACCACCCCTTTAATTAGCAGGAAAGAGTTGTCCCATGTTTTCTCTTCTTAAAGGGAAATATTGGATTCCCTTAAAATTATCGTAATTTTAGTATTGCTGGTAGAAATATTCAGATTCGGGATGATTTTTAAATTTCGTTATTGGCTATTAATCGAAATAAGTGGAATTGGGTCTGCTTTGTGCCCCCGAACAATTACAAAAAGTCTAATATTGAACAAACAGATGCTATAGAGAAGTCGGTATTGAATTCAAAGATTTATATTCTAATCTGAAAATGCACCAAAAACGAAAAAAATAAATGAGTCGCAGATATAGAAAGCTGAAGTATTGGGAGGACGTGGGGACGTTTGGGACGGTCGAATTTTGGGAGAAGTCAGAATTGGGATATTAACCAGAACTGTTTGAGTAGGAAACTGTTCCATTGGTATTGGCCATGTACGATATACTTGGTGATGCTGAAACATAAAAGAAGTGAAACATAAAATGTACGTATTATAATATATTATTCTTGTTGAATATACTCTACAGTTAAAGAAATATAGTTCCTAACAACATATAAAAAGATGAATTACACATCACATTAACCATTTGGAAAGTCATGAAGTTAGATTTACAAAATTTTCTCCCAACGGTCCTGTCTACGTAGACGATTTATTGGAATTCGAGTCAGCCACCTTAATTGGGCTATATTAGACCACTTTGAAGTTGCTTAGCTCACGGGCTGAAATAGCAGGAAAACGTGTTTGCAGCCATCAAATATTCCAAAATTTTCTTGGGGAGCGCGGGGAGGGGGTGAGGGGTCCATACATGGTAAGTTCCGATCCTTCGCCTCTCGAGGAAGACCGGCGCCACTGTTTGTAAACTCGAAATTTTTTCGGGCATTTCGGGTTCTGCCCCCTTAACTGTCATCGAGCCCGTACGCCTATAATGCTGGTATATTTCCAACACCGTTATTATTTTCTTAATAACTTTTAAGTAATGTTCTAGAATTTAATTTGCAGGATGGTTCGTTCGTTCGTTTCTGGAGTTTAATCCATTTCCACCAAGGGTGATATTGTAGACAAGGAAAATGGGTTAATATTTAGAGCTATTTAACATATAGTCAACACCGGATTAACCATGGGGCACCATGGGGCACAGGCCCCAGGGCCCACCACATTAGGGGGCCCCCCACAAAAATCTCAGTTGCGCGCCTCGAGCATGGTCGGACCGAGGACTCCAACGTCCGGTGACCTAGTGACGGGGCCCCTCCGATGCTTCAAGGGCCCTCCATCGGAAGTCCCTGGGGCCCCCTCAATCCATGGTGTGTTGCGATCGACATCCGAGAATTCGGTGTAATCCGGTGATGGGTGTAACACATGTTTTTTTTTATTGTCGTGAGATCTTCTATCTCACCGACCATCGTCTAACTCGAATTATCGTATAACTCGAACAAATTACACGTCCCCATCATTTCGAGTAGCGCGAATTTTGCCTCAGATTGACGTACGATTGTATATAAGCTGTAGTTGTTGTTGTTGATATTTGTTGTGGGTATAAGCTGAATTTGATGAGATGCACACCATGATCACACGAAATATTCATATTTCGTGATTAAATCTCGTATTACCATTTTGTTTGTCAACCATCGAGTCCTGCTTGGTCGTAACGTTACGGCCTCCATTCATCAAATCATCGGGGGGGTATAATACGATTCCGAATCAAGTAACCCCGTTACTTATCACTGAGCGACTTCAAAATTAGGTTTGATGTCGCTCGGCCCACTTACAGTCCCCTCCTCTAGAAATGTCATCATTTCATAGCACTCGCATGGATTGGTCCACTGAAATAACGCCAGAATGCGCTAATTTGGTGGCAGAATTTTATTTTTTTCTGGGGGAAGTACTTCTATATATGGCTCCAACACAAGTGCCTGAAATACCAGGAAATCACGTTTCTGGCCTCCAATTTCTGAAAATTTCTTGGGGGGGGGGGGGGGGGAGATAACCCCCAGACCCCCTTATGCGGGGCTTCGCGCCTTCGGCGCTCGCGGTCAGTGATCAAGGGCCCCCCACATGTTCCAGGCCCCAGGGCCCCCACCATGGTTAATCCGGCGTTGCATATAGTGGCCAAGCGGATGTTTACTGCTGATCAGTTTGTCCACATTTCTGCACCGACTGGGCTAATGAAAAAGGAAATATTAAATCGAATTGAAATGCTTCCAAAAACTGTCGATTGTTATATATATATATATATATAGAGAGAGAGAAATGGGGTTTAACGTCCACTCGACACAAACCAGGTCATTTTGGGACTAACATATGGTTACATTTTATTTCAATAATTCCTTACGCGTAGGGGTCTTTAGCAGTGGGAGGAAACCGGAGTGCCCGAAGGAAACCCGCGAGGTTGAGAAGGCGCCCCTATCTCCATGCCACATACGCTCACACCAAGTCTCGAAACCACAGCCGCAAGCCAGAGGTGACCGGCCAGCTACAGGTCGAAGCGCGGCACTCTAGACCACTAGGCCATCCCAACCCCCCGATTGTTATATAGATATTCTACATTGATATAATAGAATTGAACAAACCTTACCTGTAATGACAATAAGTAATATTAGAGTATACATGTATATGTAAAACATATTAAATCTTGTACTATGTCTAAGTAAGTATAGGGCCTATACCGAATCTCTGTATATATAATACAACTGAACAAAAGATAAACCAATAAAATATTGTTGTTTTTTTTAGACTGAGGAAGTGACGTTCCTCACGTAGACAGCCATATTATACTAAGTATAAGTTAAAAAGTCATTCAACTTTTTAAAACCAAATTAGGGCGTATTGTCAATTATTGATATCCCGTGTATATCAAAAGAATGAGTAAAGGTTTGAATGCCATTGGTATTGATTATAGAATAGAGTTGACTTTCCAACTCTTCCCTCTGTGGTCTTCACAAAATTTAACGGGCATACCTATCACCATCCTCGGTATCCCCAGTGGTCTAATTCCGTCCCACTAACCCCTTGGTTCATCCATGGGAGAAAAACGTTTTCAAATTATCTGCCCAAGAATAATGTATTATGGGACTAATCTGTATTAGCTTCTCTGTCATAAATATCCCGAATATCCCGTTTTAACAAAATATAATTCTTAGTAATCCGGTTGATATTGACGCTGCCCATTCTCCGACCACCGCGCATCTACTCGTCTATTGTCAGTGTGATAACCAATAGTCAATACAAAGTATCAACTCACCCACAGATAATCAACTCAACCACGGTCAGTACTTAATGCAGATAATCAACCCAACCACGGTCAGTAGTGAATACTGATTATCGACGCATCCACAGTCAGTGGTGAATACAGATAATCAACTCATCCATTGTCACTATAGTCAGTGGTGGTTATGGATAAATAACTCACTATACAGTCAGCTATGAACACTGATTATCAACTCATCCACAGTCAGCAGTGAATACAGATAATCATCTCATCCACAGTCAGTAGTGAATACAGATTATCAACTCATCCAGACTTGGTCATTTCGGGACTAACACATAGTTCAATTTTATTTCAATAGTTCTTAGTGGGGTCGTTAGCAGTGTGGAACCCGGAGGACCAGGAGAAAACCCACGAGGTTGGACAGGCGACCCTACTTATTCTCATGTACAACTGGGGGATTAAAACCACGCCAGTTGACAGACCTTATCATTCGGCCATCCAGTTTTCAGTTAGGTGCGTAGGATTTGCCCGTAAAAAAGCTCTTTCCTTGATTTGGATATGATATTACCAACATATGCAATGCTTAATGGCAGTGTGAAGTTAGCTCGATTTTCGTTTTTCGTTGTCATGATGAATTCAATATTTCTTTCCAAAGGTTTCCAACAAAAGCTATTTCACAATAATATGCCAATAAAATGCAAAACCAAACGCCAGGATGTTTGACTCAATGGCCCATTGGAGGTAGAATGTGTCATTTCGAAGAAAATCGAAACGCTCTAGCAAGCTGCAACAGACCCCTGATTGTTATCTTAAGAAAGATGGAAACAGTTAAAAACTACAAAGGAATTACTCAAATGGATACTACCGTCAATGTCAGGGTCACGGGATTAAAATGGTGCGATTTCACGTTGTCGGTCGCAATATGCGATAAAAATATGAAAGTGGCGATCAAAATTTGATTTTGGCGATAATATTTTGGAGTAATAGCGATTCTTTTTGAAAACTGGCGTAAAAATATTATGGGAGATAAGATAAAGAGATGGCAGTTCTAACTATAATAGTTAAAAACCAGATAGTGTAAAGGTAATTTGCTGAAAATTTCAGTCAAATTGATCCACTATTAGCCGAGAAAAAAGCGTTTGAAATATTCACATAGCGTCGGTCATCATTACTCAAATCATTAATATAAACAGCATAGTCTCGATTATCCACTTGATTGATTTAATTATCAACGGCCATTAAGCGGCATATATGAATTTAATCAGCCAACATCGAAGGCTAGCCTTGCCATCAAGAGTTCATTATGGTCTGGATATGTTAATTAATGTCTAATATAACATTTCAGGCCTAAAGAAAGACCTGTAATAAATAGATCTTGCTCTTGCATAATGCTATTTTAATTCTTTCCAAACTTTCTCATTTCTACTTGCATTGTGCAAATCTGTTTCACAAAGGATTACGAGAGACTTCTAATATTGTAGCGAGCTAGCGAGTATTCACTGCTGATCAGTGTGGCATTATACAGTGAAAATTCTTATGGACATATATTGTTTATTTCTTATTTATGAAATACTTTAAATATGAGTATCAATAAATTTAACCCTAACCCTAGCCCAACCCTTATAATAGATTTCTGTGGACTAATGAACCTGCGGATTAGTGAACATGCTCACTACTGCACCCGCAGATAGTGAACCCCCGGAGTAGTAAGCGTTCCCCATATTTCTAGCGAATGAATGAAAAAAATCCTAAGTTAGTAAGATAATGTGGAATAGGTTCTCTTCGAATGAGGAAGTGAACTTTGACAAACGCAAAAAATGCATGTAATACACGTATTGAAGACATATCTTATTGAATAATTTGCATATCTTATTGAATATGTTGAATCCGCTTATTGTTGAATACATTGAATGACGATGCCACAATACTAAACACAACAGTGCCCTGTTACTTACTAATTTCTCTTCTCATTTAACATTGGACACTTAAATATTGTTGAAATGTTTTGAAGAACTAGACATGGGTGATGCTAGGATCATAGGCGTACGGGGAAATTTTTGACTTGGGGCGGCACCTGGTGGTTGCAGTGCCCCAAAAAATGTAGTTAGGTTCTTAGTATGTACCAAATAAAAAAAAAAGTTCAATTTTTATTTGAAGGCCCATAACAGGTTCTACAATTTCTCTTTTGCGATGAATAAGTTCTTAATTTGTAAATCATCAATAAACTAAAAAAAGCAGTTGTTTATGTAACTGTAACTCGTAGCTTATTGTACTCCAAACAATAGAGGGTTCGAGTCTTAAGATTTCTATTTAATTGCCTAACTATAGACACTGGATTTTTATTCGCTGTTAAATTGGACACATTCAAGAACACAATATTTTTATACGCCCACATTTTCATGTGGACGTATATTGTCGTCGCCCCTGTCCGTCCGTCCGTCCGTCCACAATAACCCAGACAGCCACTCAGCTTTGGCCCAAGTATGGCCCACATCTGGCAGCCTCTGGCTAGATGTGGCCCATATCCAGCCAGATGTTGCCAGATGTGGGCCATATCTGGCTAATACTTGGCAACTATTGGCTCACTACTGATGAATTTAAACTTATTTTTGTAACTGATATCTAAGAATATCTTGTCAGTTTGTTTAACAGTTTTAAATTTTTTGTTTTATATTCAAAACATTTGAAAAAATAATATTACGCGAGAAGTTTGCCATATCTGGGCCAGAGATGGCCCACATCCAACTGGCCAAATGCCTCAAAATATCAACACAATAAATTTCAGCTCAGAATATGACATCTAGTTTCCAGTAGAATTTTCACTTGTTCTATATTAGTTTTATTACAAATAAATATTAAAAATAATATTTTTTGAATGTATTGTATATATAATATAAATAAAATCCTCTCACCCCACCCTCCCCCAAAAGCCAGTAAATGTAAATCTTTAAAGCAAAAATAATAAAATATTCTTTAAAGAAATCAATGAAATAAAGACAAAGTTTATTAGAACACAGTCTGAGTGTTGGGTATCATGCTACAAAGTAGCTAGATTTTAATTACTATAGCAGATTCTGTACTCAGATTATACAATTTGTTGAAGCTAGCAGGTCAACCATGTTAATCTTTCAACAAAGCATAATGAACAGCCCATTTACTATCTTGAAATCTGTTTCATTGGCTGAATTTAAAATTGTAAAATTCAGTGTACAACAAATTAATAGAACTTAGTACTAACAAGAAACTGAAGACATTGCAGTGGTATCCAAACTGTGCATTATTTTCACAGAACTTAGTTAAAGATAAAAAGATAAGTACATTTTATTACTTTCTCTGCAATAATATTGAATTAGAGAAGATTTATGTGATTTCATTATTTAAATAACTTCATTTAACTATTCTTTTGCCTTGGCAAATAAGAATTATTTGACTTAATACTTTGGTACTTGCATTGACAGACCCCTTGGTCATGCTTGATATAAAGAAGGAAAAAAATGTTTTTTTATGTACATTTTTTGCATTTATTGCAGGTGTGATAAATAACTTCACCACAAGGATGTAATGGAAAATAATTTCAAAATGTTGTAAACAAAATGGCTGAATGGGGAAAGAACAAAAACAAGGGGAAGAAGAGGAGGAGATAGCTGCAGAAGGAAGAAGGGGAGAATGATATTGACATGGATAATTTGTATGCCTTATAACGAACAGTGAATTCTTGTCAAAACAGTGAAATCTTGTCAAAACGTTGTGTGTATAGTGACTGTCATCCATGGAACTGTGCTGTGTTATATGGATGAATAAATTTTATTATTTAAGATTTTGCTTTTGTTGTTAATGTATATGTTGTTTGTGCTGCATGCAAGATATCCTTAATTTCTACTATCATTTTGGGACTAACATATGGTTCAACCCTATTTCAATATAGGTCCCAGAGATAACTGACGAAGTTGGACAGGCTACCCTACTCCTTGTCACATGCAAGCAGGGTTTCGCAACCAAGCCACTTGACTGGTGGACCGACCTTCTAATTTCACAAGCAAGTGTTAAACCACTTAGACCATGGCCATGCCTCTCAGTTTACGAAGAAGAAATAGGACAGGGAATAACGGGTTGCCCTCTTTGGCCCACATCTGGCATGGCATGAATTTCATCTGTGGGCCACATTTGGGCCAGTGATGGCCCAGACAAGGGCCAATTGTGCCATCTCTGGCCCACACGTGGCATGCCATATCTTTGCCAAAGCCTGCCAGATCTGGGCCATGCAAGGCGAGCGTGTGCATTAGCGAATCTGGGCCAGATCTGGCTCTGATTGGGCCACGTCTGGCCCATGTCAGCCAGATCTGGCCCACATGTGGCATGCCATATCCGGCCCAATCATTTTGCCAGAGGCTGCCAGATGTGGGCCATACTTGGGCCAAAGCTGAGTGGCTGTCTGGGAATTGTTTGTGAACAGTCTACAGGTCACAATTTTTATCCGATTTCAATGAAACTTAAAACATAGGTTTATCACCCTAAGTTCTCTGTTCCTTTCGATATTGGCATGTATCGGACTGTAACTTCATGGGTTATGGCCCCTGATTGTACGAAAAATCACGTTTTTTAGCTTGTGAACAGTTTAGGGGTCACAATTTTGAACCGATTTGGATGAAACTTGAAATGCATACTTATAACCCAAAGATCTTGGTTCCTTTCGATATTTGCGCCAATCGGATCGTAACTTCCTGAATTATGGCCCCTGATTGTCCGAAAAATCGCCCTTTTTAGCTTGTGGTCCCTCTGGAGGTCAAAATTGTTATCCGATTTAAAAAACCGTTTGATTATATCACCGTTCCATGGTTATGAAGGTTGAGTTCGAATTTCGTGAAAATCGGACCAAAATTGACGGACAAAATGGCCGCCATTTGTACGCGAATAGTGTGAAAATATATTAAATCAAGGTTGTGAACAGTGTAGAGGACACAATTTTGAACCGATTTGGATGAAACTTGAAAAGCATGTTTATAACCCAAAGATCTTGGTTCCTTTCGATATTTGCGCCAATCGGATCGTAACCTCCTGAATTATGGCCCCTGATTGTCCGAAAAATTGCCCTTTTTAGCTTGTGGTCCCTCTGGAGGTCAAAATTGTTATCCGATTTAAAAAAAACGTTTGATTATATCATTGTTCCATGGTTATGAAGGTCGAGTTCGAATTTCGTGAAAATCGGACCAAAATTGACGGACAAAATGGCCGCCATTTGTACGCGAATAGTGTGAAAATATGTTATATCAAGGTTGTGAACAGTGTAGAGGACACAATTTTGAACCGATTTGGATGAAACTTGAAATGCATGTTTATAACCCAAAGATCTTGATTCCTGCCGATATTTGCGCCAATCGGATCGTAACTTCCTGAATTATGGCCCCTGATTGTCCGAAAAATTGCACTTTTTAGCTTGTGGTCCCTCTGGAGGTCAAAATTGTTACCCGATTTAAAAGATAGGCTGGCACTGCCAGGCAGGATACGCCCACATTTTCGAGAGATGGACAGAGAACAAGCAATACCGAAAGTGATTTTTCCTACATCTTTATTAAGTCCTGTATTTCATACTGTATTGGGAGCAGCCATTTAGTTGGTCAGTTCCAGTCTGATATTAATGAAATTCGAAACCGACAATGATTATGGTGTGACGGTACACAACCTAGAAATGTGACTTTTCATCAAAATCGGATAAGAATTGTGACCTGTAGAGAGTCCACAACCATGATATACCATATTTTTACACTATTCGCGTACAAACGGCGACCATTTCGTCCGGCAATTTTGGTACGATTTTCACGAAATTAGAACTCAACCATCCTCATCAAAATCGAATTAAAATTGTGACCTATACAGGATCCACAATCATGATATATCATTTTTTTTAACAGTATTCGCGTACAAACGGCGGCCATTTTGTCTGTCAATTTTGGTCCGATTTTCCCGAAATTCAAACTCAACCTTCCTTACAGTGTAACGGTTATATAATCAGTGTAACGGTTATATAATCAAACGTTTTTTTAAATTGGATAATAATTGTGACCTCCAGAGGGACCACAAGCTAAAGAAAGGGGGATTTTGCGTATAACCAGGGGCCATAATTCAGGAAGTTACGATCCGATATGCGCAAATATCGAAAAGAACCAAGATCTTTGGGTTATAACCATGAATTTCAAGTTTCATCAAAATCGAATTAAAATTGTGACCTTTACAGCGTCCACAACCTTGATATACCATTTTTTAACATAGTATTCGCGTACAAACGGCGGCCATTTTGTGTGGCAATTTTGGTCTGATTTTCCCGAAATTCAAACTCAACCTTCCTTACGGTGTAACGGTAATATAATCAAACGTTTTTTTAAATCGGATAATAATTGTGACCTCCAAGCTAAAAAAAGGCAATTCTGCGTATAATCAGGGGCCATAATTCAGGAAGTTACGATCCGATATGCGCAAATATCGAAAGGAACCAAGATCTTTGGGTTATAACCATGAATTTCAAGTTTCATCAAAATCGAAACAAAATTGTGACCTCCACAGGGTCAACAACCTTGATATACCATTTTTTAACAGTATTCGCGTACAAACGGCGGCCATTTTGTATGGCAATTTTCGTCCGATTTTCCCGAAATTCGAACTCAACCTTCCTTAGGGTGTAACGGTGATATAATCAAACGGTTTTTTAAATCGAATAATAATTGTGACCTCCAAGCTAAAAAAAAGGTGATTTTGCGTATAATCAGGGGCCATAATTCAGGAAGTTACGATCCGATATGCGCAAATATCGAAAGGAAGCAAGATCTTTGGGTTATAACCATGAATTTGAAGTTTCATCAAAATCGAATCAAAATTGTGACCTCCACAGGGTCCACAACCTTGATATACCATTTTTTAACAGTATTCGCGTACAAACGGCGGCCATTTTGTATGGCAATTTTCGTCGGATTTTCCCGAAATTTGAACTCAACCTTCCTTAGGGTGTAACGGTGATATAATCAAACGGTTTTTTAAATCGAATAATAATTGTGACCTCCAGAGGGACCACAAGCTAAAAAGGGTGATTTTTCGGACAATCAGGGGCCATAATTCAGGAAATTACATTCCGAAAGCCGCAAATATCGAAAGGAACCAAGATCTTTGGGTTACAAACATGCATGTCAAGTTTCATCAAAATCGGTTCAAAATTGTGACCTCTATAGGGTCCACAAGCTAAAAACGTGATTTTTCGTACAATCAGGGGCCATAATCCATGAAGTTTTGATCCGATACATGCCAATATCGAAAGGAACCGAGATCTTATGGGGATAAACCTATATTTCAAGTTTCGTCAAAATCGGATAAGAATTGTGACCTGTAGAGAGTCCACAAACAAATTGTGGACGGACGGACGTCCGGACGGACAGGGGCGACGACATAATACGTCCACATGAAAATGTGGGCGTATAAAAACCGTTTGGTTATATCACCGTTCCATGGTTATGAAGATCGAGTGTGAATTTTGTGAAAATCGGACCAAAATTGACGACAAAATGGCCGCCGTTTGTACGCGAATATTGTGAAAATATGTTATATAAAGGTTGTGGACCTTATAGAGGTCACAATTTTGAACCGATTTTGATGAAACTTGACATGTATGTTTATAACCCAAAGATCTTGGTTCCTTTCGATATTTGCGCCCATTGGATCATAACTTCCTGAATTATGTCCCCGGATTGTCCGACAAAAACGCTTTTGTTCGCTTTTGGTCCCTCTGGAGGTCAAAATTATTATCCGATTTAAAAAAACGTTTGACTATATCACCGTTACATGGTAATGAAGAGAGAGTTTGAATTACGTGAAAACCGGACTAGAATTGACGGACAAAATGGCCGTCGTTTGTACACGAATAGTGTGAAAATATGTTATATCAAGGTTGTGGACCCTATAGCGGTCACAATTTTGAATCGATTTTGATGAAACTTGACAGGTATGTTTTAAACCCAAAGATCTTGGTTCCTTTCGATATTTGCGCCCATCGGGTCATTACTTCCTGAATTATGTCCCCTGAATGTACGAAAAATCACCCTTTTTAGCTTGTGGTGCCTCTGGAGGTCACAATTATTATATGATTTAAAAAAAACCGTTTGATTATAAAAACCAAACAAATTCTAATGATTTTTCTGATAATTCCTTAATATGCGACAATTCTTGTTGACTGCCCGGACGATTTGGCTGCTGTGTGGGCGTATGTTTCGTTGCCTGGCAACCTATTTTTATACAACTTTTACAATTGTGTGCCAGCGCCCCCCCCCCTCCAGCTCGATCTCGCCTTAACTATAACATACATCTTATGTTTGTAAAACTCGCGGACGTTGCTTGGAACATGAAGGATGACGTGAGAACATAAACCTCTTTCGGGGCCCTCGGGCCTCGACCCCACATACTTGCAGGGCCCTTATTAGTCCAATCCTGATTCCAGCAAACACAACAACTCGCAGACACATAACAGAAAGGGAAAGAGGTTAAAACTATTCAATATCGTTTGTAAATATCGTTTCTATGTTTCCTCTAATTTGTATGCAACAATATACGTCTAAAATAACTTGTCGGGAGTTTGCAAACTTCCATTAGAATTAGAAACACTTGAACCATTCCTCTAAAATTTAGTATCAAAAGGGCCCATCGGTCACCAAAGGAAGCCAAAATGTTCTAATTGACCTGCAGTAGGATTTTTTCAGTACCCCATAGAAAATTTGCACCTTCAGCCATTTAAATCCATGTAGTCCCCTTACCAATTTTCTGGTCTAGACCCTGGTAATTATAGGACAAACAAAATCAGGTTATTATTCATAGTGTCTAATTGTCCACCACTGACTTGAGGCTGGACTTTGACACTTTCTTCTCCAATCCTGAACAAAATAACCAAATTAACAACATTTTTATTATTAATATATATTTTATTAATGTGTATACTGACCAGCAGTGTAAAATATAGTACAGTTAATTTAGAAGAAAATATTTCATTTAGCATACTATATCATGTCTACGTTGTTATTTAAACAAAATGTCTTTAAAAAAACAATGAATATATTGAAATTTATAGCAATACACCTTGTACAATTATTTTTCAGTATACTGTGAATCCATCTTGAAAAGTGATGACATCTGCAAATCTGTTCAGACAAATAATAAAATGTAAAACATTATTTATTATAAGGTGAAAAAATAGAATGGAGTACACATAATATATTTTTGCAATGTTTGGAGAACAAGAATGTCAGGTGTTATCATTCTCAACAGAGAAAATAAATCCAAGCTCTACCCAATTAAAGAGTATCGCCACATAGTTTGTAGTGCGAGTCATAACACGAAATATAAAGCGTCTTACTGAACCTAAGCCAGCAGACAACATGCTCGATATAACTGAATAATCAAATTATATCAAATGGAATGTTATTTTTTGAAACCAACAAAGACTGGCAAAATTTTAATGCGTCTTAATGAATGGTGCAACTTTAGTTCTGTTGGCTAAAATAGAACAAAAGTTCTGTGAAACTAAAATTAGTTTAAGTGCTTATATATCCCTAACCTGAGTAATTGTTCATTCAAATACCAAATATAATTTAATGAATAGTGGTAATTAAATCTACTATTTTTAGTACACTATCAATGTACATTATTATATCTTTCTAGTAAATATTTAGTTTATCCACAACATAATTTAGGCCCCAATTGAGTGAACAGTATCATGAAAGCTGATAATGAATATGCACTATTTCAGTCCATTCAATTTATGAAATATAAATTTGATTACCTATATTATTATAAAATATTGGTAAAAATAATATCGACAAACTAACGATCAAATTCTTCAAGGCACTTAGTTTTAATTAAAAAGCAAGAATAATGCAGTTTTATGAATTTTTTTTTCAACTAAAACTGTCTCCAGACCAGCTGGCTGTTCTATAAAAATATAAAATTGATAAATAAGCCTGGGTGTATAATGATACCGCCCATACTTGCAATCAAATTATCATATTTATTTTACAATTCTATAAAAAGCGTTTACCCAAGAATTAACCAAGAAGAACACAATCACCTTAAGTTCACATAATTATAACACATATAAAACATTAACTTATTAAAAACCTCAGTAGTGAACACATCAGCTGGTTTAAATCTGAATTTCGAAAAATGTTTCATTTAGATATAGAAGAATTTTAAACCTAATGAAATAGTATTTTGTTCATATCTTTGATGGACCCAAGTTCATAGCAAAATCTGTTAGATTATTAACAATACAGATGTGTTCACTGATATTTACAAAACATTATTGTTTTGTAAATAATTCAAAAGAGAAAACAGAAACATATTAACGTAAACAAATCTGGTAAACATTAAACATAGAATAACATGTATATTAAAGTGTACAATAAACGTGTAAGAAACTTAAGAATACACATAAAATGGGACAAACTGAACAATACAAAAAATACAAGAAGAAGAATATTATGCTATGATATGTTTTCAAATTAGGATTTTTCATATTATTTACACACATGGTCAATTTTTAAACTAGAACCTTAACTGTGAAATATTCTGTATGGGCCATAAAATTTTATAGTTACAAGGCAGAGGTTGATTGTAGCCTTGCTTGAAAATGGGGTTTTGATAAATATGCTAGTTTTACAGCATGTATATTGACTGATGGGTTCAGAGACATTTCTTTCATTTATTTATCAAGCAATCATGACTGACATCTACAACTTACCTGAAACCCATGATTTAAACAGAACTTCCGCAATGCGTATTTGAACATAAACTTTGATGTATTTTGATATTTAATAGATTTGAATATTTATTTCTATGTGCAAGACCTGCCATATATCACAGCTTTAAACACAATTACATTATATTTGACAAATCTAAGCTATATGTACAAATTAAAATGAAACAATCCTCAAAATAATTATATTTGGCACTGAATTATTATGAATACTATTTTATTCTATTTGGTATCTAAAACAGATGAAAATACAAACAGAAATCTATGGCAACCTGAAATACATGTACATACATTACCTATTTACCATCTATTGACACATGTAGCAGGATTCTTATATGGTTAATAAAGAAACAGATACCATAAAACTCAATAATGCAGGAGAACAATACGACAACAAAACAAGTAATTAATAATTTGAACGAACTAATGTTAGTTAATAAACAGCAAATATTGACAGGATATGTTAATAAACATAAGAATAATCTCATATTTCCCACATTTGTTAATAAAAATAGAGCATTTTTGAAAGTATTGAAATAGATTGGACCTTTAATTTAAACAATTCCATGAAGTACCGAACACCGGGTTTTGAAACAAGAATGATCAAGAATTTGAGAATTTACCATTTAAACTTTACTTTTCATTGAGCGCTCAGTTTTATGAATATTAGATATTATTGTCTGCCATTTTTGCGGGTGTTTCCTGAAATAAACAATGGCACCTACAATTATGATCACAAGTACAATAGAAAATATTGTCAAACCCACGATTAACCCCACATTACGATTGCTTCTAGCAACGTAAACTCCTCCCTCTTGAACACTGAATACTGCTTTTCCATCTTTTATTTCGGCAGGAACCTTTGTCCATGCTGCAAAATTATCTGAATTAGACCTATAAATCTGAACTTCATTTTTGGAGTCATCTACTTCCATCTGTACTGTGAAAGTTTTATCGGGTTTAGTAATCTTTTCTTGTGGATAAATCACTAGGAAGTCACTAGCAAACTCATCACCCACCTATCAAAAATAATACATAATCAAATAAACACGCATTTTACCAAGAAATAGAAACAAACATATTTAATCTGTTTCTACTTTTCTACTAATCGACACTGAAGGACTCACTATCCAGCATTCAACATCAGTTCACACAAAGTTTATTCAGGGGATATTTGATACATTTCTACTTTCCCTCAACACAATTGTTAGGTTTTTTTTAATTTAAATTTAATAGCAATATTCTAATTCTGTTTATTATGTTTACTTTAATTAATAACCAATTACAATGGCATCTTCTATGACTGTATAAAACAAACTGTGGACTCAGGGGCGGATCCAGGAATTTTTGCAGGAGGGGGTTTGCCAGGTTTCTGTTACTGAAATCTGCCATCATCGTCTCTAAATTACATAGGCATACATACAAATTGAGCTTTTTAAACAGAGAAATAATTTTTATACTGATGTAGGATCACTTTGTGATGTAATTTCATTAACGCAAGGCATTATTTTTTTTTTATGTAGCTGAGCAGGGGGGGGATTGGACCCCCCAAACCCCCCCTCTGGATCCGCGCCTGGGACTGTAAGCCAGGTCAACTCTGCTTGGAGAATTAGTCTGGTCATTTCTCTATACTTGGACTGATCATCTGATAATCCTACACTATATATTCTTGTAGTAACTATGAAAGAATTATACTCTACCTTTTTCTTCTAAAAAGCAAAACACTAGCAAAATTTATTTAACAAAAAATAATATACTCATATGCAAATAAAAACACATCCTAAAATTATATAGACTTAATAATTAATTATATTATTAAATATGATTAGGTTTAATAATAATAAAAGATAATTTACTTACATTAAGTTCCTTTTCTTTGGAGCTTATTTGTCTAGTACCTTCTTCTATAGGCCATTCTTCTGCTCTTAATAGATGCAATAAATCAAACACTCTCTTTTCTACTGATATTTTAGATTTCCTGATGAAATGAAAAATATTACAATAAACCTATAGTAATTTAGTGCTCGGTAGCAGTATAAATCACAAACTTTTATACATACCGGTTTTGACAAACAATGAATTACATTATAAGATTAAATAAAAAAAACAGTAACAAAATTCATAACTTTCAATTGACTTTATTAAAGCTTCTTGGTTCATGTGGTAATTAACTTGAAGATTTTATATGTTAGAAAACAAGAACAGAAACATTTACATACACAAATAGCATTTAAAGAAAATAATCTAGAAAATAAAAGATGCAAAGTAGATTGACTAATCCATATACATAATATATACCACTCCTTTCCCTCCTTATTGAAAGTTCATTAGATTCTCACTTACTTTGATAGTAAAGTTCCACCCATTTGTCCAATACTAGCTTCATTAACTGGAAAAGGACTAACAATTAATCTGCCTTTTTGATCCCTGTTACTAAAGTTATTATTCCTGGTGCACATATAGTGGTAGGTTCCTGATGCTGGTGCCTTGATAGCACCAAGATTAAAATAGGTTCCAGCATCATCTAATTCTGACATCTCACCACCATACTGACCTTAAACCACAAATTATAAATAGTTATTAACAGGTATGTTTAATAAGGACCAGAGATGACTTTTTCATGAAATATGTATCAGTTTATTTTACAGCTCTGTTATAAAAGAACTGAAATGAGGTTTAACATCCCACTTTTCTACCCCAACTAAGCTAATCAGGACATCCATATTATATCTTCTGCATTTCTTCTTTTTTTCTGTTGATGCACAATTATCATGCAAATTCTATGTAGAGATAGATTCAATAAACTTCTCTGCTATGACAAGAATTCATAATCTAGCAGTAGAAAACTGTGTAGAAAACTGACAGCATTTTCAGATGTTATAAAAATTGTTGGTATTTTGGTTTCAAATTTAAACTCAAACGTACACATTCTTACACTTCAATAACATTCAGTAAAGTAAAAGATCAAAGTTACCTGGCTGTAAAAAGGCCAATCTAGTCAAGATGTCAAGAGGTAGAGTTGAATTACTGGTATGCTGAGGATAGTTAACACCAAAATGTCCAAACTCTTTTCCAGGTCCATTATAAATACCATTACCTTCAGGATAAACTTGATTTCTCATCAAAACCAAATTATTACGATCTGTACCAGCTCGACCTTGTCCATCATTGCCATTATTATTAGTATTAGAACCAGTCCACCTTTTAAATATCAAAAATATAGATAAATTAATCTTAAGGGAGCAGTAACAGATTTCATAGAACATCTAATCATAAATATTGTATCAGATTTCATAGGACTTCGTAAATCTCGGATCATATCAGATTTCATAGGACATCATAAATACAGTATCATAAGTTTTCATACGACATTGTAAATAGCAGTAACAGATTTCATAGGACTTTGTTAAACACAATAACAGATTTCAAAAGACATTGTTAATAACAGTAACAGATTTCAAAGGACATTGTAAATAAAAGTGTTATGTCCATATCAAACAAAAATATTCAAAATATTTTAAATCTTTCATAAATGTATCCCAAACAAAGAACATTTTTATTTTTTTCGTAATTTCACTTTGATTATTTAATATACATGTATGGTTTAAACTTTAAACCATATATTAAATAATCAAAGTGTAGCGTATAGTATGGGTGTGCCTTAATTATATGGAAATAATCAAACAGATAATATACAAACTTTAATACTGTTTATCCCCCAAGCACAAGATCTAACTCTAATAATCTTTGAACATAATATACAAACTATAATATTATTCATCCCCCAAGCACAAGGTTTAATGATCTTTGAATATAATATACAAACTTTAATATTGTTTATCCCCCCAAGCACCAGATCATTAGATATAATATACAAATTTTAATGTTATTTAGCCCTTAAGCATAAGATGCGGGCCCGTATCTACAGGGGGGCGCGGAGGACCCCCGCTCAGAAATTGCTAACAATCATTAAAGTATACACTGTTCCTTATATTAACCTAAAAAAAGCTAATTTTTGTTGTTTGAATACTTATTTTAAAATGCTTATTAGACGTCTAGGTAACTACATAGCATGATGATTACAACAGTCTGTTAGAATGACCTTTCCGAAAATTTCCTCAAAATGTTCGCCCATCTACCGAAAGGTAATGCCCCCCCGCTTAATGGTGTCTAGTTACGGGCCTGATAAGATGTCTATAATAAAGAAAAGAAAGAACTTACTGTATATGAACATAGTCTTCAGTTGAAACATGAAGATCAGTTGGTACAAAGTCATATTCCACTGCTGGGTAATTTTCTACGATGTTTCCTCTCTTGCCTCGTACATTTAGATTGTGAATGGTAGCTGTATCGGGTATATCAGCAGGTCTTTTCACAATATCGAATGTGAAGGTTCTATGATAAAAAAAAATTCAGGATTGAAATATCATTTTAAAACATATCAGCCACTAAAATTATTAACATGTTAGTAGTTGATTGGCTGTACAATTTAGTATTGATTATAAGATCTCTATAGATGTTTGGATGACTTATCTTTCTATTTTTATGTTTTGTTGATAAATTGATACATTTAAGTTGATCAATCAATATTAAACATGTTCCTAATCACTAGGCTTGGTTGACCAATCTCTATTTTTAAATTACCAAGCTGCATGTTCGGTTGACCTTAATCTCTAGGTTAGGCTGACCAAGTGCTATGCTTGGTTCACCTTTATTTCCTATCTCTATGGTTGGCCAATCTATATGTTTGGTAGACCAAATACTATGTTTGGTTGACCAGTCATCATGTTTGGTTGACCAATCATTATGCTTGGTTGACCCATCACTATGCTTGGTTGACCCATCACTATGTTTGCTTGACCAATCACTATGTTAGGGTTGCCCATAACATTGGTTGGTCAATCACTATGTTTGCTTGACCCATCACTATGTTTGGTTGACCAATCATTAGGCTTGGTTGACCTGCCACTATGTTTGGCTGGCCCATCGCTATGTTTGGTTCACCAATCACTATGTTTAGTTCACCAATCATTATGTTTGGTTGAAGTATCATTATGTTTGGTTCACCAATCACTATGTTTAGTTCAAAAATCATTATGTTTGATTCACCTTTCACTATGTTTTGTCCATTAATCACTTTGTTAGGTTGACCAAGCTATAATTGTTTGACCAAATATGTTTTATTTGACAAAGCTGTGTTTTCAATTGACCCGTTTTGTCCACAAGACCACAACTAACCGACATTAAATCTAATAATGAAATTAACTGAAATCATTTGTCTAGTAATTAAATTAATATTGATTTGATACAATGATTTTATAAGCTTTGCATACCTGTCTTGAAACGTCCTGCCATATTGAGCTGTATTAATAGGTAAAGCCAAATCAATGTCAAGGTCAGGAAATATTTTTACAATTGGATCATTTTTAAAAGTGTAGCCGCGTGCATCTGCTTCCTCTTTAGTTTCAAATCCATATTTCTCATTTATATTGACCTTCGTTCCAGCATTAAGATTTCCAGGATCAGCATTCTGTTCTGCTGTGGTAGTCCAACTATCATAATCATTTGTAGAAATGTTGTACCTATTAATTCAAATAATACAATATAAAAATAAAACATGAAATGTAATGACAGTGATATGATAAAGAAATATACATACTGAAATGAAACATAACAACTATGAAAATCACCCTACACCTAATCAATATACATATATGGTAGATCAGCCAATGAATAAAGTTGATATACAAATCATAACAATGACCTTAAAATATGGTTGATCAGCCAATAAATGTAGCCCACACATTCCATAAGCATCAATACAATCAATTTAGATATAGATCTACAAGGTTGATTCAGAATTTAATTGAGAAAGTAATTGATGAGAATTGAAACCTTTTTTTTAAGACAAAACCACTTACGAAATTTCTTGTAGTTTTAAAATATTTTAATACTTGATTATTGGGAGAGCAAAAACCATGTGCTTCCCGAAACTACGACTGAAATTAAACATACCTGAATCGCAACACACATCTTTCGGCTTCAAAGTTAGGTAGAGTCCAGTTAAAGAGATTTGATGTTCCATGTAGTCCATTACCATTGTGATTATCTCGACTGTATTCTGTCTCTTGACAAACAGGGGCAGGTAACCCATGAGAAGGTGCTTGTTTCCAAACACCTTTAGCTCCATCTACTGAACGTCTTGGCCATACAAATGCCTTTAAAAAAAATTTAATCATTCTTAATTCACATTATAGCTCTTCTAAATTCATAGTAGATTAAATATGAAGGGGTTGACCTTGAGCACAATATATGTGAGCATACTATGGACTATGGAGGTACTGTGGAGGGATGCTATTTTGGAATTGGTGGGTTTGGCCAAATACCCAGTTTAATGGCAGTATAAGAAATCATTTGTTTTTCAAGATATTCCTGCTCTTTAGAATATTTAAAACCATAGGCATTTCAGCAAGTAAATTTGAGATTTTACATTACACTGATTAAAACCTATATTATTCCTCAACTATGCATTAACATCTGATTTTCAAACAAAATGGACTAATATTTATGGTACATGAATTTATATATCCGCAAAAATCTTACCTCACAATCTTCCTTGTTATTTGGAACCACAAGACCCTTTCTCTTGTTTAATTCAAGAACAGTTAAATCTATATCACAGTACCACCGACCCTTTACATTCTCACTCTCTGCTTTATAATAATCACATCTAGAGACATTATTGGTCATCACAGCAATATCCTAAGAAAAAGACAAATGCTGTCATTACAGTAGTTAATACATGTTACATAGTCTAATCAAAGGATTAATTTTTAGAACCATTTATTTCTTCAAAGCCATAAGTTTCAGCAAGGCCAAGAATTATTTTCCCAACATACTTCTAAGGGCTTAAAAGTTTCCTTAAAATGATTATTTGAAAAAATTAAAACCCCACAACTTGACCTTGATATTCAAGGAAAGAAATGAAATCTTTAACTTTGTTCTATTATGAGACTAACTGGGTGCTCGATTGTCACTCTGAGATGTTCCAAAAAAGAGAGAATAGTAATCCTGAAAATCATGAAAACAGATGTTGTGTCAGAAGAATCATGATGCGAACAAACATTTCAGCTAGAATTATCATCGAGTTGATTTGTTTCCAGAGTTCTCCTATTTTCTTGAATATCCTTCAAGGGATTGATAAAATTATATTGCATAACATTCAATCAAGTACCCTCTAATACATAGTAACCTTTCCCACTGTTAAAGTATGTAAATTACATCACTAACAACAATCAATGACCATATGACTTCGCTAACAACAATCAATGACCATATGACATTGCTAACAATAACCAAATCACATCGTTAGTAACAATCAATGACCATATGACATCGCTAACAACAATCAATGTATTGTATTGTATTATAACATAACTAACAACAATTAATGACCATATGACATTTCTAACAACAATCATATTTAGAGAATCAAGTCTTTAGCTACAAATTACCTTCCATGGACTGGGATGCCAGTAAGGATAGTAATCTCGTTCTTCAGCACATTCATAACCACGTCGTTTACCATTTGGATTTTGACGAGTGTTTCTGGCTCTTTTTCGTCCTCCATTTAGATTCTACAGTAATAAATAAAATCGCCACACTGAATCATTTATCAGAAATCCATGTATACTTTTTAATGTCAAAAAAGATAACTAAAAAAAATGAATAATTTTCTGTTTGAAGTTGCATTATAAAATGTATTACCTGATCAGCTGTAAAGAGACCTCTATTTCTTTCTCTTAAACTATTCTGTAGCCAATAAGCATAACCTTCGTGCATACCAAACTTTATATCATTATCACAGTTATAATCTAAACATTGTATTAAATTCTCAGGTATGGTACTGAAATAAATAAACCATTATTTATAAATACAAAATACATGGAATACTGAAAACTATGCTCAAGAAGTATGACCATGAAGAAATCTGAAGGCTTGCAAAATACCTACTTTCTAATTGCACCATCCCGAACACTGTCACCACACATATACTGAAGAACTAATTCACAATTAGCATTTTGAGCTCCGCACGAATGTTGATTTGTCCTGTAAAAATAAAAATAATCATAGTTTATTTGATGGATTTTTATCTATTCAGTAGAACTCAAGCCCTAACCCAAGTATCCTTATCTTGTCAGTTGCTTTAGGCTATATAACAATTATTAATGAGCTGTTTGAAACTCGATCCAGTACTTTCGACTTAAAGGGGGTTTAACTCTTGCATAAAATGACTTCAATTTCAGTCAAATTAAGTTGATCACATTCGTTTCATATGGACCTGGCATTTCCAATGACTTTTCTTTTAACAAGTGTTCGTTACATATGCTTGGGTTATATCTAAACTTATTTTGGCACCCAAACATATTTTATCTAAAAGTATGATATTTGTAAAGACTAAAATAAATAAAGTTAATTATTAAACCACTGAGTCTAAAATTATCTTATTCAGGTTTTTCCAACTTACCATTCTATTTGTAACTTTGAACCAGCATAATAAAATAAATTACCGACATTGTAACCACCCCGAGCATTGTTCTGAGAATCAAATAATCTGAAATAAAGCAAAACAAAATTATATACTTTACTGAAAAAAGCGACAATTAAGTAATGAAAATTTATTATAATTAATACTAAAAAAGGGTTTTATCAAATATGTGAAAATGGCATCTTATTACCCTACTAATGTCCCATTACAATAGTACAACAAAAGTGAGAACTAGTTCTATGGTGCTCTATAAGGTAAGTAACTAGAGTAATGGTTTGTACTTGGATTTCAGATGCCTGCAGTTACTGCATAGAAGAAACCGGGCAAGCAACATTACAAATGTTAAAATAACATATTTCACTGTCTAAAATAAAACAAATCTCATCCATACCTGTTTGCATTATTTCTATCTCTAGAAGTTTCATCTAATCTGTTATTGCTACCTCTGTAAAAGAAAAACAATTTATATTATTCATGTATATTGGGATAAGCACACAAATGATACATTTTATTTTTAGGGTGTTTGGACTACTATACAAGGCTCAATGCGTCATCATCACATGTTTTTCAAGAAACATTGATTATCATTTGATTACATCGATTTAATTCTTTGATATTTTTAAGAAGTTATAGGTTTGATTACAAAATATATCAACTCACATAATTATGATTGTTTGCAATTAACACAGGCCTCAATTCTATGAAAAATACTAAGTAAACAATCTCGCAATAATAAACTATTTTTATTGTTTTTCATTTTTTTCAATAGTCTGAACCAAAGGTGCAGAATCAGATCTTTAAGTATGGAATAAAAACAAAGAAATTAAAATGAACTGAAATGGTCAATCAGATCAGTTGCAATATAAACTGTAGCCGAATTAGTAGCTTAAGTACTCTTAATGTGCTTCCTCTGTACAGCCCTACTCTACTAGTGTATTTGGGACTTTGTGACTTTTTAGTTATAAAATAAAGAAGAGATGCATGTTGCTGTGAAATGTATCGACAACATCTTGTCTGGGTTTTTTTTTGGTATTTATATAGGGCAAAGGGAAGTTATTTATATTCATGAGTCACCAACTAAAATTTCATCAATACAATTTCAACTAGACGTGAACCTGACAGAGGAATTGTCACACTAAAGACACATTAATAAATACCAAGCCTACATGTACAAATCAAAAACACATTTGAACAGATATTTTCAGACATTTTGCTTGACTGAATAGATTTGCTTTGCTTCACTAATTTGCCTGTATCAAAACATTCCCATAAAGGATCAGAATTGTTTACAAAAGATCTATATTTACTAGCAGTAAATGATATCCAATATGGTTTGATGATCAACAGGTGGGACGGCTGTCGTACTATTGACTAGATTTGGTGTATAATTTAATCATTTCAATAACCAAGTGTTTCAATTAATATGCTGTATAACTTGAAGAGTAATGGACTATATCATTGATATGATGTTTAAAAAGTGAAATAGCATTTTGTGTGGAAATTTGATGTAAAACAGGGCTGGCGGAAGCAATTCTTAAGGGAAGAGGGGGGGGGACTACCATCCTAGGTCTTTAGGCAAGGGTAAAGAGGACACCTAGACCTCTGTAGCTCCTGGGGAGCTACATTGTCAGAGATGCTATCTGGCTAATGAAATTACTCAGCAATGAATTGATATTTAACTTTTCTAAATCCCTTACCATTCATGCAAACTAGATATGTGAAATATGTTTGAAATTTTAGGGCCTCCAGAGGGGCTACAATGAAACTTCACAAATCTGTTATCTTGAATGAGAGGATGGGCGGCCCTACTGATTTTATCTTTTCCCCATACATTTCTTGAAAAATTTGGATGTATTTTTCATGGCAACTGCTTGTTTTAACTGGTCATAACTGATAGCAGTGAATTATTTAATGGATATGGGACACAGGGAAAGACCTAGTTTGTGTCGAGTGGATGTTAAACCCAATTTCTCTCTCTCTGTTCCTGTTAGAACATTTTATTTCTTCCTTATACTTGTATTACAATACAGTAATAACTTGTGTTACAATGTGTTGCTTCATGGCTTGTCAGGTCAAGTTTTTAGGACATTAATTACATTTTCATATAAGGATTGTCTTAAACACACATGCACAACACATATGACTCATTATCTTCCACCAAGGGCTATAACTTATAAATGCGTACTTTTAAAATTAGTAAATAAATAAACTTAGCCAGAAAATGTTTTGTTGATCTTATCTAATAAAACAAGTTTTTTAATGTCACAAATATTAGATACAATAACTGTTATCGATGTCAGTATCACTAAAACAAAATGCGTCAATAAACAATTGTGGTAATTAACCTCACGATTTCTTCTTATCTGATCAAATAATCTGTCATTAAAATACAGTAGCTCATAAACAAATAAAAACAAAAAACAGTTGCTTGACGTACAATAGCATGTCCTTTAAAAGGCAGTCACAGAAATGCAAGGCAAACTCTTTAATTACCAAAGGCCTAACCCTTCCTTTAACACCGGAGGCAAATATTTATTGACTAATATTTTAGATTGAAACAATATTTTTTGAACAATTCTTTAGATAGTGTCATAGAAATCATTTAAAGATACATTATGGGAGATAAGATAAAGAGATGGCAGTTCTCACTACAATAGTTAAAAACTAGGTAGTGTGAAGGTATAGAATTTGCTGAAAATTTCAGTCAAATTGATCCACTATTAGCCGAGAACAAAGCGAGAGAAATATTCACATAGCCTCGGTCATCATTACTAAAATATCATTACTAAAATCATTAATATAAACAGCATAGTCTCGATTTTCCACTTGATTGATTTAACCATCTATGGCCATTAAGCGGCATATAGGAATTTAATCCTCCAACATCCAAGGCTAGCCTTGACATCAAGACTTTATTATGATCTGGATATGTTAATTAATGTCTTATTGATTATTTAGATAACATTTCAGGCCTAAAGACAGACCTGTAATAAGCAGATTTTGCTCTTGCATAATGCTATTTTAAGTTGTTTACTTGTACGAAAAGTATAATTTTTTAATGTGATTTTGACAGTGTATTTTACTCTAAAAGGAATAAGCAATGCATCATAATATACACCTGCATGCATAGGCGTACGGGCTGGGGGGGGGGGGGGGGTTCTGCTCCCCCTCCCCCATTTTGGGCATCAAATGCTGGGAAAATTTGGGCACATATTTGTACTTTGTAAAATTTGTATAAAAAAATATTGTGTTCTTGAATGTGTCCAATTTAACAGCAAATTTAAATTCAGAGTGTCTATAGTTAGGCAATTAAATAGAAATCTTAAGACTTAAACCCTCAATTGTTTGGAGTAAAGTAAGCTACGACTAACATACTAAGAACCTAACTACCTTTTTGGGCACAAACCACCACTGCCCCCCCCCCCCAAGTCAAAAATTTCCCTGTACGCCTATGCCTGCATGTACTGCTTGATCTGGAACAAGGGTTGTTTTAACACAGTCATGGGCATGGTGGGCCAAGTATCATGAACTTAGGGGCCAAGTATCGGTCACCCAAACCCTCCTAGTCTTCACCGTACGGTATATTCTTATAAAATTATGTAATATGAATAATGTATATGAACTGATTTACATTGAATCGTTTCTGATTTTACTGTAATTTTTAATCAGTGATGTTTGGCGAAATATGCGAAGAGTCTGAGTTGAATGGCAGTCTTAGTTATCTGGTTATTCCAGTCTATACTGATAGTATTCTTCTGCATGGGATATTTCTAGCCTTGTTTATCAAGTTGTTTTATACAACTGGTGTTTGAAGGTAATTTAGCACATAATTCAAACACCAATTTTAAAATTATCATTTTGTCTTAAATATTGGACATCAGAAGCCCAACTTTTCACGGTAAGATACCCACATTAAAATGGCTACTAAGTCGTGTTTGCAATGTCGAAGACTGTGGATGATATTGAGTTAAAGACTTGGCTCCTTTAACAACGAGCTGTAATTAACCAATGCTGGTAGTTAATTAACTGATACCCTGATAAACATATCTTCTGTTAATTACTTACAAAGTAAGTTGTCTATTATACCCATCTATTGTAATATAGTTACCAATTGGTATATCACATCTTATGACTAAATAATACTAATTATACTATCTTGTAGATTCACATCTCAATACAATAGTATATAATTAACATCCAGTTATATTATGACATACTATAGTACATGGATACATGTATGTGTATACAGATGGAGTCCATATTATAAGGTCCATGATATCAGTTGCTATAACGATTCATGTACTAAAAAATATAACTTTTGTAACAGAAAGTTGCTATTTCTTGAATATTCAACACAACATATGTCTGGTTATAACATTCCGTCTAAAATATATGTATATATAAATAAGATTATGACTTCATTTTAAATATTACTAGACCTAGCAATGCATAAATAAAAAATAGTTTACCGTACCTTGGATTGTGAAAATATATATCAGCAGACGACGGCTGAATAAAAACAAACGACAAAACCCCGTAAACCACCGCCTTCAACATCTTGACAAAGTCTAAATAAAAGTTTTGATTTCAAATTTATAACTGATAGACAGGGTAATAAATATTAGTTCCACTTATTGATTCACCTAACGGTTATTTTTGTTACGATTTTCATGGGAAGTTCGTGAATAACACGATCTTCGTGCGACAGAATATATGACCGAATTACGTACAAAATAATCATACCGATGATGTAGTCCGATGTTATGAAATCACCAGTTACCCCCTGGCAAGGTTGGTCGTGATATTAAAATGTTTAATTCACCATAAATACAATTACTTTGTTTTTGCTGCGTAAATTATTGACTGTCACGAACAAAATTTTGTGGTCTTATCCGATTAAGGCGTAAGGATATATCGAGATTTATCGAGTGATCAGTCCACAAACAAAGTGTACAATTCATTACACATGACGAATCATGAAAGGTGTGTGATTCAATAAATAGGGGCCATTACTTCGAGTCTTTGTCAAAATTGAACTTTTCAAGGTAACCATCGTCTGGTACGTATGATTTTAAGTTTCCTCTCTCATAAATAATATATTACATGACATTGACAATTTGTTTATTGATATAGGTCTATTGTTACAATTTAACCGAAATCAAGTTGCCTACCCAGTCATCGTGGAAAGTGTGTTTATAATATAGACTATTTTCAGTCACGTTCATATTTACGTTCCCTTGAATAATGAGCAAACTTACTTCGCTACTAGTAAAGGGTAGGGGCGTTTCAAGTCAAATTTCAAAAGCATGAATTAGGAAGATTTTGATACTTTCTACTATGATTAGTAGCTTGGATTTTAGAATCAATGTTGAACTCCGTAATTTGAAATTTAAACTTAGTCTAAAATATGCGCCTGGGTATAATTTGATTATTGATGTTCAATTCATTCAAATCACCCTGAGGTGTCTGTTTTGAGAGAATTGTGTTCCATTCTAATAATATTCCTTACACTTATTCCAAGACTGGTTATGGCTGTTGATTACTTATTGATCTAGTTGTTCGGATGGGAAGAAAAACTGAGATCCTGTGTACACCCTTGCATGCATAGAAAAATTAATTATAGGAATTTAATTTCTGTTCAGGTAGAATTTACCTCATAGCTCACTGCTATGTGTATGCTGGTCTTAAGAATATGCCGGTTTTGATATTGTAGCTGCATGTTAACTTAAATTGGGCTTTAATTTTAATACTGATTAAAATCAGTCCATATCAAATTCATGTTCAGTATTCAAATAATACATCACCAAGACTTGGGATATACTTTAAGTGAAGTACTTGACTTTTTAAACTATGTACATGTATATTGTGAGTGTTCTGTGTAAACTTAGACCATTAAAGTATGTGTAATAGTGTACAATGCCATAACAATGTAATTTGTGTTTTATGTATGTCTTTGAAAATATTGAAATAAAAAAAAATATAGTTGGTCAAAAATGTTGCTTTGACATGGGAATCCTGAGTATTGGGGTTTTAAAAGTCCCCCCCCCCCAAAATATAATATATCTTAGTATTGCTTGTATGTTAATCGGTTTATTTCACTCTATATATTATGTAAAACAACTTTGGAAACTATGGATATCCTTTTTTATGTTCTTTCAGCAAGAGAAAGGAAAACCAGTATGCAGAAAGTTTTTGTGGTGTTGGCTGCTCTATGTAGTCAAGCAATTGGTGATATCTACTTTCATAATCCAAGAGGAACCAATAATCGTCTGAATGAAGCTTCTGCTCAAAGAAAAAATGCAAATCGTCTGTTCGATTCTCAGGTAAATTATTATCCTAATATCTAGATTCTGATTATATCTTGAAAAGTAATCCCAGCTAATTTAAACTACAATTTTGTGTGGTTTATTTTTTTTCATTTTTAGGATAGATTGTTAACAAAGTGATATAACAAATTTTATATCGCAGTTGAGTTAATTGTCATAATTTCACACGATCTAATTTTTCTGCTTGAAAGGATATATATGAGATGAGTATATCAAACACAAAATAGAACGTAAATTGATGTCCAATTTTTAGTGTATTGATAATAACAATCGAGTTAAAAGAACACAAACCTTTCTTGAATAGAGCAAAAATGGAAATGCCAATTTTAGATAAAATTGGATTATGGTAATGTTTCGTGAGATGTATGTCTTTCTTCAATAATTGACATTACCAGTCTGATTTGAATATAAAATATCATGTCACTATATCCCATCACCCCACCCCAGCCTACATGGTCTGCTTATGATGGCTACCCAGGGCAAATATCAATTAGTATCATCTCTGACCAAAAGTACTAGAGCAAGATTTTAAATAGTTTAGTATGCTGGTCTATCATGATCAGTGATATGATAGTAAGATATTAACTCAAAATTTACTAAGGGTAAAGATCGCTAAAAGTGAAACTTTCTTAATGTAATGAATGAACATCATATATGTATATATGACAGATCTTTCTGGGTCCTTTAAGCTGACATTAAACCTATTTAGCGTGACTAATAGTACTATTTAATTTTTTTTCCTTTTTGCCATGCAAACACCATTACCTTGAATCATGAACAAACTTGTTAGAAAACTTAGGGGGTGGGGGGTATTTTTCGAATGTTTCTTATGTCATTGAGTTTTTTGATTAATGGGGTGTGAATCATTTATATCCATTTTATTGCAGGTAAAAAATAATCATGAAGCAGAAATTAATCTGATTATTTCTCTTGTGTTTTGCTTCAGTGCCTTACATGTAATACTCCAAAATTTAATAAATTTATGATGCATTCTCTAATATGCGTAACACATTTGTTTCTGCTTAATTACATTTGGTCATGTTCGACCATGTAGGGAATGGAACATGTTGGCACAAGATTTTGGATCTACTTTTATTATTGTTGGTCAGTGATTGGTCAAGAAATTAAAATTTATGACCAGCACATAACACTTGACAAAACTTAGCACTACGACATATAGTTTCCTGGGGTCAATAAATAATACTTTATTGTTAAATGTGACATATTTGAAAGAATGCATTCATATATTAATTGTTAGTATCCTTTTAATTAATTTTAGTGTTGTTTTAAGCTTGTTCAATTTAATTTCCTAAGCATACTCTAATATAATGCTTCAAAATTAATAAATTATGCATTAATTTTTTATTTTCCTGAGTTCATATATATATACATGTATATCAGTCCAAATTCCCAGGAAACTGTGACATGACTATCTAAAACTCAATCAACATTTTATAGTGCCAATGTTGACAGAACAAATAATACCGATAATTGTTAGAATTTTTTACCCTGACGTTTAGTTTTTTCCTCATTTACATTCAGTTATAATGTACATGTATAAGGAAATGACATGGTTGAAAGTCTGTTTGAAACACTGCTTTGTTAAATATGTGTTTAAGTTCAATGTAGCCAATGTTTATAGATTCATTAAATAAAATAATGCAACATTTTTTGTAAGCTGGTTCCAGTATTTGGTAATCTTCTTATACGACTGTGTATTTGAATGTCTGTCTTAAATTATTTCGATGCATCAATTGACCTACATTTCTAGTGTTGGGAAATAATAATGTATCCCCAGGACAATTGAATTATTCAAATTAGTATTCTTTACTGCAGACAAATCGAAAAAATGGTCCAGATTTATAGATTTGGTTTTGTAATGCCTGCCTACAAGTGCTTTTCATGAAATTAAGACAACTTATGAAATACTTAAAAAAAAAATATATTGTTTTTACAATTTTTAAAAAGCAGTTTTGATTTCAATGATTAGTAAATGTTTTACAGCTTTAACATTTAAGACATGAGGAATAATATAAGAATCTGTGCATTTTTATTCAAAAGCCATACACTGTGTATAAGGGCTCTCATTTCCGGTGTATTTGCCAGTTGTGTAGATAACCAGCTTGAGAACTTACTGTTAGTCATTTTACATGCAGTAAACCTAGAATCTCAAAGAATTTAACTTCAAATCATATGTTTGATAAATATAGTTATTGAGAAAATATCTTGCTAATAGACAAAACACCTTAAAACAATGATTTGGCTGGCAATATTTTGAAGTGTAAACCCTGCTCTACATAAAATAAAGCTGTAATCTGGGTGATTGGCAGATTCTACAACCTAATCTTACATTTTTTGTTAGTTTCAAGTTACGATTTTTATCAGCGATGTAATTAGTTTTGATATCAGACACTAATTATTTTAAAGCAAGTGCATCAACATTAATGCTACAGATTTGTTTTTTTGTGAAACAGAGCTACTTCAATAATGGATGAAATAGACAATAATTTAAATTTTAATGTGCACATGTTCTTTTTGTAACTGGAATCTGATAATCAGATCTTAAATATAAATATTCTAGAAAGTTAAATCAAGTATTTAAGTTAAATAGTAGCAAAATATGTTGTGTGTTGAAATATGTAAAATCTACTAATTTATTGGCAAATTCTTGTAGACACTATTTAATAGTATTATTGTTTTCATTGTCAGAAATGCGATGCATGATAACTTACAGTTACATGTAAATATCTTTCATACAATGTAATTAAGTTATCCAAGAAAAGCCCTAGAATATGAGTAATGTATAAACTATAACATAAATTGGCCTTTATGACACACACTTTTAAACACTGTGTATTATAAAACAAAAAGTTAAATAATGCACTATTAATTATGTGTATAACTTTATGAATTTATAATACACACTTTCAAATATTGCCCATTATTAAACATAGATAGGGTGTGTATTGACTGAACTGTTGAAGAATATACATGTATCTTTATCCCTTAGCTATCTGGTTGGTTGTAACAATGTATACTGATGAGTCTTCCTCATGTCCCCACTGGTCCCATTTCGTTCCACTGATCATCCCCTGTGTTCATCCATTGGGTATTCACATATTCAAATCTTCTGCCCCTGGTCGTTCCTTTATGGGAAAGATGTTTCATTTCAGTCAAAACAGACAGTGGCAAGTCGATATGCTATCAAGCGTATTGGTTGACAAAAAAATAGTACAATCATCAAGTGCAGATAATATGAATACGTATCTATAGTTGAGTTGAACGGAATATGACCAAGAATGATTGAAGTGTGTGTTATGTTATCTACTGTACTGCAGAATAGTGGTGTTGTACCTATATGGATTAGCTTTGTGGATTAATAGGGAACGTGGGATTCTTTATAATTTTGATTTTTTTTTTTCTTCTGTCTTATAGAATAACAATCGAGGTGGTTATAATGTAGGAGATGCTACAGATGTAGCAGCTGGTGCTGATGAAGGCAAACAATATAGAATGGTAAAGATACATTTTTATATCCCAATAACTCCATAACATGTAAACATTAATAATAATCTTTACAGCTTATGAAATATTTTATGTATATCCTTGATAAAATCCTTAGAGCATTCAAAAGCATTAGTCCGGATGATATAAATAATTCTACAACTTTGATAACACTTGTTGTAATCTTTAGGCCATACATTACGGTACACATAATCTTTTTTTTCTAAATTGTTATAAACAGTATGTTTATAATAAGTATATAGAAATTACTGCTGGCACGAAATATTGTTGAATCAATGTATCCCAATTCGCCTTCTCATGATTTGCATATTGAATCAGGACAGGTTACTTTTTTTATTTTAATTATCCATGTCACACATTTTCCATAGGTAGGCCTACACAAAAACTAATAAATTGTCTTGGGTCTTTATTTTTATCCACATTAATATCTTGATATAAAAGTTTTATTTCTTCAACATCAAATTATCAATTTTTCATTTATCATATCTTAGGACCTGAATTGCAATACATATCTTATTGTGACTGCCGTAATAGGGTTATTGTGTCCCATCAAGTGTAATCGACAGACCCACTTCATAGTCCCCTGCTTTCTTAGAAATGTTGGGAGGACAAATATCAACTACTGGGGGATATGACTCAAGGAGTGTAGATGATAATTTTCATTGCATTTTGTCTGTTTTTCATAGATTGGGTAGAAGAAGCACATCCTACTTAATGAAATGACCAGCCAATTCAAGCTAGTCAAGAGTCTATTTCCCTTCAAAGCTTTATTAAAACTAAAAAGAAATTATAATGAAACACAGTTTTAATAATGAAAAGACTGTAGATAGCATAATGCCATATCTGTTACGTAATAAATTACTCATTTAAATTTACTCATTAGATTTTAGAATTAGATCTGTGTGTTAGTTTAACTTTGTATACAAAAAAGCGGGAGTGGGTACTGCCTGGCACTGAGTCGGCCATTTGTATCAGAACAGGATACACTACTACACTTCAAAGTATTTCAAATAATCTAAATATTATGAATCATCAATATATGTTTATTATTATAAAATTATATATCGTTAGTTTAAGTAATGTGGAACAGGGAAATCTATCATATTATCTTTTTATATGCTGTAATCATTTCAGCATTAAAGACCATTGTTCTTATTACTCTAATTACAATTAAAATATTGAAAATTGAATATAAATGACTTTATATACATTCAGTATGTGCTTTTAGACAAATTTCCACAGAGTCGTGCTCCCTTTTAATATAAGAATTTATCAAAATTGCTGAAATATTAAAATTCATTTTTTTTAAAATACAAAAACTGCTACAAATATTTTATTTCTTTTTAGTGCTCTAAAGATTGTTATTGCAAATACTGTTTACCAAAGCTATTATATTGTATAGACTATACAGTTTATGATTATGTATAATATTTATCAATGCTTTCAAGAATTCACTTATATAAGTGCTGGGTATTGCCACTGCAATCATAATTTGATACATATTGCGATTTGGATGCTACGAAACAATTATCACGAAATTTGGGTGTCATAAAGATTTTTATGAGTTGTGAATGAAAAAATTTTGACATACTTTTAAGACTGATTTGATTAAAATTACAGAAATATTTCCAAAGTGGTCCAACTACAGGAAAGACTCAACTGACCATAGAATGGACAAATCAACATGGTTGTGGAGGAAATGAAGATGATAATCCACAAAAACTAAACTGTAAATTGGTAAATAAATTAAATACTACTACACATACTACAAATTTCAACTAGTTATTGATGTTTGTCGGCCGCGAGTGTCATCCAGAAGGAAAATTCTTTTTGCTATTTTATTCGATACCTAATGGTTAGACCTTTTTGGTTTGGGTCCAACAAGAAACTTGTTGATTACTTTGGATTTTTAACTTTTGTGGGATGAAAATCTATATTTGTTGCAAATCTTACTTCTCTAGATAAAGCCAGTGTGGAGGTATTACCGATAGTAATCTAAAGTGTACATAGTAAACCAAAAATTATGCTATAATTAGCTAGCAGGATAATTTCACTTTGTAATTCTAAACAGAAATTTAATTATGTTGACCTTGTCTTGTTACAGATCGCAGATCAACACTTTAATTTGACCTAATTCAAAGAGCTTTAACTTCTTTAAATATGGAAATTTCCTGCATGTAAAACTAACCAATTTCATTGTTTATAGAATTGACAATATTTTAAAATAATTTTGTATTAA
The DNA here is from genome assembly GCA_948474765.1 of Patella depressa. Classification (NCBI taxonomy): domain Eukaryota; kingdom Metazoa; phylum Mollusca; class Gastropoda; family Patellidae; genus Patella; species Patella depressa. The sequence goes on from OX419721.1 coordinate 36,683,362, forward strand.
TTCAATAGGTCTTACAGTACATGTGTCAAGACAATGTTGATGAACCAACAGGTAGGATTCTAGAACTCTATTATTTTGTCAAATGATTCTGAATACACAGACACTCACTCTTCTCTCTCTCTCTAAATAACCATTTATTAGCTATTATAATGTTCATTTAAAGAACTGAGAACGATTGGCTGTTTATATATTACATTGTCAACTCCTGTGTTCATCATGCATTGAAATCTTTGTTCTGTTCTGATTGTTTTGGCAAATTTGAAAGGATTGCTCATTGCTGCAAAAGAACAGAACCGTCTCAAATATTTGAATTTCAAAAACTTTTGTAGAGTGCTTTTCCCATTCGCATTTTGCTTCTAAAGCTTAGTTCAAAATTGATTTATAGAACTGGTGCTGAAGAATTTCTTGACCATGATTTTAGGTTTAGCTTGGGGGCGGACAACTTTGCTGCTGGTTGGCGCATGGATTCTTGTCATGCTTTGAAGACATAGTTCCTGAAGCATAGATAATTGGTTCAAATTACCTAATAAATAAATAAGATTCTTACAAGTGTAATAGATAATGGTGACAGAGGTTAAATTTCTGGACTGTCAAAAAGATTTCCATTGAAGTTCATGTATCTGGAAAAATATTATTTGTACATTATTTTGTAACATATATTTTTCCATCTGGTTTTGATATTATTTTTAGCCAATGGCTATGTATTTAGGATGGTGACTGTCAAGGAAATGAATATATTTATTTATTTTTCCATCAAGTTTTTATTATTTTCCAACTCGTTGCATATTTAGAATTGTGACTGACTGTCAAGCAAAAGAGTTATTTATTACACTGTTTAACTTTGTATTATGTAGGTGGCCCCGATACAATTCGTAATGGTGTGAGTACAGCTACACAAGCCTACACTAAACCCTCCAGGACAGAAACCGAAGCAACGGTTGCAGCTAGGAAAGCTGCCAATGTACAGCAGAATAAAGGGTTACATGAAACATGGAATTGGTATGAGCAGTGTGTCGTTCGAAACAGAAATAATGGTAAGATAGTAGCTAATAAACCTATCAACTAGTTTGTAAAGTGTTCTGGTACAATATTTATCATGATATTGTTATTTGCAACATAAACTTGTAGAGCTTTATTGTTGAAATTATCCAACCCTAATCAAATGTACAATTTATTAAGTCCGGATGTATATGTATTTGGCAGAAGATGAGACATTCTTTTGTAGTTTTATAAGTGAACATTTTTTAAAATCCCAAGAATCCAGACAACCAGACTGATTGAATCAGAGAGTGAATTCATTCAGAATACAGTATTTATATAGAATTATATTCTCTCAATTTCCTTAATTGTTACATTTATTATTTATATAGGCCTGTATTCATTAGCCTAGTTGGTGCAGAACCATAGAATGTTAAACCCCATTACATTTCATATATTTATATAGGTCTGTTTCTGGCGGATCAAAAACTCAAAGGTCAAAGTGCCATCTTCACCAGGCAAAATGCTAATGGTAACAGACGAGGTTATGAATGCCCTGAAGAAAGAGACTACTATCCCTACTGGCATCCCACTCCATGGACAGATATTGCTGTTTTGGCTGAAAATGCATCTTTATGCGAGTAAGTGAAAATTAGATTCTTTGTTGAACAGATACATAAACAAAAAGGTACAACGTACCACACACATGCTAACCATTTCTCCACTTCACTCCCACTTTTTACTTTAACTTCCAGTGGGAAGCTTTTCCCAAACATACAGTTCTATGAAAGGGATCATGTGTAAATGGTTTCCCACTATAAATTTAATTGATCTATGATTGAAAATTGAAAGGATTGGAGTGATCCCCCGCCTGAGGGGTTGCAGAGTTGGCAGTAAAAAGTAGTTTTCAGACTTGCGGGGGCAACTAATTTCTTCCTTCATTTGGCCTTCAAAAACATGTAGAGTGAATAGTCCTTGGGGATGAATTATCAGAGGATGAATAGCCCTAGGGGATGAATAGTCTGGGGGCAAATTGTCCATGAATGAGGTGTCCGGGGACAAATTGTCTCATACACGTACAACATAAATGATTATCTGTGTGATCGTCCCAAATAATTGAGAATTGGTATCCAGTATTCTGAATGGCTTACCCTGTCAAGTGTATAACACTTTGCAATGTCTTTGCTCTCTTTGCATGTTGTGCGGTTCTTCTCGACTTTCTATTAGTCACATCCTTTAAAACACTGAAAATAATATTACTAATATAATTTTTGAAAAAAGTGATTTATTTTGCTTGGTTTTTTTTTTTCTTCAGCTCTTACAGTGCTGAAAGTTTTAATGTTCAACCATATGGACTTTGCATTGAAAAATATGCATCCGGAAACCGAAAGGACTCAAAATTCAATACTCCTGCATCATGTGCAACAGGAGGTGGAGTTTGGACAGAATTACATAATTACTTAGAAAAATCATGTAAGTTGATATTTTTGTCTTAGTTGAATGTTGCGTATTTTGGTCAGAAAATTGAACGGACTTCCATTTCAAGCTATTTAGAGTATTTATCTATTTTTGTTACAATATTGCACTTTTGGAAAGTTAAATCATAATACAAACATCATCTCGGACCTCCTGGAAGTAAAACACAACAGTCAACAAAGAATTTCCAGGTTACAGATTACGGCTGCAACTTGGATGTAGATTTAAAACTGTACCTATTAAACGTACATTATGCAAACGGTAAAACTGCCTATTGCAGGTCTTTCTTTAGGCCTGAAAAACTGTCTAAATTATTAATGAGACATTTACATATTCAGACTATAATCAAATCTCGGTGCATTGCTAGCCTGTGATATTTAGCAGATTGGAATACATTTTTTGAAAAATAATCATGCTTAAAAATGGATAATCAAGACTATCGTACTGATTTTAGCAATGGTGAACGAGGCTACGCTAAAATTCAAAAGCTAATATCTCAGTTGAGCAATTTTACGGAAATTTTCTACATATTCTATTTACAATATCTATTTATTAACTATTATAACGGGAATTGTCAACTATTTATCTAATCTCCAATAATACCCCTTTAACTTGATGTGTATTAAGTTAAACACGAAATGATTATTATCATTATGCAGTATAAGCATCTATTCTTTATGTTGCGTTGAAATGAACATTATTTTATTTATAGCCGTTGCTAATGAAGCTGCATGTACAGCTAGTGTAAATCGTATCTGGGCCATACCTTATGATTCTGTAGATGGATCGACTAAAGAATGTCTGGTTAAACTGAGTAAACCAGATTGTCAAGAAGCCCCTTGGTCAAGGTAACTTACCATCTCATTTTTTTTTTCATTTTTTTGCTCTACGCCATCTAGGTACAGATTGTTGTTTGTTGACTCGAGATTCTGTGAAAAGGGTTTTCATTATGAAATCTCATTTGCTGGAGATAAGCACCCCCACCCCCATCAACATCCCAATTGTTACATTCTCATAAAAGAGAGATATTTCATTTGGAGTTGATTAGAGGGTTGTCACACCTTCTGGAAGTATATTAAGAGATATATCTTCCTCTGGTGGGAGTAGATCATCAGGTCATTGCTTCATTATATCAAGATCTCAGTGCGACTCTTCCTTGGTCCAAGCCAGTAAATTTCTAAACAACGGTTTCATTCAGTGTTCATTGTTTTACAGATCAAATCATTTAGGTAATGGAATAGGTGGTGAACCCAACACTGTACAATGGACTATTCCACATTTCCCATCCCTTAAAGAGAAAAGATGTATTTTACGAATGAGGTAAGAATATATTACATTTTTTCACTACATTTTATTTATTTATTTACTAATTATATATATATAATTGGCTGTCTTGTGTGACACTGCACCAAAATAAAATATAATTGTTAAAATATACGGTACACCTTTTAAAGTAACATTATCTACGAAAATATTACCCATTTTGCATCCGTAACTGTATCTTATAAAAATATTATCCATTTTGCATCCGTAACTGCATAGAGTAATAAAACTATAACACATAACTGAAAACAGCTAATATATTTAGGCCACATTAGTTGTATTCAATAAACATCTTCAAAAATGTTTCATTACCTCACGCTAGTCTGGAGATCCGGTGTTAGATCCCTGCATTGGCCGAGAAAGTTCATCTCGATTTTCCGGGGTGATTTCTCCTTGTCAGTGATGCAGGACGGATGGTACGAAAAACCGAGGTCCCGTGTACACATTGGGTTGCACGTAAAAGATCCCATGGCAGTTGGAATTTGATAAAAGGGTAGGCCGTAGTGCTGCTGCTTGGGCAAAATGTCCCTCATAGCACACTGTATGGCGTATGCCCGGCTTCCATTAGCCCAGGTTAGTAGCAGAAGAGTAAGATGTTAAACCCCATTTCATTTCATGGGAATAGGAGTTGATGAAGTAGTAAATTTTTGAATCTCATTTTTTATTCAGATATAATATCAGTACTGATGACTATGACCCATTTAATACTGACTCTTCATCCAACAACCAGCCGTAAGTATTAATATTTTTACTATTTTGTCTATTTGTAACAAGATATTTTCAATTATTTGTCAGTAAAATTGGTCTTATTTTTCTAAACCTGGAATGGAGTTCATCATAATTGGACCTTGGTTAGATTGCTCATTGCAGCATTGGGGGGTTGGGATGGCCTAGTGGTCTAGAGTGCTGCGCTTCGACCTCTAGCTTGCCGGTCACCTCTGGCTTGCGGCTGTGGTTTCGAGCCCTGGTGTGAGCATATGTGGCATGGAGATAGGGGCACCTTCTCAACCTCGTGGGTTTCCTCCGGGCACTCCGGTTTCCTCCCACTGCTAAAGACTCCTACGCGCAAGCGAATTATTGAAATAAAATGAAACCATATGTTAGTCCCAAAATGACCTAGTTTGTGTTGGGTGGACGTTAAACCCCATTTCTCTCTCTCTCTCTCATTGCAGCATTAGAAAAAACTCTACCATACTTTGACTAACTTAAAGGTGTGGCTGTGGCTGGGCATATAAGGAGTCTGACAAATGAAATTCTCAGGATTATGTTTTATTTTCAGTGGTAAACCTTCACCAGTAACCAATAATCCATTTGTAGACATTGGTGTTGGAAGAACACCTTTACGACTAGCTATTAATACCGCTCAGTTTGGCCGAGTCTTTGAAGATAGAACCCACGCTTTTCTTTTACGACCCCGTCCTGCTGAATTACAGAATGAGAGGATATTAAATCTAAATGTACGAGGAAAGCGAGGAAATATTGTACAAGTTTTTCCAAGTGTAGAATATGATTTTGTTCCAACTAATTTGGAATTGACAGAAAGTGATTTAGTTCACATCCAATGGGAAGGTAGGAATTGTTTAACAGATTATACTTATAATCCTTGATCCAGTCAGATAGAATCCCCATTACTATTCATGTACCAGTTGTCTTTTTGAAAATATCAGGAACCGCAGTTCACTCCCCTGTGGTGCCCAGGACATTTCCTCAGTGTCAGTGGTGAAGGGAGGGCCTAGCAAGGATAGTCTAGTCGTTTGGACATTGCTGTGTCTGTCAAGGAATCCTAGACAGTTCGAATTTGAAATGAGAGTAGATCGTAGACAAAATTTCACCTGATAGCAAGCTTTATATGGTGTAAGCTGTCTTCATTCGCCCAAATCGGTGCAGAAAAGAATGTTAAAAACCCATTTAATTACTATGAGATATCAACCTACATCTTAGATAAAGCACCACTTACCTAAATATCTGACTTACTATCCTGTCTATTAAACTTTTGTTTTTTTATGCATGTATATTTAATGTGGATGTATATTATCCACCCACAATTTCTAATGAGCTGTCTGTGGATCAAAGGTGTTTACAAATTTTGTGCTCTCACCAGTGATGGGATTTCAAAAAAAATTTTGTTTTTGTCAAGACATTTTAGCAAAAATAAAGGGACGTAACTTTATCGTTATTTAAGCAGACAAATTCATACCACAATTAAAAATCACATGTCAACAATAGTAATAAAAATAGGTGAACCTCACTATTTTCATATTCATAAGCATTTTCGTAAAACATTGAATGAAAGAATTTGTGTCCATCTAACTTTCCTTGTGAATGTTTTAGATAGTGTTTTCAAACTTTATCAGATAGTCTCTTAGGGTATAAGGAATAACTATATAAATTTTTAATATTTTGTTGTCTTAAATTTAGAAACTTTTGTCAATATGTTTCCAGTCATATCTTCCATTTAACCTATAGAACATGATAAGGGGGTATTTCTATATTAAAATTTTTTAAAAGCTTGATCGATTCTATCTACAGTTATTTCATGAATAATGAATATAATGCATTATTTACAGGTTCAAAAGTAGGACCTTAAACCCCATTTCATTTATTTACAGGTTCTAATACTCACAAAAATGGACGTCCAGGTGGTGATGGACAAACTGGTGAGGCTGGAGAAGGCAAATCTGGTAAGTTGTTACAAGGCGATAATACAGTCCCTTTAACCCTTATAACTTGTGTATAGTAAAATGGATATGATTTGATTTTATAAATCAACAATTTGGGTTATAAAGACTAACCTTTGCTCTGTGCCAATGGATAGCGGAGTGAGAGAGAGAAATGGATTCTCATTTCGGGACTAACATGTGGTTTAATTTCATTTCACTAATTTGCTTGCGCGTAGGGGTCTTTAGCAGTGGGAGAAAACCCACAAGGTTGGACAGGCGACCCTTGTCACGTACATCCGGGAAATAAATAAAACACGCATGTGCTAACTATTCGGCCATCTAACCCCCGGAATTGATAGTGGAATACAAAGTACAAAGAAACTACTGTTTTACTATGTCCAACATAACTTGTATTGACGCAGAAAATACCAGATGATTGTCTGAAAACAACTCTTGTGTTGAACTTTAAACCAAATGAATTGACTTAAACTACCAGTATAAATAAAAAAAGAAAATAATACTTTGGTAAAAAAAAGAAATAGAATTTCATTTCAAAATGCTATCTTATATTCAATTTTACTATTTATTAAGTTGTACAAATTTCCTCTGATTGGGTTGGTTTTTTTGTTTTTTTTTTACAAAGGTTCTGACAGACACAACATTGCTCAGATGGCTGACAGAAATGAAAACTACCCAGTACCATTTGAAAAATCTACCATGTGGGATAATGCTGAAGTTAAATGGATCTATCATGGTTTAACAAGTATATCTAAGAAAAGTTTAGCTATTAATATGGCTTCATCTGGTTATTATCGGTAAGTTTTGCTTATAGGCTTTCTCATATTTGATTTAAAATACTTCTATGAAGTAGTAGTACCCCAGTTTGTGAATAATGCGAAGATTAATGTACAAAATGAAAAACTAATGACAAATTGCATAAACTGTAATCTCATTTTTTGGCCTGATTAAAGCCAAACTCCCTTCCCAAAACTTGGCAACATAAGTATACTACCAAAACTTGGCAAAATGGAAGTTTTGATTTGTTTTGATAGCTTTGTAATTTTGCATAATGATAAAATATTGAAAAGCCTCAAAAATTCCTGTAATGATGCCATTAGGTACCGGTAAGCCAAAACCTCATCTTTTGGCTTTATTAAAGCCAAACTCCCTTCCCGAGACTTGGCTACATAAGTATACTACCAAAACTTGGCAAAATGAAAGTTTTGATTTGTTTTGATAGCTTTGTCATTTTGCATAATGATAAAATATTATTGAAAAGCCTCAAAAACTCCTGTAATGATGCCATTAGGTAAGCCAAAAATTGTCAATGAATTATAAGTCACACTTCAAAGTAGGGCTGCTTACATATTATCTCTGATACATATTTAATTCTACATAAAATGTATGATTTGTTTTGCAGGTGTATTTCTGCTACGGAATGTCCAAATCCCGACTTTGCCGATTTCTTAGTCGAAACCAAAGCAAAGATGCAGAATCAATTAAACAATGCACCAGCATCCTATGAGGGAGCAGTCCTGAAATTTAAGAAAGGCACTTACCATTACATGTGTACACGTAACAACAATTTCACCAACCGCAGTCAAAAGGCAACCATTATCGTTCAATAAAGTCTTTTACTGAGGTGGTGATTTTAGTGAATTTGTTTCTGAATAATACGTCAATGAATGCTTGATTGCTCAACATGTTTTTGTTTCTTTGATTGTTATTTATTGTTTTCAATGATTTCTACATTCCAATTTGAAAGTCTGAATTCCAGGAACAAAAAAGATGTTAGAATTTGATTGGTTTAATTTTTATTGTCCAGGACATCTTTTGTTCTAGCTTGTTTTCTTCTGTTAAATTATCCATGGATTCAAGTTCATATTTAATTTTAAAAAATAAAGTGTCCTTAGCAGCTGGACTGCCCCTGTAACATGACAAAAATATGTTTAATCCAGTGCATGTGTTCAATTTTTTAGCTACATAATTTGATCAAAATTTTGAAACCGTCCAATTAGTGATTGCACAGTATACAAGTCATAAATTAATATTTTTCTATTTAATTATCTGAAATTATGATAAATAATAAAATATCCCTATATGCACTGTATATATATATATTGGTCTGTAAATATTCTCTAAATATATTTTTTGTTATTATCATGTGGTGCTGGTTATAAACACCTTATGGTTTTTTTTTCTTTTTTGCATAATATATTTGTTCATGTTGTCACAAACAAACCTTAGTATTGCACGCTTAATATATGTAGTTACAGGGACATTTTGCAAATATTTGGTAGTTGATTGGGCCAGTTTTAGTGTAATTGATGTTCTCACTCTAAAACCGACCTTTAGTTGATTTATTCTATTTCTTGTTATGTCGTACAGAGATTTTCCAATTGGTACATTTTGGGGGCTCAAAGCAAAACTGTTAATTATTTGAACATTTAATTCAAAATAGTTCATCATCATTAAGGAGTCAACATTGACATATTGTGAATTGATGGACCTGCTTTTTGTCCAGAAATTAAATTATTTTGCAGGACGGAGTTGTTTCGATTGATTTGTTTGTGTTATAATTGATCAATTCAGGTTCATCTTCTGTGGTAAATCTCTGTATAGCTGTGTAAAATTGCTTGTATGATACTACTTAATTAAATCTATTACCATCAGTATATGACATAGCTGTATTGTGTACGTATTTGTCAGTCCACTATTATTGTATATCTGATTTGAATTTCTATGCAATATGTACAGTGTTAATGTTTCATATAGTTTATATTACTGTTATCTTCTGGGTCAGATTGGATAACCTGGGTACGAAATTAAATATAATCAAGCATTCTAACTAAATAAATTGTTTTTATTTTTTAATTTTAAAGAGAGGGAAGTGAGGGAAAGAGTTGCTCAAACACAGTATGTCGGCATGATTCATTTTGGCATAAATTCATTTCCAGTTGAATGGTGGTATCTTGTTAAATCAACATTTATTTAGAAAAGATGTGGGGTTTAACATCCTACTTCTGACTGCACCAACTGAGCTAACGAAGATGGGCACCCCATACAGTAGTCTATTAGGGAGATTTTTCTAGGACAGTTGAGGGCTATTTTAATTGCACACCAATGTGTACACAGGACCTCAGTTTGCACACTGTCCTTGCCAGGCCCTCTGTCCTGCACCCAGCGTCTTAATGAGCCACTACAGATTACTCAAAATTCACCTTTTATTTGATTGCCATGTAAGCCTTGTGTCTTTTTGGTGATGTACATGAATACATCCACTGAAAACAAGGGCCATAGCTTGAAGTACTTATAAAAAGATAGGCTTCTCCAATCTGGATAACCTAAATGAATTTCTGGCACATCTGGTGATACATTTGAAAGTAAAATGAAGAAATTCCAATCTTTTGCGACAAAGGTTGACAGAAGCACAATAATCCCAAGAGCGACAATGTAGACTTGTCAAAGTCGGGGATTAAATCGGATGGATTTACAGACGGCAGGGTTTCTGGGTGTCTCGGTCTGACTTTACTTCGGTTTATTTGTTTACAAATTGATTTTCCAGTAGAAAAGTAGTGCAGTCTTTTCTCTGCAGGGGAAGTGGTTCTTTTTCTCGCCCAAGTTTACAAAGGCCATAAACTGAAATTGTTTCTGTGTCTCACAAATATGAATAATGCATATCAATTTCAAATTGACTGGACGACAGATTGATCAAGGTCACTAATTCACAGGGGTGATGACAACATTCAACCACATTTCGATGCAGGCATACAATAAAAAGGTATCTAATATTACATGTGCTATGGCTTTGAGAAAGAGCAATACCATTTCTCCCGAAATTTATATGGTCTGCTTTTATAGGACATAAAAGTGGATTTGATTCCTTTGAAAACATTATATGAAACATATTTCTGTAGTACATTATTCTCCTTTTATTAATAAAATATTCCTATCTATATAATACAGTATCCAGTAAAAATAACTAAATATTCTTAATACTTAGTAATAAATATTTTACTCTTCACTAGCACTGCTAACAGTGTGAGAAGACATTTGGTCAAATTTGTGTGCTCACACAAAGGTTCAATACACCTTGAACTGCAAAATGCACCGTTTCTCACATTCTTAAAATATGAATAAGAAGATCTTTAACCGACTTCTTATTAAAATTTCTCTAATTTCTACACTTGCATATATAAAGTTTCTTGGGAAAATGAGATAAAAAAATCTTACATGAAAATAAGAATCACAAAGATATTCAAAAACTCTACAACTTCCAAATCTTGTTTGTCTCAAAATTCTTATCGACCACTTGCATAACTATAATTTGCCAAAATTTGAACAAACGATTGCCATGCAATATGCATCTAAATTTTCCAAGAGATAGATGGAAAGGGCCCATCCTCTCATCTCAATGCTTCACATGAAATTTGTAACAAAACTGGGTTCTATAAGAATTACAAGGATATGCTGACTGACAGAAAACATGTGTTCACTTCTAGTAACCTGTTTAAAAATATTCTTCTTAGTCATTAACACCACAGCCAAATTCTTAATTTGTTAATTAAAGGTAAAATGATTTGATTTTGTGGTTCTGTATTTCAATATTAGATATCGAAATAAAACAAACTTTTCTTTTAATCTATGTATCAAATTCAAATAAAATAAAAACAACTTTGAACTCTCTCAAATTACCAAACGTCAGTTTAATTTAAGGCACACCAATTAAAACAGACACAATTCCTGTTTTGACTGGTCTACCTTAAAATTAAACACACATTAAGCTTATTTTTCTCACAAGAATTGATCATAACATCTTATCTTATATATCTAAGAGTTAGGCCGAATTCAGTGTTTAAAATTAAACTAATAACAACATCAAATGTAGCACTGTTAATTCTAAAAATTGTTTTTAATATAATACCACTTAAAATATTTGAAATTATGCTAACGACAAATCATTAAATGTTGAATGTGACACTCTTGAATTCTGAAAGTTGTTTTTGAAATATGGCACTTTTTTAGTTTTAATTCATAAAATGTCTAATGCTGATTAATATCAGATATATCCATAAAATGTTCCTTCAACTAGCGCACAGTCAGGGTCACGAGAGTTTCTTCTAGATCTTCTACCAACAGGTTCTAAGTCTTTATAACATTTATCGAATACTTTATTCACTGCTTCTATTCCTTCTTCTGGTGTAACATTACGAACCATTAGTATTGAATGAAGAGCTTTCGCTTTGACACAGGTCTGAAAAATAAGTGAAAATGAAATGAAATGGGATTTAACATCCTACTGTTCTGCTCCAACTAGACTAATGAAGACGGGCACATTTTGCCCTGACAGCAGCGCAATGGCCTACTATTATATCGGCTTCCCACTACCATTGGATCTTCTATGTACATGCCAATGTTTACAAAGGACCTCACTTTTTCATACATTGTCCCTTGCCAAGCCCTCTATCCAGTACCACTGACACGGAGAAACCACACAATAAACTTTGTAGCCTCCCTATTAAATAGTAACTTCGCCACATGTACATACACGTATATATAGGTTCAAACTTCTGTCGAAAAAATAAATGATAGGTTTCTCATTAAAAGGTGGGTTGGATGGCTGAATGGTTAGCATGTGCGCTGTCATTGAGTCAAATGGCGTGGTTTCAATTACATACTTAAAGGAGTTAAATCGCTAACATTTGGGACCTAGAAATTGACAGAAGTGGGTTGCAATGCATATAATACTGTAATATGAATGTATATAAACTAGTCAATGGTTTCCGTTATTACTCTAATTTCAAATCAGTTATGTTCTGCGAAATAAGCCAGCAGTCTAAATCGAATGCAAATTTATAGCGCCTGGTTATTTCCGTCTACATGCGCCATTTGATTTGGTGCAATGTGCCTAGCCTCGTTCCCTGAGTCTCTTGCTAGAACTGGGGCTGAAATGCATTATGATACACGATTCGTGTACCCATGGTAAAATGTTTATTTTGTCTTAAATATTGGATATCAGAAGCCCATCTTTTTCCGGTAAGATCACAGCATCAATGTTGATTTAAATTGACAAATAATTCATGTTTTTGAAAGTTGAAGATTTGGGATGATATTGAGTTAGAGACTTAGCTACTTTAAAGCATGTTGTTTATAATTAAATACCTACAGCATGTTGTTGCTTATAATTAAATGGTGTGGCGTCGCCAGAAGCAAAAGCTGCTGCAAAAGAACAATGCATCAAATTGGCAGCACGTATCTGGAAAATGAAAAAATATTTCTTTAGTTCTACAATAGATTCTTTAATATGTATACACGAGTTACCAAATAACAACTTTTGGAAAATGAGTGTAAAAATATTTAGGTTACATTACAGAAATAAACACTAAACTGTATTGATCTATAGAAGCAGTGCAGCAGAACTGCATGAATCACATATGTATCAATACATCCCTGCAAGTTTCATTGTCTTAGAGAGAGAGAAATGGGGTTTAACGTCCACTCAACACAAACTAGGTCATTTCGGGACTAACATATGGTTTAATTTTATTTCAATAATTCGCTTGCGCGTAGGGGTCTTTAGCAGTGGGAGGAAACCGGAGTGCCCGGAGGAAACCCACGGGGTTGAGAAGGCGCCCCTATCTCCATGCCACACCAGGGCTCACACCAGGGCTCGAGACCACAGCCGCAAGCCAGAGGTGACAAGCCAGCTAGAGGTCGAAGCGCGACACTCTAGACCACTAGGCCATCCCAAACCCCCTTCATTGTCTTAGTCTACAGCCAAGATACAAAAATCAGAAATATCTGAATGATGAGATGAGAGCCATGGTGGCTCAGTAAATATGTGCTGGTTTAATTACTAACAAAGAGGTCCAGGGTTCGATCAAAGTGTTGGCCAAGAATGTTCCATCTGATTTTCAAACATGGGATCCCCTTGTCAGTGATGAATCAGGATGGCCTTGACAAGGAACTGTGACTAGTCGTTCGGTATGGACAAAAAACAACGTAACATGTACACGTACATTGCCATGATGTATAAGAAAGAATGCTTGACAGTTGGAATTCATTTGCTGTCAAGGATGTCGTGAAGGACCAGGGGCCGGTTGCTCAAAGCTCCGTTAACTTTTAACGATCCGTTAACATGGAGTAAACGGATCGTTAACTTTAACGGAGAGAAAGGTTGTTGCTGGAAGCCCCATTAACTTTAACGGATAATGAAATTGACTTTCCAGCAACAGAAATTTAACGGACCGCTAACAAAGGACACATGAAAGATAACGATCCATTAGTTTTGAGCAACCGGCCCCAGGACAAGAAAGACCAGGGTAATGACAAACTCCATTGACTTTGTAAAATTCGCTATGTGAAGTAGGAATTATAACCAATGTTAAACTTACCTCTGTACAGGCTAAATGTTCTATATTTTTAAAATCTACCTTTGCTCTACAGTAATCAAACATATGAGTAAATTCATGAGCTAAGACATTACAACATATACTTCTTTTGCCAGTGTTATTCTGACATATAACAACCTGTAAAAAAATAAAATACATGTAGTTCATAACTTTCCATTATACTGTATTTTCTGTGAAATAATAACGTAGCCATTGGAATTGCCTGAAATGTATTTAAGACACATGATCTGTGTGATCATAATATATGAGCTAGAAAATTTACTGATTTGACTTCAACAATTTGATAGAAAAAAATAAAGGTCACAAAAACTCGGGTCATATGAGCAGCCTCCCCCCACTGGCACTCAACCTGATGAAATTTTTATGAAAGATGCGTAATCAGTTAAATATTTAGAGCTATTCATGATCAGAAAAATCATTTTATTCATAGAGCTTCACTATTGGTACCTGATTCTTTACAGGATCAAAGCCACCATTTACTCTTTCTAAACAATCTTCACAAGAAATATGTCGTCTTAGATTAATCTCACTGTAAATAGAAAATGGTCAAACTAATAATGTCAACTCACAGAACCATATCTACCCTTTAAACCTGATCGAGGCCCTTGTGCATTAGGTATAAATTTGACCCTTAAACTCTACACCAATATATTTTCAAGAGAAATTTGAGGATGTAGAATGTAGTTGCTGATAACTTTAAGTCCTAGACTATAGCATCAAAAAGACTGACCTAATGCCTTTTAAATAAAATTAATTTTTGTTAGGAGGGTAGGATAAAAGTAAATCACTGAAATTCAATAAGCTAATTCTTTGTCATAATCAATAGTTTAACATCGGAACTTCAAATAAATCATGATCATTTGCTAAATAAAGAGAATATAAAGAAATCTCTCGAATCAAAATTTAACTCCTTCTACCACATATCCTCTAATAACAGCAAATTATGTACATATTTCATTTCAAAACCTACTGTTACGAACTCTCCAGACTATCTATATTTGGTTAAAAATAGTGACCATAAGAAAGCTATGACCACACTTAGATTCAGTACACATCACTTAGAAATAGAGGGGGCCAAAACAAAAAAATCCTGTTGATCAGCGTCTATGCAAATTTTGCGATTTAAACTTGATTGAAAACAAGCAACATTTTTTGTTAACTGTAGCAAGTATGAAAAAATATGCCACACCCATTTATACCCAGCCTTCTCAGCAAATCCTATGATTTCCTATAACTGTCTTAATCTGTTTAACCCACAAAAATTTATTACCAAGGCAGTGGCTTTATATGTGTTTTTAGCTTTTGATACGAGAGCGAAATCAAACTTGGTGGCAACTTCATCTAACTGAAACCCCTTAGATATATGTAGTATATTGTTTATATGAATGTATTGTGTATGTACATGTATTATTACATGTATATGACTATGTATTAATGTATACATGTATGCATGCTGTCCATAATGGACGTTTTGGTGCATTAAACTTCTTATCTTCTTAACTTATCTAAGAACATAAATATGTAACACTCTATATAAATTTCTCTGGGTCGAGGCTGACAATAACATACAACCACTTTTTAATGATATTAGAGTCTTCGATCGAAATTAGATGCTAAGAATAAATTATACAAAGTTAAAACCTTACCAACCATGACTCTTCATTGCTCTCATCAACAGTTTTACCATTGGATCTAAAACAAATACAATGGAATAGTTATATAATTAGAAAAAGTTCTCAGTTTCACAATAAAATGGTAACAAGCACACTCTGGTCTCATATGTTCACAGAAAAAACACTTAATCAAAAAAAAAAAAAAAACATTCTCTTCAAATTACTTGTCATAAACCTAAATCCCTATTTTCGCAAATATTCTTGAATATTTACTGTGGAAAATGTGAGGCCTGATGCAATCTTCCTATGACCCCTTTCCCTCGATTTACACAGCTAGTCTCAAAAACGCAGTGAAAAGCAATAAAAGCAGCCTTCAAACTAGACAGGTCTTATTGTTACTGGGCACGATAGTTAATCGTTATGAAACTTACTTCTTCTTATACACCACAAAACATTTGATTCACACTTCCAATCTCTTGAAGAATCGGTTGACCACAGTCGGTCATAAAAAGTTTTTGGCTTTGCACCCTCTCTTTCAGGGTAGAAATAATACCCGTAGTCTTCATCTTTTGTATCTATACCAGTGCTAGACTTTGTGTTATTATTTTCATTCTCATAATCATACCCACGTGCACTGTTTTCGTCCTTGGGCTTTGACATGTTTTTATTTTTTCCAACGAACAGAGTAGTGAGAGTTATCTTCACCTTGTGTGTTCTTTCTGGAATCAGACCAATAATTATATTTGCTTCATTGACTTCATTAAGCGTTCAATCCGTGCCACTGCAATGCAAGCAGGATAATTTTGCCCCGACAGCGAAATTTACGCCTATTCTTTGATTTCCAGCTGCCATCGGTTTTTTATGTGCACGTCAATGTGTACACAGCAGGCTTTGTTTTCTGTCCTATCCGATTGACAAGGCACACAGTAGGCCTACTTTTCAGCAAGCTCCACTGCAAGCACAGGTCTACCTGTGACACTCTGGAATCCGCCCACGTCTGAATTCCAACCAGGAACATTGTAGTCCAAAGGTCACTGTCCTATAGCTAATGCAACCATAACAATCCCTTAATTTTCATTTCTTACACGTCTGTTTGTATCTCATAGTTATTTCTGTCTAATCTTATATCAATCTGTTTGATCTTATATATATTCACCTAAACATGGCACAAAATGTTAATTCAAACATTTCTGGTAAATTCTTCTTTTTTTTTTTGCTCTACAAAAAAGTGTATATATAGACTCTTTCTTTTTCATTAATTTCTCTCAACTATTGCTCTACAATCTAAGAAGAGTGCGAATTTTAGATTTCCAGTTAGGATTTGGTGAATATTCAAGATTTTGAGACGGAAGGACTGGTAGGCATAGGCTACACCATAATGTGTTCTGAGGGAAATTTAGCCTTGACAGTAGCACTACAGTCAAGGGACCTTTTACATGCATGCCAATGTGTACGCAGCACCTTGGTTTATCGTTCCATCCAGACAACTATACATTGTCCCTTGCTCGACTCTCTATCCTGCACCACAGACAAGGGGGAACCATGACAGAAGATCCTGATGAACTTTCTTGGCAATTCAGGGATCAAACACCAGACCTCCAGTTAATGAACCAGCGTCTCTGCTGCTGAGCCACTGTGGCTCCCTATAATTTGTTAAATTTTCCAGTTAATCTCTGTGCACAAATGAAGTAAAAAGGTAAATTTTCCAATGATCTTCATCAAATTTCAACTGTCAAGGGATCTGTTATTTGCACAACGGCCTCAATTATCCATTCTATCAGAATGACCAGGGGTGTAAATGTGGATGTGGGGTGTGAAAAAATAAATAGTCAGTCTCAAAATAAGTGGAAGGATGTGGGGTGTGAAAAAATAAATAGGCAGTCTCAAAATAAGTACAGTCACTGCAGTCTGTTATGCATCAGCGACTAAATGAATTAATGACGTAAACAAACAATGTGTGACTGTTATGCATTCAATAATGAAACAGGAACGCCTCAATGAACTATTGACTCTTGGGTGTGATCTTAACAATATGGCTGATCAGTAGTCAATCTTGACTAAGCGCGGACGCCTGATGCAAATATGAGGACATAGTCATATCTTTGCTAATTTATGTAATTATTTTCATGTTCTAAGTTGTAACAGGTTCACAGTACTTAGTACGCTCTTGTAAAATTCTTAAAAATAATGTGAATTCCCATGTGTGGTACCCTATTTTACTAATGTTACAAGTGTTTTCTGACCACAAGAATTCTGCAAAATCTCACCCCAGTGTCCAGGAAATGACAACTCAGGGACTCTAGATTCAAAGCCACAGACTGAAAGGGGAAACACACTGAAAAAGCCTGAAGAACTATCTTGGCCATAATCAGTATAAACCATAGAAACCTCCTGGTTTGTGAGCCAGGGACCTTACTCACCGAGCCAAAATCAAATCAAACACTTGCAATAAGATAATATCATGTTTTAAGGTTTATTAACAATATTGATATTTAACAATATATATAATATGATACATGATCCGATTTATTAACAATATGATAATGAACATTTACATGTACAATGTATATATACAATATAATTCTGGGGGAGTAAATGTGTTTGTTCTGTCAAAAATGATAAGACTACAGTCTAACAAAAGTTATTTTTGCATAAGCGTGCAAGAACAAACATTAATTTGCTGTAAATTTTGTAGCCAATATTTCATAACTCAAAAACAAAAAAAAAGGAAAACTTTGTTCCAGTTACTCAAAATAAGAATATTTGTATTCAGAAAATTATACAACATACAGTAAATATTATAATTAAGTCAACAGTTATCACACTATGCTTTCTACAGTAATATATTATATGTTAAGAAATGTATCTCTTTAAGGACACAAGCTCTTTGAATAATGTAAAAAAAAAATAATGAAGCTTTCGTTTCTTTGATGTTTTACTGGGTTTTTTTTTATCTATACACTACAAAATGGTCAACATATTTTACGACTTTTGTCTTTAATGGACAAGACTTGACCATTGGCCTAATTTATGAATATGTGTTTTAGAGTGGAGAAATTTATTTTAACAAATCACAGTGGCAAAAATTAGAGAATTAATTCTCATGTAGTCTAGGCCAAGCAATTTCAATTACATTGAAAATTGTTGATTTTGTTTGCTAGATGGATATCCATCTAAATCAAAATGGAAACCACTTAATAATCATGCAGACTTTTCCTAATTTTAAATAGAATATGACTCTGCAATTAGATGAAACTTATTCACCATTTTATTTTGATCTTAATCAAAGAGGTCATGTATCTTTAACAAAAGTTGGTTTAATTAGGTTTTTTTTATCTATGTTAGTTCCTGTCTTTTCTTCATGATAAAAATGAAAAATATATTTGTTATAATTAAAATATTGGTTACAAATAGCAATAAATATATCCTTTAATTTGAGGCACTAATGATGCATGCGATAATAAATGTATGATTTTATAGGCATCATGATGATTATTTATAAATATGTGCGCTTCAATTTTCATGAAGCAAATGCCTCTACTTAAACGTGACAAGACCACAGCTTGACCTATAACTACAATACGTACACATTATTACCAGATCTATGTTTCCACATCAAGTTTCAGTTAGATATTTCAAAACACAATGAAAGGAAATCGGGGAAACTCATGATATCTCAACAGTTTTGATAATGCCAAGGATCACAACTTAAATTTGTTCTGTTATTACCCAAACCAAAATGCACCTACATAGCACGATTCTGTTCAACCACTCAAGGCACAGAAAGGAAAACATAATGCAGAGAAATGTACAGACAATGGTAGCACTGTATTATCATTTTATTAAATGCACAATTAGCCAAATATATGATTCCATGTCACCTTTTTCTGGTAATATCTGTTTGCAAAAAACGCAACAATGGCAAAAACTGAATGTGACAGGGTCATGATTCAAAGTAATAAATACACAGTTGACTATATGATAGTGTCTACCTCAAGCATTAGTTTTACAAGACCATACCAGGTGGAAGAATAGCAATGTTATAAGTACATTTCAAAAGATGTACTAGACTTCCTCGACATCTTTTTAATCAAAAAGTTTTTTTCAAACGCTTATTTTCTTGACGTAGTTCTTCAACTTCCGCTAACAGATCTTTATTTACTGATAGATGTTGTAACATTGCTGTAACTTCATTCTGTAATCAAAAACAAAATAATTAACATTTTTCTGAATTAAAAACAAATTTCCTGCTTGGCAACACAAATGATATAATAAAAACCTCTGTCAAAAAACACAATAATTTTGATCTCTAAAGATTCAGGTAAGATCATACACAAAACTGAATATCACAGAATGGACTAAACATTACAACTTCAGAAAGCATTGTAAAAATAATGTTTGTCCAATTCCACAATTTCTCTGTGGCTGAATCTAAAACAACTCTCCTAAATACACAATATTTTAACAAATTATTATCAGATTTAAGCTTTTCTCAAAGAAATAGATCCTGTTCTCTAAGCAGTAGCAATATATTTACAGAAAATACCTGTCATGTTTATTTTATAATATAAATAATCTGATATATGAACTATATGTCTAAGTAAACTTGTCATGAACGATAAAATAGTATTATGTAATACAAACCTGTTGTATTTGAAATTGTCTTAACATTTCCACGTGTAAACTAGTTAAATCACGATGAATTTCTTCACGAAAGTCTTCTAAGGCTTCTCGTATTAAATTTCTTGTAAATTCAGTCTGAAATAGATTGGGATCGGCTGCTCCTGACACTTCTGTTTTTGGTTTCTGAATCAAGTAAATATTGCATACAATAAGAGCAGATTAAATCAGCGGTAGATTATTACAATTTTAATTTAATATGCATGTTAAAGAAAAATAAAACTTAAAGTTTTCCCACAGTACAAGAGAATGGAATAGATTCTGGAGAATGATGCTAGTGATAAACTGTCAAAGTATATAATATGTTCAAATAGAATCGTACCCAACTTATCTGAAGCTTTAAAATGCTTCAGATAAGTTGGGGTCATTGACTACATCTACATATTGTGAGATCCTAATATCTCATACACAAGCCAAGGACATCACGATAACGCTGCTGGTAGCTGTACAGACACCCACCTTGTAGATAAGTGTGTTATACCCTACTAGTATAGGTATACTGTAACTTCGTAACTTGATTTTACGCTTTAAATCAGTGAGATTAAACAGAACTTATATTTATCTACCTGTGGAGAACAAGATTCTTGCCAGGCACCCTGTATTTCTTGTCGTAAATCTTGCCTACAGTTATCTATAGCTGTAGATACCATATGTCGAACAGCTGCTGCATCTGGTGGACTACCACCATCAGTAAACATAACCTTCTTACCATTACTAGCACCAGAATTAATACTGTCTCCAGTATCTACATCATGACTAGAACCTGTTATCTGATTTAAACTTGGAGAAGCACTGATACCTTTCTGTACAACCTTACTAACAGCTACAAATATAAGTTAATAAATATTACATGTTCATACTGGTCATTTCACAGTCTTGGACCAGATTTACTTGGGTTGAATAAAATATACTTGTATCCCAGGATATTACTGCCCAGGAGACAGGACATGAAGATTTTGAAATAATACTAACAAAAGTCTCCTGTCTGCATCAATTACTTCTTCAGATACATTTCAACACTTCAGCATGCCCATGTTGGGGCTTATCAATACTTTTTGTAAAATTTGATGACACATGCCCTAAATTATATTGAGTGAGCCTATGTGGGAAATCTGATGAAACAGAGTAAATGCAGATGTCCGTAAGGGGGCAAATGTAGCTAGATGGGTATGGTACCACGATTCTAATGGAATACCCAAACTATTGGTCTGTACTGACTACATCTAACCTTTACTTAAACTAAGTGTTCAAAGATTTTTATTGAAAGTTAAGAATGTACCTGAATGACCATTAACACCTGAAGGTAAAATACGAGATGAATTATTTGTTGGTGAAACTACAGCTGAACTAGCTCCCTGAAATATATCATCAACATCTATCAAATTATCTTATCAACCGCATCAGCAGTAAGACATTTCTCTCTAAATAAAATGTATTTATGTGTGTTATTATAACCATTACCTTCTTCTATAATATACTGAAACACTTTGTCCTATCAAGGTATCTAATACCTTCTCTTAAAATACATATGTGACTTCATCCTTTGATGTTGGTGTACCATTATTTCCAACTTGCCAATCGTACATACTGGATGAAATATTTGACTCGTGTGACATATTTCTCATTGAGAATATGTGCAGGATAGTGTCTGTATTTTAAGCTGTTTAATGATCTCGAGCTAAAGACCCCTCGTGAAATTTCAATATATTACTTAATGTCTCGCTCTCGGCCATTAAACCACACATAATGATCCGTTTGCATGATGGAGTCATGGTTGTACACAGCGATGATTTACTGGTCTCCTCCTGTCAGTGTTTCTCATGGGTACCATGCCATTGTTGTAATAGCCAGGTTATATAAGGAATACATTGTAAAGTAAGGAATATATTTACCTGAGAGCTAGAATAACTGTTATTTATTAATGGACTGTTACCTAGACTAAATTTTCCAGATAAACTAGACTGGTGACCTTGTAGAGGTGAAAATACGCCACACACACCTGATAATAATAATAGAAGTAGTCAAATGATGAGTGAGCTGTGAAATGTCGAAGTTTGGTGATGCCTGAGCCCAACTTCTTGATAATTTGCCCACATGACTCAAATATAGGACAGAGAAATATCAGAAAGGAAGACAAATTAAATATGTAAAACTATATGAAATAAATTAAATATAAATCATCTACAGCAATTTAGTTTGGTGCTACAAATCAGATCACCTAGAAAGAATCCATTTAAAACTTACAGATTCTCTTCTACCATAGATCCCCAAACCCCAACCCAAAACAACACAACTTAAAGTGAGATGTGAATGATAAACAGTAGTTTGTCCTTTAAATATGTAATGAAATTTAATTCTACTGACCTGTAGAACTATTATCACTTGTATTAACAGTTGTAGCTGATTGTTGATGACAAGAATCCTCAGTAAATGATGCTGAACCATAACCTTTAATACAAATAACTCTATAATCACATTTCAACTAATATACAGAATCAAAATACAGATAAATAAACATTTCAGCTGCGAAAAAATCTGAATATAGATCATTTCTGGATTTAGAATACCTTCTTTTTGTTTATTAAATTATATGTTTGTTTATCCAGATGATATAAATTTTCTGAATTTTATGTATAAAAGAAATAAATAGTAACCTATATTTTCTCTAACAGGTGAGAAGACATCTTCTCTTACTTGATTCTGGTGTTGTTTATTTTGAGCCCTTTCTACAGCTGTTTGTGCTGCTATCACATTACTATCTATATCAATAATACATGTACAAATATACACAATTAAAAACCTCTGATTAAAATACAGATCTATATTTCGTTTCATAACAGACCGTTTCATTGGCTAATCTCTCACTTCAACCAGAACGCTGGTTATATTACAACCATTCCAGATTCTAGAGTAGTAAAGACAAGTAAAACAAAATTTTGAACTATAAATAGTATAAAAACATGAAACGAAATAGGATCTGTGTTTTAATCAGATTGCACAATTAAATTAATATAATACATTGAAAAGTGAGATAAAGAGAAATTGGGTTTAACTTCAATAATTCACATGTGTGGGGTTCTTTAGCTGCGGGAGGCAACCAATGAGGTCGAACAGGCAACCCTACTTATTGTCATGTACAAGTGGGGCATCGAAACCACACTACTTGAACAATGACAGACCATATGATCTAACATGCACAAGTTAAACCATTGAAAAGTAACAACACCACCTTAAATATTCTATACTCTTAACATGGTTCAAACAAATTTCATCCTCATATTAGAACCCGAAAGTACTATATTTTAAATGATTATTCTAAATAAGAAACTAACTTGTATCATTAGTTGTGTTGACTGGTTTTGTTTGAGGAGCTTTAGGTAAATCTCTCTTCTTAGAATCTGAACTATTACCATCTGCACTGTTCATTTCAGACTATACAATAAAATATAACATACAATCATTGTTTTCAACAAAAATATAAAATTATCAATGTTTATGTCATTAAAGACTTATGGAATGATCAGCAATCCATCTGCTGTTTGATATCAAGTAAATATTATTCAATATTTCATACATAACCTTACATGTGACACGTATGGGGTAATTATGTAAACTTTTAAAGGGGAACCTAATGTTACAGTGCTTTGTGGTTCGCACTAACTATTAGATAAAATATTTTTTGGGATGTGGTACTCTGCTGAACATTGGCCAATGTGCTGTCGATTTTGAACAGAACATGGTGTGTGTAGAATATGGCTGTACAGTAAACGTCTTGAATATACTTACCTTTGGATGAAAAGACAAAGAAGATATAGCACAACTATGGGCATTAACCATGTGAACAGGATTTGGGCCTTGTCTGATATCATACACCAGTATTTTACCCCTGGATGTTCCAACTGCTATCGTGGCGCCATCAGCCATAACATCTATAGTGGTCAATGGGCTATCTGCCATTAACACCCTCAAATTGCTGTAATAATAGATTGAAATAAAACTAAGTGAAATCATACTCATTTTAAAGGGACAATAACATTCTTGCTGGCTTGGTAGCTCCAGAAAATAAATAATACCCTTATTCTAAGTACTAGATGTTTAAGTGTCCTACCAGATGTGTAAATTATCCATTACAACCTATTTTACTTGTCCAGAGGGTTCGAAAATATTTTAAAATCCAAGTCACATTTGAAAAGGTTTACGTTAGACTTTTCAAATCAATGGGTTGAATTTTTCCAATTTTTCAAAATAGGTGTGTTAAGATGAAATTTATATCATCATTTAATTGGAATATTCTAAAACAATACGATTTGTTGACCAGAATGAAGATTGGGACATATTATTCAGTTACAACAAGAGTGTTATTGGGGCTTTAAGAACAGATTTTAGCAATATCTATGAAGAATTACATTACATAACTTTACAGTATTTAGATACATATTTGACAATACTCTACTGATAACTTGAGCATTTGAAGGCTTTATAATGTAAATCTAAATAATATGTCAAATTCATACCTTTTAAATGTAAAGATATATTTCATATGATATATGTAAAATTGATACATTTTCTTAAATTTGAACACATATGTAAAATTTGATCAAATGTACCAGTAATATGAAAATTTGATATTTATTCATAAATCAACATACAGTAAAGCAAAACAATATATCACACACACAGCATTATTATACATTTTAAATATGAATAATAATACACATAGTCTATTTTATGAAAGTGCATTTCAATAATTATATAACTTACCGTTTTCCTTGAACATCATATAGCGCTATTCTCTTATCTAACCCAACACTCATCAATAACATCTCATTAATAGGTGAAAAGGCCAAACCAGTAGCTGGTGCTTTATGTATATCATTAAAAGAATGTTTTAATTGTCTTGTATTAGCATCCCACAGGTTTATAGCTCCATCATCTGAGGCTGACGCAAACAGTGACTTACGAAAATAATGATACTGTATCTGTTTTATTGTCTAAAATAAACAGAAAGTTAAACATAAGTTTACCATCCATAAATGTTGACTATTAATTTAAAAGTAAAGATGCAAAACGGAAGATCTGATAAAGAGCTGGTAGTTAAAAACTTCAGTCAAATTACTATACTTTGGGCCGAGAAAAAATCATTTTCAAAATATTGTAGCCTTGATTGTCATTGCTACTGCTGATATTTGATAATAGTCTCAATTTTCCAAATGCAATGTAAATGGCATCAAGAGTTGATGATGGTCTTGTCATATTAATAAGTGTCTAATTAATAGTTTATATAACATTTAAGGCCTGAAGAAAGACCTGCAATAGGCAGATTTAGCTCTTGCATAATGTATCAGTAATTTCACGTAAATGCGGCTTGATCTTAATTTATGCACATTGCATATTTCTGTTTGAACTGGCATCTATTTCTTTTTTTTCGCCTGCGTATATTTTGCAGACTGAAAACAGAAGAAAGATAGATGTGTTGACTATAATCTGAGAATCTTGTGATCTCATATAAAACATGAGAAAAAAAATTCTCATTTTTAGATTAAACTTTACTCTAACCTGAACTTTTGGTGCTCGAAGTGGAGATCCCGACTGCCCTGTCAGTAGATTGTGTAGAATGATATCTCCTGATCTAGATCCGGAAGCAATGTAAGCATCATTCCAGTTAAATGCCAGACTTGTTATTGCAGATTTATGTTCCTGAACATTATAAAACAAACTATGAAAATACAAATTAATAAATTCAGAATATCAGAATAGACGTGAAGTAAATGCAGAAGAGCAGGCCCTGATTCACGAAATCTTAACTAAAGATAAAATCCAAATTTTAGTAGATACTTCAGTTTTGATTGGCTAAGCACTAAAATCAATCTAATATTATCCAATCAAATTACTAAAATTTGGATTTTACCTTAGTTAAAATTTTGTGAATAAGGTCCTGACCACAACAAAATAACAGAAAATTTGATAAAACATCAAAACGAACATTTGTGGTACAGAAGTAGCCAATCAGAACTCTATCAATTTCGGTGAATGTACAGATTAAGTTATATATCAGTATCCACTATTTTGCACAATTCCAAGTATAATTGTTCCAGCTATTCTTATATCTGGAAATTCTGACTACAACCATATTTTGTTAACTATGTCATACCTTAAAAGACTTTTTTAACTTTTTTGATTTAAGATCCCAGACATTAACAATACAGTTATTTCCACCATACAGTAAATATCTTGAGTTAGAATTGAAATCTACACATAAGTTTCCTTTCTGAAAATATAGACAAAAAATTTTTCTTTACCAATTAACAGCATAATTTGTAGACTACATTTGGTTCTTAATACAGACAGACTAACAATAATTCTTAAGCATTTCCAGGAAAGCGTATTTTATAGGCCTCTTCATCCAAATGATTAAACAAATGTAAATCAAAGCAGATTTGATAATGTATTTTGCTGTTAAAGTATTCACCTGGTAAAGTGAGTAATGACCATAATCCTAAAAGTAATTATGTATTCTCAAAGTATATGTTATATTATATATATTATTACTCCATGGAGGGGATAGTGTTTATTTTAAGCTGCTGCCAAACCCAAAAAGCTAAATGTTTTCCAACGAGCATTATTTCAAGACTGTAAAACGCCACTGCAAAGCTTTTTGATATTCTAATCTAATATGTAACCATTAAGCCTTTTTGGTTCCTGCCTATATATTTTGAGCAGACTGTAAGATAACTTTTGCTGCTAAAGCATACACAAAATTTTAAAATGTGGGCAGACTCCTTGTCACATATCAGTTCTTTATTTCATCAGGATCTTTCTTCCTGGCTCCAGAGACCTTAGCCCTTTTCAGTGTAGTGGCTTTCTTGGTTGCAGCTTTTTTTGCTTTCCCTATGCACATAAATTTCAAGCAGATTCAATAAATATGATTACTATTATTTCAGTATAAATCGTTTGTGTGCAGTGGTACATAGCAGTAGGAGGAAGTCATAGAACTCATGAAAAGCACATGAGGTTCGGCAGGCAACCCTATTACTTGTCTTATAGTTATACAAGAGTGGGGTCAATGACAGACCTTATAATTTAAATCATATTAGACTACTCCCCCACCCCCTCCCCTACAAGCAAAGAATAATTTTTCGTTCAAAGACCTTTCACAACTGACCTCTACATCTATTTCTACACTCGGTTTACTGGTATTCTGTATATGAGTTATTGGTATTTTATCATCATTCTCTGAACAACTTGTTAAAAATTTACCTACAAATTAAAGACGTAAGTAAACAAATACAAATACTGAAAACCTAAAAACAAAGACTTCCCATCTTATTACTGTACATGTACATACATGTAAACATATTTTTACATAAATTTAAAGCAGAAATCCCCTTACACAGCAGCATTGTTTTAAAAAAAAAGATAGCAATACACAGCAATCAAGCTTATACAAAAGAAAAAATAGTAGCCTTCAGAAAACAGACAAACATAATTGTTATCAACATATAAGACTCATCAAGAAGTAAAGAACGAAAAAAGCTATTGCTCTCAAATTCAATCATGAAGCCTCTGGTCTAGATAGATGTCAAGTAAAATTACACTAATTAATTAAAGGGACATTACTCCAGAACAAAAATAGCTACTGAGCTATATCTCGATCCACCTGTCGTATACCGTACTAATAAGAACCACTATTCTGAAGTTTAAAAGAGATTCATTAAAATCTGTGGCCGCTAGAGAGAGGACAAGAAAGTGTGGGTTGACCGATCGGCTAACGTAAATTTATTTTTTAATGCTTTTCAGAGTTCGTTTTATTAATGCTTTCATTCAAAATTAATGAACTGCTTACCACAGTGACTCCAGCATACAGCTGTAACATTCTGATCATGGGGTTCAAATGTTTTCACCAAACCAAATCCTCTACTATCCCAGATTTTCACATCATCTCCTGCAGAAACCAGCTTTAATACAGACATGTTTGTTGGTTAATCATTCAACCATTTATTTTCTGAAGAAAAAGACACAATTATCAAGAAACCTATTAATAATGATTATATACATCTACAGTAAACTGGTCCACATGTACAGTTGATCATAGTTAAGATCACTGTAAGTCATGGCAATTAATGCTTTTGTAATGAGGAAAGGTGGTGACTAAAAGTAGAGCTATCTGCTATGATTCCGAGTCAGATCAATTTTGATGAATTTACTGTCTCCACCACATGGATTAAAACTCTTTATATATTATCAAATATTGTCCTTATTTCTACTTCCCATCCACCATAGCAGAACTGATCTCAAATACTGCAACCCCCTATTAAAATGAGGCAAAAAAATCTGGGATATTCAGGCTGAAATAATACACACCAAAACTGCAAGATCTACATTGACTACAAATTCCTACGGAACATAACTTTTAAGTGAGAACACAGTTTTCAAGAACTTTTAATAAAATGTTTGATGGGAAGGGATATTTTTTAAGGCAGTTATTTTGATAAATCAAGATAAAAACACCTGTTGTTTTCTATAAAGCAAAGCTGCAGCGGAGAAGCAGTGACTAAAATCAGAGCTGGTTGTGCATGTTTTTATCACAACTTAAAACATCAACCAATATGAATATAATATTAATAAGTTATTATTATAAATATAACGTCATGTCATGTCTGTATATTTTTTATTGTCGCATCATTGTATTGATGTGACTGTATTAATACAGACATTGTTAAAAACATACGCCTCTATTCATGAGGGTTTTTTTTGGGGAGGGGGGGGGAGGGTGTTTTAATGCCTTAAATTAGGTGCTTCTAATCCCTTGATGTAGTAATCGGTTAGGACTGCTGGTCTGATGTTGATCCTGTCAAACCAGATTGGATAGGCCCTATAGGTGCCACTCTCACAGTCTCTCTGGTAAGCCTTATTTATTTTATGAAGATTAAGCACCGCCTTCTAGCAAAGAAAATAAGTTCCCTGTTGTCTTGGAACATGTCAAAGATGGGTCAGCAAGGTAAAATTATGATAAAATGTATGAATTTGTTTACAAACATTTTTAACTCCCGCCAGCCTCAAATTGTAGAAATTATAAACGGCGCCCCCTAGTGGGTAAATATATTTGGGACCGGAATAAGAAAAAAAACGAGTGTAGGTTATAAAGTAAAGCAACCAAATATAAGATGATTATTTCACCAATATATACTTTAATGTAAAGCTATAAAATTGACATACATTTTTCTATTTCAAATAATTGATATACAACATGTTACATTGAATTCTTTATTAATATTTCGTTTTATATCTAAAACGTGTCAGTAAAAACATGAAGATAACCATAGACGGAAATCAAAATTATTTTGGCATTTGAAATGGAAATATTACTCTGGATTCAAGATTTTAGAGCTGATTTATGAATAAAGATGATGTAAATATGTCATTTGAGCCGAGCATAGATTCAGAAAGTTTAGAATTGAAAGGGTAAGAGGTTTACATGGATATGCATGTTGAAGACGTGTTAGTCATTAGTTTGAATAAAACCGTCAGTGTGAGTGATTCAGAACACAGTACTAAGTAGGGCCTAGGCACTAGCCTAGTCTCTGCAACAAGGTTCTGTATTTTAAAAAAGCAAGATTAAGTAAAAGTGAACAAGAGGCCAGACTGGCACAGAAAGATTGCATGATTGTCAGTCAGAATTACAGTTTGCACATCGTTATTGAATACTGGATTGTACGGTATGTCATTCCGGTCCCACGTCATTTCGGACAATTGCAACATTTCGGACTCAAAAATAAATGGATTCGTTCAGGCAAGTGACATTTCGTACTTGGGTAGGTGAGGTTTCAATGTATAATAAGTAATAATAAGGAGTCTTGGATATACATTATGGACCTGACCTATTTAGCTATTTCCAATGTTCTTTATATACCGGTACATGGTATCCAGACCACTCGAACCAAAGACCACTCGGACCAAGACCACTCGGACCAAAATAAAGACCAGTCGGACCAAAACAGAGACCACTCGGACCAACCAAAAAGACCACTCGGACCAAAATAAAGACCAGTCGGACCAAAACAGAGACCAGTCGGACCAACCAAAAAGACTACTCGGACCAAACCAAAAGAACACTCGGACCAAGTAATTTATTGTGTAAGAGCACCAATATTTATCTTTTCTACTCAGACCAACCCTAAAAACCAATCGGACCAATTAAATTATATTATAAAGCTTGACTTAATCATTTTAGAAATTTTTTAGTATTAACCCACAATACAATGAGGCGAATGATGTACATGAAGTTATATGCGTTCTTCTACGTATTTCATTTCTCGATGAATACTACATGAGTACATGATTTATACTTCGTACCATCGGCGGGCTGCAGTTATTTATACAGTTAGCTCTGCTCTTTGATGTTGACAGGCAAGACACATCATGCTTATGGATTAGCTGATATAGTTGGTTGGAATTTGGCAATTCCAATTGTTACAGTTTATTCGAATAAGTCAGGTGTTGAGATGTTTGTAAAATTTTAGAAATATTTTTTACTTATCACTTGGTCATTTCAAATTGTCACCATTAATTAAAAAATATAAATAAACTTAGCGTTTTCTCGCTCAAGAATCTTCGTTATTTCGAATTCAACAATCAAAATATTGTTGTTTATAACAATGTGTATTACCAAACTCCGTATTAAACTAGTTAATCCGTATTAAAACAACACTTTATTAGTGGTTCGAGTAGTCATATTAAACAAACACAATGATCATTTTATTAAAACAACACTTTATTAATTATCAATTATCAATTCATTAAAACAACACTTTATTATTGGACCGAGTGGTCTTTTTGTTTGGTCCGAGTGGACTTTTTGTATGGTCCGAGTAGTCTTTTTGTTTGGGTCGAGTGGTCTATCAGTTGGTCTGAGTGGTCTTGGTCCGAGTGGTCTTTGGTCCGAGTGGTCATGGATTCCGGTACATGTCTATCTCTATACGGTATATAAAAAAGTAGCTGATAACTTATTATAAATAGGCCAATTCAAAACACAAAAAAAAATTAATATCCGATTGACTTTAAATTTATACACAGTGTCAATGTTTAAGGTCATGAGATTTTCAGCAATTTCGGATAATTACTGCCAGAGCTACATGTATGATCCTTGATCACTTTGAAAAATCTTTTGGACGCTCTAGAGGCTAAAGTTAATTACTGATTGACTTTAAACTTACATACACTGTCTAGGGCCAAGGAATCTATACATGTAGGTGTGGAAAGATATAAACTTAGTCTACATCCAGGAGTAGAAAAACCTGCTACATGTACCATTTGGCATGTAGGCCTGCATGTGGAATGTTCAGGAATTCAAATCACATAAATCTTGCAATGTTTCATATTGACCAAACTGATGCTGTGTAATCTAATCTGTATGTAAGGATTTAACTACATGTAGTACTATGCACAGCTTCCATCTATAAAATTTGCCATGCACATCAATGAATTTTCATTCATTCCAACTCAGTGACCCTATTTTATTCTTTCTTTTTTAGAGGAGTGGAAAGTGTAGTAGTAGTAGAAGAAATGGAAGTAAGTGAGGAGGTTCCTGCCAGCGGTGTCACGGACACACTTCTTGAGCCAATAACTGTGGATGACTCTACTAATGAGCAGAATGTGGAAGATGTTAATGTTAAAAATGTAGAGGATACTAATGATAAAAATGTTGAGAATATTCATGATAAAGATGTTGAGGATATTCATGATAAAAATGTAGAGGATACCAATGATAAAGATTTAGAAAGTACAAATGATAAAGATTTAGAAAGTACAAATGATGAAAAAGTACAGGAAACCAATGATAAAGATTTAGAAGGTACAAACAATAAAAATGTAGAGGAAACCAATGATAATAATCCAGTTGGTAATGACAACAATACTATGGAGAATACCGATGATGATCATCTAGAAGCCATTGAGGCTTCTCCCACGGCCGTACCAACTGTTGTTGGTCTTGGAATAAGGTATTTAATTCTGTTCTTTATGTTTACTGCGTCCCATATCTGTAATAGTTGATCAGAATGTGTCTATATTCGCTTTTGGCATCTACATGTATTATCATGGTTTCATTCAGGTTAATTAGGTGTCAATATTAATTTTTTTTCTTCTCCAAATTAAATTAATAAAAAAGAATAAAGGTGTTGGAAGTATACATGTACTGATACAGATGGATAAAAAAAATATTCCCCAATCAGTGTGTATGGGTAAATAAAATCGCAGCTTACGTAACTAAATCCTTCCAGACTAGTTTGTGTTACTACAGTACCTTTGATGTCAACAGCGCACATTTTACAATGTGACATTACATATAGCTATAGCCTACTGCATGTGAATTTAAAGACCAGTCATCTTATGCAAAGTTAAAGAGGAAAGTGTTCACATTACCACTGTGAAACAGATTGGGAATATGGATGAAAAGCTATTGCTTTTTTGAATACTTTCTGAGTATCTGTTGCTATTATTTAACTTAGAGATGTTTATTTTCAGAAGCGATCACACCTATAATAGTAGTGCTACATTTGAAGAAATAGATCTTGGGGATGGATGGAGAAAACGTTTGATACAGAGATTTGGTATCAAATCAAGTGGAAAATATGATGTTATCATCTTCAGGTGAGCACGTATTTTGTTTCCTGTAGACAGTTTTAAACAGAAGGTGGTTAGGTGACTAGCTGATAAAAATGATTGCTATCAAAGCTAAAAGTGATCAATTTGAGTGGAATAACCATTGTTACTTTATTCAACAGAATACATATTATTTTTGTTTAGAATAACATTTGACTTGTCTAAAATGACTAAATCTCATTTATTTAGTTAAAGGAGGTTTATCTACATTTGGAAATTTAGGACTATTGGTACAACCAAGTCAAAAGTAGGGTACTGCATCACTAAGCCAAATAAAACACCAGATCAACTGAAGTAAAGGCTTTATTTTGACGTAATGCAGATTTGTTCCTTTATTGCCTTATTTTGAAAATCACTGACCTACTTAAACATACATTATGCATGCTACATGTAAATCTGCCTATTGTAGACCTCTCTTAAGGCTTAAAATGTTATTTAAATTATTAATTAACTTATCACAACCATTCTGATTAATTGGCATGGCCTTTGTGTGTTAATGTCCTTCTAAATGTAATATCTATAAATATGTATTTTTTCAGTCCAGAAGGAAGAAAGTTTCGAACACGCACGGAACTGGCAGCATATTGTGATGAACATGATATTGATGTAGATTTAAGTATATTTAATGTTAAAGCAGGAGAAATACCTAGTCAACAAGATGAAGAATCATTGGAAGGAAATACAGAAGAAATTGCCAAAGGGATTTCAGTACATACCGGTGCTGCTACTACTAGCACAGCTAGCACAAGGTACATTTAAATAGTATTATCTCTTTATGTAGTATTCGGATCCTTTCACAAATGTATATTTTTGTTGACATTTTTACTTTTAAAGCTGAGTACAGATGGATTTGTTAAAACTAGCTCTTTGTGATTAGCAAATTTAGATTTTAAATGGATGTCTGTCCGATCTGTATTGAATTCACATCCATTATTTAGATCAGTAAAACGAAGAATCCTATTGAATTTCAGAAATTTCTGTTCATTACTTCTAGAGTTACAGTCCTTGTTTCACTTTGTTGAACCTTGTGAACACTACAACAACTAAAGTTATTTTCAGATCTGTGTGAAATTTATATGCATTATTTAGATTAGTAAAATGAAGATGCCAATTGAATTTCAGAAATTTCTCTTTATGACCCATGTTTCACTTTGTTGAATCTTGTGAACGGTCTTCATGAAATTTATATCAGTGTCTTGGCCACTGCCTTGACAATGTAACTGCATTGAGCATATGTTTTGTTGCATGGCAGTCTATCTTTGACATTTAAAAGGTAAAGTTTAAAAGGCAATTATGGTTTATTATTTCAGTCAAATCCGCAAACCAAGAAGAAAATCCCTTGAACATAAAAAGAGAGCAAACAAACCACCGGTTATAAAAGTTATCCCAGCAGGACCTGGGTATGTATTGTTTTATATTCAGCTATGTTATACCTATAAAAAGATGGTGGTTCTCTATTTTTTTTAAAAAATTAACTTTAAAGGTGCTGATACACAAAAAAATTTTCATGGCTCCAGTATATTGCAATGTATTTGATAAAGTTTTGTTGTTATTACGTATTTTCAAACTGTTGTTTTTACATGTGTTCAAATGGATCAAGGAAGATTATCTACAAGTATCTAATTATATTAAGAATACTTTCAAATTGTTTATTAATTCTTCTGTAGAGGAGATCATACATATGGTACAGCCGGGGCCACAGAGGATGAAACATTATTACCTCCAGGATGGAAGAAAAAGGTTGTTCAAAGATTGGGAGGAAAATCTATCGGGAAATTTGATGTCTATGTCTACAGGTAATATAGATTGCTATGCCAACCCACTGCCATGACAATAAAATTATCTTTAAAGTATTTAAACATGTGAAAAGATATTCTGGATCTTGGATACTTTACTTTTGAGAAGGGGTATTTGACCATTTTTGAAATGTGGTGGTATATTGTGGATGCTGTAGAGGCTACAGTTAATATCTGATTGACTTTACATTTATACACAGTGCCTAAGCTCATCAAACGAAGAAGCCTATTGATTTTCAACCATTTCTGATAATTACTGCTTGAGTTATGGTAGTTGTGGTCGCTCTACAGGCTAAAAGTTAATGTTCGATTGATTTTCAAAGATTTCCGATAATTACTGCCGAAGTTATGGCCCTTGATCACATTGAAAAATGTTGTAAATGTTTAGAGACCATTTTGTAATTATACACTGTGACACTTTGTTTACCCCTATATAAATCCATTGGATTGACTTTAAATTGATATACAGAGTTGAAGGTCTTGAAACAAACAAGTATACAATGTATTGATTTTCAGTGATGTTTAATAACTTTTGTTGACTGCCAGGACAACTTAGCTGCAGTGGCCGTATGTTTCATTGCCTAGCAATTAGTGTTGAAACTACTATTCGGATATCCGTTAACGGATACAAAATAACGGATATCCGAATAATTTTATTATCCGTTTCAATCTTCTGAAACTCCGTTATGTTCTATATATAGTCATTTTTATACGCCCACATTTTTATACGCCCACAATTTGTTTGTGGACTCTCTACAGGTCACAATTCTTATCCGATTTTGACGAAACTTGAAATATAGGTTTATCCCCAAAAGATCTCGGTTCCTTTCGATATTGGCATGTATCGGATGAAAACTTCATGGATTATGGCCCCTGATTGTACGAAAAATCACGTTTTTAGCTTGTGGACCCTATAGAGGTCACAATTTTGAACCGATTTTGATGAAACTTGACATGTATGTTTATAACCCAAAGATCTTGGTTCCTTTCGATATTTGCACCTATCGGAATGTAATTTCCTGAATTATGGCCCCTGATTGTCCGAAAAATCACCCTTTTTAGCTTGTGGTCCCTCTGGAGGTCACAATTATTATCCGATTTAAAAAACCGTTTGATTATATCACCGTTACACCCTAAGGAAGGTTGAGTTTGAATTTCGGGAAAATCGGACGAAAATTGCCATACAAAATGGCCGCCGTTTGTACGCGAATACTGTTAAAAAATTGTATATCATGGTTTGTGGACCTTGTAAAAGTCACATTTTTAAATCGATTTTGATGAAACTTGAAATTCATGGTTATAACCCAAAGATCTTGGTTCCTTTCGATATTTGCGCATATCGGATTGTAACTTCCTGAATTATGGCCCCTGATTATACGCAAAATCGCCTTATTTTAGCTTGTGGTCCCTCTGGTGGTCACAATTATTATCCGATTTAATAAAACGGTTGATAATATTACCGTTACACCGTAAGGAAGGTTGAGTTCGAATTTCGGGAAAATCAGACCAAAATTGCCATACAAAATGGCCGCCGTTTGTACGCGAATACTGTTAAAAAATTGTATATCATGGTTGTGGACCCTGTAGAGGTCACAATGTTAATTTGATTTTGATGAAACTTGAAATGCATGGTTATAACCCAAAGATCTTGGTTCCTTTCGTTATTTGCCCATATCGGATCGTAACTTCCTGAATTATGGCCCCTGATTGTCCGAAAAATCACCTATGGTCCCTCTGGAGGTCACAATTATTATCCGATTTAAAAAAACGTTTGACTCTATCACCGTTACACCCTACGGAAGGTTGAGTTCGAATTTCGAGAAAATCGGACCATAATTGCCAGAAAAAATGGCCGCCGTTTGTACGCGAACAGTGTGAAAATATGGTATATCAAAGCTGTGGACCCTGTAGAGGTCACAATTTTTAATTCGATTTTGATGAAACCTGAAATGCTTGCTTATAACCTAAAGATCTTTATTCTTATCGATATTTGCACATATCAAATTATAACTTAATAAATTATGGCCTTTGATTGTAGGAAAAATCACTTTCGGTATTGCTTGTTCTCTGTCTATCTCTCGAACAATTATTATCTGATTTATAAAAAAAACTCTGATTATATTATTGTTGCACCGTACATACGTAAGGAAGGTTGAGTTCGAATTTCGTGAAAATCGTACCAAAATTGCCACACGAAATGGTCACCGTTTGTACGCGAATAGTGTAAAAATATGGTATATCATGGTTGTGCACTCTCTACAGGTCACAATTCTTATCCGATTTTGACGAAAAGTAACATTTCTAGGTTGTGTACCGTCACACCATAATCATTGTCGGCTTCGAATTTCATGAATATCAGACTGGAACTGAGCAACAAAATGGCTGCTCCCAATACAGTATGAAATACAGGACTTAATGATGTACATGTAGGAAAAATCACTTTCGGTATTGCTTGTTCTCTATCCATCTCTCAAAAATGTGGGCGTATCCTGCCTGGCAGTGCCAGCCTATCTTTTACATTTGATTACTTTAAAATTTTCCCCAATGCAACTGATCACGTACGCCGTACGCAGACATACTTTTTATACGCCCACATTTTCATGTGGACGTATTATGTCGTCGCCCCTGTCCGTCCGGACGTCCGTCCGTCCACAATTTGTTTGTGGACTCTCTACAGGTCACAATTCTTATCCGATTTTGACGAAACTTGAAATATAGGTTTATCCCCATAAGATCTCGGTTCCTTTCGATATTGGCATGTATCGGATCAAAACTTCATGGATTATGGCCCCTGATTGTACGAAAAATCACGTTTTTAGCTTGTGGACCCTATAGAGGTCACAATTTTGAACCGATTTTGATGAAACTTGACATGCATGTTTGTAACCCAAAGATCTTGGTTCCTTTCGATATTTGCGGCTTTCGGAATGTAATTTCCTGAATTATGGCCCCTGATTGTCCGAAAAATCACCCTTTTTAGCTTGTGGTCCCTCTGGAGGTCACAATTATTATTCGATTTAAAAAACCGTTTGATTATATCACCGTTACACCCTAAGGAAGGTTGAGTTCAAATTTCGGGAAAATCGGACGAAAATTGCCATACAAAATGGCCGCCGTTTGTACGCGAATACTGTTAAAAAATGGTATATCAAGGTTGTGGACCCTGTGGAGGTCACAATTTTGATTCGATTTTGATGAAACTTGAAATTCATGGTTATAACCCAAAGATCTTGCTTCCTTTCGATATTTGCGCATATCGGATCGTAACTTCCTGAATTATGGCCCCTGATTATACGCAAAATCGCCTTTTTTTTAGCTTGGAGGTCACAATTATTATTCGATTTAAAAAACCGTTTGATTATATCACCGTTACACCCTAAGGAAGGTTGAGTTCGAATTTCGGGAAAATCGGACGAAAATTGCCATACAAAATGGCCGCCGTTTGTACGCGAATACTGTTAAAAAATGGTATATCAAGGTTGTGGACCCTGTGGAGGTCACAATTTTGATTCGATTTTGATGAAACTTGAAATTCATGGTTATAACCCAAAGATCTTGGTTCCTTTCGATATTTGCGCATATCGGATCGTAACTTCCTGAATTATGGCCCCTGATTATACGCAAAATCCCCCTTTTTTTTAGCTTGGAGGTCACAATTATTATCCGATTTAAAAAAACGTTTGATTATATTACCGTTACACCGTAAGGAAGGTTGAGTTTGAATTTCGGGAAAATCAGACCAAAATTGCCACCCAAAATGGCCGCCGTTTGTACGCGAATACTGTTATAAAATGGTATATCAAGGTTGTGGACGCTGTAAAGGTCACAATTTTAATTCGATTTTGATGAAACTTGAAATTCATGGTTATAACCCAAAGATCTTGGTTCTTTTCGATATTTGCGCATATCAGATCGTAACTTCCTGAATTATGGCCCCTGGTTATACGCAAAATCCCCCTTTCTTTAGCTTGTGGTCCCTCTGGAGGACACAATTATTATCCAATTTAAAAAAAACGTTTGATTATATCACCGTTACACTGTAAGGAAGGTTGAGTTTGAATTTCGGGAAAATGGGACCAAAATTGACAGACAAAATGGCCGCCGTTTGTACGCGAATACTGTTAAAAAAAATGATATATCATGATTGTGGATCCTGTATAGGTCACAATTTTAATTCGATTTTGATGAGGATGGTTGAGTTCTAATTTCGTGAAAATTGTACCAAAATTGCCGGACGAAATGGTCGCCGTTTGTACGCGAATAGTGTAAAAATATGGTATATCATGGTTGTGGACTCTCTACGGGTCACAATTCTTATCCGATTTTGATGAAAAGTCACATTTCTAGGTTGTGTACCGTCACACCATAATCATTGTCGGTTTCGAATTTCATTAATATCAGACTGGAACTGACCAACTAAATGGCTGCTCCCAATACAGTATGAAATACAGGACTTAATAAAGATGTAGGAAAAATCACTTTCGGTATTGCTTGTTCTCTGTCCATCTCTCGAAAATGTGGGCGTATCCTGCCTGGCAGTGCCAGCCTATCTTTAACAATGGCGCAACGCTTTGTTGACATGAAGAAAACGATAAACCCTCGATAACGAGTCCCATGACATACCACAATCAAAAATAATATTGATTAAATGTATGTCACCGAAAAAGAGCGGTTGATTGCCATACTTAAAATTCATCCCAGTTTAGCCCTACCGATGCCTGGTCGTGCGGAAAGACAGGTTAATTGTTTTAAATCTAAAGATGTGTGTTCTGCTGACACGTGTCCTCAACAGTGGTCGAAAATTAACGAACTTAGGCACCCCCTTGTTGTCTAAGTTAGCAAAGGATATTTTAAGAATCCCGTCTACATCTGTTCCATTAGAACGAGTATTTTTCGATGGCAGGGACCACCGTTACCGCTAATTAAGCGACTAAATCTCGATCCCATTTCAATGGATGCACCCGGTACAATATACTTATACCATAAGTGTGCTGAATAATAAATATCAACAAATATTATTTAAATTTTTTTTTTCACGTTCTCTGTTGAATTTAATATATTTGGTTATTTTGAAACGAACCCTTTATGAATGACGTAAGTACTGAGTGGAATCATCTACATTATTTCGCCGTTGAAGTGTTTAATTTGGTATTATCACTATCGTTTGTTCAGCATTAAATTGTTAATGCAATGCAAAGAAATAAAAAATAATATTCATACCCTGCGTTTGTTTACGGGACACGGGACTGAGTTTAAACTTCTCGCAGTGAAATGTATTCATACTGACCTAGGTCACATGCATTCTCATTAGACACCGAACAAAGCATGTAGCCATTGTGAAATAAATGGGACGTGTTTTTATTTACTTTTTCTTTTATTCGAGTTGATTGAACGAAATAAAAATAGTGTGTGGGGGGGAGGGGAATAAGTGGGCAGTGAGACACAAATTTCTTCACATCATGGATTTTTAGGATATACATGTAATAGATAGTCCTAATATGGGGTAAAAGGTAAGCACGTTTTTTATTCGCGGATCAAAAAATGTGCAAATCGAAAGTATGATTTTCCCACCGGACGCAGATGACAAACATATTGAAAATAATACACAAAAAATACGAATATATAAAATATTGGGGTAACTCTGTAGAAAACTTTTACTTTTCTGAATTATCCGAATAGTATTCGGATAGCAAACGAAAGTATTCGGATCACAAATCTCGCTCCGATTTTCAACACTACTAGCAATCTATCTTTTATTTCAAGAAATGAAAAACAAGTGAAATGCCAAACTGAAGAGAATACATATCAAGTGACGTTTTATCGCAATAATATCTTTTATGTATACATATATACATGAAAATTAAATACATTTTGAAAAATAAATACATTTTGAAAAATAAATATATTTTGAAAAATAAATATATTTTGAAAAATAAATATATTTTGAAAAATAAATATATTTTGAAAAATAAATATATTTTGAAAAATAAATATATTATATATTTAGAGCTAGAAATACTTTGATACTAAGTTTCAGTTTGAAACATTTGATAGTTTGGATAATTTGTACACAATTTCACGTTTCTGCAAATCTTTTCTCTATAGTAAATGATGTTTACTATTTCAGTCCTGAAGGTAAAAAGTTCCGATCGAAGACAGAGATTGGAGTGTTTTTAGAGGAGAATGGTATTTCTGATGTTTCATTAGATGATTTTGACTTCGGTAAGATAAAGAATAAAGAAATGTTATCATTGGGACTGACAAATTTTAGATCAGTGAAACCCATTGTTAAGAAAATGACACCCAAACATAAAGACAAATCTAAGAAGAAAGATGGAGTTTTAAGTCAACCAAAGAAATCACCTCCCAAAAAAGTAATGACCCCAGTGAATCAGAAGCTAGTAGTGAAAATGATGTTTTCAACACCAATCAAAACAACTCCACATATAGGTCGCGGTCGACCACCTAAAAAGTCAACAAAAATTGTCACCAAAAAAAGAAAACAACAAGAGAGTCCAATATACGGGAAATCAAAGAAAAGAAAGAAATCTGTTGAAACTATGGAAAGTACAGATGTAAAAATATTGAAGGGTGATGAGGTGGAATTAGATGAAACAGATGGAATACAGAGTGGTATAGATGAGCATGATGACATTGTTCACGAATATGTTGATACTGCAATCAGTAACAATTTGGATTATTCTGATATTGATATGGACGAACCCACAGATGCATTGAATAATTCTGGAAATGCAACTGTGTCTAGTATTGAAGATCCAATATCTGATTCTGAAGTTTACAACAGTGCTATTTCGCGATTAGAAAGTGATCAAACTGATATAAATGATGAAATAAATGATAGTGATACGGACGCTAATAATTCGGTTTTGACAGCATCATCGGTTACTGATCTGTCAGTTACAGAAGAAATTGAAACAAATGGTTCTATTAACCAATTAAAACCTGTCATTATACCAGCTGGTGTCAAACGATCAAGATCAAAATCGTTTAAAGGCCAAGATTATGAACTTTCTAAAAGACATCGCAGAAGTTCACAGGGTGACAGTTCATCAAATGAAGAAAGGTCTAAGAAAGAAAATCAGAAAAAAAAGACACCCAAAAGGGAGAAGAAAGAACGATCAAGTATTGATCAATCAAATAAAGATCTGTTCAGTAAAGAAAAAGTAAATAAAGATAAATCGAAACAAGAAACACCCAAGAAAGAAACGCAGAAAAAAGATCACCTAAAGATCAGTCAGTCTGATATAGGTCATTTGAGTAAAGAAAAAATAAGTAAAGGGGAGTTTGAAGAAGAGGTACCAAAAATACAGACAAAAAAGAAAGAAACTTCAAAGAATATTCAAGATAATAAAGGTCAGTTGTCGAAGGACAAAAACAAAGTAACTGTAAAAAAGGAAACACACACAAAAAACAACCCAAAGAAAGAAAAGCCACAAAAAGATAATGTGAAAAAGGAAACACCACAAAAAGATAATGTGAAAAAGGAAACGCCACAAAAAGATAATGTGAAAAAGAAAACCCCACAAAAAGATAAAGCGAGAAAGGAAACCCCACAAAAAGATAAAGTGAAAAAAGAAACACCGAAAAAAGAACAATCAATTAAGAGTAAAACTATTAAAAATAAGCCAGTTGTAAATAAAACAGTTAAAAAAACTCAATCCAAAGAAAAAGAAAACATTGATGCCAGTGAAGATAGTGTAAATAACAATAATAATGACTTTAATTCTGAGGAAAAAGTGACAAATTCAATTTCTAGTGAAAGTGTGAACACAAGTAAATATTTCAAAACAGACGGTTCATCTCCTCGCATGCCTCCACCTAATTTTCATCGT
Organism: Patella depressa; assembly: GCA_948474765.1. Taxonomy (NCBI): domain Eukaryota; kingdom Metazoa; phylum Mollusca; class Gastropoda; family Patellidae; genus Patella; species Patella depressa. Next base: position 36,725,813 of record OX419721.1, read on the forward strand.
GATGTGAAGTGGACTCCACCCAAATCTCCCTATAATCTTATACAAGAAAGCTTATTTCATGATTCATGGAAACTTTTGGTGGCCACCATATTCTTAAACCGAACAACTGGTGAGTATTGAATTAAGAAATTTGTGTATCAGGGAGTCAAATCTTCATTAGTTCCTTTCAAACAGTTCTCTAGACGGACAAAGTGAACTGACTGTTCCTGTTCTGTCCATCCTTATTAAGACTCTTTATTAAAATATTGCTTTATCCCACCCATTCTAATGCAGTTTTGGACTGCTTTCCTTTACTTCATACAACGCTAATATGTTCACCAAAATGGGTTCTTCAACAATATTTAGAAGCAGAGGCTGTTCTGATTGCAACTGAATCTTTGATTGCCATAGACGATTATTTTCTTGTAGTATATTAGTGCATTTGGAGGTATTCTTTGATTGCTAAAAAAATCCCTGAATTTTTTATTTGAAACCGGTTGTCTATATAAGTGCTTTTGTAAGTACATGTATTTCTCTGATTGCTAAAAAAAGAATTTTTGATTTGAAACAGGTTGACTATACACACTTACGTAATATATGGTATATTTTTGATTTGACAGTTTGACCATACACTTATAAGTTATATCAACTATGTTTTTGATTTGTGAAGATAAGTACATGTACCGGGTATGTAGAATCTTGAGACAAATTTGTAAAGTCAACGCTGACATTACACAGTTAAGTTTTATTTTTGAACCTGAACTTTGTCTTGTATACTTCTCAATGAGTTCAGTGCAGAGTGCTGGTGAAAAATTTTGTGTTCTTTAATTATATTGGGTTGTTGTTGAATTCTGATGATAAGAATAGTACAAGTAGAGATCTATCAAATTTATTTTTCGTGGAGATAGTAGTAATTTGCCTTTAATAAGCATGTTGATGTATATTTAGGTAAAGCAGCAATACCATTATTATGGAAGTTTTTTAACCGCTGGCCAACAGCAGCTACAGCTAGAGATGCTGATCCTGAAAAAATAGCTAAATTAATGCAACCTCTTGGTTTACAAGATAAAAGAGCTGAAACTATTATTAAATTTTCTGGTGAGTCATTTTAGTATAACCTAATATATCCTTGACCAGTACTAGTACGAATGTTTATTACCATATGAAATTACATTCCTGTTATTCTTTAAGAAATGTACATGAGTACATTGAAATATTGATGTTACCCCTGTTTGTCCATCAGTCATAGCGGCTTAAGTTACCACTGGGTTCCAAATGCCAGCAGTGTTTATAACCAAAATTTCAAGGATTTCCGATTATTATTGCCAGGGTAATGGCTCGAAATTATACCCTGTTATATTAGAGACAAAGCCCTATTGATTTGAAACATCTTTCAGAATTATTGCCCTTCATATTTTTTAATAATCTTTTGGACCTTATAGTATAGAGACAAGTTAGACAACAGTTATGAAACAGTTGATTTGAAATTTATGTACATTGATTGATTTTCAATAATTTCTGGTGACTGTAAGCCACCAAAGTTACCTTGCGATTACCGGCATGTTTACATACTGTATTTGGTTTATGATTGTGCTAGGAAAAAGCCTATCAAATTTTGATGATTTCTGATGATTTCTAAAAATGGGTTCGTCCGTCTGTCTGTCTGTCTGTCCGTCACACTTTTTGGGACACAATAACTCTCTACCTAATTGAGCTAGAATGTTCAAACTTGGTGTATGTGTCTATTAGGTCAATGCCTTGATGGAGTTCAAAGGTGAGCATTTTCCGCTTAGGGTAAGCAGAGATAAGCAATTTGATTGGTTGATGCTTTGGGACACGATAACTTTAGTTCTAATTAAGTGAGAGTGATGAAACTTGGTGTATAGTTTCATTACAGTAATACCTTGACTAAGTTTGATAATGAGCATTTTCTGCTCATGGTAAGCAGAGCGATACGCAATTTGATTGGTCGAGTCTTTGGAACACAATAACTCTCCTTCTAATTGAGTTAAAATGTTCAAACTTGGTGTATATGCTTATTAGGTCAATGAGTTCGAAGATGAGCATTTTCCGCTTAGGGTAAGCAGAGATAAGCAATTTGATTGGTTGATGCGATAACTTTAGTTCTAATTAAGCGAGAGTGATGAAACTTGGTGTATAGTTTCATTACAGTAATGCCTTGACTAAGATCAATAATGAGCATTTTCTGCTCAGGGTAAGCAGAGCGATAAGCAGTTTGATTTGACGAGACTTTGGAACACAATAACTCTCCTTTTAATTGAGTTAAAATGTTCAAAATTGTTATGTATGCTTATTAAGTCAATGCCTTGATGGAGTTCGAAGATGAGCATTTTCTGCTTAGGGTAGGCATAGATAAGCAATTTGATTGGTTGATACTTTGGGACAAGATAACTTGGGTTCATCTTGATTGATGATTTTTATGCCAATACAATGACTGCATTCTCATTCAGTAATAGATTCGACAGTAACAGTGTATAGAAACGATTGACTCGGACACGAGGGCCCTTTCCCTTGGCCAGAGGGGCCCTTTTGTCAAGCGTGGGGGGCCTTTTGTCTGCCTTTAGGGTCGCCCTAACTAGGGTACATCTTCATTTTTCTCGTCGGTTTTAGCATTTTTCTTTATAAAACACTTTTGGATGACACTTCGTGTACAGTTTGATTACTCGATACATTTGAAAAAAATAAATGTACGATTAATTAATATGTGTCATCTATTTATTTTGTGGGATTTCGGCGGGGGACATCAGCCTCACTGTTGGCTTGTCTCATGAGTTGTTGCCTCTGATTTGTTTGTTAGTACTCTCGTCACCTATAAAATGACCTAGCTACTGTGGAACCTATATCTACTTTTCCTTCTTTTTGTACATGCACTGTGTATGTAGATTGAATTTGTTGTTGTATTATATTTTAGATGAATATCTTGGTAAGGATTGGCTTTATCCGCAAGAACTACATGGTATTGGCAAATATGGTAATGACTCCTATAGGATATTCTGTGTTAATGAATGGAAACAGGTGAGTTTTAGATTACGAATATGATAGTGTAAATCTTTTCGGTATGCTGACCATTTTGAATAACACTGAAATTATTATCAGTATTGTCATGCTTGTTATTATTAATGTGACTTCATTGAAATTCAAACTATGGTATCAGTTCTGATTCTTGAGTGTCTCTATATATATCTTTGAGGAATTCACATAGATAACTAGTTTTCCTTGTTGGGGGGGAGGGAACCTTTGTATCTAAATACTAATTGAAATCAAAACTATAGTATCAGTAATGATTCTTGAGTGTCTCTATATATCTTTGAAAAAATGAATGTATCTTCTCTCATTTGAGGTATTCACATCGATAACTAGTTTTCCTTGTTAGGGGGGGGGGGGAACCTTTGTGTCTAAATGTGACAGACATTTCGATCTCAGTCTGTAATACCGTTGCAAACAGATTCTAAATATGTTGTCCATGAGTGGCCTGATTTGTCGTTTAGAAAAATAATTATATTCATCTAAATTATAATTATATCAAACATTGGAGTAGGATTGTAACACTATCATGAGTTCCCATAGGTTGTTGAAAAGATATTGGGGCATTAGTAAAACCAAAAGATATTGTATTCTACGCCTTAATGTGACAACTTAGTTCTCGTCTGCTTCCAAATTATTTGTCCCCATAGACATTACACAGACCTACATTTCTTTTTTAATCTTTTAAAATTTGGGGAACAGAACTAACATTGTAACTTGTTTGTTGAATATTTTTCAGGTGAAACCAAATGACCATAAGTTAAACGAATATCACGAATGGTTGTGGAAAAATCATGAACAATTAGGACTGAGCTGATAATGTGCATGTTCTGTTGAATTCATACCCGACATTATATTGTAGATAAATGTTATTATAGAATGTAATTTTGTTAGTCATTAAGTCATTTTCATGCAACTATTCTGTAATTCTAAAGTGTCTGTACAGATCAAATATTGCTCTACAATGTTGAGTAATAGGTTTATTCATATCATTTGGCAACTTTTAAGTCCCTGTCCAGTTTGGTTGAAATCTCTATTATTACAATGTTGTCAGAAAAATTAGTATTTGTTCTTCGAAAATGCATTAAGTAAGAATTAGAGCTGGCTGTTTTTGTTATAACAGTAAAAAAATTAATAATGAAAAACGAATATATTAAATATTTCAGTCAAATTGGATTATTGTGTGTAAAGTTATGAATGGTGAAGATAGGTTATCATAGCAACAGTTCTTGACAATCGAGACAATCAGTTTTATCTTTAAACTATTAATTTGGCCCCCTACCAATGGCCAGAGAGTTGATTATGGGCATGTCATGTTGACATCAAAAAATAAGACCTGCAAAAGGCAAATTTAGTTTTTACATAATGCGTTTTCAATATATACATATTGTAGGCTAGTTTCCGTTTATCCTGTTGTTTTTCTAATTTTGAAAACAAATCAATGTGTGATATTTTCAGTGTTCTAGAATTTAAATTGTAGTTTATTTTTTAAGGTACTAATAGAGCTGTATCACTCTGATACGAATGTACTTAAAATCCCAAATCAAGGCCACTTAGTTTATCTGATTTTTAAATCTATGTTACCTGCTGTGGTTGGTAAAGGCGCTAGCCCTCTAATAAGAGTAGGCTGTAGCAGCACTTTCCAGGTGAAGTTTCCCCTCATGATGTATGCCCTTCTTCATTAGCCCAGTGTGTGCAGAATAGTAGGGTGTTAAACCTCATTTCATTTCACTTTTATCAACTAATTTGCTATAGTCTTGGTCAATCCGTTGTCCATTTCATTTTGTTGTGTTATGGATAACACCTGAGATATATCCATTTGTGTTAAAAGAGTTCAACTCACATGATCTAATTAACCACTCAAATGATTGCAGCCAGGTAGTTGTGGGATATGGATACCAAATGGGACTAAATAGTGACTTCCATGAATTTAAAACATTATTTTTCCAATGTCTCTACTTTTGCCAATCTAATTACTAAGCATATAGTATATGCAGACTATAGCTTATATTATGCATTTGGTTGATCATGAATAGCACAATGTCCAATGTTTCTACGTTTGCCAATTTAGGCATCTGTAATTATTTGCATTTAGTAAAGTGGGTGATAAATAACATTGTATATAACAACAGTAGTCAAAAAGATCTGTCAAAACATAAAAATATCACATGCAAGAAATTAAATGTTAAATTTCTGAAAGACTCAAAGTTGTATTTATTATAGGTATAAATCTACAGGCCTTAACTTCAGGAACGAATCTAGTCAATCATCATAATATGGTCTTTGCAAGAAGTGTGAGAGGTTATTTTTTTAATGTGACAAAATTCCTTTTGAGCATTAATGGGGGTATGGTTTGAGTGTGCATTTTTAATTAAGTTTGATTTGCACATGAGGGTATTTCCCTGATGGAGTGCACATAAATAATATCCATCAACAATTTTTATAATTGATATCGGTAAAAAATAAACAGGTCAATTTGCTACTTTTATCTGTCAAAGCCAGCAAATGTTGATTTTATTTTACACTGTTGATAGTTAAAGCCAAAAATGAAATTAGAATTAGTAAATATACCGACTTTGGCTTAATGTTTTAAAACAAAAATTTGATCCTGTAAATTTTGTCCCGTCACTACTGCAAATAACACTTCAAAATCAGTCCAATTCAACAGTTTTCCTCATTAAATATGGAAAAAGTATAAATGCATTTATTTTGAGAGAGAAAAAAAACATGTGGATGCAGGTACAAGATGCTAATGTTATATTCATGAGAAGATTAGCATTTTACACGATTGAGGTTGTCCCCTGTCAATTTATTATAGTAGTTCTTTTGGATCTCTATCTTTTCCACCTTTTGCATTGGAGTTTTTTGGGATTTTATGGTCCAGAAACAAAGAAATGTTGGAATTTAGATTTTCTCTCAATGAAATTTGTACATACGTCTATTGATTTCTAATACCTTGAACAGTTATTTTTATCATCTGATTATCTTTTTATATAAACCAATCAAATTGTAACTATTTTCTGATGATTACTTAATGGGATGTTACATTTGGTAAAGCATTCTCCATATATTTGTAATTACATGTAACTTTTAAAAGCGATGGAGTTAAAATAACATATATTGTCACCCCAACCCGCATTTGGAAATTAAATTGGACCTTGATGTAATATTTTATAGAAAGGTATTTTATATAGAAAAAATAAATTCTGATAGGATAATGGAACCCTCAACAGTTTGTGTTAAAGATTTTTACTATCGTGGTAGATAATGTCTCTTATATTATTATTCAAAAGTGTACTTCATGTATATTTTATAGTTTGGAAACTTTATTTTTGCCTTGATATAATCTGTTAAAAAAAATATATTTCATGTAGAACAAATGCATTCGGATTATTGTGAATACAAGACTTCTAGCTGGAGGCTCCATGGTAAAAAATTGGGATCGTCTGTAAAAAATTGGGTTAGCATGTGCGGTTTAGATAATAAAATCTGTCATGGAGTCAAATTGCTTGGTTTACGGTTGCCTGTTCAACCTTGTGCATATTTTCTGTTTTCCTACCACTGCTAAAGACCCCTACATGCAAGAAAAGTATTGAAGTAAAGTGAAACCATATTATTTTAGTTCCAAAAACCATATTTTTGTTTCTTACATTGCTGAAAATGTAATGATTCAATTTTGAATATATGGTGCTAGGTCTGCTCGATTGGATTTCCAAAAGCTTCATGTGATTGTTTATTAGGGAATAATTAGGGAATAATAAAGGAAGCCTATTAAAATCCAGAATATTTCAGTCATCATAAATTGTGTTATTTTTCAGTTTGGCTTTTAAAGCTTGTGTACTTGATTCCCTACACAGGAATTTTATGATACTGCATGAGATTTATCCTCCAATATTTGGTGGATTCCTCTTTTGGGGGGGGGGGGTGACTGACAAGAGATCATCTGTATTTTCTGTACATTATTGTTGATACTTATTATAGTATTTTGTCATTAGTAGACCAATATATGTTTTATCTATATATTCATTTAGAGTTTGAAATTATATTCTGTTTTATATATATGACAATTGATTTGTCAGATTTTAATTAAATTAAATCACATGTAATTCCAGAAGTTATTGTTAATAAATGTCAGCTTAGCTTAAAATATCAGAAAGTTTTATAGTAAGAAGTGATACACCATTTTAAGTAAACAAGTGAACTTTATAATCTCAAACCTTTTTTGGCCAAGTAATTTTCAATTTCTGGTCCAAACCATGTCCAATTTATTTCATTGTGTCATTAATTATTAGTCAAAGAGTTAATGACGAAATGTCCATTTCGACGACAAGGGGTGAGGTGACGTGACAGCTGGGATACTTATCCAGGGACCCGGGGATATACGGAGAGATGTTTTTTATTGGTTTGGATTAATAAAAAATAGGTTGCCAGGCAACGAAACATACGCCCACACAGCAGCCAAATCGTCCGGGCAGTCAACAAGAATTGTCGCATATTAAGGAATTATCAGAAAATCATTAGAATTTGTTTGGTTTTTATAATCAAACGTTTTTTTTTAAATCATATAATAATTGTGACCTCCAGAGGCACCACAAGCTAAAAAGGGTGATTTTTCGTACAATCAGGGGACATAATTCAGGAAGTAATGACCCGATGGGCGCAAATATCGAAAGGAACCAAGATCTTTGGGTTTAAAACATACCTGTCAAGTTTCATCAAAATCGATTCAAAATTGTGACCTCTACACTGTTCACAACCTTGATATAACATATTTGCACACTATTCGCGTACAAATGGCGGCCATTTTGTCCGTCAATTTTGGTCCGATTTTCACGAAATTCGAACTCAACCTTCATAACCATGGAACAATGATATAATCAAACGGTTTTTTAAATCGGATAACAATTTTGACCTCCAGAGGGACCACAAGCTAAAAAGGGCAATTTTTCGGACAATCAGGGGCCATAATTCAGGAAGTTACGATCCGATTGGCGCAAATATCGAAAGGAACCAAGATCTTTGGGTTATAAACATGCATTTCAAGTTTCATCCAAATCGGTTCAAAATTGTGTCCTCTACACTGTTCACAACCTTGATATAACATATTTGCACACTATTCGCGTACAAATGGCGGCCATTTTGTCCGTCAATTTTGGTCCGATTTTCACGAAATTCGAACTCAACCTTCATAACCATGGAACGGTGATATAATCAAACGGTTTTTTAAATCGGATAACAATTTTGACCTCCAGAGGGACCACAAGCTAAAAAGGGCGATTTTTCGGACAATCAGGGGCCATAATTCAGGAAGTTACGATCCGATTGGCGCAAATATCGAAAGGAACCAAGGTCTTTGGGTTATAAACATGCATTTCAAGTTTCGTCCAAATCGGTTCAAAATTGTGACCTCTAAACTGTTCACAAGCTAAAAAACGTGATTTTTCGTACAATCAGGGGCCATAACCCATGAAGTTACAGTCCAATACATGCCAATATCGAAAGGAACCGAGATCTTAGGGTGATAAACCTATGTTTTAAGTTTCATTGAAATCGGATAAAAATTGTGACCTGTAGACTGTTCACAAACAATTGTGAACGGACGGACGTCCGGACGGACGGACGAACAGGGGCGACGACAATATACGTCCACATGAAAATGTGGGCGTATAAAAATACACTGAAACTTGATCGTAAAGAAGAAGAATAGCGGCGACTTCCTGAATGTGGGTAGGATTAGAAGTTTATACGTTCATGCCACCCGATGACCTTATTTGGCAATAAATAATTTGAGGTGTGGCCTTCGAATTTTGCATTTTGAAGGCTTTCGTAAATCACATGCTTATCTTCTACAAATAGCCAAACTGACCCCGCAGTGAATTTTCGCTTAGCCGCTACAATCACTGATAAGCATGACATCGACGAGGCTTAATGAGTACGGCATATTAACTTTTTAACTCCGACAAATTAAATTCTCAAACATTTTTGGGGGGTAAAAGAAAAATAAATAAAGACGTTTGAAGTATTTGCAGTTAAAAATATTTACTATTTAGTGTAAATGGGTATTTAAATGAGTAAAATGCATCATTTTGCCCGAAGCAGTTAGGTGTTAAGTAAACATTGCACGAGCTGTTGAGCCAATGACTAGCGCCACGTGCAGTCAACGCACGTGTTGTGGACAGTCATCTGTTACAGAGATAATTCGTAAGTAATTCTCTGTGAAACAGATTGGTAAACAGCCACTCGTAAATAAAATCAGCTCGCTACACAAAATTATATTTAGGACATCAATTTTATCGCTACACTTGGGAATTAAAACCATGTGAAATCTCAGATAAAATGAGTGTAACATAGATGATATTGCAACCTGTGCAACTAAACTTGTAGCGATAAATGTTCCTTGCTGTATATCGATCGATCTCAGATGAGCTCGAATAAGAATGCGATTTTTCAGTTATTACCCTTGGCGTTGCCAAAATTCCTGAAATAAGGAGTTTCTGAAAACGAAATTTATTTCAGTTCCCTCTTTATATGTTTATTGTGTATTCTCCGTGTTTGACCGCTGGGATTTTCGAAACCTTCAATTGCATCTTTAAAGTAACCGGCTAAGACAAACTGAACGCCAATTAACTAAACTATATTAGATGCCTGCTGGAATCAAGCCGTAAAATTAATAGTATGGGGTCTCTATTTCCTTTAATTAGTTAAACTATTACTACACACGACCATATCATGCAAGATAAAATAAATTGAAAATCCATACCATGTTGGTTTTGAGGATTAAGATCAAATAAAAACAATTTTTATGAATACTAGCCCATTTTTAAATCGAAAGTTATAAAACATATAAAGCATAAAAGATAAAGCATTGTGGTTAAAGTGCCCCATTTATTTGTCTTGATATTGATATCTAGACAACTCTACAGACACAATTAGTGGATCAACTTTCTGTCTCTTTGCACCAACTGTAGAGCTTGGTCGTCAACGTTTCTGGTTGTTTAGTCGCGTTCTTCTTTTCTATGAAAAGTGTTAGGTATGTATTAAGTCTCCGTATTTGAAAAGCTTCTCACAAATAGGATAATAAATAGGGTTCAATATACGTGTAGCCTTCTGTAACTGTGGTCACTTAAAAAACGGACTAGTGACATTGTGAAGTTAGGAGAAAGAGTCGTGTAGTATGTAGCTATAAGTGAATTATGATAGGTCAGGTTTAATCTCTGCGACCTCATACATAAGTTTATTATATGGATTATTATATTAGTGCTCTACACTTCAGTTACATTTATACCGAAGAGAGTACATTTCATTACCGTTACTATAATAATATTTTGTCATAAAGTTTGCATGTGTTGAGTTGTTTATGAATAATATTTTGAGATCAGTAAATTCTGTATATATGATCTTGGATTTTATCGGGTGTTTATGTTTTTACATCCAGTAAATGAATACTCTTATATGTTTGTGTATAGACATATATTATTTATTGGACTGAAAGTGCCATTCATCAAGTGACTTTGAGACACTGACTGTGGTTGACTTTTAGGTATAGGATAATGCAACCAATTTATTCTGTACGTGTTGCTAACCTAAAGCGGGATTTTTTTTTTTATCGATTTGTGCCATGGATTAATTCATTCCTGGCAAAACGTAGATTTTCAGATTCTGTTATAAGGTATTAATGTCAGCCCCAGCTTAAATGCTTTAAAAACAGATACCATTTAAGATTGTAATATTGGTGGATTCAGAAAAATGTTCTATTAATGGTGCAGTTATTATAACGAAAAATATGACAAATTTTCGGTGGATTACGGATGTATTTACAACAAGGGACAGTCTTGATTTCCACCCATCAAGTGTTATAACAAGTCGTGGAAGCTTTAGGCCATACAGATCCTTCAACAATAGAAGCTTTCTTGGTACATCAACAAATTTTATAGAAAAACTACAGAAAGATCGTGAAAGAGATAGTGAATTTCATTTTAAATCGCTGGAAAGTATTCCAAGACAACTAAGGTAAATATGAAATCGCTACATTTGGCTATACATGTATATACAGCCGAAATTTGTACTCTTTCAACAAGATTTATGTTAAGTATCAAAGAACTCTAATCTGTATTTGTAAACCAACTGCAAGCCATGTCTGCAATGTATAATATTAGTTCCAATGTCTGAAACTCATTTCTGCGTTATCTGCAATTCAAGTGAGATCACCGACTTGTCTTAATTTTACCGATAAGTAGATTAGTGTTAATATAAAACACGTGCGTGTATGTAATTAGGCATACCTGTGTAATGTAGCATGCGATACAGGCATAACTTGTCCGGATTACCAAATATATATAGGAATGTGTCATAATGAATTCGATCAACTGATATTATTTTGATTAATGACAATTTAATCGTTTCGACATGGTCTATTGCGGTTATGCTTCATGTGAGAATAGTAGTTCTATGTAAACATATGTAGTGCATTAGATATATACGTACAATGGATAGGTCTAACCCTGTGGTGTATGGTACATTTCTCGAAATGGTGTTCAATTTAACTAGACCAGTTTTAATAGACAAGAAATATAAGAGGTTGGTTATTACGCAGACCGTTATTAGTATAATGTTGTCTTTAAAGGCCTAAAGCAGACCTATACTTTAAAAAAAAAACAACAAAAAAAATCCCAACAAACGGTCTTTGCAGTCTTTGCCCACAAATTCCGGATGTTGAGCATCGATTTAAAAAAAATTGTTATTGACTAAAGAGCGGAGAGCAATCAAATCTAATTTTAAGCAATTTTTTAAGCTCTGATTTCCGAGGAATTATTTACGATCTATGTGTCAAATCCAGAATCAATTGTGCTACATTGAATATTTTTCATCATTAATTGAATTGTATAGGCCTATTATTTGTGAAGAATGAAATACCCTGATTCAATTCTAAACAACTATTATTTTATTGCAGGAGTCCATCGAGACAAAAGTTTTATTTTTCTGAAGAACAAAAAATAGCATCACAACGAAAACAAAAGAAATCGTATTCTCAATCAGTTTATTTACGACACGGCCACGTTCCACCGATTCATTCCAAAATTTTAAGAAAACCATCGAACACCGACAGCTATTGTGTTGAACCCTTAGCGATTGACAGAAGTTTAGTTGTGAATTTGAATAGTAGAACCACTCCACGAAGTGATAGATCGCACCCTTGCGAATCCGATACATCATCCAGCCGAACCCAAAAATTCAAACGATTTCAAGCAGTGAGAGTTAAAAGTTCAGAAGCAATAATTCACGATCGACCTATTCGTAATATGAAAAGTTTAGAACGTTTACAATTTGTGAATCCACTTTTAAAAGGTCGGCGAGTGGAGAAAGACTTTGATAGAAACTCGTTGTATGATTTAGAGTCGAATACTGCTATGTCGGCAATAAGGTCGGTGCAAGAATATAATGACCCAAAAGATGATGACGACACACCGGATCCCGGTTTTACTGTTGAGGATGTGTTTAAGATTAAACCGAGCTGATATGAAAACAGTTGCTATAGTGACCGGATTAGAAACGGTGTTCTCCTGATTAGGCCTATAATGGAAATAATAATTTCAATAATATCTTATAGACAATTATTCTTCGTCGTGGGTGGGGCATATATGAGGGCTGGCTGAAAAGTTCTAATACTATCTGCGAAAGACCTGTACAAAGTCGATGATTTCGATTTATTTTTCTAAATATTCCCTTTCGAGAAGTACACACTTTTCCAACGATGTTACAAGGCAGGGATGCCGGCCAGAATGAAATTGTATTTGGCCACCCTAAAAGAGTCGTTCGAAGCTGACATGACGTTGGCATTACCAGGAAAATGAAGACTGGCTAGTTCCTTTTTCAGTTATGAATGAGGTCTCATCCATGGTTACAAATCTGGCCAGGGTCTGCTTCAAAAGAGAGCAGATTGTCACGGGATGTCAGGAATCTGACATGTTTCTGATCCGCAGCCAAGTACTTTGACACCCATCCTGCAGACGCTTTTCATTCCTAACTCGTTGGCGATAATGTGCCCAAGATGCTTACAGCACTGGCAATATTTCTAGTCGTCAATCGTCGATCAGCCATCACCATGTCATGTTCACGGGTAATGCTTTCTTGAATGGCTGCTACTAAACCTTCAATAACGCGGTTCATCGTAAAGGCTGTCCCTGCTACGCTTAAATTCCACAAACCACCTCTTTATTGTAGCAAGGGAAGAGGCATCATCCCGTTAAGTAGAGACCATGTCCACATGTATCTGTGTTTGGGTCAGCCCTTTCCTTTGCGGGTACTTGATGACCACCATATATCCAGTGTTGTCCATTTCTATGGATTTCAAAAAGTAGATCCACAAGATGGTCAGAAACGAAGACAATAATAACACTACAGATGCATTCAATGATTGTACTTGTTGGCGGCAAAACTTTGTTTGAACTCAATTGATCTATCCTTTTCGGGCCTAAAGGTTTCCAATCAGCCCTCGTAGAAGAAGGTGGCAGGGTGTAATCGCTAAATAACTATTTAAACTACAATTGGAAATAAATATTTAGTATTAAATACAAGTTTGTTAGAGTTAAGGGTAGAGGCAAGTCTGACCGAACGTTGCTAAAAATATGGGGGACTGTATAAAATAACTGAACACTACCCAAGATGTCCGGTTTACTTTTTGTTATGTAGCCCCCGAACAGTAGGTTGGTTTCCTTTTTAAGTATTACCGCTCAGTTATTTTTCCCTCCTACCCTCCAAAAATAGTGGATAGCACACTATTGGACATTGGTTCATTAATGCGGTATACTTCTGGAGGGATCATTTTATACTTACAAGTATCTCCAGGGTCACTCCTACTAAATGTCAACTGGACAAAAGGTAGGAACATGCCCCTCTCCAAAAACTAATAAAAAAATATATATGTTATTGTACAAGGTATTAAGCTAACAAAACCGAAATGTTACCTCTCTGGGACAAAAATGATTACATATTATAATCTACACAAAAAGTTACCCTAAAGCTGAATATTTCTAAAAAGAATATATCTAATCAACTCTAACTTTTGTATAAATTGATAACAGACCAATGACATAAACTATACAGATTTTGGAGGATAAGTATATATAGTGACTTTGCCAGGGGATGTTGAAATATGGCAAAAATAGTGAATAAGGGGGGGGGGGCTACGGAATAGTTTTCTTGGGGGGTAGGGGGGGGGGGCTACGGAATGTTTTGGAGGGGCTGAGGATGTGGCCGGCTAAGAACACTCAAAGAAATCACTATTTTTGGCGAAATATTTGGGGGGGCTAATTCAATTTTTTTTTGGGGGGGGGGGGGAGGGAGGGGGGCTACGGGCCCGAGTGAATAGTTCCTTTTGTTCTACATTTTGCCACCTTCAGGAGCGAAAAGTATAAATCGCCCATTGGACCTATATTATGACCCCTTTCAGCATACTAATTTCACAACAAGTTTAAGACCTTATACAATTACATATATATTTTTTGGAGGGGGTCATGTTCCGAGCTTTCCAAAATTTGGTCCACTTGACACGGATTCTGCCCCAAAAGTTTCATATGTATATAAGTACCATCTTTTACATTTGACTTTCTTATTTTTAGCTGCGTCCATAAAATAACATGCCTGATGACGCAGTCGTAATCCTTCTATTTTCTGCTCTGTAGTTTTGGAAACATTATTTTTTCAACAGTTGCGTTCGTAAATACATTAATCATCATTGAAAAACTAAAACATATTCAAACTTCATTTGTTAACAAAGGCATAATTTTCTAAACACATCAAGAACAACTAATTTAACATGATAGACATGATATCTTGGCATGCGTTGTTAAATCATGCCCATATCATCTCTAATACACCCACTTCAATATTAACGGTTGAAGCAGTGCAGATCATGCGTTGTAATTATTAACTTGATTAATTCATTGGGGGGTAGGAAATTTGAGTCTATAATGGTATCGTGGTCGCCACAAAAAAAAATTGTTTGTGAGTGTCGAAAGAGGAAAATACACGTCCTTCATTGATAACGAAGTTTAGATTATTTCAGAGTAAACATGGTTATTACACATACGCTGAAAAAATAAAATAGAGCAACACCATCGTTAGCAAAACTTTGCACCCCTCTCCGCTCATCATTTTTTTCACCCCACTCGATGTTTACATTAAAATAAGCCTGATCCTATATAGGGATTTACCCATATTTTCGGCGTAGTTATTGACATCAATATTACATAATAAGCTCATTAAATCTACGACCACATTGTATCAACAACATCCGTATTGATCTCTCCAAAATCCTACTTATGAGGCGTATTATTTCTTCTTAGTACATTTATTGTAACTTCAAACCCCCGCTTTTCGATTTCAACTTTCAATCCCCCGCTGAATGCAAACACCCGTCCGAAAATTTCCAATCCCCCACGACAAACCATATTATATCGCAGATGGATATCTCAATATCGTGATTTTGTTCTCATATTTTCATTACACATTCAAATGCGATTTTTATCAAATTTATTTTCAATATAAATAAACAATTCATAAATGCAAAAAATATCAAACTTAACAATATATGTAGGCCAGTTCATCGTGAATGACAACGTAAATGAAATGAATAATGTTTCTGCTGTCCATCTTTTATTCAAAATTGTGGATTTCCAAATCCAACCTGTTTTTGAAGTTTATGAATTTCTGCCAGTAAATCTGTGTCTTGTAAATTCAGTTTCATGGCGTATTTATAAGTTTGTTCTGCCTCTAGGTGTCTTGCGGATTTTAAACAAACCAAAGAAAGATAACCCCATACTTCAGCGTCACTGTTATTCAAAATATTGGCTTCCGATAACGCATCTTCGGCTTCAGTCAACTCATTTAATCTATAGCAAGCTATTCCAACACCTAACCAGGAAACACATGATGGCGATTTTCTACAAGCCATCAAAAAGATGTTTTTGGCATCTTGAAATTTTTGTTCGGAAAGATAAATAGATGCCAAGCGTATGTAAATAAAATGCATATCCAATGCCTCACCAATGAATGAAATCGTTCGTTCAAAGCACTCTCTGGCCGCTTCTGTATTGCCAGTTAAATATTTAAGGTGGCCCATTAATGACCAACCATCGGGATTTTGTTGTTCAAGCTCCAATGCCTTTTTCAGACACACTTCAGCTTCCTTAAACTTATGTTTTTGTAAGTTCAATCTAGCTAATGCTATTTGATATTCTATAGCCGTTGTACTATGAGCAGTGCGGGGCAGAAGTATTTCATGAGCGAGTGCCCTTTCTGCAAACTGAACAGCTTTAGATTCAAGAAGCCACATAATAGTGTGCATGTATATACTACAAGCTGGTAAAGGAGTTGGGTCTCTGGAAGGTATAGCTTTAATATTGTGTGTGGTTTGTGGTGTAACCGGCTGGTTCCCTACCCTTTGTTGGCTATGAGTTCGTGATACTGACACGCTAGCATCCAGAGAATTTACTTCATCAGATTCGGGTTTATCGGCAGTTCTTTCAGATTTAGCAGATGTTAAGGGTGTTCTGTCAGGAGAGGGGGATTTTGGATCTTCTTTCGGAAATGAGACTTCACCGTCACCTAAAGCCTCTGAATCGCGGATTTTTTTATCTTCAAGAATTTGTGGCACCAATTCGGACGTTTCTTTCGATTCTGCTTTAAGGGCTTTGGCCGTTGCTGCTGCTTCTGAATGGTTGAGTTTGTTTGCTTCCATGTATGCCATTTCAGCCCCAATATCATTCCCAATAGAATCGTAAAACAACCCCAGCATCGTCCAAGATTTGATACACTTCGGATTAATGTTTGTAGCGGCTTCAAAAAATGTTTCTGCTTCATCTTTGCGATCCAATAAGGAGCATACGACGCCGTACATTAATATACCATTCAGGTGATTCTGCTTGATGGAGATGCATTCTTTAAAACATTCCTCGGCTTTGGTAACTTCATTAATGTAGAGGTTGAAAACACCATAGTCGTACCAGTTGTCTGCGTTTTTCTTTTCTTTTGCTATTCTTTCTTGATAATATCTTGCTGCTAACTCGAAATTTTCACCCATTTCTGCCTCTCTGGCAAAATGTTTCAGCTGTGCGGACTCAGTGACGGGTTTTGGTACAGGTGATTGGTCACCAACTTCCAGGGCATTGCCCAATGCTAAATGCATTTGATCGACTAGGTATACATACAGCTCGCTTAGAAAGGTTTGTAGTTCTTGTCGGTCATCAAAAATGGTTGTTTTCAAATACTTCTCTCTAACAATCTTTACCACTGAATGCTTCAACTGCTCTTTAAAAGCAAAATATTTACCAGATGAATTCAATTCGTATATCAACTTCTGGCGGTTAGTTTCCATAGCTTCCTTACTAGTTAGCTGCCCCACAGCATCATCGCCAAACAGTTCCCTGAATTCATCTAATATAAGATCGGCCACATTAGATATCTGTTCATGATAATTTTCTACGGCTCGCTTTGCACCATCTGATCTCTTTGGAAATAAAGGACGTGGTGGGATATACTCGGAGACTTTTCTAGCTAATTCCTCGGGTTGACGTTTTGGTATGAGAGGGCGATCTAAAACTATCTCTAAAATCACAAAAGATTTGGCTTCAACATACATCTGCCCTTCCACATTTACTGGTGGTTGTCCATCTAGTTCCGAACCAGTATCTGATTTAACTAACTGTGAAGCACCTTTCTTCACATCTTTTTTCTCTGGTTCTTTGCCACTTTTCTTGGGAGCTGGGGAAGCAGAATTGTGGTGTAAAATGTTCATGGCTATTTTACAAGCTTCTTCGGACATGCCACCTTTCCTCTTTGTTTTTTCATACAGAATATGATCAGAATATGGCCAAACCTTATAGGCTCCTCTAATCTTCTTGACACCAGGATATAACAGCGGTGCTAAATTGACAAATGCAATTCCATGAAAATAAATGCCATTTTCATCTTCTTTTTTTCCTTTTCCACCTGATGCTTGTACTGCTAATCTCATTACTTCTACTGGCCACAGACGATTTTTCGCTATTTCGTCTTGGAAATTTTTTGCAGCAGAGCTGTCTAAAAAGCATCTTCTCTCTGTTATCCAAGAAACATGGTTCTTCTCCATTTCTGCACAATGTCTAAATTCCCTGTCTTCTTTATTATTGTAATCCCCATCCTCATCTTCGATAGGTTCACTAACTACAAAACTATCAGGAATAAACACAGAGAGACCCTGTGCATTTCCTGGTTTACACCACTTTTTCTGTTTGTTGGGCAATTCTTTATCCGATCCTGGTTTCAACTGACCATTAGCAAAGACAATGGGCACTTCCCTTTCCTCTGTAATCGGAATGGGTAAAGCGGCAGCATAATAATACTGAATTCCTGATAATGTCCATGATTCTGGAGGACTAAGTAAGTTCTCCATGGTAATTTTCATTAAGTTTCCATCTTTTAGATTTTTATCAACTAGCAATGGTACCTGCACAGTTATGTTCACCTCAACTTCCGGTCGAGGACAATCTACATGTAAAGATTCTAAAGGGGAACCGGGTGTTGGATTTATTGGCAAGGTGTAACAGGCTTTTGTTTCTCCGCGAACTAGGGGAAGCAAATCAACTGTACATTGTCCTAAAAGATGTGTCTTTTCTTCTTTTTGACGTTTTTCTTTTGGCAATACTTCGATTAATGTTAAAACTACTGGTTTGTGGGCTATTTCATCCAGGGCCTGACCATCACTATATGCACAGTTCAAAATAGCACTGAAGTTAATGTCTGTTGACGTTTCGCCAGTGCTGTCAATTTTTTGTGATTCGCCTAAAACTTTGTCTCCGAATTCTGCTTTAATAACCACAGTCACTGCATCTCCCTTTTGGCCTCGTAAGTGTTTTATTCGTACAACTGATACAGTAACGGGTTCCGGTGCACGCACATTTGGTGTTTCAACTTCGGTCATTTTAAAACGGTAAATTTCACTTCCCGCCCCGGGCTTAACTTTTTTGAACTGCTTATACTTTATGGCCGCTCCACTTATTAATTAACCTTTGTCAATAGGAGTATAGCCTTTGTCTACGGCACGGCTATAGCCTATTATCGTATTAGGGTATAACAGCCTGTGTCGTTCTGAATTGACAAACTGCTCAAATTTACTCTGAAAGTGAAAGGTAAATAAAATATTTTTCCTTTGGAACCATCAAATACTCGTTTATCCAGACTCACTATATCTTTTTACATTAAAAATACGTCTTAACGATCTCGATGTTTGGAGTGTAAACTTCCGGTAAGTTTCTATGCAACCCCGATTGTCCAGACCTTTAAACGCACAACCACAAAATGTCTAGTCTCGGTCACCCAGACCCCCCTAGTCTTCAACGCACGGAGGGTCTGGGTCGGTTCTCAATTATTGACGAAAATTACTGGATAATCTACCACATAAAAAACCAAACTCCCGGTTACGCATGGGCAATGGAACCTTATGGCTAAAGTCTCGGCAAGTGATAGATATTATGAAGCCGGGTCGATTTTGATAGATTCTATAAAGCGAGGATAAAATATATCCCACAATTCACTTGGCACATCTATTATTAGAAACAAAATAGAGACGATACAACAGCATGCATCGCGATTAAGGAGATTGTGAGAAGCCATACGTTTGATTCATGACGAGAGAAAATTACCATTTCAATTAAAACATTTAAAACAAAATTTTAGAGAGTGTCATTGTTGACAAGCGAGATGTTTTGATAGATTCACGCCGTAGTAACTTAAAAGACTGGATGATCCAGACAATGACCGACTTTCTGTCAAATTCTGCGGACCCATCCAGACTAATATTCGTAGAATATTTGTTTGGATGATAAGAGACTACAAAATGTCGAATTAGGATGACCTCGTCTGTTTTATTTTTCGGATTTTTAATCCACTTCATCTTGGCCTAAAGACATGTTCCCTAGTAACAATTTTGCCACTTGTCATTTTATTCCAATTAGTACAGGTCTCTAGGCCCCTTTACCTTGCTTGAGCTCTTCTGATGGGGTAGCAAAACTTATCCGAATGTAGGCCTATAAACCCGAAATTATTTCGGAATCTAGCCTACACCCATAACTTTTTAATGTCATCGAGCCCGTGCGCCTATGAGGCCTACCGTTCTTTATACCAAAGCGTCATTTTAAATTAACAATCGTAACGTGTTTGTGTCAAAATGTCCCTCAGAATAAGACTGCAGCCTAAATTTCTACCGTGAAGTTCCACTACTCCGAGTACAAATCCTTCCTAATAATCCTAATAAACAATAAACTATATATTTTCATAACGCTTATTACACCTGGAACACAAATCCAGAGACTTCCAAACAATATGACTGCAATAACTCGATTTAGGGCCAATGAAAATTGTGACAGTTGTCAAGTAGGCTATATTATATTTATATTAACAATTGTAAAGTTGACGTAAGATTAAATAGGCCTATTGGCGAAAAGACTTATTGCCTCCATCCTCGGCAAAGAATATGGTAGGCCTATTGGTTACATTTTGATTTAAACCAAAATGCATAAAACATAATGGACGAGGGAACATGCGGAATTTTTAAATCCATTTATGGTAAAAGTAGTTATCTCGCTTTATGGAAAATATCAATAATTTTTGATAACAGTATTTTGTTTAAAGAATATATTCGATAAACTGAATAGGATTTAACTATACAGACAAGGGCCTATAATAGGATTTGTGGCTTAAATTGAAACAAATATTTAAACGGAATAGCATCTACAAATATATATTTAGTTTTCTCACTAAAATAAACATGACCGAAACTAAATAGAATAATACTGTATAATGGGGGTGACAATATTGTAATGGCGAGAAAAAATCAAATGGAATTTAATTTGATGTTTATGTACAGAGGCGGATCCAGGATTTTCAGAAAGTGGGGATGTGCTGTACCCACTTAGGAGTGCGAAGCCCGAAACAGTGATTTTTGAGTGGAGAAAATGTCCACAAGGACTAAATTCATACTAATACTGTAAATTATGGAGCTAAAAATTGTTCGCCACCTCAAAAAATAGAGAGGGCGTGTGCCGGGTGCGCCCCTTCTGGATCCGAGCCTGATGTACATGTAGTAACATCGATAATGATAACGAATAATTTAGATGACATTTTGAAGAGTAACTGCATAATTTTAATTTAATAAATAATTATTTTTTGTCTTATATCAATATTTGTTAGAAAATTATAGATATGGTTTTAGTTTAAATGTGTAAATATCTGAACTAGAGTTCAGGGTCGTATGTAGGATTTTAAAAGTGGGAGTGCAGGGGTGGTGGGGCGCCATAGCCTCCACGTAAGTGATACAAGAAAGTTTGGATCATGGCAAACGAACCCATGGGCGCCCTTAAAACCGACCAACTGATCAGTGCCTTAAGATAATCACTGTGTGATCATAATCAATTAGTGTATTATTTTATAATTGGAATATTGTCAAATTATTATTTTTTTTTTCTTTTAGAAATCGGGGGGGGGGGGCATTTCTCGGGTGTCGCTTTATGTTTCTGGGGTCGTGCAATGTACCCCCTGCACCCCCGCTAGGTAATTAAGACCCTGATAGAGTTCACAGCTACCTGTAGTCAACTTAACAATTGTTTGTATAAATATAGAATTTACTTGACAATTATCACAATTTTCATCTGACCCAAAATCGAGTTATTGCAGACATTTTGCCTGGAACTCTCTGAATTTGTGTTCCTGGTGTTATAAGCTTTCCAAACCGTTATAGTTTATTTATTAGGGGAGGACTTTGTAGCGGAATTTTGTTGCTAAAAATTTTGCCGGTAGGCCTAAAATTCGATTTCCAAGAAAGTTTGGAAATTGGAACCAAATCTCCATCTTAACTCACATCACAATAATTACGTGTGTTTCGGACCTTCTGTCGAAACGCGTATTTAATCAGAAATGAAATGGTCATTGCCGGTCATTGACCAAGACCCACTGTAGTACGCGAGGAAGGCGCGTCACGAGCGCGCCACAAGCGCTCGAGCGTCCGAGGTGGGGGGGGGCTGGAAAATTGACAAACGCAAACACATTTTCCAAGCATTTCAGACCAAAGCTTCCTATCTTTTCTTCATTCTGTCCTTTCTTCCTTTCCCCCCCTCTCCTTTCTTTCTACTGTTCTGCTCCTAACCTGGGCTAATTCCAACTGCCGAGGGATAGTTACGTGCACGCCAATGTTTTTCGTCCCATTTGAATGACTAGACAGCTTACCTTGTCAGGCCTTCCGTCCTGCATTTACGCCGGACAATCTGGATGAACTTGCTCGACCAATGCAGGTATCGAACAGCAGACCTCCAGGCTAGCGAGCCGGCATCTTACCCACGTGAATCCCCGGATTTAGTCATGGTGCAAACATTCTCCACACGTGGATGTGTCTGGCTTCCGTGGAGTCATTTATTAAAATTTGGATCATTTTTAACGAACATGTGGTGTGTCAAAAATGATCCGTGTTACGGATGGGACAGAAATAATCTCAGATTGCCTATATCTTGGTTATTTCTCAATTTTCATCTTAGGCCTGGCTGGCGGTTTTTAAATTCGAAAGTTCACTCGATTAATATTAGCATCAAAGATTTGCGAAAATTGTCTTCATCAATTTTTTCGACGTTCAAGATGGCGTATCTATTCTATGTATCAATTTGCACCATGGGCATATATATACACGAATGGAATGTGCCCATTATAAATACACACTATTATTATTAGTATTATTAATTTAAAACTTTGTATTGGAATAAGAACTCATCAATGCCTTCAAAATGGCATATTCAGCTATTTTGTGAGGGCGTCCGGAAACTACCGGGGCTTTCCAATTTTCCCCTAACGTGATCAGTTATCTCCATTTTAAAAAAAGACAAAAAATGACGCATGGTGGTGTTAGCCCCATATATTATTATCTTTCATTTTCAAAGACCTTATTCCATAACATAATCAACATCTTGGCCGTCATATTGGATTTTACAAAAAAAAACATTCAAATCGATATTCTGATGCCAATTTCGAATACTTTCTTTTGTATTGAGTCCATTCGAAAAGGCAACAATCCTTAGGGAGTCGAATTTTGCATCTCGATTTTGTTTACCTCCGGTTTAACTTTTAATTTTGTTCGACTTTTCACCTCCTAGATGATGATCTCATCTTTCAATGATCCTTGACCTTTGTATGTATGATGACCGTGACGTCTACAAACAAACAATACAAGTTTGGACATGAAGTTCAAAATGACAGGTTTTTTTCTACTTTAATAGGTATTGGATTTTACTTTACCACCCAATAATACATTCTACAGTCGATATCACTTGTAAGATAAATTTCATAATCTTCTGTGATATCTCCTTCTGAGATGTCGCTTTACAGGAACTACTTTTTTTACTTTCAAAGAACAGTTCATTTTTTTGTTAAAAGTTATTTTCTTTTATTAAAAATGAACTAATTTTATTTAATTGATCTTGATGGAAACACTGGGTCAATATAAAGCAATTTGCAATGGTCGAATTGCTGTCAAAAAATGATTTATCACTATGCTGTAATGTAATCATATTCAGTAAAAGTGAAATGTATAGCAAAGAATTATATTTATTTATTTTATGCATAAGAAAAGAATGGGTGATAAATAAAATCTCCTACTCGTCTTTTTTGATGTAAAAAAAAATAAACACTCATCAGTCTTGTTTTTACATTATCGACTTATGTTGATGTTTTTTAACATGAAAAAAGACTTGAAGAAGACTAGAGGAGATTCTCTATATACATGTACTCAATAATTCATGGTGTAACTTGATTTTTTATGTGATATGGTGTGACCTGATGTGACGACACATGACACACCGAGTTTATTTGTTATTTGATAATATACCCTTATATATGCTAAATATCCTTTAATATTTCCAAACAAACACATTACTGGCTATCTGACTTTAGACATTCTAAACAAATGAAATATTTTTATTTATGTGATAATAATATTTATTTATAAAAAAACACACAAAATATAAGTCTGGAATAATAACATATCATTTAAACAAAGGGATCTCCATTTCAGTCTTGTTTTAATCAAAAAATTCAGTGAATATACACATTAATGGTAGATAGAATATTACATTTGAAATTCCTGTGATATATTTCTAACACAATGACTCTAATATTTGTGATAATTTACTGTATTTTAATGTTATTTTATACAATATAAACAGTAATATCATATTCGTCAATTCGTTAACTCCATATTAAAGTAGTACAATCTTTCTCCCCAAAAATATTTTCAGTCTTTAAGGCACAGTCAATCAAAAAACAGCTAAATGACACCTTTTGATATATTGTGTTTGTAATATTACACATAAAATATTGTACATATATTCATCACTAACAGTTGTTATATCCTAGTTCTCAAATATCCACAGAATATTTATTCCAGATAATCCCAAGTTTACACGTCTGAAAAAAAAAATATCATCAAAAATTTTAACGGTTCTTAATAAGAAATACACATAATAAATAAATCTTAAGAAGAAATATAAATATAATATATAGCAATCTTTATGTTAATTGAACAAAACCATTGTTCATATAATGATAAAAAGTAACAAACTTACATTAGTTTAGACTACATAATAAAATACAAGTATATCCATGATGTTAAATAGTAACAAATTTATCAGTTCTGACTACATACATAACAAAGTGTGGAAATCATCTACTTACCCTAACATGCCCTCTTGATGTGTTTTAACATGATATAAAAATAACAACAATGCCTGAAACATATTGTTCCTACCCTGAAATAATAAGAAATGATTTTATATCCTGATTCGGTATTGGTAGTTTTGGTGTCTATTTTTATGCCATTAGTCATCATTAATCAAATTTAATAAAGGGATGAGGAACGCACTGATAATTCTACGATAAGTTCTTTTTGTTTAGTGCCAAGATTACCATGAGCAATAAAAATATACTTGAGGCATTATGCAAGAAATAAAACTGACTAGTGCAGGTCTTTTTTGTGGCTTCAAATGTTATATGAATTATTATTTAGAAATTTATTCACATGACAAGCCTATATTCAACTCTCTAGACCATCAGATGGCTTAGGTATTGAGGGGATTAGTCAATAGCCGCCATACCTGCATTAAAGATAATGTGGTACCAATCATGGAGACTTCCGATAGAGGGACTGAGAATCAAGACATGTGTTACAGTGGCAATGGTACCTGACAATTTAAAATATGAACAGTTCATCACCAGAGGATATTTCTTGTCAAACATTCATAACTTTGCCACGAATAAAATAATTTGAAGACAATTTTGAGGTTTTTTTAATTTTTTATTGAACTTGCATGGCCAGCTCTTTGTTTATATCTTACATAATGCCTCTTTAATGTCTAACAACTTTTGATGATGACCTACCTTGGGTAAATTATATGTATTACCACCAAATATAACTTGATACAAAGGAGGATTTATATTAGATTGATATAATAATAAATTATCCTTCTTCTGCAAATCTGACAATAAAAATACTATCATAAATATACAGGAAATATTGCACTGGTTAAAATGCAATAACAAACGTTTGTATATTCAATCTTTACAAACACAGTTATTCCTGTAGGCCTGTAAACCTTTAGTTAGGAACCTGAGCACTTATCCATGTAAACTTGAATTCAAATATTTGAAGAATTCTGCCTTTTCATTGGCTGAGAGCTAACATTTGTACTAGGATTTTAACCCTCAAAACATCCTCAATAAATTTTAGTTTAAGTTTTCATAAATAAAGCCATAGAAAGATAACAATAAGATCAAGTTCAATGAAGAAAAAATAAAGAATATTGATCGGGCCCCGAGTTCACAAAGCATTCTCAAGACTTTGGTTGAGAATTTACTCAAAATTGTTCGACTTATTCTAACTAATACATAGTCCTTTAAAAGACTTTTGTTTTAATGTATCAAATACCTCAATAAGAAACTATGTGCAAAGTTTTGTATTTCTGGATCAATGATATTTCTTATAAACAGTGATTGAAAGTTGAGTAAATTCTCAACTTAAGTCTGAGAATGCTTTGTGAACTTGGGGACTGTTCTAATACCAAGTAAATATCCTTTCAATTTTATATCCATAAAGCATATTATGCAATAACTAAATCTGTCTATTGCAACAGGTCTTTCATTCATATGGTTTTTAACTATTATAGGGGGAACTGCCAGCTCTTTATTTAATCTCCTATAATGTATCTTTAAATCTTTAATTCAATAAAGTTGTAGTTGTAATAGCATTCAAAACATACTTGGTTTATCTGGTGTTTTCATAAAATATTGACTAGTAAATGTTTTTCCATCTGGAAATCTGGGTTGAGCTGGAAGTCTGGAATCCATATAGGTACATAATACATGCATTACAATCTGGAATTAGAGGAATAACAACTTATACTTTGAACAAACACAAAGTACGTTATGCCAATCTACATGGTTTTTTAACGGAACAGACATACCAAGTTTGATGTTGATTGTACTTGAATTGGCTAAGCCTTCAGACTTTTTTTTATGAAGGCCACCCCAAGAAGACCAACCAGATGAATAGTATTTGAGGACCAAATACCGATCGATGAAGGCTATAAGATCAATCTATTAACTTACAGCTGAATCAGTTGGTAGATGTTCACCCCAAACTTTCCCATAATGTCCTCCACCATTCCAACAGAACTCACTCATACAACCATCTTTACCTAATTCTACAATATACAACATAGTAACACACATTATACATACAGTAACTATGACAACCTATAAATACACCACAACACATCATTGAAGACTGCCATCACATTATCATCACAATACAAAAGTACAACAAATACTTTTAATTCAATTGGGTAATTTCTACTCTTGAATGTCAAGCACAGAAAAGATGGTGTGAACTACTTACAGAGAGGGCGAAAAAGACCAGTGGAAAGTTGATACATTATATGGATAAAATGAACGATATTTATCATTTACCTTAATATATACAGTTGATAAGTGGGAGGGTGGTGGTGGGGGGGGGCTCTTGTGGTTCAACTTGTGCGCATGAAAATCCCAAAGTTTGTCATTGAGTCAAGTGGTGTGTTTTTGATTTCCTGCTTGAACGTGACAAGGAGTATGGTCGCCTATCCAGCCGTGTGAGTTTTCTACAGGTCCTTCGGTTTTCTCACACTGCAAAAGACCCGTACGCACAAGCGACATGAACCATATGTTACTTCGAAATGTCTTATAAAGTTGATAGAGATATAAAATAAGCCAAGTTAGTCAACAATTGGCAAACCCATTTCATAAATAATTTGAAATCTTTTATCAACTTACCCAATATTCTCTTGGTTAGATATTCTTGATTAGAAGAAAAATCTAGATATGGTACAACAGAATTAAAACCGGGTATAAAATTACTTTTAGTTAGTGCCAATTGCTTTAACGTTGAAACCCCAACTTCTGAAATAAGGTTAATAATAACATATTTATACATGAATAATATATAGCCAAAATGTGAACCAAAAAGGCACAGAAACTGGGTTGCAACTGTTTTGACCATATTATCCAATTTCTATAGTCTGCAGAGGATGCAACATGTTGAACATTTGTGCTGAAAGGAAATGTGCCAGCTTTGATCTTATGCTCTTTTTAGAGATGACACTTATCCAATATTGTAGTTTGCAAAGGAATTCTGAATTCCTCAAATGATCATCAGTGGCTTTAAAAATTTAGAGTTTTTTGAAAGTTTCGAAATCTATAAACAATAAAGATTTTTCCCAGTTATGCATTATAAATAAGTACTCTATTTTTACTGTTTGAAATTCAAGCAAGAATTCAAGTTTACCTCCTATCTGTGTATCTTCACATCCTATTCTTCGTAAAGCATTGTTGATTTCTTTTATTTCATCCGATAATCTAGTCATTACTGTTAAACTTATCCACTAAAAATATAATAATATGTTCTATATAGCAGACATATATGTTGAGAAGAGGGATTGCCAACACGCCATTAACAGAGTAGCAGAAGCTGGACACTGGGTAGATCTGTTTAGCTGTTTGATGCAACCGGAGAGCGTAGAAAAGAATAGATAATTCAAAAATTCCTGCTTAACAGAAACAGACTTTAAGGGTTGTATCACCCAGAACATTATGAATAAACTACCACTCTATTTTACTTAAAATCTCATTGTATTTTCGTTTGGCAGGAATTTTTAATTATCTAACAGATATCTAAATAGAATTTGAAATGGGGTTTAACATCCTACTGTTCTGCTCCTTAAATATTTAATGGTAATACTAATTAATTTCTTTGGGTTTATCCAATTATATTACCTTTCTGAGTTTTTCTGTCCATATATATAATTCATCTTCTGTAACACCAAACTGACTCCAAACCTGTTGAGAAGAAAATTATTTTATCAAACAAGTATCAAGTTTTATAGATTGTAGAAAACTAATAGATACTTTAAATGAAGACCAGCATACGCCATACAGAGAGCTCTGAATGAAATTTTGCTTCAATAGCCATGCTTTTACCTACTCTTTTTTTTCAATTCCTACTGTTAAGGCTCTTTTTATGTGTACACCAACATATACCTTAAATGCCTTTGTTCTTACGAGGCACTTCATCCTGCTTTAAATTTTTTGTTACACGTTTAGGATATTAAAGGCTTACTGGACAATAACAAAACAGGAACTATGTTATTTGAATTCATGAAATTCGTAATTAATTTGATGAATTTACCTCTTCATAACCTGATCTATGTGTTAAATCTGTTAGACTATGTTTGGTTGTAGCTGACTGGGGTGATCGTGTTGATACTTGATACTGATATTTACTTAATAAATGAGACTGATCCATAACGCTGCTGCCATAACTCCAAAATGATGATCCACCGTTACCCAAATTTTCTGATGAAACTATGATAAACAATGACCCAAAGATTAAATTAGGATAAACAAAAATTAAATGAAATGGTCTGCACCGACTGGGCTTATGATGATGGACACATACCATAGAGTAGGCTATGAAGGAAATTTTGCAAGGACAGCGACACAACGGTCTAATCTTATTGTGAATTACAACTGTCAAGGATTCTTTTATATGCACATCAATATGTACACAGTTTTCTGTCCCATCCAGATGACTATACATTGCCAGGCCCACCATCCTGCACCACTGACAAGGGGGTACCACGCCGGATAATCTTGATGAACTTTCTCTGTAAACACAGGGATCGAACAGAGGATCTCCTGGTTAGCTAGCCAACATTTTACTCACAGAGCCATCCGGGTAAACAGAAACAGAAATCAACAAAAAAAGAACTAAAATTGATTGCTTTTTAGCTGTTCATATTCTAGTTCTTTGAAAATCCTTCAAAAAAGAGGAAGGTGTACATTTTCTTTTTTTATTGTCTCAACGGATCATATGGCTAAATGTTTTATCAAAAGCATCACTTTACATAGTTGAACAATTTTTTTTCTGTTTATTTGTACTGTTTCGGGAATTCAATTCAAGCCCTTTCTACTATGGAAGACCAAAAAGTCAACAACAGTCATCGTGCAAAAGGGGGAAAAATCCAGAATATTTTTAATGACCTAAGCAGAAGTTAATATGCTTGATTTGTCTCCTAAAATATTTTCAAAAATTGTTCTACAAACCTTGTAAATTTCTATACTCTTCTTCATCTTGTTCTTTTAAAAACTGACTTAAACCATGAATACTTGTTATTCTCTCATATGGTGAAACTAAAAGATAAAAATGATTTAAAAATTTCACATGTTAAATTCAGAGTACAATTTTTGTCTTATGATATCTGAAGTTGTCCTAGTCCTCCACAATCTCTCCCATCTGTAGATAAGTATTTTCTATCTAATCCTTCGTAACAAACAGATCCAGGTCGAAAAGGTACATGATTAAAACATGATGACTAAATTCTGAAACCAGTTAATAAGAACACGTACAGGACTGCACAGTTAATCCATTGGACCAATGGTCTTTTTTTTTTGTTCCTATCTATACTCATTTATTCTACCTATATTGTGCATTTTCTTCCTGAACTTGGAAGAGAGCTTAGGAACAAAGAGTACACTTAAACAAAATACATGTATAAAAGCTACATTTTTAGAAAAATGTACAACCGTTACTTTATTTAACATAGACCAATTTCCCCAAATCAGGTTTTCATCCTAATGATTAAGTTTTGATCAAAGATTATTTCTGGAACAGAGGTAAAGGTCTTGCTTTAGGCAACTGCTTTCAATAGATAGTAAGTGGTTACCTGGCGAATTTCTGGATGAAGGATAAGAATGTCTAGATCTTAAGGAACTAGGTTCTGTCGTTTCATATGGAGATGCAGTATAAGACAGGTTCAGAGAATTCATCTAGAACATCAATGAAATAATTAACAAGTTTTCAATTATACTTAACTTCCTGACAAAATTATTTTACTACAACTGTAACTTTAAATCAATTTTGAGAATTAAACCAAATGAAATCATGTACAATGGATACATGTATTATCCATTAAATTCAATTTTTCCTTGGCCTGCACATTTGTAAATGACACTATCTAAATAACAGTTATACAATACCTGTACAACCTGAACAGAAACAATACAGCAGTTAGCGAACTAAATCTATTTCTGTCCCGTTAAGCCACTTTACGTATTCTAGTCTATTTAACAACTATTTCGTACCGCTGTGAGTGTAAATAAACATTAAACATACATTATGGAAGAGCAAAAACTGACTTTTGTCGGTCTTCCTTTGAGCTTCAGATGTCATAGAAATTATAAATTAGATCTTTATTTAAACAACAAGCCCAAAATGAACACTGTAGACCCACAGATGGCTTGGATTGGGCTCGGATTAAAACAGGATTTCGTCGACTGATTTAATCACTATGGCGTCGTGGGTGGGGTTTCTCAGTGACGTTGACGTCTTCATACTTCCGGAAATTATTCATAAAAGACAGTGATGACCGAGGCTATAAACGAGCTTCACTGGATACCGTTTAAACATTACTTGATGATCGAGACTATGTAGGTGGAGTTAACGCCTGTCAATCAACAATCGGCCATAGTGGGAAAAGGATGTCGATGATTTTACCTACCATTTCTAGTAAAAAATTATAGTGGTAACAACTTTGTTCAGGATAAAGTTATTTGACTGAAATTTTTAATATATTCTTGTTTTCAACATCTATTTTTGAACTTTTACAGCAAAAATGGCTAACTCCTTGTCAAAATCTCCCATAATGTATCTTTAATGCAGGACATGTTTTGTGACCTAAGACCGGGGTAAGGAACTGTAAGTCATAATGCTACTTTCAGTGACCACAATGTCTTAGTGGGTAACTGCTTGGCTTTGCTAGCCTGGAGGTCGGGTGTTTGATCCCTGCATTAACAAAGAAAGTTTACTCAGATTTTCGGGCATGGTTCTCCCTTATCAGTGATGCGAACGGAGGGCTTAACAATGACAGCTGTCTAGTCATTTTGATGAGAAAAAAAAAAGAGGTCCTGTGTACATATTGGCATGCACATAAAAGATCCCTTGGCAGTTTAAATTCAAAATAAGCGTAGTAGACTGTAGCGCCGATGCCTGGGCAAAATTTCCCTCACAGCACACTGTATGGTGTGTGCCTGTTTTCAGTAACCAAGTAGGATGATAAACCTATTTCATTTGATATGATTTTTAAAATCTTACCCTGTCGTATGAAGTATTGGGTGATGTAGAACTAGAATAACTTGAATATGGAGAATGGGCTGACATTGAACTATTAAAACTATTGATGTAAGATCCTGGAGAAACAGCTGCAAAATATGTTGGACTATAAGGTGCACCATCATTAGTAAAGCTGCTTGTATGTTTGCTTGGAGAACCTGATGAAAAGATTAAATTTCTTTGTTTTGTGTCAGTTCTTGGTTTAATGGGTGTTGTATAAAATCCTTTCTCTGAAAAACAACCCACAAAAACATTTATATTTTTCAATATCTAAAAGGAGGCATTTTCACCTGTTAAAAAGATAAGTTGCCATGCAGCCAAACATACATGTACACCCAGAGCAGTTAAGTTGTCTGAGCAGTCCATAAAGGATGCCACATTGTTGTCTCATAAAAAGATAACTCTAAAAGACATACAAATTTTAAAGTAAGAGATATAATCATCTTTGTCTCAGAAATGTCAACAAAGATATATAAATTTTAAAAAGATAGGTTTTAATGTAGTCTGCACTGTGTTAACAAAAAATTGTGGCAAACCTATGGGTGGGGGTCCGATGGCAATATACAACCCTATTCCAATGTGTGCATACAAAAATGATTTCAATTAAAAATCATTTATTTATACAATTGTAGAAATGTATGAAATTTCAAGAGAAAGATGCTGAACAGTTTCTTAGACACATACCAATAAATATTATGTTCAAATTTGGGAGTATTCTTAAGAAATTTCTGCAAAATAATATAAAGTCTTACCATTTTCTTTCACACCCAACAACTGTCTTTGGGCATTTGAAATCTCTACATATTTTCCAAACAGTGTAATATGGAGATAGTTTAAGAGTTCTAGTATATTCTGGAGAATTCTAATCGATATTACAATTACAATTCCAGCTTCTGAAAATGCAAAATGGCATATCATGGTTCAACAGCCTGGGTCAGCATTACATACTTCAAATCGACAACCATACAAAATATATTATGACGAATATTTTCTAGGATGAACAAAGACAAGGGTAATCTGTTGGTAAATTATAAGAAAGAGATGTTAATTAATGTCAATTCAACGTAAACCCGGGTTCTTTAGGTCAAAAATATGCTATATATTTGCATTTAAATAATCAACTTTAAAAAATGGAAAGAAACCAGAAGACCCACAAATTACACACTAGGTTAGGCAGTTGACCCTACTCCAAACATACACACCCAACCCAGTAGGTAACACCCAACTAAGTAAACCTATTAGAATATCTTAAAAAAACTTGTTTACTCACCTAAGTACCATAAAATAGGATGAGAGTCAAATATTAGAAAAAACGAAGAATTGCATCTATAATTTGATAAAAAAAAAAAAAATAATAATACTATTAAACTTATGCAAAACAGATTTTTTTAAGCTGTGACCCAGCAAAATGCTAGTAAAATTTCCCTTATTTACATTTAAAACAAATATGGGTTGAAAAGTGTTTTATAATTCAAGCGAATAAAACTATTCGACAAAATTAGATAGTTATGTGTGTACTTTAACATGCATTATGCAAGAGCTAAATCTGCCTATTGCAGGTCTTTCTTTGGGCCTGAAATTTTATCTAAATTATAATAAATAAACATTAATTAACTTATCAAGACCTTAATCAACTCTTAATGTCAAAGCTAGCCATTAGTATTGACTGGATTAGAATCCTGTATGCTGCTTAACGCTCATTAATAATTAAATCAAAAAATGGATAATGTAGATCGAGGCTTAGCGGAAATTTCAGTCACCAAAATCTCAGGTCATAGTGGACCATTTTTACTGAAATTTTCAGTTGTTAACTATTATAGTGAGAACTGCCAACTCTTTATCTAATCTCCAATAATGTATCTTTAGGCTGTGTTGAATTGAAACTATGTTTCTTGTCACTACCTTCGTGACAATCCAATGAGGGTGTGAGGCAAACACAACACAAAGTGTATTTTTCAACACAAAGTGTACAAACCAACACAAACCATCATTTTGATTTTATTCTACCCCCAAAAGCTCAAAGCTAATTCATATTCCCAGGTATTAACCTATATGGTAAACTGAATGAATGAAATAATGAAGTAAAATACAAAAGTTGTCTGAAATACTTTTTAAAACTTGAATGCCACCCAAATAAAAGTTGGTTTGACCAATATCCCCTACTAAATTAACTTTTTGATTCAACAAACAATTGGCGAACAATATTCAACACCAAATGTTTTACTTGGTGCAATACATCAGCAACTATTTTGCAGATTTAAAAAAAAAATCAAAAAAAATATCCTATTGCACAAAGTCAGTTTAGAAAGCGGTTCCAAGTTTCAATAAAATCTGACGATAACTTTCAGAGATATAATTTTGACTAAAATTGTTAACTGTAGAAAAAAAAAATGATTTGGGATCTGTTAGGCAGATATGTTCCATTAATTTATTTTACTTTAATATAATGAGTTTTCATATATGTATTTCTTATAAATTATACAATATTTCAATATTGGCTTATTTTATTTCTTGTTGTGTGTATATTTACATGTGTAACTTTGACACATATACATGTAACTTTGACATACAATGACATAAATGTTATTCAAAACAACAGAACTTAGTAATGGTATTATTATTCTTTATTGAATTATGGCTGTCTGTCAAACTTATAAAGTGATCTACAAAAAATTTAAAGCCATTTTATTCGAAAGTCTTCAAAAATATCTACAAACAATGACTTATTTATCAAGAATATTAGCGATAAACCGACGAGAAGGAATATCTAAGACATCAGCTCAGTGCGCATGCCTAATAACCTGACCTGCTTGTTTCTGATTGGACACTTCAACGATTGACCTTAGCGACTGACCAATCAAATAACTTATTCTTAAAATAACTTCATTATGTATGCAAAAACATGCCCGCACCGAGCGAAAGCCGAGAATTTCGCTTGTGGAATACTTGTTTTTAGATTTATATTGAAAGTTTTACTAGTTGAAATACATCTAGTAGAGCAAAGTGGCCACGGGCACATAAAATTTATGTAAATTGCAGCTATTTTTGTTTAGCCGGTATATATTGATAAACGAGACATTACGGGGTAACTTATTTCTAAAATAATTGTTAAAGATAGGCTGGCACTGCCAGGCAGGATACGCCCACATTTTCGAGAGATGGATAGAGAACAAACAATACGGAAAGTGATTTTTCCTACATCATTAAGTCCTGTATTTCATACTGTATTGGGAGCAGCCATTTTGTTGGTCAGTTCCAGTCTGATATTCATGAAATTCGAAGTCGACAATGATTATGGTGTGACGGTACACAACCTAGAAATTTGACTTTTCGTCAAAATCGGATAAGAATTGTGACCTGTACAGAGTCAACAACCATGATATACCATATCTTTACACTATTCGCGTACAAACGGCGACCATTTCGTCCGGCAATTTTGGTACCATTTTCACGAAATTCGAATAATTCAGGAAGTTACGATCCGATATGCGCAAATACCGAAAGGAACCAAGATCTTTGGGTTATAACCATGCATTTCAAGTTTCATCAAAATCGAATTAAAATTGTGACCTTTACAGGGTCCACAACCTTGATATACCATTTTTTAACAGTATTCACGTACAAACGGTGGCCATTTTGTATGGCAATTTTGGTCTGATTTTCCCGAAATTCGAACTCAACCTTCCTTACGGTGTAACGGTAATATAATCAAACGTTTTTTTAAATCGGATAATAATTGTGACCTCCAAGCTAAAAAAAAAGGCGATTTTGCGTATAATCAGGGGCCATAATTCAGGAAGTTACGATCCGATATGCGCAAATATCGAAAAGAAGCAAGATCTTTGGGTTATAACCTTGAATTTCAAGTTTCATCACAATCGAATCAAAATTGTGACCTCCACAGGGTCCACAACCTTGATATACCATTTTTTAACAGTATTCGCGTACAAACGGCGGCCATTTTGTATGGCAATTTTCGTCCGATTTTCCCGAAATTCGAACTCAACCTTCCTTAGGGTGTAACGGTGATACAATCAAACGTTTTTTTAAATCGAATAATAATTGTGACCTCCAAGCTAAAAAAAAGGCGATTTTGCGTATAATCAGGGGCCATAATTCAGGAAGTTACGATCCGATATGCGCAAATATCGAAAGGAAGCGAGATCTTTGGGTTATAACCATGAATTTCAAGTTTCATCAAAATCGAATCAAAATTGTGACCTCCACAGGGTCCACAACCTTGATATACCATTTTTTAACAGTATTCGCGTACTAACGGCGGCCATTTTGTATGGCAATTTTCGTCCGATTTTCCCGAAATTCGAACTCAACCTTCCTTAGGGTGTAACGGTGATATAATCAAACGTTTTTTTAAATCGAATAATAATTGTGACCTCCAGAGGGACCACAAGCTAAAAAGGGTGATTTTTCGGACAATCAGGGGCCATAATTCAGGAAATTACATTCCGATAGCCGCAAATATCGAAAGGAACCAAGATCTTTGAGTTACAAACATGCATGTCAAGTTTCATCAAAATCGGTTCAAAATTGTGACCTCTATAGGGTCCACAAGCTAAAAACGTGATTTTTCGTACAATCAGGGGCCATAATCCATGAAGTTTTGATCCGATACATGCCAATATCGAAAGGAACCGAGATCTTTTGGGGATAAACCTATATTTCAAGTTTCGTCAAAATCGGATAAGAATTGTGACCTGTAGAGAGTCCACAAACAAATTGTGGACGGACGGACGTCCGGACGGACAGGGGCGACGACATAATACGTCCACATGAAAATGTGGGCGTATAAAAATGTCGGAAACATTCAAATAAAACTTCAAAATTTTTTGTGTTGAAAAGCTATGCGGCCGAAAATAGACCCCCCGATCCTAAGCGCGCGGGCGACAAGAAACATAGTTCCAATTCAACACAGCCTTAAGTAACATTTTTAGTACATTTTGCTGCCAAAGAATATTTTGGCATTTGAGGATTGAGAAGATATGAGAAATGTTATTGCCACTCCATGACGTACAATGTACAGTTTATGTCTAGAACTAATTATTTGGGATTTAAAATGGCACTGAGAAGAGAGAATACACTTACATATCTAGATAAATAATAAAAATAACAAGTAGACTCAAACATGTTGATATTACAGCCCTTCTGGCAGTTTTTGTTGAATATCGTATTTGCCATGTTGATTCAATAATGGGACTTTTCCTTGGACTTATAGTAGTCATCGTGAATAAGTTGTGTTTGATCTCTGATCTGTAAAAGAAATAACAGATTTCATATAAATGTTTCAATAACAAATTTTATTATGTTTAAACAAAGATTAAACTGCATTCATCTTAGTTGATTAGGGCTGGTTTCAAATTGAATTTAGTGAGCACGCAACAAATAAATTCCAAATAAATGGATTTATATGCCATGCAGTGTGTTATGTGAGGGAATTTTGCCTGAGGAACAGTGACGTTTCCATCTACTTTTTATCGAATCACAGTACCAAGGATTTTTACGTGCACTGCAACATTTACAGTATTGTGTGACCTATTTTTTGTCCCATCCTGACGACTGTTCATTCATTCAATCATTGCCAATGCCAATTATGATGGGGAACCCCACTTGAAAATCTTGAGGACTTTTGTCAATCTCGAAACCAGAAAAATTTTTGAAGAAATTTCTCTGGTGAATCGGGGTAGCCATTTTCCCGGAAAATAACATGTAATTCCTACGCGCGAAATTTCTCGTTTATTTGCGTCTTACGCCCATGATTTTACGTGCCTGGATGACCGAATCACTTCAAAATATACCCACGCGTAGAAAAATAGATCTTTACAAAAACTTGAATTTGTTCGTTTAGGATCCAATTTTTTATGTCAGCGAGTTGACTTTGACTCAAGGATCATTTTACAACAAGTAACGACGATACGACCTCTAATTTTCGAGAAATCGACCCAAAAAGATTGACCAATCAGAGGTCAGAATGGGCGGGGCTTAGGTTTGAAAAAAATTGGAAAAAATGGACGGTCTAATGTGCCAGAGGCCTTCGGCTCCACGGCTGCCTCTGGGAACGAGATTGGACTTTTGTGTTAGTGAGCCAGCTTCAATCTTACTCATTGTGCTGGCTACTATCACTCAGTTTTATTGCATTTGCGGGCACCGTTATGTGACCGTAACATGTACTTTTATGATGAAGCCAATGAAGATGAAGGGGTTGATAAAAATGAATAAATGGTGACTAAGAGATGCCATTATTATTGGCGTTATACCTGTTTAAATGTACATTAATTGGACGTCGTGGTTTCCGATTTAAATCTCAGATTTAATTATCAAAATATCACTATTAATGGTTATGAAATTTACAAAACCGGTAATTTGTCGACTGTCTCCCGCGGTTCATCTTTTCATCTAAATTCAATAAACTTGATTAGCAAGTCATTTTGTTTTTCTAACAAATATTATGTTGGGTAATCGAGAAAAACACAAAACGGAAGTGGTTGTAACGGGAAATAACTCCAATATTTAGTTTTTCAAAATGGCTGACGACCAAGAGCAGGTGCGTGATTTAAAATTTATAAACACGCTTGTTACAGTTACATTCAGAATGTTTATTGCAAAACTGTAATCCAGCATTGTGGCCAGTTTTTAGTTATTTTAATAATATGAAAATGTGTAATATTTTCGATACAACCAGTTAACAAATGGTGTTTATTTCACATTTGCCAACTTCCAAAACCAAGTTTCCTACTACAGTCAGTAAAAAAAGTAAAAATCTAAACAAACGCAATCCCAACGTACAGTATTCAGTAACTTTTAGCGTAACGAAATAAGACATGTCATCTTGTTGAATATTGACTTAATTAGTTTATTTATTTAAATCTCTTAAAATTATTTGAGAGCTTGTTAATCCCTTGTTAGTACAATGTTGCGAAAATTGAATCAAAATGGGAATGACTACTAACTTACTAAGCACTATAAGCAGCGTTTGTAATTATCCATTCATTAAATTGATCAATGATGTGATAAGCATGAATAAGAATTCAATATTATTAGCCCATATCAATCAATATTGATGTTACATGCTTGTGGAATGCATTCTATAGATTCATGAATTATTAGTGGATATTAAAGCCCATCTACCGTCTCTCTTTCTAAGATATGTTTTCTCTAATTTCTTTATTAACACTGTATTTCAGCAAGTTCCAGCACAGACAGTTGAAGAACCTTTAGATTTAATTCTACTTAGTTTGGATGAACGAATTTATGTTAAAATGAAAAATGACAGGGAACTCCGGGGAAGACTTCATGTAAGCTGAAAAACTTTTTTTCTTATATAAATATTGAGGCTATATTAGATTGTCGTCGCCCCCGTCCGTTCGTTGGTCCGGCGTCCACAATTGCTTGTGGACGCTCTAGAGGCCAAAGTTAATATCCGATAGACGAAGAAGCCTATTGATTTTCAGCGATTTCCGATAATTACTGCCAGAGTTATGGCCCTTGACCACTTCAAAAAATCTTTGTGGACACTCTAAAGGTCAAAGTTAATATCCGATTGACTTTAAAATTATACACAGTGTTTAAAGCCCCAATAACACTCTTGTTGTAACTGAAATATATGTCCCAATCTTCATTCTGGTCAACAAATCGTATTATTTTAGAATATTTCAATTAAATGATGATATAAATTTCATCTTAACACACCTAATTTAGAAAATTGGAAAAATTCAACCAATTGATTTGAAAAGTCTAACGTAAACCTTTTCAAATGTGACTTGGATTTTAAAATATTTTCGAACCCTCTGGACAAATAAAATAGGTTGTAATGGATAATTTACACAACAGGTAGGACATTTAAACATCTAGTACTTAGAATAAGGGTATTATTTATTTTCTGGAGCTACCAAGCCAGCAAGAATGTTATTGTCCCTTTAAGGTTGTGAGACAAAGAAGCCTAGTGATTTTCAGTGATTTCCGATAAATAGTGCCAGAGTTATGACCCTTAAAAAAATCTTGTTAATGCTCTACAGGCCAAAGTTAATATCTGATTGAATTTAAATGTATACACATTGTTTAAGGTCATAATATAGTGATACTTAAATATATGATTATTTTTGATATAAAGGCTGTTTCTGTTATTTTTAGGCATTTGATCAGCATTTAAACATTGTAATTGGTGATGTAGAAGAAACTGTAACTACAGTGGAGATAGATGAAGAAACCTATGAAGAAATATACAAGGTTGGGTCTAGTTATTTTCTGTTAAAGATGAATATGATTAAACCGCATGTACCATTGAACTTTTAGCATCTGTTATAAACAGTTGTGTAATTAAGAGAACATATGCAGTCATATAAAACGTGATTGATTTGATAGAAATACTAATAATTCACAAGGGTATGTTTCTTAGATAGATATATTATATCAGTTTAGGTATGGAAATTAGAATAAAGAAATAGACTACTTTTTTTGTTGAGAAATTCAGATATTGTTGACATTTTCTAAACAGGATTATGTAATTTTCATTTGTTTCACTGTTATAGTGTGGTTGAGGGGTGTAAGGCGTGTGCTTTAGAACATAAGGTTTATTCCAGACTTCTATGTGACAAGGAATGGAATTGCATGTCGAAGCGGGAGCCACGGTGGCTAAGTGAGTAAGAAGCTAGCAAACCGTTCGCTTCCAGCGTTGCCGAGAACCTTCATCAGGATTTTTCAGCGTGGTTTCACCTTGTCAGGGGTGAAAGATAAAGGGTCTACCAAGGACAACTTTCTAGTTGTTTGGATGGGGCAATAATCTAAGGTCCAGTGTACATGCAACAGATACCTTGGCAGTTGGATTCGATATAAGAGTAGGCCGTATCATTGCTGTCTGGGCAAAATTGTCCTCATAGTACACTACTGTATGGCATATGTGTGTCTTCTGTAGCCCAGTCAGACCAGAGAAGTAGGACAATGAACCCCATTTTATTATTGCATGCCCAACCTTGGAATAAGATTTACTGTGTTTGCCCCTAAATGACATAGTCTATTTACCAGATATGTAACTTATTCTTTGGGTTTTCTTTTTTTCTTTTCAGACAACCAAGAGAAATATTCCCATGTTATTTGTTAGAGGGGATGGAGTAATTTTAGTTTCACCACCAATGAGAACTGGTACATAAATAAAATGATCAAAATTCCTAGTTATGAATATTGTCATCCATTTGGAACTTGCATTCCAATACAATTTAAAACTGAACTCAAAGAAGTGAGGATAATTCTGGTTTTGTAGGACATTTCAAGAAAATCATTGCATTTGTTAAATTTAATCATGTGGAGATTTGTAAAACAGGTTTTTGCAATCATTGTATATTTTCTAAACATGTTGTCATTAAAAATGTTAACATTGACTTGTGTAAGTTATATTCCATTAATACTCTAGACATGTTAATTCATGCTGTAATTCTTTATATCTGCTTACAGATATAAGCAATTTGATTGGTTAATGCTTTGGGATACAATGCTTTGATTCCAGAATCGTCAACAATAGATTTTTTACCTCTAATAGTTGATATTGTGTTGAGAATTTCACGGGCTATGGCTATTTATAGACTCAATGAGAGTGCAAGACTCGTCCGAAATCAGTTCCAGTTAAGTCACTGAAGTGTGAACATTCAACGTGTTCGGTATAACTCTTAGTAGGGAAAATATTTGGCACACAGGGCACCCTAACAATGGTGAAACTTGGTGTAATGTTTCAATACATAATAATATTGGTAAATATAGATAAGTTGTTTGTTGACTCAATGCTTTACAAAAGGGAAACTGTGTAATTTTTTTAATGGGATGGCTGGTGGTGGTGGGGGGGGGGCATCAGCTGTTATTTACAAAGCCGTAGTCAGCATTACCCCAACTGTTAAAAGATCCTTCTGCTCGGATGAATAATATAATAAATATTATGCTTGACTTAAACTGAAATACTTGCATGGGGGTCGTTAAATCCCATTTATTTCTCCAGCATTAGCATAGTGAAGCCTTTGGAGGTTACATTACTAACAGCAACATAGTAAAACATTGAACAGGAAAATTATACAACTGGATGGACCTTAGATTGAAGACTGAAACTGAGATATAAGATGGGTTCACTGACAACAGTAAGCATCACATGCAGTTGTCTAAAATAATACATTCTTTTTAAATATTTCTTGACTTTGTTTATTTTACAAATGATAACCATTATACATGTACATCCACATTTACAGACAAATTTGTTTACAGACAAATCTACATCAAAATGAATATAAGTTAATAAATACATTTCTGTACATGTATAACAACCATTACGGTAACAAGGCAGTTAGCAGAACACATACATAAACAAGCTAATTGTCACAATTACATTCTATCATTAAGTATTTGGTAAACAAAATATGCAATGTCACTTGTAACAACATGTAAGCCTTAAATTTTATACACTAAAAACTCATATAAAGTTATGTGAAAATTTCCTTTATTGAAATTTATCATAAGCTAATCTATTCTTTTACTTATCTATCCGTGATGACATACCAGGAT
Organism: Patella depressa; assembly: GCA_948474765.1. Taxonomy (NCBI): domain Eukaryota; kingdom Metazoa; phylum Mollusca; class Gastropoda; family Patellidae; genus Patella; species Patella depressa. The sequence continues at coordinate 36,768,162 of OX419721.1, forward strand.
GATCAAGTCTATATTAAATATCTTTAGCAACAGACCAGGTACAGAGAAATTAGGGACTATTTGTAATTTGAATCAAAAATCCTACTAATATACACAGCATGTACAAAAACATTCTTCTTTGACACCTAAGAATAGTCAATACCAAGGCAAGGAGGAGTATAGAATTTATTACAATATACTGTACAAAATAAAGTAAACAGCAATCTGATTAAAACACTGATCCTATTTTGTTTTTTTATAGTTCAAAATTTCATTTTACTTGTCTTTACTATGCTAGGATCTGGAAGAGTTGTTAAATTGAAGTGAGTGATTAATTAGCCACTGAAACAATCTGTTTCAGCTACGTCTTGGTGTGACAGGCAAGATATTGTGGGTAAACCACTAGAAACATGAACGCTGTTTGATTAATCAATGTAAGACGATGTAGGGTCAAAAGCCACTCGTACAACCCTTGATACCACATTTGAATACATCGAGAGAATATAAAAAAAAACAACACAAAATATTGATCTGTATTTTAATCAGATTGAGAAAACAGCATCAAATCTCGTTAGCAAACGGTTTATTAATTGTTTGGGTGGGGAATGCAACTCTTTGCCTAAATTTTGCACTGTCCCACAAATGTACAAACATACTTACATTACACAACCTACGTTTCCCGCACCTAGCTAAATGAGTTATGTCAATTGTTTTTTACAATTGTATTACTATTACATAATTAATAAGTAATCCGATTCTTGAAAATTTGTTTCCAAGCACGTAATTTTCTCATGTTCTTTTATTACATTGTATTTATTGTAATAACATTTGTTTTAGAAGATGTGACATCGTGTCTTCTACCATGTGGTGTCTCAAAATATATAACTTCTCCTATTGGAAAGGAAGCTTTAACAGCAGTACATTTTCCCTATTTCTGTTCACATTGACAATAAATTTTTCATGGACGATAAAGACAGAGACATGAACAATTTAAGTACTTAGAGAGAAAGCATTTGGAAGAAATGCACTTGAATACTCCTTTTCCACTAAATACTTACACAACATTTGTTAATCATTGGCAATTGAGTGTGAAACCAGTTTTGATTTATACAATCACAACTACGGATTTTGATAGTGACTACCATAAGTAAATTAACATATAAGTTTTATTATAAAACAATATAATACTATACATGAAAGCCCAATCATCAATAACACAGCAGGTTATTAATGTATTATTTCTGTATATTTTCTCTTATAACAAAAGATAAGAACTTGAATATATACCACTAGATATAAATGAGGCAGTACCTAGTTAAAGGTGTTTTTGTTTTGTTTTTTTTTTTGCATGTCTCCTATACCCTTGACCATTCCAGAAACATATAAAGATATATTAAAAGAAAAATGTATTCTTGGCCTTTTATGAGAGCATGACAATACTTTTCACTCATTGCCTGAATAACAAATGCCCTCCCTCATAGAGATTTAAAAGATATTTCTGTATCATGGGTTTTGATTGGTAGGTTGATCTGCAGTCTGCCTATTTCTGACAATGCCCTTGAAGCAATATCTTAAGACCAAGATGAAGTAAACAATTAATAAATAAAACAAAATGTTTATATAATTTGAAACTGATGATATAATATCTTGAAATCTCCTAAATCTGATGTTTCAATTTTCAGTCAGTTTCATCAAATAATCTTTCATTATAAATGCATAACTTTTAAATGACTTCATTACTTTGTGATTTCAGATAACATTGTTCTGAGTATCTAAAAATAAACTTGTTGTTGATGTTGCTTTACTAATCTAAAGGTATGAGATCCACTAGGTTGCCTTTAGGTTGTGTCATATGATCAGGAAAATAATTCACCAACATGTCAAATAAATCTGTACGACTTTGAAACCTTTCATCATAGTCAGTATCTACTGAAAAAAAAATTCAATGTGTATTACCAGTAAATGTAAGTCTTGGAGGACGGTACCACACACAAAACCGAAGACAATCTTGCGGACAAACCACACCCACATTGCAAGCAATAAACAAGAAATATCAAATCAAATGAATGGATCCAGGGGCCAGCTGTAAGCTTCTACTGTGCTGTAGTGTCCTATTCCTTTAACGAACAGAATTCACACAAAATGAAAAACAAACGATTTACAATATTAGAGACAGAATTTGTATTTAACGAAGTGCAGAAACAAAAGCTATTTAATCAGAGTATAATTTGTCTCCTTGTTAAAGGGACAATAACATTCTTGCTGGCTTGGTAGCTCCAGAAAATAAATAATACCCTTATTCTAAGTACTAGATGTTTAAATGTCCTACCTGTTGTGTAAATTATCCATTACAACCTATTTTATTTGTCCAGAGGGTTCGAAAATATATTAAAATCCAAGTCACATTTGAAAAGGTTTACGTTAGACTTTTCAAATCAATTGGTTGAATTTTTTAAATTAGGTGTGTTAAGATGAAATTTATATCATCATTTAATTGGAATATTCTAAAATAATACGATTTGTTGACCAGAATGAAGATTGGGACATATTTTTCAGTTACAACAAGAGTGTTATTGGGGCTTTAAACTTATGGTCTTCTACAGGCATACAAATAATGTATTAATAACAGGAACTTACCTTCTCCCATTCGTTCATCATCACCTAATGTATCTTTAAATAAAGTAGTAGCCAGTAACTGAAACTAGAGAAATCAACAATCGTCATGCAACAAACTCTTAATAGTTTTCCTGTATATGACTACAATTAAATGAAATCGGGTTTAACATCCTACTTTTCTGAGCTGACTGAGCTAATGTAGACTGGATGTCTACAATGATAATTTTCACATCTAAATTTAGATTCTATACGAAGACATTCTTGAAGTCTGTTGATTCCAAAATATTTCTCTGTACAAAACATAATTTTAGATATCAGTATCCAGGAAGAAATTGTTGTGGATTTTATTCCTTAGTCTTCAGGATTTATTAAAATACGTACCTCCTTTTCTTCGTCTGTATCATCGTGATCAACTGTTTGAGCTAACTTTGTTTGTAGATACACCATAGCTTCTCTTGGATCTGTCATGGCCATTTCTTTAAAACGAAACTTTCGTATGAGGTACCGACATTTACGTAATAAATGGTTTGTTGACGGGCGACACAACTGAAAGACAAATGATCAAATATCATGTACTCAACTATCTTTGAGAACTATTTGAAGTATATTGTAAAACAAAACATAATTGTGCCCATTATATAATATCAATAGTATGAAGGACTTGACCAATATGCACCAAAGTCTATGTGTGTTATGTCTAAACTCGGTGTTAACAAATCTTGTAGGGCAAGTATAAAAAAAATACAAAATATAAAGTACTATACTCTGTTCGAAACTCCAACAGTCAAAATGGAAATGGAAAGATAACTCAACTAATTCTGTTTTAAATCAATGATCTTAAATTTTAAAAAGTTCTTCCTTACACCATAATGGAACAATGTCCCCAAATTTGAAAAAAAGAAATATCAACAATTTTTGCCTGAATTGTGATCGAAAAAAGTTTAAAAGTTTTAATAAATTCCATCGATAACCTTTTCCTAAATGTATTCAAAAGTTGCAACAATATGTACACTTGTACGCATTTGAAATTATAGTCTGAAAATATTGAAAATCAATAGGTTATTACTTTAACTCTACACGAGTTATATTTTATAACTCTATGAAATCTGATAAAACAATTCTCAGTTGGTATAGGGGTTTTCTTTACGATCCAATGAAAAATCCTTATATGAATTCTGACCACTAGTGTGGTCATAAGAAAAAATTGTGGGCAGAGTCCAGATGAAGGTGAAACAATGTCATTAAAAGGTGTTAAAATACGAGCATATAGAAATTAATCCAATTCATTATATCATTATCTTTCCTAACAGAATTTTATTACCATATGATATACTTACCTTTAATGACCAAAAATCATCTAATCTCATTTTAGGTAAACTATCTTTACCAGGATTACCTCCAAATAAGTAATGTACCTAACATAATAAGAAATATAAATAAATTATGTACATAAACATAATTTATACAGCATTTGAAGCCAAAATAAAGACTTGCAATAGGTAGATTTAGATCTTACATAATCCATCTTAAGGGCCTAAAATTGAAATAGAACCATACAGTCACCTTTATATGTACATTCACTGATTTTTAATATTATACAATTATTGCCACAACTGTTTTTACAAAATACTTTATAGTACATGTATCTAATAGAAATATATAACATTCAAATAAAAATTATCCAATATTTACCTTTCGGACATGATCATAAACAAGTTGATGAGCAAATCTTGGGACAGGTTCAACATGCTGCATCTTTGTCCAATAATTCTGACCTGTATTTTCATTCTTATAAATACAGGACCTAGATATATAAATTTAAATTATCATCAATTAGACAATTATTCTATTTGAAATAATAAATTTATATTTGTATCTAATGTGTTCAATTCAGTAACAACTGGCTCTAAAAGGCTTCCATCTAGCAATTTGTCTTGGAATATTAAACAACTTGTCTTGATAATCCAGCTTTCCTGCAGTGACTACAGATTTGTAATCACTGTTGTCATAATGATTACATGTGAACATATTTGAATTTGTTTATTGATCTGTATCCTTGAAACTATATGCCCAAAAAGTAAGGTTCAATATTGTGAATGCATTATCAATAAGACAGGGGTCCAATAAATAGGCTATGCTTATTCCCCAATCCCTGTTCAGATACAAATCTGAATAAAACATTGTTTTAAAAAAAACAAACAAATAATAAAAGTCATCATAAACACTTACCATCTATTTTTGTTGATATCATAAACCCAGAAAGAATTCTTTACATTATCTCTTTTATCTTTATCTCTACTTAAACCCTAAAAAAAATACAAAATATTTCATTAATAATCTTAATCAAATACTATAAACAATACAATGAGAATGAAGGAGATAGGTTTTTCTTATACTTACAGATAAAACATGAATTTCATTTAATTCTGGATCTAATGTAGCTCTCTGAGTAAATCCTGAAAACAACAAAAAATACATCAACATTATTGATAAATTGATAAAAGTCAAATCTACCAAACTTATAACAGATACCATTTTGAATTTAGTAGGCAAAGATTTACTAACCAACTTTCATTACTATATAATCAACAGAAAAATATGTTCTAATACCTCGGGACTAACATATGGTTTAATTTTATTTCAATAATTTGCTTGCGCGTATGGGTCTTTAGCAGTGGGAGGAAACCGGAGGACCCAGAGAAAACCCACGAGGTTGGACAGACGACCCTACTCCTTATGTACAACCGGAGACACGAAATCACGCCAGTTGACTCAATGACATGCTTAATGATACAGCACACACGTGCTAACCATTCAGCCATCCCCCCCCCATCATTTTGAAACTAATGTGGGATACTATAACATCAATAATATGCATGATTGAACGCATCTTTTGCAGTAAGAATAAACAAAACAACAGAGAGAAAACCTGAGTTTACTCAGGCAATCTGAGTCTTTATGAGTTTACTCAGGCAATCTGAGTCTTTATGATGCAATTCTTAAATTCCTGTTGTTATTTTTTGTTATTACTATTTAAGCAGACTAACCTGCCTGACAACCTTCCCGTTTTGTATCAGATATAACATCTATAGAACCTGTATCTACATTATAGATTAAAAAATCGTTTAAAAATTCTCGAGATCTCTGACCAGCAAATATATATAATACCCTTCGGACCTGAAAATATACACATAAAGTCACAAATAACATGTATAATTGTCTATTATTTCATTCAAATCTCTAAATTTTATCATTCGATAGTAGGTTAAGTCAGTTTTCAGTATAGTTGATTCAATTCTATACAAATAAATATAAAAGAAAGTTTGATGGTTATTGAGTTATCATGGATGTTAAAAAATGGAGATTTTTACACTATGCAACGGTTGGAAACTAATAAATAATACTAGTTCACTATCCATTTTTCAACAAATTATCCCGTAACCAAGGGATAGGGAAAATCCGGGTGAATTAATGTGTGAAAATTTTCTAATATTTCATTTTTTGAGTTATATTTAGGATGTCAAATGAACTCTACACAGTAACTAATTTGTAATTTAAATTATAAATTTGATGGAACTAACCGGGTGAAACAGCATGGAGTGTCCTATACGTGATCGTAATTCTTTACAATCTTCCATTAATTGTGTCCAGGTACTAGTTGGTATATGATAATAATATAAACCACTAAATACAGGTTCATGACTAGATCTTTCACTATCACTTCCAGAACTATAATATAATATAATGTACAATAATTTTATATGCGAGGTTGTTCTGTATATATTATGACTGTTCATAGTTCTGCATAATTGAAATGGGGCTTAACACCCAACCAGCACAAACTAGAAAATTTCTGGAGTAACATTATACGGTATATATCTATTCAATAATGCACTTGCGTGTAAGTGTTTTCAGCAGGCGAGGGAAATAAAAGGACTGGTGAAAAAACCCTAAGAGGATAATTAGGCATTCGACTGTATCCTCTTCCCATACAAACTAAGTATCAAAATCATGCTACTTGACTAAATGACATACCTTATGGCTGCCCTTAAGCCATTAAACCTCACTTTCATGCTATTCCTAATTTCACCATTTCAGTATAATTATGATTTTTTTACCTGGAGAGAATCCTGCCACCAAATACAAACATATTTTGTTTTTCTATGTCAATGACCATTTGATGATCAAATATTAGTTTAGGCCCATCCACTGACCCTGTATCTTCTGTTATTAACGTCCATCTTGCTGAACCAATATCATACATGTAGAAATCACACTATAATACAAACACATAAAAAATATATTTGGCCACCAGCTCCCCTTCCATTGATTAAGCACAGAAATACAATTGATTATACACCATTTTGTTTGGTGTGAATTATTTTACTGCTTCTCTTGTGTATGCCCAATGGTACCCAAGAAGTTAAATATGTAAACTGCATAATGAGAGAGATCATTCAACCAGATATATTAATATGTGACTAAGGAATTAATGACAGTTTTGTCAATGGTATACCTTTAAATTTTCACTAGCTCTCATAGAGGCATCTAAATATCTTCCAAGAGTAAAAATCTGTTTCCTTTCATAATCTAGGCACATTTTATGACAAGAACGAGCACTAGGACCACCCTGAAATAAACAATATAAGTCCTAAAAACCGATTCATATAGCTAACACTCTTTTCTTTTACTTTAGTACTGAATGAATTAATACAAAGATGTAAGCATCATGAGAATGCCAATTTCTTTCCATTTTTTAATTTCCTTGAAATTGAAATAATAAAATAAATTTGTACAGTAGTTATACTCCCCACCCTCTCACCTCGAACAGGTAACAATAAAAGATTAAACGAGATATCAAGAATATATGTAAAATTGACTATTATCATACACGAAAAATATGCAAATATTGATCAACTGATATTTTGGTCATTTATCTCAATTAAATACTGCTAATTTTAAAATGATTCAGTTTTATATTTTATGAACATTTAGTTGTCAAATGGATTGGATTATGAAATATTTATTTCAATTACCTCTTCTTCAGTATTTCGAGACAAACAGGTCCAATTTTTGGAGGGAACATGATAGGCCCATAAATCTGCTAGATCATGATTACCATCCCAACCGCCAAACAAATATATTATTTCTGTAGGTATAACATATCAATAAGGTGAATGAGTTACATGTGATTTAAATGCAATACACAATACAAACTGTTTGACTATATTAATTGTAATATAATTATAAGCTTATCCAGAAACCATACTTGCCTCTAAAGGCCACAGATTTAATTGTTCAACTCCTATTCATGAAAAACTTAGTTTACCATAGTGATCTGCCATCTTCAAAAAGATGATAGTAAAGATATTAGCAAATATCAGATTTGTAAAGTTTAGACAAGCAATATATAATAATTTACCTGTATGTATATCTATACACATCTGATGTCCTCCCCTCATACCTGGTCTACATTCATTACCTACTGATTAAATAACACAAACAATAGTAATACATCAAATACAGAGAGAGAGAGAGAGAGAGAGAGAGAGAGAGAGAGAGAGAGAGAGAATTGGTCTGTTAGATTACTTTGATGGTGATGGCTGTCATGCACAAGATATAAGTTAGTTGTTATGTTTGAGTTTCATTATTTTGGTACGAATTTGATGTCTTGTAACGAACTCGTGTAGTCTTCATTTATTTTGTCTGTCAAGCGTCTAGTCAGTCGAGGCTATTTGCGGGACGCCTGCGCATTAGTCGAAGCAGCAGGCTTCACGTGTTGTGATCCAGCCATCATGGCTTGGTAGGGCCAGTCTCATATCGTTTTTTCACCGACAAATGGTGACGAACGGCGACAAGTGAAAATTATGTGAGTGAATCTATAAACAGGTGATACGTGAACATTATGTAACATTTGTGAATCATGCCAAGTGGGTTATGATGTGATATCCAGTGATAAACTCAATGTAAAGTCTGTCATGAAATTGTCAACACTGACAAGTTAATGAGCCGTGAAGTTCGTAAAAATTCCATAAACCTGTGGAACACTCTGTAATGAACTCGTAAGTGAATAAAACAACGCAACTGTGAACTCTTTTATTTACGTTTATTACTATACGTTTATATATGTAAAGTAACTGTCTTCTTCATATTAATTATGCTTTCAAATTCTAAACTTTCTTGGTGTTGTTGACTGATTGTCTCCCTTCCATAACCGCTTCGGGAATCAGACCACTATTTCCGTGATGAATTGTCGCTTAGCCTAGTTACCAAATGTTGTGTCGATTAATGCTATGGCACCCTACTATGTCCATGTCTACATTAGTCTTATTAGTTCTTAGTTCAAGAACACCTAATACCACATGGCACTGATGGGCTCTTATGTGAAATAGATGCCTGTCATTATGCAGTTGTAAAAAACTAAATTTGTCGTTGTCTTAGTAGGTTTTTTGTGTCAAGTACTTTATCAGTCTTGTACTTTTAGGCCATCTAAAATATATCCTGGCTCTCAAGACACTTCCCAGTCACTTTAAAAGAGCCACATGACCAGTTTTTATTTCAAAGTCTCAATTATTTCTGCACATAAATGTTTTGCAGAGTTTACAGGAAGTAAATATAATGAATTCAGAAATGTACATGCCACCCTAATAAATGTTATTGGTAATCATAAATAATACTTGTTAACCATACACACTTGGTGTAACAAGATAAATGCAGTATCTTGAAATGTGATATTTATCAGAAGTCATTTAGTCCAGTAGTGATCCTTTGACAAAAAAATTCCAAAACTCCCTGCTGCATCAGATTTTAGGAAAGATTGACTGAGAACCAGAATATATATATTTTTAATGGACTTAGAGAGAGAGAAATGGGGTATAACGTCCACTCGACACAAACTAGGTCATTTTGGGAGTAACATATGGTTTAATAAATTTATTTCAATAATTTGCTTGCATGTAGGGGTCTTTAGCAGTGGGAGGAAACCAGAGTACCCGGGGAAAACCCACAAGGTTGGACAGGTGACCCTACTCCTTGCCACGTACAACCAGAGATTCTTAATGGTCTTACTTTTATCATATCTAAACTATTCTTTATACTGCTAGTCACAATAAAAGGTCTATATTAAAAAGTATAGCATAAAGATAATAGTTACCATTATTTTTACTGACAGGTTCTATGGAATTCCATACAGGTACATAATCTTGTTGACTAACATACTGGTCAAATAATCCCTCTAAATGACAGTATTATTAGAAATATTAAAATAAATTTAATCAAACTTTGTTAAGCGATAATTGGAAAGACGATAATCTATAAATTTGCCATTGACGATGGGGTATAGTGGAAACATAAAATGCTTGAATAAAATGTTTCCGATGTACTATTTCACGCTTATAGATATTTCATGCACAGTCGCTTTGCACTCCATTGTCTCACCTGAATCCTAATCTAGGTGCATAATTTATTGCTCACCTCGGCCCTCCATATTCACTTTCCCCAACTACATATTTATTTCCACAAAAGAATGTCAGAAATACATCGCTCAGCTTCAACGGATGTTATTCGTTACAAAAATTAATTTATCAAGATCTGTCAGCTTCAATGAAAATGATTAATATAGTTTATGTTTTATAGTTTATTGATCAAAATTATATTATTACGAATCAACATACCTTGACATGCCTTAGAAACAAGCTGTTCACAGTCATCATAATGACCTTTAGTTACCTATAAATAGTATAATAATAATAATAAACTTATTCATCCTATCAAAAGTTTTATTATCAACATACTGAACTTTACTGTTTACTCATGTAAAAAAAAAAAAAGAATTATTGGCTAAAATGGTGTCTTGTCACATTATATATTTGCCAGTTATTTTAACTTACTACTAGTTATCATAGAATGGATAAAGTCTGCAATGATAATTGATTACTTTTTTAGAAAGTCAATTTCACAAGTATGTTTTTATATGTTACGTTTGTAAATATTCTTTACTTTGGTAGTGTTAAATAAAACCCAAATTTCAATCACCTTAATTTATCAATGTCTTAAAATACGCATGAGATCTACTTATCATAACATCTATAGTATAAAAAACATGACTATATCCAAACTGGCAAGTTTATAGCTTACCAATATCACAATAGGCTTGACTGTGCATACAATTTTTTGAATGCAATAAATAGTCCAAATTCTGTGACATGATAAATTCCTGTGGTGCATTCAGTGACACCTTTGATCTAATTGTGAGTTTTATGTATATATCGTATTGTCGTTATAAAAACAAAACTTACTAATAAGTTGTGTAATTCTGTTAAAACTGGATGTTCTAAAACTATTTTTGTTTTCTTTTGAAGAGCATCATATGCTTCTAAATACTGCCGTTGTCGAAAATGTTTTAAACATAATCTTATTGCCTCTCTTTCCCTATACTGAAAATAAAACAGAGATTTATACAACAGAAACAGAATAATACTACATGTCATAAAAATAAATGACACAAACAAAAAGTGGTGCTTTTTATATTTTTATTGTTAGACATAAAATGCCTTCTTATAGTGTTTACTGATAATCCAAGGTCATGATTATATATATTTATGTTACGTGGAATTATGGTGGCATAGTTAGCCTCATCAAAAAAATAAATGTTATTAATTTTGAATAATATCATCTTCCAAATAACCTTAGATTCCTCTAATTACTGAAGATCCAAACTGGAAGCCATGGTGAATCAGTGTGTAAGGCACTGTTGAAATAAGCCTGGGTAAGATAGTTTTAATAAAGTCCAAGTCTTAAGCTGTGATTTGAAAACAGTGAAAGTTTCTGATTCTCTGATTCTGGGTGGTTGTTGATTCCAGAATCGAGGAGCAGTGACACAAAATCTTCTTTTACCAAAGCGAATAAGTTCCCAAGGATTATTTAGCGTGGTTTCCCCATGTCAATGGAGCAGGATGTAGGGACTGGCAAGTCGATCGGATGGGATGAAAAACAGAGTTTCTGTATACACAATGGCATGCACTTCAAACCAGGATGTGCAGAAAAATAGAACATTAAACCCTGTTTCATTTCATTTAAATTAAACTACTTACTGTGTGATACCAGTTCATACAAGTTTTAACAGATTCCCAATCATTTACACCTTTCAATTCAACATACCAAATACTAAAATTAAAACTTGGACCCCACGCCTGCGTAGGTACTGAAATAAAATATTAAAATAAATCAAACCAACAAGTAAACATACAAGTATTATAACATGTAGATGCGACATTAACAGCATTTTATATTTAACAATCAAGGTTTTCACACCACTTATGTTCTATTTTAGTTGTAAATTATGTTTACAGTCCAATACCCAACCCAGGTTTTGGCAAAATCCAGCCAGATAAAGGCTATCTAGTGTTAACTGTCACTAATGATTCCTGGAAGCCACCATCTGAATAAGATATTTAATACCAATCTCTTCACTTTTGTTTACAAGAATTTTAAATTACTGACTTCATTAAAGAAAGTGTGATTTTGGATACAGCCTGTGGTCTTGTGTTCTGTAATAATGACTGCAGTAGCTACTGTGCAATGACAACATTCCGAAAATATCGACTTAAAAAATAAAATAAATAGTCTTAAAATAACAATTGCTCTTATGTTTTGCTTTGTTTGCCATGTCTTTAATGAATAGTCTTCAGTCATTTGTCAACACTCTATAATAAGGAGATTTCATTTTCATGCAGAATATGTATATTTACCTATTTTTATATATCTACAAGGAAAATGATGATTATCTATTTCATTTCTAAGTTGAAAAGTTTCAGGTATGTGGTCATTTTTCAGCCCGCTGCAAAAACAGTAAAAATATCATTTTCTTTCACATAAATACAAATAACATTAATACAGTTACAATTTACACCATATTTCAGTTATTAATTAGTGTTAATTTTTTATTCTTTAGTTACAGGAGGATGACAATGTACTGAAATTTGTGGAACTCAATCACATTTTTACTTTAATCCCAAACATTTTTACCATTTCGGTATCTAATTTTCCTAGTGACCTGTGATAAATTACTTTCTGAGTTTTCTGATTGACTGCATTATTCATAATAAAGAGAGAGAGAGAAATGGGGTTTAACGTCCACTCAACACAAACTAGGTCATTTCGGGACTAACATATGGTTTAATTTTATTTCAATAATTCGCTTGCGCTTAGGGGTCTTTAACAGTGGGAGGAAACCGGAGTGCCCAGAGGAAACCCACGAGGTTGAGAAGGCGCCCCTATCTCCATGCCACATACGCTCACACTATTCATAATAAAAATACTAACTTCTGGATCTTTTAAATGCAAATCTATATCAAAAATAGTATAAAGTATAAAAAGTATCAAACCTTTCTAAAAGTTCTATCATATGATCTTCTGACAAACCACCATATATTTTAAACTTTTTTAAATTACATACATGCGTTTTTTCATATTTTCCAAAAGTGATGGATTCTACTATCGCTGGTTTTTCCAATTTCAAAATAAGATACTGAAGGAACAAGTAAATTCTTGGATATTATGTACATGTAATCCCACAAAATAACAATGACCATTACTTTAAAATATGTAAAATATTCCATTATCAATACACAAGCAGAGTTTTAGTAACCTAATTGAACATGTTGGAATGTTTGTGAATGATACTGGTTGTCAAACTAAAGTATGAAGATGACAAACAGACAGACTCAAATCAATATAACAGCGAAATCGATAATATCTGAAACATTTAGAATTACAGGATGTTATGTATCTCCTTTGACACTGTACCAAAACACTCCAGAACATTTTACACAGAAGATATTCATTCTTAAAGATGTGTTCAATCTAGATTTGTGAGCTTTTAAATAACATAGAAGACATAAACATGAACGTGACAGTTTGCATGGATTCTATATAAACTTATCATAGTTAAAAGGAATATGATTAAAATGGATTATCAAAAATACCTGAGGAGGATTATTAGAGTCAGATGACCATCTTGATGACTGATCACCAGCTTTATCCGAGTAAATATTCCTAAAAAAGAAAAAGAATAAATTGATAAAAATGATATGGCATCCTAGTTGCATTGTAATCGTATGCATAAATTATAATTTTGCTTAAATGGTAATTTTACTGTCTGAATCTTTTGATCTATTTCCTAAAATATTAATCAGGACTCTTTTTTTGTTGTAAGTAAAATGGTAGGCCTTTAATTAAATTCATTACTATTCTTTTTGATTTTCAATCTTTCAAAGGGTTTAGGGGATTTTAATTCCTCTGCATTCCCATGGAATTTCAATTCTCTACACCATTCATGGATGCATTTATAGTCTGGATTTATACAAGTATATCATATCTTCATCCATGGATCACCACAGGTAGACATTTTAGCCGGAAAGCACGAGACCTTGTATTCGTGATGATCAAGAAATCTGATAGACTCACAAGCTCGGTGAATATCCAATCGAAATTAGTGCAGGGTATCATGTGAAAGCCTTACTAAAATGTACATATAGTTAAAGCAAGATCAAACCTTCTATATTGTTTTTTTTTTATACTTTCGATGGCCTACATATACACTACATGAAAATCTTACCAGTTGTACTAAATGGTCAAGCCAGGAATTGAACGAGAGGCTTTTGACCCCATGATGTAGTTTCCCTGTCGGTTTTTCATCCCATCCGAACGACTAAACAGCTGTCCTTGTCAGGCCCTCCACTGACGGGGAAACTACGTTGCAAGATCAGGATAAACTTTTCAGGCAATGCATGGATCGAACACCAGACCCCCAGGCCATTGTCTTACCCACTTAGCCCCAAATTAATAAGACAGGTATAAATCTGGAGTATTAGATGTCACATCCTGAACATGGGTAGCACTGTTTACCCAAATCCACCATTATTTAACTCATATAATAATAATTTATATCTATATTTGATAATAAATATAATGTTATTTATAAAGCCAAATTGTCATTTTTGATTTACAAACTGCCCTCACAATGCGATTTCCAAGCAAGTTCGGAAGTTGTATCGAAATCCACTGTTATTTTAAAGATACATGTAGTATCTATCGGGTGGTTATTTCCAATAAAAGTACAGCAATTTTGGTATATATATGGAAAGAATAGATATTCAATTTTACTAGAAAAATATTGGATAACCAGAAAAGACACTCATGAAGCGTATACAGGACAAAAATGTAAGTGTTCCCCTAACAGATAACGCATCGATTAGGATTAGGAACTGCACATGTGACGCCAAAGGTTGCAAGCACAGATTGAGCACTTGATAAACATGTTGATATACTTCATGAAGAGTTAAACGTACAACACTTTCTGCGATAAAAATCACGGAAAAAGACAACATCGTCTTGTGTGTGCAATGAATTCTTCTTCGACTTCGCACCTGCGTTAGGTACCAAAATATGTCCCGTATTACCCCTTCTTCCCCTATGTCAAGTGGCACAAACATGACCTCTTTTGATCAATTTATTTTATAGCAGGGGTATTCCTTGGCAATTACAATGTTTTGAAAAGGATTTGAAGCAAATTTATAATAAATTGATAAATTAATTAGTTTGACCATACTATAGTCCAAATATATCATCAAATCACCCTGTTTGTACACGAATGTATCTTTAACTCATATCACAATAATTGATATCGATATTTGATTATAAACCTTACTTTCTGAAAAATTGTCATTTAAAATTGGCAGTTGTAATCAAGGGACATAATTTGTGTACTGCAATGAAATCGATTGCTTTGAAATTGCATTTGGAAGCCGAAGGACATTATTGAAACAAAAACATTCCGATTTTAAATAAAAAATGGCAATTTAGCATAAATAACAGTATATTATCAAAAATAATTTATTATTGTATGAGTTGAAAAAATGGTGGATTTGGGTATAATCATAATTAATAACGTGCTCGCATCATTTCTCAGATTTCTGTCAATATTTAGGCCTGTGTTGATCAATAGAAACATTTTTTACACAGATAGCAATGGAAATCTTGATTCGAATAATCGTCATAGAGCCAGTGATTTCCCCAGCATCACACCAAATAATAATAAAAAAAAAAACAAGTTTATAACATAACATAAAATAAAACAAAAGTAGAGTTGCTGTCAACATTATAATTATAATTCGGTCAAGTTGAACTGATCGTCATTACTCAATTATGTTGTTGATAACCCAATCAAACTTACTCTGGAGGGTAACTCTGTGAATAACTGGACCATTTTACAATTGCGTATTCTAACTTAAAAGATTTGCTGGAGCTACACGAAGCCATGCATTCAATTTTGGAAAGTAAATTATTTTCTGTAAAACTTAAAACGGAGTTGCAACTGACATCCAAATTTAATACAGGCTATTAAAGGAAATGTCGTTCTTCACAAATATTTATACGCATTTAGTGATTGCATTACTGTCAAATAAACAGCTTGTGAAAGTATTATTTTCTAAACTAATATGATGAAATCCAATGATAACAAAAGAATATCCCTCCTCTTTAAAAAAAAATACAAAAAAATTCAAAGCGTCATTATATTCCTATCATAAATTTTAGTCCACCCTTGATTGCCAAGCGCCACTAATAAAAGGGGCATAACTCTTATTTTTAGTCTTTACTGAACTCGGACCAAAGTTCATTCTTGTCTCCAGTCCAATGTGAAGTGTTTGAAAGATGTTAAAGATTACCAGCGTTAAGCATTTAACTTCAAATGCATTCAAACATGTAAACGAACATTTTCATTTGCTTTTTGTGCAAAATGCAGTTTTATTCTTCATTTAATTTCAATTCTTGTTTTGTTTTTCTTGTAGAACTTTCAACAAGGGAAGAAAACTTGCCCAAAATATTACAGGTAATTCATTATAATGCTTTGATTTTTTTTACAAATCAAAAATTTTCAAATGGCTGCAAAGGATGAGTGATCTGCAATCTCTTAGATAATACGACAAGTGTAGGAGTAGTGGTGGTTAGAAAATAACCAGACCTGTTATTGTCTAGTATTTTATAAGAATATGTATCAAATAGTAAAATTAAGATAGTTTATAATAAATTTTAGAAATAAAGCCAAAGCCATTTTGAGATTTTAAAATTCAGTAGAAACAATTTGAATACGATCTGATAACCCACCATAACTCTGTTTCAGTTACCATATTAATGCTGTTAATCAAGTTGGCATATGTATCTGATTGTCCTAAATTAAATTATTTTACAGTTCTGGAGTATTCTCTGAAAGAGAATATTTAGAGAAAAGCTCTGTACCAACTTACCACTTTCAGAAAAGTCTTCCAAGATTGCCAGTTCCAAAACTTGAAAAAACCTGCGAGAGATATCTTGCCTCTCAGAAACCACTATTATCTGCAGATGATTACTCTAGAACAGAATCTTTGGTGAAAAACTTTCAAGAGACCGATGGACTGGGTAAGAAAAGGTTGAACAATTTTACCACCATCTAAAAACATAATCATTGTGCTTCCTTTCCAGGGATATGGATGCTCAAGCGACCTAGAGCATGCCCTTCGATTTTTGATGAGTTAATGTTTATTCCCATTTCTCCCTCTAATTTATGATTCTCTTTTCAACAAAATTCTAAATTTTGATGGTTTTCTTACATTATTCTCCCATATTTTCAGTATTGCAAGAAGAATTGGTTGCTGTAGACAAGAAAAATAAACACACTAATTATGTATCAGGTACTGTATACCTAGGACTTATGTTTAATATCTATATACTTATTGTTTAAAAATCAGGGAAAAAAATCTTTCACAATCAAAAGTCCTTATATATTTTTGCCAAAACCTTAGCCATAATTGTTACATACTAGATTACATTAATGTTATGAAAAGAAATCAATGATTTCACAATTGGAAGTCCTTGTATATTTTTGGCACATACATGCTAGATTCTATTAATGTCTTTGAAAGACTACTTTATATTTGACATATTTTCTTTTAGATGTTTGGTTTGATATGTATTTGAAAGACAGACGACCTGTTGTTATTACCCACAATCCTTTTATGGTATTCAATGATGACCCAAGACGTGAATATAATGATCAAGTAAATGCTGATAATATTCTAACACAAATTTTTTTTTCAAAACGAGTTTGCATCTTATAGTGTACAGCTTGCTCAGAAACACTTTGGTGCTGATAGTATGAGTTATGAATTAATTCTTGGACTAAGTTTCAATCTGGAAGTAATAAATATAATCAATGACTGGGCAATCCTTTTCTGTATAGATTGTGTAGCTGATGAGTATTTAGGAATGTAAGATATCCATGCCAATTTATGTGTGGCATTATTTATTGGTCCTTGTACCAGTTTGAGTTATCCCCCTTTAGTCTTCAGAATCAATATTTTTCAGCCCCTTTTCCATGATCATTAAATTTCCAGCATTAGTAACTTATGATATTATATACAGGAACCAAGTAGTATCTTAGCGTACCTGGCTGTTATTCAGGAAGAAATTTTCAGAATGTAATACATAGTGGAATTTTTTTTAGAAAACTTAGGGGTTAGTGTTTCCACAGATTTCATGTTAAATTGTCATTACTTTTAAACATTTGATATTATACCAATCAATTCAAACTTATTTTATGGCACAATTATTATGATATTGAATATTTGTTACAGTTGTTGCGAGCAACCAACATGGTGGTTTCATCAGTGAAATTTATGAAAACTTTACAAGCAGAATATTTATCACCAGAAGTATTTCATTTAAATCCAGCTAAAAGTGACAATGAAAGTTTTAGACGTCTAGTTAGGTACAAAATTTGAATTCCTTTCTACTTAAAGAACAAAAAAAAAATGGCATACAATGTAACTATGATTAAGACTATGTTATGAAACTTATCAATACAGTTTGGCAGCTCAAAGGACTATGTCAAGAAATTAATATAAAGAGCTATAATCTGTGTTTATGTTTATGAATTGCTTAAATGCAATGCAAGACAGATCTTCAAATGTATAAGTATCTCAAAAGTCACAAATTTATATTATTTATCTTAATGTGAAAATAGTTGTTCCTGACTATGTTACTCCATCAGCCCTTTGATATACATCTGCCCGCCAGGATTTCTCTTTACTCTACATTTAGTCAGTGTGTTATGAAATAGGAGACAATACTACAGTTCTCTGTTGGTTTAATGAAATGAAATATGGGGGCAGGGGCAGCGGTAGTTATTACTTTTTTGCGCCCGCCAGGCTAATGAAATAGGGCATATACTGCGTGCTAAGAGGAAAATCTTGCATGTACAATGGCTCAGTGGATCTGCAACATGCAGATAGTGGTGTAAACAGGACCTTGATTTTTTTTCATTGAAATTGTCTGCAACATGACTGCAGTGGAAGTGGACGTTAAATAAAGCTAACACACACACACACTTTTTGACTTAATCGGGACGGCTAGACATTGTTGCTTGCCAGGCAAATTCTCCACCCAAGGAATGTTATTGGCCAACACAGTTCCCTGTTAATTTA
Source organism: Patella depressa (assembly GCA_948474765.1). Classification (NCBI taxonomy): domain Eukaryota; kingdom Metazoa; phylum Mollusca; class Gastropoda; family Patellidae; genus Patella; species Patella depressa. Next base: position 36,787,277 of record OX419721.1, read on the forward strand.
ATATTTTTGAGAATATGAGATCACTTAAGACAGATTGCACATTTTAATACTTTTATTTACAACATGATATGGTTTTAGACTACTTGACTATAACAAAGTTATTATGTCAGTGAACAAACTTTTATTTGAAGATTTGTAAACTTTATGAACTTTTATTGCAGAATGTTACCTGAAGCATTATCATGGTACGGAGCATACTGGTATAAAGCTTTTCCTCTAGATATGAGCCAGTATAAACGATTATTTTGTTCGACTCGGATACCTAGACACGAGAAAGATGAACTTTATACCGATCCATCAGCTAAACATCTTGTAGTTCTTAGAAATGGAAATCTTTATTTATTTGATGTACTTGATAGAGATGGTAAGGAAAGAATTTATGAATTTTCTTTTTTATATGAAATCAATGCAAAAATAGCAAATTATAAGATTTTGTAATTATTTCATGATGAAATGATTCAATGTTCAATTAATTTCATGATCAAATAATTCAATGTTGTATTAACTTCATGATTAAATGATTCAATTTTGTATTTATTTCATCATAAAATGGTTCAATTTGGTATTAATTTCATTATGAAATGCCACTATAGATTTTGTATTCATTCATGATATAATTTCTAGATATGTATTATTTTCATGATGAATTATGAAGTATAGAAACTTCATCAAAAGCCAATCCATTTTAATTGGGCATCATTTTTTTGGCCAGGCAATATTGTAGCTGTTGAAGATATCATGGCACATATTAAATATATACTGGAAGATAAAACACCAACTCCAGAATATCCAGTTAGTATCTTAACCTCAGAAAATCGTGATGTATGGGCCACAGTCAGAGAACAACTTGTTAATGCAGGTATATGAGAGAAGGATTTTTTAATGTAAACCTCTTTAGTCTTTAGTTAATGAAAGAATTTATTTATTGGTCTGATGTGTTATTGTAATTAGTGATATTACAACATTCCTGAGATATAATTTTCTTGTCAGCACAATTTTTGTAAGCAGCTTACTACTTTTAGGCGTGTATTTTACTTTGTTAAATCTTTAACATCTATTTGTGTTACCGATACCTTTATACTTGTTTTAATTCAAGCAAGATACACTTATTGCATGAAAATATATATCAATCAAGGATTTGATAAAACAGCAGACCTGTCATGTAATCAGAGTATATAAATTTTCTGAATATTTATTTATTGTAGGTAATGAGAATATGTTAAAATTAGTAGATGGTGCTGTGTTTGCACTTGTATTAGATGATGATCAACCTACTGATCCTAATCAAGTTTCTAGAGCTTTTTTACACGGTAATGGCATCAACAGGTCAGTAGTTTTGAGTGAAAAATGTTCTCATGTTTTTTTAACAAGTATTAAAAGAGATATAATGATATTATTGCACAGTTGTTATCTATGAAGAAGTCTATTTTTTACTGATGGTTGTTGTATATGTATGTACCCCGGACAGTTAGGAACATAATATCAATTTTTGATGTTCTTTAGCCTAATCAAGACATGTCATTGCTCCGACCTGTAATAGCTCGCAATGTTTGCAGGAGTGTAACACTACCAATATTACAGACCATCTCTGGATCTACTGACAACGATCTCCTAATTTTCAAGAAAATAAATTTTGGGGTAAATAAATGCAATGTTCTCTGCATACATGTACATTAAATCAAAGAGCTGATGTTTAGAGTTGGAATTGTCTTTTTTCAGATGGTTTGAAAAAAGTTTTATGCTAATTTTAAATAAAGCTGGAACAGCTGCTGTGAATTTTGAGCATGCTTGGGGTGATGGTGTGGCTGTTTTAAGATATTTTAAAGAAGTATTTAAGGATACCACTGAGAAACCTAGTGCCAATCCTGATACTCGTCCCTCAAATATACATTCCGCTAAAAGTGTCCAAAGATTAGGTACGTATTATATACTATTGTAGTTCTGACTTTAGTATCATGAATTTTATATTCCCACATCATTACAGTTAAATATAAGGTGTACAAATAACAGCTCAAAAAGGATTAAATGAAATAAGGATGTGAGAATTTATAAAAAGATGCAAGAAAAGTATTTCAAAAGGGCACAGCTTTCTACTTTATTGGCCTGAATGCCATGAAGATTCTGTTGAGGTTTTTTGGGGTTTAAAATGCTCAATATGCATTTAGTTTTGCAGGTATTTATAGGGTTTTTATTTTACAGTGTAGGATTAGCCTCGATATTTTATATTACAATTCATGTTATATAAGTAATCTATTTGAACACAATACTGTCTGAAAGAGGTGCAAAATAAATAATAACAATTAATAACTTATAACTCTAAATGTACAGATGGATGACTGCATGATGATCTATGATTTGAACCTGTATAGATATTTCTGGTATCTAATCAAGTCTTTCCTCTAAGTCTTTCCTCTATATATACATTTTACTATAACCTGTTTAATATCAGTCTTGTTTTAAAGTTAATGTAATGTATACCATTTGTTACAGAATTCAATCTCGACAGAAATATTGAGAAAAAAATAACAGAAGCCAAACAGAAATTTGATGCCAAGATAAGTTCTTTAGATTTTCACCATCTTGAATATCAAAAATTTACTCGTCAGTTTATAAAGAAACAGAAACTTAGTCCTGATTCAGTTTTACAACTAGCAATACAGGTAGTTATTTTTTTTTTCTCCACAATTTCTATGTCAAACTAAAATATGAATAGTTCGAGAAATCAAAACGTATTTCTTTAGATTTATTTGATTAAACTGAATGTAAAGGAGCAGTGCCATAAATATTTTAGTGAAAAAAACTGGTTAATCCAAGGTGAAAGTCTGTTGCAAATATTTATCCTAATCCTGATCATTTATCTGATGTTTTGTCTCTGTGATGCTTTTTTAAAGAAATAAAACACTCAATTTCTGTGTGGAATAGGCCAAAAGGCTAATGATTTCAAGCTTTGTTGTTGCATGGAAAGCAGAATTAGTATTAATTTGTCTTCAGGATTATCAAGCCACCATTAATATGATGCATTGTTAATATGAGCTTCAGCAAAATATATAAAACCTTTAACAATGATTATTTGAAATGAAATTGTTAATAGGGTGTTATTTAATATGCTAATATTCCAAGTTTCTTAAAATCTTAGTTTGTTTTAATCTGAACTTTAATGGGTTGTGATAGGTTCTCTGTAGTATTATATTGTTTTGTAGATGGCATTTTATCGTATGTATGGTAAAACAGTTGGAACATATGAATCGTGTAGTACATCAGCTTATAAACATGGCCGTACAGAAACTATTAGACCGTGTACATTAGCTACTTTAAAGATGTGTGAGCTGGTATATAATAAAAATACAACTGCCTCAGTAGAAGAATTACAGGCAACCATTAAGGAGTGTTCTACTGTTCATTCAGAATTAACTAAAAATGCTGCAATGGGTAAGAGAAATGTACAACATTTATGTTTAAAAGATCATTTTTGGGAATATATATACATGTATATCTATAAAAGCAAGGGATATAGTTCAAGCACTGATCCACTTTAAAGAGTTGAAATAATCAAGTGATTAAATGTCATAAAACGTTTGTTAAAGGCTGGAGTTAGTCGTATGGATGCCTTTTTAGAGAGAGAGGGAGAGGTTAAGGCACAAACTAGGTCATTAATGTGGTTAAAGAAAGTCAATAATTCTTTTAGCGTGCGTGCGCTGTATCATACGGCCTGCCATTGGGTCAACTGGCGTGGTTTTGAATCACCGGTTGTATGTGGCAAGGAGTAGGGTCGTCTGTCCAACTTCATGGGTTTTCTTGGGGCACTCCAGTTTCCTCCCACTGCTAAAGACCCCTACACGCAAGCCAATTATTGAAATAAAATTAAACCATACGTTAGTCCCAAAATGACCTGGTTTATGTTGAGTTGACGCTAAACCCCATTTCTCTCTCTCTCTCTCCCTTGTCATATACATGTGTGGGATCGAAACGATTATGATGAAGCCCCCGTGTCTTTATGTCTGTATATTTTGCTGTCCTAGATAAACGTAATATATTAGTATGTTATCAATTTCATTTACATTTATTGAATAGGTCATGGATTCGATCGTCATTTATTCACATTAAAGAGACTGGCTGAAGCTCAAGGAAAAAACCTAGATATATTTGCTGATCCAGCCTATAGTTACATAAATCATATCATCCTTTCCACATCTACATTATCAGATCCGTCAGTTCTCATAGGAGGTTTCGCACCAGTTGTTCCTGATGGTTTTGGTATAGGTAATACAATATTTCTTTAGTTTGTCACTTGGGGATGGGAACTCAGGTAGCGGAAAGGTTACAGTACTAGTAAATTTGTCATGTTAAAATCTCCATTATATACAACACACATAAGCAATGGGACGTCCCATTATTCAGAACAATCTAGTGTTTGCAAGCATGTTACTTTTTTCATTAATTACAAATACTTGTACATGTATCTGGTTATACAGCATAAAGCAATCAATTGTTTATCATTCTGCAGAAAATGTTTGTAATCAAACTTGGTTATGGTATTAATGTATGTAGTTTTAATGTATACAAAGTTTAATTCCTCTCACTCAATTAGAATAAAAGTTTTGAAAGCATTAACAAATTCATAGCTCAGGTCGAAATAAGTCATTGATGTAATGAACTACAGGTATACACCAACTTTCATCACTCTTACTCAATTAGAATCAAAGTTATCATGTTCTAAACGTTTTGAAAAATTGCAAAACCTGAGAAGAAAATGTTCAAACTAGGTGAATGTCTTGATTAAATTAAATGATGATTACTTTCGCCTTGGGTTAAGGAGAGATAGTTGATTTAATTGTGTGATGCTTTATCAATGATGAATAGGCAAGTAATTAATGAATGTATTTTGTTTATCATGGCATCAAGGCCTCACTGTTGGCTTGTTTTATTTTTTAAAACTTGAGTAAATTATAATATAGTAATAATTTATTATTTATTTTAACAGGTTACTCTGTCGAGGATAATCGTCTAGGTTTTAATGTGACAAGTTTTCCACCTGCTCAAGATGTACGTGGTTTTATAGAGAGTTGTCAAGTAGCACTAGATGATATATACAGTATATTACAAGGTCAAAAACCTAGCAGTAAATCATGATCTTTATCTATTTCTATGTTAATATCTTTAATTTTGTGATATCTCATTTAGTTATTGGCTAATATTTCCATCTGTAAACAGATTATCAGGTTATCACATTTTTCAATATGAAATGTTAATTACCTATTTTGTAATAGTAATATTTGTTGGGTGTCCCAAAATCCAGCATGATGTTTTGCCCTTTGAATCTATAACTTGGCAAATTTAATACATGATACATACATTAACAAACATAAATTGAACATGAAAATAATGTTCAACTTCAAAAATGGAGCAATGTTCATTAAAATTCTTAATTTTACAAGTTACTCTGGTTCTAAATACTGTTATATAATGTAAATTGTTTATTTGTTATTAATTCCGCACGAGATACTGTTTACTATGTAATATTATTGTGATATATATTTACATGAACATCTATTTATATATTTTTTGATGAACAATAAAATTGTTGCACTTTTTCAAAGTGAATCCACTTTTGAATTCTGAAGTTTCAGTATCTTGATGAAATTTACTATAAAAATACTACAGCTAATCTTTACTTGGTGCTTTTGTAGTTAATGGGAGCATTCACAAGATACTAAAAGATCAGTTGTAGGTTGCCTTTTAAGGTAAATATTAAGCAAAAACATTGGCGCCATAACTGTGGAAATAATTAACATAAATTATACAATGTCCATACATGTAGTCTTTTCCGTCACATATCAATAATGCATATAAATTACCTACAAATCGGATACCTTTAGTGGTTATACCTTTCACTAAATACTTCAAAATTGAGCAAGGGCTATATCTCTTGATGTAATTAAAGAGAAAATTGTTGAAATCAAATAGGAGTCTTCTTGTCTAAATCTTGTACAGTTCGTTGGCAAAGTGAAATAATTGGCATAACTCTAAAAGTCATGTGACGAGAACTGATTCCTTTTGGCAAAAAAGAATCCGTGAAAAATAGTATGTGAGGATTACAAAATAGCTTTACAACAGGGGAAGAGCGTTATTTTAATATTGCAGCTTATAGCGGCATTATGGAAGATTAGATAAAGAGCTGGCAATTAATGATATAATAGGTAAAAAATAGATAATGTAAAGTGAATATGCTGCAAATTTTAGTCGAATTTCTTGAGTCGAGATTATATGCTTAATTGTAATTGGGTGTGGTAGTAATATTATGAATAACAATAATCAATCGTTGTTTTGATGCGAATCAAAATCACATTTTCTACGTTGAACTATGTAGGAGCAACTTTCATCTCGAAACACGGAGGATGTGTACTTGTAAAGATGGGAACCAACAGGATGTTGATCAAAAAGCTATAGCCAGAGATGTTACAGTCATTTAACATTGAAGTTAATGGTTAAATAATTGCCTCTCTGTGACCTGATGCTTGGCAATACTTTTCTAGATTGCATCCCATATATAGACGCACCCGCATGCCAGATCATTTTTATACGCCCACATTTTCATGTGGACGTATTATGTCGTCGCCCCTGTCCGTCCAGACGTTCGTCCGTCCACAATTTGTTTGTGGACTCTCTACAGGTCACAATTGTTATCTGATTTTGACGAAACTTGAAATATAGGTTTATCCCCAAAAGATCTCGGCTGCTTTCGATATTGGCATGTATTGGATCAAAACTTCATGGATTATGGTCCCTGATTGTACGAAAAATCACGTTTTTAGCTTGTGGACCCTATAGAGGTCACAATTTTGAACCGATTTTGATGAAACTTGACATGCATGTTTGTAACCCAAAGATCTTGGTTCCTTTCGATATTTGCGGCTATCGGAATGTAATTTCCTGAATTATGGCCCCTGATTGTCCGAAAAATCACCCTTTTTAGCTTGTGGTCCCTCTGGAGGTCACAATTATTATCCGATTTAAAAAAACGTTGTAAAGATGGGAACCAACAGGATGTTGATCAAAAAGCTATAGCCAGAGATGTTACAGTCATTTAACATTGAAGTTAATGGTTAAATAATTGCCTCTCTGTGACCTGATGCTTGGCAATACTTTTCTAGATTGCATCCCATATATAGACGCACCCGCATGCCAGATCATTTTTATACGCCCACATTTTCATGTGGACGTATTATGTCGTCGCCCCTGTCCGTCCAGACGTTCGTCCGTCCACAATTTGTTTGTGGACTCTCTACAGGTCACAATTGTTATCTGATTTTGACGAAACTTGAAATATAGGTTTATCCCCAAAAGATCTCGGCTGCTTTCGATATTGGCATGTATTGGATCAAAACTTCATGGATTATGGTCCCTGATTGTACGAAAAATCACGTTTTTAGCTTGTGGACCCTATAGAGGTCACAATTTTGAACCGATTTTGATGAAACTTGACATGCATGTTTGTAACCCAAAGATCTTGGTTCCTTTCGATATTTGCGGCTATCGGAATGTAATTTCCTGAATTATGGCCCCTGATTGTCCGAAAAATCACCCTTTTTAGCTTGTGGTCCCTCTGGAGGTCACAATTATTATCCGATTTAAAAAAACGTTTGATTATATCACCGTTACACCCTAAGGGAGGTTGAGTTCGAATTTCGGGAAAATCGGACCACATATGCCATACAAAATGGCCGCCGTTTGTACGCGAATACTGTTAAAAAATGGTATATCAAGGTTGTGGACCCTGTGGAGGTCACAATTTTAATTCGATTTTGATGAAACTTGAAATTGATGGTTATAACCCAAAGATCTTGGTTCCTTTCGATATTTGCGCATATCGGATCGTAACTTCCTGAATTATGGCCCCTGATTATACGCAAAATCGCCTTTCTTTTTAGCTTGTGGTCCCTCTGGAGGTCACGATTATTATCCGATTTAAAAAAACGTTTGATTATATTACCGTTACACCGTAAGGAAGGTTGAGTTCGAATTTCGGGGAGATCGGACCAAAATTGCCATACAAAATGGCCGCCGTTTGTACGCGAATACTGTTAAAAAATGGTATATCAAGGTTGTGGACCCTGTAAAGGTCACAATTTTGATTCGATTTTGATTTTGATGAAAGTTGAAATTTATGGTTATAACCCAAAGATCTTGGTTCTTTTCGATATTTGCGCATATCGGATCGTAACTTCCTGAATTATGGCCCCTGGTTATACGCAAAATCCCCCTTTCTTTAGCTTGTGGTCCCTCTGGAGGTCACAATTATTATCCAATTTAAAAAAAACGTTTGATTATATCACCGTTACACCGTAAGGAAGGTTGAGTTTGAATTTCGTGAAAATCGGACCAAAATTGACAGACAAAATGGCCGCCGTTTGTACGCAAATACTGTTAAAAAAATGATATATCATGGTTGTGGACCCTGTATAGGTCATAATTGTAATTCAATTTTGATGAGGAAGGTTTTCTAATTTCGTGAAAATCGTACCAAAATTGCCGGACGAAATGGTCGCCGTTTGTACGCGAATAGTGTAAAAATATGGTATATCATGGTTGTGAACTCTCTACAGGTCACAATTCTTATCCGATTTTGATGAAAAGTCGACTTCGAATTTCATGAATATCAAACTGGAACTGACCAACTAAATGGCTGCTCCCAATACAGTATGAAATACAGGACTTAATGATGTAGGAAAAATCACTTTCGGTATTGCTTGTTCTCTATCCATCTCTCGAAAATGTGGGCGTATCCTGCCTGGCAGTGCCAGCCTAGCTTTGTTGGGTTAATGTAAAACAGAGAGTAAGTAGATAAATTTTTGTTTAAAATTCTTTTCCGTAAGTTAGAAAGTCGATGAATAATTGCTTCCTTTCAAATTCCACTAGTTTGTATGGGAGCAGAAGGTAGCAGAAGCTGCAAATCCATAGGCCTACGAGCCATGGGGGCGGGGGGGGGGGCATTCCTAATTATGCTCTCCTGTCACTGGGCCGTAATATAACACCAATTTTACTTTTCTTTTAATTGAATACCACGAATTTGTACTGATTTGACTATGGATTAAAACATTTTGTCTGGAGCCACTTTACTTTGTGTGACATTTTTCGGGCATCGATTATTATTTGTGAACACAGCTGCAACAGTCTGATTGGATGGTTGGAATTCAGAGTGGTACATCGGTTACAAAACTATTGGATACGTCTAGAGTAGCTTACACCTTCTAGAATAGCAGAAAACGCATTTGCAATGGTTAAATTTTCAAAAGTTTCTCCGGGAGGGTAAGACCCCTAAACCCAATGACGATTGATTGGTTGTTTGGAATTCGGGTCAGTCAAGTAGGCTATATTTATGGAAGCCTATTGCGGCCATTTCAGAATCTCGTCCCCTCGCCGCGAGAAGTCGAGGGCGAGAACACGAGAAGACGAGAAGTCGAGGGCGAGAACACGAGAAGACGAGAAGTCGAGGGAGCGAGAAGGCGAGGGAGCGAGAGAGCGAGAACGCGAGGAAACAGGGCGAGAATACGAGGATCTCGCCCCGAGAACACGAGATTACTTTCACCTCGACTTCTCGTCTTCTCGTCCCTCGACTTCTCGCTCCCTCGTGTTCTCGCCTTTGAAAAACCTCGTGTTCTCGCTCCCTCGCCCTCGACTTCTCGCTCCCTCGACTTCTCGCTCTCGACTTCTCGCCCTCGACTTCTCGCTCCCTCGTGTTCTCGCCTTTGAAAAACCTCGACTTCTCGCTCCCTCGCTCCCTCGCCTTTGAGTCAATTTCGTCTTCTCGTGTTCTCGCTCCCTCGCTTCGTCACAATCTCGTCTTCTCGTGTTCTCGCTCCCTCGCCTCGGAAGTGCAGTTATTACGCATGTCCACTGACTGCCGTATCGGCATTGGTATTTTGACATGGATTATAATAAACGAAAATGTTTGAAGTTCTAGAAAATGTAATAGTCCTAAACAAGTTTAATCTCTTCTTGTACAGATAGTATTGTATTCTGTAATTGATTTTAAGTCTTCAGTCAAATCTTTCTTTGCTCTCTAAAAATATTCATCGGGTGTTTTCACTTGATGCGTGGTTTTGTCAGTGCTGCAGGATGGGGAGCCTGACAAGGGAAAATGTATAGTTGTTCGAATGGGATTTTTAAAAACCAGGTCCCGTGCCCAGAATCGAAATGAAGTTGGTTGTATGGTGGCTCACTGCGTAGGAGGTTTTCTCTCTAACTTAATCGAAGTTCATTGTGATTTTTCTGCCTATGTCCACCCTTGTCACTGGTGTAAAACAGAGAGCCTAGCAAGAGACAACGTATAATCGTTCGGATGAAATACAAATAACCGAGGTGACGTGTCCGGAATCTAAATGAAATGAAATAAAATGGGGTCTAACGTCCTACTGTTCTGTTCCTAAATTGGGCTAATGAAGACGGGCATACGATACAATAATACAGTGTGCTATCAAGGAAATTTTGCCCGGGCAGTGGCGCTAAGGCCTACTCTTATATCGAATTTAAACTTCCAAGTGATCTTTTATGTGCACGCCAATAGGTGTCCTTGATAGGCCCTACGTTTTGCATCACTGACAAGGGGAAATCACGCTCGAAATAAAATCTGGATGAACTTTCTCTTCCAATGCAGGGATCGAATACCAAGTGGTGTAAGTGGTGTAGGACGGGGGGCCTGAGAAGGGACAAAGAATAGTTGTTCGGATGGAATACAAATAACCGAGATCCCGTGGCCGGAATACAAATGGAGCTACGATGGCTCAGTGAATAGGATCGACGTTCGCTCTTTTACTTTATCAAAGTTTTTCAGGATTTTTCGGTCGGGTTCCTGCTTGTCAGTGGTAGCCTATAGAACTGAAGACCTGGCAAGGGACAACGTTTGAACGGTATATATATAAAATACGAGGTTCTTTGTCCGAAATAGTAATGAAGTGGTTGCTACAATGGATCTCTCGCTTCATCGAAGCGCATCGGGCTAAATTTCTGGAGATGTCCTCCCATGTCAGTTGTGTAGGATGGAGGACGGAGGGCCTGGCAAGGGATAACGTGTAGTCGTTCGGTTTCGATTCGCCGTGTGGGGTTTTTCCGGTTTCTCCCACTGTCGCATACATTTCTTTTCCGATGCATTGCACAATACGTCAGCACTAGAATTACGCCTCGAACTATATTTGTCAAGTGTAGCCATACTGGAGTGAAAAAAATCAAATTCTAAGACAATATCAGAAACCAAAAATCAACGTCATAGGGTCACGGGTCAATAGCCATAATTAGACCACGGAATACCTTTTACGAGACGGAACACGTTTGTTTCCATTTGTTAAAGAGAATTTTTCTGAAAATATCACAGGTACATGGGGACAGGAACGCCCTTATTAGACTAAGGCACACCAGACCTATAATATAATAATACTAATAGAGTCTATGTGATTTTTCAAAGTTTTTGAGTTTTTGTTTTTTTCTGAACATATTTCAAATTTTTGATCTTATTTTATCCATATTTGATGCTAAATAATATAATATTTACTATCAAACATGTAATTCATATTTAAAAAAAAATACCTTCTGATGTATAGATCAGGTGTGCCATAGTCTAATAAGGGCGTTCCTGTCCCAATGTACCTGTGGAAAATATGCCGGGATTACTGTATAATACCACATATTAAATGTTGCAGTGACACGATGAAAACAACTTATCCCAGGTCTGTGGGATAAATATGGTCAACAGTAGAGAAATAGCACCAATGATTGAAAGAATCTGTTATTTACTGGAAACAAGTATTTTTTATAAAAAACTATTTCAGTAAAACAATATCCAAGAGAAATACATACTAAATACACATGAAAACGATTTTGGCAAAAATAAACAAACGCAATAATATAAATTTCCTCATACCAGGCGCGGATCCAGAGGGGGGGTCCAGGGGGTCCGGCCCCCCCCCCCCCCCCCGCTCAGACTTGAAAAATTTTATTCGATTTTATTGCTTCTAACATCACTTTCTAACTTTCGTCAACAAGTTTGGAATCGTGATAATGTTTCATACACAGTTGTTTTTGTTTTTTTTTAAGTTGAAATGTGAGAACTCTGTATTATTAGTATACCCCAATGTTTGAGTCTTTGAGAACTTTGTCTGCACATTCCTGGAGTTCTTTGTCTTACAAATCAGCATTTGTCTCCGGCACAAACCTGCCATTTCCATCTAATTCGATCCAATGGTAAGCCAGTACCTAAAATTGTTCCCAGCTTGTCGCAATGAACGGTTTTAGCTTAGTGTTTTTAACAAAATATTCACAAGTATTCAGTTTTCGCTATCCTTCCGCCATATTTACTATCAAAACAGAACGGTAACCTTTGACTCTACTCGACCTTCCATTATGTGTGTCTGATTGGCGAGCTATGTCACGTGATTTGTTAAAACCAAATCACCGCGAAATTCAAATACCATCGCACATTAAGTAAGCCTGTATTTATTTTACGGCTTCTGTCAAACGTCAAAGAATGGATAACAGAAAAGTCGCGTGACAATGAAGTAATACTAGAAGAATTAGATGATGTACCTTTTTTACCCGAAACTTGCTAGGACGGAAAACAGAAGCAGGCAAGCTAGAAATTTCACACCACGGCATATATATAGGCTATATATGTAGGCCTAAAGTGGAGAATTTGTTGCCTGGACGTATTTTTTCTATTTTGTATGCATTGTCTACCGTAAACAAAGAAGTACTTGTACTTTATCTACTTTAATATATATATATTATAAATAAAATCTAAGTGTGTATGGGTGTGTTTATGTATGTTTGTTTTCTCCACCTACACATTATTATGTGTTATTAAATTAACCAGCATCACAGCAGGAATGTTTTAGGTCAGCGAATTCGGGCCCAAAGCGAATTACGCTTCGTCGCCGCGATTAACCCCCACATATCTCGTATCAAATTGAAAAGAACGACCACGTATGTATTTTAGGCCATCGAATCTGTCCTACAGGTAAATTTGGGCCACGAACGAATAAAACCTCGGGCGAATTTAGGTCCCGTGGGAATTTGAGCACTGGGCGAATATGGGCCCCTAGCAAATTTGGGCCATGGGCGAACTTGGACCCCGGGCGAATTTGGGCCCGTGTATAGGCGGGTAAACTACGAGTTTATTTGATAATATTTGATAATATTAGCATCATAGAAAGAAGCGGGTATCGAAACCGAGCCCCCCCCCCCCCAAACACCCACCCACGCCAATGTGTAGCCTATACGAGACCTCGCTGTTCCATGTCATCCGAACGACATGCTGTCCCCAGGCCTTCCGACCTACACTGATAAGAGGGTACCTCGCAAGAAAGGCTAGACTACGCATTGAGCCACCGCAGCTCCAACTTATTTCGAATCCGGACACATGACCTCGCTCATTTAACCCAACCCTCCCTTCTCCACTGATATGGAAAAAACCCGCTAGAATATTTCCGATGAACTTTGATGAAATGAAATGAAATATGGTTTAACGTCCTACTGTTCTGCTCCGACTGTACTATAAGGGAAATTGTGCTCGGAAAGCGGCACCTAGGTCTCCTCTTATATCGGATCCAGGCTGCCAAGGGATCTTTTATGTGTACGTCAATTTACAGCCTAGGATTTTCATCCCATCCGAACAAATAGACAACTGTCCTTGCCAAACCCTCCGTCCTGCACCAATGCAATGACATGGGGAAAACACGTCGGAAAACCCGATAAACTTTCTTGTCCAATGCAAGGATCGAACACGTGACCTTCAGTTTAGTGAGCCAGCGTCTTACCCACTTAGCAGCCGTGGCTCCAAACATTAACGTCCTACTCACTGAGCCACCGTAGCTCCCACTTCATTTTGATTCCGAACACGGGACATTGTTTTTCTATGCCACCCGACGACTATACGTGGTCCCCTGTCAATTCTTTCCTCCCACACCACTGAAGTAAGAGAGCAAACGTCCCACTCACTGACCCACCGTAGTTCCTACTTCAATTAGATTCCGGACACGAGGCCTCGGTTATTTTTATTCATTCCGAACGATTATACTTTGTCTCTTGCTAAGCTCTCCGTTCTACAGGACTTCGGTTATTTTTATGCCATCCGAACTATTATACTTTGTCTCTTGCTAAGTTCTCCGTCCTACACCACTGAGTTACAGAGCAAACGTCCTACCCAGTGAGCCACCGTAGAACCAACTTCCTTGCGATTCCAGACACAGGACATCGTTTTTTAAAATCCCATTCGAACAACTATACATTGTCCCTTGTCAGGCTCTCCATCCTGCAGCACTGACAAAACCACGCATCAAGTGAAAACACCCGATGAATATTTTTAGAGAGCAAAGAAAGATTTGACTGAAGACTTAAAATCAATTACAGAATACAATATTATCTGTGCAAGAAGAAATTAAGCTTGTTTAGGACTATTACATTTTCTAGAACTTCAAACATTTTCGTTTATTATAATCCATGTCAAAATACCAATGCCGATACGGCAGTCAGTGGACATGCGTAATAACTGCACTTCCGAGGCGAGGGAGCGAGAACACGAGAAGACGAGATTGTGACGAAGCGAGGGAGCGAGAACACGAGAAGACGAGATTGACTCAAAGGCGAGGGAGCGAGAACACGAGAAGTCGAGGTTTTTCAAAGGCGAGAACACGAGGGAGCGAGAAGTCGAGGGCGAGAAGTCGAGGGCGAGAAGTCGAGGGAGCGAGAAGTCGAGGGCGAGGGAGCGAGAACACGAGGTTTTTCAAAGGCGAGAACACGAGGGAACGAGAAGTCGAGGGACGAGAAGACGAGAAGTCGAGGTGAAAGTAATCTCGTGTTCTCGGGGCGAGATCCTCGTATTCTCGCCCTGTTTCCTCGCGTTCTCGCTCTCTCGCTCCCTCGCCCTCGACTTCTCGCTCCCTCGACTTCTCGTCTTCTCGTGTTCTCGCCCTCGACTTCTCGTCTTCTCGTGTTCTCGCCCTCGACTTCTCGCGGCGAGGGGACGAGATTCTGAAATGGCCGCAATAGGCTTCCATATATATTGGACCAAAATGAAGTTGCTGTATTCACGGGCTGGAATAGCAGGGAAACGCGTTTGCAGCAGTTAAACTTTCAAAATTTTCTCCAACTACACCGTCTTCGAGGACTGTAAACGATTGATTGAAATTCAAGTCAGCCACCTTAATTGGGCCATATTAGACCACTTCAAAGTTGCTTTGTCACGGGCAGGAATAAATGTTTGCAGCCGTCAAATATTCCAAAATTTTCCTTTGATGAAGGTAAGCTCCGCTTCTTCCCCACTCGGAGAAGACCGGCGCCGCTCTCTATAAACCCGAAATTTGTTCGGGTTCTGCCCCCCCCCCCAACAGTCATCGAGCCCGTACGCCTATGTGCAAATCGACAGGGTTGATATAACCTCTTGACCCCAAATTTTTAACTCTACCAAGTTCAAAAGGTTTTCGGGAAAATGAGCGTATAGCTTCAATGCGCTAAATCTGTATTATTTGGAAGCTACAATGGGTCAAAAAGGGCACATTTACACTATTAAAGTATTTGTAATCGGGGGTGGGGGTGTAATGATCTAGTGGTCTAGAGTGCCGTGCTTTGACCTCTAGTTGGCTTGCGGCTGGGGTTTCGATCCCTGGTGTGAGCTTATGTGGCATGGAGATAGGGGCGCCTTCTCAACTTCGTGGGTTTCCCCCGGGCTCTCCGGTTTCCCCCCACTGCTAAAGACCCCTACGCGTAAGCGAATTATTGAAATAAAATTAAACCATTTGTTAGTCCCGAAATGACCTAGTTTGTGACGAATGGACGTTAAACCCCAGAGCTTTTAAATTTTGGGGACTGGGCTTGAAAATTTGAATCAATGTCATGGCAAATGGAACCAAATTCTCGTTAACGAGAGGATACGACATGGGACAGAATCTTGAGGCCTATCTATCAATTTCGCCTGTTTTGTGATTGTTTGTTTATCCCATTGATTCATTTAGTCGGAGACCGACTGCGGTGAGTACTTTTTTTGAGACCGACTATTTTTTGCAATGGTAGAAAACATTTCATAGAACAAATACTCAAAACAGAATAAGAGTGACAAGCGACATGGTTATTTTATACTAGCTTATAGTTTTGTGTGACTATGCAATTTAGGTACACGGATTCACGCAACTACTTCGTATTTGGGATCTATTCTGGCATTGTTTTTGAGACCGACTGCAGTGACTGCACTTATTTTGTGACCGACTATTTTTCTCCTTGGGTGAAATTGTGTTGTTAGACCAACATACTCACAACAGAATGATAGTGAAACACAACATCTTTTCAAACATGATAAGTTGACAATATTATTTCATACTAAAGTTTTGTGTGAGTAGCGTGACGTATACAGTGAGCACTTAGTTTGATACAGACTGCTCCTATTTTGCGACCGACTGCACTGATTTTGCGACCGACTATTTTATAGTAAAGTTTTGCGTGATTAGCGTGACGTATACAGTGAGTACGTATTTCGATACCGACTACTCTATTTTGCGACCGACTGCACTGGTTTCGCGACCGACATTCTTTTTTGCAGAAGAGGGGGAGGGTACCCCCCTACCCCCCCTCCCCACACACACACACCTCCTCCAACATTTACGCCCCTGCAAAAGAGGTCAGGTTTGTGTCACGTGACTTACCTCTCTCGGTACCTAGTAACGGATGCAAAGCCGTAGAAGAATTCGTTGCATACACAAGACGACATTGTCTTTACTCGCTGACAATTTTTTACAAATTAAATATCAAAGCCTAATTATTCTCGGATTAACCACTGTCCGCTACTTTTTCCATAATTTTAATCTCAGAAACTAAATTTATCAACATTTACAGCTAGCGCTACGTCACGCGAGCCGGCATTCATAATCGTCTCGCTGTCGATTAGGGAGACCCTTACATTTTTGTCCTGTATGCGCCCCATGGGTGTTTTCCTGGGAATCCATTATTTTTCTAGTAAGATTGGATATTTCTACTTTCCATATATACTAAAATTGCCATACTTTTATTGGAAATAACCACCCGATAAATACTTTTCTGGGAAATAGACCACCGTAAAACAAATTTCGCGCGAGATCCAACCAGCCAATGAAGTAGCAATAAAAGGTTTTGTAGGACTAAACGTATTGCGCAATATAAAATCCGGCCATTACTTATGTATGAAAGCCTAGGAGAAGGAGTTGTGATTTTACATCAAATCGAATCACATTTACACTTTTCTGGAGAAGTGAGTACACTCTGTTTTGAACTGCAAATCTCTCGCCAGCTTCTTATCGTTGACATTTACGATCTGCATCCACAGTAAGTTAAGTTAAATTATTAGTGATATCAAAATTTCCCTTTACAAAAAGTCTAGCTTGGTTGTAATACATTAAAAAACTGAGTATTTATAGTAATTAGTGTTTAATTAGGTCTTTGGTTCTGCGACAACTACACGGTTAAATGAGCAATGCAACAACTTGCATCAAGCCATGGACGCTTTAGCTGTAACTGTATTCAGGTTGGCCTCAATAAATTACGCTATAAGACTATCTAAGTATGGATAATATATCACTTGTGACAGAATGTTACTATTAAGGTAGGCCATCGCGTAAGCCTTATCTCCCTTAAAGCCCCAATAACACTCTTGTTGTAACTGAAAAATATGTCCCAATCTTCATTCTGGTCAACAAATCGTATTATTTTAGAATATTCCAATTAAATGATTATATAAATTTCATCTTAACACACCTAATTTAAAAAATTGGAAAAATTCAACCAATTGATTTGAAAAGTCTAACGTAAACCTTTTCAAATGTGACTTGGATTTTAAAATATTTTCGAAACCTCTGGACAAATAAAATAGGTTGTAATGGATAATTTACACAACAGGTAGGACATTTAAACATCTAGTACTTAGAATAAGGGATTATTTATTTTCTGGAGCTACCAAGCCAGCAAGAATGTTATTGTCCCTTTAAAGAGAGAGGAGATAAGGTATATAGGCTACCAATGGGAGGACCCGGCGAAAACCCACGAGGATGGACAGGCGACCCTACTCCTTGCCATTCCTTTATTCCCCCCACCACCCCGTATTTTTTTTACCGGAAAATTCACAACGAAACGAAGAAATTGCATTGCCGATGAGTTAGATGTATTGAAAGACACTTTGGCTATCACCACTGATGGGCGGTTTCTTTTTCTTTTTATTCACTTCACAACGGACATGTTTACACTACTAAGTGTGCAGCAATTCATTCGACAGATTCCGGAACCTACATCTGGTATCGACTGCTACACCCATACATAATTTGCGATGCGGCTACCGGTTTACTTTAACAGGAAAACTTACAAACAAGACACCATGGGCGTAGTCATGTTTCATCCCACTCGGCAAATCTCGACAGATTCTGGTCCCTACATCTAGTCTCGGCTGTATGACGAATTCCGCCATAGTTGAACTACTTTAAAGGTCCCGGGTGAAACTTGGCTGCGCCCACATGGTGTCTTGTTTGTTTGTAATAGCGTCAAGTTTTTCTGTTAAAGTAAACCGGTAGCCGCATCGCAAATGTATAGGCGTAGGTACATATCACTTACTGTCATACAGCCGAGACTAGATGTACGTTCCGGAATCTGTCGAGATTTGCCGAGTGGTTTCATCCAGCTGGACTTTTAAAGTAGTTCCAATATGGCGGAATTCGTCATACAGCCGTGCCTAGGTTCCGGAATCTGTCGATGGTTTGCCGAGTGGTGTTGAAGGTATAGCAGGCGCGGATCCAGGATTTTTTTTGCAGGGGGGGGGTCTAGGTTTGATAATTGCTTAACTAAGGCGCTCAACCAATTAACGGGGGGTTTGGGGGCCCTCCCCCAGAAAGATTTGGTAAATTAGATTCAATTTGGTGCATTCTGTCGTATTTCCGGAAGGTAAATTCCAAAATTACAGGTCTTAAAATCGCCAATAAAATCGCATGAAAAATTTTCAAGTCTGAGTGGGGGGGGGGGGGGTTACAGATATATTACAAGACTTTCGTATTCCTTTTTTAAACAGATTGAGAAAGAGAAAGTAAAAATTGATTCTGGAATTGACTTCTCCCATTTATAGTTGCACCCAAAATGTCAGACCACCTAGCAAAATATGCATTAGGGCCAGCAGAGCCAGAATCCGTCATTGTTTCCCATCCTTTATGTACACACGTCGGCGGGCGGGGAATTTATATTTTTCTTGCCATAAACATTCAAACTGAAAAATTAAAAAAAAAACAAAATAAGTCGGAAGACAGGTGCATACATGTATTTAATTTTGATTTAATTTTATTTAACCTTCCAGGTGATTGTAAGATGGATCCTGTTGCCAACTCAACATTACCGTTACCGGTTTATGGACAATGGGGAGTACCTGGGTTATCGGCCTTTGTTGGCTCTATATTTTCAATTTGGATTATTTTAGCGAACATTGTTGTTCTAATGGCAATTGTAGCTTCCAAGTCTTTAAGAAATGCCAGAGAAAGCCTATGTATTGCTCATATTACGGTTGCTGATTTATGTATGGGAGTCATTTTTGGTCCTCTGACCGTTGACTATTTTGTGAAGGGCTTTTGGGACCATGGATGTGATTTTTTGATATATTACACAATCATACCGTTTTATGTAACTTTTATAACGATACATTCATTGGGAATCATGACTGTGTTAAAACTGATATCGGATTGTTGCCGAACACAAATCAGAAAATGTCTTAAAGTGTTTTTGCTCGTGACAGTATTTGTCCTCCTCTGGTTTTATTTTATGATGGTGGTTGTTTCGACTAACAATTCGCGAGTTTTAGGCGTTTTATTTTCTCTGAAAGTTGGCATAGTATGCACCGATCAGTTGACTCTAGATACCTTGGGGACAATTGTAATAACGTTGATGACATATTGGGCACCGATGATATTCAACATTATCGTTTTGATAGTCACTTTCATTCGAGTAAGAAAAGATCTCTACTCTGTTGAACGACAACTGCTGACTTTCAAAACCCATGCAGTTGCTGTAGCGGTTTGCTGTTTATTACCTCTTCCGGCAATAGCTATCCTAGGAAATCTGGGCAGTACGGTTTGTTTTACGCACAACTGTCAAGTTATGGCGACTATTACCAATTTTTATTTGCTGATAAAATCCGGACTTATGCCATGCGTTTGGTTTATATCCCCCGAGTTTAGAGACAGTATCAGGCATATTCTTTCATTCATTAATATAAGAAGCAACACTTAAAGTCATCAAACGCCATTTATAAACATTTGCATAAGGCCCGGTGTACACTTAACAATGGAAGATAATTCGTGTTTGTACGACAGGGCGTAAACGCCATGAAAGAGTTGATCCTCGAGCAGCTAGCGTTGTCTCACGTGCGGAAGCGCTTACATGGAAACGGTCCTATGATATTTGCATGCAGGGCGCTCTTCGTGTATGCGTTTCCCGCCCGCCAAAAAGTTGGTATAATGCAGATGTAATGGTAGCATATCAATGTAAGCGTGTCCGCGCACCGAAAAAACAAAATCTCGATGAGCGACATTTCGGCAGCGCTTTTTTTTTTCTCGCGGATGTTTACTTTCTTTTGGAATAAACAGGGGTTCTCTTCCACTAACTATCAATCGTTGCTGCAAATTCAGCTTGGAAATTGCAGATTATTTGGAAATGAAGTGGGGTTTAACGCCCTACTGGGCTAATAAAGACGGCATATTACTTTGTGTTATAAAAAGGCCGCGACTGCACAATGTATGATTTTTCAAAGATTTTTTCCGTACACATGCATGGAAATAAATAAAATTGCGCGTTGAAATGTGTGTTTGTCCGCTACCGGAAACGCATACATGGAAAGCGGGCCTTACGTTAAATTTGTCACCAGTGGAAACGTGTACGCGGAAAGCCAGCCTTATCCATTTACTTCATTCACAATTGAGATATGATGAATTGTAATTTTCGCAACATCTGCAGATGATAGAAACTGCACGTGAGGTGAACCAGAGTGTCCAAAACCACAAATAATGCAGTCCAAGACTATCAAAATATATATCTGTGGATCAGGGGCGTGGTGAGGGCAATTATTGAGAAGAAATTATGAGTAACAAAGATGATTTTGGCACAAAAACCCTTTTACTGACCGCGGAGCTGTGGCCGTCGAAGCCGGATACCGCCAGCTTGCCGAAGGCGCGAGCCCGCGGCGGGGGGTCCGGGGGGCCCTCCCCCGGGAAAATTTCGAAAATTAGAAGCCCAGAAACGCAATCTCCAGCAATCCGAGACAAGAAATACGGTTATAAAATATGATTAAATTTTCCAACTTGACTCTTTCAAAATTTTTTTAATTGGGTCAGATGAAACAATTTTTCCACTTACAAATGTTTTTCATTTTTTGAGTAATTTGATTGTGATTTTGGCGCAAAAACTTTTTGGCGCATGAGTATGGCTACTCATGAACTCATTCTCACCACGCCCCTGCTGTGGATTCTTACTATAAATAAAAAATATTTAATCGATCGTTTTGAGTTTTTGCGGCAGATATGACTAAATATCTACGTTATGGCTTACAGTTATGTCTGTTTTGATGATCCACGTTGGCTCGGCTATGGTAAGGAGCTGATTTATACTAGCCCGGGGATCCCGTGTTTGGGTGAAGGATATACCTCGGGATTTTTCAACTTGGTTTCGCCTTGCTAATGTTATTGGTTGAACAGAACGGATATATCTCGATGGCAGTCGAATGTTCCCCTTAGTTCTATAACCAGAGTTGGCTCCCTTACATTTCGGAACTATTATAATGTACAAAATAATATTACAAAATTTAGACTGAAACCGTATCGACGAAACTAAAGAGTATCTGAGATGTATGTTTTGTACATGTTAATATGCTATATATCAATATATCTAAATACCTATATATTAAACTTGTCAGATTCTGGTTATCCATGACGTATACTATTTACCTATCTCCACAGAAATGAAATGAAATAGGGGTTTAGAGTCCTACTGGTTTGCTCCTAAACTGTGTGCTACGGTCTACTCTTATGTCGAATTCCAACTGCCAAGGGATCTTTTACGTGCACGCCAATGTGTACACGGGACTTCGTATTTTCGTCCCATCCGAACAAATAGACAACTGTCCTTGACAGGCTCTCTGTCCTGCATCACTGACAAGGGGACACCTCTCCACAGAAAGGATTATCAGTATGTGAATATATTCGTCTGTATTTAGGTTAACTTATACGAATATACTTTTATAAGAGTATTTTGAAACTATATATTGTATAAACACGCGTTTATATAGCTTATTCAGGGGCGGATCCAGGAATTTTTGCAGAGGGGGTTTGCCAGGTTTCTGTTACGGAAATCTGCCATCATCGTCTCTAAATTACATAGGCATACATGTACATACAAATTGAGCTTTTTAAACAGAGAAATCATTTTTATACTGATGTATAGGATTACTTTGTGACGTAATTTCATTGATGCAAGGCATTATTTAGCTGCAACCCCCCCCCCCTGGATCCGCCCCTGTTATTATCAGAATTGTCAATAATAATATAATATATATATCAGAATTGTCAATAATGAATAATATTGTAATATATTATATCAGAAGTTCCAATAACATTTTAGTACATTATTTCAGAATTGTAAAAAAATCAATAACAAAATTAATTTTGCAGCGAATAACAGGCACTGAAATATTATTGCACGTGATATTTGATCTTTATTGGTATTTGACCTATATTACCTTTGCAATAAACTTATTCTTATTTAGGTATCATTATCAACTGTGAGTCATGCATTCAACAATTTGGGGTCGTATTTAATCGATATTTTAGAATCGATTCACGACAAGAGGTATGGGAGGGTAGAACAATGAAACATATAATTTGTTTGTTCTTTTTTGTCCCTCGCCTTTTGAAGAAAGCAGGGGACTCATAAAATGGGTTCCCCCGTTCGTCCGTCTGCCTGTCCGTAACACTTTCGGGGACACAATAACTCTATTTCTAATTGAGCTACAATGTCTAAACCAAACTGATCCCGCAGTGAATATTCGCTTGGCCGCTACAATCACTGATAAGCATGACATCGACGAGGCTTAATGAGTACGGCATATTAAATTTTTTACTCCGACAAATTAAATTCTCAAACATTTTTTTGAGTTAAAAGAAAAATAAATAAAGACGTTTGAAGTATTTGTAGTTAAAAACTATTTCCTATTTAGTGTAAATGGGTATTAAAATGAGTAAAATGTATCATTTTGCCCGTAGCAGTTAGGTGTTGAGTAAACATTGCATGAGTCGTTGAGCCAATGACTAACGCCGCCTGCAGTCAACGCACGTGTTGTGGACAGTCATCTGTTACAGACTAGATAATTCGTAAGTAATTCTCTATGAAACAGATTGTGTCTAAACATGGTGTATGCGTTTATTAGGTCTAATTGGGTAAGCAGAGATAAATAATTTGATAGGTTGATGCTTTGGGACACGATAACTTAAGTTCTAATTAAGTTAGGGTACCAAGTGACATCAATACCTTGTCTGACAACACGTGCATACCATGATGGGTGGGATATTTCAAATTCTAACTGCCATATAGTTGGACGTCAAAGTGTACATGATTTGTCGAATCTTCCAAATTACATAGGGGCACTATACATATTGTACCCGCAACTATGTGCCACCCCTGACAAATCCCGTAGGTTCACCTCACCGGAACTACCGCGGTGGTCCATTTTCCGCGGGCCAGTTAAAGTCTTTGTATCTCAGTAAACTTGTCGACGAGCAGTTACCTTGTACGGCACGAAATGTGTCTTAAGTTGGAAACACAGGAGTATTATTGAGAATTAAAGCGACAATTTCATATTTTTAAGTTATATTTTAAAAATGTATTAAAATAAAGCCTTCAAATAGATGGTATCTATAAACAGTCCTGCCTAGTTAAAGAATAATCCTATCAATCCTATAATTCACTATTGCCAGTTGAGAAATTGGTAAAAATATCATTTTCAACTTCAAATTCAAACGTTTGAGTGTTATTATTTCCGGTGTGAATGAAATTTAAGTCTGGAAAATGATGCCTATGATCGTATAATAGTGAGGTTGACAAGACATAGGAATAATTATGTTTTGACTTTTTTTTTAGAAAATATGAAATTCTCGCTTTAATATTTCCCAGGGTTGCATAGCCGTGTGATCATTTAGGGGTGTGAGTGGCAAGGACAAGCAACTCAGCACAGGGGGTAGTTCACTTCCCCCGGACTCGAAAATTTGTATATTACCTGGGGGGGGGGGTCACTTTGATATAATGCAGTGGACATCCTAGCCGAATAAATCGGCGCCGAAATTCGCTCGTATCAAACATATTTGATCGTTCGGCCTAATGCATTCGCCTAGTGTTTCCACTTCGCCGAAACATTCGCCCGAATGTAGAATTCATTAATCACCACTAGGGTTGCAAAATTCCCTGGAATTTTCAAACAGGTTAAATTTCCCGGGAATTTTCAATTTGGTGTCGCTATTAATGAGTTGCAACTTGCAAGTGACCTAATATTTTAATAACTAAATATATTATCTGATATGTCTTATATATAACTAAAATCTAATAACTAATAATGAGATAGTTATGTTAAATTGTTCATACACAGGTTACACACTCTAATTAATGCTCAAAGTTAGGTAACTCTGCCATTTCATCATTATCTTCAAAAACATTATCTTCAAAATCATTATCTACATCATCATCGGTGGATAAAAAGGAGATTCAGGTTCAGATGAATCCGCATGAATATCTGAAATTTCTGTGCTGGAAGGATCGTTGTCAGCTTTGAAGAGTTTCAAATTTTTGTTTTTGTATTCTTTGTATACCTTTGAGAGCAGAATTTACATAAATTTATCTCTTTAGTTTTACCATTTGGAACACAACTAGCATGGTTAACAAACTTTTAATAGTTTATATAGATGAAAGTAAAAGAGAAAAATGAAATTCCAGTAAATAATTATAATTTAAGTATTTTTCAGTTCTAAAGATAGATTTGAAAATTCCCGAAAATTCCCAACACTGAAAATTCCCGGAAAGTTTCCCTGGAAACTTTCCAAAATTGACGGAAAGTTTCCTACCCTTTGCAAGCCTGATCACCACTCGTCATCTGTTCATATCGATAAGTTACGTGATTGTTTGAAGAAATCGTCGCCACCATGTTTGATCATTTGACATAAAAGGTGATGCGATCGACTTGTGAATCGCGCAAAGCATTCACCTAGTGTGTCCACCAATTCTGGGGGGTCAGGGTGGCTAAGTGGATAAGGCGCTGGTTCGCTAGCCTGGAGGTCGGGTGTTCGATCCCTGCATTGGCCGAGAAAGTTCATCTCGATTTTCCGGCGTGATTTCCTCTTGTCAGTGATGCAGAAGGAGGGCCTGACAAGGACTGCTGCCTAGTCGTTCGGATGGGACGAAAAACCGAGGTCCCGTGTACACATTGGAGTGCACGTAGAAGATCCCTTGGCAGTTGGAATTCGATATAAGAGTAGGCCGTAGCGCCGCTGCCCGGGCAAAGTTTCCCTCATAGCACACTGTATGGCGTATGCCCGTCTTCTATTAGCCCAGGTTAGGACGTAAAACCACATTTTCATTTCATTTCATTTCCACCAATTCTGCGAAATGATTCGGCTAATGTGTCCGCCGCTTAAGACACAGAAACAGAGACCTACCACAAAATAGTTAGGAAATACCAAATTCATGTACACGTTTTAGTTTTACTGTAAAGGCGGTATGGCCGAACGGATAACAAACTTCCTCGGGACATATTAGTGACGAATCACGCTGTCATTATTCGGAAAAGGGTCCGCAATTGTCAAAAATATCGAAAAACATCGAGTAAAAATTTCGCTTTCAGTTTCGTAGACTATCAGTTTCGGTTTTGATCGGATACCAGCCAGCCTACCAAGAACAACGGGTAACCGTTTGCATGACTATAGCATTGAAGCGTTCTCCAGCCCGTGGCAGATGACTTATAGTTTTTTATTTCATCAATTTTTCAAACGTGGACTGTGAAAATGGGTTCGTCTGTTTGTCTGTCCATCACACTTTTTTGGAACAAAATAACTTTCCTTCTAATTGAAGTAGAATGTTCAAAATCGATGTAAGGGCAAGCAAAGCGAGAAGCAATTTGATTGGCTGAGACCTTTGAGCTCGATAACTTTGATTCAAATTGAGTAGGCATAATAGCGGTGAAACTTCGCATGTAGTTTTATTACGTCAACACCCTAAAAAGGTTCGATGCTGCTTAGGCAAAGTAGAGACTTCTTTCTGATTGATCGCGACTTTGGAACACGATAACTCTAATTGAGGTAGAATGTTCAAAATTGGTGTAGTCTTCTATTACGTGAATGCCTTGACATAGTTCGTTCAGGCGCATTTCCACTAAGGCCAAGCAGAGATGAGCAAGTTGACTGGTTGAGACTTTGAAACACGATAACTTAAGTTCTAATTAGATGAGAAACCCTGATTTAGATTCATTATATCAATACAATGATGATAAGAATTTTCTGCAAAGTAGCGATAAGCAACTTGATTGGTCAAGACTTTGAAACATAACAATCTCTTTGGTCGATTCTGTGGAACAACATAACTTTGATTCTAACTGATGGAGAGTGACGAAACTTAGTGTATAGTTTCACTCATTACTAGGTACTTCAAAACCTGAGTTTGACAGTGAACATTTTATGCTTAATCTGAGCATAGAAAATTCATTAATGTGTCATTTGCTTGTTTGTTGTTTTCTTTGGGGTGGGGGAGAGGCATCAGCCTCACTGTTGGCTTGTTTTAATCATATTATACCAACACTTCTGTTTTGAAACACTGCATACCTTCGGGGCCCCGCGTAAGTTTCCCAATTGCCCCTTCCTCACTGACCCTGGGAAGTGGATGAAAATAAATAACATACAATATATATTAAATAAAATACATTTAATATGATTATCATAATTAATATAAATAATTAGCTGAAAGAATACAGTCGTCAAATAAAGATATATTTCTACATATTTTTGCAATTAAATATTTTATAAGGCTGGCATCCGAGCACATTACGGTAAACAACTCACTGAATCCAAAATTATATGACGTATAATACCGGTAACTTTCGGTGTTTTTTTTTATCTGAATTACTTATCTGAATAATATGTATGTATGTAAACGTATTGGAGTTTAGAATGAATACATTATCTTTATTATGTGAATGCATGTATGAATGAATATAATTATTTGATAATCTCAACTTATGGTCAACAATGCAAGTGTTTTGGGATTGGCAAAACAAATCAACTAAGTGTATTAATTTTAACTAAGCGCATGTTTTCTACACCCACCAACCAATGCACACCCTATTATCAAATTCTTTCTATATTAACCGCGTTGAGACTCAGTGAGTATGAATACTTATAATACGGTACTCTGGTCATTATTCAATCAATACTATAAAACTTTTCTCCCCGTTTAAGATAAATCATAACGGGCACGTCAAAAGGAAAACTTTAAAACAACGTTTTCTGTCGGTTCAAATAACAAATTCATTGCCACATTAACAAATCTTATAAAATTGAAATTTGTATGTCTGGTCACACTATCGTAAATTAAGGATGCATTTATGTAAGAGCTGAATTTGCATATTGTAGGGCTTTTTATATGTTAAATAGATTATTATTTCGACATTTATTCACAATAATAAACTCTCTGGGCCATTGGATGGCTTACATATTCATTGGAGTTCAACAGCCTGGTATAAATTAGTTAATCAGGATGATTTGGGTTTATTATTGCAGCAAAGGTACTTAACAATTGAGACCTTTTTGTCAAAACTTCAAACACTCATAACTGCGATGAGAATAAAGTACCCTCTTACATAATGCATCTTTGACTATAAAAGCAAGAACATCAGCTCTTTATCTAAATCTTACATAACGCATATTCAATGTTAACATATTAAGTTAAATACAAGCAGAGATGCCTAAACATTATTGTACATTATTTTATATTCTATTAGACCAAAAAAAGAATTATGGACCGAAATTGAATAAATGGACAGGAATAAGTTAAGAGATCTTTAAGATTAGAGACAAAATATTTACAATAAAGTGTTAGCACATAATGATGTCATTATTTAATCAAATTTTATCTTTATTTACAGTTCGTTAAAATATATAACAGGTATGTAGTCAGCCTATTTAGGCAAACATTTTGATTAGTTCACACATAGTAAGGAATTTTCTCTATATTTGATGAAACAATTCTTGCAAGATCAAGATGTTGGAATATAATAGGTAACAAAATAAGTTTTAAAAATTGTTCTTTTTATTTTCAACACAAAAAAATATTTTGTTGCCCTGTTTTGCGTAAGATGATTCTCACATGTCGAACAATTAAAAAAGGGTATTAGTTTTCCGAAAGTCATTCCAATGTAACAATAAAAATGACTCAATATTAGGGCTTATACAAGTCAATTATGGTTTGATTTTGTTTTACACACTAACAAAATGTAAGCAAATTAAGAGTGAACACTCACTCACTCATCACCGGCAGCCCTTCTCTTGCAACAAATCACAAACGTTTTTAAAACAAAGTTGATCCAAAAATAACAGAACAGATAAAAAAAACATTAACTGGTCCCAAATATCACAATCCTTAAGTGCACCAATAAAAACGAAACCACATCTCTAAGATGTCGCCTTTGACGTTTAGTAGCCTATTATACAACTACGCGTCAGCGAAAAATACGAATAACGTCATTCAAAGGAGCTACAAATAGTTTGCACCCGGCTACTTCTAGCAATGCTTATTAAAAGGCAGTTAATTTGTTAATATGAATACTATACACGGCATTAGACTCTATATCATAGCACCGGTATCGTCCTGGTAGGAGACGTCACCATGCCTGGAGTAGACAGATTTTCAACAGTACTTATATTATGTAATGTCATGGGAGGAAACGGCAATTGTCCATTGAAAAATCCTGGAAATTGAAAGGCTGGTCCGAATCGCGGGCTGAGCGTTGTTACAGGACTGAGAGAGCTCCAGAAATGAAGTAGTGGCGTCCTTGGACCCATCATTGGGCTGGGCATTAACATTGGCGTTGGAAGTCCTGTAAAAGCGAAAGGCGAGCCTTTGGCCGTTGGGCTGGGAATTGGAAGAAATGTGGATGGCGTAACAAGAGTGCTATTTCCAACTGGATTCAGAGTTATCGGACTTGGCTTCGGTTTGGTAGCTGAGGGCGACGATGACGTTACAGTTGTTGTATGGCTGCAACTTAAAGATGAACCAGATGAATTTGAATCTTCGGATTCCCGTTTAACGAGATTTTTAGCGCCTTGTGTGTTTTTTGAACGGTCTGTGGATGATTTGACGTTGGGTGATGGTACACGCCAAGCTGATGAGCGGGCTTGTTCGGCAGAAGATTTTATGTTCCGGGCATTAAAAGAGGCAAAGTGGGGCATGACTCGCTGTCCATATTCATGAGCAATCGACTCCATTTTTACTTTGAACGGAATCTTATTTTCTGTTTTCACTATTTCTGGAAAGGACACGAATCTATACACAAACTTTTGTCCCATAACTTTTTTAATGATATTTTTATCGTAATAATAACGCAACGCACGACTTAATTTGTCATAGTTCATATTCAATTTATTTTTTCTCAGTCCCCAAAGTTTGGCCACCTCTTCGGCATTAGTTAATTTGAACTCGCCTTCGTTGTTTGTCCAAGATATTATATGTTGATGTTGTTCACTGAGTAGTAGTTCCAGAAGAAACTGCCACAGAGTAATATTTGAATCCATGTCTGAAATTACAAAAAATGAACAGTATTAAAATAAACGTTACAGCTTATTATAATGTGTATATAAGAACGGTAAAATTAAATGAAGTTTAACTTTATATCAGAACAATTCGCCCATTTTGATATAATTCTCAGTGAGTAAGACGCTGACTCAATAACCAGGAAGTCCAAGTGTATTTCGTTTAGTAATAATTAATCCATGAAGCTAAAAAAAACTTTACTCTTTTAATTAGGCCTACTCTGCTATTAAGATATGCAATGATTTGACAACATTTTCTCGTAATCCGTTTATTGTTCCCACCTAATCATCACACCCAGTTGTTCAAATGACAACAAACATTTTTTTACCAATAACAAACAACAAACATTACACGACGTATCTGGATAACAACCACCAATGGCGGGTGGAAAATCAGATAAAGAAACGGGTATATGCAAATTAATTCGTCAACCAAAACGAGACGTTGATAAATTGCAATGTCATAAACATAACCGTGAACTTGCTCAACAAACAAAATATAATAGTTCGTACCAGGTGCGCTTCATAAAAAGTATTTTAAAAGTTGTCTAACCCCAAAATATACTTAAAGGCTATTCTGTTATTTAAATACCGAATTGTTTTAGGCAAATATACTGAAAAGGATCACGATCCACGAATTGAGCACATGTCAATCTAGTTTTTTGTATACATATCTATATATGTGTGTGTGTATGTGTGTGTGTGTGTCTTTGGTTGTCTGAGCAATATATCACTACTCAAATTTATTCTCTGATTATCACGTTTGTTTAAGAGTCAATGAAGACCGATTTGGGTTGCAAATATTGGAATAGATAGTAATTAAGTAATTCATTTCAGTTTGACGACACCTCTGTTATATCAGATTGATTAGGTTTATCTCAGAAAAAAGAGGCTTGGGCATGGCGACTGGGCTATTTTTGGATCAGTATCTTCACTCTGATACTTCGTCCCAAACTGATCCCGCAGTGAATATTCGCTTGGCCGCTACAATCACTGATAAGCATGACATTGACGAGGCTTAATGAGTACGGCATATTAACTTTTTTACTCCGACAAATTAAATTCTCAAACATTTTTTTGAGGTAAAAGAAAAATAAATAAAGACGTTTGAAGTATTTGTAGTTAAAAAATATTTCCTATTTAGTGTAAATGGGTTTTAAAATGAGTAAAATGCATCATTTTGCCCGAAGCAGTTAGGTGTTAAGTAAACATTGCACGAGCCGTTGAGCCAATGACTACGAGGCGTGCAAGTCAACGCACGTGTTTTAGACAGCCATCCGTTACAGGGATATTTCGTTAGTAATTCTCTGTGAAACAGGTTGACATCGTCCATGCTCCATATACTTGGCTATTATGGATATACGGGTTGTGTAGGTATCCATATATCGGTTGTGTGGGTTATGGCGACGAAGATGGTTAGTAACGAATATTGAGAGAGAGAGAGAGATAGAAATGGGGTTTAACGTCCACTCGACACAAACTAGGTTATTTCGGGAATAACTTATGGTATATAGTTTAAATTTTATTTCAATATTTCGCTTGCGCGTAGGGGTCTTTAGCAGTGAGAGGAAACCGGAGAACTAATATTGCATTCTGAATAGTTCTAGTAAACAAGTTCGAAACTGCAATCTGTGCAAAGGCGCAATGATACATAATAATGTCTTAGAATTTTTCACAGACAAAAGAATACAAATTCACTAATGAGAACAAATCTAATCCACAATGAACAGACGACCTCAATCGGGAAGTAACGTCTGAATTAGTGTCTGTGCTCTTAAAAACGGAAGTAGGCGACACGTGGTTCCGGGTAATGTTTTCGTGACTATGTGTAAATTCTGCCTGTCGTTTTATTGACATTTCGTTAAACAAATGAACTGAAGACCACTTCCTCGTATTAAAAAATCAAACTTACAAACACGGTGTATTATTTACTTGATTGGCGTTTCATCGAAAACCATCCGTTCAATTATATAAAGCTACTCCTAATGGTTTCGTATTTTATCAAAGGAGCTAAATCGCTCGAAATCGACACAAATGGGTCTCAAAGTATAATAATGTCATATGAATGTATATAAACGGATTTACATTCAATTGTTTCCGTTTTTCCTATAACTTCAAATCAGCTATGTTCGGCGAAATACGTCAGAAGTCTCAAACAAATGGCAATCACCAGCGTCTGGTTATTGCAGTCTACACTGACAGTATTTATTGTGCATGCTCTTCAGATAAGAATCTGACGTCATTGTTTGACATGACTCGTGGCATATGTCTAGTCTCGTTCTTTCGATTCCCTTGTTACAAATGGCGCTGAATATCTGAAGTCCATCGTTTCCCAGTAAGATCACAACATCAATGTTGATTTTAATTGACAAACAATTCGTGTTTTCAATGTCGTTGAGTTAGCGACTTTAGTTGGCCTCTTTTAATGTGTCTTCGTATTTTATGGGGTTTTTTTGCAAAATATATGCTGTATATATTTGATACCCATGAATCTTCATAAAAAAATAGGCTTCTTGACATTTAATTCAAATATAAATCACAAAAGTAAACTTACTTTTAGAAGCTCTTGGAAGATTTAGACAAAGTCTTTTAGAGGGAGGTTCCCCTTGTTCAGACCGTGTAGGGGATGTGTCAGTCCGGGGTGTTTCTGGAATAAAAGAAAATCAGAAGGCATCAAAACATTTTTCTAGATTGAATGCCCTTCCTTAACGACATATTACGCTGGGAATCCTGACTGTAATTACTCAACATCAGTTGACACCCATTCCAATCATATGGACGGGGATAATAATCTACATAAATAAAATCAAAGTACGTATGTTCGCCCAACCACGCTTCGTCGTCGGGCCCCACTCCCACATTGCGAATGTTTTGGGCCATTGAATTTGGGCCCCATGCGAATATGGGCCCGCCCAGGCCAATTGCGGCCCGGGCGAAATGGTGCTCCGGACGAATATGGCCGCTAGCGAATTTGAGATCCTAACGAATTTGGGGCGTTAATGAATTGTTCTGCTCCGACTGGGCGTTAATGACGCCACGGACATTTCTTAGACGACATTGTTGGAACAGAAACTATTCAAGTTGATGTCACCGTGATGTTTCTTAGATATGGGCGGCTAAAATCTGTTAACTTTATATTTAAAAGAAAACAAACCAAATCTTTCACAGTGGTCAAACATATTTTGTGTAATTTAAACTCATTCGAGAATACAAAACTTTAAAGCCTGTGCTAATAAGATAGCAGAATTATTATTTCTCTATCCACCCACCAGACGTCTAATGGTGGTAGTGTGAAATCCGCAAATTCCAATGTAAACTTTAAACACACCCCCCCCCCTCCCTCACGTGAGAAAAATTTCGACCATAAAAACAATAGATATATATTGTCCGTCAATCTTACAGCACCCCTGAGAACCCCCCCCCCCCCCCCCGCCTCGTTGCTATGTGCTAGTTACGACCCTGACTTTAGATGGCTTCGGTAGTTATTGGACCACGTGGTTTTTAACTCGTTTTTTCCCCAACTCGAGCCCCGACCCACCTCCTGTGGGAAATCCCGAATACAACACTGTAGAAATACATTGGCTGTATACGTGTTTATATTCTCCAAATAATATCTACATGATTCAAAACAACAGTCTAATCCATAGACTGAACTTTACAAAATATACATTTAAAGTCTCCCTGGTGGTAATTTTATATATTTTATTTTAATCAACAGCTGCTTGTAACCGATAATATGACAGTTATTTTTACACCATACTTTCTCGGCCCAACTATAGAATTACACTCGGAGAGACGTAAACAAGAATTCTATAAAGAGAGTGTTCGGGTATTAATAAAACAGACCAGGTTGATTAAATTTATATTATTTAGTTGCTGGTGGTGGTGGGTTTGTTGGAAACAATGACACAAGGCGTGCAGGGGATGTTGATTGAGTCTTAGAACACACATTTTGATGCAATAATATCGACAAAGGAGAGAGAGGTGTCGCCCTGCACTTTATCTTCAAGCGATTTACACTGTTATACTTACAGAGTTCATTTTCAACATATGGACTTAATTTAATATCTTATTATCGTTTTTTTATAAAATGTGACGTGAATATTTTTTCTGGGGCTTAGTAGTTTCTATCACTAATTTAAGTGTTAAAACGAAAAACATGCACTTGTCTGAAGTTTGGTTTTAGTTTGTATCCTCTCCAAAGCTTTAAAGCAAATTAAACCCCAAGAGTATTAAAGATGGTTAGTTAGGCCTCATCGTTATAAAAGGGTGGAGATGGTTTCGCTGAATTTCAATATGACATTATTTGTGAAAACAAAAAGAAAACTATAAAATGAAAACAATACAACACAGCTCATTTCTATGGATAACAATCACTATTTTGTATACACACAACGTGTCGATAAGATTTCACTCGCTAACATCGACATCAAGATATTATCTACTTTTGACTTAATCTTTTAAATTACTACACAATATTCAATGCTTCTTTATGTATAATTAAAATAACGACATTTTTTATGGTGATCGTGTGAACATATGGTTCATTTCCTATATGATAATTTGGAGTAAAAGACTAACATTTTCTATATGATAATTTGGAGTAAAAGACTAACAAAACATCATCCTGCACTCGAGTAAACTTTATGAAGGTCTGTACAAGTTTTCACGGGGGATTGTCAATAAATATGTGACAGTCCCTTTAATTTCACACAGGGAAGAAAAGTAAGATACAGGTTTAGGATTTTATTATCAATTATATCCATAGTTAATTCTTTGAGTGAAATATGTTTTATAATCTCTTATATTTAAATACCCCACATGCCCCGAAGCAATCTAAAACACACGCACACATTTATATCTTCTGATAACAAATACATGTATATCAAAATGAAGGTGTCTTTAAGTTCGACTTCTGAAACAAAAATAATGTACAGTTTGAAATAGCTATAAGGTCTCGAGATACGATTTTATAAATAGCTTATACATGTCTATCCGCTGACGTACGTTGGAAATGTCGTGTTAAGCTAGGCTACAGTTGTTATCATAACGTGTTAACATTCCAGATAAGATTTGAGTCGTGATCAGCCAGTTTTAGGTCACACATGTTCAGAATTCTTTACTATTACTAAAAAACATCAAAGGCACGCTTATATTCATTGGCTAAGTTATTCTAAACTTTGTTTTGGGTTTACACATCGTAAAATTTATAACGTACACTTCCGAAAAAAATGGCAGTCAAATATAACCCCTTTGTCAATAATCATTAAGGTATATATTATTATAATGTTTCGTTTCCAGTTAAA
Source organism: Patella depressa (assembly GCA_948474765.1). Classification (NCBI taxonomy): domain Eukaryota; kingdom Metazoa; phylum Mollusca; class Gastropoda; family Patellidae; genus Patella; species Patella depressa. The sequence goes on from OX419721.1 coordinate 36,822,453, forward strand.
TGTATATTTATGTACTAGCGAAATCTTATTGCATAGTCTTTCTTCTGGCTTCAAATGTTATATATTATTTAGACATTTATTCATATGGCATGTCCCTGATCAACCTTCTAATGGCCTGTCAATACTCGTGTTGTACTCGAAATAAAATATTGTTTAAACCAAGCCTCTAGACACACAACCTCCCCTCCATGGTTGAGATATTAAATGGATTAGACTACCCATGCCATATAATCGGTTAACGTTAAAATGTACGTCAACCTATAAAAGAACTGACGCTCGACACTTCGGTTATTATTATAACAAAGGTACTTGCCAATCATCATATTTCTTTTCAAAACTTTAAACACCCATAACTTCGCTCAGAATAACATAATTCGACTGAATTGTTCAATATATTCATTTTTCGTTCTGCTTTGGAAAACAAGAACGGCATCTTAAATAATTCATATTCAAGGATAAAGTTACCAATGCTAGCTCAATAGTCAACCTGTAATTCGGCCAATAACTGTTTGTGTTTTTGTGCTATTAAGATTGCCGCGAGAAAGCTCATATGCGTCTAACCAATGCTTTTATCTGGGTAGTCCTGTGTGACATGCCATGGCGAGCCGAGGTTATACAGAAGACCCTTCGACATTACAAATCGAAAAAATATTACAGTCTTATTCCACAACAAAAGTACGTAATCATAAGTGCTAGTTATCAAAATGGAATACAGCAGGGTGCCATGCTGGAACCCTGAACATTAATGCATTGCGCAGATGAACAACTTTCAATTCGTTATTCTGCATATGAATGTTTGTTAAGTGTGGAGCTACTATAAGAATAACTATAAATGATCGATCCCGGACATCCTGGTCACACTAAACAAATCCAGTCAAAATCATTCATTTTTTGTCAACAAAAAAAAAACATTCTATAAAACCAACTATACACACCTTTCATGTCGTTTCAATGTTGAAATTGGGAAAGCGGACTCCGTCTTGGAAATCTGCAAGAAGAAAATAAAAAAGATACTTTTTACATCCGCCATTGTGACTTTAAGGATATGACAGAAGGAAAACCAGCTTTTAACATCCTTATGTTATCTGAACTTCCTCTAGAGATCATTAACTTACTGATATTGTATTAAATATTATATTTTCTCTGCAAAGCTTCACTCTTAATTCAGATCTTTCATCTCAAAGTAGTTTTCCTTGAAATACAACCCATTTCCCCCTATAGATATAAAGAAGATCCTATTTTTGCACAATGAATACCTAATTATTTATTTTTTCAATTTACAATCAAATTATTTTCCTGAATGCTGTATTTTAATCTGACAACATTCTTTGTGTATAATAAGAGAAGTGGGTGAGTTGCCGGGCAAAATAAATGTTGACGATCATGATAGAAGATCATATTTAAAGTAACGCATACTTGTAAACTTACTTTAATATTCACTTCAAGGATAAAAAAAAAATACAAATGTCCTTTCAACGAAACAAATGTCCACAGCAGATATATCGTCCGAGCATTGAACAAGAGTTGTCGCATATTTTTTCTATTGTTGATAAAGAAACATTTATAATACACTATAAAATTTGATTAAGAGTAACAATAAGTAATTATCAGAAAATCATTAGAAATGGTTTGAATTTTAGTTTCGCTCTCCATGCTAACGTTTAGTATGCGAAACCATTATTATCAGGCATTTCGCTTGTCAACATATAAAAAAAAATCATTAAAAATCAATATATTTGTTCGTCTCAAGACGTGGAACTATGTGTAAAATAAGTCAATTGGATGATGACATTGATCTCCAGAGCACCAATAAGATTCGGGAAAGTGATCAAGGGACATAACTGGCAGAAATTATTGGAAATCTTTGAAAAGCAATAGGCTTCGTCGTCTGGTGGCCTTAGAGACTGTGTATAAATCAATCGGATATTAACTTTAGCCTCTAGAGCGTCCAAAAGCAATTGTGGACGCGGGACCGACGGCAATTTACGACCACATGTCCATGTTGACGTATAAAACGTGTTAGATAAGTAAACCTTCTTATAAAACAGAAATGATATCAGATGTTATAGAAAGAGTAAGCATGTCCCGTCGCACGATCCATGAACTTTCTGTTTGCACGTTCTCACGGTAATCAGTGATAGTTTATGGTGATAACGAGAGCGTGGAATGTCGTGCACCACGCCCCCTGGTTGATAACTTATCTCATAAAAAGTCTTTTTAGCACGTGGCAAGAAATTTTAGTATCAAACATTATAACCGGAGATTGAGTACAATATACAATTTGAAAATTCAAATGAAGGAGTGGTTGTAAAAATAACTATGATAACGATATCCATATTATACATTTCTTACACAGCGGTCATAATTCATAATGATAAAATAAAAAATGGTGTGGTATGAGTTTTATAGATGCTATGTTATAATTGTAAAAACAGACATTATTTATTGTAACAATCAAGGAATTTTAACATTTCGCATCCAATACAGTTAAGGCGGTAAAAAAAAATAATGATTTTTTTTTTTTGCTGACATACAAAAATTCAGAACAAAATCAACCGGTTCATAGGCCTACATATCAACTTTTAATACATAAAAAAGGAAAGACGGTACAAATTTTGTCTTGGTGATCTCATCACGAACAGATTTACAAAATAGTTAATCTCGGCAGTCGTGTCAATGTATTAAAATTATGTCCAATGATGGTCACTATTTTTACTCCTACAGTTATCAATAGCAATCTTCTTTTACATATCATAGCTAAACAATAATTATGAACTATTATTTCCACATTGTTCTATTATTAGTAAGCACGTTTAATTATCTATTATGAATTAGTTTAATATCAGCTTATTGATGTAAGGTGATAAACACGCGTTAACAGTGTAATTAGAGTTACCGTTCCTTTTTAGTTATATTATAATCAATCCTTCGTGACGCAAGGAAAATTAATAACAGGGATTTCAAATATAAAGCGTTTATGGTATTTTTTTAAGTAAGACTTAAACAAACTGTAACTTCAGACAAATCCTAATCAAAGGAATTATCGGTATTAACTTCCCATCTTCTTTAAGCCTATACGAGATTGGAATGGATGTTACAGTAAGTGAATTATACTACAAAGAAAAAAACCCATTGGTTTGTTTTTTAGCCTTAACACGGTATCATGTATCGAAATGAAATGGGGTTTAACAGCCTACTATTCTGCACTGAATGGGGTAATGAAGACCAACATACGCCATGCAGTGTGCTATTAAGGAAAATTTAGACCGGACAGCAGTGTTACGGCCTGCACTCATTTACTATTCCAACTGGAAATGGTTCTTTTACGTGCATCCCAATGTGTATATGGTTTTCATGGCATCACTGACAAGGGGAAACCACCAGGGGAAACTTTATTGGCCATCATCGACATCCATATCATGGTTAGTCTCTTCGTTTTGTCAGAGAAGGGAAATTATATAACATAGTCAAGGTATTCGGGAGCGACAACAAACTCTTTTTTTTTAATTTCAAAATATTTTTAGGTTATATTTCGATCAAATAAGGTTGACCAAAGGATATACGTTATTCTAAAAGTACAAACTACAACACACATGACAACAGTTAAGTTTACCGCGTACTTATTCACATTCAATAAGCCATGGGAGAAATATGCGGTCTTTTGAACAATGAAATTTTACATAAGTTCTGAGAACTATAGTACATAATATCTATTTTTATGTCCTCGTCAATTGATAAGGCGTCTACACCTGACGTCAACCTTGAAGAACACATTTCTCGTGCATTAATTTCATTTCTGGCAACATCGTCTGACACTGATACTTTCAATACATAAATCCATATTTAGAATTGAAGTGTAACATATGAAAAATAGAAGTGATACCAAGTGTTTTACAAAGTAGCATACCCTGTCACATACATGTTAATACGACATACTATAATAATATTGGCGTTGTGTTTAAACGTGGATTTAGGGACAATAAGCTATAAAAGAAAGTAACTAATGGGTTGTTGCTCCGTGGACTTCCAAGCGTATCAAAGGCATATTCCGCATCGTGTACGACAATCTATAATATTTACAGGTAAATAGACCGGTGGTTACAAAATAGGCACAAACTGCAGTGCCTATTTGTTAATACAATTGATTCGCTTTTCAACTGCAAAATACCTCTAAACGCACAACCAACCAACCTGGTCAAGCAATTATAAAAATTTGCAGTAGATTTAAAGCTCCTGGATAGCAGAAATTACTTTGTTTTGTATTTTTTGGTAATATTCTTGATATAGATGAATTGTTTCTTTGGTCCCCATAGTTTTATCACCATATTTTGATTTTCTTTTTTTTTTTAGCTTGGTTTAGTAAACTTGGCAGTATTACTCGTGGGATCAAGTTATCTATTAGGTAGGTCAAAAATTTCAACACATCACACGAGATTGTTTTATGTTCTTCATCTTAGCTCTTCATCGAATTACCACTTTTAAAAAATCTTTTTTTCCCCTCAGAGTTGAAGTTTGGAATGTATTTCTGTGCGATGGGTGGTCTCTTACAGAGTCGACTCGGTGCAATATGTAAGAAAACTATGAACACGTAGACTGAATTATTGACGCTAAATCTGTAATCTTACACCAAGAAATGAGAGTGAAAAAAACGTTCGTACATACACACATAACTGTTAAAATGGCTGACAACACCAGGATTTATTTACAATGAGCACCAAAATGTCAGACAAGTTGATAAAAACATCCAAGCGCCTGCTGAACTATTTTCGGTATAATTTGCTCATGAGATAAGTTTGGATTTTGGGAAACAAATACAAGGGCGTTCAACAAAAAACTCATTTTTACAGAATACATGTCGATAGACAGAAATTGAATTTGTCCAAAGGAATAAAATTATAACGTCGTTCAACTCGGGCCCGTAGCCAGCTCATAAAATCTGGAGGGAGGGGGGTTACGGCACTTTTTGGAGGGGCTAAGGATGTGGCCGGCTAAGAACACTACTAAGAAATCATTATCATCGGCGAAATATTTCGGGGGGGGGGGGGGCTAATTCGTCTCAACAACGTTGAAATTGGTGTAGGGTTGTGATTATAAAAGGGTATCGATTGGAATGGGCATTGCATGCTGCTCTTCCGACTTTGTAAATGCAGATCTTTACCGCATCAGGGATTAGAAGCACATGAAAGGGTCGTGATATAGGAGATAAAACTCAAATTATGTCCTGAATATGAATACTCCATATAGTATGTCATAACATTGTGTAATTGGTGCTTATTGTCCATGGCACGGTTTAACCCCGATCTCCGACGGGCAACGATAAATTTCCATTCCACTTTTGACATTAAACGGAGACCACCTTCAGATACATAATGTAGACCAGGAAAGTCAGAATATTTTTCTGTAAATCTATTTGACGAACACAAATCTGAGAAAAAGCGCACATAAATTAATTATTGGAAGATGAATACACATCAAATTAAATGTTAAAGATCGTTAATGTATATATATATATGCCGGGTGGGGGGCGATGAAATGCATATTCTAACATCCTGCAAAAACCATGCAGAAAAGAGAAAAGAGCCAAATTTCAATAATTTGAACAATTCACAACAAATTAATATAAGTGTGCTTAACAAAATCGCAGAACTTTGTATGCCTATAATTATGTATGCGTATGCTATTTGATTATTCTTTAACTGACATGCTATTTGGTGTTTTTGTTTGTTTAAACAGTTTAAGATTCATGTTTTCATGTTATATGACATAAAATATTGTAAGGTTTTATATGCAAAATAACGTTTCTTCTTCAGTATTCATAAAGCTGCTCGTTGACCGCAGGATTCAAGTAACCATACGGAACTTATTAATGCAACATTTATGAGATAAAAACATGCCGCCATATTTGAGGCCACCAATTCCCTCGGGCTACCGAAAAGCTCATCTTTTGTTATAAAACACTATAGCAACCTTATTAGTAGAAAATTAACTTGTGAAACTCACTTGACCAGAACGTAGTTATGGTCGACATGGTAGGGTGCCATTGTTCCTTAATCTGTTCAATTGTTCTGATGTAGTGTTATAGGTTTATTAAAGCACAATAAGGTGTAATAAACAAACACCGCCAAACTACTTTAACGCCCTTCTTTTATCTCGAACTAATAATAAAGGTGTTTTCTACACCATATAGATCACGAGAACAACTGACGTATTCCAAGCAATTTAAGCATGAAGCCAAACAAACGATATATCTGCACTATTTCCTTAATGAATTTACATCATTACAGACAACAGGGATGGGCTAAGAAAGGGCCTATAGTAATGGTAGGCAATGGTGACCCTAAAGAAGTTCAATCCTTCACTTGGTTTAGGGCCCCTTTTTTTAGTTTGGGCCTTTTTGCCATGAATTTGTGCCATTTTTAATGAAGGGGTCAGATAGAAATATTTACAGCAAGTTTTGTTTTTTAAAAAAAAATTCTCGTCCCTTATACCAGACTCGTGAGCCCCTGACATACATGCCTCGATACATCGAAAACATATAGTGCATTTAAATTCCAAAGATCACGTCATTGCATGAAATAAACTTTTTTTGTTTGGAACAAGCACAGATCTCAAGGTGCCATTTTATTTATTTTATATGCTAATGTAATGCTATGAAACGAATATTTGATTAGAATATCGTGATATTCCGCCGAGGGCTTAATATATTTTTATACAATATCTGTTATACAAGCGACACAATTTAAGCACATATAGAACCTCGGAAAATGACACAAAAAGAAACTGTCGAATGAGTAAGCAATTTGTCATAACTTTTATATAAATATGTAAAACGCTGTACTTGGCTGTATGATATTAATTATTATAGGCAGACATAACTATTATATGTATATTATATCAGAAGACAACATTTGAAAATGTGGTGGTGACAAAGTTGGGTATCTGACATGGGCGAGGAATAATGTGTGGGGGGGGTGGGATTGGGGATATATGTTGTTCAAGGGAACATAACATTGAGTCAAAATGTTCTTTTTTTCTGGTTTTAACAACAACAGTGTATTTAGAAACCTTGTCTAATTTATCGCACCATGATGGTAACATAGATCCGATTTATGTATTATATTACTCTTTAATCTAAATATAGGATACCGTTATTAGTGTTATTTATCTTTTATTTGCATGACCGCTAGATGCGAGTCTAGTTATTACACCATGAGATATCGAATTTGAAAAAAAACCTGATACAAGCCGACGTGTATGTACACGCATCGTTGAAGATTTCAGTGGGAGTATTTCCCATTATTTCTTCTTTTAAATATAATACTACTATCTTATATATGACTAGAAATATGATGATCAATTGTTGAATCGCATGACTTGATATCTATATGTAGGTCTATAAATACATATTTTTAGATTTGAATAAGTACATTACAAAACAATATAAAAAGGAGTGGTAACTAGATATTATTATACGAAACTCCTACCGAACTAGGAAATGTTTTTTCTTTTCCGTAGGCCTACAAGTTTCATTTGTCTACTTGAAACAGGTTTTAAGCACGAAAGGTTTGGCTGCATTGTATCCCATCCTTTATGAATGGAATATCCAGTATTATAATTAAACTATTTATATCGTAATGGTCTAAATCAATGTCATAACGTCGAATATATAAATGAGATTAAAGTCCTTACCGTGTCTAAGCTATATATCCTAAAAATTCGAGCGAGGCGTATGAGCAATATGAACTTTAAAATAACAACAAAACCATGATAAATCGTCTGTTCCAACAAGTGGAGAGATCGTCTGACGGATTTAGAACGATTAAACGTGACTCATGTCCGGAAATACTTTTGATAATAAGCCCGAATTCTTGTGTAAACTGTATAGCTAGCCGCGATCACTAGGTCGACATGTTTATCCGATCTATGCTAAGCGATAGTAAAACTCTAGCCGTCTGACTCCCGAGTATAACTAGAACAATTACTTTACATTGCCAATAGAAATAACACAACTCACCTCTTCGTCAGCTTGGTCGATTTTTTTAACTAGCGACCCGGATATCCGTGAATTAAAATAGACAGCGTATTTAGTAGTTAGGTAAACCTTTTGTATCGACTATAGTGTTATACTGATAATTATTAATTTCATATAATGTACATGCTATCTGTAGTATCTCTCAGTATATATTTAATCCGATTGACATCTTGTAACCTATTTTCACTATAAATCCAGGTCAATCTCCAAACATATCTAATTATGAGTTTATGTACATATCATATCCACACGTTCATTGATTAGAGTTCATTGAAACCTCATCTATATTGTCATTATCAACGTTGACCTATCTAGTCCGTCTCTTCCACTCCTAACATACCTCGCGTGTCATTCAGTGATTCATCACAAACTGTGTCGTATAACAGTCTATAGCCTCTTGTCTATAACACCCGGAAGTCTCCTATTTACTCTGGGAACTCCCCCTGACGTCATCAGTGACGTTGGTGAGTTAAAAATATCCTAATATGGAAGATGAGAAGCTGTCAAAAGCGTCATTTTAAAAAATTAGAAGTCGTGCATTGTTCGTTTTCTTGCGTAATAGAACTGTAGTGTACATTCTTTCATTTTGTCATGCAATCGTAATCAAGACAAAGATGTCTAATAATTAATAATAAAAGCCCGTAACAAAACATTTTTTTTACTAATGGTGGTAATTTATCTCACAATGTTATTCATCAAAGTTTTACTGCGCAAAGTGTGTCAAACACAGGACAACTACTGATCAGAAATAACACAGGCCGCTATAATACCATTAATTTGATAAATTCGTGCGTGTATGGGTGTTGAACCGATGGAGCATCGACCTACTTTTATGAAACAAAGTTTAAAAATAAATGCTGATATTAAAGCTTAAGAGACAGCGAGAGAGGGAGAGAGAGCGATGGAGAGAGGGGGTGTCATTAAACAAAGACGAGAGAAATTAACGTCCACTCGCCACTCGACACAACTAAGTCATTCCGAAACTAGCATACATTTCTATTTCAGTAATTCGCTTGCGCGTAGAAGTCTTTAGAAGGGCGAAGAAATAGGAGGACCGGGAGAAAATCCACCAGGTTAGACCGGTGACTCAATGACAGATCTTACGATCTAATGCGCACGTGTTATATCATTGGCGAAGGTGCAGTTTTGCGTATTTTACGCTGTATGTTTTCAATGCTGTACACGTGGATGTCAACCGACCGGATCACAAGTCCTTCGTTTGAATTAGACCAGTGATGTAAAATTTATGGGGGGGGGGGGGGAGTGGCATTTCCGATGTCCACCAACTCCTTGCTCCATCCAAAGGTGTTTTTTTTACCAGATACGTATTTGTTGGGGTATTCACGCGTCCCTTATTGTCACCATTCTCTCATGAACAGATCGCAGATCTGCCCAAACATTCTGGTATGAGGTGATGAATCTGCTTGATCCGAACTCCCCGTATTGCTTGTCTAATAGCAGTCGTGGTGACTGCATGGAACTCTCGCCGGTGATAAGTATCACCGCGATATGTCGGAACCCATTGTAACACATTTTAATAAACATGCGATAACACCCAACGAACCTCACCTGGGTCAGATAAGAACCCCTTTCTTGTGTGTGTTACTGATGTTCACTCATGCCTCTGCAAACTTGACATAATGAATTTGCAAGGAACCTTCAAAGAACGCCATATCAACATTACCTTGACCTGCCTAGTTCAGATCAGAGCAGGGGGGGGGGGTAAGTGTTCTCAGCCCTGAGGGGTGCTACAAAATTAACGGACAATGTATATCTGTTGTTTCTATGGTCGCCAATTTTTACACATGGGGAGGGGGGGGGGGGTGCAAACTTTTTGAAAGTACGCGCGCCAGCAGTGGATATTCGCTAGTGATCAGCAGTGTATATTCGCTAGTCCGCTACCTGTTTCGCAATGCCAATACCTTCGCACCAGACATGCACTCTACTTACCAACTGGAAACAGACCACCATTTTCAGACGCCAGTTGCTTTTCACCATAAGAGCAAAGTCTGTTGGGTGCCATGAACACATGCTCCATACAAATGTTAGTTGATCATCTTCTTGGTATCGCTTGTTCTAGATGCCCCCTTCAGCAACATGTAGTTTCTCAGCGTTAAACTTTAGTGTGGTTTCATACCATTTTTATGTATTGCATACAAAATGTTGTCGTGTATACAACGCCGGATTAACCATGGTGGGGGCCCTGGGGCCTTGAACATGTAGGGGCCCCTGATCACTGACCGCGAGCGCCGAAGGCGCGAAGCCCCACAAGAGGCATCTGGGGGCTTTCTCCCCCAAGAAATTTTCAAAAATTTGAGGCCGGAAACGTGATTTCCTGGCATTTCAGGCACTTGTGTTGGAGCCTTTAGAAGAAACTCCCCCAGAAAAAAAATTCTGCCACAAAATTAGTGCATTCTGACGTTATTTCAGTTGACCAATCCATGCGATTGCTATGAAATGATGACATTGATCCCGTTAAATCCGCCACTGTAAGTGGGCAGAGCTACATCAAACCTAATTTTGAAGTCGTCCAGGGACAAATAATGGGGTCACTTGATTCGGAATCGTGTTATATCCCCCACGATGATTTGATAAATGGAGGCCGTAACGTTACGACCAAGCCGGACTCGATTTTTTACGAACAAAATGGTAAATTAATCAAGAAATCTGAATATTTCCTGTGATCATGATGTGCATCTCATCAGATTTAGCTTATACACACTACCAGTATCAACAACAACAACTACAGCTTATATACAATCGTACGTCAATCTGAGGCAAAATTCGCGCTACTCGAAATGATGGGGACGGGTAATTTGTTCGAGTTATACGATAATTCGAGTTAGACGATGTTCGGTCTGATAGAAGATCTCACGACAATAAAAGACCATGTGTTACACCCATCACCGGATTACATCGAATTATCGGATGTCGATAAGGGGGTCCTCGGTCCGACCTTGCTCGAGGCGCGCAACAGAGATTTTTGTGGGGGGCCCCCTAATGTGGGGGCCCTGGGGCCTGTGCCCCATGGTGCCCCATGGTTAATCCGGCGTTGCGTGTATAGTTAAGATGGCGTAATCCAACACAAACAAATACCCTGAGGTGGGGAGATTTATCATATTATCGTCTTAAATCGTATTTCAAAACGTTTCGACAAATATATTTGCTATGGAATTTATTAATATGAGAAGGCATCTATTTTAAATGCGATTTATTGGAATCAGGTCTAAGTGTTCAAAATGTTATATTATAGCTGATCGTGTTTTATTAATATGAGAAGGCATCTATTTTAAATGCGATTTATTGTAAAGCTACCTACTATTCATTAATACATTAAATATTCGCTTAAAAGAACCCTTAGCAGTTGTTAATTCGATATAAGAGTAGACAAAATTTCCCTCGTGGCACACATTATGGCGTATGTCCGTCTTCATTAGCCCAGTTTAGGAGCAGAGCAGTAGGACATTAAACCCCATTTTATTGCCTTTCATTTCGACATAGCATCGCTTAATACTTTAAATTGAGCAACGTGTTTAAACAATTATGATAATGCTTGGAATTGAAACTACATTTCCGTTCTCGCCTTCGTAAGACAATCATTTTATAGGACAACGTGTTTATTAATCAGACAATTTAGATTTGAACCTGATACGACAATATCTAAATATAATTACTTGAAGCTCGGTTGACAAACATCTAGTTACTAAAGATGTTGCCTTGACTATCTTAATTAAGACATCCTTTAATCATCATGTCTGAATAATAAAAAATAGCTAAGTATATTTTATTTAAAGGAACATTATAAGATCAAATAAAGATCTGACAGTTTTCACTACAATAGTTAATAAGAATTTGCTGAAAATTTCTTCTTTCAAATTGCTTCATTCTGAACCTGGATATTAGCGACGGAATTTTAGGCTTGCCCCGATCGTCATTACTACCGTTGTTACGATAATAAACACTGTATCGGATTATCCATTGAAATGTATACAAATCCATTAACATCGCAAACTTCCTTTGGTGTGTTTATTATGGTCTTGGTAAGTTAATTAATGTCTTATGAATAATTAAAAATTTGAAAAATATTTAAGGCCTAAAGGAAGACCTGTAATATATATAGGCAGGTGCATGATTAAAGTAACATAGCGTCGATTTTTGTATTGTATACTGGTGTACTTTAATAGGAAAGGGTTTAAATACATAAGGGAGCCGTGGTGACTCAGTGAGTAAGACGCTGGCTCGCTAAAAAGGAGCTCTTGGGTTTGCTCTCGGTGATGGTCTGGAAAGCTCCTCGGGATTTTCCGGTGTGGTTTTACCATATGCGTGTTGCAGGGCAGAGTGCCTAGTCGTTCCTTCGGATGGTACGAAAAACCGAGGTCCCGCGTACACATTGGCGTGCGCTTAAAAAAAACTTTTCATTTCATTTCGCTTAATACATAAACCTAACTCCAATATGTTATATAAAAATTAGTTGAATATTTTGAGGTGCTGGAAATTAATGGCCCAATTGCCTGTGGGGATTACGTGAAATAGAAGTAGTAGTAGAGTAGTAGTAGTTGTTGTTGTAGTAGTTTATTAGCGTCTCACCAGTTATATAAATACACACATTCATAAATTATAATATACTAAGAATTAAAAAGGAACGCCATTCATTAAGAATTATGAGAGACGATATGTAAATTATATAGAAACAAATAAATAAGCATGGTAAAATATAAATAAAAAAAAAAACACCTACGACGGAAATTCTAAAATTAATATCTATATATACCATAAGACTAATAATAAAATAACCCATTCTACACGAACATGGATAACATCACAAACAATTTTTCGGGTATTTACATGACTATTCGTATCTATATCTAGTTTATGGGGGGGGGGCTAGTGGTCTAAAGTGCCGCGCTTAGGTCTCTAGCTAGCCGGTCACCTCTGGCATGGAGATGTGGCATGGAGATATGGGCGCCTTCTCAACCACGTGGGTTTCCTCCGGGCACTCTGGTTCCCTCCCACTGCTAAAGACCCTACGCCCAAGCGAATTATTGAAATAAGATTAAACCATATGTTAAACCCCATTTCTTTCTCTCTCTATCTAGTTTATTTAAGCCTACCCAGTCGACATAGTTCCTGGGCTAATGTTCGATACTTTAAAGGGACTATTCCGATTTTAACAGAGTGTCAGAAATAAAAGTCTGTGTGCGTATGACGTTTAAGGAATGGGGTATTTGTCGTGCCTAGAATTAACATCTCAAAATATCTAGTCATTGGGACGTGAACTTTAAAGCCGATTATCTGGATACGTAACCTTTTTAAGATTTCTGGTCATTTTTTTCGTTGGGTGACCTGGTAATCTATTTCCGTTCCTTTAGAGGCCTATACAGTGCGTGGACCACGTGCTGTACTTGATAACAAAAGGTAAACTTCACCTACACGCTTTTTTTTTTTATAAAATAAGTTTTATCCAGACACCGTATAATACAGATGAAGACTGGCGGGTTTAAGGTTGTTTGAAAACGTATCACATACATCGAGTCAGTTGCTCGGTCCTAAGGTAAAGGCTACGAAGGGGTTTTAAACTACAGATGTGATGTCACCTTTGATGCTGGCGTACCATTATTTCCAATAATGTACGGACAACTTACCAATCGTACATTATCTATACTAGATGAAATATTGTACTCACGTGACTTATTTCATTGAAAAGCACGCACGAAATAGTGACTTTATTTTAAGTTGTTTAATGGTCTCGATCTAAAGACATTGCGTAATATATTGAAACAACACCCGACTATCCGATCGCCTCGTGAGGTGTCAATATATTACTTAATGTCTCACTCTCGACCAGTAAACGACACATAAAGTACTTGTCAATCGTACATTATCTATACTACCAGACATATTGGACTCGTGTGACGTTTTTCATTGAAAAGCACGTGCGGTATAGTGTCTATATTCAAAGTTGTTCAATGGTCTCGAGCTAACGCCTCGTGCAGTATCAATATATGACCGTTTCGCTCTCCACTATTAAATAATACTGTTAAAACACTCCCCAAAAATCTGCTTTTTTCTCAAAAATTTAATCGAGATTGACCCTTTAATATTATTTGCCCGTAATGTTATGTTCGATTAATTTTAATATGCGCTCATTCATCGAGTAAATTCGTATAGGAACAACGAAATACATCGATCCTCGCCGAATTCTATTTTACAAAATCAAGCGATCAAATAAAATAGGCCTACGACAATAAAATCGAAATAACAGAATATTCAGGTGTCAAGTTTTATTATTATCGTACTAGGATCTGTCTTGACTCGTACTGACACACACACCTTCTATGACATGTAACAAATCATATGAATATGTATATATAGAATGCTGGGAAAATGATCTGTCAAGACATTGTATGTAAGTTATGGTGTATGCTGCGGAATGCACTGTTCTCGGTTCGGGTGCACATAAATTACCTAAACGACCGGATAGAGACCATAATGGCATACAGTCATTTTATCAATAACCACTTGAAAAACAAAAAATCCAGACACACATACACTTGTATTTTTTGGCGGGGCGGAAATTTATGCGTAAAATTCAAATATTGACCTTCGTATGGCGGTATATTAGATTCAAAATTCAAAATTTGTTAATGTCGTGCTATCGCCTAATGTCTTACTTCTATTCGTGTAATTTCTAAACTAAGACAATGTATAATTAGATTTCTATATTTGTTTTTCATCTTATTTCTTTTATTAAGACTGGCCTTCAATGAAGATATATACACAAAATATGCAACAAAGATAGACATTAAAGATACAGTATGGGATGTTAGATAAAAAGCTGACAGATAGTTAAAAACTAAATAATGTAAAGGGAATTCGATGAAAATTTCAGTCCAATTGATCCACTCTGAACCGAGATTCTTAACGACTGAATTTACGGTCTAGCCTCGATCGCCATTACTAAAGAAACATAGTCTCGATTATCCATTTCATAATTAAACCGTGAATGAAAGTTGAACAGCAAATCAGATCCTGGTCCGATAAATATCACAGGCGATAAGTTAATCAATGTCTAATTAATAATTTAGATAACATTTCGGGTCTAAAGAAAACCTGCAATATGGTGATTTAGCCCTTGTATAATGTATGTTTAATCAATGATAATCATTTAGGGGTGGAAAACCGTGGGAGGATATCTAAGAAATCAAAGGAATAATTGACTGTTACTAGATAAAAGGAAACGAGAAAAATAGAAAGGGTCAAAGCTATTTTAGTCCTTCTCCCCCTTTATATTTTCCCCCTTGTGCATGGTGATTTTTGTTGGTACATTTTCTGCCAAATTGTGGTGAATACATGTATTTGTTATTTTAAGTGGGGAGGAAACAAGAGTTAAATAAATTGGTTAGGTGAAAATGTAGGGCTGAAAATTGCATGTTTAATTGATGAACCTACGTGCTTTTGAACAAGAGGTTGCTTCCTCTGTGGTAGAAAGCCTTCTACCCTACGAAAATTTTGGGAAAAGTTAGAGCCGGTCTAAGAGACCAGAATTAACATTAAAGTAAATGCCCAATGGAGAAATCATTGGTGATTTGCTGTGGTCATATATACGCTCCTTGAGATGAACTATGAAAGGGATATAACTCCGGATGCTTGAATTGGGAGAATAACCACCATTTGTTTTTTAGCCCCCCCCCCCCTCTAAAATGATTGTGATTTTAGCGGATTGAAACGCGATCGCCATTTAATAAGTTAATTCAAAAGTGGATAATTGTGACTTTGTTTATTATCGAGAGAGAGGGAGGAGGGAGAGAAAGGGGGGGGGGGGCGAGAGAGGGGGAGAGTGAGAGAGAGAGAGAGAGAGAGAGAGAGATGGGGTTTAACGTCCACTCGACACAAACTAGGTCATTTCGGGGCTAACACATGCTTCAATTTTATTTCACTTATTCGGGTGCGCGTATAATTGGGGTCTTAGCAGTTGGAGGAAGCCGTAGAAACTCATGGGGTTAGACAGGAGACTTCTCTCTTTTTTTAATAAGCGACAACTGTAGCATGTTTCTTTGTATTGAAGACTTATAAATTGTTATTAAATGTTTGCTAAAAGTGACTAATTCCGAACAACTGTATTTCGCACTCTACTCTGCATACAATTCGGACGCATCTGCAGCAAATCATATGTATTAAAGGGAGACAACTACATTTAAGATAATACTAGCCTCAAAGCCTTGATGTATATATTGTGATTTTAAATAAATACGTTGGGGATGAATGAAATGAATTGGTATGTGCGGTCTAGTTTGCTGCAACAACTAGAATAATAAAGACGAACATATGCCATGTAGTGGGCTATGAGGGACATTTTACCCGGGCAGTGGCCTTTCTGTCTACCCGTCATTGGATCACAACTGTCAAGGAATTCTTTACGTTCAAACCAACTTGTACACTTGATCAGATTTTCGTCCCATCCGAACGACTATACGAACCCTCATGTCTGGTGAAAATTTTGATCCAGGAATTCTTCGTGACAAACAGTAGTAAATCCGCCTGTAAAACGCCAAACTCCGGTTTTCTCAGAATTTGTTTTGTAGTTTATTTTAATGCAAGATTCAATTAAGAATTTGTTTTATGTCAATTGCTGTAGCCATATTCCTCGTGTCCAGATGTAAACCAACAATAATTGGCTTCTGATTAAAACATCATTGGTGTGAAATTGCTATAGTCATCGCTACGGACATCTATAAAGCCAATAGAAATAATTATCGGCTTTTAAGAAACGAAATTACTTATATCATCGACATTTGTATTATTGGTCATTGGTCATTCCATCAAACACCGAGAGAATGGAGGAAAAATATTTAGATTTATCATGTAGCAGCAGTTCTTTTAGCTCGGGCAGTGTATCGGATACAGATACGTCACGAGAAATGATTGCTATTAACGTCATATATGTTTGGTTCCGCAGAAGATGTCGATGTACACGATCAGGGATCTAATAATGAAAATCATCCGATTGCTACAAGACTACAATCTGATTACAATACAGATCTATATTTCGTTTCGTTTTTATTTAATACTTTCAATGGTCTACACTACATGAAGGTCTGACCGGTTGTAGCGGTAGGTCGCCTTAGAGGTCATACGAGCGTTTTTTTAACCCTGTGACGTCAGACATTTGATTTCCCAACCAGCATTGATGTTTCTAGTAGATTACCCACAGTTTCGTGCAAAATACGCCCAAAGCTCACAGTAACAGACCATTTCATTGCTTAATTCCTCACATTATTCTGAACACGTCAATGACAACAAATCTTCAAGATCCTAGTGTGGTAAAGACAGGTAAAACGAAATTTTGAACTATAAAAAAACGAAACAAAACAAGATCTGTGTTTTAATCAGATTGGTTAGACTATAAATTCTCTGGAATGGTATGTACCAGGATACATATTGTTTTATACACTTATTATGTGTTTTATTTTGTTGGCTGAATGACAGTTTTAAAATGTTAGTAATTTATAATATCTATTAAAAATAGGTTTTTGTAGATTTGTACCATTGCATAATATCTTGTCAGTCTCAAACAAATATTTTAATGCCCATCGAATACCAAACTGATTAAAATACAAATCTAAATTTTCGTTTCGTTTTATAATACTTTCAATTCCCATACACTACATGGAGATCTAACAAGTTGTACTGGAAGGTCGTGCCAGAGGTCGTTGCAGCAAAATAGACCACACGCTTCAATTCATTTCATTTTCATCTCCAACTTCCTTATTTATCATTAAAGCAAAATCAGGCTACATCAAAACTTCCAGGCTGCATTACCTACATTTAAAAAGCGCGACACAATTTATATGGAAAACAATCACTGATTTGTGAAATGAAATGAAATGGAGTTTAACATCCTACTGTTCTCCTCCGAACTTGGCTAATGAAGACGGTCACTGATTTGTACACATATAACACGACAGATGTTTTATAATAGTGCTTAATATCGCTTAAAGCCATCCAAACATTATATTACCTCAGTTGAAGCAAATTATAAATTTAACAACAATTGTAAATTTGGATTTACTTGCAATATCGAGAAAATGTTATTTTTGACTCATTTTTCCTATGTATGTTTTAACTGGCTGTATGTCTCAGATACTATTTTCAATGAAGTTCACGACTGATATAAACCGTATCAATGACTTGAAAATAGTAAAAAGAAAAAATATACAGTGGAATTTAACGTTCCACTTGTCTGCACCCGTTGGGCTAATGAAGACGTGAATGCGCCATATTTTGTGTTGTGGGGAATTACAACCTACTGCCAAGAGTTGTTTTACTTGCATGTCGAGTTGCACACGTGACCTTGGTTCTTTGGTCCTATCCGAACGACCAGACACTGTTCCTTGTCAACCCTTCAGTCCGAAACACTGACAAGGGAAATGAAATGAAATGCCCCCAACCGGGCTAACGAAGACGCACAGACGCCATACAGTGTGCTATTGGGGAAATTTTGCCCGGACAGCGGCACTATGGTCTACTCTTATATCGAATTCCAAGTGCCACGGGATGTTTTACGTGCGTGCCTATTTGTACACAACACCTCGGGGCTTCGTCCCATCCGAATGACTAGACAACTGTCCTTGTCAGGCCTCCGTCCTTTGTCACTGACTAGGGGGAACCACGCCGGAAATCTGGATGGACTTTCTCGGTTAATGTAGGTATCGAACACCCTCCTCCAGTGCCTTTACCCGCTTAGTCACTAAGACCCCCGCCACTGACAAGGGAAGCCACGCCTGTAAATCTCGAGAAATTTTCTCGGTCAACACCGATAGCTCCTGGATAGCGCCAACGTCTTACGCACTGAACCAGTGAAGAATCACGTTAACGTTACTCCAATTTCTACATTCGGCTTCCATCACAGGTTACCAACAAAGCCAAATGGGCGGATCATCTGGTTACTGGAAGAAACAAACTTGGCTATGTTGAAGAAATACTTCAATCAATTTCATTTCAATAACACCCGATTACAGAACTTTTGTTTGCTAAAGCCCTTTTGTATTTTTAAATTTTATTTGATGGTTAAGACTTAAATTACGATCGAAATTTGTTCGGATCGCTTTGATGTTATCGGTCAGTTAAAACGGTATTGATACGGATAATGGTGGGTGGCAAAGATGGCGTTTAAAACCTAATCGAGTGTTTAGAATCTGTTGAAATAAAACAAGAGTTTAATCGATCACCATCAAGTTTATTGAAGTTACGACGTAATTAAACCGACGTGCAGCATGTCATTGTTATATGTCGGAAGAGAAAAAAAGATGTTCTTTCATAGCAGGTCTGTAATTTTAAAAAAGTGATCCGTTTAAAATCTAACAATAAAAGGTTTTAAGGGCTATTTTTGGTACAATTAGATTGGCTGACCATAAAGGAAACGTGTAATATTTTAAGTCAATAAACCATAATCCAGAAATGAAATTAATTTCACAATTAATAAAACTGATAATTCTTAAATTTCTTATTAATTTCCAAGGTTATCAAAAGACACACAGAAACGACAAACGGCTGTAAAGTTTAATAAAAAAAATTTCAATGAAATATGAAGAATCAAGGAAAGATCTTGATTAAAAAACTAAATAATTTTTGTTTAATCAAGAAATCTGGAACCGTTCTGTATTTATCATTAATAAATTTATAGACGTACATTTACATTTACCAACCTAACATCTAGCTGGAGAATATGAAAATAAGAAACACTAAAAGGAGTTGATTTCCGTTTTAGCACAATCTGTACACACTTGCTTCCAATAGTATATTCGGGGTCCAAAACATCCCTTTTCGGACTAAAAATTATAATTTATAATGATTTTATTCGATTTTGATTTTTATAAACCTTTTCTCACCCTGTCAAAAGTGGTCATACTTTGAAAGACGTCAAATTTGGATGTTACACCAATCTTACATGAAACTGGGCGTGTCACAAACCAAAGGCGACACCTTAATGCCATTTCGATAAGATTGTCCAGGTACCGGTACGTTTGTAAAGACAGTTCAGTTTAAAACTAATATAATCGTAGCTATAATGGGCGTTGCCAATTTTAAGATGATACCCACCGCTATTCCTTTATTTAAAAAAATTGAAAGAGTCAGGAAAGGATAAATCGCATTGAACAACAATAGGGATGGCTGAGTGCATCTGAATTACCAAAACGGCTTTGTGGAGTTCACTAAAAAGAAAAAAAAATCCCACATCCAGTGTCTGTCTTCACACTTAGAAACGCGATCAGGCTGTGTGGACTTCATTTACACTGCCTCATAACCCTCACGATTTGTATCGCTCTGTATTGGATACCATGAAATCACCACACTGCAAACGTTTTGATCATCATCAAATTGACAGAACTCTGGTAAAATTTTCTGTTGTATAAAAAATGTCGATCTTTTATTACTTAGATCAAATTATATTACGCATTTGATTTATAAAAAAAATTTTTTTATTGTTTTAATTTGATTTATTTCAGACTAGAAAGCATGTAGCTGAGCGAAATCGTCGAGCTAGGATAAACTATTACTTAGAAGAAATAGAGAAACTGATTAGTCCATCAAGAATACAGGTTAGTTATTATATTTTATACATATATGAAATATTTACTATAATACAGGTGAGATATTGTATGTTATGTAAAAGGAAATATTTACAATAAAATATATAATAGATTATTAGTTTAGGTAAATGGAATAAAAGCTTTCTAATCTTTAAGATAATACTCACTTATTAATCATCGTTGTATTATGCATTCACTGACTCGTGTTGAAAGTTTAATATAATGGTTTGATTTTTTTCAGTCAAATTCTCCAGCCAAACTAGAAAAGGCCGAAGTTTTAGAGAGAGCAGTGACTTATTTAAAACAGCATAAAGCATCACGTAAGTAAAGACAAAATGTTTTTATTTATCGAGTTTTATTTTTGATTTTTGGAACCCGAATATGCCTGGTGTTTAGCAAGTCTGACTAATTACAAATCCATCTTATGCTTTTCAAAACTTCAGAACATCCACCATAATGTATATGCTATCAACTCCCAGCTGTTTTGCTTAAAGAAACAATAAATAAAAATGAAATAACGCCAAAGTTCTTCTAAACATTACGATAACGGTACCATCATGTTCGACATTCATCTATAATCCAAGATAGTCAGTGCTTGTTTAGAATGAATGGTTCGTTGGCCATCTTTTTTAAATGTATTGAAACAGGTCTTGTGTTTACTAAGCCCCCCCCTACCCCCTTAAAATATGATATACTTGTCATTCATTTCTTCCCGTTAAACCTCTCAATTTCCTTTATTTTTCATTGCAGAAATGAACGTGCATCAGAATTATGTACGAGGATTCTTGGAGTGTATCAGAAGTATCCAAACTTTGATGTTAACTATGAAGGTTTCGGAAAATGACGTCAGACATATCTTCCATGGATGCTTAGCAAGTGTTAAAAATCGATTACAAATTGGAACCGGGCAGTTCCCTGAGTCTAAAGAAACGAACTCTATAAGTCATGATAATATAGCGAGAAGAAGAATTCGGCTTATGCGGCACGGAATTTCCAAAACTCCGTCCAAGGAATCTAACATTGTGCAGAATCGACGAGCTCCGCTTGGTGAACTTTCTACCAATTCGTTAGAAAACATAACGCAATCGCCAGAAGAATGTGTGTCGGATTATGAAATGTCGGACGATGAAAATCGTGCTGTGGATTTAACCCTTACAAACAAATCGAGTTTTAATAAAAGTTCGAACATTGACGAAAATTCATCAGATTCTCAAGAATCACATGTGTCTCTAAATGAATGCGATGACGATTCTATGTGGCGGCCTTGGTGAAATTATTCCTGAAATTATCTATAATATACATGTTTATTAATATTTTCCACTTTGTATATATTGTGTATATGTAAATAAGTAATAAAAGATAGAACGTATATTATTTGAATCTTAGTTTTATTTTGCTGCAGAGTAGAATACAAAAGTAATGTACAAACTCAGTAATTGAAGCCAAGTCTTTTCGGGCAATTATATTATTATGGGTTCGCATTCTACTTCATAGATCAGGCTACAGTGCGTTATTGAGGTGTGTTGGTGGGTGGGGGCGACGTTCATATCACATGTGTCAATTAATAATTCAGAAATGGTTATTAATGAAAGTTATTACATACAGAATAACGTGGCTAAAAATATGATTGTTAAAAACAGGCTATAAATATATCATCTTCATATTCAATCTGTTTCACTGCTGGTCAGTGTGCTTCATATTGTCAAGTGTACGTCACATGAACACAAACCATCGTTCAAATCAAATGAGGCGATATTGGTGTCGTTCGAATTAAAGAACACTGTTGTTTTGTTTCTTTTTATGACCTTAGTTAAGAACGTCGACAGATTATTTAACAGCCCTTGTATAATACCAGGTCTTTGAGACTAGTCGTAAGGGTTGGTTTATGGTAGTATTGTTAAATACAAGTAAATCATTCTATATACGATTCAGTCTGTTAATTTTGTTAGAAAACAAAAACGTCTTAAATTAGTGAGTAGGCATCTATACGTAATAAAATTAGAACTATATTATGGTTGTTTTTCTATGCTCCGTTGATTCTGCTGTTGAATTTGTATTAAGGAAGACTTTATTAGTATTAGGGGATCAGAAAATTATCAATATTCCCACACAATGTTCTACTGAAAAATAGAGATCTCAGGTTTGAGAGTGTTTGCGAACAAATGTGTCTTGGCCGAAACTTTGGTTTAAAGTGGGCTTTACTCATATATAGAAATATAATTATATAAAAGCATGAATAAGGTACATGTATGTTTGCCGTTACTTGTACATTGGAAGTCAGTTGGGATTGCGTAAGATATGAAGCTTTAACAAACCTAATATAAGATCACGCAACAAACAAGAAACAATGCTATGAACACAGATGTGTGATCGTATCTCTCGAGTCTTGATGAAGATAAGCTGCTGTGACTATGTTAGTTTGTAAGTTTACGGTTAAATGCAAGTCTTTAGTATCATGACACTGGTTTGACATATGAGTACCGACAAGGGCTATTTATTTGGGCGTGTAAAAGGCTACCCTTCATTATATAATGACAGCAGGGGTGTGTTTTAGTGCCATCATGTTATTTAATTAGACCATTTTAGAGAAAGCAAAAAAATGGTAGAGAAAATCAATCCTTTCAGGGAAATAACAAAAAAAAACTGTGGTGAAAGTTCATATAATGGAACCACAGCCACGTTGCTCTGGCAAACGTACATATTCTTGAAACAGTGGTTAATTTTGTCTCGGACACCTGTTTCACTAAATCCGGTAATAACTGGTATATTCACGTAGAGTATCTTACGTCCAAAATAAATAAACTGATGAACTACCTGCGAGTTTTTAAATATCGGATACAACGAAAATCTTAGAAACAATATTTAATTCACTAATTCTTCGTGTATTCGATTATGCATTCTGGGTGGAATAACAGATCTAAAGATAAATCAACCCAACTTGAAACATTTCAGCCTACTAACAGAATTATAAATTTATGGTCTATTACCAACTTATCTAAATGACATAGTTTCTCTGCTTGTATTTGCGAAGCTATACCCAACCATTTTTGTAATTCAAATTAGATGAAAGACTGCCTCACCATCAACCATTGTTACATTAGACAGCAATTATGGTCGATTCAGCGGAGAATGTGTGGTTAAAAGCCATTTAAAATGTAATATGTTCATGGATTCTTATACTTTATTAAACCGAAGAATAAAAACGTCACTGTGGAAGATTGAACAGCATATACATTTTTAGATGTCGCTTGATATTCTTTTATTAAAAATAAAAATTAAAGTAACATGTATTCCATGTAATTGTGTCATGTTTTGTTCTTTATGCAAATTTTACGTGGCTGTTACAGAAAGGCGAGAGAGAGAGAAATGGGGTTTAACGTCCACTCGACACAAACTAGGTCATTTCGGGACTAACAGAAAGGAAATAGGTAAATTATATAAGAAAATCCCTAATAATTATAACTGTTTTGTATTCCCAGGGTGACTTAATTTACGTGTATGCCGACTAGCGGTTATAAGGTTCATTAACCTAGTAAGATAACGGTAGATCATGCTTGATTAAACATTACAATATCGGCATGCTTGATTAAACACTTATCCTCTTACTACTGTCAATAATAAAGAGGTTTTTAACATGTTTTACGACATTTTAGGTTGACATTGTGACAACTTCATTTATCAAACTATTACTTCAATATTAAACCCGTGTTACGTTGAAGTACCTGGGAAAAACTTGTCTTTTTATAGAAGTTAAAACATTTGAAATGTATTGTCTGGCTTGTAATTCTGGTGTTGTTTATCATCTGCGTTTTTCTGCAGGTTTCCGTGGCTTGTCAAAATGATTCTGTTGTTCAATGCAAATAAAAATCAGGGACAAAATGCACAAATTATTTTTTTTTTTTATTTAATTTTGAACTGTTCCCAACGGTTCTTAAAATATGCATGGTAATACTGCATATAAAAGTAAAATACTGAATCCAAAATGGTTACATAGTATAGATGAAATTAGTTATTTTGCACTTTAATTCAGCGGCGAATTTGATCAGTATTCCTTCTGCTCGGACGTTCTGGGTCAATGTTTAAATATTCCATGCTATGCAAGACTACCTGGCTTATGATTTGGATGAAATTAATTTTAACTCCTTAAAGCTCTTGTGTGTGCACTTTTTGAATAACCCTAGCTGATCGAAACCATAAATCCTAATCCCGTGCAATTATTTACTTATATTTAAGATCCGTGTACAAAACTTTCAGTTTCCACGATTAGAGGGGTTAAAATTGATTATGTCTGCATTCTTACTGAAGTTGCAGGGGTAAATAATCACCATATATTATGTTTCAAGTTTCAAGTCATTCATTACAAATGGAAATTGATAACCCTTATTTGACGCCGTAAAACAAATATAGCGATCATATTCGACGGCTCAATTATATTAATTTGAAACTTTCACTCAATGTAAATATTTAGGTATCAAATGTTCATACTTAAACCCACTTTTCTTCATAGTTCCCTGAGGCAACCGGTGTATTATTAAGATGCTGATAACATATTCTAAAGTATGGTAATTTACCTGCACATCCGAGTTTTTTTTTATTGTGATCACTAAGTATAAATCCGGTGTAGTTATCTTCTGAATATTTAGAATTACCATATTCATAACAAACACTGGTAGACTAGAGTCATATATACAAATTGGTGTGATGGCTTTTGGAGAGATTAATATATTCTAGCTATATTTGACAAAACTGTAATCCTTTTGAAAGGGAAGGGCTTGTCATATTAAGATTAGAGATAGGCTGATCATTGTAAATTTTTAAGAGTATATAACTTGAAATTATAAATATACAATTTGATTCAGTTTACCGCCATTTATGGGTTGACTATACCAAATGGAATATTCCTGCAATTCTTGTACTTCATTGGATTTCTTTCCATTCTCAAGACACCAAAATGTCCTTTGACCCATGTACGAGAAACCAACCTTTCACATAAAGTCAAATGTTTGTTGTAGAATGGGTTGACGTGTACAAAAAGATGAAATTACATGTATTATCAATTCATCTAAGACCATAAAGATGTTGGTATACGTGCAATCAATATAAACCATTGTAAACTTTAAACGATTTAAACAATTTTTGAACCAAATGTCCAGTTGGCTATGCATGACCCTAAACTCTATTATTCATGCTTTATTACAGTTAAATAAATTATTGATTACGTTCGCATTAGACACACAAGTCCAATCCGGTTTTTATAATGTAAAGATTTTTGTTTTAATTCATGAAAACACATTCAGGGACGACATTTTTTCTAACTTTAAATTGACACCTATATTTCACATTGACATAATCTCCGATATCACCCTCGGTGGAAGCCAGCTTTAAGCCCCACAAATAAAGGAAAAGACGCATTGACATAACTCACCAACAATTCAAAGATCGATTTGATAATAGTCAAGGTCAGGAGTTTAACTAAAGTCAATTTAAAGAACATTTTTCGGGATAAGGAGACGGACCCCTAGTTGTGAAGGCTTTGTACTACAAGGGTTTATAGAAACCTTGATTCTGCCCCGCTGGATGTGAAAACTGAGACGGATGTCCAATCGGTATTCATAAATACAAATCACCATACTCTTTGGTTTACTTCTTCGTCGTCTTCTGTGTCAATAGACAAGCAACTCATCACCTAACTAATGTTTTCTGCCAGCCCATAAAACACCTCGCTGGATGGTCATCTTTCAATGATGAACAATCTATTAACAACATATTTCAATTCGTGGCATATCATTATTTGCTTTTTCAGGGGGCATAGTTCACACAGAGTTTTGAAAAATATCGGAACTTGAAATATTTATGGTTGACACTAATTGGTTCATAAGATATTGTTGTAATTGAATTGAAACAATTTTTTGAATTTTTTAAGATGAAATAAAACATTTAAAATTATTTGAACTGTTGAGTAAATTCCCTATTCCGGAGATTATCACACAAACCGCCAACCGGATACAGTTTTAGATACAAAAAACACAGCTTGAACCATTTTAATCTGCATTGTGTTTACATCCATCCTTATGCATTTGGTATAAATACCTGGAAATCCACCCAAGCCCGGATTACCCCACCCCCCCCCCCCAATTCCACACATCTTCTCGATTTTGAAATTGGTTTGTTAAAAATAGAATATCTGTAAGTGAAAGTGAAACGATGTTGTGATTTGAAACGAATTCGGTTGAAAGGCGCTATATTAATAATCTCGAATTTAGTCATTCAAATGCTTCATTGCTTTACTTGAACTATTTATTAATAGCATTTTCACGAACAAGACTCTTAATGGTTTAAGTTTTGGGATGCGCTTTTAATTTCACTATTGTTTCCCTATAGTTAATTGCAACTGCTTAAAATATTTTAATTACACGGCGATCATTTCAGCAAAATAAAATGTTGAATTATATTATAAAGTCTCATTGAAATAAATTTTAAAGAATAAATTTGAAAAGTCAATGTACTAGAATAGGAATGTAAATTACAGGGTCGGATTACCAATGTCCATGGATGAAGGAGTAATGAAGCATCTTGAAAACGTTTAACAATAGATCATCGACATCACCTGGTTATTATAGCTTTAATCTTACCGCTTTCTTCCATTCAACCCCCTTAAACAATAATCAGTTATCTGCGGGTTAAATACAAATTAATGGTCGAGCATTTTATTTATAATATAACATTCTCTCATGAACAGTCTAACATTTAAATGGCTACGGCTGTAAAAATAATCTGTCGTGTGGGGATATGAAATTGGACGGCAAAAACATATTGAGAGTAACCCCACCCAAAAGCCGAATAACGTTAACGTGTGGCCCCAGGTGGAAAATGTCACTGGGGTATTTGCATCCACAATGAAGGGGGGGGGGCATATTCCGGCGCTTGACCCCTGGTTGTCGTACAATACCTGCGAAAATTTTATGACCCCTTCCCTCCTTGATATATGACATATTTATATGAAATTTATCTATGGTACACATTTTTTTAGAATTAATCAGGGGCCACGGCTCAGTCACCCCATGCCCCCAATCCCGTCCGTCCCAAACTCCTTATTTTATTTTATTGTATTTTTTTTTAAAACCCAAATGAGGCTACTGGTTTAAATGCAATGGTCTGCACTTCGTGAATATCTTGTTATACGTTCTTTATAGAACCCATTTTTAAATTGGAGGTATAGCTTCGTTTATTAAATGTACGATATACTAATTAATTGACTGTATCTATTCGTGATGCTCTAAAGACAATTTTTGTTTAAAAAAATTTTCTCGCCTTTTAAATTGAAGGTTTTCTTTTATCTAGAACTGGAGAAAGAGGGTCAAATTTGCAATTCTTATGGCAGTTTTGAGTTTTGGGGTAATATTGATGATATTATATCTTACATGAGGTACAGGGCAATCATTTCGTCGAAAGTGTCATTTTTATCGCAGTCACCAGTAAACACAAAATTATTCCAACAAAAAAACGGCCAACACCCTACAAAGTTTTTAATGAGAAAAAAGCCAACCAAATGCCGTTCCCTAAAGAACCAACGAATTGTTGAGCAAACAGCTAGTCTGTGATGTTAAAGTCATGCTAAGAAAAAATAGCTAGTCTGAACCAGTATGGTTTTAGAATATAGTTATCTCCCTTCGCTAAATTCTTACTTATTGAAGGTAAATTATTACTCACTTCCGAAACAAGCCGAAGTCTTTTATTTACTGTTTTGTTTGTGTAGAAACGTAAATATTTAATTTTTTAAACCAAAATTATGACCGATGAAGATATCTCGGAAAAGGAGAAAGACACACAGGCGTACGCAGCCCTTGGGATAGGGCTAATCTGTATTGTTGTGGGGTTACCATTATGGTGGAAGGCTACCGAAGTTTACCGGGTACAACTTCCGTATTCAGATATAAACGGATTATCGGAAATACCCCTGACTTACACTGCTGAAGTACAGGTGGTCTGTTTTGATGATATCTGGACAAAACGAATACTTGAGATTTCGCAATTACTTCAAGATAATCTTTCAAAAACTACTGGCACCGAAATCAAAGCGAACTATCGCTTGAGTGTCCGGGAGCGCACAACAGAAGAACTTGATATTTTTAATCAAAAAGGTTCAGTCCCAGATTTATCATTTGTTGATGATGAATTATCTAAATCTAAGCTAGTCAGTGGTGACAGAAATAAATACTACATTTTTCTAGTTCCAGAATTCTTCAAGCTAGATTATGCTTACATAGGAAAGCATCATAATATCCTCATAAGACCACTCAATGATGTCACAGAGCTAGTCAAAGACATTAGTGGGATTGTGAAATCCTATGTCATTCGCGAAGATTCGGTGGAGAAAAGTATACTAAATGCGAAAGGGGCCCGTTCTTTAAAGCCTGATAAAGAAAGTATGCGATCTGTGCGTTACAATCCAGGCTATGACATCACTTTTACACTGACTGTTCCACAACCAGATATTTTAGATGTACGATGGCAGATAGAAGAGGCTGTAACAGCGTACTTAGAGTCCATGACAAACAAGTTAACAGAGTACACATCATTTGAAATTAAATCACAGCTGCAGTATTTTACCACCTTTCAGTCCAAGCCAAAGTATGATGAATCTTTGAAAGAATATTATTATCAGGAGCAGAATTTGCCACAACTAATAAACCCAATAGAATCAACTCTGGGAACCTCCTCGTCTAATAATCCAGAGCTGAATTTCATTGTTTACATTCCAACTCGTGATAAGTCGCCTCTTTACATACGAGATAAAAATGGTAATAAGGTAAAGAGTAATGCCTTTCTGAGTCCACGTTGGGGTGGTGTCATGATATATAATGTACCTGAATTTAATTCCTCTGCAGCTTTGCCGTATCTTGTTCAAATTGACATGAGACAAGTAATGGAAGTGTTTGTTTCTCAGATACGACTTTTGCTTAATGTAAATTCTGCTGCACAGCTTGGTAGTAAAAATGTTGTTTTTGAACCTGTTGGTGTTGCAGGAATCACCGATATTGAAATCGATGTATGGTTACGAAACCGTTGTGCAGAAAATTTAGCCACTTCAATCAACACACTACAGTCTTTAGCTCAGTTATTGGGGCAGATTAGTAATATTGTGATCAAAGATGATATAGGGAGTGAGGTGGAGACTGCAGTGGAATCAATTAAAAACAGTCAAAAACTGCTACAAGCTGGGAACCTTGTGGGAGCTTTCCAAGCTTCAAAGTTAGCGATTATTGCTTCTGAAAAGGCATTTTTCGATCCCTCTTTATTAGAATTGTTATATTTCCCAGAAGATCAAAAGTTTGCTATTTATATCCCCCTCTTTTTACCTATTAGTATTCCTGTTATCGGGTCAATATACAAAGCTATCAAGCATTTGAGGGGCTCAAATAAAGCTAAAAAAGATTAATAAAGATTTAGGAAATATGCAAATTCATTTTTAAATTGTGATTGTTTTCAGATCCATTATTATTGAGCAATCTTACATATTCTGCATATGTTTTAAGTACATCACCCTGGTTTTTGGAGAAAAATATTTTTCAGATATCATCATTGAAAACTTACTCCTAATTGTACAGAACTTGTCCCATCACTAATCGAAATAATACATCTGACAGACCCAATTAAATACTTTATTTTGATGTAAATCAAACAGGTTTAGCTCTGTTATTCTTTGAATTGATACCCAGATGATCCATGCTCATTCCAAATAACAGAACTGACAAATTTATATGAGTGCTTACTGTTATCTTGTATCATTTTCTTTAAACAAACACAGAAAACACATATTAGCATTCTGTCACATCTCTAATCAACTTTTTAAATTCTTTATCGAATATATGACCAGTCATGGCTTAATGACATATGGTACCGTTTTTTGGTTTCATACATCAGTCTTCAGAAATCACATATTTGTCATTTGAACAAAGCACATGACAAAATGTGCTGGTTTAAGTCTTGCTTCAAATTTTGCTTTTTTATGGAGAAATAAAATTTTATGATGTTTTACCAATTTGAAAGCTATACAATGCGCTTATTACTTCCTCTATTTTTTTTAAAGATAAATGCAGATATCATATACAAATTTAAAGATTTTTGAATATAGAAATTAAAATATATGCATAGCCGTGTTTTAATTTTTTGACCCACACCATGGGTTTCATCAAGCCAGAATTGGTCACATATTAGATAACACATATGTTAAAAAGTTTATATGTAAACACATTCATTTTAATATATGTGCATTTATACATATTTTTATATCACCTTCAGTTTTTGTACAATGTTCTTATATAGTATATACACATTTTCATCAGTAAAATTTATATACCATTATGTGTAACTGTTTATTTGAGTATGGATAACTAAACTGGTCTGAGCTGAGTTGTTTCGCAGTGACTTGTACTCCATCCTTAGAATACCTCAATGCAAGACAATAGTGATACTACCTATTAATTAATATTCTTGATCTTGCCAGTGGGGCATGACAAAGGGTGAGACAAAGAGTAGCGTCTAGTCGTTTAGATGAAATGTACACTTTGGAGCGAAATGAAATGAAATGAAATGGGGTTTAACATACTACTGTTCTGCTTTTAACCTGGACTAATGAAGACGGCATACACCATACAGTGTGCTATGGGGGAAATTTTGTCTGGGCAGCGGTGCTAAGGCCTACTCTTATATCCAATTCCATCTGCCAAGGGATCTTTTATGTGCACGCCAATGTGTACACTGGACCTGGTTTTTTGGTCCCATCCGATAGACGAAACAGCTGTTCTTGTCAAGCCCTCCGTCCTGCATCACTGACAAGGGGAAAACACGTTGGAAAATCTGGATAAACTTTATCGGCCAATGCAGAGACTTTTAGGTTTAATTTAATGTCCTACTTTTCTGCACCAAATAATCACAGCTCCTACTACTGACAATGATAAATCATTGTGAGTTCAAAAGCACTGTGATTTCGTGATAATTCCTCTTGTTAGCATGTTGGCATTGAATGACAAATCTAAATAAAACAAATTTGCAAGAACACCAGACTAGGGTTCAACCGTCGACCATTTTTGACCTCTTTAAAAAGGGATTTTATTTCCAAACAGCCCTATGGAAGCAAAAGATAGGTTGCCAGGCAACAAAACATACACCCACAACAGCTAAATTGTACAAGCGGTCGGCAAGGGTTGTCGCATATTTATTCTTTTGTTGGTAATTGGGGGCAATTTCAAGACAATTTCATACAGATCAGATTATAATTTTTGTAGTTTGAGGGTTCACAAGGTTCTACAAACTAAAACAAGGGTCTTAACTTTGAAAAGTAATTTACAGAAATTGTTGAAATTTGACAGGCTTTTATGTTTTACTGATTTAAATAATGCATATAAATTTCATACAGATTGGATAACTTTTGTCATTCGAACGTTCACAAGGTTCTCAAAGTAAAACAAGGGACATAATTATAGAAATAATTGACGGAAATTCAATAGACCTTCGTTTCACAAATTTAATTGATGCAGATACCGGTATCGGATAAATTTCATCAATCAAGCATTAATAAGGTTGAACAAAGTGATAATAGGGCCATAATCTTGCAGTAATTTGGTAAATTGCTGGGGCCTATTTCACGAAATTTTAACTAAGATAAGATCCCAATTTTAGTAATTTGATTGGATAATATTAGATTGATTTTAGTGCTTAGCCAATCAAAATTGAAGTATCTACTAAAATTTGTATTTTATCTTAACTTAAAATTCCGTGAAACAGGGCCCTGAAATTTAATACTAGGCTTCTGCTTCTGGATTTCACTAATCTAAATGATGCATATAAATTCCATACAGATCGGATGATCACATTTGCCATGGCTAGAGGGTTCACAAGGTTCAACAGAGTGAAACATGGGCCATAACTCTAGACGAAATAAATTGAAAATTACTGAAATTCAATAGAATTAATAATTAAATAATGCATTCACAAAGATCGGATGATAACTTTCGGACCAAGTCGTGAATCTCGATCGATGGTCACCTGCAGAGCCGACGATCTCTTTGTGTTACAGGTTTCTGTAATCCCCACAATAAATTATTTAAAGGCTACAGACATCGGTCGTCTTCCTTTTACTTTTACTTTAATTAATTTGTTCATCAGTTAGTTTCTTTAATTAAATTTAATTTAATTACCGGTAATTGATTGACCCTATAAAATATTTGTCCATGATGGCATGATGATAACTTGAACCCTTAACAACCTGTGAAATAAACAGCTTGCCGTTTGATTGGTCATTTGATCTCGCCTGACATTTCAGAAAGCTGGTCTATTCATTGTGATTATGTAATTAGGTGATTAAAGACAATAACCCCTGTCCCCACCGAAATTCCAATCAAATCGATCGTCCAGGTATGGGATACTCATTGAAACCCCTCTATAAATATATGTCTGGATAGCCACAGCAACAGACCCGTTATAAACAACGCCATCTATTGGTAAATTTTCTACTAGTCAGGGTTATCAAACGTTGTCGGTTTATTTGAAAGGTACAAAGTTCATGTAAGTATGTCATGCAATCCTCTTTAACGGGAAATATTAATGAATAACGCACATTATATGAATGAAAAAGGTGAAATATTCAATGTCATTCTATTGTTTAGTATCGGATTGCTTCACAAAAAGGATGGATACATTGATGTAGACTCTGCTTAGTAAAGAAATTACTTCCAAAACGTTACTAATTTTAGACATGATTTTGACACTGTTTGGAGTAGGCCTATGGTAATGTACATTATCATCAGATGAGTAAAAATGAAAACTGTGAATGATCTTACCAAAATGAACATGCTTCCTCTCCCAATTAGGTGATCTTAATGACCATCATATATAATGTTTTGTTTTTTTTAATTCATGAATGAAATGACTAAATTGGGGAACAAAATAAATTGAATTAACCTCTGTCATATGTGGGATTTTAAATGTAGATTTGTTTTGTCAGATAATTTTACATCATCAATATCCAGTTACAATATTAACACTATTTTTCTTTCTAATTTAAGGCAGGGTTATCATAAATATATTTTAAATACAAACTTTCGCTTACTTGAAATATTAAATACAAACTTTCGCTTACCGGTACTTGAAATAAGACATCAGATCAAATCAACATCGTTAAACTCCTTTGGTCCAATTGATATCAAGTCTGGACATTGTCACAGACTTTATCAGATACAAATTATTATAATATAAATATTGTGTCTGACAAGGTCTGTGACAGGTGCCTTAAGGACCAAAGGAGTTTTACTGATGTTGATTAGATCTGATGTCTTATTTCAAGTACCGGTAAGCGAAAGTTTGTATTTAATATTTTTATGATAACCCTGGCATAGATTATAGAGTAATAGTGTTAACATTGTAACTGGCTTATTGTTGATGCAAAGTTATCCGACAACTGGCCGATAAATATATTACGTTACATGTATAAAATTATTTTACAGATATCAAGATGGTGACGGATGATGTTCTGAATGTTATTTCCTTGGCTGTATTAACTTCTATAACTGTTGCTATCTTTGGTGTCTATTTCTTCTGTCCAAGGTTTATTATTGAAACCTGGATGAAGTAAGTATTTTAACACTATAAGTTTGCTGCAAAGTTTTTTAAACATTGTACATGTAATTATTTCATATAAATCGTCTGGATTCATGCATATGATAATAGATATGTGACAGGTGTAGCTAAATGAGTCAATCCAAACTGAAAAATTCATTCATGGACCTTAGAATGAGTTTGATCATTCATGAATTCTAGATATGGTTAATGAAATATTTATAATCTCACACAAGTGTTAAATAAATGACTTTTGGACCGAGTTTCACTATTGCCATTAATTAGACAGTTTCATACTTTTAACCCATTCTTATAAAGCGAGTGTATTGTAAAATTGTATTACAAATAAATGATAATAACGATTTATGCACTTCATAGAGAATTGGATCCTGGAGTCTATAACTTTTTATAAATTTATATTAATCAAGATATATTTTTGTTATTTTAGATTTTTTGTATGGTGGAGTGGTATGAGTAGAAAGTTTGCCCATATTGATGGTATTACATTATGTTATGGTGAAAAGGGCAGACAATGTGACAGTAAACCAACTATTATCTTTCTACATGGGTTTTCAGCTGATCATTATATGTGGGCACCTATTGCATTGGTATTATTATATACACTTTATATTCTTTTTCGTTATTAAAGGGAGAGTAAAGAAGAAAAAAAAGTTCTTTGATTTTTAACAGGAACCATTTGAAACAAAAAAATGGTCTTTTACTCTCCCCTTAAATTTTGAAATACTGTATTTGAGACACTTTCACCACATCTAGAATAATAATCTAAAGCACAAGACAGAGATGAAATAAGCATATAAATATTTTCAAAACTTAAAATTTGGTAAAGACATAACTAAGATAAATTAACCAGAAATTGATAATTTTGTAAGAAAAAAACAAAAAATTAATGATGACAGCCATAAAAATATGTATTTCGAGATATATGGCTGATTTTATTTTCAATATTAATTGTAGGTAAGACAGTTTCTTACAAATTATGCAAGGCTCATTAACTACTTCAAGGAAAAAACATTTCTACAAATATTAATTGTTTTGTTTTTTTATTTTTTAAGAGGATCTAGAATAATAATCTAAAGCACAAGACAGAGATGAAATAAGCATATAAATATTTTCAAAACTTAAAATTTGGTAAAGACATAACTAAGATAAATTAACCAGAAATTGATAATTTTGTAAGAAAAAAACAAAAAATTAATGATGACAGCCAAAAATATGTATTTCGAGATATATGGCTGATTTTATTTTCAATATTAATTGTAGGTAAGACAGTTTCTTACAAATTATGCAAGGCTCATTAACTACTTCAAGGAAAAAAACATTTCTACAAATATTAATTGTTTTGTTTTTTTATTTTTTAAGAGGATGCCTGCTTCATATCATATGATAGCCTTAGATCAGCCAGGACATGGTGGCAGTGATGATCCACTTGAATCAGAAGCTATTGGTTACCATAGTCAAGTTAAAAAACTTTATCAAGTAATATTTGTTTTTGAGGATAATTATATAAGTAAAAGAAATTGTAAAAGCAATTGTGAGAATTGAACACAGATTATGTAGAATATGGTTTATTATGTCATTTTATTAGTAAAAATATTTCTTAAATTACTATACTAAAAAAAAAAAATTTGAAAAAAAACCATGTTATAACATTGTGAGTTTTGAACATGTAGAGTGATATTTAAGAGGAAATAACTTTAATATGGCATGCTTAGATTGTCTGCAGTACATAATGCCTTATTATTTCCTTGCTTAGTTTTAATTACCCATTTAACTACATAATGTTAAATGGGTTGTAGCTTTTGGTCAAAATTGGTTTAATTTGCATGACTAATAGAAGATAAAGAAAATGATAAGGTTCCACTAGTAGGTTTTGAATGATTATGGTAAAGCCCACTGAAAATATGAATTTTGTTCCTTTGGGTCAAACCCTAGCTAGACTATGAAATAATTAGTATATAAGACTAGACAAACTGGTTTTTTTTTATATAACCTCAAGAAATATTTGAATGGTTTCTCTTTCAGTTTTTACAGCATAAAAATCTTGATATAAAGAACAAACTTCATATTGTTGGTTTATCTATGGGTGGAACTATAGGGGGATTATTTGCAGCCGAATATCCACATTTAGTACATAAATTAACTATATGTTGTCCTTCCAGTAAGTATTGTATAATCATCTGTATTATGAAAAAGAAATGCCCACAAATTAAAAATTTTAGGATACAATAATAATCTTGATTTGCCAAACTTGATGTTCTATGGTCTGTTGGGTGGGAAGTCATCAATTTCTGTGGAAAACAAAATGGGGACAGTGCTACTACATAGCCAACAGCATTGATCGATGAAATTTCAATGTCACATAACTTTGTAAATACGGGTGGACTGATATTCATCAAAGAGACCCATCTTCCAGAATATTGTTGTTTGCAAGTAATTCCTATAGCTCTAAAATGATCCTACAATGTGGCTTCGCCTTGTCAGTGGTGCAGGATGGATGGCCTGACAGTGACAACTGTCTTGTCATTCGAATTGGAGGAAAAACCGAGGACCCATGTGCATATTGGCGTGCTTGTTGGAATTTGATAAAAGAGTAGGCTTCAGCGCTGCTGTTCGGTCACAATTTCCCACACAGCACAATGTGTGCCTGTCTTCATTTGCACGATCGGAGCAGAACAGTAGGACGTTCAACCTCATTTCATTTTTTAAAATGATGCATCAAGATGTTATGTGTTTATATATCTATAACTCATCATAAACCACTTTAATATCAGAAGTAATATATTATTTACTTGTATTGTATACTAACAAAATTTTAATTTGTTATTAGTGCAGACACCATCGGCTAGTCAATTTGCTGAAAATTTACGACTTGCTGTTGATGAAAAAGGACCAGACGTTGGAATATTGGAGTGTGGACTACTACCTCAAAATCCTTCAGAACTAAAAAACATGCTTAAACTTAGTCATTATTATTATAGTAGTCTACCTCAACAGGTTAGTGAATATTATCATACTAGTTAATGAAACTCCCACCATGCCAGAAGAAAAGTTAAAGGGACAATCCCGATAAGAACCGAGTCTCAAAAATTAAATCCAAGAGCTTATGAAATTTATGGACTAAAATATAGAGGCATGGTGTATTTATCTTGTCTCAAAATTTCAACTCAAAATACTGAGTCGTTTGGACGTGAACGTCAACATTGCTTATCCGGACACGTAACCCTTTTAAGATTTCGGGTCAATTTTTTCATTGGGTGACCTGATAATCGATTCACATTTCTTGAGAGGTGTATGCAGTGAATGACCCATGTACTGTACTTGATAACCAAAGGTAAATTTCACCTACATATTATTTTTATAGAAAAAAGTCTGGTTTTATCCAGATACTGTATAAATACAACAGTCTCCATTTCCAGATGAAGACTGTCAGATTTAAGTTATTTACAAGCGTATCACAAATATCGTGTTAGTTTGTCGGCCTTAGGTAATGGGTTTTAAGGGATATTAACACAAAATTAAGCATTTTTATTCCTCAGAAAGTTATCGGGATTGGCCCTTTAAGTAAGTCATATAAGACCATATACAATCGGTGGTGTAGATTATAAGCTTGAATTAAAAGAGATTCAGTATGAATGATTTTTAGTTTACATCACCCAAACAAAAAAAATAGAAATAACCATTATATGAATTTTGCATGAAATGTCTAAATTAATTTTTGTATAAAATTTATATTTATGAAAATGGCATTAAATTAAGATTATTTCTTCCTTATACGTGAGGGTCTGTCTAAGGTTGTTTTTTTTTTTTGAATGATATGACTTTAAAATGCATATCTATATTTTAACACATGTATGGGGCTTATTGACGTTATGACGTCAGACATCTTAGTTATTTACCGTAAGAGTTAAACAGGGGGTTGGGATGGCCTAGTGGTCTAGAGTGCCATGCTTCGACCTCTAGCTGGCCGGTCACCTCTGGCTTGCGGCTATGGTTTCGAGCCCTGGTGTAAGCGTATGTGGTATGGAGATAGGGGCGCCTTGTCAACCTCGTGGGTTTCCTCCGGGCACTCCGGTTTCTTCCCACTGCTAAAGACCCCTACGCGCAAGCGAAGTATTGAAATAAAATTAAACCATATGTTAGTCCCAAATGACCTAGTTTGTGTTGAGTGGACGTTAAACCCCATTTCTCTCTCTCTCTCTCGTAAGAGTTAAACAGACTTGTGAGAATTATCATATTTGTTTACTTAAACTGACCAGTGAGGTACTAGTTTACATTGGCTGGTGAAAATTATCATGTTCTAGTTTACTTTAACTGGCTAGTGAGAATTATCATACTCTTTTACTTCAAATAAAATTATCACACTATTTTACTTCAAATAAAATTATCATACTAAGTAACTTAAACAATAATCCATGTTAAAGCCATCAGACTGTGGAAGGAATAGAAATATAGTGATATTTTAGTATGTAATAAAAGAATATTTCTAAAAAAAAATGTGTTGTCTGCTAATCTTTGATTGATTGATTAATGTATTTATACTGAATTTAATTAATTGATAATACT
This sequence comes from Patella depressa, assembly GCA_948474765.1. NCBI lineage: Eukaryota > Metazoa > Mollusca > Gastropoda > Patellidae > Patella > Patella depressa. Next base: position 36,861,276 of record OX419721.1, read on the forward strand.
ATTTAATCTTCAGATTTTACAAGGAGCTGCAGATATGCGAAAGCAGAGAAATGTATTTTTTCTGAAATGTAAGTTATAGTTACTTATTTAAGAGTTAGGTTGCTAATATGAACAGATTTCTTTAATATTAGTGACAAACACTACATAAGCATTTAAATTATAAAGAATAATAATGTTTGAATTAATAAGGACAATAACATGACTGATTATACATAATATTAAATATGGAAATAAAGGGCATATCCAGTAACAAATTGATGAAAAAAAGGATAGAAACTTGCACATCATTGTATAAAAAAAAGTGTTGGACATTTTCGATGTATTTCAGTATTTCGTAAAATAGCTGAAACTCCATCTACATTAGTAGATAATATACATCGTATCAATACACCAGTACAGCTTATCTGGGGTAAAGAAGACAGTGTAAGTTAAAGCTTTCTATATATTCATAAAAGATATATATAAATATGACTTTCTTCACATCAGTGTAAATCTGAGATGCTATTTTAAAATTTTGCTGGTCAAGCATTTTTAATTGGGGTTAACAGAGGCCAGAATGAGGTCATCAGTGGTCATTCCCTTTAATAGACTTCAACTACACTCAATATAGTCAATACATGATGGAAAATTGAATATTAGTCACAATATTTTGATGTCTGATTGGGAATATTCCTGGTCAGACTTTTTGAAAATTACGTAAGACATGACCGAAATTACGGGCGAAGTAGCATCCCTGGTGTTATATAGCATGCTGTACTTAATCAAATGAAATTTCTATTTTCTTGAAAATTTGACCATCCTACTGATTTTGTGTGTATTATTGTTTATTCAAACTGATTCCTCATCTGAGGATGTAGGGGAAAATGGCATCGTTGTGTATTCATCTACATTGCAACACTATTTTACCAGGTTAGTCTGAGATGTTGATCAGAAATTATACACCCCCTTCCATTTTTTCATCTATTATAATTTTTTTTATGTATTATGTTCAAAGATAATTGCTTTCAATAATTGAATCAAATCATTTTTATTTTATTTGTTTTAGATTATTGATATATCTGGATTAGATGTATTAAAAGATAAACTAGTCAATTGTAAGAGTGTAGATGTTATACCATGTTGTGGACATGCCATTCCTTTAGATCAACCAAAAATATTTACAGAACTTATATTAGGATTTCACAAGTTTCACTTAGAGTGAATTATCCTAGATTTGTGGTTTTAAAGAGTTATTGTATCACATACTTAAAAACGATTAATTTCAGTGTTAGTCTTAAGGTGTATAATGTAGTGGGTTTTATGCATGCAGCAGTAAATTAAAAGTTGATATTCCATGGTTTAAATATATCTTGGAACAAAATGTATTCTCAACAAAATATTTGTTTTATCTGTATAAAAGTAATACAGTGTATATTAGAGAATGATATATTACTTTAATTATAAATCAGTGTATATGAGAGGATAATGTATTACATTAATTATTGCTGTTTGTAATATATAGTTAATGAATGTACTGAGACCATTATATTATGCTTGCTGCCGCAGAAGGGGTTGGGGGGGGGGGATTAGTATATAAGGTTATCACGGGTGTTGTCTCATGACAACTATTTAAGAACAATTTTGTACAATCAGAACAATCTGATGTGTATATATTTGCCATCATCGTCATTGTAAATACATGTATTCATGAAATAATGTAGATAAGGTCAGCCAGACATACATTGATTAGATTTTTCCCTTTCCCAGCAAATCAAACAATTGGTGTAATTCATATAGCTTTATTTACTTATCAACTTCATTCTGCCATATTGTATCTCCCCAAGAAGACAAAAAATAATGGTGCCTTCTCTTTCATACAAGCTGGCCCATTTTTCATCAAGTTTTTTCTGTTTTATTGAGATGTATTTAATTATATAATTACGACAGTCTTTACATTAAAAAAAAAGGTACACAATTTGAATTTTTCATATTAATTGATTAATTAATATTATTACATATATGTGATTACGATGTGTAAAAATGTAGAAGATATTTAAGAATCAATAGTATCTACAACTGATGTCAATGTTATTGATAAGATTACATAACCTTGATGTAATTATCTGGTTATAAAATTTCAGCCGACAAAGAATGTGATATGGACAATCATATATTTTTCCAGTAAGTATTTATGTCATATACCCCCAAATTTCTTGATTAATATGATATATGTTTAAAGATAGTAATTTATAATTTGATGGACATGATATAATAAGGAGGCACTAGCCTACTGAATATCTTATTTTTGTAAATAGAGTGAAATGTATTTTAATAATATTGTAAATATATTTTTTTATGTTTAATTGTATTATTTGATTATTATGAACATGTCTTTCACATTTTGTCATATATGACATATTTTTGAATTTCAATATATTTTATGTGTACAGTATTATCATTGTTTACATTAGGTCACATTATATACTGTTAGGTTTTTAGTATAAACTATAGGTTTTAAATGCTCATAAATGATATTTTTTAGAAACTGAAAATTGTTTATAATTTTCTTTATAAGCTCAATTTCAATAGCTCATTGATCCAATATGGTGTCCAAAATCTTAATTAATGCAGCAATTGGCGAGTGAAGTATTATTTCAATTACAATATACAAGTGTGATATGCTATTTCTGGAGTTCTGAACACAATTATACCATTTTCACGACTACAGACAAACATATGTTATAACAACCACAAATTTTTCCTGACATCCATGAATATTAACTGTCATATATTACAGCTATCATAACACATTATAATGCAATTTGTAATAAGTCCGCTGTATGACTCTCAATCTCAGAAAACACACATCAAGAGTGTTTTCTAACATTTCCGATCATATGGCGAAATACATTATTATATAGTGCATTATAATGCATTATAAACCATTATCAAACGTTCCCCAAGAAATGTTCACAGATCTTGGGGTTGTGGCCGACTAATATTAAGTTTCTCTTCGGTATGTACAGTTGGGCACAAATTATGAAATTATAATTTAAAGAATCTCTCATATGAATAATAATGCACAGGAAGTGTGCTGTCAAAATCTTACATAGTACACAGCTAGGATATTACCTTCATCAAGATCAAAATCCTGAAGTATTTTAACGTAAAATTAGTGTATTGAATATAGTATTGCTCTATATGTTATTTTAATGTATTAAATGAATATAGCATTGCTCTACATGTTATTTTAATGTATTAAATGAATATATTTTGTTAATGTATTGTGTGCATCTTGGTCATATTTATAAAATATTTAATACAGCAGCCCTCAGTCCCGAATTCTTTATTTGGGTTCCATTCTCCTGGACATATATATTTGTCCTCAGCAGGGGATTAGCAAAATGGGTCTGTCCGTTCGTTACACTTTTTGGGACACGAATCTCCTCTTCTAGTTGAGCTAGAATATTCAAAGTTAGTGTAGGCGTTTACTAGGTGAATTCCTTTATGAGATGAGCGTTTTCTACTCAGGATAAGCAGAGGAATAAGCAATTAGATTGGTTAATATAATGCTTTGGGAGACAATAACTTTGGTTCTAATTGAGAGTGATGATATTTGGTGTATAGCTTCACTACATCAATATTATAAGTTCAATGATGAGCATTTTATGCCAAAGTTACTTAGATACTTCAATCTCATTGGTCGAGACTTTGGAAAAGAATAACAATCCTTCCAATTAAGGTAGAATGTTCGAACTTAGTGTAGGTGTTTATTAGGTGAATGCCTTGAGAGTATTGGATCATGAGCCTTTTCCACTAAGGCTAAGCAGAGATAAGCAATTTGGTTGGTTAAAACTTTGAAACACCATAACTTTGATTCCAACTGGGTGCGGGTGATGAAACTCAGAGCATAGATTCATTATGTTAATGCCTTGACCAAGTTCGATGATGAGAATTTTCTACTTAGGCTAAGTAGAAATAAGCAATTTCATTAGTCAATATTTGTGAACATAACTCTCCTTTTAATGTAGGTAGACTGTTTAATATTAAACATGGTGAAGATGTTCATTTGTAGAATGTCAGTGATTATACCATTATCCCCTAAATGTATCCATTTTTGCATTTAATCGGACAAATAAGTGGATCAGATTCAAATCCTATGAAAATCGGACAAATAAGATGATATCTAGAATTGATTATGGTCTTTCCATGTTAATAAATGTCTTATTAATTAATAGTTTATATAACATTACCAACCTTAGCCCAAAGTCCTGATCAAAATACCACCCACTTTCCAGCCCTACTCAGGACTCGATTATTATATATTACCTGACAAGATTTCACCCTAGTCCCTGAAAATGGACATATGTACTGAATTCTCAGTTTGTTTTTATTACTTTATTTCAGTTTGGCGTATTCAAATTTATATATTTATTCATTTAAATAATTTAGTTATATCACAGTTTATATATTAATCATAGGATAACAAACAGTTATAAATTATAGGACACTGGCCTCAAACATGTAAAAATGCCAAATGTTTGGAATATTGCACTAATTAATTCCTAGATTTTATTTGCTGAACATTAATACATATATTCAAAACCATGTTAATATTTTCTTGATTCATTTATTATGTTCTAGCATACAAGAAACCCAATCCAATGAGTGAATGGGACAATTTTTGAAAACATTGTATTTGGTGGTCCTAATTAATAGTCTAATCAAAAGGCTGTAGCACCAAACATACATCTGGAATGATTCATAGGTTTAACATTTGTCCATTTGTTTGTTGAAGGATTGTAAGTTTCACAGGTATTCAGTACTTTTCTAGCTCCACCATAACTTGATGAATATGATTTACCTGAATAAAGGACAATAATGGTACAGGTTAATATATGTACAATCAATACCTTCACAAAGAAATAAAATGAGATGAAATGAAACAGGATTTAACACCCTACTGTTCTGCTCTGAAATGGGCTTATGAAGATACAGTGTGCTATGAGGGAAATTTTGCCCTGACAGCGACACAACAGCCTACTCTTATATCAAATTCCAAATGTCAATGGATCTTTTAAGTGCATGTCAATGTGTACAAGTGACCTTGGTTTTTCGTACCATCTGAACGATTAGACAGCTGTCCTTGCCAGAGCCTCTGTTCTGCATCACTGACAAGGGGGAACTACGCAGAAAACCTACACAAAAGAGGTATGTACATTCAACCAAATTTTGCTCTTGGAAATTCCAACTATAAATGGTTCATTTATGTGCATGCCTGTGTGTACATAATGGAACCTCAGCTTTCCGTCCTATTCAATCGACTAGAACCTCCATGCAGCACCATTGACAAGGGGGATAATGCAGCTGAAAACCTCTGAGGAACTTTCTCTGACAACACCAGAAGCAAACACAAGACCACCTGGTTAGCGAGCAAGGGTTTCACTCGCTGAGCCACCATGGCTTCTTTATTAATGGAACTGGTGAAAATATTGTATACAAGTTAATGAAATATCAGTTAAAACGAAAACAAATTGAATTGTTGGCACCAAAAAACATTCCACTTTCATCCAACAATACCAATTTCTAGATTCTTCACAAAGCACAGAGGGTGTCAGAACTTTGGAAATCATAATACTGTCAATATCAATAAATACTTGAAATTTAAATTACCTACCTCCCATTACATATATCATATTAGCAGTGACAACTGCTTTTAAATGGCTTCTTTCTTTATTCATACAACTGATATATGTCCACTGATCTGTCTGTGGATTATATCTCTCTACAGTATTAACACGTCTTGTATTGAATCCACCCAATGCGTATATACAACCACCTTAAATAGTAGAAACCAACACAGTATAACTACGTTATCAATTTTAAAGAGTAGCCAGACATAAAAAATCCATTATGAAATGCGAAGCAATAGGAAATCTAGGAAGTGGACTTTCTAAATGAGAATGTATTAAAATAATTAATACCCCTTAGTAAGTGGAATGTATAGGTTGTCCCTTGACAGGCACTCTTGTCCTCCACAACCAGAGGGAACCATGTCGAAAAAATCTTGATGATTTTTCTCAGTCAATACAGGGATTGAACATTAGACTTCTACATTAACAAGCAAATGTCTTTAAGGTAAGACGTGACAGGAAAAATCTATTTTCTAAACTACTGTATGGATTTTATTGAAATTTGGCAGGTGTTTGGATATGGTTATTATGAGTTTATGTGCAAAAAATCAAATGCCTAGGTATATTAGGTACTAAGTTATGAACATTTTATTGGAGGCAAACGCTGAAAAATTATACAATTTTTAGGGAAAGTGGTTTTCACAAGAAATATAATGTATATCATAAAACAACCTATTTTTGAATCCCAAAAGAACCGTTGTACAGGATTATCTATATAAAGTTAATGACAACCTTCATTTTAGCAAATGGGTGTTAGTCAACTTCATCACTTGAAAATTTTCACTTTTTCTCATTTTTCAAAGACCAATTGTGAAATAAGAATATCACATACATTAATGATTTATAGATAATCTTGTACAGTAAGTATAGGGCTAAAAACATGCCAAATTTCATTGTTCTAGGTATAATAGTTTTCATTTTATGGCTTCCCTAAGGTGCAAAATATGCATTCTGAGAAAAAGCCAAATTTGTCGCGATCTTCAAATAAAAACAACACAAACACATGCGATCTGTAAGAGACCAGCCCAGATAGTGCTAAACACTTACAGGATCATATATAAGATTATTAGTAATAATTGTAGGCTTTATTCTGATATTTTATAGGGTTGATGTGGTCTGTGTCTGTATCATATAGTCACCCACCCGCTCGTGCAACCACGACGCATTCGGCAATCTTGGAAATTGACCGACTTTCTCTCCCATTTTAGTTAAAATTGTTGATGCTGTGTCTAGATTTTTTTTGTTTTGTTTTTTTGCAGCCCAATTTGTCTGAATTTCTTCTACAGTTTTGATATAATTGATTATTTGAATAACATTTCACACACTTCTTGGATTCTATTTTTATACGGGCCTTACTATAACACCAGTCTTTGGAAACAAACACATCTTTACTGATATATTTCAAACAAACATTTTGTGTCAAATTCTTTTAAAACTTGTTTTAATATATTTCTGCTTTTGTTAAGTTAAAATCAATAAAATAGTAGGCAACTTTTTTTTTGACTTGGTGTTATTATAACATCAAGCCAAGCTACACTAGAACATCTATTATGGTGTGATTTAGTTAGATCCACAGGACTCAAAATAGAATTACTACCGGTATTAGAAATAAAATAAAATTGGCTCTCTATATATATATTTTTTTTTCTATAACTTTTACAGGCAGCCATGCATAATATCTATAAAAAATTTGTCTCTTATTTGTCTTTACTTATTTATATTAGCAGTGTTGATATGGTGATGCTATAGTAATACTATTAGTAATGTGTTGATAGTAGCCTAACTAATGTTGTTTTTTTTTTTGCTTCACTACTAAAATCATTCGAAAATAGGTTCGAGTTTTATTTAAAATCTTTATTTTTTCTTAGATTTATGTTCCTGGCAGCGATAATGTCCATAAATATGTAATGGAAAACCCCGTAAAAAATGCATAATCTTTTACTGGGGTATAAAAATAAGTAAAAGACGTCCCGGTAGTCGTGATTGTCATTTATAAGTAATAGTAACTAAATGGTGAGTCGTGTATGATCGCGCATCTCCGTAACTAGGCTACGTAACGATTATAATGTACTGCGCATGCGCCGGAAGAGTTCACAACCGATTGACCCTTATTATGTATTCAAAAATCCATAAAAGGCCTTTTCCGTGATATTTTTTAACGGAAAGAACCGGCAATTGCCAAATATGTAACTGTTATAAATAGAATATTTTACGACTATCAAACGAAGCGGAACTTCCTCTTTCCATCGATATATCAAACATGGCGACCATAACAATGCTGTCGACGGCACGAAAGCCGAAGACAGTGGCATATTTTGCGATTCTTTTTACAAAAAAATTGATTTTAATTGACCTAGGCATTTTTAAAACATGAAATTAGGTACTTTTTTTTATTTTGTCAATTTAATTTTTTCGTAATATAATAATAAACATATTGAACCTGCCGAAAATCATAAAATGTCAAAACTCAGAATTTTGAATATTTTTAGACTTTTTCGTGCCGCGTCTTACCTTAAATGCAGCAAATGAATAAGGTGCTTTGTCATCCATTAATAGTTATCCCCCTTTAGTCTTCATAAAAATCAAAATTTTATATTCAGTTAACTTTCAAAGTCAAACTTAAAAATCACCATGTAGACTCTTCTACAGTATATAAAAAGTAAATCAACGATAAGATATTTTCAAAAACGATATAAAAGGGTATACATGTATTATGAATTCTGGGAAAACATTTGATGCTGTGTCTCAAGCAAGTTTTGTAGAGCCCAATACAACATCCTTCGAACAAAAAAGAATAAACATCCCCCTGGCAACATACCTATAAATATTGGTTCAAATAAACAAAAGATAAGCGTATTTTAATATGCTTTTTCAGGGTTCCCCTGCAAATTCTCCTTGGTGTAAATAATCTTTATTGAACAAATCATAAATACCATCATATAGTTTAGTCAAAAATGCTTATTTTTTTTTATTTGTTTAGGAAAAGAATTAAAAACATGACTTAATCAACTTAATGTTTATGCTAGATAGACAGATGTGTCTACATGATATTTAGCCTCTTCGGTAGATAGATTTATAACATAATTCAAATTCAAATTTACCAAACTATCTTTTTGTTCATCAGAAGCTCCTGCAACTGAAGAGTAATAGTTCTTGATGTTTTCATGACTTACCAAGTTCCACAACATCAAACATTGATCTTGGTTCCAGCATGCTCGCTCTTTTCATCCATGTCTCGCCATTGAATAAAGACACATCAGCAACTGGGTAAATTTCTAACTGAGAATGCTGCAAATCACCGCCTAGTACAAATAAATTATTATCACACATAATAGAGCTATAGTGAGAGTTCTTCCCTTCCTGAAAATGGCCGACAGGCGGTAATGTCACAGCATTATTACAAGAGATTTCACCATCTACTAACACTAACTGGAAACTATAGACTGATTTATCAGTAATAATGAATATTGAATTCCTTTTAGCACTCACAACGATGTTTCCACACTTTTGCAAGCAGTCCTGAAAGAGTTGAAGAGTTTCTTCAGGAAAAAAATGTGTAGCATCTTTCCATTTGTCATGTAATGGATCGTACTCTAGAACGGACATATTTTCTTCATTTCTGTCAATTTGTCTTGATATGAGTTCAAAAGCTGTAACAAACATACGACCATGGAAATTTAAAATTTGAGCCCCAGATGCTAATGTTGGTAGATCTGCTACTTTATCCCATGTATCTTCAATAATATTGTATTTTTCTACAGATTTTAATCTTGGACATAATGGTCTGAAAAGTATAATACAATATTCTGAATTCACTAAATACAAAAGTTCAACAAAAATTGTTAAGTAAACATCACAAATAAGTGAAAAGTGGTATTAGATGTTCTAGAAAGAGCAAGTATATCCACCAGTCTCAAAATATTCATATCACAGTATTGAAAAGTTGTAAAACTTAACTGACATTTTTTTTAAGTGTCATTATTAACGATAAACACACCTCTCTTCATCTTTGTTTACCAGACAAGCTGTAAAGAACGGTCATAACTGTACCTATTCACAACAATACACAACACAAGGTTAATGCTTCATACCTGTTACAAAACATTGTTATTAAATAACAGAGAAGCATTATATCCATATACACGATACACATTGTGTTGTGTTTTGATTGTGAATAATTAACCATACTTCTAGATGTCATTTAAAGAATTGATAACTGTACCTGTACTTACCCCTGACACATTCTGAGTTTGTGCCCAACATTGTAACAGGTGACTTAATACCAGCCTCGATTTCTACAAGGTCTGACATTTTCTGGTAAATAGCCCATACGGAACTTGTTTTAAACATTTGTCAGAGATACATTATGGGAGATTAGATAGAGAGCTGGCAGTTCTCACTATTATAGTTTAAAACTTGATAATGTAGAGGGCATTGCTGAAAATTACAGTCAAATTCATCTACTCTGAATGGAGAACTTAGCGATGGAATAAAACATTTTCTCGATTATCCATTTATCAATGAGTGTTGAGCAGCAGATCAGATTCTAATCCAGTACCTATTTCAGGGTAGCGATGCCATTGAGAGTTGATTATGGTCTGGCTAAGTTGACTTATGTCTCATTAATAATATACATAATTGGCAGATTTAGATCTTTCAATGTGTAAGTTTAACTAACACTTTTTTCAAGCCAAGAATTGTAGCTCCTATTCCACCTAGAAGTCCCTACCAATTATTTGTATAATATTGTATTTTTAACTAACCCTGTTCTGGACTGTAAAAATCCACCAATAACAAAAACAGACTGTATCGGTTTTCTTTCTTCTTGATTATCTGTTTCTAACTGATTCTTAATTTGTCTCTGTAAATCTGCAGAATAAAGCACATTTGTCTCTGAAAATTTCAACCAAATTTATATTTCAATTCCTGGTGCACCAATAATTTTGGTCTTAATGTGACTGGTTAATTTTAATTCTAAAGTTCAATCAAAACTCCTGAAACAGAATGTTCCAAAGAAGCGATAAGCAAATTTGATTGGCAAGGAATTATTATCATGCTGATTTCTTAGACACAAATGTGATTTCCATACACTTGTGGCAGCCTAAGTGGCGCAGTGACTGAAGCGCTGGCTTGCTAACATGGAGTTCACAGGATCAATCCCCTTGGATTTTCCAGTGTGGTTTCCCCATGTCAGAGGTGCAGGACAGAGAGCCTAGCAAAGAACAGCACCTAGTCCAATAAGCAAAATCAAGGTCCTTGTACACCTTGGCATGCATACAAATAGTTTACTTTAATGTCATTTCAAATTATAGATCTATCAACATATATTAAAATGTTTGAGCATCAGTATTTTCTAATCTTAATCACTTTATCTTCCACAGTAAAAGTTTACATTACCTTCATTATCTTTAAATAGTGAAGAAGTGAATAAATTCTGTATAACCGATTCTTTGACATACTTTAATCTAACATGTGAAAATAACATTGGTGTGTGTATAAGGCGTGATTCTGGGCTTTTTTCTAACCAATGTACCACTGCATTAACAACAGTTTCTTCTCCATTAAAACCTTAAATACAATCACAATTCTATCATACAAAATATTGCAGACAACAATTCAACCAAATAGAATAGAAATACAATAGAAATTGTCTATGGAGTAGTCATCTTGTGATTGACCAATCGCTAAGCTTGTTCAATGAAGAGTGTGTGTGTGTGGGGGGGGGGGGAGTGGGGGGTCTATATGTGTACTTTAGATCACAGGGTCTAAGTGTGCACTTTAGATCACAAGATCTGTCATTGAGTCAACTAGCATGGTTTTGATTCCCAGTGTGTACCTGACAAGGAGTAAGGTTCTTGTCCAACCTCGTAGGTTTTCTTTGGGTCCTCAGGTTTCCCTCAACTGCTAAAGATCCCTACGCGCAAGCGAATTATTGGAATAAAATTTAATCATATATTCTTCCCAAAATAACCTATACACTCAATATTTCGTTTGTCCTATATGGCTATTATGACATCTCATGGGTTATCAAAGGTTTCCTTTCCCTACCAGTCTTATAATTGTACCTATTTATTTGAATGAGGCATGAAGCAAGGAATACCAAGTCTGGTGTTTTATTTCTTTCCTTATATACTTTCCAAAAACAGCACTTACCTAAGCAAAGATTGTCAAATTTCAAAATCTTTAATAAACTTTGGAACGGTAAAGATGAGAATTCTGTTGATTGACAGATAGTAGGAAATCGTAACTTGATTAATTGTATACATTTATCATATAATTCTTTACAGTTGTAGGTTTCTCCAAAATTCATCATTCCTAAAAGTATTTTTTAAAAAATCAGTACAGAAAATGCCATATTGCAACATTCAATTGGTGTAATAGTCTGCGCAGACTAAATTTGTTTATAATCTCAGGCGATCATTAAACTAGTTTAACTTGTATCTTCTTTGATTGGCATTTAGTAATTGAACACATTGCTTGATAAAGACGAGACCATCCTCTTCTAGACGACTTTTTCTTAAAAGCTGTATTATCTTGTACATCTGACATTGGTATGTGAATTTAATAATATCAAACTTTGATTTCATTGATTTATCAAACACAATCACGAATATTAACCCTTTGCTTAAGACACTGAAGGGTAAGTTGCTGGCTCGCTAGCCTGGAGGTCGGGTGTTTGATCCCTGCATTGGCCGAGAAAGTTCATCTCTATTTTCCAGTGTGGTTTCCCCTTGTCAGTGATGCAGAATGAAGACCCTGACAAGGACAGCTGTCTAATTGATCAGATGGGACGAAAAAACGAGATCCTGTGTACACATTGGTGTGCACGTAAAAGATCCCTTGGCAGTTTGAATTTGATATAAGAGTAGGTCTCTCATTGTAATGTATATTCCAATTTATATTTTCATTGTTTATTCTTTTTTCATATTTTCATTGTTTAGCCTTTTTCATATTACCTGTATGTGTTTGTAATTATATATTCAAGTTTTACCTAAACAGTTACTAGCATCAATAGCTTCCTCTAGGTAAGAGCAACACAGAGATTTAATTTCCTCCATCTGTAGTAAATCTGCTGCTACCAGTACATTCTGTACATTATCAGTTGTTACTGTAATTACAATACATTCTGTACATTATCAGTTGTTGTAATTATAATACATTCTATACATAATCATTTGTTGCTGTAATAATGATATGCATGTATTGACCAGTTTCAAGTTTTAGTTTGAACTTACGTTAAGTAGTAGAGGTATTGCACTGGTAGTCCAGTCATCATGTTGATGTTGGTCTAAAAAGTTTATTGGCCTAGTCTGTGATGCAGGACAGAGAGGGTCTGGCAAGGGATAGCATTAAGTCATTTCGGACGTTATACCATAAACACAACTTACATGACAGTAATCCTGTATACATATATTCTAAGAGAGTATTAACACCATCGTATGACAAACCATCTAAATTAATTGTCTCTTGTCGATGTTCTTCATACCAGTGTGAAAACATAGCATCAAAATAATCACTGTTTATAGCTAAAATAGTTCGATGTGTTAAGATTTCTCGTCCTTCCACCTGCAAAATATACAATTCATATGTTTGGAGCATGACAAACATAACATAGTGACTTAAGGTTCATGGTCTAATTTTATTCCCAAAATTTGCTTGCGGGTAGGAAACTGGTGGACCCTGAGAAAACCGACCAGGAGGGACAGACAACCCTACTCCTTGTCACATACATAAGGGGAATCAAAACCCAAGCCAGACCTTATAATACAGCACGCATATGCTAACCATTCGGCCATCCAAAACCCCTTTACAGCAAGAGACTTATCAGAACACCGCGAAAACAAACAACCAGCATGAAGACCAGCTTTATGGACAATCTATAATTAGTAGCCTATAACCAGCGAGACAATTATTAGTGAGAGATAAATGGGATTTATGTCCACTCAACACAAACTAAGTCAACTGACTCATTTCAGGACTAATATCGTTCAATTTTATTCCAATAATTCACTTGTGAACAGATGTCTTTAGCAATGGGAGGAAACCGGAGGAGCCAGAGAAAACCCAAAAGGTTGGACAGGCGACCCAACTCCTTGTCACACCACTTGACTCACCGGCAGACCTTATGATCCAAAACACATGTTAACCATTCTGCCACCCAAACCCAACCCATTAATAAGATGAGCATAATAAGAGGTACTTTGTTTGTACATTATATAATATCATAGAAGTGTGTTCAGTATGTAGAAAAAAATGGTACATTAGTACACAGAGACAATGTAAAGAAAAGAGATTTCACAGAGCACAAAGGGGAAAATATATTACAAGCAAGAGATAGGATATAGATATAACTATTGATTTATCTTGTTATAAATACATTTATATAGGTTATATAATTACTAACCATAAGTTTAACATCACACAACTGTTTGTTCATCCATAACTTTGTAAGTTTAGCCATTGATTTGTTATTGTGGGTCTTGGAGGTAAATTTTTTTCCTGAATCATCTTCATTTTCTTTCACTAGGTAGTGCTTTCTACAATAAAATTCACAGGACATATTTTTCTTTTATCACAAATAAACATATAAAATAATCTCTATCCGATCATCTTGGAATTGTGGTGCCATATCAAAGTCAAAGTGCACTAATCAATGTGCAATTGTCCAAAGAACAAGCATACCAAGTTCCATTTCAATCATACATGAATTAGTATTGAATAAGTATTACGGTAATCGATTCTATGCAATGATTGTTTATGTATGTTGAATACATAAACTTTAGTGGTATGACCATTGACATTTTTGTCCGTTACTTGAAGTACAGCAAGAATTTTCGTACACGGTAACATTCAATTCCTAAATTTGGAATATTGGCTGTGCACAGACGTGACTTTCACAATTTCGGCTCATTTCGAGTGAGTTTTGTTTGTGTTTTTCGATCGCTCAATTCTACATGAAAATAATCTTGGATTATTACAAATTTGTATCGGGTGTGGCAAGAAATGATTCCTTTTGGCAAACAAAGAAGAATCACAGTGAAAAAAAGAAAGGCAAGAATTCCAAATTAGCCTTAGAAATGAGAAGGGGGAAAAGCCTTATTTTCATATCAGTTGCCAATAAAACGCAGCAGTAACGGATAGAAGCCAAAGCCGATAAATATCTGTTACTAAAGTAACTAATTCAGAGTATGACTGATTCGGACCAAAAGTCAAAGCTGATTCGGAAAACATTCCAGGCCCATTCGGACCACCATTCGGTAGCATGGTGGAAAATGTACTATATAATATATATATATATGATTAAATGAAAATTATGTCCTATTATCAAATATGTGCAAACTTATCTTTATCATCATTCAAATAATGGTACGAATGCACCTTAATGTCACTGTTCGAATCAGCTAAATATGTGAAGCACCTCCGTCATTCTAAAAATTGGTGTGAATGAGCCTTGTCATGATTCGAATCAGCCAAGAATGTGGTCCGAATCAGCCGACTGACCCAAATAACATTGCCATGAAATCAGTTCCTAGTTTAAAAACTGAAGCAGACTATCAATAAGGTCTGTATTTTATTTAGACTGCAGCACAAAATATTATCTCCTATACGGTTTGGGTGAGAAAGAAAGAATCTCTTTTATTTTTAGTTTCAGAGAGAGAGCATTCTTTACTTTACTAATACTATAGACTCTATTTCAAAAATGTGGTTGCAATGGATTTTTTGTCAGTCGCTTTCTTCCTCAACATTTGATACTTATAATCCATATGGTCATGTTCAACTCACTTCAGAGACGTCATTGCTAAATATTTGGAACAGCAGCTTGATCTAATGATTTTTTAACTTTACTGACATGTTGTTGTTTATTATACATCAGGGGCATTAACTCTAATTTGTGGTAAATTCGGGCGTTCTAGAGCAGGAAATAAAATGTTGTATTGGGGAGGTTCGGCCGCTAAACTGGTGTTTTGGGAATACCTATCCTAACCCTTTAGGAGAGGTAAATTGGTCCAGGTTTGTTCTTCCAAAAAGGATTAGGGTTAGTGTTGTTTTCCCAAAAGTTCTCACAAAGCGGCCATATTTTTGTTGACTTTGGAAATTCCGAACCTCCCGAACCGGCCTACAGTTAGAATCTCCCAATGTTCCACGGAGTGTCAACCCTCCCTCGAATCTTGTCACGAGAATAGCATTAGACGTAGTCTTCCTTTTTATAGAATTCGAATATGTATTCTACCTGTTTTATTGTATATTTAACACCTTTGATCTATAAGAATATTAACCATAGGCTATGGTAGCTTTGAGTCTAAAACCCGTAGTGCCGTGTACACATTGATTGACGTGCACGTTAAATAACCCTTTCCAGTTGGAATTTGAAGTAGGCCGTAGTGCCACTATCCCAGTCGGAGCAGTAGGACATTAACCCTAATTTCATTTCATTTAGGAGATAGATTGAAGCGAATCCTGTATTTAGGGAACAATTAAATAATCGATCAGTGAATTGACGGGTATTTGAGTAATCTATACTTTTAATGAATAAGATAAAAAAAAAAATTCGTCTACAGTATTGTTATGTCTGTGGCTTTGTTGTATATCCACCACTTTGTATGTAGGTGGGCACTGATAGTTTGTAGTGTGCATTCATCATACATCATTAATTAATTGTTTAAACGTTAAAGAACCCTACGCGCAAGCGAATTATTGAAATAAGATTAAACCATGTTAGTCCTGAAATAACATAGTTTGTGTCGAGTGGTCGTTAAACCCTATTTCCCTCTCTCTCTGTTTAAACGTGCGAAAGGAACACCAAAAGCAATTCTGCCCTATAATTTCACTTTCTTTAGCACCCTCTTTAACTTACGTTTTGAATTCGTATGTTAAATACATATATTCAAGGATTTTTGCGAACGAGCCACTGGCTATATAAACACGCAATTTTTCTCGAATCTTGATCCTTGCGATCACGCGATGTAAATTTCGTTCATCGTTGTCTGATAAATTTATGTTTGAATTTCCTATCTGTTTTGATACCAGCTTACGATTTGGGTTTGATGGGATTAAAGTATAAGTCACTGACCTTTTGTTTGGCCTTTAACGTAATACATGTATTATAAGATTGGTCTCACTCTTGAACGAGTATAGGGTTATGAACAGCTTTCGCTAAGCGGGACTAAGCTGTCAAGCATTTGGATTTGTCGATATTTTGGCTTTAACTGATGGAAATTGGCGAAACTTAATGTGATGGTAGCAGACAAACGCGAATGGGGGGGGGGGGGGGGCAAAAAATGTCGACTATCGCGTTCGAAGGGTTGGAGAACAAACGACAGGGTTGGCGACAGTAAGTGTGAGTGGATAAATAAAGCACAGAGCAAATTTAATCAATGACATTCTCTGTCATAAATTTAATCAATGACATTCTCTGTCATAAATTTAATCAATGACATTCCCTGTCACAAATTTTATCAATGGCGTTGCCTATCACAATATAATCAATGACGTTCCCTCCCTGTCAGAATTCGGTTTCTTTTCTATTCTTTAAATATTCGGAAATCTTCTGACTAGATGCAATGCGGTTTCGATGTTCTATCACTTTTGGATGATTTTGTAATAATTCGGGCGTCTTCCTGAAATTATTTTCCAAAATGTCGTAGATAGCAAGATCTGCTAACGTCATCTGAAATATATATACATTACTTCATTTTATTTGACGATAAAGAAATGGTATATATAATCCTGTAGAGTCGTTATTGTATATATCTGGATTTCAAATGCCACTCTTGATAGAAAGAAAAGCAAAACTCAACAAGAATATTATCAAACTAAAAACAATGATAAGCCCCCCCCCCCCCGCACCAACTCATTTGTTAAAAACAGAATTATAATTCTAAACTGATTTCATTCTATATTATAGTGTTGTGCTTTTGGACAATACAGAGAAATCCATCAGTTAATAATTTACAGAATACGTAAGACGTCATGTGTAAACATTATGCTATAGTAATTGTACATACACTTTAAAAATTATTATAGGCCTATTACATCATAATATCACTGGAAACAATAGATAACATTATGCAGTATCAAAACGCCCAATCAATCATTTGTATTCAAACGGAAAGTTCAACTAACCTGATTTCCAACTAAATAACCACGAACATTGTTGGTTAGTTTACTATCTAAGGCTTTGAGGAATCTCGGTAAATATTCTTGCAGCAGTTTTGTACCTAGTTCTGTCTGAAAAATACAAAGAATGATCTCACAGCAATACGTACATTATGAACACGTAGCCACATGCATTGTCGGTATCACCAGTGGTATCAAATGGTCTAGAATGTTGTACAGAAAATTACACTGGTAATCTACATATGTATGACTTATGCTACAGCCCACTAATGCCACCGTTAAACAGATAGCGGAGCCCAACACCTCCGTTAACTATAACTGCAAGTTAATGACACGTTAAAGTTAACAGGGCTTCCAGCAACAACCGTTCTCTCTGTTAATGTTAACGACCTGTTAACTCCATGTTAACGGATCGTTGAAAGTTAACGGAGCTTTGAGCAACCGGCCCCATGACAAAAATATCAATATGTTGGTTGTTAAACGCTTGTCAATTTGTCCCGCTAATGCCCTATCATTCATGACAACGATATCGATATGTCAGGCGTTTGAAGGCCTGTCAGATCGTCCCGCTAATGCCCTCAACATTAACTTAGTTCAAACCATTTAAGCTTTCTACAAAACCAGGTATATACGAGGCTATGTTCAAACGTTGGTGCAAAATTAACACACGATAAGATTCGTCTGCAGTATCTGCACGAAATAATATTCTTCGTACAAACAACACAGCGCATAATACGAGGAATGACCAAACCGAACACAGCCGCTATTAGGGGGGATATCTTTATTCCCCACCCCACCCCACCAACACAAATGACCGCATTACACCATCGTATAAAATAATATTTACACAGCCGCAAAGTGTCTTTTCGTTCGTCGTTTAGTATTATATTGGTTTCTACCCGCTTGCGTCGAGGTTGAGAGATAATGATACCTTTTTTGTTTCATCCGACTCTTTATACCAGACAGTAATCAGATCCGTGTAGTCACGGCCTAATCCAATAATCTCATCTATTTCCAAAGCTTCAAGTGAGGTTTTACCATACAAAGCTACAAATAAAATGATATTTGAAACGGAATTATTTGTTAAGAAAAAAAACAATGCTAGAACTCTTGAGTCAAATATAAAATTTTCAATTTCGCTTGATTTTATGTGCTGAATTGTTATGTAGGATGACTATCTGTCTTGGGTGAAAATGGAACATCTTACAGCTTTGAAGAAGCCTGTATATAAACGATTTTATGTTCCACTGTCGACACCCAAAGCAACAAATGAAACTACAAATAGCCGCTTAATCTTTGGAAACAAATACAATGTATTTATATTTGACTTGATCCAGCACCTAAGACGATGGCTGGGGTCTAGGTTTCGCTCCCGGTATTCGCAGAGAAAGTTCCTGTGGATTTTTCGGCGTGATTTCCTCTTGTTAGTTGATGCAGGACTGATGGCTTGACAATGACAGCTGTCTAGTCGTTCGGTCGAAAAAATAATCGAGGATGCGTGTCTACACTGGCGTGCACGCAAAAGAACCCTTAATTGTAAGTCGATATAAGAATGTAGCGACGCTGTCCTTGTAAAGTTTCGTCCATAGCACATTGAATGACGTATACCCATCTTTATTATCCCAGTCGGTGCAGAAAAGTAGGATGTTAAAACCCATTTCATTTCTTATTATTTGTTCCAGCGCTGATCAAATCAACCCTATTCAACACTTCATTTTCATGTAAATCACAGGGGTTCACCTCATTTAATAAATAGAAGAAATAGCTTATAATGGTCGATATATATATATTTACCAAATTCTCTCGCCAAGTATTTCTCTATGGCACTGGACTGCCCAAATAGTTTTCCATTTACATCCAGAACGGGCAATTGTCCGAACGGCATTGCTGTAAAAACAAATATATATATAATATGCCTCAAGCAACAGAATGGGTGGATATGTTTTTATTTTTATACTAGTATCAGTATTATTAGTAGAGATAGTGTATCACATTCGATCTCATGCCAGACCTTGTAATATATCTTTGATGTTTGTAGCATTTGACAGGGGATTATCGATGTCACGCCCAGACAGATTTGGTCATATCGAGGAGGGGAAGGGGGCGGCTGGGATCTTGGGAGGGAGAGGCGCTGAATGGTGCATAAGGTCTGTCACTGAGCCACATACGTGGAGTGTGGTGGTTTCTTCATATATATCCAGCTAGTACGTGAGTAGGGTCGCGTATCCAAACTCGTGGGTTTTATCCGGGTCTTCCGCCTGTGCACCCCAACCAAACTGCAAAAGACTACTATGCGCAAGCTAATTTTTGAAATAACATTAAACTACATTGCATGTCCGTTCTAAAAGAAATAACGACCACATTGGGGGCGTAATAGTTACAAATAATACAATCTTATATTTGAATACCAATCCGTTGATTAATATCTGAATACTTTACTGTTGAAGGAACGGGGTCGTACGTGGCGTGAGACTCATTGATAAATCGCTCATACCAATCATTTATAATATCCACAATGCATTTGTGAATAATTAATATTCTATATTTATTGTTGTTCTATAATTATCATGTTCAGACATCAACAAGCTGATAAGCACAAGCAATCATTTATCTTTCTAGTGATAAAAATATTCCATAGACTTGTATAGGTCTACATGTTTATACATGCCTGGTTTTAAAGCTGGCCATTCTTCTTTTGTCACTCTCTCATCCTCAAACTTAACACCCGCTGCTGCAAAACACAATCTCGACAGCTCGGCTTTTCCTCTGCCATCAAAATATACTAATTTATATGTTGGTAGCATTTTGTCGATGTTGTCTTTTATTGCCTAACTATCCGACGAGGTTAGTAACTGTGAGGATAAAAGAGGTGCACGTGACCGTCAACCAATAAAGAATGATAATGGAAACTATTTATTTATTCAATATACCCAGACTACCATTGTACGAAATAATGTTTGCTTTATGTTTTCCTTATTGTATGCTCAAAGGAAAGTCCTTGCACATTATGCGATCTATCATTAGGGCTGTGTCGATATATCGATACACCGATATGTATCGATACGTTCCAGCGATATTTATATCGATATGTAATATGTAATATCGTCGTATCGTTGAAAAAATTCTTCAGTTCAGAAAGACCATGAATTGAAACCCACGTGGCGAAAGAAAACGATCTCGGCATGATGGTTTGTCAATCGAACGTCTTCAACTCCCCGTATGAATTCCATGTACCGCTAAATATTATAATAACTGGATCATACATTGATGGATTCACTGACCAGTTGTTAGGTAAATTTAAATCTTCAATGAATATAATCGCCTGATAGAACACCGAATACACCGAGAAACAATCATTTTATAATATATTTTCCCGATGGCATCTCCAATGCTGAATTCCAATGACACGTGACATCGGTTGCAAATTAGGTCAATAAACCAGTTCTAAATAGCGCTTACCGTGACTTTTTTTTATTTTATACACATTCTGACAAAAGGTTAATTTAATAAATATTGTCGTTTTTGTCGAAGGCTATATCATAATCGTACGGAATTTTTATTTTTAAAGCAATTTCAAGTATGGTTGTCACGTGACAATTGTGTCGTTATCATCATTGGCGAATGAATAAAAAACTTTTTCAAGTTACGTGACTAGTTACGTTATAGATTTAAGCTACAAATTGTGTTATGAAGAAATGTCATGGTGCCGTATTAGCTTATTTTGGCTACGGTATTTTCTGATATTGACAGTAGTAGAAAAATGCTAATATTTTAGATCATCGACTTATGAAAAATGAAACGCCAATGTTTCATCGAATAAACGAAGACGGTAATTTTTATTGAATATTCTGGAATATTACTGACGTAATTTCAACATGTTATGTGAATTAAATATGGATAATATTCAAATGGTGTACCTGTTGATATTTTTGTGGTAATCACGTACATTAAAATACGACATTCTCCATAAAAAAATTACCAAGAATTATTTTTGTTGAAGTCTAGTTTTAAAGGGAATGGAGCATATAATTAACCCATTTCCTACGGGACCTCAATGGCCGTTTCGTTTTAAAATGGATTTGGAAACCTGATAGCCCGATGCTTACCCATCACAAACAATGTCTTGAAACAGAATGTAGTTTGGGATTATTTTTGGCATAATTTATGACGTCACCATATCGCGATACGTATCGCATATCGGTTTGCCGTATCGCCAATACGTATCGTATCGAAAATGAATTGTATCGACACAGCCCTATCTATCATCATGGATTGCTTACAATTTCTCAACGACGGCGTCCGTTTTTTTCATATTCTGTTACTGGTTGATATCAAGCATTTCATATCGATTTTGTTTCATAATTATGTTGTAAGTTGAAATAAACAGAACAGAGGCGCCTGTAATAAGGACAATCTTTATTTTTTTTAAAAAGATATTAAGTTGTATAAGATGTCCTTTTTTCTGGGGGTTGTGTCTTATTTCAACACTAACGACTATAAATGATTAAAACTGTACGTTTAATAAACGAGTGTCCAAAACTCATGGATGAGCCATCAACTAAACTACAGTAGAATATAGAACATAATATATAGGCTACAAACTTAAAGAATTAAAATAATTACATAATACTATTTGAAAAGAAATTTTAATTGCACTAAGAGAACGGGTGTTTAAATACAGAAGATGATATTGACATCAATTACGTAATACACATGTCATTGCATAAAGTAAACCATGGTCGATAACTGCTGCTAAAACTAAAATTAAACTAAAACTATTCTCGAACAGATTTGATAATTTTTATACAACCTACTCATACACATATATACATTAATTTCAACATCTAGTAGATTAGTATGTTTTGTTGTCCAGAATATGCACCATATAAATGACTCAATTTATCGTTAGCCATTGACATTTTACCTGATTTTAAAGTCTTGCACTACCGGTATTTTTAAAATAACTTTAATTTTATGACGTCACTTTTAAAAAATCCAGGTCAAATATCAAATTTCTAAACGAATGTCAATGCTTTCTAAAAATATGAGGATTGAAAACTGGATAAAAATTGTAGCATTTGTGGGATTTTATCGACTTACACTTCCGGTGAATTTTAACTTTATGACTTGAGATTACTCTAAAAAGTTGATAAACGACTCGTATTGACAAATTTATATTTTTAAATAAGGCATAATTAAATAAAGTTGAAAAGCGGACTTCATCTTCAAAGGGGAGATAATCGGGAAATTTATGTTGACAATTGTTGGCTTAATCCACCCATTTGTGGTGTATTCTGAAAGCTTCAAGTCGAAATCTTCAAAAATAATTTTAAAAAATCGCTCAGAATTTGCACTCTTGAGCTCAAAATTGGGCCATACGCGTGCATCGAGAGGCCACAATGGCAATGCCCCCGACAAAAGTTGCGAAATAAGAATATCTACAAATTGGCGAAAACCGCTTTCAAATTGGTTAAAAAACAAAAAAGTTTCCCTTGATGTCTAGGCCTATATTGTTTTATTTTCGTCGATGAAGTCATTTCAATTCCTGTTATCATTTTAAAGATTTAGTTATTCATTCATGATTTAAAAAACGGTTATCTGATAGAAATATTCCCATACTAATATATATTATTGCAGTTGACCCCATTCCCTATGTACTACTAGTACTACCCCACCCAAATTCTATAGAATATCTATATAATTATAGCTTCTGATTTACAGATTTGTTATTTCTTTAAAGTAAACGATTCGGACAAAACTTACTAAAACTTACAAATTGTAGTCTATAGAAAAATCTATAAAATTTTATTGAAACTCCAAAATTTCGAAGCAAAGACAAACATTAATGTTCGAATGGTATACAGGAAAGTAAAAATTGTTATCGTATCCTGGTTGAACGAGACGATTGAATAATAATGAACGGCGAATAAAACTATTGCGAAATTGAAAGTAGAGAAATAAACCATATACACGTGATCTGCAAACTGTCATTTTTATTGGATATTACCACTCGGATGAGAAATATAGACTTGTTGTTGATCAAGAAAAGTGGACACCAGACAGTGCATTATAGACGTTATACTGAAAATGGTGTCTAATAATTCGTTACCACACCCTTACTTCCCAAGGGATATTTCCTTGCCGCATTATGTTCCAAATGACAAAGATGTGACCGTTTTATTGGGAGGATTCTTTGCTGTTGTGTTTGCCTTCATTGCGGGCGTTTGGATTTACAGTGGTCGGTCGACAAAACCAAAATTTTCGTCGTTTGAAAGAGTGATATTATGTTGGTTTGTTATGTGTGGCATCATTCATACTTTTTTAGAGGGCTATTTTAGTATATTTCATGCTACAATTGCAGGCGAAATGACATTTTTAGCACAAATTTGTAAGTAACTAGTATCAACCAAAAAATGGGGTTGTCTCCCTTTGCCTTTTTTTTCATAAACATTGCCATAGCAATGGGATGGACTTTATTAATATTAAAGGACAATATTGGTGCCAGTCATTATCATATATGTGATAGAACTGATTAAACACTTCCCAAATATAATATTAACACAGAGATCATCGCTACCATAGAGGAGTAATAAAGGATTCATGAATCGGAAGTGACGAACGCCAAAGGAAAACACAAGTTATCTCTCTATGTGAATGACTGAAGTGACGAGTGATGACAGATAAACGACCGAATTTCTGCTCACTAATAATTCCTTCGAAGACAAAAAGTTGTTATATGGGACCGCAAGAGGTTATCTGACGATACAATAAAGTAATTAAGTGTCATAAGATAAGAAAACACGGGAAAAATAGAAATGCTCCGTACAGCCCCTTGGTTTTATTCATTCTATAGGGGAAACCGGGGCACATTGAACCACTTTGTTCACATATGTTTGTCCTCATTTCATATCAAATGTTTTTATTAGAAGATCTCTTTATTTCATGATCAAAATTTAAAATAAAAAAATCAATATGCCCCCTTATATGGATCAAACCCCGGTTTATCTGGATTGTATAGATTAAACATATATGAACTTAAGTACAAGAATTTCCTAGGCTAAGAAGTTAACATGTATGGAAATTTTTTCTCTTTTAAGCGCTTTTTTGAAAAATTCACTGCCTAAGAAAATAATTGACAGCATGTGGCTTATTGATGGAGAAATGGGTCTAAGAAGTTATCTCACTTCTGTACAGTGTTGGATTGTATAGTATTATTTATAAAGGATATATCCATGGTGGTTCAATGTGCCCCGGTCTCCCCATCCTTATAAAAACATGGTAATGCACGGACTTTTAATCTGTTTTTCTTTCCTGTTCTCTTATCTAGTAGCAGTCAATTATTTTTATGAATAGTAAGATATTCTCTCACAGTGTCACACAGCAACTGTAGGTCTTCGAGGGAATTATTAGTGAGCAGATATTCGCCCATGTATCTGTTATCACTAGTCACTTCAGTTAGTTATATAGAGGAATAACTCGTGTTTTCCTTTGGCCTTCGTCACTTCCGATTCATGAATCCTTTATTACTCCTCTATGGTAGCGATGAACTCTGTGTTAATATTATATTTGGGAAGTGTTTAATCAGTTCTATCACATATGTGATAATGACTGGCACCAATATTGTCCTTTAATGCCTGACACGGACCTTATATAATATAACATTTATAAAGTCTTTACAAATGTTACTTAAAGATACATTATGGGAGATTTTGACAAGGAGTTAGCCATTCTTGCTATAAATGTTAAAAATAGGTTGCCAGGCAACGAAACATACGCCCACACAGCAGCCAAATCGTCCGGGCAGTCAACAAGACTTGTCGCATATTAAGGAATTATCAGAAAATCATTAGAATTTGTTTGGTTTTTATAATCAAATGGTTTTTTTTAAATCAGATAATAATTGTGACCTCCAGAGGAACCAAGATCTTTGGGTTATAAACATACCTGTCAAGTTTCATCAAAATCGATTCAAAATTGTGACCTCTATAGGGTCCACAACCTTGATATAACATATTTTCACACTATTCGTGTACAAACGGCGGCCATTTTGTCCGTCAATTCTAGTCCGGTTTTCACGTAATTCAAACTCTCTCTTCATTACCATGTAACGGTGATATAGTCAAACGTTTTTTTAAATCGGATAATAATTTTGACCTCCAGAGGGACCAAAAGCGAACAAAAGCGATTTTTCGGTCAATCCGGGGACATAATTCAGGAAGTTATGATCCAGTGGGCGCAAATATCGAAAGGGACCAAGATCTTTGGGTTATAAACATACATGTCAAGTTTCATCAAAATCGGTTCAAAATTGTGACCTCTATAAGGTCCACAACCTTTTTATATACCATATTTTCACAATATTCGCGTACAAACGGCGGCCATTTTGTCCGTCAATTTTGGTCCGATTTTCACAAAATTCATACTCAGCCTTCATAACCATGGAACGGTGATATAATCAAACATTTTTTTAAATCGGATAACAATTTTGACCTCCAGAGGGACCACAAGCTAAAAAGGGCAATTTTTCGGACAATTAGGGGCCATAATTCAGGAAGTTACGATCCGATTGGCGCAAATATCGAAAGGAACCAAGATCTTTGGGTTATAAACATGCATTTCAAGTTTCATTCAAATCGGTTCAAAATTGTGTCCTCTACACTGTTCACAACCTTGATATAACATATTTTCACATTATTCGCGTACAAATGGCGGCCATTTTGTCCGTCAATTTTGGTCAGATTTTCACGAAATTCGAACTCGACCTTCATAACCATGGAACGGTGATATAATCAAACGGTTTTTTAAATCGGATAACAATTTTGACCTCCAGAGGGACCACAAGCTAAAAAGGGCGATTTTTCGGACAATCAGGGGCCATAATTCAGGAAGTTACGATCCGATTGGCGCAAATATCGAAAGGAACCAAGATCTTTGGGTGATAAACATGCGTTTCAAGTTTCATCCAAATCGGTTCAAAATTGTGACCTCTAGACTGTTCACAAGCTAAAAAACGCGATTTTTCGTACAATCAGGGGCCATAACCCATGAAGTTACAGTCCGATACATGCCAATATCGAAAGGAACCAAGATCTTAGGGTGATAAACCTATGTTTTAAGTTTCATTGAAATTGGATAAAAATTGTGACCTGTAGACTGTTCACAGACAATTGTGGATGGACGGACGGGGGCGACGACAATATACGTCCACATGAAAATGTGGGCGTATAAAAAATAGATGTTGAAACAAGAATATATTGAAAATTTCAGTCAAATTACTTTATCCTAAACAAAGTTGTTACCACTATAATTTTTTACTAGAAATAGCGTTAACTCCATCGACACCCTTTTTCCACTATGGCCGATTGTTGATTGACAGGCGTTAACTCCACCTACATAGTCTCGATTATCAACTATTGTTTAAACAGTATCTAGTGAAGCTTGTGTATAGCCTCGGTCATCACTGTCTTTTATGAATAATTTCAACGTCACGGAGAAACCCCACCCACGACGCCATAGTGATTAAATCAGTCGACGAAATCATGTTTTAATCCGAGCCCAATCCAAGCCATCCGTGGGTCTACAGAGTTCATTTTGGGCTTGTTGTTTAACTAAAGATCTAATTTATAATTTCTATGACATCTGAGGCTCAAATGAAGACCGACAAAAGTCAGTTTTTGCTCTTCCATAATGTATGTTTAATAGAAATAAAATCTATGATTGGCATGTAAAATAGGGCATTAAGATTTGAAACCTTCAAAATTATTTAAATGAATACAGGTCAATCAATGTCAATGATAATTAAAATTTTTTGTTGTTACATTGTAACATTTTAGCTCATTTTTGAGGTATGAAAATGCAGACCATTTTTCGTTTTCATCTGGTTAACGTGATTCATCATTTGATTCTACCATATTTGGCTTTAGATCAAATGATTAACAAATGAAATGAAATGGGATTTAACAGCCCTCTACTGTTCTGCTCCAAACTGGGCTAATGAAGACGGCATATGCCAACTGTCAAAGGATCTTTTACGTGCCCGGCAATGTCTATACAGAACGGTTTTTTAGTTTCATCCGGACGACTAGACAGCTGTTCTTGTCAGGCCCTCCATCCTGCATCACTGACAAGAGGGAACCACACCGAAAAATCTTGATGAACTTTCTCGGCCAATACAGGAATCGAACACCCGACTTGGATTGCCCACTTCAAGAATTATATACAGATCAATGCTTTAACTAATATAAAAAGATCTGATTATTAAATGTATGTTTTTCTAATAATTTCTTCATTTATTTTTACAGGGAAAGAGTACAGTAAGAGTGACAGTCGTTATCTAACGTAAGTTATCTTTTATTTATTATAAATTCATTAACTTAACATGACAAACCTGTAATTATCTCTATATATCAGATTGAAGACATTTAAAGATAACATGAATATTCAAGATTAAGGCTTGTTTACCCAGTTACATTGCTCTGATAATTATAGACAATGTACATTTTCAGATAGTCATAACTTAGCTCAGAATCAATCAATTTGAATAAAATTTTCAATGTATTCCATTTCATTATCTATTTTTGAACAATTTTAGCAAGAATGGCCAGCTCTTTATCTAAATCTTATATAATGCATTTTTAAGCAGATGACAGTCATTAAGAGTTAAAAGACAAGATTTGTTTCTGTTCACAAGCACCATTCTTATTCATTTTGATCCTTGGGATTTTCGAGTGTGTTTTGTGCAGGATAGAGGGACTGACAAGAAACAGTATCTAGTCGTTCTGCTTCTGTGTGAACATTGGCAGTTGATATTTGAACTAAGAGTAGGCCGTAGTGCCACTGGCAAGGCAAAATTTTCCTCATAGTGCACTGTATGACCTTTGCCCGCCTCCATTAGCCCAGTTGTTGCACATAAGTAGGACATTAAACCTCATTTAATTTCATTTCTTATTCATTTTAACATAATTTGAGACATAATAGGGACGATGTTGTCAATGATTAGACAACCAGCTTAATGTCGACATCCGAACAGCAGAGCGAACATGATTATTCTTTTTAGAAGTGATATTAATTTTATCTTTTCTTTTTTTTTCCTTTAAGGTCTGATTCATTTGTTTTATGTATGGAGAGTATTACAGCTGCTGTAGATGGACCCCTTTCATTTTTAGCTCTTGCTGCTTTTTTATGGAATAGTTCGTACAGATACATCATACAACTGGCTCTTTCTATATGTCAGCTATATGGAGATGTTTTATATTTCATGACAGAAATTAAAGAAGATTTTCCACATGGTGACCACAGAAATCCTATGTATTTCTGGTTTTATTTTGTATTTATGAATATGTTATGGATCATTATGCCTCTCATATTGATCATCCAAGCCTCTATGAAACTGGCTCAAACTCAGTCTTTTGCAGATCGTAGTCTTAGACAAACTAAAAGTGAGAAGAAAAGACGTTGAAATAAACAACTTTTGTTATCTTTTAACACTTTATTAAATCTAGAATGTATGGTGTTGTAAAATGTTGTATGACGTAAGTTGAAAGATAACCGAGAAAATCAAAATCAGCTAAATGTAAATTGATCATCCAAGCCTCTATGAAACTGGCCCAAACTCAGTCTTTTGCAGATCGTAGTCTTAACAAACTAAAAGTGAGAAGAAAAGACGTTGAAATAAACAACTTTTGTTATCTTTTAACACTTTATTAAATCTAGAATGTATGGTGTTGTAAAATGTTGTATGACGTAAGTTAAAAGATAACTGAGAAAATCAAAATCAGCTAAATGTAAAATGTTGTTTTAAGTATTTTATAAATATAGATTCTGAATTAAACCCACTTTAGTGTTGTCAGTTTTGTTACTTCAGAGAGAGAGCGAGAAATGGGGTTTAATGTCCACTCGACACAAACAAGGTCATTTCGGTACTTACATATGGTTTAATTTTATTTCAATAATTCACTTGCACATGGGGGTTGGGATGGCCTAGAGTGCCGCGCTTCGACCTCTAGCTGGCCGGTCACCTCTGGCTTGTGGCTTCGATCCCTGGTGTGAGTGTATGTGGCATGGAGATAGGGGCGCCTTCTCAACCTCGTGGGTTTCCTCCAGGCACTCCGGTTTTCTCCCACTGCTAAAGACCCCTACACGCAAGCGAATTATTGAAATAAAATTTAACCCATATGTTAGTCCCGAAATGACCTAGTTTGTGTCGAGTGGACGTTAAACCCGATTTCTCTCTCTCTCTCACTTGCACATAGGAGTCTTTAGCAGTGAGAGGAAACCGGAGGGCCGGGAAAAAAACACTGGGGATTCGAAACCTAGCCGATTGGCTCAATGACAGGCTTTATGAAACAGCGTGCACATGCTAACCATTCGGTCATCCACACACATACACACACACCCCACAACCTTTAAGGGTAGTAAAATAGTAAAAGCTGCTAATAATTTCCAAATTGTTCCTCAAATTTAAAATATAGATCAATTTACTCAAATAATTTGATCATTTAATGTAGATAATATAAGACAGGAACTCAGCAAGATGTCATCACTCCCGTCTTGGAATGGATGTGCAATTATCCAAGTTTAACAAGCATATTGAGTTGACGATATTGGAATTGGTGGAGCCAAAGATTTTTTACCACGAGCCCAAGATGATAAATATAAGATTACCAGATCTGGTCCAAATAATGGCATTGTACTCTTTCATATTGGCTAATACATATTGTTTAATGGTTGAGTGCAAGACATTAAGTAATATATTGTAACAACATGAGAGAGAGAGAGAAATGGGGTTTAACGTCCACTCAACACAAACTAGGTCATTTCGGGACTAACATATGGTTTAATTTTATTTCAATAATTCGCTTGCGCATAGGGGTCTTTAGCAGTGGGAGGAAACCGGAGTGCCCGGAGGAAACCCACGAGGTTGAGAAGGCACCCCTATCTCCATGCCACATACGCTCACAACGGGGCTCGAAACCACAGCCGCAAGCCAGAGGTGACCGGCCAGCTAGAGGTCGAAGCGCGGCACTCTAGACCACTAGGCCATCCCAACCCCCCTTGTAACAACATGAGAGCCCTACGGCCCGAATGTTTTTACAATATATTACGCAATGTCGTAAGCTCTAGACAATTAAACATCTTAAAATACTGACACTCTGCACGAGCTTTTACAGTGAAATACATCACACTTGTCCAATATTTCACTGGTATGAATAAAGTACTATTGACAAGTTGCCCGTACGATTATTTGGAATAATCATCTAATGAGTAAGAATACAAGAGGTTTCAAATTACACCCAAAGTTGCTTGTTGGTTTTTTAAAGGGTAGATAGTAATTTAATGCTTTTTATTTATATGAAATATTTTATTAACAAAAAAACAGCCAATGTCCAATACAAATTGATCAATAATAATAACAATACTTGTTACAGTAACATGATTTATAACTTATGGTAATGATAAAACAACCTGATTGAAATGTATATGTTATGTGATAAGAGCAGTTTATCATTGTGTTTTATTAATTTGTCCTTATACCATATATATATAATACACATATAAATAATTATTGTTCCACAAGGATAAGCCGCTCAAGGAGATTGCACAGCAAGACCAAATATTGAGCCGAGTCAATTAACTATTACCAGTACACTAAAGGCCTCATTTAAAACCTATTACATTAACCTAATTGTTTTTAAAAAAGTGGATCAGTTTTAAATACTGGTAGTAATGAAAGCATAACAAAAAAAATATTAATTACAAATAAATCACAATACATTCTACTCGAGTTCAGCTATTATGATAAAGCAAGCCAACAGTGAGGCTGATTTCCCCTGCCACAATCCCAAAATAAATAGATAACACATATTGCCGGTAATTAATCGCACATTTATCTTTTTGAAAAGTATCGAGCAATCAAACTGGTTATCTATACTTAGTCTAAGCAGAAAACGTACACATTCGAATGCAGTCAAAGTTATGTTCTACACCAAATTTAAAATGAAATGGGGTTTAACCTCCTACTGTTCTTCTCGTAAAGTGGGGATCTTTTAACGTGCACATCAAAGTGTACACCGGACCTCCATTATTCGTCCCATCCAAACGACTAGACAGCTGTCCTTTTCAGGCCCTCTGTCATGCATCACTGACAAGGGGAAACCACACCGGGAAATCTGGATGAATTTTCTCGGCCAGTGCAGGGATCAAGCACCTGACCTCCAGGCAAGCGAGCCAGCATCTTACCTACTTAGCCACAGTGATCCCCCAATACACCAATTTTGAACATTTTAACCCAATTAAAAGGAGAGTTGTGTCACACGGGTGACAAAAAAAATGGAACAAAAATAATTTGAATTACACTATGGTAGCCATAGATTTCCGATGCTGATAGTTATCCCATTGAGGAAGAATGTCTGCTCTCAAATGTTAGCTCCTGTACAACCCTTCCCAGAGCAATGCTTTGTAGGCACTTAATTGAACACTGTCAGCTTTTGGAATGTTAATTAAATGTCATTAATGTTAATGATTACATTTCTAAAAGCTTATCTCTTCATGCCTATTAGATTTTTAGAAATTAAAAACAATTAATGCTTTGGTGGCATTTGGGGTATTTTTTTCATGCATAACTACAATACAATATCGGACTGATAATTTGATACCAGCAGAAGGACCTGTGGTAAATTCCAGTGGTTTAAAAATTGCAAAGCTAATTAAACACGTGAAATCCCTGATTGAATATGTAACATTTAATATTAATCATGAAATATATTTCTTGAATGATTTTATCAACAATTTAACAATAAATGAATTGAAGCTTTGTTATTCAAATTACGGAGATTGTGTTTAAACTGCAAGGCGCTTATATATTTCCAATAATTTAATTTTTTATATATTTTACCATTTAAAAGGAAATTGGTATATGCTCCATGTAAATTTTAGACACACTGTTCACATAATGTTCATGCATTTCATCAATGATATGAATTGTAGTTCATACATCATCGCGCAATTTTTTTTTGCAAGCTAAGAAAATATGGCAGTATGATATAAAGTAGATAGTGGAAAAACAACTATTCAATCTTTGCCTTTTATTGCTGTTGAAAATGCTGTAAAGTTCTATGGCTACTAGAATGCTCCCATGCCATATTTTATTTCATACAACATGTATAATTTAAACAATAAAGATACATTACCTAAAAGCTAAATTTGCCAATTGCTTCTGGCTTTAACAATTAAAAATTATTAATGAGGCATTTATTCACATCAAAGGCCCATAATTAACTCTATGCAACATCAGATGACTGTAACAATTCAACAGAAATCAAGATTTTATCATTGTTATTATGGTACTTGACAATCAACACTATCTTGTCAAAACTTTGAACACTCATAACTTTGTTCATAATAAAGTAATTTTTCAAAATACAATAACAACAACGGCCAGTTCTTCATCTAAATCTTACATCATGCATCTTTAAAGATGAATTTTCAATTTAGTGATTTTCACCATTCATATAGATGCAGTTTGACTATTGGTATAATATAGTTTAATCCAGCCTGTTTATTTATATACATATCCACAATATACATATTTTATATTAAAAGTATATACACAATAAATAAAAATAACAACAATTTATATTTTATAATGTTTAAAATGATGAAAATGATCAATAAAGATATTTTAAAATCATGATGATAATTTGATATTATTTTTTCATATAAAATTGTACAAACTATTTTTCTTACTACATGTATATAAAAAATATTTACAAACAACTAAGTGAAAGTTACACATCTTTTTCAGTTTTTCCTACATAAACTTATTCCTGGAAACGATTACCATAGACCATGTTGATGTGGGTAAAAATTAAAAGTGTTGGCTTATTTAATTAAATATTATGTCTCCATGTTTTGCAAAACTGGTATCTGTCTACTGGTCAAGCCAATGTTGAGACATAACTGATTTTGTTTTTGACAATTGGTAGTTTAAGCCAAAAATGAGTAATATTAATAAATAAACCAACCAACTTCCACCTGTATTTCAAAATCATCTTTTAATTATATAGTACCTGTCAAACTAAGCCCCCATATAAAAGCAAAAAAATTAAAATAACTTAACAATTTAGTATGAAAATTTGAGGTTACCATACTTAAAAACATTTAAATTATAGGATTTCCTGGGCGAGACATGAGTAACTACCCACACTACACCTTTGCATGCAAATTTTAAAGTATAATGGAATATATTATAATAATAAATACCATTAAACAATGTGTTCACTTTGCATAAATTCTTTTATATTCAAAAATTCTCTAAGCTTTAAGGATAGTGAAATGCACAGAAAATAGAAAGAATAGCAAAATTTGGAAGTTGGGGACTAGACCTATCTCAACATGGGGATTCAATCATAAAGATATAATTATTCTGTCAGAAAGTTAATACAAAACATACACGTACACTACTGAAGTATAATGAAAACACAGACGATTTTAGATTTTAAAAAAAATTGAAACTCACATAACATTTTCATTTTCAGTAATCAAACCGTACTAGATTTGGCATTTCCCAAGTCATCCCCAACTTTTCATGCAGTAAACCTTCAACTTAATTAACTCAATGGTAATACTTCAAACTATATGTACTGTACATAAAAATGTAACCATTACTAATCTGTTTTCAATATATTCTATGTATGCTACATAACAAGATTTTGGAAAAAAAATCTCTGTACATGGAAGGTTTCAAACAAAAGGCACACAATTGCAGATCCTTCCAATCTGCTCGCAAGGAATAAATGTCAATGAGGCTACAACAACATTATGAACTCATTCCATATATGTACAAATAGCTCTTTTCAAAAGGTGAAAAATGCCTTACCAGATTTTTGGGGAAAACCTGTAGGTTATTTGGAAAATGCTACAGGAAGGGCCGTACTGTATGCATGCAGAATAATTCTGTAAAGTTATTATTGAAGTTCAAATGACAATATATTTTAATCAATTTTATGAGAACTAGTATATTATATAATGCTATGTTAAAGCAGATTTTACGGAAAAAAATAAAACAAGAAAAACTAAGCTAAATGAGATACTAAAAGTATTTCCTCTACAATTATCGTCTTTCTGAAAAAAAAGAAAGACATATTTATTAATTGAATGAACAATGAGTTTATTACTTAAAATTTGAAAGGTTATCTTGTTGGAGTTCATAGAAAGAAATGGATAAGAGTTTACAGCATACCAGGCAGTGGCAAAGCTAATGTTTTGCTAAAGAGTGGGTCAATCCTTGAACCTAATTAAAACTATTTTTCCCAAATCCATTTGAAATTAAATATTGTGCTTTTGTTATACAACTCAAAATATTCAATATAATATTTGAAATTAAATATTTTGTACAACTGTGTTTGAAACATATCGCTAATAGTCAATAGCCAATGTTAAGGGCAGTGGCGGCGCCAACGGGGGCCAAGGGGGGGCAAAAATCTTGCCTGACCTCTGTTTGCCCCCCCAATAATTTTCGGAAAAAAAAATGTCTGAAATGCTACCTGGCTGCATTCTATTTTACAAAATATAGTGGTGAAAATATTCATTCACATTGAGTCACTCTTACTCCGCCCGCTTGACACTTTCTTCTCTGGTCGGATAAACTAGTAATTTGGTGACAGGCGGTATCTGTTAAGCTCTATTTATCTCGACGATCAATGCCTGAAATACTGCCAGACTGCATTTCGGGCAGTCTACTTTTCAAATTATTGGGGAGTTCATTGAGTTTCATGTGACACTTTCCTCTCTGGAGTCGGAAAGACTAGTGATCAGGCCACAGGTGACATCCGATCAGCTCTATTTATCTCTACGATTGGTGCCTGAATACTGTCAGGCAGTATTTCCAACAGCCTATTTTTCAAAATTTTCTTGGGGAGGTCCACAAGGACTCGCTACTTTATCGCTCACAAAGGTACCTTGTTGAGGTTCGCAAGTCCGTTTGTTTGCCATTTTGGTCTCTGATCGTATAAACTAGTGATCAGGCTACGGACAGTATGTGGTCAGATTTATTTATCTCGACGATCGGTGCCTGACTGAATACGCTGTCAGAGAGCATTTCCATACCCGCCATAAATACTCCCGACATTGGCGCTCGAGACTGGGATTCGTCGAGGTTCGCAAGTCTGTTCGTTTGACACTTTACCTCAACGATCATTGCCTGAAATACTGCAAGGCTGCATTTCTGGCAGCCTTTTTTTTCAAAATTTTCTGAGGGAGACCCCCCCCCCCTTAGTTGATACTCGTGCCTTTGCCCCCTTAACCTTGGACTTTGCCCCAGCTTTGCCCCTCCAACCACCGACGGCTGGCGCCGCCACTGGTTAAGGGAGGAGTAGCATTTGGTACTTAGATTATATTCCAGGTGACCTATTAATCAAATCTTAAAATTAATTATTTCAAGAATGGTCCAAGTGAAAATCTAAGCTAAAATTAAAAGTTTAAAACTCTTGGCCAGTCACAAGGATTTATCATTGAAATACTGAAGTTTTAGTTTTTACAAACAATAAGTCTTAAAAGAATTTAAATTTTTACCTCTAATTCTGAATCATAGCACTTGGAATATTTTGGTGGCTGCTGTAGGTTCCACAACCTTTTACACATTGCAGTTTCATTATGTAAACATAGTTAAGGATGATATTTTGCATGAAGAATGTATTAACTTGGGTGTCATACAGTGGATTTCCATCACAGGGTAGGGGGACTATTTATTTACATTCATTACTAAATTTGAGAGAATTCACAGCCCACCCACCCCAGGAAGCCACGGTGGGTCAGTGATTTGATGCTCAATAACCTGGTGATTCTGGGTTCTATCCTGGTATAGGCAGAGAAAGTTGCTTGGGATTTCTGTTCATGGTTTCCTCTTGTTGGAATGTAGTTGTACTGATATTCAGATGGTAAGAAAAATTTATGGTCCTGTGTAAGCCTACACATTGACAGTTGGAATTCAAAGTAAGAGTAATTCTGAGTACTACCAGAAAAGGTATAGTTTGGAGGTGGGTATGGGGGTATGGAAAGTGTTAGCAAAAATGAGACAGACTGTGGCAAAGGCCCCTAATAAGAGTGACGCATGCAGCAGCTGGGCACCTTTTTAGTCTGGTCAGGGGCATGCTTCACCGGAGAAATATTTTAATTTATAGAGTACCTGAAATCCAATTTCCTGGACTTTGCGGGAGAAGATTTTTGCAAACATCTGATGGTCAGAAAACACTTATAACATGAGTAAAATTGAGTAGTATGCATAGCCTATGGTCTATGGAGAATTGAGGCTAAGGCTCGAATTTACCAGTATCAGAGTTACAATATTAAACAATCCATGCACAAATTGTGTCAAAACTACAAACAGTGATAACTTGACTCAGAATGAGTTAATTTGAATGAAATTTTCAATATAGGCCTATTAATTTTGCATTATCTATTTTTGAACTAAGCTTCCTAGAATTAAACTGAACTATAATTTTCTGGTCGTACTTAGACTTGGAGTTCAATGTCTATAAAAGGATATAAACTATTTTTTGTGGTTCTATGGAAAATTCTTCTTCTTCTCCACAGCTGCAATTAGCGGCTGCTATTATCATAATTAGATTGGTATCATTAATCCATCGTACCATGTATGACCTATGACATTCATATTGTAAAAAAAAAATAGAAAATATATTCATTAGATATATTTAGTCACCAGTCACGAATCATGTCATAGATGAAATAATAATCATATTGTTTGCACCCTTTTTATCCATTGGCTAATAAAAGATAGGTTGCCAGACAATGAAACAAATATCCACGGCAGCTAAGTCTTACATTGTGATTCCTTCAGTAAAGATTCCACGTCATAATCAAGGGCAACGACTCTAGAAGTAATGATCAAGAATTGTTACATTGTTATGTATATACATTTAGTCTTTGTACAAATCAAGACAATAAATGTAACTTTATTATATATCTGATGATGTCCTTCACTGTTTCAACAAGGGCTAAAAGAAAACATTTAAATTTTATATATTTTTTTAAAAACAGCATATAAAAATCTCAGAAATATCAGATGAAATATGCAGTTTGTAGAAAGTTGAAAAGTAATTATGGATGACAAACTGACGGCCAGATTATGGGGTAAAAGTGATATAAAATATTGCAAATACTTTCAATTTCTCTGTTATAAGTACATTAAGTATAGAGTAATTGCACATTACTCATGAAATATGCTTTCGGCACAACCTTATACTTATGTCATAAGAATCATTATGTTCGAACATTCATTAATACAGCAAATTTTGAAAATGAGGACATTTTGTTATATTCTTGATAAATACCTATCAATTAAAATAAATATTGCATTATTAGCTTTGAAAATGAACTTTTTTTTACTGTAAAGTCATTTTTGCTTACAAAAATTCTGAATATTGAATTGTTAACCTATATTTTTAATTCTAATATGCAAGTATAAGATGGTTTAAATGGCCATATGCAGGGGCGGATCTAGGAATTTTGAAAAGGGTGGCACCGCAAAATGAGGGCACTGACCGCGGAGATGGGATCAGGAATATTAAAACTATGAATGAAAGGTAATTGGTTAACATTAAAGTATAGCTACCAGAGTTTATGAATTGAAATATGATATCACTAGTAGAATCTATAGTGTTAGGGTGTAGTACTGTAGGTAGATATAGAGACAAAAGTGTACTTGAATTTTTGTTTTCAAATTTAAAGAGCACATAAAATAAACACATCATTCAAGTGGTATGTACATGAGGCCAGTTAGATTTTATACACCAATTCCAAATAAATTTGATTGAAATTAACTGAAATGTGACTGCATACATGTCAGACGCTCAAAAACATTTTCTTGTTGCAGCGATATCAGAGGAGATGGTGGTGTGACATCATGTAATAATAATTTTTATATCACGATTTACATTAAAAAATCTCAAGAGTTACTTTCCAAAATTTGTGTCCCTTTCGCTTCGTTAGGTGGTCCCATATTCAAGTTATGAAGTGTTATAAACTTTATATTAATATCTGACGTTGACAGAGATGACAGAACACAATTACAGCTGCTCAAAACTTGATTACCCAACAGTTCAGGTGGTTATTAATTTATTAATATTGTTGAAATTATCAGAATTTATTCCCATAAACAGTTAGAATAAACTGTATAACATCATAACACATTTCTTATAAAATTGGTATATGTTAAAAAACTTTTGAGCGTTTTAGATAATTGGCAAAACTGGTTTTGGTGGTCAGGCTATATAGGCTTCTTCTGATTGAATATATTTCAATTAAAATCTTAGATGGATTTAGATGAAATTATGTGTGTTTGGTGCATAAAAACACAAGATCTTCAAGTACATTCTATATAAATGTGATTACTTTATGTGCTCTTTAAAATGTGAGAGGAATGGAGTTATACATAGAAATATAGATTTGCTCAGATTTTTTTATCATTACTCAGAGACGATATCATTCCAAACTTAAACTAATTTTCAAACAAAGACAACTTTGTACTATGCCCTTGTTAGTTTTTTCTTTAAAAAAAATCTAACTTCAAAAATATTAATTACGACAAGAATTGCATTGAAATCCATAACAATAACAATAAATTATTGTACATATACCATTAACAGTGAGAAAATAATTACAGTTTAACAGCTAAATTTCATTTTACACACGATTTAAT
Source organism: Patella depressa (assembly GCA_948474765.1). Lineage (NCBI taxonomy): Eukaryota > Metazoa > Mollusca > Gastropoda > Patellidae > Patella > Patella depressa. The sequence goes on from OX419721.1 coordinate 36,900,780, forward strand.
TTCAATCTATAAGCCATTTAAGGGATGCATGTCTTTTCAGGTCATTTGAAGTAAACAAAAAAATGTCTAGTACTGTGGGGAAACTAAGACATTTATGATGAAATTCTGTGCACACAGAAACAAATAAATAATCGAGACTAAAACTGTAATTTCGATCAGCTACGGAATATCTCACTATCATGCAAAGAAAATAATCAGTAAATAAAATATGAAAAAAGTTGTCCAACATTGAAATGAATGTGAGACGTGATCGGACCATGCTTTTCAACTTTTTAAAATTACTTATCCATGATTAAACAAGTTCTTCGACAATTCTTTTTGTCAGTATTTGTACAACTGTAAAAATTTATAAATCACAAAACTAATATATTTGGTTTCCCATATTTTCCAGTGTATAAGGCGCATGCATGTGTGTGAGTTTAATATAAATTTGATGTATAACACGCACCCTATCTGCACCTTCACTAATTATCGCTAGGCAAATCCCACACTTCTTATTTGACATGTACAATTTTATGGATACACAATTACTGAGTTTGATACTAAGCGACGTTTCGACGAGGACACTCTCTTCTTTATCAAGCAAATCCCAGATTGTTTAATTAACACAGACTTTAGCAAATTATTAACATACAATTACATGGTCTGATTTCATAATTAAGATAACCACTTTAAACAATCAAGAACAATTTCTGATCAATTAATATAATATCTTTGTCTAAAGAAACTGCCATACTCTCCAAAACTGGCTTGTATACATTTAATCTGTATACATAATTATGTGCACAACTTAACCTACCAAAGTAGGTCAGAAACAGTACCAGTTCGGAAATATATCTTTTCCCCTATGACTCAATGGAACAGCAGAAGTCAACGTCTGATTCTATATAGTGTTTTCTAATTTATTCATTAATGATGACACTTTGGTGTCAGAAATAGCTAGAGAAAGTTGAATAAGATGAAAGAATATTAATCTTTCTTGTTTTACTACATGTATTATAAAGTGCATCAACTTATCTAATTTAGCTTTTAAAATTATGATTATGAAAAATATTAATCATTCTTCAATATCAAGTTAATTAAATACTGTAACAATGTCCTTGTATTTTAAACTGGGCAGTTACATTTAGATAAATTTCTTAATGCAGTGAATCCCTTCACCAAAATTTAAGTTCAATCTTAAGATCCTATTTTCATAATTTTCTCAACCTACCCTGAGTATTCTCCACATTTTCCACAGCCTGTGATAGAATCCACAATTCCTTTTCGTTTCCTGTTCTGAAGTGTTTTAAGATTAAGTGCGTATGTTGTCACCATTTTGTCACAAGCCTCGTAACCAATGACAGATCTATGAAATATTCTCTCTCCTGTCATCATGTCTATTAAATACCCTGACGTCCAGTAATCTCTACTGAACCAATTATACATATTAAACTGGGTAATAAACCTGAAAAAATTGAAATATGCTAAAATTTCAAGTGGTTTCCGTGTCAACTGTTAAAAATCATAGATATCAAATGTATGCTTAAAACCCTAATATTTAAATATTAAAAAGTACAATATTAGCTTTATTTGCTATATTATGCTGGGATTTAAAAAAAGATCTTTAACTTACAAAAATACTTCAGCTAAAAACCATGTAATGCTATTCAATACTGTTTTCAAAGGCTGGAAAAAAAACAGAATTGTTATCATAGTAGTGAAAGTACCCAGGCATTAGGCAGAGTATTCTTTAAAAATGAAAAGTAAAAGAGCTTATATTATATGGAGTTCCAGGATAAAATAAAAGTCTCCATAATTATCTTCAGATATGTAAATTCTACTAAATCATAACAGACTGGTCTTATCACCATTTAATAAAATAACACATTTCTAAAGTTGTTCTCACAACTTAAGACTCGTTAACATTAACCAAGGTATTTATTTTTTGATTTATACCACAATCTATAGGCAAATACAAGCTTCTGCTAACAATACATGCACACCAGAGCCGTTTTTTTAATCACTTTAGAAATGGTCATCATTCATGGAAGTAAGCTCAACTTTTTTTGGAGACTATTTCTGGCCTTTACAGAAACAGTATACTTAAAACCATTCAATTATTCAAAATGAAAGCACTTATTACATTATTATGAAAAATGAAAAGATTTCTTACATTTATAATATAAGATGCTGAACTACCACCTTCACTACTATATATTTTACATACACCCTGAAAATCTTTAAATGTTATTCTGAAAATAATATACATACAGATATTAAATCACGCATCTTTCAAACAAATCAATTTCAAGAAAATACATGAACACACATGTACAATGCCAAAGAGGAAAAGTACAATTGACAGCTGATCAGTTTGAATTAATATTTACTATGGTCTGATGAGTAAAAATTAGCCCTCTACCAGGATAATAATTTCGTTTGGATAACAATTTTTTTCTTATTTAGTATGGCCTGATGTACAATGCTAAAAAGGAGTAATTTGCCTGTCTTTTTCAAATCAAAATCTGAAATGACAAAATGAACTTCAAAATCCAGAAGAATATTCTCAGACCATACTGAGATATTTCAACCTTTACTGATTATATACAGCTTTAATTAACATAGTAAGCTTACTCTTCAAATATATTTTCTTCTATTAAAACTTTCATTAATGCTCCATCAACTGCTCCTAAAAATTCACCAGTCTGTTGAAAAAAATTCAAAATTATTTTGTTATTTCATTTGCAATATCTGCTCAACAGAGCATCAAAAGAAATCTGAGAAACATGACAAAGTTATTTTCTGTTGTTCAACAAAACAATATTTGGGTCTTGTTTTGGCCATAAATGTAATTCTCTCTTTCTTGTTTCCAGATGTGTCAGTGGGATTTTTTCCAGGAAATATTTTTAATATGTGCATTATATAAATTGAACCACATTTTGGCTCAGAATAAAGTAATTTGAATAAAATTTTTAATATATTCATTTTGCATTATCTACTTTTGAAGTATCATAGCAAGAATGAAGAGCTCTTTATCGAAATATTATATAATGTATATTTAATATCAATTGATTTTACTTACTGCATTATTATTTGACGTCATTATATAGGCATTATTATCTACCAAATAACAGTTCAAATACTGAAAAATAAATTTTCAACATTTAGATATTTTTAGTTATTGCTATAACTACTGAATTACACGACTTGTTACCCAATGAGTCAAATATTGCAAGGAAAGATAATTTGAGGCAGACAAACCAGGTCAATGATCTTTAACTATACTGGAGTAGCCTAAATCAGCCAAGACCAGCATCTGGTACAGAATATTTGACCAGACATAACAGTTAACTTTGGCACCCAGCTGAAATGCCAGGAACATGTTATACAATATTTCAGACTTCATTAATAACGAAACAATATTCTCAGAATGTTCACTAGTATCTTGAACTATAATCACTGAATATATTGTTAGCTTGTGAAACTGTGTTTAATATATATATAATATAGATAAAACAAAGATATAAAATCCCAGATATAGAGCTTAGACTGCTTGGCGATTATTTCAAAACAGCTCAATATTTTTAACTGAAACTTTCAGATACGATAAGTAAGTATCAAGGGACACTCTGAAAACTTCTCCTTTGCCATAGATTAGAGTTAAGAATTGATACACAAACCAATAGCAAAGAACCCACAAGCTTCTCAATTTACAAAACATTGATGGACCAGTGCAGGATTCTTATTATGAATGTTGGAATTAAATAATTATTATAAATATTTCTTACATCAGAATGAGCACAAGTGAAATTACAGTCTTTTCCTGTGCATTGTTCTGTGATATTTCTAAAAAGATGGAAGAAATTACTAAATCGCATCTGAAATCCCACAGCAGCTGCAACTACTTCATCTTCTTTTCCTCTATTAACGATTTCTGCAGTTGACATGGTAACGGCAGCTTTATCAAAACTTCTTAAACCATCTGAAAATAAAAAGATGCAAGCATTTGATGCAAATGATATTGTTTGTAATAATATCGCAATTTTTGCAGGATGTTAGTTCTTTATTTCAATAATTTATGTGTGTACAGGGATTTTCAGCAGTCTTTCGACTGAAGTGATTCCAATTTTTTTTTCGTGGGGGTTGGGATTGGTGGGAGTCTCTACATGCCAAGGAAAATTCTATAAACAGCTATTTGGAGTAACACTAAGCTTCCAACAATGGTTTGTCATGTAAAAGTCTAATTTCATGTGACGCAGACCAATGACTGACATGAAATAGAATCAGACTTAACATTCTATTTTCCTGGTCTACCTGGGTTCATAAAGATGGGCATATAACAAGCAAAAGAGGAAATTTGTCTGGACAGTAGAGCTATGGCCTACTTTTATTTCAAATTCCAACTATCAAGTGGTTTTTTTTTACATGTACATGCCCATCAATGTGTGCAATAGAATATAACAAAAGTCAGACTTTAGAATAAACCAGTGACTGTTTCCCATAAAGATTGTCTTCTTTCAATGTGTTTACCAATCGCTACATACCACTTAATGCTTATCCATTACAAAGGTTTTGGAGAACTTCACTGGTCATGATCTGCCTTTGCAATTAGATTTGGGATATTCAAATGCATTAGTCCTGAAATGAACTAGTTTGTGTTGAGTGGACCCCCTATTTTTTCTATTCTACATTGGTTTTCAAATAGTTTATATAAGAAGTTCATGCAAAATGTTTGGACTTGTGATAATGAGGTTATTCTAGAGCTATTTGCCATATGATTTTACAAATATTTAATACAGGTATTATATATCTTGTTGAAAGGGTTAATGGTCATATCAAAATTTAACTTCAAATGAATTCATGTTGAATCTTTTTCACATACTAACCTTTATTGTATAAAGAAAAAACATAATTGTATCCAGCTTGCCAACCTAATACTGCTCTTTGATAATATAAATTATTTATAGTCTCCGAGTTCACACCTAGAAAATCCCTATAATATACAATAAAATAATAGTTGTTTCATGGACAATATAATATTAAAAGGTTCATGGTTGGTGAATTAGACTGTCTTGATAATGTTTTTACAGACAGGGTTTAAATTCTGACGTAGACGAAATTTTCCAAAATAATTGACACACTTATGGCATGATCTGCTGCAAGCGAACAAACTTGTTGATTAAAAAAACTAAACAGGGTGTTTTTCTCTTTTACTGTTTTCACCATAAAGACTATAAAAATAAAATTCCAGGATTAATAATTGATGGAGGCATCACATTACAATTTCTAATGACTAACAGAGTTTTATTTGCAGACAATACCTGCAAGAAAAACAGAAAATTTCTAAAAATAGTCAATGTGGAAAAACAGACTTACGGATTTGTCAGTTCATCAGCTATTACACCAAATCGTGTTAAACCTGAACTGGTTCCAACAAATACTAACTCCACACCATATCTAAAATAAAAAAAATACATTTATTTCCAGAACTGTTTTGATTAAATAAAAAACAATCTTATATCAAGAACCTAATTTTTGGTTGCAAAGGGCAGTCTTATATAGAACAACCTTTTCAAAATTGGTTTTAATGGTATTAAAGGAGCAATTGGTGAGAACATTTTCAGTACCGATCATTAAAACCGTAGGCCACAAAATTGTGCAAGCTTTGGCCATCCCACTTGACTCAATGACAGAACTTATTATCCAAAGTGTATGCATTAGACCACTAAAACCCCTCCACTCCTCCTCCTTTAAATTGAGGTATACATAACGCAGTATTTTACATAACATTCTTGAAATTCTTACTTTAAATGAATATTCTTAAAACATTTCAGTTTCCTTGCTGCATTTTTTATTGCATAACATTCTGATATATATTCATCTCTGCAGAAATAGAAAAAAATTCAATGGTTATAACTCACTAAAACTTAAAGAGGTGTTATCATTCATAGTAAGAGAAGAATAATTATTGTTTATATATATAATAATAACTATAGATTCATCTGATTAACAACAGCAGCCTACTAGAATAAAGCCATTAGGTTTGCTGAAAACATTAAATACCACAATAAAATGTGTATAAAGACAGGCATACGCTATACAGTGTGCCCGTACAGCAGCACTATGACCTACTCTAATTTCAAATTCCAGTCGTCAATGGTTCTTTACATGCACCCCAATGTTTATACATCCAATCAGAATGACTAGACACTGTTATTTGTCATACACTCTCTCCTGCACCACTAACAAATTAAACCACATCCGAAAATCCAGAGGAACTTTCTCAGCCAACACCGGGAGTGAACCCAAGGCTTCTTGTTTAGCAGGGGGATCACATGGCTAAGTGGGTAAGGTGTTGACTCGTTAGCCTGGAGGTCGGGTGTTCAATCCCTGAATTGGCAGAGAAAGTTCATCTTTATTTTCCGGTGCGGTTTCCCCCTGTCAGTGATGCAGAATGGAGGGCCTGACAAGAACAGCTTTCTACTTGCTTGGATAGTACGAAAAACCAAGGTCCTGTGTACACATTGGTGTGCACGTAAAAGATCCCTAGGCAGTAGGAATTCGATATAAGAGTAGGCCATAGCGCCGCTACCGGGGCAAAATTTCCCACATAGCACACTGTATGGCATATGCCTGTCTTCCATTAGCCCAGGTTAGGTGCAGAAGAGTAGGATGTTAAACCCCATTTCATTTCATTTCATTTCTTGTTTAGCAACCCAGTGTATTAATCACTGAGTCACTTATTCACTAATCACAGCAATAGATTGGATTATTCATCAAAAGATATCCACAGCATATATATATATATATATACAAAAGACAATTAATAAAGTAAGCTGTCATTAGAATTTCAATGACTAACAGTTTTAATTTTTGAAAATATTTCTTGCCAGTCAACAATTTCGATCAATACCCCAAATTTAACTAGGATCTAAAAAAAATATATATATATATATATATTGGGAAATACAATCTCAGTAAAAATTGTTTCTAATATGAAAATGCAAAACACTTCCTTACTTCACTGAATAAGCTCTAGCTTTTTCTTCTATTGACAATTCTCCATTCCAAATCTTCTCATAGTTTTGAGTAATTTTAGCATCTAGTACTAGATGAACAATTTCATCTGTGTCACCTGAAACACATTGGAGAATGAGATGATTTATGGGGCCTAGGCACCTCCTACATAAAAATATAAAATATTGATTTAGTATTCTGTTTCTTTGACATGTGAATTTTAGCTGTTTGGGTTGATGTAGCTGATGAAATTGAAAGCTATATTCAGGTCGAGATATACAGAACAAATCCCCATTGACAAACTGATGTTTTAAATCCCATATCAAATACTGTCACTCATAGTAACACAGAGAGAGAGAAATGGGGTTTAACATCCATTAGACACAAACTAGGTCATTTTGGGACTAACATATGGTTCAATTTTTTATCAATAATTCGCTTGCGCAGAGGTCTTTAGCAGTGGAAGGAAACTGGAGGACCCAGAAAAAAAACATGAGGTTTGACATACAGGCGACCCTACTCCCCCAAACCATGCCAGTTGACTCAATGACAGACCTTATGATACAATGCACTAACCATTCAGGCCATCCACCCCCCTGGTAGTGATAAAACCAAGATCCTTCGTTACATATTATACAGAAGGGTGTCACCATAACATACATCAGAATTATGCAGAAACATGTATTATACTGAAACATCGGACTGAAACTTGCCTTAACGTAAACTTTGCTATATATTGAAGCTTGTAAAGCAAGAATTCCAAACAAATGGAATTCCAGGATACATTTATATTCAAATTATTATTATTTTCATGAGCCCAAAGAATAAAAATGGCTTCATTCATAACTAATATAAACCTCAAATGGTCAATGTGGTTCACATAGATTTAGTTGATATCAAAGAATGCTGTCTCTTTAAGGAACTGACATACCACTTATAAATATTGAAGTTGATGAATAATTGTAAAAAGCAAAATGTTGACTTACAAACTAAAGAATTATACTGTCCTTGACCAACATAATCTATAATAAAATTCTTATTTACTGCCTCTAAACCTCCATTAAGATTTTTGCAATGAATCCTTAAAAAAAAGAATGTAGTGTTTAAACATAAAAAATTTGCACTTATTACAAAAGAATTTATCCAGGCATGTCACTTCTCTTGATGGCAGTTGCCTCATTTCTAGTCTTATGACTGTTTTCATTATTGCTGAAGTAGAGCCCCTGCAAAATTAAAATCCTGCCAATTTAATATTAAAAAATATGTGAAGAAACTCTCTTTAAAGGCAATTACTTCATTACATTAGTCATAGCAGTAAAAGACAACTTAAACATATGTCCACAGCAGCTATATGTTGTCGGAATATGCCGTCAATAAAATGTATTTATATTTAGCTGTTTAAGGCCATGGTTATAATTAGTAATAACAAGTTATGGGCCATACAAAGGTATTTGTAACTTTAATCGCCTAACGGTAGTGAATGGATGTTAAGCAACATTTGCAATAAATAAAAATTTTGCTTGACAACGGTGAGAGTATCCTCATTGAAACGTTGCAGTTAATAAACCAAGTGAATGTTATCCATAAAGTTTTCTGTTTATTAAATAAAAATTAAAAACAACAACTACATACCATGACGCTACATGTACTGATGGACTCCTTAAATATTCTTTATCTAAAAACAAACAAAAACAAAAACATAAGAAGAAACCTGGCTATACAATGCTGCAATAAATATAGGATAATTCACTGATGATTTACTTCTACATCTATATAAGTAATTAGAGCTTTTACATTTAAATATGGATGTATAAAAACTAAAATAACCAACCTGAAGGTACTATTGGATCTCTAGGCTTCAACATATACTCTCCATATCCTTTTGGTACAACAAAAGCTAAACTATCAAAAAAGAGAACATACTGATACAATAAAACCAATCTCATTAAATTATAAAAAAAAATTTGTTTAGTTTATTTTGTTACTTTTTCACTAAATTATACAGTAATTGTAATTAGTGGTTGTAAGCGTTGTTTATATCATCCAACCATATTACATCGCTAATACAACACAACTCACTTATATAAACGCTTTCACTGTAATATCCCATCAAACGATTCCCTGTATACCAATATGATTAGAGATATGAATCCCTGTTTCAAAGTCAAATGTCATTGCTGTGCAACATCAAAAATATAACAAGACGAGACTGATATCTGATTATTGATCAGACGTCAATAAATTTAAACCCTTGCAGCATATAAATATTTTATTACAAAAGAACATTATATCATTCACAATAAATAATTTAATGCAGACAAATATTTTGAATATTAGAGACTAGAAATTAGATATCTACTTCACTTAATGGTTGAACTGCTCAGTAGGCCTATAACCACCTAGGAATTCAAGCTATGAAGATGTGTCTATCTTTTATTCATATATAGGATTTAGATGTAATAAAACCATAATTAACTGCTGTATGCTTATTCTCAGGCATGAACTATGTTTTTTCATGTCATTCAAACGACTAGATGACTTTTCCTTGTCAGACCCTGTTCTCCTGGATCACCGAAATTGAGGATGCTAGTGCAGTAAGGTGGACAAGTGCCGTTGTTTTTAAATAAGATCACTTGATTCTTTCAAATAAATCCATTTTTAGCAGATTTTCTTAAAGGGACAATCCCGATAAGAACAGGGTCTAAAAAATTAAAGTCTGAGTATTTATGAAATTTATGGACCAAAATATAGAGGCATGGTGTATTAACCTTGTCTCAAAATTTCAGCTCAAAATATTGAGTCGTTTGGACGTGACACGTAACCCTTTTAAGATTTCGGGTCAGTTTTTTCATTGAGTGACCTGATAATCGATTCCCGTTTCTTGAGAGGTCTATACAGTGAATGCCCCATGTACTGTACTTGATAACAAAAGGTAAATTTCACCTACATATTATTTTTATAGAAAAAAGTCTGGTTTTATCCAGATACTGTATAATACAACGGTCTCCATTTCCAGATGAAAACTGTCAGGTTTAAGTTATTTACAACCGTATCACAAATAACGGATTAGTTGGTTGGCCTTAGGTAATGGGTTTTTAAGGGATTTTAACAAAAAATTAAGTAGTTTTATTCCCCAAAAAGTTATCGGGATTGGCCCTTTAACAATTCGCCTAATCTTATTATCTTATCACAGTATATGTCAATTTTAGTTTTCTGGTCATTCTGGTTAAAATACACATCTTTATTTTGTTTTGTTGTTTTTTTACTTTCGATGACCAACACTACTTGAAGATATGATCAGTTGTACTGGGAGGTCGCATCAAAGCGAATATGGGCAGCTTTTACCTTTTTACGTTAGTCATTAATTAATCAATCAATCAATTGACGTTTGGATGGGTTTACCCTAGTTCCGTGCATGCCAAGAATTCGTCGTAATGGACCAATTCATTGGTTAATTCCTCACATTTACTAGGCCACCTGTTATATAACAACTCTTTCAGTTCCTAGTGTTGTGACCACAAGTAAAATGAAATTTTGAACCATAAAAAACGAAACATACTAAGATCTGTTCTGGTCTAAACATATGCAAAAATGCTATTTTTGGCAGATTTTGTTAAACAGCACTTTCCAGCTTAGCATCCATAATTAAAACAGGATAAATTCACTGATTGGGAAAAATTACCATAATATACTCACCTAAATGTGTCTAATATAGAATTATAATAATAATGATTAACTCTAGTGTCAGCCCTTTTCTACAAAAAAAACATGTAAGATTCAATTATTTTTCTAATTTGAGCAATCACTGCTTTCATAGGATCTAATTAAGCTTAATCAACATACTTCTGAGACAAGACAAAATGACCTTTCTTCAGTATTGGTGAGCTGCATAGTCAAATCCTAGAGTTATATTTGTCTTTATTTTGGACCAGGGGTATGATATAATCTATTTTGAACCAGAAGTATGATATAATCTTACCATTTTATCCACATAAGCTGTGACATTCATAGCTACACTTCCTGTTGATGGATCTCTCATGGCGTTACGAAGCTAAACAAATTTGAATAATTATTGCAAACGATAACATTCTAATTGCGAACAACACATTGGAAAGGATCCTTTATGCATGAATAGCAAATGTCAAAAATGAAAGAAATAGTATATTCATCTGATCTAGAAGTTCCAGCACAAAATATTGGAAATTTCCACAAAACAGTAAATGCATAACTTTTTCAGAGCTCTCACCTCCACATTTTCTCATCGAGTGATATTATAAAAGTTGATTTTTGGTCAAGTTTTAAGGACAGGACCATAACTAGTTCAGAGCAAAGAGGGAGGAGGCCGGAAAAGTGTACTCAGAGGTGCTGTAAATTTGATGGACAATGTATATCTATATGATCGACAATATTTTCACAGGGGGTGGTGGGTGGGCCTTTTTGTGGGGGGGTTTTGCTCCGCATGCACCCCCACATACTTATGGGCCTGAGTGTGGAGCATTCTATCCAGTCCTATATATGAAATTGATTATCTTATCAAACTTTGGAAGTCACAGTGTCTAGAATTTGATTCCAGAAGCAGACGTTTACTTAGAAAATAATTGAAATATTTACACATTACCTGTACAAACTTGACAGGATCGAGAGAGATTTCTACTTTAGATAGATCTACACTATTATAGTTAGGTCGTGGTTCTGTTTCTGTTTCGACGTTATCTTGCACTGTATCTAGCTGATATATATACAGATTATTATCATCTTCCTTCTCACGATCATACTACAAAGATACCACAGATATTTGTATTTTTATAAAAATCTTGCGAGGAGGAGAATATATGAGATTGAGAGCGAAATTGGTTTTAACAGCCACACCATACAACATAGGCCTATGCTGTACTGACATAATAATATGGTATATAATCATTTCAATAATTTGTTTGCATATCGGAGTCTAGAACAGTTGGAGTCCGATCAACCTACTAATCTAAGCTTGTGAATGCATCTTATTGTGATTTGAATGGGATGAATACCATTGACAGCTGGAAACAGAAATGAAGAATCATAGCACTGTTTTCAGGTTTCAACATTTCCCTCATAGCACAATGTATGGCATAAGTCCCTTTAATTAGCCCCATTGGTGCAGGAAAATAAGACATAAACCCCTTTTCATTTCATTTAACATCGTACAATATGACAGTATTATGAAACATTGAAGTTTTGATTCCTTGAAGCATGGAATCAATCTAATCTGCGTATACAGAGTCACACCAAGCAAAATCAACCAATTTTGTGCCAAGTTTAGTCAAACGATCGTATATATATAATAAGGCCAATATAACTGGGAATTCAAAATTTTAAAAAGAGTAGACTTACACTAGATAGTGGTCAAGCAAATTTTAAGACAGTTGTCCAATTCCTAAAATATGATTTTCTTGGGGACAGAAACCATGCTACTGGCTAAGTTGGGGTAAAAAAAGTTCCAAAGCATTTCAGGCAAAATTTCTTTGTCCCTACTATTACCTGTTTTTAGCCCCTACATTCCATTTATTATCTTAAGATTGAATTCGACTTTGTTTAATTTATCTGACCAGATATCTAGGTTGCACATAATGCAAATAGAACTCAACTATCTAGAATGCTTTTAAAAATCTCATAAAGTGGCACAAACAGCCACAAATATAGAGTATATCTGTTCTTGATTTTCTAGTGAACACATTTATTGACTATTCATACTTCTATACTATATGAAGACTACTTACAAATGGTCGAAAATAAGGATGAAAAAGAATGTATCCATTGTTTGTAGTTCCAAAGGCATAACCGTTGACGCCAAGCTGCAAAATAACATTAATTATATACATATTATTACATGCAAATTTGTAAATATATGTTATTCTTAGATCAACTACAGATTATCTTTGCGATAGCAAGATGAAAATTAAAAAAATAAAATTAAATAGATGTAATGCCTTACCTTTGATACTGGTATAAATCTTTTAAGAACATCTATAGGTAAATCTGTTCCTATTACACCTAATAAATTAGTATTTGGTGGTTCTTCATCAGGACCCTGTTCAATAAGATCCAATTTATAGTCTAATAAATGTTGTAACTATATATCATTATTGATTGGCAACTACCTGTTTCCCTTTAAAATCTTATATCAATTTGTATAACTTTTAATACCTGGTTATTCCAACCTATTTTGTTTCCACTTCGACTTTGGACAAAATAACAATAATTGTTCTATACAGTAACTAGCTCTTTGACAGTTCATGTATTCAGTTTGCACAATGACTTAAAGATACATTATGGGAGATTAGATAACGAGTTGGCAGTTCCTACTACAATAGAAAAAACTAGCTAATGTAAAGGCAATTTGCTGAAAATTTCAGTCAAACTGATCCACTATGAACTTAAAACTAAGCGAACGAAAGTTCCACTTAGCCTTGGTCATCATTACTAAAGTTGGTAAGACAAAACTAGTTGTCTCGATTATCCATTTAATCGTTAAATCACAATATAACTACAATCCAACAAGAATCTAATGTTAGTCTCGACATCGAGAGTTGATTATGGACTGGATAAGTTGATTAATGTCTAATTAATAGTTTTTATAACATTTCAGAAAGGCCTTAAATAGGCAGATTTTGCTTGTGCATAATGGATGTTTAGGAGAAATGTTGATTCAATCCCCATGTCATGCAATAATGCTTTAAAATACAAAATAAGGAAAGGACATATTTTTTTCCTCTACCAAGACATTCAAGAATAACAGTAAAATTTTGACACTACATGCAAATTTAGCACTATTTTGTACCGACTATATGTTGGCAGAGACAATATATACTAGAATGACATAGACTAGCTACCAACTACATTAAAAAGTGTATTCAAATATATGCCTATATATTTGATTTCCAATTTTTGAGAAATCCTTACCCTTCCTCTGCTTGTATATGATATCATTGTGCAGACGGATGGGCAGAGGGGATATCCAATTAAAGATACCGGTACTTAAAACAATACTTAATTTCATTAAAACTTATTTTTTCATCTGTTTTGACAAATAAAAGGTCTTTCTTTCTCAGATTTCTGAAAACTATTTCCTATACTCCAGTCTGGGAGGCATGTAATCAAGAACTGGCCCCAGGCATTATTAAACCTCTGCACTTTAAGCTCTGTAGTTAATCAATTTTTTCTCATATCACAAATGTAACTTTCAAGAGTGAAACAGATTACTTTACCACTTTTTCCCTTCCATCAAAAACTGGAATAGAAATTGATGTCATCAGACCAAGTCCCTGTAATTAAAGTACAATGTAAATAGTTATTCTATATCAATTTACATCCATGGAAGGCTAATGGAAGTAGGACAAGAGTCTGAAACACAAACTCTCTGGAGAGATTAAAGATATATTTACATGAAAATCATGATGCGTAATACATAACCACAGTTAGCAAAACATAACAAAATTGCCAGGAAATATATTCCTCTTACCAAAAACATTATATTCAAGGCAAAACATTTTGTTGTTGTTTATCCAATTTTAATGTCCAATACATTAGTAATGATATTATGGACAGATTGATTGAACATAGATTATGTACATATGATGGATGCATAAAAAGGATAAAAACACAAATAAGTTATTGTATGTAAAAATATTTTGTCAATGTCCTATTTTTAAAGATAGTCGCCATTATATAATGTATAACTTAATGTAGTCTTTCAAGTCATCATTTTCCAGTTTACTAAATTGATGCTCTTTCCTAATCATATTAACCCTTTAAGCTCATATTGATTAAGAGCCCATTCTACACAAAGTCATCTTGGTGGGATTAACCCAAGAATAAAATATGCAAATTTCACCCCATTATTTCCAAGGTTGCAAAATTATTTCATCATTCCAAGATAATACTGTAAAATTACAACGACCATGCTTCGAGGGTTAAATATACAATATTTCTCCACGCGTCACTAAATCAATATATCATATATGATGCGAATTTCTGGCTGGCTTATTACTTCATACATTAAATATGAGATCTACTGATGGATGTCTCAGCTTTTTTAAGGTGTTTCACCTAATCAATAATAGATGGCGAAAAAAAATAATATTTTCATGTTCAAGAAGAGAAAAGAATAATTAGATGTAATTACCTCATTTTCAACTTGTTCCGTTGGATAGTCCAGGTAAACAGGTGTCCAAATCATTTGATGATATTTCTCCTGTACCATTGGACGACTTAGAATCTTCACGTATTGCTGAGATATATTAGAATATGATAATCCAAGCACTATCAATTAATTTAAATGGATATCTTTCTATATTATGTACTTGGGGAAAAGGGAAAAAATATCTGGAGGAAGACCACGAATTACTTAATCTGCCTCGGAACAGTCGGAACCCATAAATTTCCTGTCGTCTATGGCTCTTCTCTATCACTGTCTCCCCAACCCACCCAACCCACTTTTGCATAACAATTTTCAGTATAAAACCAAATAAGAGGGTTTGAATTGACATTTTCTGCTAAGATTTTGGTGATTATTCCTAATCTAGAGGGTGATGGTGGTTACGGTGATCGGTTTTCTAGCTTCCTACATGCAATATGTGTACCTCAAATTTTTCATGGTCAACCTCATGCAAGCTTTAAAGTTACACATTGCCATTTGGGGCATAGTTATACAGCTAGGCAATGAGAAAAGAATTAACATTAAAATCAAAGGAAAATAACCTTGGTGGTCTGCTTCCATTAGAAAAGGCACAAATTTATAGGTTATATCTCCTAAATATTCTCAGTAAAACAGTTTTTAGTAAATATTTCATTACATTTCTGTCCAGCTACTCTTGCTTTTAACACATGTAGGTAAAAAAATACACTTGAATTGTATTTTCTATAAACTATACTGAATCAATACTGATATAAAATGAGAAGAAAAAACAATATTCCAGAGACAAGTGATATTTAATAAATAATAAATAAGATTTTATATATATATATCTTTAAATTAAACAAATTCTTTGTAATAAAAGAAAGTAATAACAGGTGAATAACAATAAAAGGTAGGTTAATTGGCTTTTTACCTGAACATTTTCTTGAACATCTGCTCTTGTTGATATGTGTGTAAAATGACCTGAATTTACAAAATATCATACCTTTTATAAAATCGATATATATTTATAACATAAGTTATGGTCTCTCTCTTAAAAATTTGATAGTCACACACCTTTACTGATGTCACAGTTACAATATTCAAATCTGAAAATTTACTCATGAAATGTGATTGTTTCTCCAATATATCTATTTTTTAAAAGGTTTTGTGTTCCACTGTTAAGTAAAATTAGAAAAATTCCTGTTTAAAATTTTTGAAACATACATTTGATCAAGTCAGACTTGCCTCATCACTAACCAAAATAATCCATCACAATTCAATAGTTTATTTTGCTATAAATCAAAGGATTTGGTTCCTTTAATCCAATTGAAAAATTAAATCATCTATAAACCCTGCCAGCAACCGAGTTTCCCCATAATTGATTAAAATAAACACGATAGATTAGTTTCACCAAAGAGGTTAAATTTGGCCTTGATAAGTGTAAATGTGTCTCAAGAATGTATTTATAGACAATTCTTTGCTAAATGCCAAGACTGTTTAATACTATTCACTTACATATATATATAAATAAATAAACAAGTTGCAGTTTCATATAATTAAATAAAGAAAATACAATAAAACTGTTTTTACAAAAACAAGATAAATTCACCTTTATTAGCACATGCCATCCATTTAACTTGTCGAACGTCTGATACTTCTCTTCCTATTAAATACGTAAAAACTCGCACCTAAATAAATAAATAATACAGGTTGATAAAAGTTAAAGAGAGAGAGCGAGAAATGGGGTTTAACGTCCAATCGACAAAAACTAGATCATTTAGGATTAACGGAATATATAGTCCAATTTCATTTCAATAATTCAATTGTGCTGGGTTTTAGCTGTGAGAGGAAACTGGACGACCCAGAGAAAACCCAATAGAATGAACAGGTGACCCTACTCCTTGTCACATACAAACTGGAAATCGACACCACGCCACCTGACTCGGCCACACCTGACTCAACCACACCTCACTTGCTTCTTTGGCATCCTTGCTATTTTAAGTTTTATCAAATTCTTTGTTTTTGACAAAAAACTTTAAAAAGCATAAAATTACTACTGGGTGATCTTTTCTATAATGACGACTACCAACAGCAGTGACAATGCTTTTTAAAACTCTTAAGTGTAGAAAATGAACAAGTCATTTGGTTTAGATATTGTAACTGCCTATTTAATCTTAAAACAAGTTTTGATAAACTGCAGTGAACAATGAACTATCCCAGACAATTTTAAACATTTTTAAAACTCTGGTCTGTAGAGTATGTACAAAGTCTCTGTGCTCTCCAGAATTTTAACAGGATTTTAATTCATGACCATGTAAAAAGGTTTTCCAGCAAAGGAAATTGTTACACTGCATCCTGCAGCTAATCCATACCATCTCAGATATCTGCCTAATATATCTATGTGAAGCAGATTGAAATTAGAACTGATCAGAAATGGAAGCAAATAGATCACAAATACAACTAAAACAACAAGTCAAAAAAAGTAAATTAACCTAAAAGTAAACAAACTTTAAAATAAGTTAAGAGTAAATATTGAATGTTAACAATTCTACATAAATAATCAAAGGCCATTTAAATCTAAAGACATAAATAAGGCTTTACCTTTTTTGAAGGCCAATTATATTTCTGGAAAATCCATTCATAATTTTCTGTGGCACCATCTGTGACCAACATAATGGCTTTATTACATAAACTAATATTTCTTTTCTTCTCTTCCTGTTTATAATCAAAACATCATCAGTTTTACTTTTAAAAACAGAAACTGTTTCAGTCTATTTGTTCTGCACACGTAAAAAATTTTCATTAGAATTTAAACACAGAAAGTCCTGACATTGGTACAGAGAGAGAGAAATGGGGTTTAACGTCCACTCAACACAAACTAGGTCATTTCGGGACTAACATATATGGTTTTAATTTTATTACAATGATTCGCTTGCGCGTAGGGGTCTTTAGCAGTGGGAGGAAACCGGAGTGCCAGGAGGAAACCCACGGGGTTGAGAAGGCGCCCCTATCTCCATGCCACATACGCTTACACCAGGGATCGAAACCACAGCCACAAGCCAGAGGTGACCAGCCAGCTAGAGGTCGAAGCACGGCACTCTAGACCACTAGGCCATCCCAACCCCCTCACATTGGTACAGTGTATTATATAATGTAAAGATAACAACCCAGGCTATAAATTTGCAGCTTTCAATGTAGCACTTATTTCCAAATGGCGTTTGAGATAGTGGACCCCTTAATTAATGAATTTAAATTTATACAAATTACCATTTGAAAAATAATGATCAAACTGAATTAAAAAGACTTCAAGGCCAAATAGAACTGAACTGATATCACTGCAAGAAGTTTTTTAAATTTCATTTTTAATTTTGTCATCTCAGCCATGAAAACAATTCAACATATTACGATATATTAAATCAGTTGAAAACTGAAAATTGTATTTTTTTTCCCCAGATCAAGAAAGACAGGTCATGTCTATTTAAGAATTCCAGAAAAAGTGTGACAAATGTTCTTTTAATCTGTGTACAAAAACGGTCTGATAATCTTCTTTTAATGTTTTTAGCTAATCAAAGAGAATATGATAATGACAATTAACTATAACAGCACAATGAAATATTTATGAAAAAAACTCTCCATGTAATACTGAGATAATAACAGAAGGTAAATTTCTGATACATAATTACAACATCATAAGAATTACACAGTAATTATTAAAACAATATTACAAGAATAATCAAATGAAAATTATGATTATCGAGTAATCATTGATTATCAACAATAATGACTTTATGAAAAATAGAATATGTGTGGTGTTTATCTTCAATATCCATTGTGACTCTTAATAACTTATTGCCTTACATCTAAACAACTAGACCCACTGATTCCAATGACTTCTAATATTTGCTTAGTATGTTTCCCCCCTTAGAAAAAAAAAAATATTTGTTTTTTGGAGTGAACAGATTCCATTGTTATTAGTTGTAATAATTAATATATCTGGGCCAAAAAATACCAGTTATTAAACACTGCAGAAGTTTTTTGAGAGCAGTTTTAAACAGTTGCCGAGTTGAAGTATTGGGTTATTTCTGGTTCAGTTTTACGGTCAATACTCAGCTGTCTAAATGTGTCGTCGCAGTAACTGTGGATTTACAAATACATAACCTATTCTATGACACAAACATGTGCAACATATCACATAGAACATATTCCTGCAAACACAGA
This sequence comes from Patella depressa, assembly GCA_948474765.1. Taxonomy (NCBI): domain Eukaryota; kingdom Metazoa; phylum Mollusca; class Gastropoda; family Patellidae; genus Patella; species Patella depressa. The sequence goes on from OX419721.1 coordinate 36,920,152, forward strand.
AGCTTGTGCATCACAGAAGTGAGATGATAACACAAGGAAACAGTTATGTATTAATTACTAATTCTAATTAGTTAATCAGTATCACAATCGATGTCAAAGTACATATTCTGGTCTCTTTATTTAAATAAAACAAACAATGAGCTGAGATAATATCCCACTCCATTTACTTACACTTTTAAATAATTCAAAGGCTTCAATCAAAGCTCGTTCAAAGTCTGCGATCTGACTCGTTTCAATCTTGAGTAATTTCTCTTTGACGCGTTTGATGTTATCAGCATTTGCCTGCATTAATGTTCGATTAAAACAATGATCTACGTAACTAACATCTTCAGAGAACTGAAAAAGAAATAGATTAAATAAACAACATCTTAAAAAATATCGAGAATGAAATTAAATAAAATAATTATATGCTAGGTATCTGCCCTGTCCGTGCATGCAATCACTTCTCCCCTCACTCCACACCGCTTTTTTTAAAGCAAAACATCCATACTCTAATGTGCTCAAAATGCAAACATAAAAGGTATGAAAAGGGACAAACACGCTAGAATGTGTGAAGTAATGATGTACCCGTGATCCTCCACGAGCTGAACATGAGGAATCTAATTTGTATTTTTTGAAGATGGGTGTACTCTTCAGAGAAGTTCATCAAAATCATGTATCCAGAAACAAATTTATTGCTTATGGTTTTAGTGTCGGTTTCAGAGGCGCCAAATGTTGTCAATTTTTACATTACTGCTTGTGTTCATCCTAAAGATAACCTTTTCGATGTTTGGAATATATGAGATACAGATATATAGCTTCTTGCTTTTTGATCCAAAAATTCTAAACTCCATCCCATGATGCATGTACAGTAGTGAACAAAGCCAGACATCTACAAAATATTTTTCCACTTTTCTATCTAAACAACTTCAAAAAAATTCAATAATCTAAATGTGGACAAAAATATTATAATTTTTATCAATGTCTTACAAAACATAAATGTCAACTGAATAGTAAATAAAAACAATGCCATATATATGCAACATGTCGCCTCTAATAAATTACTGGCTGTGGTTATAATAACATATCAATTGATTGAACCAATGTAATCAAAATAATGAGTGTTTATTAACCACAGCCAGCCATGAATTACAACAGCAATAAATTATTCCTCAATTGCCATTGTATTTGCAGGGAACATGTTCATTCATCCATAACATATCATATTATAAAAGCAACCTATTGTTCTTTGACTCATAAACTTGAGATACAATAGAGTTGCATAAAAACTGACAGAGAGAAAAACATGTCAACTGTATCGAATAAATAAAATATGGACTTAAAGGAGAACTTAGTTCCAATGGTGTTTGCTTTATTTACCATCAAGTCTAAATATAGGTTGCAAATATACACAACTACAAAAAGTTTCACCATTAAGCTTTCAAGAACTAGCCAAAAAATGTTCCCTTTAATAATTAATGCAGTGTATTTGATAATAACTGGCAGTAGCAGTCACCCTTTTAACTTGAAGCTATTATATTTTTTATGAAGCTATTATATTATTTGTTTCTGAAAGCCTTAAATTTACATACTACAAATGTGACCATGATGTATCTTTTACATGTTTTGGATATGTCCTACTGTTGTCTTGGCTATGTCTTACTATCATCTTTGATATATATCTTTGATATGTCTTGATATGTCCTACTCCAGAATGGAAGGTCTGATGCACACTAATATTAAACTCATCCAAGATCTTTTGATTCCTAACACATATTGCATCTAAATCAGACAAGAATCTTGACCAATTTTGAGAATCCACAACATTGGTATATATTACAAGCTTTGTCACTACTGATTAAATGACATGAAATGAAGTGGGATGTAACATCCTACTGTTCTGCTCCTAACCTGGGCCAATGAAGACAGGTATATGCCATACGGTGTGATATGAGGAGAATTTTGCTCGGGCAGCACGGCTTCGGCCTACTCTTATATCGAATTCCACCTGCCAAGGGATCTTTTACATGCACGCCAATGTGTACACAGGACCTCATTTTTTGTCCAATCCAAATGACAAGGCAAAACCACGCCGAAAAATCTGGATGAACTTTTTCAGCCAATGCAGGGGTCCTCTACTGATTAAAGGGGCAAGTAAAATGAAGATATATTTGAAGAGTTCGATACGTGCCAAAATCAAAACTCATTGGTTAACTTTTGGAAGTAAACAAATATTTCAAGTTTAATCAAAATCGCATAGAATTTGTGTCCTCTAGAGGGTCCTCAAGATAAGATAAGGGGCAACAAGCCATGACATTACAATCCAACATCAAACCTAACCAAGATCTTTGGAAACAAAACATACATTTTTTTAAGTTCATCAAAATTGGATAAAAATTGTGAAAGGGGCAACATGAACCTTGTCACATACAAATTGTAGGATCGTACTCACAGCTTGCATAGATGTAAGACCTTATGATCTACAGTGCATGTATTAGACCAACCCTCTGTACATAGTGAGGATGATCATTGGCTATAATGCTAACACAAAAAGAATATAATTTTCAGAAATTTAATTACCTGTAAAATGTTATAGAAATCATCATTGCTGAATGTTTCGAGGATTTTATCAACAGTATTTCTAGCTATATCCATACGCAGGCCTTTCATACTGCCACTAGCATCCAATAGTATGATGATGTTCTTAGATGATGTAGCAGCTTCAATGTACCTATAATATAAAATACAGGTGTGACGTCATACTATGATGTTAGCGTATCATTATTTCCAATAATGTACAAGCAACTTGTCAATCGTACATTATCTATACTGGATGAAATATTGGACTTGCGTGACTTATTTCATTGAAAAGCATGTGCAGGATAATGTATGTATTTTAAGTTGTTTACTGGTCTCATGTTAAAGACATTGCGTAATACTTAATGTATTAAAAAACACTTAATAAGGTTAAACTAATAATTCAAGTCATACTTCTTCTGTAGTCTCTCTTAACATAAATTGACCGTTTTGATGGGTTTCTTTACCAGGCTCCATTGGATTTTTAACATGCTGACAGATTTAATTATCATTCCATTTATTTGCCATTAAATAATTATTTTTTTGAAAGAATAATAGCTTAAAACAGCAGAAAATGCTGGAAAAACTACGTTTACGTGATCAAAGTAGGATAATAAATTTCTGTAAAATCCGAGAAAAATTGGTCAACAAAATGTTTGATATGTGAGAAAGTGTGTGGTTCTATTTAGCTAGGATATCAAATATATCATTTTCAAATGGCTGTATATCTTAGGTAAAATAAACAGCCTGTATATCTGTACATTTTAGGTTTGAAAACCAATGAATAAACATATGCATTATAAATACTGGAATTGCTCCTCTAAAGTTCTTGTTGCATTATTCTATCTATACTCAAATATAAGTTAAAAAAATGATTATTTTTTCAGTTCAATCCTTTGCCTTGCTACTTCAACATGCGCTGTCCTTGAGGACAGAACAAAGGTGAGCAAGACCAAGCAAGATACTGACATAATATTTTGGGGAAGGCATCTTACCATTTTCTTACTCGACAGTCAAATGTATCAACACTATCTGGATCTCTTGGCCATTTCATTCCTGAAAGAATTTACAATTATCTTTAAGAAAATAATCAGGAATTCTGATGTTCAAAAGAAATTGTTACTATGTAATACTGTTAGTAAAATGGACAGTTACTGAGCTGGATTTTTATTTGTTATAATGAATAAGTGAGAAGCGGTACCAGTTATTCTAACAGGAGTATGTGTGCCTTGCCCCAAACACAACATATGACTTTAAGACTATTTCACAAATTTTGAGTGTAACATTTTTTTCTATGCTGTCATATAGTGTGACATAGCAAAGTACAAAACAGATTTGGAAGCCATGTGAACTTCGCTTAAATATGAAGTGGTACCTGATGTTATAAACAAGTATGCATACTCTACCCCATGTACAAAAACTGTTACTGCTTGCTTATATAGTATGAATATATTTGACATTTTTGTAAGGTTTCAATTGAGTCACACGACACAACTACTTGATGACTACATTTTCACATTATAAAAATCATGAACTATTGCAACTGAATCTGTGTTATTGAGCAAAAGGGTTCAGAGCATAATCGTGTCATCTTTCTCTATCTTTGTCATTTATTCATTCATAGCGATGTTTCACCTTCAGCTGATTGCTGTTATTGTATTTTTTATTTCATCTTCTCATGTCATGGGCGCTAGCAAGTCTGCTGATTTAGTTGTGTATTTTTATACCCAGTATTATGACTAGAATAAGGAATAGCTATATTACGTCCACATCATTAACCATATTTGCGTCAAACTTTAATCAAATGATAACAGGTTCGCAGTTTATTTACAGTAAAGAATTCTGTGCATGTTACAATGTGCATTATAAACAAATGCGTCGTTATTAGTAGATTAGAGATCAATAAAGCTAAAAGCGGCTTTTAACGCTGTAATCAAAGAATAAAATAGAAAAAAAACACTACAGAAATGGATCAATATAAGGAGCACTTTAGTATTTTATGTTTTATTGAAAATATGTCAAACTTTTTAATGGTTATAAAACTATTACAGTTTACGTGATATGCAGATGAGTAGTTAATTGTGCATGTACCGTTTGTTATAACTATTTTGTTGGACAATGAATCCTGCATTGTTTTATATTTTAATACATTAAACCTATATATTCATGTAGCTATGTTTTTACTTCAGCTTTAGCTAATAAAAGTTGGTTTTCAAACAACCATTTGAGTGAGCATTAAAAAACTTTTGCACCCGATATTGACCACATTCTATAATGGCACATTAAATTACCAGTACATATAAAAGTATGACTATTTAATGACTCACTAACAGAGTCTATGCTTTTTTTCAGAAGAAGTGTAGCACCACTGGAACACAAACGAGCAATAAAGCTGGAATTTTACACAAATCTTTAAAATAAACACCTAATTCTACTTGTAGATCTGTTTTTATTGATTAGCTGGAACTAGTTTAATTACAAGGTCTGCTGCTCACCAATGTTTTGTTTCAAAATACCACGAGATAATGATCAAGCACGTACTGAAGAAATAATGCATAATGGAAATGCATGACACATGGGAGGTAAATTTTAAAATGTTTCTTTAAATAAATGTCTATTGTGAAGCAATAACACTTCAAAAATTCAATATTGAGTCCAATATCAATCAGTCTAGCAGCATAGGTGTTATAATTTAAACAGAGAACAGAGACCAGAGACTTGGGGTGGGGGAGGGGCACTGGTTACATTATGTCAAGGATGGATTGAGAAAGAGCTTGTGAGTATGGTAAGCTAAGGGGCAACTAAAAAAAGGTATGGTCTCGCATATTTTTGTAATCTTTTTGGGGTTTTTTTCTGGAAACCTTTTTAGTCTTTGGATTTAGGTGTTTTTTTAAGAACTGGTAAGACTGTCACACGCTAAATTTCTGCATTAGCTAGAAACACCAAGACACCTTATTCAAAGCATCATTTATAGTCAATTTTTCCCAAACTTTTAGAGTGGGGGCCCCTCTTTTATGTAAAGTATTTTCTTTGTGTTCTATTCCAATAACTAGACCCATGTTTTTCAGTAAAAAGATATACAAAATATATCTGTAATATCCTATTCCATTTGGCCTAAATAGGCCAAATAGATCATAGCCAAAATAGCTAAGATGAAAGGATATTGCAATGGCAGAGATGTAACTAACTAGGTACATGATCTAAAGATGATCTTAAAAAAGCTTTCTATTTTGGTTTAATAATTTCATTCAATTTCATTCTAGTTGAACTTTCAATGGTGGCATCGTGTTTCAGGACATTATTGGGTAGATAGTTGGCACTTACCAGGAAATATTCTAAAAAAGCCATCAGAACTACAGAAATATTGCCATGTTAGCGTGGGATCATTACGGTTATTGTCCATAAAGGCATTGTTCAAATCCTCTGTCCATTTGACACCATTCAATATCTTTGATGCTGAAAGGAGAAATATATCATTAAAATATGGCATATGAGATTATAATGGCTACAAACTTCAACTCGATCCTTTTGAAAAATTCAAAAGCTAAGATCTAAAATAATCGAATCTTTAAAGCCACTAAACAACATTTGCATTTTTTGGACGATATCAAATTGATCAATTAACATTTAATTAAGAAAACTGATCAGTGGGCCCCCAAATTTATAGTAACAAGCTTGGTTATACATTCGCACGCTTCCCAAAAAATTAGTTTCAGTGGCTCCCAAAATATCTGTAGGCCCTAGGCCAATGGCTTACTATGCCTATTGGTAAATACGGCCCAGCTTTCACATATAAAAATATTACACTTGGCATGGTATGGTGACCAAATGGTTTGACCAGACGAGTGCACTTTAAATCAGGTCTGTGACTGAATTAAGTGGTGTCTGTCCAACCTATAATTGAGTCGTTTCCTCTGGTTTCTTCCCATAGTTAAAGACTCCTTCGCACAAACAAATTATTGAAGTGAAATTTAACCCTATATTAGTCCCGAAATGACATAGTATATGTAGTCTGGACACTAAACCCTATTGATCACTGTCTCTCCATCCCAACCAACATAATCTTGTTCTATTTCTGTCAACTACATAAATTTCTGGAAGAAAGATTATTTGATATTGATGACCAGGTCACTCCCAACATCTATCGTTAATATCTAGGATTATTAATACTGAACGTAATAAAACACTTCTACCAATATCACAATCCCATGCTACCTTCTGGCCATATTGGAAAAAAATAACGACTGAATGATGTGGTCAACTGAACATAAACTATGACCAGACAAATTCAATAGAATCTTCATATCATGATCTATTCATGTAATAAAGGATGGACTTAAAGCCATAACCTAATCAACCTTGGTATAATTTAATCACTCTTGCACATGAGATTGGAGACCACTCATATAGGACTCAGACTATTGAATTCCCCCGGACAACCCAAAACAGAAGACTCAGTCTTGTGACACATATTTAGATAGAAAACTAAAATCATAGGAAACAGGCTGGGTAGCTAAAATCACAGGACCAAGACTAAACTGAATGTATTTGCCTGGTAGCTAAATTTGGAGAACCCAGAATAAATCCAATTTCTTAGCTTTACAGATAAATTTAGAGCACTCATACTGAATCCTACTTGAGGAGTAAGATCCAAATTGGAACCATATAAGACACAACATATTATCCAGATGTAACCCATATTATTAAACAAACAACTTTAATCAGATGCTCTCTACTCTACAGAATGATCAGCTAACATCCAACCACCCATCCATTAACCATCTAGAAACCCACCTTATCATTAGAATGAACAGACCTAGCCCCTTGTATTAGAATCAGGAGGCCAAACTCCCTGTATTAGAATCATCAGGCCTAGAACCTTGTATTAGAATCAGCAGGCCTAACTCCTTGTATTAGAATAAACAGGTCTAGAACTTTGTGTTAGAATGGGCAGGCCTAACTCCTTGTATTAGAATGGACAGCTCTAACTCAATGTATCAAAATTCGCAGGCCTAACTCCATGTAACAGGACAGCTCTTGCTCCTTGTACTTGAGAGAAAGAGAAATGGGATATAACGTCCACTCGACACAAACTCGACAGAATATTTATCAATAGTTTTTAAGATTACAACTTTAAAGCTAGGATTAACATTTCCAGTAATGGAAAATACTCATTTATCTTTTGACAAGGACAAGATTTTAATGGATTCTCTAAAAGCAGTGACACATTTCACAACAGGAAAAAATGTTTACGACATTCTGACAGTCAATAATAATTCTAGTATAATTGAACAGATATTTATTGTAAGCCATCAATGATCTGTATTGATACTGTGTAAATACATGTATAAATTTGATGAGGTAAGTAAACATAGTTATAACTAATCTTAATCTTGTCATTAATATATCTGTATCTGATAAAACATTGTTAATATCCAATGACACATGCATTAATGTATGAGTTATAATTGGTTTTTCCTGAGAATGTAATTATATATGGGCATTATATAAGGTGAATATGTTATAAATTGGTATTTCCTGAGAGTGTAAATAAACATGAGCATTATATAAGGCAAATATGTTCATATATCAGATAGTAATTATTATATATTCCATGAGGGATATAATAAGGTATTGGCAATAGTATGAGAACGGACTGGGTCTTAATGTCCTATCATTACAATCCTTCAGTCTTTTTAAGACAAACATATGGTCACCTTTGTTTCTGAGTATGCAGTGTGAGGTAGTAGAATTTTGTTCAGACAGCGGAATTTCGACTATTCGACTTCAATTTCTAAATTGACCGTGAAAAGAAGTTTGTAATAAGTTGTAAATAGATACTTACATTTATCATATATATTTGTTGGAACATGAATAGTACTAACACTCATGTTGACAGGATTAAAATTATGAGGTCGACTTTTCTTCAAGGGTAGATATAGAATGGTTTGTGTTATGGCTACTCTTGTTTCATTATCCATATCATCTATATCATCATCACTAACCAGCTTCTTAGCATTGTAATATTCTACTTCCTAAAGTAAAAATTAAATAAAAGTCATTTTATTGTTTCTTCAGTGGGATTAACGTTGGCTAAGTGAGCATGACGCTGGCTCACTCAGTTCAATCACAGTGTCAGCCTGGTTTTAACTTTGTAAGTGGTGCAAGAAAAATAACCTTGCAAAGAAAAGCATTCAGTTGTTCAGAGGGACAAAAAATAAAGGTCCCTTGTATAAAAATCACTTATATAGAGACAATTCCAGGCCTAGGCTTAATTTAAGTCATAATAACTGGTTAATTTGTTTAAAGGACTCTTCTAGACCTTTATCCTTCTGTGATACTTTTTCAACCTGGTATTTCCATGTATGATTGGTGACAAGGTTTTAAACTTATTTACGTTGTCTGGATAATCATGTCTATAATTAAATATTCTAGTTTGTCATAGTGTCCTAGACAGTTGCATTTTATCGACTTAAATAATTCTCTCTGAGCCTATATCTCACAGAATATTTGAGTTTTATACTCTAAAATATGTCTGGATCTGTATCTTTAAATGAACAAAGCCATTTATCTGCCGAGGCTAAACAGATTTGGCAAGTCACAAACTTCTAATGGGGATATACTTAACAGTTTTCATTGACTTGTTCCCGTCAAATTTAATTAATAAAATTCCAAGAAATTGGTACAGTATTTTGGGAGTCTCCACCTTCTTGAACATCAAGCAGAAAACAAAATAATGATGAGTAAAGACCAATTTAATAAAGTTGTTATTTACTCTCTAAGGTATCATTAAAGTCCATTTCACATCCGACAATAAATCTTTCTCTAATAGAGAACACAATTTAATTAAGATTGAAAAATAGCTCTCCTAGCCCATTACCTCTGATTCTAAATCGTTATTGTACGGTCCGTATTTCTTGCTTGCTTCTTCCGATGCTTTCATTAAATTCTGTAACAGACAAAAAAAAAATAAATTAAAGGAAATTGTTAAGAACAAACTTCAGAGAAAAGAGAGATTAAGGACATTAAAGCCTTTCTCCTCCAATACCGGCTAAGTCTAATTAGGGATTAAAAGTGTTTGGGATCCTGAAAAATCTTTTTTTAACAAGAGCTTAGTTGGTGGTGTTCTAGAACAGGCTGTTATAAAAGAGAAATCGTAAGAGGATTTGGAAGTTGTCCAAGGAAGTAATACAAATTAGAATATCATCATCCATAAATAAATAAATTTGTGACACCAGCACATTATAAGAGCTTTGAACTAGCCCCTAAATTACAAGGAAATTATGCAATACAAGACAATAAGCATGTGCATGTGGAGAATATCACTGTAAAGAAATTGAACTTGAAAGTTGAGAAAAATGTAGTTTGATGCAATAACCCAATGAAAAAATAAGAGCCGCCTGAGATTTAAGTCTCAGTTCTATCAATAATATTATATATAACTCTTAAGTTTTAAATCCTTCCATTTGGAAAATTGCCTTTTTACTCATTTGGATAATTCCACCATTTTTACAAAGAGTGCTGAACAGCACTTTTCAATTTCTGCACAACCAGAGTAATGAATGCAGGATTTTACAATAAATGAAATGATATGAAATGGGGTTTAACATCCTACTGTTCTGCTCCAAGGGAAATTTTGCCTGGCCAGCAGCACTTAGGCCTACTCTAATATCGAATTCCAACTGCCAAGGGATCTTTTATGTGCATGCCAATGTGTACACGGAACCTCAGTTTTTTATTCCATCCCAATGACTAGACAGCTGTCGTTTTTAGGCCCTTCGTCCTGCATCACTGACAAGGAGGAACCACAGCGGTGGATGAACTTTCTCAGGCAATGCAGGGATCGAACACCCAACCTCCAGGCTTTACCCACTTAGCCACCATGATCCCCGATTGTACAATAAACAAATGATAAAACATAACTGAGTGTATAAAATAAGTATAGACAGAAAATATATGCATCAAGTAATATGATCAATACAAATTAGACAATGTAATTTATACAAAATTAAAGTTGTATTAAAGTAAAATGATCAATACAAATTAGACAATGTAATTTATACAAAATTAAAGTTGTATCATCTATGTATGATGCCAGCGGTACAATGATGCATTCAAAATGCCCACAGTATTGGTAGTAAAAGAGCATAGAAGTTTAAGAAGGTTAGTGAATTAAATTTTGTTTGATGTACCCAGTATCAGTGATATAGTTATAACAAACACTATTTGGTTCAGCCTTGATCTACTGATATTTCTTTTGATTGATGCCAATGAGGTTTTATCCACTGGGTCATCTATGACAGAGAGCTAGGTGGTGAGTTCATGTAGCTCATTCACTTTGATATTTTTTGTACGATATTGTAATGGGGATACATTACTATTCATCCATCTCTTCCTTCATTTGTTCATTCATTCATCATTTAATTAATTCATTCATGCATGTAATAGCTGTAGGTGTTGCTTCAATAAATATTGCATTTCATTTACTTGTTTAATTAGACCTGGAGCAATTAATCTTTACACTATATGCTTAGTGACAGATGGTTGACAGTCGTCATATTAATAATTTGAATTTATTATAAGCTTAAATGCCATCAATTGTTGTTATTGTGTTCCCAGGGGGTGGGGGTCGAGTCAAGTAGCATGGTTTTCTCCAATTTCTTTGGTTTCCTCCCACTGATAAAGAACCCTGCATGCATCAAATTATTGAAATAAAACTGAACCATATGTAAATTCCGAAATGACCTAGTTTGTGTCATGTGGACATTAAACCCTGTCTCTCTTTCTCTCTGTTTGTAATCATGTTTGTTGATAAAACACAGAATTGTACATCAATTTTCATACTAGGTTTTAGTTGTTTCCTAAAATTTTTACTCTGTTAGTAAGGCATGCTGTTCCGTGTATAATCATGGTTTCCAGTCAAGGATAATTCCAGCATGTATTTATTACTGTAGATTCTCACGTCTGCAATTTTCAAATCCATGTACTGTTAGTTTTATGATTTGTCCAGCAATTAATATTGTCTACACATTGTTTAATAAAATCACTTCCTGCATCCTTCTCAAAGATTAAGAAAACCATCATGTCTGAGCAATAAATAGAAATGTTGTGTTATGAATACGAAATCAGTGCCTTATAATTATAAACAGACACATAAAACAAACTTATGACAACCAATTTCCGAGACTTTCAGGTAACCATGGAATTACTCATTCATAATGCAGGAAATTGGATGAAACTTAATGCCGACGTACATCTGATTCGCAACTGGAATCTGATACAAAACTGGAAATGAATACAAACAATGAGTTCTGAAAAATGTAGATATTTAATACAATATGCCATCATTAAAAAAACAAAAAATAAATATTTCATAGCAAATACTAGATGAAATATGAGTAGAATACATGGTTAGATTTCTTTTCTTTTGTCATTTCTTTTGTTTGAGGATGAAAATCCAATCAAAAAATTAGTATAGAGACTCTGTTAATCAGAAATATTATAACCACTAAAGATAGCTTGCTTTTTGAATTGCCAAGTCAAGGGCAGGAGCCAAGTTTATGTATTTAATTATATTACTTTGTCAACTGTTATTTTATTAATCATAATTCTTTTTTGTGTGCCTCATGGTGTACACAGGACCACAGTTTTTCATCCCATTCGAACACTAAACATGGTTCCTCCATCCTGCAACACTGACAAGAAGAAACCACACTGGAAAATCCCAAGTAACCTTCTAGACCAACACAAGGATCAAACCCTGGACCGTCTGATAGTGAGACAGCATCTTGTAAATTTTGAAGGTGTAAACAATTCAAACTCTTTAAAACTTTCCCTTAACTTGGACAATAATCTGTAGTTAAGAAATTTCTTTCGATGTGATCTCATAATCTGAGCAATTCTCTGTAGCCTGAGGTTTAATATTGGGCAAGTTTAAACCAACATAGTTTATGTTATTTTTATACTCATATGTCTGGTTTCCTCCCACTGCTAAAGATCCCTACTCGCAAGGGAATTAATGAAATAAAATTGAAGCATACATTAGTCATGTAATGACTTAGTTTGTGTTGAGTGGACATTAAACCCCATTTTTCTCTCTCTACATATATATATTCATAATAATGGTTACATGTGCTATGTTACTGGGAGAATTATGTCATATACAAACTATGGTAGATACACTGGCAACTGAGAGCCAAACCATAAAAATTCTTAAAGGTTCTTCTCATTAGAGATAAAGGAAAAGCAGAAAATTTGTTTTTTTAAGATTTGGTTAATGTTCAAGAAACGAACTGAACAGGAAGACAAGTACACAAAACAACTGTAAAATAAAAACGAAAAAAATTAATATAAAAACCATAAAATATTCTGACAATGCATCAAATTGAATAAAACCTATAATGTTCACCAATCATGTCACTGATCTAATGCTATATGGTAGAGCAGTCACAAGGTCAAGCAAAATATATCGAGTTAGAAAAAAAAATGAATAAAATTTGTGACCTTGGGGTTAGAATTAATGGCACGATAGGCTAAATAAAACCATTAAATGTGCTTGCATTTTCTTTTTCTCTGTGAAATTTGACATTGATTTTCTGATAAACGTGTGTGTTTTTGACTTAAAATAATCCATATCTTGTCGGTTTTGCACTCTCGTTGTCTCGGGTTTGAAGACCCAAGTTGACAAAGTTGGCATGGATGCGGAAATATTGAAGAGATAACTAGAAATCCATCGGATCGACATTATTATTTGTTAGTGAGTGGTTTCATGAACTGCAGATCCAATAAGATCAATAGTGCGGCTTCACAGCTCTAATCAGTTCTAGTTGGTGAAAAATCACTCGGAAAAGATAAATTGTCGTACATTTACATTAACCTTAAGGGACAGATTGTAAATTTACATGTTCATCAAGAGATGCGTAAAAGCTTTATCGGGGTTCTCTAGCTCTATGATTGACTTGAAGTCGACTCCATTAGTACAAAATCTTTACCTTAATATCCAAATTATAAAAACTTGCATGAACACATGTATTTGTCACCAAGACAAATATGAATTTGTCTTAAGAAATGTATGTATATTAAGGTGATCTAATTGTCTCATTTGTTATGCTCTTTGCCATAATGTCTTCTGTCTCTTCCACTAAACCACAAAATCTCTATATTTCGATAAATCTTGTGCAAAAACAGGGCTCTAACTTGAAAATTCATTAGTCTGACATTTTTACACGCTACAGATTGAGCTCTCATATTCTGAATTTCTATGCCATAAACATGAATTTTATGTTATTGTTTTGTTTCGCCCTTTTTATTTTCAACATGTATTATTAGTACTAAGACATTTCAATTGTTAGGACGTACCTGCTGTATCATAATGTCTGTCATTGAGTCAACTTATGTGGTTTTAATTTCCCGGTTGTACGTGACAAGGAGGAGAGTCGTCTGTTCCAGGTTTTCTCTGGGTCCTCCTGATTCCTCCCACTGTTAAAGATCCCAACAAATTATTGAAATCAAAGTGAACCATGTGTTAGTCTCAAAATTACCTAGTTTGAGTCGAGTGGACATTAAACCCCATTTCTCTCTCTGTCTCCCTTTTCGATTGTCTATAAATGTTATTTTGAAGTAACAGAATGACAACTAAGATTACCCAAACCATTTTCCAGGTAAATAATCTTGTTGCAATAAAAGTCATTTTGCTATGTGAACTTTTCTAAGGAGTGTTATCAGGTGTTCTAGAAAGAGTAGGGATATACACACCTGTGTTGTACAAACCCCTACCACTACCACAGCACAGTCACAAGTCCAAATACAACAGTACAAAAAAGAAAGATGTGAACTCAACAGAAATGGTATCAAATTTTCTTGAGAGGGCAAACATATACTAAGCAGTATTTGGTTATCAAAAATAAAATCTAGACAACCGTCGCATTTATTTTTCATGTCTGAGATGCAATAAGGGAAAAATTGTAGCATATCCTGAAATGTACATACACAACAATTTCTCCAAATGGTTCTCAAAAAAATAAAAACCATTACCTAAGCCGGAGAGTTTCCAGTTTCCGTTTTTTTAGGTCTGTAATCTATTTGGAATCAAATAAGTAATGTCGAGAGAAATAAGTGGAATGCGTTTATAGATTAGTTGCTGGAGAAAGCCAGTTATAAATTAAGCTGCTATCAAATTAGTTTACCCTGTGAGATGGCAAATAAAATTAATTTGTCAATTTTCATGTTTCTGGTTATATACATTGAATTCCCTGGAGAAACTGCATAAATCAATAATAGAATTTAATAATTAGACTCTAACTCTCACTATATTTGTAAGTTATTCCAAGAGCAAACACTATATACAAATAGTTTGTCTATATATCACATAAAAAGATCAAATAATACCACTAGTGGTCAATATCATTATACCCCAATAGGAAATACTTATCCATACAATACATTAAGGATACAGTGGGGCAGTATATCTGACTCTTGCTGTTGAAACATGCAATGTTATGTACCAAAATAAATTTCTGCACGTTAACTATTGAATTAGCCAGGGTATTGTGTTATATAGATATGGTAATTTTTACTCAATTCTCTCCATGTGCAAACTGAAGACAAACATTTACTATACCAGCAGCACAATCCTCTAAAGGATTTTTCATTGTAACATCACTTACAATCCAGGGAGTAAGAATTAAAGTCAAGCATAATCAATAAGATACAAAGCCCAGTGGACGAATTCGGCAAAATTGATTCTACCTCCTCCACATTATTATTGTTATACATAACTTCTGACACTGTCACACATGAGCATTTAACATTTTAGTGTACTTAATGTGGAAAAATCACATACTGTCAGACAGAAACTGTGTGAAGCTGATATGCTTAAACTGAACAAAAAAATTTGGGGATACATGTTGTGCTGGGGATACATGTCATTCCCTACTGTGTTAGTAGGAATGTATTTGGAAGAACTGGGGGCTCTAATTTAGCCCAACATGAGTATCGTGGGGGGTCAGGGAATACAATAATTGGGAATAGTATAATGTGTATTTTTATATAATTATTGTGAATTTTATCATGTGTATTCTTATATAATTATTGTGATTCTTATGTGCATGTTTATATAATGTATGTCTTAGTTACAATGTTTTCTAGTCATTTATTTGCTGTCAGTAATAAATGTCATTTTTACACCTGATGAAGTGTTGTGTTCGCTTATTTGGTGAGGGACACAAAGCGTGTGCTATGATGGAAATATTGCCCTGACATATGCTCTCAATGGTATACACAAGATCTCAGGGTTTTTTTCACCATCAACACGACTGGTGCCACTGGGTCCTAATTTTTCATTCTGGTTTCCCCTTATCGACCAACGCTGGGATCAAATCCAGAACCTCCTCCCTGGTGAGCAACCACTCTACTCACTGAGCCACTGTGGTTCCAATTCGTAGGCTAGTATAAGGGATATTGTTGTCATAGAGGTATCATATCATCAAGACCTAATTCAACCATGAATATCTATATATGCCTATCCTTACTATATCAGTGTCTGACCAAAATGTGCCAGGAAGATTCTGCTCACTACATTGCCATGGAATCGGGATTTACTTTATTTTGTCTTTTATGGATTATGTAGCTGATTTTACCTATGTAGGATACAATTTATAAGTACTACCAAGTAGTATCAGTTATTTTGGAAAGATTAACCATACACAGACGGATGTTGTCAGACAAACCCTTTTATTAATAATCCCCTGCACAAAAACACTGCAAGTATAGCCATTTCCCCAGTAAATTATCACTGCCACAGAAACCTTAACTATTTTAAATCAATTTGTTTATTCATCACAAATTAAACTTTTTCTAAAGCACTAGAAAACAATTTCTAAAAAAATTGGCATTGCTTTTGAAAAAAATCAAAATGGATAAAAGCACTGTCAAGGAAAATAACAATCTTATTAAGGAAAAGATAAATCTAACTACCATTCTATTACACAAGCCAAAAAATAATTCAGTCACAAACTATTGTATAATTCCTTCACTTATCTAGAAGAATAATGACTTCATCCACAACCACAGACTAGATGATGGGTCTTCGATCTACTTTATGACAATTTACAATAAGTACACGCGAGCATCATAAAGTCATAGTGGAATTCCTCGGAATACAAGATTGATGAGGCGCTTCATGCTCCATTTATAAGCATTACAGTTTTTGTAACTTTATATCAATTCTCTTCATAATGGAACTTTTTGAACCTAGTATCTTAGCTATAATAGATGCACTTGTGGCAGTTTCTTAAAGAGCATATATAGCATTCTATTTTATAATCTAATGGAGAAATAATATGTATGTGTTTCAATTCAGCCCATCAATTATTTGATTCTCAGAAGAATGAGGTTTTTGGGGTAATGGATCGAAAGTTTTAATAACCACATATTCCTTATGCAATCTAACTAGATTTAATTACTGTCAGAATCCATAGTGCAGTTGTCATTTAATAATCTTCTTGTGTTCATTATTTGCTTCAGGATTGGTAATTTTCTACCGATGGAAATACAAATAAAATTCTGGATTGAATTACATCAGAAAATAAAAGTACAGGATCTGAGGCTACAGAATGGTGGATGCAGGGACAGGGGCTGGGCATGGGTGCTTGCTTCCTAAACTTCTTAACCCCCTCCTCCCTCCACTAGCTATGCTACCAACTAAAATAATGATGTTATCCATGCTTTCAATGCTCTATATATGTGTGCTCAAATATAACTCACATCTTTAGATAAATGTTGTTTCACATTAAACAAAGAATTTATAGGTTTTCTTTCTCTGGAATTGAAATCCTTTTTTGTAAATATATTTATTTTTAATTGAAGGAGGAAAAGGAAAAAAAAATTTGAATTGACAATTATCAATGCTTGGTGGGGCTGAGCATCCATGTATCAAAGGCACAGAATATGAAATGAACGTTTTACTAGCTCTGTGTGTCTTAATGTTTTATTTAATTAAGACTAGCAGAAACCCAGGTCTAATCATATTTAAACATACACTTTATTCTATATTTAACACTTACATGTACGTTTTCTAATCTAATTCCTTTAATGAGATAACAGTGCCAGATGTTCACACAAAACTGTGACTGGTTCAGGGTTTTTTTAATGCAAAATGAATTTTGTAAGAACCGTTGCCTTTTTTAACTGGTATCGATTCCTTGACCAAAAAAATATAGTTTTATAGAATATAAATTACGATTCTATGTGGCTTACAAGCTAAGATAGTTGTAACTATGGGTTTTTACATAGCAGAAATTTTATATATATGCTGTCCTAAATAAATAGCAAATACAGACTTTCAGATCACACTATTTTTCATGCATCTGATCCACCATTTTCTTTTTTTTCTCTTATATGTTGAGAGCTGAATGATAACTCATTTCTACTCACTATCACCGAATGAATACATGCTTAAATTCCTATCTAAAAGAACATTTTCCAGCCTTTATTTAAATAAGAAAAATGTTAATTGACCTTCTTACACCATTTGCTATTAAAATTTACGAAATCTGCCTTCAATTCCTTACAAGAAAAAATTTAAATATGCTTACCTCTACAGCATCTATTTTCTTTTTCAACATCAACTCAAGATTATTTTTTACTGTCACTAAAATCTCTTTAACATTCTTTTTCTCAACCTTTAATTCATTGTTAGGTTTTGTCTTGTGATACTGCAACAGAAATTACATAGTGTCAAACAGTATGCTTAATTTATTATTAGAGTCGATCGTACCACTGTTGAGATCTCCAGTTTTTGCCAGAATGAAATGGAGTTTTGGGAAAAAGCAAAATGGAGTTTAGAGAGAAAGAGAAATGGGGTTTAATGTCCACTTGACACACACTAGGCCATTTCGGGACTAACACATGTTTGATTTTAGTTCAGTAATTTGCTAGCAGTGGGAGGAAAATGTTTGACGTAGAGAGAAAATGTATATGATTGGACCATACTTCACATACAAGCGGGGAATCAAAACCATGCCACTTGACTCAATAACTGACCTTAAGATACAACATGCATGCGTTAACCATATGGCTACCCAACTTCAAGGAATAGAGTTTTATGTTTTGTCAACAGAATACTTTGGCCAATCTATGCCTAACATAGTGTAACTTTATTTCTATGGTCATGTGGGGGGGTGGATGGCCAAATTACCATGCGCGCTGTATCATAAAGCCTGTCATTGAGTCAACTGGCATGGTTTCGAATCCCCAGTTGTATGTGACAAGTAGTAGGGTCGACTGTCCAACCTC
Source organism: Patella depressa (assembly GCA_948474765.1). NCBI lineage: Eukaryota > Metazoa > Mollusca > Gastropoda > Patellidae > Patella > Patella depressa. The sequence continues at coordinate 36,939,001 of OX419721.1, forward strand.
ATGGGTTTTCTCCGGGTCCCCCGTTTTCCTGCCACTGCTAAAGACCCCTAAGCAGAACTAATCATTCTAATAAAATTAAACCATATGTTAGTCCTGCAATTACCTAGTTTGTGTCGAGTGGATGTTAAACCCCATTTCTCTCTATATATGGTCATGTGTGCAATGCTAGGGATGTACATTTTGCCTGGACAACAGCATTTCCACCGACTCTTCATCGAATTATAATCATCCTAGGTTCTCTTATGTGCATGTACAAGCAGACTTGATAATTTATAACATACATACCCTAGACTAGTTAAATTATAGAGGAAATATTGACATTGAAAATGGCCATTTATTCATTAAAATACATACTGTCATAAAATAACAGAAAGATAATAATAATATCTATATATATGGTGGGAAGGGTGTGTTTTTAAACACATGCAATTATCATAAACACATAAGTAAAATCCTGCCATATTAGGAATACTTAGCAACCCCATGCAACTTCTTCAAGACAGATAACATAACTGTAAGTGGACGGCACCAGACAAATATTTTTTATTGACTAAAATTTGTATTTTTGTCCCATCCAAAGATCAAACTTTCCCAGTCAGTTCTGCAGACGCTACCATTATTAAGTGAGAACGGTGCTTCTCTGTCTAAGCCAAGATTCAAATCAGGGACAAAGCAGTGTAATTGAAACACCCCAAAACTTTTATTCATTAAAAACAATGCTTTGAAATGCCTATTTGTCCATAAACCAAAACGACTTTTATTGTTTAAGTAAAGTCAGTGGGTAGAACAGAAATTTGAATCCAGTCAAGAATGTCTTTTATACTCAATAATATCAATACCCACATTATTACATAACAGGTGGAGTACCTGGAAAATCTATACAGCTATCTAGGTAAAATTCTCCCTTTCCTCCATCATTGATAATGATAAGAACACAATATTCAACAAGACTCAATGACAGGGTTTTAACTCAATGAGAAGAGTCTTTTTCTTTCTAATATTCAGATAAGATTGTTTGTTTATATTGAACTCTTGAGAAACAGAACAACTTCCCAGCATTTTGAATCGTGCTATGGATTTGAAATATTTTACTTTCTCTTAAAGGTACCGTATTATTATAGTAATCTGATATATAAAAAATTTCATTTGGCTTTAATATTACCAGAGAAACCAGACAGATTACAACCATTGTTCCATGTCTACTACAAATACTCTGATATTGCCATTCGATTTCCTGCTACAAAAAAGCAACAATGACAATCATTTGTTGTTAGACATCAATACAGTTTTTCATCAACACGACGTGAAAAAGATTGAAAAGGTACATTTATCTTTCGAGAAAATCAATGTCCAAGCCAATACAATCTGTGAGAAAATGGGGAATCTTTGAAGTTGGAAAAAAAAAGGCTAACCTAAAACGGCTAATGATACAACTAAGAAAACATCAGTTGGTGTTGAAACAGCTTTTGTATCATTAACCGATTTTAAACAATCGTCAACTGGCTACATGACAAAGATCAATGAAGATTTGATAGTTAATTTCGAAACCGATTTTAGACCATCAAAGAGCATACAGAGTCTGTACAGACCACAAACAAACGTTTTTTTCTTCCTCATAGAAAATTAATTGTCGGGATCATGTTTGAAGATGACATGGAAATCCTTAAAAAAAAGTAATATTATGAGAACAAAATATTCTGTGGTGAAATAAAAGAAAAAAAAATTCATTTCCCATTTCAAATGTACACTGTGCAACATTTCGTGACAGTGTAAAAGAAGTTACTGTGAAATGTTTTGTGGCGAAATAAAAGAAAAAAAAATCAAATTCATTTCCCATTTCAAATGTACGGCGCAACATTTCGTGACAGTGTAAAAGAATTTACTGTTAACCAAAATCCAAAGAAAAGAATCTATACCCCATTTCTCTCTCTGTAGCCCATGTGTTAATGGTGTTTTAGATAACCACAATACAACATCTGTTTGATTAATATGGAGGAAAAAATATTGGTGAAAACCAAACCGTAATTGGTAGTTTCTGTGACCTCTGTCCTTATATGTGTGTTATAATACATTGAATCTGTAATCCCTGACATCCACATGCAGCACATGGACCAATAACACGAGTATTCCTATCAATCTTTTTAGGTTTTTTCCTTTAAAACAACACTTGTTTTAACAAGAATCAAAAAATAGTCTTGATAACTAATTAAAAACTTTTTAATTAATTGTAAGACTGATAAATGCTTAACGATTTATTTAGATTTCTAATTAAAAATCAACTTTGGCTCCATTAAGGAAAAATAAATGACTGTTATTCCAGTATGCTAAATGAGTGTCAAACAAGACAGCAAAGGAATTATAAATGAAAATTATCATCCAGCAGAATATTAACGAGGTCTTCGGAAATAACATTGGCGCCTTCAAAAAATATTATTTGAGTCAAGGTCTAATGTTTAGCAATTCTGAATAAATACTGCTTTCTTACATCAATTTGCCTGAGTAATTAGATGATAAATAAACATAAGTTCCAAAACTCCATAAAATAATTACTGATAAACATTTCTATAACTCAAATAAGAATGTCAATTCATGTTTATTAATCTAAAATAAATATTGTTATCCAATATCACTGAATTAATGATTAAATTACGAATAATAATAGAAATCGGAAAAAAAAAATCATATTAAAAACACATATGACATGAATCACTGCAAAGGACAGATGTTTATGGAGTCTTATTGAAATCTATATCAAATATATCATTGTAGTAAATTGTTTATCTGAATTATCACCTAAATCGTTTAATGGTTCTATCAATGTGACTAGTAATTAATTATCATGTCAAAAGGGACAATTTGTATAAAAAGAAAAGTGGGAGAGAGAGATCATATCGACTCATCAATAACCAGATATTTTCAGGCCGAATGTATGGTCCTGAAATGACATAGTTTGTGTCGAATGGATGTTAAAGCCCATTTCTCTCTCTCTTATTTTAATGATTCACATGCAATCAGGGGTAAAAAAAATAACCATACACCTTGTCACAAACAAATCTGGAATCAAGCACATGACTTACAGCCTTATGATCTATATTGCTTAGACTCCCAAATCAAATGTCAAACATCATATCCCATGGTTAAATGATTTCAAAGAAAGATTTTTTATCTAGTGCAGTGATTCTCAACAAGTGTGCCGCTGCACACAGGTGTGCCACAAGATCTTACCAAGTGTGCCGCAAAATTTTCAACGGCACACTAAGAAAATGAGAAACCATGTGATCCCAATTGAGTATACACTGGTTTCTACTAATAAGTTCATGCATTTTTCTTTATTTAGTTTGGGTCATTCCATGACTAGTCTGTGTCTACGGTTCTATGCCGTTAATGACTTGCCATGTTTTTATTTTGCAAAACCACTGATCTAGTGTATCAAGCTATAATATAATCATTACTTGACGGTATTACACCACTTTATTAAAATTTCAATTATGTATAATTTTGTAAAATTTTTTCATGAAATCCTAGAAATTTTGAATATGATATCTAGAATATTCACATCTATTACTTTTGCAATACTTTAGGTTATTTTGACAAAACAAGGCTCGTTTGTAGGAAATAGTTCAGAGTTGCCATCATGATCTACCAATCTGCTGCAGAAAATCAAACACCTGGATTGCATTTATACAGGTGAAACTGATGTAATCTTTTTGTCTATTGCGTTGTATAATTTCAAAGCTTATGTACATATATTTTAGGCAGTGATGTGCAGAAAGGGTGCCAGAAGTAAAGACAGTTTCGACATCCATTTCAAAGAGTGAAATTAAAATTATGGTATTTCAAATTTGAAATTATTGCTATGAACTTTTTTGTACAATTACAAGTAGCTGTATTTTTTTAGTATAAAAACTTTATTTTATCTGCTTTCACATATTCAAATATACAATATTTAAGATTTTTATTCAACTATATAGCTACCCACAATCCATGAGTAAGGAAGTCTTAACATTAGTATTATTACCAATAATCGAGAATTTTAAAACAATAATTTCATTTTTTCTACAAAACACCTGAAATGTAATTTGGCATATCATGATCACCGATAACAGACATCTGAACATTTTGGACCTTTTAAAGGTTTGATGTACATGTAGGTGAATTCAGTAAATATAGACCTTCGGACTGTTCACCATAGCAGGACAGATGGCCTGGCAAAAACAGAGTCTAGTTGTTCATAACGGACAAAATCCTGAGGTCTTGTGTACAGATAGGTGTACATATAAAAGAACACTGGACAGTAGTAATTCAAAATAACAGAAGACGATAGAGTCGCTGTCTTGGCAAAATTTCCGTCATAGCAGTTAAACCCCATTTCACATCATTACACAATCTAGCTAATCATAAGGCTTATTGGTCTAGAAATCATTAAAATTGATTATTCTAAAGCTAAAATTAAATACACCAAATTAGTCACAATCATTTTGTCTTAACAACTGTGTGGTTATTTGACCAAATTTTGAACAGAAAATAATGCAATAAAGCGATTAAAAGGAGGTAAATCGCTAACATTTGGGACAGAAATGGGTCGCAACGCATATAATACTGTAATATGAATGTATATAAACTGATTTACATTCAATAGTTTCAGTTTTTACTCTTAATTTGAAATCAATTATGTTCTGCGAAAAAAGCCAGCAGTGTCAATAGCCCCTGGTTATTCCAGTCTACATACGCCATTTAATTTAGTGCAATGTGTGTAGCCTCGTCCCCCGAGTCTCTTGCTACGACTCGGGCTGAAACGCATTATGATACACGATTCGTGTACCAATGGTAAAATGTTTTTTTTGTCTTAAATATTGGATATCAGAAGCCCATCATTTCCCGGTAATGCTGATTTAAATTGACAAATAATTCATGTTTTTGAAAGTTGAAGATTTTGGATGATATTGAGTTAATGACTTAGCTACTTTAAATTAAGTTGATTAAGGCAAAGGCTCGCCATCCTGGAGATTCAGGGTTCAGTATTGGTCGAGATAGTACCACAGTTTACACTTGTCATGGAGCAAGACAGAACCTGTTTTTTTTTCAAGATCCTGTGTACAATGGCATACACATAAAAAAAAAACTTGACATATCGAATCAAATTGCAGTCCTGGCCAAATTTCCCTCTTAGCAAACTGTATGGCATATGCCCATCTTTTATTAGCTTATTAAAAGCAGGATGTTGAATCCCATTTCAATTATTCATTCATAAATATTAATCTTTTATGAAAAATTCCATACAACTAACTCAATAAGATACCCTACTAAGCCACAATCCTCTTTATTTCTGTTTTTATTGATAAGCTGATTAAATATACAACATTAATTACCTTATTGTAAAATCTTAAATGTTTTTGAGATAAAACTATTTAGAAATGTTTTTCTGAAAAAAATTGTGACATTTGCATTACTAGAAAAGCTTATAATACATTCATCAGGAAATTAATGACAGACTTCATTTTTTCCATTTAATCTGTGAAAATGGTTTCTACAATTGAGAGAAAAGAAGATAATGGATACTTTGCCTTTTTCTATCTAATAACCATTTTTCCATCTATAATTTATTTTTTTACGGAAGAATGATAGGAAAACAATTTGATTCTGCAGCAAACCAGAAGTTATCTCACAGTATGTGGCAATTATTAATAGATTTAGTACCTGACGTATAGCAGAAGTTGATCAATGAAAGCGTTCACATTAAATTACGGTACCGATTTTCTTCTTGGATTTTTTATGATCAATCCCTTCACAAACGATTACAGGGGAATATAAATTTTATCCCATTACACCGGCTTAACTGTGTTTTAAAGGGTATGATTTTCCTTTTTCGGTAAATTACTTTTATATCTGCATCTGTTTCTTGAAGTGTAACAAACATTTAAGTTAATGCATTTTCACACTGTCGAAAAAAATAGTTTTGTTCAGAATGGCTGAGTGAAGAAACAGTATATTATTGATGCGATGCTACAAATTGATAGGTTAACATTATCATTATTTTTATTATCACATAAGTTTATACAATCTATATAAATAAATTTAAAAATCGCCGAGCAACAGCAAGACAAATAAATTGTAGGTAGTAGAGATAATTTAATTACACAACGTTTCGGGTGGCAGTACCCTTTTTCAAGTGATAATTTAAATGATCCTGCGACGCCTTTATATAGGAATAATGGACATGACGTCACAGGATCTAAAAATAAAGATACAATGATTGGTGGTTATTAATAGAAAATATGTACAATGATCGTTAAATTTAACTAAATTTAAAGTCTTAAAATTATATACAATAGGTTATTTATTTAATGGTGATAAGAGGAGATTTTTTGATATTTATGTTAATTTTGGAAGTTAAAGTTATACAAGTCATTAGTATGAGAAATTAATTTAGTTGTTAGATCGTATAAGAAAAAATTATTAAATTAATTAAATTATTAGATTGAGCTTCAAAATATCTGGTGGTTTCGGTGGTGGTGGCTTTATGTTTTAATACTCAGTTGAAGGGTCCGTTGTTGGTTGGTTATGTTGAGGGATTTCTTCCATAGCGGTGGTTTTAAAACATTGGTTCTCTACACTTAATAAGTGTTTATATCCGTTAATGTAAATAAATTTTGGCCTGGACTCAAACGGCCGAATCCATTCTGCCGGTGGCCGGGCTTCTACTTGACTATCCTTAAATACTGTAGTGGTAGTTGTTGTAGATTTTTCTGAAGATTTCTCAGGATTGGTAGAAAATGGCGCTGGTATCGTGGACAGAACGGGGGCTGGTTCTGTGGACGAATCGCCGATTCTTTTAGAGGTGTTGTACTTTAATCCGGATCTTCTTTTCTTCTTAATGGTTTGGATTTTATGTATATTACGGATGTGTCTTTTTCCGTTACTGGCGTTGGTAAATTTGTCATCACAAAAAGGACAAGTAAACATGATGGCTATGTTTGTTCGTTCAAACCTCCTGGCGCCTGAGTTGCTAGGAGGTCGATAATCGATTCTTCGTGACGTAATCGAACGTTGGTATTGCGTGACGTTTTCGCGATGATTTGGACCTTAAAACGGTGTCCCGTATTGTTGAAGTGTTTGGCCACGGGTGTGTCATTATATTTTTTGATATCGTTGGTGTGTCCATATAGACGGGTTCTGACAGAGTTACTGGTTTGTCCCACATACTGTATAGAACAGTTTTTGCAGGTGATTAGGTAGATGATGAATTTAGTATTGCAGTCTAAATGGTTCCTAATTTTAAAGCTGAAATTATTGTAGCTAGATTTTATTTCAGTGGATTCTTCTAAGAGCTTGCAACACATGCAGTTCTTTCTGCATTTATAGCAGCCTCTAGGTAAGCTGTTGGTTTGGTTAGGTATATCTGATCTAATTAGTAGATTCCGGATGTTTAGGTTCTTTTTGTAGCAGATACGAATTTTGCAGTTGTATAATGATTGGACGATTCGTGATTTTCTAGAAGTTTTTGATTGGTGGTAATGATCGATTTAAGATTGATTTTCGGTACAAAGTTGGTGGTGAACGTAAGGGTGTTGGTAAATTTGTTATTATTTTGACTGGGTTGGGTAGTTGGTGGTGTTTGTAGAGCTTTCATAAATCACTTTTCTGTCCAAACAAGGTTAAATAAATGCCTCATTGTCTGCAGTTCCAAAACGAGGTTTTTTAAATTGCCCTGTTTTTGGAACAAGGTATTTTGTTCAGAACGAGGCTAGGTAAAATCCCTCATTTATTAAACATGTTTTTTTCAAGATAGTTATTAGCAGTATTTGGTATCAGCGAATTTGTAAAAATTAAAATTTATGTTATTTAATACGAAAATAAAACCAGTCCAAACTATGATATTATAATCAGAGAAATAGACAAGACAAGAATACATGTCATACCATAAATTATTTTATCATTATCAATACCCATCTGTCTTCATAATAAAACGTTTTAATTAAATTTTAATGTATGCTTTAATGTGTGCTTTATTTCCCATTTAATTGACAATTGGTATAAAGTCGACAAATTTATCGCTGTGCATTTATATAACTTTGCTCCAATAATATTTTGTTCAATGTTATGGGGTTTCAACAGAAACCGCCAATGCTATGGTCAAGTTAATTTTTTATTTACAATAAATATAAAAAAATAAACTGGCGTATTGGAAATATGAGATGAAATTTAATGCTTTTTTTGATAAATAATGGATTATTTGTTGTATTAAGATCAGATAAACACTAATTTGTTGTCTGCGATATCAGTTAGGTAGAGGTGTAAAGCTACCTTGATTGATTTACAACCCCAATTTAATTTTCACAACACCTCGGTTGTTACTTAACACCTATACCTGATTGGGCAATAAATCAATCAAGGTATGTAGCTGTGTGTCTGCAATAGTTTTACACCTTCACCTATGGTGTGTATTCTTGTCTTGTCCATTTCTCTGATTATAATATCATAGTTTGGACTGGTTTATTTTCATATTAAATAACATAAATTTTAATTTGTACAAATTCGCTGATGAAAAAAAACACGTCTAGTAAACGAGGCATTTTTACCAAGCCCCGTTCTGAACAAAATACCTCGTTCCAAAGACAGGGCAATTTAAAAAAAACTTGTTTTGTAACTGCAGACAACGAGGCAATTTTTTCACCTCGTTTGGACAGAAATGCCGAACGAGGCATTCTAAGGTTTATAGTGTTAAGTTTGTAAAAAATTTCAATAATGTTTTATTTTTATGACAGCCAATTCCACATCTCAAAAAGTTCCATTCCAAATAGTATAATGGAGAAATTTCATAAATTTCTAAGCAATGGGCATAAGTCGCAGCAGCAAATTTCAGTATTAGGCACCCTTTCCTTGTAAGAATTTCTGTGTGCAATTTTTGGTATTTCCTTATGTATGGGAACAAGTTGGGTGAGTCCCACATAAATGATGTCACATGTGAGGATTTCTCTTTACAGCATGAACAATACATCATAGACCTAATATCTATATTCTCTTTCATATTTCCAAGTTTCAACAAGTGTTTAATTATTCAAAGGCAATTACTTTGTATTCTATGTAAAAAAAAAAAATACCACTGAACCATATCTGAACAAAGACCTCCAGTTGGGCAAGCATGCAAATAGTAGATGGGTGAGAAAACACTGCAAAAAAAAAATTGTGTATTACATCAATCTGATAACAATACAAGGCCCGAGTTCACAAAGCATTCTCAGACTTAAGTTGAGAATTTGCTCAACTTTGAATCACAGTTTATGAGAAATATATTTGATCCAGAAATACCAAACTTTGCACATAGTTTCTTATTGAAGTATTTCATACATTAAAACAACAAAATTATCATAAAGGGCTGTATTTTAGTTAAAATAAGGCGAACAAATTTGAGTAAATTCTCAACTTAAGTCTGAGAATGCTTTGTAAACTCAGGGCCAGATCTATCTATATATCGTTTTGTTTCTTTTATACTTTTACTTTTGATGGTCTCCACTACATGAAGCTCTGACCAGTTGTATCAGAAAGTCACGTCAGAGGTCAGATGCACATCGCGCCTTTGAAAGTTTGAACCACAAAAAAACAAAACAAAAATGGATCCCTGTTTGAATCAGATTGCATTACATTGTCTTTTTCTATAACCGAATCACGTATGTGGAAAGTGGATCTTAACCAAGTCAAATTACCTTGTACAGTTCTAAGATGAGCTATAGGTTACGGACGTAAAATGAGAAATAGATGAATGGACTCTTTATACAAGAATCGGAAGTAGGTTTCATTCAATTGGAAATAAATAATGGAAGTCTTATAAAATAAAAATCAATCAAAGCATTTAATTTCTGTTGTTAAAATATATAGAAAATATGTAATACGAGATTAAATCAACGATGAGTTATTATCAAGTTGCCAATGGATAGGGATATGAAAACATTGATATATTTAGTCATTCGATACCAAACTAACTAACTAAATGAAACCAGTTTCACAATCGATACACTCACATCCCATGAATAAATGATGGCTGCAATCGTTTTATCTTGAACAAATATTTTGAAATATTGGATATGACGATGTAGTTGAAACAATTTCTTTCATGTTATTTAGTGACAAAATATATACATTGTATAATACCTCATCGCAAAAGAGCTGTGATCCTCGCAAAAGAGCTGTGACAGAAAAGAACGTCAATGATACAGTGATGAAAATGAACAGATCTATTGTAATAATAAGCAGCAAGGTCTCTATTGATGATTTTGAATAGTCTACAAAGCTTGCCGTCTGTCAAAGCAATATATATGTATATATATAGATAATCCCTAGAGTCTGTCTCCATACACAGTCAATTTACCATTCCCTACAGTTCTTAATGTTCCTAATGCTTCAGCCGTGATATTATAGATCTATCATGTAGATCTGTATATATATATATATAATATATTATATGGACATATTACAGGCTCCATTTTTTTTAACCGAGCTCAAGAATTTATATTTATCATCGCATTTAAATGACGTATTTATTTAAATTAAGCAACATATATTTTGTTTTGATAATTTTAAAGAGATATTTATTCAATTCCAACTAGATAAACAACTTCTTATACATATCTTTTTGTCTCATTTAAACTTAACCAATTTCTTCTGTTTAAACCAGATAATTTAGTCCTTTCAACAAGAAATAAGTTTTCAGAAACAAATCATTAATCTATACTAATATTTGTGACTTTTGTTTGTTTATTTGTATTTCTGGTCAGAGTTGGGGGGCTACACTAGGGCTGTCCTAAGGCTGAAATTTGGTGTATAGGGGTAGCTACTTCTGGTTCATGGCTATACCCATGCTACACCTGAGCAAAAGCCAGAGGCGGATTTCGACAGTGCCTTTTTTTTTACTACTGGAAGTGCCTTTCAACTGGCTTTTTTGCTCCATTTTGGGGCTCTTTTTCAACGATTTCCGAACATATAGACGAAAATATTAGTCTAATAGCTCTTGGAATGGATACAGATGCAAGGAAATGACAGATAATTTTCTTTGAGCCCCCAACACCCCTCTTGCCCCGTGTCAGCGGTCAGTGCCCTTATTTAGCCGCGCCCCCTTTTTCCAAATTCCTAGATCCGCCAATGACAGCTAGCACTTGTATTCCGATACATGTTTGAAAGGAGATTTTCAAAAGCAAGTTTTGGTTAGTTTGAATCCTCAGTTTACCTGGTCGAATGCAACACCCAATTTGATTAAAGTACAGATCTATATTTTGTTCCATTTCTTTATAGGCTACTTACAATGGCCTGTCTGTCCAGTTATAGTGGGATGTCGTGTCAGGGGTCATACCAGTGACTTTTGATCCTATATGACGTCAGCCATTCAATTACAAATCATCACTGGTTTGGCAAGTGTCTATGTTTTGTTTTCAATCGCGGCAAATGTCTACTCACTGTTCTGAACACCACATGATAAGAACATGACTCAACAGACCTTTGTTATCTATGGGAACTAATTTAATGAAATTTAAAATAGCATTATGCAAGAGCAAAATCTGCTTATTACAGGTTTTTCTTTAGGCCTGAAATGTTATCTAATCTAAATAATCCATTATACATTAATTAACCATAATAAACTCTTGATGTCAAAGCTAGCCTTCGATGTTGGCGGATTCACTTCCTACATGTCGCTTAACAGCCGTTGATAATTGAATCAATCAAGTGGATAATCGAGACTATGCTTTTTATATTAATAATTTTATTAATGATGACCGAGTCTATGTGAATACATCACTCGCTTCGTTCTCGGCTAATAGTGGATCAATTTGACTGAAATTCTCAGCAAATTACCTTTACACTATCTAGTTTTTATACGCCCACATTGAAATGTGGTCGTATATTGTCGTCGCCCCCGTCCGTCCGTCCGTCGGTCCGGCGGTCCGGCGTCCACAATTGCTTGTGGACGCTCTAGAGGCTAAAGTTAATATCCGATTGACTTTAAATTTAAACACAGTGTTTGAGGTCATGAGACGAAGAAGCCTATTGTTTTTTAGCGATTTCCGATAATAACTACCAGAGTTATGGCCCTTGATCACTTCAAAAAATCTTGTGGACGCTCTAGAGGACAAAGTTAATATTCGATTGGCTTTAAATTTATACACAGTGTTTACGGTCATAAGACGAAGAAGCCTATCGATTTTCAGCGATTTCCGATAATTAGTGCCAGAGTTATGGCCCTTGATCACTTCAAAAAATCTTGTGGACGCTCTAAAAGCCAAAGTTAATATCCGATTGACCTTAAATTTATACACAGTGTTTAAGGTCATAAGAAGAAGAAGCCTATTGATTTTCAGCGATTTCCGATAATTAGTGCCAGAGTTATGGCCCTTGATCACTTCAAAAAATCTTGTGGACGCTCTAAAAGCCAAAGTTAATATCCGATTGACTTTAAATTTATACACAGTGTTTAAGGTCATAAGACGAAAAAGCCTATTGATTTTCAGCGATTTCCGATAATTAGTGCCAGAGTTATCTCCCTTGATCACTTCAAAAAACCTTGTGACGCTACAGATGCCAAACTTATCATCCGTTTGACTTCAGATTGATACACAGAGTTTAAGGTGTTGAAACGCACAAGTATTTTGATTTTCAATGAATTTTGATAGGAGAACAGCTAAATCCATGATGTTAAATGTTTCCTATACTAATTGATAGCGTGGGGCAAAACTTTATAAAAAGCAAACAAATTCTAATGATTTTCAGATAATTACATAATGAGTTGTTTCATTACCAAAAAAAGTAAAAATATGCGACAACCCTTGTTGACTGCCCGGACGATTTAGCTGCTGTGGGCGTATGTTTCGTTGCCTGGCAACCTATCTTTAACTATGATAGTGAGAACTGCCATCTCTTTATCGTATCTCCCATAATTTATCTTTAAATAGGAAAAGAAAAATAAGCATATCCTGCTATAGACATTAAATCTCAATACATTAAGTATTAAAACAATATATTAACTCTTAACTGACCCACGGCGACTTTTGTCGACACCTATGACGTTACCGTTAAGTACCCACGGCGACTTTTGTCGACAAAGCCAGTTAACCGAATGCAACGTTCCAAGCGCAATGAGAGTTACTCCCCTTATAAACAGGCGGCCTTTTATCATTTGTTTACTTCCTGTTTGACATTTTGACAGTTAAAAATCTTATTGTTTCTTCTTGAAAAATTACAATAAAACGGTGATATGTCTAGGCCTATACGACAACGCTCTCCGTACGACGGGTTACAATACCTATTGAATGACAGTGATTCAGATTTTATCTGTGGTGTAAATATTTATAGTTTTGCGTTAGAACGTGATAGACGAAGAAACTAGGCTAGGCTAATCCACAAACATTTGTGTTAAATATCGGTACTTTTAAAGGTTTTTTAGTTCACAAAAGCCGAACAAAAAAATAGAAATAACCATTATATCTATGTAGGCCTAGAAGTCTACATGAATTGTGCATGAAATGTCTAAATATTTATTTCATTTTTTTTTGTATAAAATTCATATTTATGAAAATGGCAATTTAGAATATTTCATCCATTTACAAAAACATGGCCCAGAAGGGGTCTATTTTCAGTTGTTATATATGATTTTAAAATGCATACCTACATTTTAACATTATGACGTGGGTTTTTATGACTTTATGACGTCAAACCTCTGGGTCATTTAAGAGTTAAGATGGGGGGGGGGAGGTGGTATGGTTTTGATTATAAGGTCCCCTGTTTAACCTTGTGGGTTTTCTCCAGGTCTTCCGGTTTTCCCCCACTGCAAAAGACCCAAACAAATAAGTGAAATAAAATTAAACCATATGTTCATCCCAAAATGACCTAGTTTGTGTTGAGTGGACATTAAACTCAAATTCTCTTTATCTCTGATATAATTATAGAGGGTATAATTGTGAAATATATTGTGAAATACAGAAAAAAAAGAAACAGGCTCAAAGGGAGTTTGGACTCCACTCAAATGCCAGACCAACTTACAAAAGATTACAATCAGTGTTTTCATATTAACGTTTTATAGACAAGCGTCTTGATTTGAATTTATCTGTGACAAAGAAGAGTGTTAAGTAATTATATTAAAAATGTATGACTACTTTCTCAGTGATTACATGTCTTTGTAGTTTCTGCTATATGGACTGTACATATCACCTTAATTAACCTTTTCATTCTTTGGTAATCAATAATCATTGTGAAGCAGACGCTTTCTGTATGAATCCGCGTGCTTTTCATGTTACAGAAGACAAATAGATACTGATCATTTCCTATTTTTCCGCCATTGTTAGATCTTAAGTTTATCATCAAGAGGAAATAAGGTAGTACATTTCATTGCCCAACGCCTCTCAATGTTGTTAATAATTTCCTCCGACATCAATCAAAATATTCTCAATCGCTTTATAACAAGAGGCTAATTTCTATCATTATCATCTTCTTTTTCTCTATTGTTTCCCGGGGCTATGTTCAGGATAAACCGCAAAAAGAAACAATCGTCAATAATGGAAAAAACATTGAGCTTTAGAATTATTAATGACCTCCAGTGTCTGCTAGCGTGACATCTTATATCTTTCTACAGTTTAATGTCCCGTTTTCCCCTGTAGTTTCCATAATTATCTTCTCTTAAAGGATGTAAATGGTGGAACTCTACTGGCTAATTAATGATGGCTCGTTTAGAAGGATGGATGGGGGAGATTAAGAATGTATACATAATTGATCGCCAAAATACCAGGAAGCTGCAATTACATTCAATTACATAGTATCAGTTCACCGCTAACAATACAGAGCAAAACGGTGCACTGTCAATTTCCATCGGAGATCAAGTTATAAAAATTAAAGCTGATGCACAAAACAATGGATTCAATTATTTCACCAAAAAGTTCTGTGAAATTACTTCGATTATTCTTCGATCTCTATTAAGTCAATTCAGACGAAAGATAAATGTAATAATTGAGTTGAGTAGACTTTTAAAAAAGGAAAAATATACCAGAATGAGCAACTCATTATCCTGATTGAGTTAAATAAGCAATTTGCGAGGGTATATTAGATACAAAGACATTAGACATTGTTGATGAAATTGAGACGTTAATGTCTCTTAGTCTCTTAGAAAGAAAATAATGTGTCTGAAGAGAAAAGTTGCTATAATTATTAAATATTCTATTCAAATTATAAATTACAAAAAATAGTATATATCAGATTATAATTGTGAATCATGGCTCATTCAGCCTTAATAACAGTCTTAAAGCTCCGGGCGAGGAGATCCTGGAGTTCTGTGAAGTTGTGGTGCAGAAACAATGAGATCAGATGTCTTTTGACTGGTTACCATTTAAAGCTCATCAGATCAGAATGCAACATGATCACTAGAAACAAAACTGATTTGATGCACTTTGACATATATACAGGTTGAAAGGCTTGAAAAGATATATGAACGAAATACATTTCAATGGGCAGTTGGAAAAACTGTCAGGTTACATGCTGACTAAGTCACTGAGGCAATGGTTCGCTAAATTGGATGTTGTGGGTTCGATCCCAGTGTTTGCAGAGAAATTACTCTTATTTTCCAGTGCAGCATCTAGTTATTTGGATGGGACAAAATATAAAATAGGTCCTGTGTACATGTTGGCGTATACATAAAAGAATCCATGACAATTTGAAACGTCCCTGTCCAGGCAGATTCCCCCCACCAACATCCCGGACAAAATTCACTTAATATTCTATTTCTATGAAAGGTGTAAAATTTGAACTTTCGGATGGTTGCGGTAATATAGCCGATAAATTAAAGTGTTATATTCGGGTCGAGACATTCACCAGCAAATCACCATTGGCACCCCGTTTTTTTCTGAGGAAGAACCCCTCAAGGCTTTCACCCCACCAACTAGATATCCCCTTTAAGCCATCATCATCCACCTCTTTCGTGGTTTACTAGCAGTAAGAGATAAAGTAATTACACCTTTTCAAATTCATTCATAAACCAACACACAAATTGTGGTGGACATGATGATTATTCAACACTTGAAGACGGACCTCGGACCTAAACCAAACCTGACAAGACACTTTTCTTGTTCTTGCTCAATGCCCATATTAAGATCATGTTTCTCGTGGACAAACAGGATTAGGTTCTCTAGAGACGATGTTTTTGTGGCCTCTTGTTTGAGCTTGTTATAAACCATAGAACTTCCTTCGTGTCGCTATCTGACAGCAGAGATGGGCAAATTAAGTCCGATCATCTTAGATTAGTGGGAGCAGGAATGTAATAAAACAAGTGAAAACCATCCACTGTTCTAACATTTTATCTATTTAGGGTAGAAACTGATGGTTTGTTCTATGTCAGAAATGGAGTTGTAAATTGCACAAGTTAACTAGAAGACAAATCATCTATCCACGCTGAAGTTGTAAAAAGACCATTAGCCAACTTTAGCACCAGGAAGAACATTGTACACTGACAGGACATTGCAAACATTAAAATAATAAAGACCAGTCGTCCAACTAAAGGAATTATCTTTTCAAAGATCGAGGGAGAGACGAATAATGGGGTTTAATGTCCATTCAACTGAAACTAGGTTATTTTAGGACTGACATTAATACAGTATTATTTCAAAAATAAGTTTGTTTGTGGGGTCTTTAGTATGAGATTGGACAGGAAACCCTATTCCTTGTCCCCTACATGGTTAGGAATGACCAACCTTATGATGCAAAACACACACTTTAGGCCATTCAGACACCCAACCCTCAAAGTAAACATATAATCATTAATTTTTAAAAAACATGTTCAAACTACAGTGAAAAATTGGGTTTATGACGAAAAATGTTTCTAATGGTTTAATCTAAGAACAACAGATAAAAAAAACCATACAAATTATTATCAAATTTAGGTGTATAATATTGTATTGTCTAATCCACCCTTCTATTATATCCCACCCTTCTAGTGACCTGGAGAGCCTAATATGGGCTTGTCATGTTAAAAAAGGTGTCTATCGTAAATAACAATTTTTATAACATTTGAAGCCAGAAAAAAGACCTGCTATAGGCAGCTTTAACTCTTGCATAATGCATTTTTAAGTGAAATATTGAGCTAAAATGTGAATAAATCAATGTCTTATGCATTTAAAGAAGATATTTATAATCATGAAAAAATATAGTTGCAAAATTTTTCCTCATGACTCATAGAACTGTGTCTTTTTTGTTTGTCAAGTTGAAAATGTCATAGCTTGAAAACAAAATGTTCTGTTTATTTTACTTTATTATGCTATTGCTATTGTCATAAAATCCATCGTAACGCCTTTCATTGATGGTCGTGTTAAAATATTGTTGATATCCCACTTATTGGAATCCATTTCCATCGAAGTTATTGAAAATAGATTGGATTGCGTTTATATCGAATTGCGCTATTGACAGTGTGCTCGATAATGGGAAACATCAAATTAACGTGATCAGTCGAAACAGTAATAGTAAAAAGTTAGAAAATGAAAATGTCATTTATCATTGCTTGTCATATGTTGATTGTTCAAGAGTGGCGTAATTGAAGCATCAGGATATTTGTTATTGTTACTTTCTATTCATTTTATAATTCATGCTTGAATTCAAAAAGTTAAATGTTTTAATATATGCCATACTTCATGTCAGTTTGTATTAACAGATTCCTTACAACACTAAGACTCGCTATATGGTGGCTTGTTATAACACTTGTTATAATATGGAGCTGGCATGGCAGTCGAAACATTGTGTATATAAATGTTGGGAATAATAGCATTTCCCACCTGGGCCAGTGTGAAGTCATTTAAATAATTTTGCAATGCAAGTTTGATTGGTGTTATCGAAATTTTTATTAGGTAAAGAAACTGTTCATAAAAACTTCACCTCCCACTTACTAAATTTCACATTTAGGTTTTTTTTGTGTGTGTCAGTTTTTATTAAATATTTCAAATTTACTGAGTAAGGTTCTTGAAAATAATACCGAAATGTCAGAGTAGGAATGTGTCCACAGAAAATCATGCAAAGACCAAGTTATAGGGTTTGGTAAATGAGAAAAAAGTTTAGTGACTCCAATTTGGCCAGATAAAAAATAGGTTAGAAAAAACATTAATAGATTGGAAGCACTCATTCCTAACTTCACAGTGTTTTATTTAGCAGCAGTCTTTACCACCAGAAAAAAAAGATCTGGACCTTCAAGATTACATTACTGATGACGTAATGGTGAAATTTTAAAGGCAAAACAACAAATTTTCCATCAGTTAAGTTTAATATTCAGCTATGTTTAGATAACGAAACTTTTATTGATACATGTATATATATATATATATATATAAAAATGGAAAAATACGTCCAGGTAAAAAATTCTCCACTTTACTTCATTCTGACATACATTAAATTATATATAAGCTAGCTGTCTGCCCTCTATAGGCGTCTTCAGATATTATAATGTATACAAAATATTGCAAATACGATACATGATATACATTCTTAGAACAATAGATTTTCATGACAATCGATTATAAATAATATTGAGTAACATACAACAAAAGGTTAAAAGTATATAATACATAACATGACATTAATCTACATAATCTTCCTGGTATAGTTAGACAATAGACCAATTATGTAATCTGGTTATAATAATTTACATAGGCTTCCTGGTATAATTCGACAATGGGACCATACAGGAGTGAAGAGATTAAAAAAATGTCAATAGATCAATTATATAATTTGGTTGTAAACTTGTTTATATCCACCTTATTCTCTAATAAACCAACTATAGAGAAATAAAGATATACAGGGTTTAATAAAATCCCCTTAAATGGTGTTGAAGTAAAAAAGTGTAAAAATATATATGAAGATTTTATTTAAGATTAGAATATTAACACAGAGGGAAGGGGGCATATATATTGTTCAGATTAAGATAAAATATATACACAGCTGTTGTCATTAAATGAAAACATTGAGTAATGGATTAAGAGATTTTAGATAAAAAAAATACAGAAATCCATTAAGTGTAGTATTGATAAAGTTTGGAGGCGGATGCAGTGGGTGTTGAGGATTGAGGACATTTTTTTTATGAAGAATGATGTATACTGCAAATAATGTTACAGTGGCATTTACACAGGACATAATTACATAGAATACAATTATTGACCATTGTTTCGACTATGCTTTATAAATACTAGGAATTTGAAGCCTTGATGAAACATTGATCAGTAATTATATTCTTCTATTATACTGCTAATGTTCTGGGAAAAGAATCAAGAGAGATAGAGAGTGGGGGTGAGAGAGAGAGAGACATAGAGACACAGATACAACAGAAACTAACACACAGTTAAAGTTTAGTTCAGTAATTCACTTGCATGTAGACCTCTTTTAGCTGTGGGAAGGAACTGGAGGAAACCGGAGGAACTGGAGAAAATCAATGACATTGGACAGTCCACCCTACTCCTTATCATGTACAAGTGTGCGATCAAACCCACCCCACTTGACTCAAAGACAGACCTTATAATCTTAAGCATGCTTTAGACCACTCCACACCTCCATACACTGTGGTATATCAATATCATATCATCATTCACAGTTCCACAACAATTCCGTAAACTCTTAACAGGGTTTAAAAATGTAATACTTACTGTTTCTATATAACCAGCTCCTGTTACTGTATCAGATATACTCAATAAATAATTTGTCAAATTATTGGCCCATTTGTGAACTCTGAAAAATATACAAGAAAAAGATCATCAAAAGTTTGTGTGGTTTAACATTTCACTTTTGAGATTCATAAGTAACAAATGGTACATTACACAGGATAAAATTTTAAATAAACTGCCAAGCTTAAATTTAAAGAGACAATGAGTGGTCTGGACATAGGGCTCTTGACTAGTCAGAAGTGGTACCTGCCAGTCTGACAAGGAAAGTGTGACTAATGATTCAGATGGGACAAAACCAAGGTCCACCCCTGTACACCTTTAAGACAGAGGTGGGAACACGTTATGGGATCTAGAGTCAAGTCCTAAGTCTTCACAAAGTCTGATTACCATTTTAAGTCACCAATTCATCAAATGAATAAGCAATTCATGGCGAATAAGGTAAGTTAGAGTTATGCACCTTTGCCGTGACTTGAGTCCTACAATAAAACTGTAAAAATAAAAACTGACAGATGAGTATATAACAGGGTTCTTAATCCACCTTGAATAGTGTCAGTGGAGGATATTGTAAAATTAAGGAAATAGTGAAAATAAACTTTCATTCCCTTCAAAACAAAAAAATATTTTGTGATAATTTGTTATGTAGTAGAGCCTATTCTGATTAATTTCTATGATTAATAAAGAATAATAGATACATCTGCTCGATATTATCCATATTTAATTAGTGTAACGGCTTTAAGTACATGTCGATAGATACTGAAAGCAAAACGTCCATCATAACAATAGTTCAGTGTCTAGACATCCTTTATCGTCTTTATAAAAAGTTATTCTTAAATCAAATTATTAAATTTTCTGGTATTCAAGATATACAATTATTACATTTCTGACAAACAGATTGAAAAATAATCATGGGGATGACAATGTTTTTGTTACCCACCATTTTGGTCAGATCTGTCAGTCATGACAGGTTTGATAATTTACCTGCCAGTATTTCAAAGAATTAGAAATTGAATCACAATTATCAAGTCAGTCATATCAGGCAGTTACGATAAAAACACTGCTTTTTGTATTCCAGTTTAAGTTTGTTTGATGGGTTTCTTGTGTGGGTTTGTGAGGGAGAAATCAAGCATAGGCGTAGAGGGCCAATCTTTGTCACCCAATTTTCAGATTGAATCAGTCCTTAACCAAAACGAGTTTTCCGCAAAGCTCCACTTAAAGCGAGAATTTCATATTTTCTAATAAAGTCAAAACATAATTATTTCTTGCTCAATAGGCTGTCAACTCAATATTATACGATCATAGGCATTATTTCACACACTTAAAAATCTTTCACACTGGAAATAATAACACAATACCTCCCTTTTTTTTCTATTCCCTCCCCCCCCCCCAATCCAATAGCTATCTTCAAACGTTTGAATTTGAATTTGAAAATGATATTTTTGCCAATTTCTCAACTGGCAATAGTGAATTACGAATTAATAGGATTATTTTTTAACAAGGTATTTTAAGGCTTTATTTTAATATATTTTAAAAATATAACTTAAAAATATGAAATTGTAGCTTTAAGTATTACAGTAATCAAAATGTAAACTGCACACAATTTCATTTTACATTTATATTTTTATGATTTATGGTCTCATTCTCTGTTTGTGCTCGAAAAATGGACAAAATTCTCCCCATCCCATTGTAAACATTAGAATTGAAATGAAAATTACCATTTCCATATCTAAGTCTCAAAAATACCTCACTGAATTCAACCACAGATACTTCTGTCGACTTCTGAATGTCAGGCTTGCTGCCCCCCACCACCCCTAAAAAAATGGCCTCAAAACAGCACAGTTGAATAGTTTTATAAAATGCCTCTCAAAGTCTTACATACAAGAAATATATTGTATTATGCAAGAATGGTATTATGTATTTGAAATAGTATACAATATAACCAGTTAATGGATTAACTTACAGAATAAAAGACAGACTGTTTACATTATTGATTATGTATTTTTCACACATGTTGCTAAAGTGAATAAAATGGCTATTTATCTAAACCTTGTAAAGATCAATTTATCATACATTAATACATGTACATAAATGAAAGCCATTCTGGTAAAAACATTTAAAAAACTAATAAAAAATCTCTTTGGTAGATTAAATATCCATTCTCATTTCAAGGATTTCAAAAAGATGCGGACAGGCACAAAATTCACAAATGTTTTAAACAAAGATTAAGCAAGACTCTTTGCTGAGGGGCAAATGTGAAATCAACAAGATTTCTTTAATTAAGTGAGTACATGGGCACATATGATAACAGATTTGACCCTGAAATTTGTTAGATTCATTCTAGCACAATATGTTCTAACAAATCTGAATTTGCCTATTTTAAGGAACCTAAATTCCCCGCCACACACACACACACACACCATCACACACACACAAAAACTAAAAAAAATATCTGCGCGAGTCTCATGGGCGTCACACATGGGGGATCCGGGGGGGGCGGACCCCCCAATTGTTTTTCTGGGGTGGTCTGAATATACTTGGACCCCCCCCAAAAAAATTTGTCAAAATAAATTCCCTGAAATCTAATAAAACACTAATTTCAGGACTGGATTAGCAGTAAAACGTGTTGGCGGCCATCAAATATTCCAAAATTTTCTTGGGGGGTCCATACAAAGTCAGCTCCACTTCTACGCCCCGCGAAGAAAACTGGCCGCAGCCAGTAAACTTGCTTCGGGCATTTCTATTTTTGCTTCCCTAATTGTCATCGAGTCCTAAAAAAACACTAATTTCACTTATCTTTTAATTGAATGAGTTGACTATTGATTAAAACATTTTGTCGGGGCCACTCTACTTTGTGCGACATTTTTCGGGCATCGATTATTACTTGTGAATGCAACTGCATGGTTGGAATTCAGAGTGGGATTTTGGTTACAAAGCCACTGGATACTTTTGGAGTTGCTCACACGGGCTAGAATAGCAGAAAACGCATTTGCGGTGGTTAAATTTTTCAAAATTTTCTCCGGGAGGGTGAGGCTCCCATAGCCCGCGACGATTGATTGGTTGTTTGGAATTCGGGGCAGCCAGGTAGGCTATATTGGACCAAATTGAAGTTGCTGTATTCACAGGCTACAGACTGGAATAGCATTGGACCAAATTGAAGTTGCTGTATTCACAGGCTACAGACTGGAATAGCATGAAAACGTGTTTGTTGCTGTTAAATTCTCAAAAGTTTCTCCCAACGGCCCTGTCTTCGTGGGTGTAAATGATTGATTTGAATTCGAGTCAGCAAGCCACCTTAATTAGGCTGTATTTGAAATTGCTTTGTTCATGGGCTGAAATTGCAGGAAAAAGTATTTGCAGCCGTTAAATATTCCAAAATTTTCTTAGGTGGGGGTAAGTAAGCCACGCTTCTTCGCCTCTCGGGGAAGACCGGTGCCGCTGTCTGTAAACATGATAAACGTTGTATTGGTGTGATATTTTAGCTTAACCCCGTAATATATGCCAAACAATGTTTACAGAAGACTGAGACTTTAAACAACCCCCCCCCCCAATATATATTTCACGGCTATGCCCCTGGCGAGTCTTTGACCTCAGTTAGACAAATTTGAATTAATCTCACTCAAAATCACTCTGAATAGATCAGTTGGCATGGTAATGAGATGTTTTGTAGATGCAGTCAACAATTTTAAAATATAAGATATAAATGACACATCTGCTTCCACTCACACTGAAACCTGCGTTCTTTATCAACATTTGTAACAGTTGACATGAAAATATTAAAATTCACATGATAATTTCTATATATATTGACAAGTGTTAATAAAGAAAGGAAAGACAATTTTGTGCACACTGTATTTCAGGATTGTTATTATTGTAAGAATTCCTACTGTCAAGACACTGTATTTCGGATTATAATTATTAATGTAAAATTCCTAAGGTCAAGACTTCTTTTTTACCTGTGGCTGTTGGACCTAACTATTTTGTCTAATAGTGCTGACTGGCTAAATTTGCCTTTTGAGTAAGACACCACCTGTTAAAACTGGGAATCTGGCTTGAAAGATTCCCGAGGATTCCAATAGATCCATACTTGGATTTCAACCCCAGTCAGAAGTCTGGAGTGCCGTAAGGAAACCTCACTTGTGAACAGACTTATAACAAATTAACGGCATATTTTTACACAGCAGACAGGGAAAAAATTGCATTCTTTATCCACTCGCCTATTATCAAGGATCAAAACTCCAATTCTGAATTTGCAGGATCAACTTTTTTTCCTCAATCTAATTATTCAGCATAGATAAGGGTGGGTTCATTGCTATCACCCAGAATGCGTCTGTCTGGAAGGGAGATAAGTTCTATTAAATTATACTTCAATAATGGGCAAAAAAGCCAATTTCGCTTCCGAGATAAATTCCATTGTTTTACAGCAATCTAGAAAAGGCGTTTGCAGATTATTTGTTTATAACATAAAAGCTAAATTGATTATTTTATGAACAGCTGACTGTAGAACCAGATGCCGATTCTTTTGCTCAAAGAGAAGGTTGAACTAAAATGAGATTTAATGTCTTATTCTTCTTCATCACCTGGAGTAATAAAGATGGGCAGGCACCATGCAATGTGCTAATGAGAGGGACCTTTTGCCAAAACAGTGAAGCCAGTGCCAGATTTACCTATATTTGGCAGGCTGAAGCTGCTCTTCCCATCCAAATGACAACAAGTTTTTCCTTGTCAGGCTATCCATCCTGCATCACTGGCAAAGAGAAACCAGACTGGAAAATACTGATGAACTTTTTCAGTCAACACACTGTAATCATAGTCTACATCTCCTGTTAATAATGACCCAGCCCCTTCTCACTGAGCCATTGGGGAGTTTGTGTTGATGGGGCAATAACAATGTAACTTCCTAACTGGGGTTGGACTATTGGAACCTCAACACTTTTAATAATGCAAGCATTCTTGGGTCATGAAACTAATGAGCTTAGAAACATTATTCTGTGAAATCAAACAATTATCATTTGACACTCTTCCGAAAATGTAGGCTATGTCAATATTAGCCTCGAGTCAGAAGACTTCTTAACAAATGAACTACTCTATGTAAAATAACTGTGTCAAGGGAAAAGGTAGGCCTTAGGCTAAGTTTACAGACTTTTAAAATAACATGGTTGAGAAGTTTGATGCTTCAAAAAAATGGAAAGGTGTATTTTTAGTTCCACTGTTGTGAAGAAAAAATTCTATAGGAGTTAAGACTATCAGTTAGAAACTGTTTGCGTATTAGCATTTTCATTCTTGTGAAGAATTCATCTATTGCCATTTTGATTAGCCTGGAGGAGCAGAAAAGAAGGACATATAAACCCTTTCATTTATTTATTGGAGTTAAGACTGTTGGTCAGCAGCTGTTTGGGCACCAGTATTAAAAGATGTTTATTCTTGTCTAGACTTTAACTATTGGAGTTGGTCAGTAGCTGTTTGGATACAGTATTAAATGATGATCATTTTTGTAAAGAATTTGAGGGTTAGACCTCCGTCAGAAGCTGTTTGTGTACTAGCAATAGAAGGTGTTTATCTACTGGAGTTCAGATCTTAGATGAGTCAGTAGCTGTTTGTGTACAAGTATTAAAATATGTTCATTCTTGTAAAGAATTTATCCAAATGGCCATACAACATGAAATTTTAACTGTCAAACACTTGTCCATTGATTGCATTGATCAATTGACACTTGTATCGTGTTGTACATTGTCTCCAGGAAAAAAATCTAGAATTCTTAAAACATATTAACAATGTGGTGGGAAAAAAAGCAGAAAAAAATCAATTCTTATCATGAGTATACAAGAGTGATTTATGAATATTTAATATTATGATTATCTTCATGTCGATGTAGAAACAAAATGGTTCAGTTCATCATCCATCCTTGGAGGTACTATTATTGTTTATTCTTCTTGAGAATACCATCTGATCTTTTAGTCTTTAAATTAGACTTGATCATGCAGTCTAACCTAATCTCCTATATGATGGACTGAACACATTTTCAGGATAACGGTTCAGAATGACTTTTGAAGTGATTGTGTGAACTAGAAGGTGGACTAGGAAGGAGCCTTTGTGTATGGTAGGCTCTGTGGTTCCTAAAGATGTTAATGTTCTCATGTAGTTTGGAGCCCATTTTAGTCTTGAATATACATAGTTTCCATGAATTGTTAAGCAGTCTCTGAAGGTTTGATAAATAGGATATACTCTAGAAAGCATCATTTACATTTAGGTTTTAAAATATTACATCGTTTCCAGAAGGGAAATAACCATTAGAGTGGGGCCTCTGGTTCCCTGGTCCATCCGTGATGTGAACTTTGTCTGGTCTGCTATATAGTTGATGAAAATTAATGCATACATGTCTCTCTATTTTTTAAAAAGTACTTCATATTTTTAGTTCTAAAATGTAGAAATTTAGAAATGAATGCAACATTTGAACTTTGTCCTTTGGAAGTGGATACCTGAACTTCTGTGGAATTTGTCAGGTATAAAATTTCATTGCATATTTCATTGTATCTCTATTTTTTAAAAAATGCTTTTAAGCATATTTTTAATTCTATATCATACAGCTTTTTGGAATGACCTCAAGATTTAAATATTAATCCTATTAATTATCTGACTAAAAATGTTTTAACTTCATGTCTAAGAACCTCAAATCAAACAAACAAATTCAGTTATAACAGAACATGGTAGTGTCTGATCTTGTATAAATGGAGATTCTTCATGGCGATGAAAACAGGGTTAAGACGTGTCGTAATCGCCAATATTCCCAATCTTTGGTCATTAAGCAGCTGGGGTGAAAGACGTTGAAATAAGCAGGATATATAAGACATATCTGTATTGATTAGTCGCACAAAAATCATTGGACTGTAATCTGATAAATCAGCTTATTGTTCGTCAAGTGCTACTCTACGCTTGGAGGGTCAAATCTTAATGTCACAATCATACTTGTCATAACATCTTAGATATAAATGACTGCTATTCTGTTTATATATTATACAAGGAAAACAAATGTGTACATAATCCTTCAGATGGGACCCAACAAACAGTTGTTGACATTACCCAAAAACTATTGACTGCTAATGTAAGCAAGACTTATGACAAACAGTTGTTGACATTACCCCAAAACTATTGATTGCTAATGTAAGCAAGACTTATGACAATGTCAAAAATATTATACAAATTGGCCAATGGCCCCCTAAACTGGCCTAAACATTAAGTCTCTAAGCTTCCACCTACCAAGGTAAATCCAGCACCGCATGTTGCCATGCAACCATTATACAGTTACAAGATAATGCATCGCTTTGAAGCAGGCAGATCAATCCTACAGATTTTTTGTATAACAATCTTGAAAACACTATCCAGTACAGTGCTTCTTACATTTTGCTGACAAGGGCAATAACTCTGAATAAATTTTATGACCTCGGATCATGACAAAGGCAATAACTCAGCATAAAATCAATCCAAAACTTTAAATTTCAATAGAGTCCTTCATTATTTTTGGCCAAACAATCCAAGGAAGTTTTTAAAACAGGAAAATAAATGAAAACATTTCATCATTAAATCCTGGGGCAATAATCTATTAATCTTTTATTGAACACTTATAAAATCAATTAAATTGGTAATTCAAACATGACGACCTCATATTTTCATATTAAAAGCAGTTCGACATATCATATTATCCAACTTTCCTGCAGGCTAGGGTGTTTGAAAGGTTTCGAAATTCCCCCAAACCAATATGGAGTCAATGAAGTGGACAGACATGTATAGAATATTATTGATATTTCATCTCTAGAAATATCAATATCAGTGGCAGACGACGTAAAGTAGTTTCTCAACAACTTCTAAAGTAAACACAAAAATATTCAGATTTAGTTGATAAACCTTCAGGAGCCTAAAAAGCAGAGTTGTTTTTTTTTTATGTGAACTGCTTGACTCCTTTATATTTCTTACTACACTGTTGTCTTTAACGATGACAGATGACTGCTGTCTTCTGCTAATTTATGAACTGTGTATATTTTGCTTGAATGCACAGAACAGAAATGTCATCCTTTCGAATGATTGAAGTGCTGGAATTGATCAGTTAGTCGATGTATCATTATTTTGAATATGACAGTTGCAGAATTCATAATATTCTGTTAAGCAGAGTGACACCGGAATATTAATTACAACACAAGGTTCTCAAAAATGAATGTTTATTGGAGTTCTATTTTCTAGCTTTGAAGTTATATCAATATCATTTAGACATTTCTTTACCGAAAGAGAAAAGAAAAATGGGGTTTAACGTTCACACAACACAAACTAAGTCATTTCAGGACTGACATATTTTCTTAATTTGCTTGCACGTAGGGGTTGCTAGCAGTGGAAGGAAACCGGAGAACCTGGAGAAAACCCACGATTTTGGACAGGTGACCCCATTTGTCGCGCACAACCAGGGAATAAAAACCACACCAGTTGACATGATGACAGACCTAATGATATAGCACGCACATGGTATTTGCTGATATTATGTTGGTATGTATGTGGTGTCTAGAATTATGAAGTTCTTTATAAAATTGAACTATGAATTCCTTGGTAATCATTTCTGAATGGCTTAATATTTTGATTGGAGACTTCCAGGAACTAATTTTGTATACTTACACCAAATGTTATTAACAGATATATCCTGTGAAAACTGAAATTACATGTAGTCCTTTAAAAATTCAGGTTGACGGGCTACAAGTTAGTGGAGTCTTTAATTATGACTGATCCCATTCTTAAAGATAATAGAATTGCTATAGGGCTGTGAATGATATTCCACAATGAGTTGTGAAGTCCAATAATCTAATATGTGCTTTAGATTATAAGGAAACTAGCACATAAGGGAACAAGCTCATACTTAACAAGGAGTAGGGTCATCTGCCCACCCTTGTGCATTTTCACTGGGTCCACCAATTTCCTCTGACTGCACTAAAAGACATCTATGGGCAGACAAGCAATTATTGAAATAAAATCTACAATATGTTAGTTTTGAAAAGACCTAATTTGTCTGGGGTGGACTGCCTCTTTAAAATGTGTTTAAACTGTAAGAAATGAAATAGATGGAATGACATTTACTGTCCTATTGTACTGCTCAATTTAAACTATAAAATCAACATGAACTTTTGGCAGTAATGTACATCTAATATCAACAATTTTCCCTACTGGTGTTGCATCTTTAATCAATGAAAATACTACTCCTACATGGTTTCAGATTAGATAAATAATATTGTAACAATAGTGTATGCTGTACTAACAAGGATAATATTTGATGAGTCAACAACATCAAGTAACAGATCAAATTATCTGCCTACATCATCCTCACAGAAATATATCATAAGATGCTGTCAAACTTGACATGGAATCATATTCCTCCGACAATAACACCTACATAAATGACAAATAAAGAAAACGGAAGAGTTTATTTTCAAGTATAATATGTAAGAATAAAACTCTATTTTAAGTATTACCTCTGGTGCCAGCACACTCTGATAGCAGTTACAAAGGCTGAAGTTGTCTCCTACAGATTTTAATGAATGATCATTTCCCTAAATTTGTTGGAAACAGCAAAAATAAGAATAAAAGCATTTCTATCTATTTTTCCTTTCCTTGTTTATTTGGTTTAAATGAGTTGCCTCTTTCAAGCGTTACCAGCAAAAGAGCTAATTAGTGTAGTCTTAAGGGGAGAGCCACTGTGGCTTAATGAGTAGGTTGTTCGATGTCGGTGTTGGCCAAGAAAGTTGCCCAAGATTTCAAAAAGTTGTTTCCCCTCCCGATCAGTTGTGCAGGTCTGGCAAGAAACAGCGTCTGGTCATATGGAGGTCCCATATACATGTTGGCGTGCACGTTCAAGAACCTTGAAATTTCCCCCATAGCACATGGTATGGTATATGCCCGTCTTCATTAGCCCGGTTGGAAATAGAAGTAGGATCTTAAACCCCATGCATTAGATCATTCATTCCGTAAATTGAAAGCTATATTTAGATGCATTAACTATAGAGTAAACAAAGTTATCTCAAACAGAAAATATGCCTGACGCACATCAAAATGTCACATGAAAGAAAGGGCTTAAACCTATGAACAGAAAACCTACTATATGTGCTTCATCTGAGAAAAACCTAATGTGAGCTTTGGTCTTAGCAGAAAATTGCATCGTTAAACATAACTATAATACCTGGCAACATCCTTTTAAGACTAGGGCTTGACGCAACGGATTATATCGAAAATAATTATTACAATCTTTTTACATTCCTGATCCTTTAGATATCTAGCAATGATTAAATCATTTTTTGTTCAACATTTTCCTTAACACCTGTGACTTTTTCACTGAAAATATCATCAACACGATATTACCAAGCCTTTATTATAAATCAGAGATCGGAACCATAACAATTCTTTTATATAAGTCAATAAATACAATTCAAAATTAAATTGTTTAAATTTTGCACGTTATTCTGGTACTGTCAATAAACAAATTAAACTAAATCAAAAACTCACAGAAATCTAAGTCTGACAGGAATCACAGAATAAATATCTATATGTATTATTGGCACAATATTCTACTGTGGCTCAGTGAGTGAGCCGCTGATTCACTAATGATTAGGTCCCAGGTTTGATCCTGGAGTTGATCAAGAATAGTTTCTTGAGACTTCCCTGTGTGTTCTTCATGTCAGCGAGGACCTAGCAAGGAACAGCATCTAGTCATTCTAATGGGATTAAAATAAACAAAGGTCCTGTTTATACCTTGGTGTGAATGTAAAAGAACCCTTGACATTTGGGATTCAATTGTTGTTTGGGCAAAATTTCCCTCATAGCACACTACATGGCTTTAAGCCTGTCTTCATTAGCCCGGTTGGAGCTGAAAAAAGGACATTAAACCCAGTTCATTCATTAGTATTACAACATCTTTATGGTAGTGATGAATAAAGATTGATTATACTTTCACGACAAATATGTGATTTACCATTTTGTAATTAAAAGCTTTGTTAATTAACTGATTACATGGAGGTAAGTTCAAGTTAATAAAGGCACACAAATATGATTCGAGGTGTTAATAAATAAATTCTTTAAAATTTCAGAACTTAAAAATTTGGAACTAAAAGATTTTGAAGAAATAAGAAGGATATGTTTACAAGTCTTTCCGAAGTACAGCAAATCAAATTATGTGGTTTAGATGATATCAAAACAAAAGTAGGCAACAACACAAAAATGCCAATTACAATTATTTTCCAAACAAATG
This sequence comes from Patella depressa, assembly GCA_948474765.1. Classification (NCBI taxonomy): domain Eukaryota; kingdom Metazoa; phylum Mollusca; class Gastropoda; family Patellidae; genus Patella; species Patella depressa. Next base: position 36,969,934 of record OX419721.1, read on the forward strand.
GAAATGGTATCAGGTGTTTCTATAGACTATGTTTGGATAGAGAAATGATATCAGATGTTCGATACAGAGTAATATACCTTGTCTACACAGCTGATTGGATTGATGGTTTACACTAGATTTGGATAGTTTATTTGCAACCAGGACTTGCTTTGCCACTCTTTCTTATTTAATTACCTATAAATCCTCATGGACTGATAAAACAGCGTGTCTTTATATTTTCCATATAAAAATCCACTGTGTGGCTAATACATACAAAGTAATTCTGTAACAACTCTCTTATGTGTCTTTTACATTAAGAAAATTGATGTGCTTTGTGATTGTGCACATAGGTCTATAGGTGGAAGTATTTGACTATTTGTTCTACCTCTTCTGTGGGGTTGGCTTATTGGTCTGGGGAATATCCTATTGCTCCACAATGGCCCTTGGTGGATTTGATTTTAGAGGCATGGTTCTGGAGTGCAGAACTCTGTTGGTTACAATATGTAGCTCGATTATTTTCTTCATTCTGAAAACTACTGATGCATTGAATTGTTAACTTTGGTCAAGAGGAACTTATCAATTCCTGACAGGAAAATCCTCTGTTCCACAAGATCTTTCACAACATTTAAAATTGTCTTACAAGAGTTTGTCTTCGTTTCTACATTTCTATCAACAACCACTCATAAAATACTGAGTGCTACTTTACTGTCACATTACCTTGATATATGATCTTTAGATTTTCTCTTCAATCATTAACTCAAGTAGATGGAAATGTCATGAAAGGAAAATGGGGTTTAATATCTTACCCGATATGCAACAACTGCGCTAATGAAGACTGGCATCATACACCATACAGTGTGCTATGAGGGAAATTTTTACCAAACATCAAAGCTAAGGCCTACTTTTATATCAAATTCATACTGCCAAGGGTTATTTTACATGCACGTCTATGTGTACTGGGGACCTTGATTTTTCATCTCATCCCAACATCTACACACTGTATTGCCAGGTTCTGAACGGTCTTTGTGGATCTGCTGTTTGCAAGGGAAATTATACATTTCAAAGTTTTCTTGCTGGGTGGATGGATGACTAGTTATGCAGAAATTTGATAGCACTGGCTAATAATTGATTCCTTTCAATCATTATAATTCAACCATTATATCAGTGGAAATACCAAAGCTTGATACTGGAATCAAGGTAGAAAGGTAGTTTACATTGGCAGTTAGCAGATAAGACAATGATAAAGATACATTTTGATGAGGGTAGTTGATACTGTTTGTTATTAATTAACATAGGATAGGGTTTATTAAACTAGACTAAATATAATGTGTTAATCTTTATCTAGTTTAAATGGGGTTTGAAGTTACCTCAACACAAACTAGGTCATTTCAGGACCGACAAAAGGTATAATTTTAGTTGAACAATTTATTTGTACACACAGGTCTTTAGAGGAATCGGAGGACCTGAACCCTAATTCTTGTCAACTTCTTGAATTAATGACTAATATTATGATCTAAAACTCATGCTTTTGACCATCTTGTCACCTCACCTCCATGACCCTTATCTAAAGCAAGCGAAAATACAATATTGGGAAAGTGTAATCTCTAACTGGAATATCAGTCCAAAATGCCTCAAATTTTTCAGTTTTTAAAAAGTTATGATTGATTGAAATTTCATCGGTCTATCTGTTATTTGGACAAGCTCTTTATCATTTAACATTTCTTGCAAATGGTTAAACACAAGTTTACTAATCTTAATTTAAATTTTATCTTACTATGTGGATAGTGGAACATAATAAAGAGTCTGTCTATATTTATCTATTTGATTTTGTTATTTAAACAACTGTTTTCAATCAATTGTTTTCAATCAATTGTTCTCTGCTTATATTCAATATAGCAAAACAAACCAAGAATATTCTTTAGTGTCCCTCACCCAATAATTAAACTTGACACTTCATCAGGTGTAAATTTATTACTGACAACAAATAAATGACTAGAAAACATTGTAACTAAAATATCAATTATATAAAAAAATACACATAGGAATCACAATACATGTATTTATATAAAAATACACATAATAAGAATCACAATAATTATATAAAAATACACATTATACTGATCTCAAAAATTATATTAATTGAGACCCCACCCCATCCACCCCCAACATTGATAGTTTTTATTATATTTAATTACTATCAGAATCTGTGCTTCAAATCCTTTTGAAAGTCTTTTGAATATCCGGGTGTGGTATGTGACAAGGAGTATGCACCTGTCCAACCTCCTGGGTTTTTTCCAGGTCTTTCGATTTCCTCCCACTGCTAAAGACACCTACGCACAAGCAAATTATTGAAATAAAATTAAACCATATTTTGGTACTGAAATGACCTAGTTTTTGTCAAGCGGACGTTAAACCCCATTTTTCTTTCTCTCTTTTTGAAGAATGGATATCAAATGGTTGATTACTTTAGGTCAGAAAGTAAAATATCCTTTTGAAAGTCAGAAGATTCAAAAGTTAATTAATTTAGGTCAGAAAACACAATATCCTTATAGGCACAAGTCTAGGTTAGGAATATGTCCCATTAGAATGGATAGTTTTGTAATTCCATTCAATCTGTACATTCAACCAATAACAAGCTCCGACACACAACCAGTTTATTGGAAGCCGTATAATGAATGATAATGGTTATTTGATAGCTTTCTGTGGAAGAAAATATGTTTAGCAATTATAAGGAACAATTATCCCATTTCAAAATAGAAAAACAGCGGGCACTAATTGAGCAAAATATTATCTCAAGCAATGAAGTGTTCTTTCCTGTTGTCATGTCTGTTCGACCGATAGATTCTTCCTATACAGTTATGAAATATCAAATAGTTTGCTATTAAATAGTTAGTAATTTCAACCGCACTGAAAATAAATTCTATGACTAATACTGCTCATGAATTGTTTCTATGCTCTATAGTTATTAGGATTTGACGAAAAACTCATATATTATTATAACACTGTCCATCCCTTTTGAAGTACAGTTGTAATGGATTTCACTGAACAGTAAGCCAAAAACATGATCATATCAAATTGCCCTTAATCCATGCCAAATACAGGTGGCCACTCAACTAGTCAAAACAAGCTGGTGGATTAAACCAACAATACCATTAAAAGCAACCATTACATATCTGTTCCAAAGCTGATCCATGTACAAGGAGAGCCATTTGATCAATTTTTATATAATCAATGTAGGTTTAGTGTAGTTAATTAGGCTGGTACGATGGATAATTATTCACCGAGATGCTTCCATTTTATTCTTTGGTGGGTTGTTAATCATGATCAGTTAGGACATTTAGGGAGAAAATGTTCAAGATTCAAATGACCGGGAATATTATGTTAAATCTTACTGGATCGCCTAATACCTAATTTGAAAAGTTGATGTAACTAATAAAATAGTTGTCGCACTTATTGTCTCATTATCATAATAGTTCTATTGTTTCCTTTTTATTTGTGGAATGCCAGAAAAAGGGGTTCTTCTAGGTACCAGAGGAGCGAGGAAATATGTACATGGGAGAACCTCAATTTTACATCACGAGGAAGCCTAAAACAGGCATCACCTTCGTCCCACATGTAAGGCTAGCAAAAATCATTGACTTTAATAATAACCATATCACACCCTTAAAGAGAAACATTATCAGTAAAATTCCACAGTGAAAAATAATACAGGGAAATAGAAATGGAATGATGTATGATTTAGGCTTTAAATTGAGTCTATTATAAGTCATGGATAGCCTCATTTCCTATTTCCTGATAACTATATCTCTATCAATAGGAAATGATTAGTCTTCAATAATTCATGGACATGCTAATCATTGAGCTGCCAAAAATTGCCACGGCCACACATTGATTTGTGGTCAGTGTAAATTAAATAAGAGTCTCTGACCATCTGGTCATTACTGTGGATTTAATAACTAATTTCTTATCAAAAGTGGAAAACAATAGAGTTCATATCACATGCGAGCCATCAGCCATTAAATACTTATTATTGCATTGATCATTATTAGCAACCTCTGATCACATGACCTTTATATAAATTACACGCATGACACTAATTATTGTCCGATAACCAATAGGTCAGCGGATAAACTCTGCCAATCTCTGACAATATCTAGTACTCCATAAATCACTGACATTTCAAATTAAGCCATCTACCAAACAAAAAAATTCCATATGGCACTAATTGTCCAACAACATAGAGATTAGGGGATAAACACTGGTCACCGAAGCAGGTGATTGCGCAGTCAGGCGTTTCTAGTCAAAAGCGTTGACATCATTTAGTTTACCCAAATATTATACCTTTTGCTAATACCATACCTCAAAAGAAAAGAACAACAACATTTGCGACTTTTCGGTTTCATTCAAACTAAGCATGATGATATGCTTATAAACGATAATGATTACTTTATTCATACAATCATTAATGATTTTATAATGTCAAAAACATACCACTTTACAAAGACGAATTTAAAAAATGATAATGTTTCAGTGCAATTGAGATAAAAATCCTGTTATATTAGATAACAATATTGTCTGAGTTTGTTGTAATATCATACAACTGACGCGAATGGTATTCCCGTGATGCCATTGCCATTCCATTACGCATTGTGCATCTTTATCATCCTGGTCATCACCGTTAACAGGAAAGCTGGTAATCAGGATGTTGATGCCCACGGGCGCAAGAAGTGGTCTTGATCAGCTATAGATCTATTGCCTTGATAATGCCGGGTATTTCCAACATACAAACGTTGGTCAGCAGTTGTCATCGCTGAATCCGCAAGAAAACAAAATCCTAAATTAAGAAAATATTTGATTATAAGATTTTTCACACGAATGAGCTCATTTTGGCAACTTTGATACTTCATTGAATCAATATTTTTAGCCACAATTTGATGGGTGGAACAAAACATCATAAAAATCTGGTCGAGCTTTCTACTTTTCTAGTCAAATGTTGAACTCTTTTTTCATAATTTAACTTAACGTCCTGAATATGCAACCATTTTGAAGGGGTGAAGAAATATTGTCAAGAAATATCTCTGAAAAGTAGTGCCCCAAATTTGAAATTGGTCGCTGCTCGACAATGGCTATCCGCTATGTAGGGCCAGGCGTCCAGCACTGAATAAGCCTATATAATATGTCCATACTTTGTGGATTTACTTTCCTTGAAATACATGAACAATGTTTCTCTGTAAATAAAGCTAGCGTTTAGTTACACTGAAAAACAGAGCATTGTATAAGAACTAAACATATAAGACAAAATACAAGCTGTAACATGATGTATACTGGTATTGTGATGCCTCTTTGTGTGTATTGACTATTTCCACAAAAACTTATCATGTGTAACAGGATATCTAAATATTTGATGCCACCACTGTCTTAAAAACTCTATGATCACTTGTACATTATACATAATACTGTCAACTTAATATTCGAACAAAGGAGCATGGTTGGTCTGTGTAGTGAATGTTGTGGTGTACTGAAGACATTTTCAATGACACCAATAACCATGTCATTTCAGGACTATGGAATATATGTCTATTTATGCACAGGGGTCTTTAAGTCGACCATTTGAAGCTTATGTTAATAAATTGTTCCCATTCATCTTTACATGTTTGAACATCTGATATCATTATTCCAAAGAGATGGTCTCATTTACAGTTTATATTTTAATCTTCTCAATTATGTTTTATACACTACTTTTAATGGAATTTATTAACTGCCTATCTGCCATGTGATACCCGACGGGATCCTGCTCACAGACAAATGAAAAGCTTAAGATGAAGTCATCTGTGTTGATGCAGTATTAATGACTATGTCTTCTTCTGCATGAAAGAGAGAGAGAATGGGGTATAACGTCCACTCGACACAAACTAGGTCATTTCAGGACTAACATATGGTTTAATTTGATTTCAATAATGCACTTGCGCGTAGAGGTCTTTAGCAGTGGGAGGAAACTGGAGGACCCGGAGAAAACCCATGAGGCCAGACAGGCAACCCTACTCCTTGTCATGTACAACCGGAGATTCGAAACCACGCCAATTTACTCAATGACAGGCTATGTGATCACATACGAAATCTTTCAGTTCCAAATGGTATACAATGCTTTCATCTGGAATTTGAATTTTTTCCCTTTTTGCCATGAACCACAGTGTCTGGGCCTGGGCCTCTCAGACCGATGCTAAGCTGGATTTGGTCTTCAATACAATGCCTACATACTAGCTGTTTCTCATTGAGACATGCAGCATGGTTTCAAAGTCACGCTCGTATGTGACAAGGAGTAGGGTCGTCTGTCCAACCTCCTGGTCCTCAAATTTCATCTTACCGTAGGCCTACAGACCCCTACATGCAGTCGAATTAATGAAATAAAAAAGTGAACCATATGTTAGTCCAAAAATGATCTAATTTGTCTCAAGTGGACGTTAAACCCCATTTCTCTCACTCTCTCTCCCATAATTACTTAGTTTATTACTCTAACCCCTTTCTAAATGCCACTAAAACATAACAGTTGTTTCCTATTTTCTGCCCAGCATTTACAAGGGGACATCTGAGGAATGTCTTTCAATGCTTCTTAGACTCTTTGCAAACATTCACTACATCTTTGGATTAACTCTTGGTCCCCTGTCCCCTAAGGTTATGTGTCAAGGACTCTGGGAACAGTATTCCTCTTCTAGGGCTCTGATAGGGTGAAAGATAAGTGGTTTAATAGAATATTTGCTAGTGAAATCTCGATTCATTTCATTACAAGAATGATATCAAGAATAGATACGTTAAAATTGTTGATGCAATTCCCTCATAAGTATTATCTCCATCTCTGATTTGTGCCTTTTCAACATCTTTCAATTAAAGGAGGACATTTCTGAGTAATAGTTGACATGCATGAAGCATAAACCAGAACTTCCTTGCAGGCAAAAACTCATCATTAACTAAGACGAATGTCAGGTTCCATGTCCTTCAAGACTCCTACAAACACTATGTAATAAATCACTGCTTTTCAGAAATCAGACTTCTTTTCTGCACTTAGTTAAATTGGATAAAAAATAAGAAAAGCGATGTGTATTTTTGTTATCAAAACTTAGATGGATTTTCAGCCTGAAAAAAAAAGTGCTGAATAAACTTAAGTATGGCTTGAAGGATAGATAAATAGATATTACTTCGATAATATGGTTGTATTGTCATAATTTCCTTGGGCACAAAAGGCATTGTGAAGGTAAATACCAATGACTGTTAAGTTGAAAAGCACCACAAAATGTTATACTCTATCATGATCTGTAGATTCCGGAAAATAGAAATTTAGCAAAAGAAAAAGTTCTTCTCAAATTTATTACTGTCTGGCCAACGAATTGAAAATGTGATTGAAGATCATATGTGGCATGTCATATTCTCATAAATTTCAAAAGATAATAATAAAAATACTGAGGCGCATTGAAACTGCACCACTGGTATAACTGGAAGTGTTGGTGAGACATTATACAGATTTTGCACGAATGAAGGCTGGACAACCCATGGGCACTTTACTTTACAGTTAAAGATAGACACAAGTGGCATCAATCAAAAGTCAGTAAATTTAGGTGTCCAACATCTCTAGCAGCCCCAACATTATGGCGGAGACAAGACTCTCAATGGCTGCTTATCCATCTTCACTATTGTTGCAATGCTGCTTTCAATGTCTCTGTTTGTCATGACCTCCTGAATTAATGTTATGGCACGTTCTCTGTATTCAGGTGACATGCCAATATTCATCTGAATGTTAATCATAAAATGATTGGTTTATACGAAATTGAACACAGTGACCGTCATCACAGACTAAACAATCTCCATCGTAAAAGCATGCATTGGAAAACAGTTTCTATCCAACTCTGATAGTTTGTAGGAGATGGACTAACTGCCATTAGCACTCGCATAATTAATAAGACATTGGGTACAATCTGTCTGGCTGTATAATTCACCACAAACTAACAATTATTTGTCAGCCACACAAAAATCACCAACCGAGAATAATTGTTGCAATTCTCAAAAGTTACTACATTTAGGTTTCTATTCCTGTCAACAGACCCTTGCTACCAAAGCCATTATTATCAGACTTCCCTTGATAAGGCCACAAAGTTATAAAAAAAAGTATCAAATAGCTGAACCATTGCTTCTAATAATAATTTGTGACACAGGATACATGACAGTTTAAGATTAACAACACCTAATCGTTATCTGGCTGGATAAAGACAAGGTCCAATGGAAAACTGGGTGTGTGCAGGGCTTCAGTCCAGATTGAGTAAAGTAAAAAAAAAATGTTCAAAATTAACAACTCTATCCTGGAAGTAAAATCAGCGAACCATCAAACAAATGATATTTGGATATATTACACTAATTTGTCATTCTGTACTTTTGGACATCAAATTTGAATTCCTTTTCAAATCAATGGTGTTATTTTATACTGTATAGTTCCTTGTAGATGGGCCGCTGTCTGGACAAAATTACTCTTATGGCACATGTACATTTCATGCCCGTCACCATTAGCCTGGACGAAATTAAATGAAATGAAATGGGGTTTAACATCCTACTCTTTTGCACATAACCTGGGCTACTGGGAGACGGGCATATGCCATACAGTGTGTTATGAGGGAAATTTTGCCCGCGCAGCGGCGCTATGGCCTACTCTTGTATCGAATTCCAACTGCCAAGGGATCTTTTACGTGACCTCCAATGTGTACACGGGACCTCGGTTTGTCGTCCCATCTGAACAACTAGGCAGCTGTCCTTGTCAGGCCCTCCTTCTGCATCACTGACAAGGGGAAATCACGCCGGAAAATAGCCTGGACGAAGTGGATATTTAACCCCATCTCATCTCCCATCTTCATCCACCCAGTAGATGCAGAATAGGATGATGTTAAACCTCATTTTATTTTAATTCATTTCCTGTATAATGAGGTGCATGTTTGATAAAGTACTCATTTGTTCATCAATGTTATATCTAGGTAAGTCCTGTATAACCTAGTTACGCGGGTCAGCTTTCTACTCTACATAAAGACGAGCCACCAGACACATTGTTTTTCCATGTAGATTTTTAGTACGCATTATATATTATCTATTACCCTTATGAGCTAAAACGATGGCCATTTGTTGAGTGTATACTAGCTTGCATTACCTAAGAAAGCAACAATAATGGCTGAACATGATCTCTGTTTTTCCACAGATGCTACCTTGGGGAATCCAAACTAATTTACTAATTCAACTGAACTGCGTCTGGTACACATTTATTTTACAAAAAGAACAGTATAAATAACGCATGAGAACCTTTATGTCAAATAAGTAAATTGATTCCAATATGCCCGTCGACAGCCATTGATCTCATGCTGGCTTCATACAATTTATGATTTTGTCTTAAAAAAGATACATTACTAACGTCATTGGTATCTATATTGCGTCTGTAAAAATAAATTATATGGAAAATGTAATGGAATAGAGTTAAATTGTCCCTTTAAAATGATGTGTTGAAAACACAGATGGGTTAAATTTGTAATTTGAAAGCATTAAATCTCTTTGATAGAATTAAAGTATTGAAATGTGTTGATCTGATGGGTTATTTTGATTATTGATGGAGTAAAGCGAAGTACGATGAAACATTATAAGCTCAAGTAATTTTGTGTAACTAAATTAAGTTTAATATTTGCTTACTGTGTCACTGTTGACACAGTAATATATCAATTATATCTCAAAATCAGCTTCATTTATAGAAATGGAATCAAAACAGGGTTTAACTTCCAATAACTTTTCTGCAGCAACTGGGCTAATGAAGATGGGGATTTTACATGAACAGTGAAACAATGACCTACTTGTATTTCAAATTCCAACTATCAAGGGTTCATTTACGTGCATGTCAATATATACACACGCCCTCGGCACTGCATGGCTTCATCAATGGACACAAAATTTGGAACGAAGATTTTCAGCCCAGAAAACAAATCAACAAATTCAGGCCGAATTGACAATTCTATCTTTGTCCCATATAAAATCACAGACTAAATTCTTAATCAATATAGCTGGGATCTCATGAAACCATTTAATAAAATATAAACAACCCATTCAATTTACAAATTTTATCTCATCATGAAATACTAAATTAAACTGAAGCCAAGTTCTTAAGTGACAATTCTTGAATTTTAATTTCCTTTAATAGAAAAGTATTTTAAAAAGATCAATAAAGACTTAGTTTAAATTGAATTCATGTGCGTTAACCTTTTCAATAGATTTAAATGGGAATATCTTCAATTAAATGACTAGCCTTGTCTAGACTTGCTTATTGAGTTCCACATAGTAGTTCTTCCACAATACAGAGGGCTTATAGTAAATCTTAATCAAAATATACACAAATTGACTTTAGCAGACCATTTGGTCGCTAATCCAAAGTATTGTAAACATACAGACAATATGTTCACATTCCAAGAACTGCCAGGAAGCCATCTTCTGGAGCTACTAAATTTTAATTAACTGGAGTAAACATCTTGTTGGACCACAAATTCAGATCTACTGTTTAAGACCCAATGGTCATGTATGTATGTGACGATTTATCTAAAGCTTCCATGATTGAAGCAACGATTGCTATCTTTGAAGTAGCTTTTTTTTGTGGCTGGATAACAAAATTCTGAGTAAAGATTTAACGAAATTTCAAAATTAAAATATACTGCAAGAATTGAATGGAATGGTCTATTTTAATGGTATTTTAGAATAGTTTCATCCATCTGAAAAATAGATTTGTTTTACTTTGTATGGTGTGTCTGGTCATCAGGTATTAAGTAGACACAATCATAACATCTTATAAACTGCAACATCCGCAAAAAAGCAAGTCCACATCATTTGAAAACATATTACATAAATTGTAATGCAAGCCTATTAAAGTAAGGATAGTTCTTTGCATTTTTCACTAAAATATCAAATTTCTCAGCGCATAATCCAAGCTAATATGCAATCAGGCTGACTATTTAACATATTATTAAGAAAACTAAACAAATTACCAATGCTAGATAATGTTCTGGCTTTGATTCAATCATATTTAAAATAGGCCTATCAATTCTCTTCACTCACAACAAAATGGCAGTGGGCTTATTACAAAGTGAGCAAAATAGATTGATAAATTTTAATTCAACATATCTTTGTAAACTTTGAACCCATTGAACCATTTTAGAACCAATGTTCCTATTAGAGATTCATCTTTCACAACATTGTAGTTTGCAAAGGATTCCTATTGCACTAATATCACGCAAATAAATTTTTAAGATGTACCTAAATAAAATTAAAAATAATTCTTGTAAATACTGTCCTTTAAGAATGTGAACTCCAGCGAGTCAACACTGTCCTTTATGAATATGGACTCCAAAGAGTCAAACATTGTCATTTATGAACATGAAATCCAGACAGTCAACAAGGACTCCAGCCAGACAATGAGAATAAAATTGAGAAAAATCCTTGCCAGATCTTAAACAGAATTTATTTATAAAGTCTAATTTTCTATCCACCAAGCCATACAGATCTGTCACAGTCTACTAATTGACTATTAACAATACTGACCAAGTCATCTGTCACGTTACTTACTAATTGATCTAGATCCAACTCATTTACAATTATCCAGTCTTTCAAAAACAATGAAGAAGTTTCATTTCAAGACAAAATCCAAGCTTTGCAATATCCAGCTTTACTTATCCTGGCCTAGTCAAGTAGAAAAGTAATTTGATAACTTAGACCAGTGAATGTGTTATATCGGATAATTCCATGCCTTAGGCGACATTCACTTAGATCTTTAGAACTCATTAATTGAGTTTAGTGTGTGAGATAGATAAGTGCCAAAGACAAAGGAAAATAGATAAAATATTCCTGGCAGAATTTTCAGGCCTCTTTGATTATATATCATAACCTTAACGACAATTGGTTTTTTGAAGGTCAAAAGACTTACAAGTGACGTCCGTCACAAAAAGTTGATGTTGATGTAATTTACATGGCGTTATTTCGAGATTTTTTCCCCTAATTAGATGAAACATGAGGTAGTTTTCCCAGACTAGAAGTCTTTCATCCTTTGCTATTATTAGAAATCAGTTTGTATCCACAGCCTGACAAATAAAAGAGCCAATAAATTCTTAAATAAATAAATAATGTGCAAAAAAATGGCAATGTCTAAGAAAATCAAATATAATTTGATACAAGAGAAATTGGTTGTAAAATGTGTAATGTAATGAAAGTTTGGAAATAGGGATACAAGAAGACAACGAGTTAAGCTTTTGCATGTTGTTAGCCATCTTCAATAGAAGGCTTGATCTCGCCTTAACTATGTACATCTTATCAAGCAGATGTTGTAAAACAAAAGGGACGTTGCTTAAGGAACATGGGTGCTATCTTTTCTTTGAATCCCTGAGAAAAACCATGAATTATTGAATGTCTAAATGTTACCACAAAACTAATGTTAATGCAACTATAGTTGCAGCTGATTACAGGAAAGTGCTTCTTATGTCGCCTTTTTCATGCCACTTTCTGTTGTATTCAGTTGCATCCAGTTGCACATAGTCGCAACGCATTACAAGGGCGACATAAGCCCCCCCACAACCCCCTTTCAAGATTTATCAGCCCCATTCAGTGCTAGAATCTGCAATATAACATATATTTAGCATACATGTATGACCATCAGGAGTAAAGCATACTCTTTATGTAACAAGACTGACATCATTTCTAATCAGTTATGTTTCGTGAAATAGGCAAATTGAATGGCAGTCTTTGGCATCTGGCTATTCCAGTCTACTCCAGAAGCTTTTCCTTGTGGGTTACGTTTAGCCTCATTCATCCACTCACTTCATTACAAATATCGCTCGACAGGCAAATCTTGTGCCAAGTTTAAAATTTTCATTTTGTCTTAAATATTGGATAACAGAAGCCGTATCTTTTCACATTAAGACAACAACATCAATGTTGATTTAAATTGACCAATAAGTCGTGTTTCAATGTCAAATACTGTGGATGATACTGAGTTAAAGACTTAGCTATTTTAATTGTGCATCAATTGAAAGACTTTGGTTTTGATATTATCTTCACAATTCTAAGATGGTGGATTGGCAGCGATGACATCATGCTCTGTTCCTGGTCTATAGTACGATTCAACTTGTTTCCTCTTTATCATCTTCGGGGGTTTGGATGGCTGAATGGTTAGCATGTGCATGCTGTATCATAAAACCTGACAAGGATTTGGGTCACCTGTCCAATCTTGTGGGTTTTCTATGGGTCCTCCTGTTTCCTCCCACTGCTAAAGACCCCTACCCGCAAGCAAATTATTGAAATATAAAAAAAAACATGTGACCTAGTTTGTATCAAGTGGACAAATAACCCCATTACTCTCTCTCTCTGTATCATCTTCACATTTTAGAAACAATAATATGAAAGTCAATAAAATAGAATTATTTGTAATTATATATGGACATGCATAGTGTGAAAAGTCATGTTCACGATTAACCATAATGCCTTCATAACCTACAATGTTTAAAAGCTGCAGTTAATGGGTTCTTAAATTTCAATACATGTTACAGTATCAGACTAGATAGTTCCATTATATGTCTGAAATGTCAGAACATTTATCAGAATTTGAAACCATGTCATTCTAACAGACACTTATCCAAGAAGGATTCAATGAAAATTTATGAGGGCTTTTAAATCGACTTGAAAATTGATTTTACCTTTAATATAATCGACTAAATCCTAAACCCTTACTTTAGACCATCAAATTCTGTTTTAATATTCAGCCATAAAATATTTCCGATGGCATCATTAATATTATCGCTGATAATGTCATAAAATAGGGAGGAATAAAATCGCAGTCAAAATTCCATTTTTCCATCATTTTATCAATCTGGACATACACCAGCTTTCACCGCTATACATCTGGCAGATCTGGTTTTACTTAAGTTACATAATGCTATTATTTGAATATTCTAACTCATTATTTGAATACCTTCACTCGTCAAATTTTTCCAAAAATACCATATTTTCACTCAAACACAAACTAGGTCATTTAGGGACTAACATATGGTTCAATTTTATTTCAATAATTCATTTACACATATGGCATAGGGGTCTTTAGCAGTGGGAGGAAACCAAATGACTGAATTTCTCCATTCTTGTTCATAACAGCACCGTTCTGCAAATAAACCAAAACTGTTATTGCTATACTGCACTGAAGTCAAACTCAGAAATTGAGCTGTATTTATCCGTTCCAGTCAGTAACTGCACCATTCAGCGAATAAACCTTGCAATTGCCATTGTTTTACCTAAACAGGTTTCAGTAATTAATTATTTAGAGACCTATGTTTACTTATCATTAACTTTTCTATAGCATCAATATAATGACTATTGCACATATTTATTTCTTATATCCACCAACATATTACATTTTGATTTTATATTAATAAAACTAAGTATGTTTATTGATGCTTTTGTAACAAAATGGAAGATTAACACAATAGTGAATTTTTCTTGTTTATTTATATCTCTGTGTTCCGGTATTTTCTGAATTTTAAAAATTGACAATACAGTTTCATTTGCTAATATAGATGTTTTCATAAACATTATGTATACAGTTGTACACATTATAGACTTGAGTAGTTTTCAAGCATGGACAGCGCCTGGAGACAATAAGATTTTGAAAAATGACTATTAGTGGTGCTTTCTAGAATATAACCTGAGTACCAGGGCCCTGTTTCATGAAATTTTAACTAAAGATAAAATCCAAATTTTAGCGGATACTTCAATTTTGATTGGCTAAGAACTAAAATCAATCTAATATTGTCCAATCAAATAACTAAAATTCAGATCTTATCTTAGTTAAAATTTTGTGAAATAGGCCCCAGGTTAGATGTTGCAATCTAACTAATTCATCAAAAACAGTGTAAATTCAAGACTAACCTAACTAATTCATCAAAAACAGTGTAAATTCAAGACTAACAAAGTCCAAAAAACCATATGAGAACATGAAATTCTTTATACGACCATGAGCGTATCATAATGGCAGACTCTTTCTCAGTTCAACGCTCATGCAAGTAGGCTTGGATTTTCAATAAAACTGTGAACGTAGGGTTATTCTGAACATGAAATTATTAAATTAATTACATTTTCTGTTGGCCGTAACAGATTCTCTTTAAAACTCTTTTAAATTGATTTCATATTTCACGTAAACTTTAGTGGTGAGCTGGGTTTTTATTAGTTGTATGTATAAAATATTATTACATACATATTTCTATACTTAAAACATTCAATATGTGAAACTTATAGATTTTACTGTTCTTAAAAAAAAAATTGTTTTCAAACTTTCCCCAGACATCAATAATTTTCAAATGGTTGATATCAGCTTCAAACAGCCATGATACTTTATTTGTAAATAATCAATTTGGTATCCATTCTATATCATGCAATAATGTATATACCGGTAGATACAAGATTGTATATTTTTATATATATATATATATATAGATAATGTACATGTATATACTGGTAGATACAAGATAGCATATTTTTAAATATATATATAGATAATGTACATGTATATACCGGTAGATACAAGGCTATATATTTTGATATGTATGTTTTAGTTATAGTTGTTTGTGTTAGTTTTACCTTGCAAAATTATCAACTAAACTGGGAAAGTTTACAGAATGCCAATCTGATTAAAATACAGATCTGTATTCAGGGGCGGATCCAGGAATTTTTGCAGGAGGGGGTTTGCCAGGTTTCTGTTACGGAAATCTGCCATCATCGTCTCTAAATTACATAGGCATACATACAAATTGAGCTTTTTAAACAGAGACATAATTTTTATACTGATGTAGGATCACTTTGTGATGTAATTTCATTGATGCAAGGCATTATATTTTTTTTATGTAGCTGAGCAGGGGGGGGGGGGGGTTGGACCCCCCAAACCCCCCCCTCTGGATCCGCCCCTGGTATTTCGTTTTGCTATTTCATACTTCGATGGCCTTCACTACCAGAAGATCGGATCAGATGTAGTGGGAAGGTTTCGTCCATAAAAACAGGAACAACATCATAAATCTGAGGGAACCATATGGTGGCTCGGTGTCTGTGATTCTCCTAAAATGGTGAATGACCAATGCAAAAAAAGGGATAATGCAACTCGAAATCTGGATTCCTTTATTCTCTGCATATTTTTTATCCTTCTGTAAAAGTTGGAACTAACGGAAAATTCACAAAGAAACGAAGAAATGCGATGTGCTGATAATACGAGAAGGTGTATATCTTTAAATCCCATTTAAAGATATGACTTCTATTCACTTAATTCATTAAATATTTGCTTATATGTGTTAATAATTCTACCCTGATGAAATTATTATTTGCAAATTTTCCACCAAAATTTTTGTCATTTAGATGGGATGAAAAATCAAGATCCCATGTAAATATTGTACATGTAAAAGAACCCTTGACAGTTGGAATTTGAAATAACAGAAGGCTGTAGCATGGCTGTTTGCTCAAAACTTATAAACTGCATTGGGAGGAAAATGCGTTTGCAATTGTAAAATTTTCCGTCATTACAGGTTCTGCCATCAAACCTGTATCGCCTATGCCTTGTTAGATGAGAAAAGTAGGAATACAGTAAGAACTAGCAAAATAAATATTTAATGACCAACACTGTATGTGTAGTTTGAAAACATAACTATCTAAAGAACAGTGTTGTGTGTTTAGTTTCAGAAGCTAAATATCTAATGAACAGCTTTATACATATATATGTGTTTTTTTACAAACTAAATATCTAACAGCATTCTGTGTGTAGTTCCTTTATATCTAATGAACAGCATCATGTGTGTAGTTTGATAAACTAAATAACTTAACAGCATTTACTAAATATTTACTGAACAGCATTCTAAATTAAATATCCTGTGAACAGCATTCTGTGTGTAGTTTGACAAACTAAATATCTTATGGACAGCACTTAGTGTGTAGTTACTAAATACCTTAGACATGTAATCAACCACATTCTGTGTAAACTAAATATCTAAAAGTATTATGTGTGTAGCATTACTAAATATCTAATGAAACAGAATCTGTGTGTAGTTTGATGGTAAAAATCTAACAATGTACAACTTATAAGTTATCACAATAGTTTTTTCTGATTTATATCAGTTGATTGTTAAACATACATTATGCAAGAGCTTAATCTGCCTATTGCAAGTCTTTATTTAGGTTTCAGATTTATAAAAATTATTACTGGAGACTGATGATGAAAGGCCTGCCAAGCCAGGGTACCACAGTCATTGAGAATTTTACTTGATAGTCGAGAATATGTGGGTGCAGTTATCGTATGTCAATCAAACAAACAGCATTTCTTGTAGACGTTGCTGACACATTTGATGCCTATTTCTAGTCCAAACTTGCAACAGTGACAACTCCATTAAGAATAAAAAGTAATTGACCAAAATTTTCAATATTTTCATTTTTTTATCATCTAATTCTGAATTTTTATAGCCTCTTTAAGAACCCTACAATATCATTCAAAATTAATTACATTCGAAAAATACTGCGTCTCAATATTATTTAGCAATTTTCAGTCATTTCAAATTTGAAAACAAACGAAAATAGACTCCTAATAACAGTTAAATAGTGTGAAACAGGTTGTATATTATAACATTATATACAGTCATTGTATTATACTAATGTTCATTTTCCATTTCATTAGATTTGCATTTAAAAAGTTTGCCATTATCATAACAAAGACCTGTTCCATACATGTAATATATATTCTACACACCCTTTCTTGTAAAGCAATTATATAATTTTTAAAAAAAAGGATGGTTAATTACTCCACAAATCATAACAAATAAATTTCAATATTGAAGAAAAACTGTTTTGCCAAGAATTATTAAAATCAAAAATCCAAGTGCCAACTGAATTAAATATGATGTGTTGATTTGTTTTGTGTCTACATTTAAAATTTTAGGTTCACAGATGGAGTCCGTCAACAGTTTTAGCAAAAATCTAAATTAAAATTAGTAAACAAACGATGTTCACTCCATATTTCAAAATGAATATAATTGGTACTATAGATCTTGTCTGATCATCAACCAAAGTAACAGCATACCCTGCCTCATATGACATCTTTCATAATCATGCATATCCAGTTACGACTTTATACCGTCTGATCAAAAAGAACTATATGTATTTTTGAAAGCATAATTTTTTAATTATTCCCTTATTGAGTGGTGCATTTTGAATTACCGGTATGTAAAACTCAGATAAAGAACAAGGGTATAATAGTTTAATAGATAATGAAAATTCCAGTTAAATTACTTTATTCTGAGCGATGTTATTAATGTTTACAATTTAAGCAAGAAATAGTGTAAATGGTTTTGATTGTCAAGTACCATTATTTGCTGCTATAATAAACAAGTCTTCATTTGCCATTTTAACAAAGATTTGACAGACATTGTCTAATACAGGGCCGTATGTAGGATTTTAAAAGTAGGAGTGCAGCAGTGTGGTGGGGCACCAATATAATGCCCAATGAGCTCGGGGACTACCACAATCAAAGTTGCTAACACAGAATCCCGTAGGGGCGCCTTACTTTTCGGGGGGGGGGGGGGGGTGTAATGTATCCCATAAGTCCTTGGTCTAATCCACTTAATATCTTAGCCAGCTTTTCTTGTAAATAAATGTCTATTATATAACAGGGCCGTATCTAGTGGGGGTGCAGTGGGTACGTTACACCCCGTAGAAAAATAAGGTGCCCGAGAAATGCCCCACCCCCAAAAAAAAAATATAATTTGACAATCTTTTTTAATTATAAAATAATACGATACACTTGATTATGGTCACTCAGTGATACTCTTAAGGCACTGATCAGTCAATGGGTTTTAAGGACGTTCACACGCCAATGGGTTCGTTTGCCCTGATTAAAACTTTCTTATATCACTTACTTGAGGCTATGGCGCCCCACCATTCTGCTGAACCCCCACTTTGAAAATCTTACATACGGCCCTGCTATTTAATAATTTATATAACATTTAAAGTTAGACAATAGGTCTGCAATGGCATTTTATAACATTTTGACTTCCATTAGATAATCAGCTGATAACTCTCCTTACCATTATTTCATAGGAAAAGAAACCCTGGCATGGACCTAGATATGTTTCTAAACCAAGATTTGAACAATTGTTATAGGCTTTACAATGAGTAACTAGGTTACACATCACCTGATATTTAGTAGAATCAAAAGAGCACCAATCATCCAAATTGTAGTTCAGTTAAAATGAGCAAGAGTCACCTGATTTGTGGTAGTTTAAAAGTGTAGCATACCATCCAAATGTGGTGGAAACAGGCTATAACTAATAATTGTAAACAATGAAATCTACTTTTAGTAATTTACACACATAGTATAAACACAAGCCTTGGAGTCATTTCATTAATATATAGCCTGAGTTTATATTTGCTTATACAAATATTGATTTTTTTATATTTTTTTACAATAAAAACTAAAACGACTGGATAGAATTTGAGAGTATATATAAACTTACGTGTTAATATGGAGATTCAATTCCCGATACACACATTCAATATAAACAGTCTGCAAAATCAGCACCAAAACCAGAGCACTAGTCACACCTGTTAATGCTCCGCTAGTCCTCATGTTTGACGACACCCAAAACAACCCTCTTGTAATAGTAAAAACAATTCCACGTGACTAGTCCGAGGAAGCTCAGTTGAATAACGGTAGACTTGTATCAACACCATATATAATAATTC
The DNA here is from genome assembly GCA_948474765.1 of Patella depressa. Taxonomy (NCBI): domain Eukaryota; kingdom Metazoa; phylum Mollusca; class Gastropoda; family Patellidae; genus Patella; species Patella depressa. Next base: position 36,989,725 of record OX419721.1, read on the forward strand.
GGCACTATGCACGTGTCTCCATTACCTTATGGCCATAATCATTCTAATAATGATACTGTTTGTCTTCTCAATGACATGACTAGCCGAAGGAGTAAACCTTTATACACAGCCATGTGTAGTGTGTTTTCCATATAACACCGCGATGAGACTATTCCATTCCTTGTTATGGGGGGCAGCAACTCGTACGCAAGTCTACTACGCTGTATAATTGATGAACTATCAATTGTCCGAGCGTAAAGCTATGACCTCAAGAGAGTTAAATTATCGATCAATTTTCATCTCATTTCCACTTCACGTTATCTGGCAATGTAGCAGTAACATTAATATAATTGTGTACTTTCTTTCTTTCATTAACATCAAGGGATATATTAAGTGCCGATACTTTTTAATCGTTTATAATTATTGAAAGTGCAATATCAATTTTTCTTTTATTTAGTAAGCCGTTCTCGAATACAAAAAGACACGTGGTTCGAGTTTGCCCAGTAAAACCGAATGTTGCATGCGGTCCCAAGAGGTTTATATAACCTTTTTAATGGTGATTTATATTTATAACAGGTTTACTTATAATTCTTAGAGGAATATCCAGCATGGAAATAATGGCACCAATTTCAGCGGTGTTATTGGTATGCGCTAGAAGCGTGGCACTTATGAAAAAAGAGCGACAAAATCCATAGGGGGATATTTATGACGAAACGAATCAGAAATCCACAATTTCTACTCATTTATTGCAGAAATTATATTTCGATTTAGATAAATTTATGTTCAAATGGAAAACAATTTCTGGTTTGGTAAATTTTTTTTTATCAAAAATATATTCGGAATAGAATGAGGGTTTAACGTCTCGTCAACGCAAACTTACCTCATTTTGCGATTAACAGTGGAGTGGTGCAGGATGGAGGGCCTGACAAGGACAGCTGTCTAGCCGTTCGGATGGGACAAAAACAATATCCCGTGTACACATTGACGTGCACGTAAAAGATCCTTGGTAGTTGGAATGCGATATAAGAGTTGGCCGTAGCACCGCTATCTGGGCAAAATTTCCTTCATAGCACACTGCATGGCGTATGCCCGTCTTCATTAACCCAACCGAGGCAAAACAGTAGGACGTTAAACTCCCATTTCATATTCGATCCCGGACCCTCATCACATTGGGATCAATTAACACAAGGCCTATAGCCAATCCAGGGAATATATGTCACCGAAAGCCCGATTTCTGATTTGATAAAAAAAAAATCAGTAGCAAATGAAACGAAACGGGGTTTAACGATGTACTTGTCTGCACCGACTGGGCTAAGGATATGATGGGTAAACGCTATACAGTATGTTATAAGGGTACTTTTGCCCCGACAACAACGCTACGACCTACTCTTAATCCAGTTTCAACCAGGCCCGTATCTAGACACCATTAAGCGGGGGGGGGGGGCATTACCTTTCGGTAGGGGGGCGAACATTTTGAGGAAATTTTCGGAAAGGTCATTCATTGTAACAGACTGTTCTAATCATCATGCTATGTAGTTACCTAGGCGCGTAATAAGCATTTTAAAATAAGTATTCAAACAAAATAAATTTGCTTTTTTAGGTTAATATAAGGAACTATGTATACTTTAAAGATTGTTAGCAATTTCTGAGCGGGGGGGGGGGGCGAGCATTTCACGCGGGGGGGGGCATGCCCCCCTCCCGCGCCCCCCTGTAGATACGGGCCCGGTTTCAACTGTCAAGGGTTCTTTTACGTGCACGCCAACGTGTACACGGGAACCCTTATCCGAAAGTAAAAAAAAAATTCTTGCCATTCCCTACGCCCTGCACCAGGTGAAACCCCACTGAAAAGGTTTTAGTAGCTTGTTCAGCTTGGCTATACAATTCTGTGAGGTGAGTCCAAAAGATTACATTTATAATTTGATCATAATTAATTTATCACAGGGGTGACACTTTTATCAAAGGTAAGAATCGTATCGATTGTCAATGATATCCAATGATAACGCCCAGAATTACAATTCGGAGATCAGATGTTTTTTTGGACTATTATGAAATTTTAAAGGGTGTTCCGAATTGATAACAAAACCTTGTTAACACATTTATCTTTAAATCTTTGAAAAAGGAGTCTAATTAAAACCCAATCTTGTTTTCGGTTAAATGGGGTTCAGAGATTTAGAAAGAACTTTTTTTTTCAGTATTGAAATGAAACCAAAATGATTTCTATTATTATTGGTCTAAATTATACCAAATAGAGAGTCGGTATCGAAATACGTACTCACTGCTGTATACGTCACGCTAATCACGCAAAACTTTACTATAAGATAGTCGGTCGCTGTATACGTCACGCTACTCACACAAAACTTTAGTATAAAATAATCTTGTCAACTTATCATGTTTGAAAAGATGTTGTGTTTCACTCTAATTCTGTTGTGAGTATGTTGGTCTAACAACAAAACTTCACCCAAGCAGCAAAATAAGTGCAGTCACTGCAGTCGGTCTCAAAAACAATGCCAGAATAGATCCCAAATACTAAGTAGTTGTGTGAATCCGTGTACCTAAATTGCATACGTCACACAAAACTGTAGTATAAAATAACCATGTCTGCTTGTCACTCTTATCCTGTTGTGAGTATGTTGTTCTATGAAATGTTTTCTACCATGGCAAAAAATAGTCGGTCTCAAAAAAAGTACTCACCGCAGTCAGTCTCCGACTAAATGAATTAATGGGATAAACAAACAATCACAAAACGGGCGAAATTGATAGATAGGCCTCAAGATTCTGTCCCATTTCTTATCCTCTCGTTAACGAGAATTTGGTTCCATTTGCCATGACATTGATTCAAATTTTCAAGCCCAGTCCCAAAAATTTAAAAGCTCTGTTACATATCGGAAATTTTTTCGCGCCTGCGGCGCGATTCCATTATAACATCATTCTTCTACTCGCTTACATATCCGAAATTTTTCGCAGCGCGATTCCATTTCAAAATCATTCTTCTACTATCATATTCACGATTATAGTGAACTGCCCAGTTTGTAGTACCACTGGTGTGTGGGGCGTGGGGCTTCTGATTGTACAGTTGTTATGTCAACTCTAGAAAACTCACACGTGGTGCTCGGCTCCGGATTGCGTCACTCGAGCTGGGAGGTGGGGGCGGGCGTGGGGGTATGTGCATCAGTCGGTCACATTTTGGCTTAACACCCCCCCAAACGAAATCGTTATGTACGCCCCGGAATATTACCTGTGGTGGGCTGATAAATAGAGCTGATGGGATGTCGTCTGTGGCCTGATCACTAGTCTTTCCGACCCCAGAGAGGAAAGTGTCAAATGAAACTCAACGAAGTCCCGAATAATTTGAAAAGCAGACTGCCCGAAATGCAGTCAGGCAGGATTTCAGGCATTTGTCTACGATATCAACTTAGGTGGAAGTGGACGTTAAACCCCACGAAAGAACGAACGAACTAGATAAATAGGGCTTAAAAGATACCGCCTGTCGCCAAATCACTAGTTTATCCGACCAAAGAAGGAAGTGTAGACCGGGCGGGGTAAGAGTGACTCAAAGTGAATGAATATTTTCGCCGCTATATTTTGTGAAATGAACGGACTTGCAGACCTCAACGAAGTCCCCAATAATTTGAAAAAGTAGAATGCCCAAAATGCAGTCTGGCAGTATTTCAGGCATTGATCGTCGAGATAAATAGAGCTTACAGATACCGCCTGTCGCCAAATCACTAGTTTATCCGAGGAGAGAAGAAAGTGTAGACCGGGCCGAGAAAGAGTGACTCTAATTGAATGAATATTTTCGCCACTATATTTTGTAAAATAGACTGCAGGGAATGCAATCAGGTAGCATTTCAGACAATGGTCGTTGAGATAAATAGAGCTTGCAAGATCACTTTTTTTTTATTATTGGTGGTGGGGGGGGGGGGGCAACAGAGGGCAGGCCAGCTTTTTGGGGGTGCAAATGCCCCCTCCCTTTGGCCCCCCTTGCCGCCGCCACTTGAGACCTAGCTACGTTAAATCATAAAATTACATTTTAAACTGCCGAGATAATAGAAGGGAGATAACTGCGAGGGGATTAAAAATTTGAACCACAACGTTGTATTTACGAAGGATGTTCCAAACGTTTCGACCCCACCATAGTTTGCATTTGCTCCAAAAATGGAGAAATCCGAATGCAAAATGAAATGAATCGGGATTTAACGTCCTATACTGTTCTGATTCGACTGGGCTAATGGAGACGGACCTACGCCATTCAGTGTGCTATGAGGGAAATTTTGCACGGGCAGCCGCGTTACGGTCATCTCTAATATCGATTTCCAACTGCCACCTCGGGTTTTTTTTTTTGTCTTATCTGAACTACTAGACAGCTGTCCTTGTCAGGCCCTCCATCATGCGCCACAGAGTATAAAGGGAAACCACGTCCAAAAATTCCGATGAACCTCTCGGCAATCACCGGCAACGAACCCGCACCGAAAACTCCAAATGCAGAGCCGTGACAAAGTATCTTGATTTGAAAGTTTACGTCACTCAAATCAAATTCATGATGACCCGACTCAAAAATTAAATATACATTATGCAAGAGCAAAAGCAAAATCTGCGTAATGTAGGTCTTTCTTTAGGCCTGAAATGTTATAAAAACTATTAATTAGACATCAATTAACTTATCCAGACCATAATCAACTATCGATGTCAAGGATAGCCTGCGATATTTGTTGGATTGTAGTTCGATTTGCTGGAAAATTTTCCTTCGTGATATACCGATTAAGTGGATAACCGAGACCACTATATAATTTTGTCTTACCGACTTTAGTAATTATGATCGAGGCTAAGCAGAGCTTTCAATCGCTTAGTTCTCGGTTCATAATGGATCAATTTGACTGAAATTTTCAGCAAAATTGCCTTTACATTAGCTAGTTTTTAACTGTTGTAGTGAGAACTCGCAACTCGTTATCTAATCTCCCATAATGTATCTTTAATGGGCTTTCGTAAAGTACAATGGTGTGCGGAGTTTACAAGGGGTCGGGATCACCAGTGAAGGCGAAACCACGGTCTGGTCGACCTAGTGAAGTGACTAACCAAGATAAAGCTGATGATGTTCTCGACACATGAACATTTATCCATGGACAAGGCTAGCTAACCGCCAGGGGCGGATTGGGCCATCGGGCGATCGTCATAGGGCCGGTCGGACAAAAAAGTGTAAAAAATAATTTTGTCCACTTCGTCTAAAAAAAAAACCCACATTTTCTGCTTAACATTATATTGGGGGGGGGGGGGGGATTTGACCGTACATGGAGCGATGGTGACTATGGTAAACTTTGCGGGGTATCTGTCTTCCGTCTTGCGCCAATCACAGTATAACCCTGGATCGTTCTAAAGCGTTCCTTTGAACAAACTTGATGACATAAAGGTGCTTTCCTATAACACTCTTAATTTCCAATGAAACCGACCCCAAACTGTAATGCACATTAGGGCGCGGACACAACATAAGGCCTGCCACCTACTAGTCAATGATACAAGGTCTTTAAAAGCGTCATTTTGGCGTATATCTGGGATAACTGGGGGTCACTTTGGTAAAACTACTAAAACACAGACTCTGAGATTTAACACAACATATGACATACCAAATACATGTACTATATACGTTTAGTTTATTTGATATATTATAAATAATCAGATATACACGATTTTGACAGGAAATCTTTAAGTAGGCAAACAAAAATATAAAAAAAAGTACCGTGACGCCAAAATGTCGCGCACAGGAAATTTTTCATCACTTAAACTATTCGTTGAACTGGTTTCAAGCGGAATTTTTTGTCAAAATTAACAATATATGATAAGCAATTTTTGATGCTTAAAATTGCCAGACCAAACGGATAATAAGCTTCTCACGAACATGTGACGAATCATGCTGTCAAAAGGTCCGCAATTGACAAAAATATTGAAAAAAATCGAGAATTTTAGCACCTAACAAAAAAATACAAAAGTAATAGAACGAAGGCCCGGAGGGGGGGGGGAACCGAGCTGAAAAGGTGTACCAATTGTCTCCTATATTGGAACAATGCATGCATATCTGGTGTCATCAGAATGTATATGTCACCCCTCACCAGGCCCGTAGCTTTGCCCATTGGTGAAAAATCAGCCTTCTCAATTGGCGCCAAAGGACGCTATACGAGGCCAACGACCAACGTCTCCATTTTAGTATGGGCGCCACATACAGCCGAGTGACATTGACTGGGCGCCCACGACGAGATTGGCGTCCGACCAATGTCATTGGGTGTTATGGGAACCTCGTCTATCATGTCGTTATATATTAGGCGCTCCCCAAATGACGAGGTCATGGATCCATAATATACTGCTATTGAGATTAGTTAAGCGCCCACAAATGAATTGGGCGCAAAAAAGACGTGATAATCTTCAAAATTCAAACAAGTCGCAATCTAACCCGATTCCGAACTTATCATTTTTCTCATAAATTATTATATAGGTACGTTAAAGTCGTATTCCTTCCTTCAAATGTTTATAATGTTCATATCAAAATATCATAAAAATTGAAAATGTCCCTCATTTTCAGGTGAAAACCCTATTTCCAAAATTTTCGAGGGGAGAGTAGGGGCACCGAAATGCCCGAAATCTAATAAAACACTAAATTGCCTATGGATTAAAACATTTTGTCTGGAGCCACTGCACTTTGTGCCAGATTTTTCGGACATTGGTTTTTATTTGTGGGTGCAGCTGCAAGTCCGATCGGATGGTTGGAATTCAGGTCGGCATAGAGTGGGATTTCGGTTACAAAATGATCGGAAAATTGGAAGTTACTTTACTCTTGGGTTACAATAGCCGAAAAAGCTCATATGCGGCGGTTGTTTGGGATCCACCATACTCCTGAAGCAATGGCCCAAGAAACCCCTCTCTGGCCCTTCGTTTAATCTTGGATCTTCACTAAAACTTTGGGCAGTGATTTAAGGTATTGTATCCGCTTTGTAACACAATTACTTTTTCTGCAACATTCTGTTATGTACTGGTTTATTGGGTATAATAAAATCGTGGATCATGACGTAACATATTTGGTCCAATTTGAAGCTGTGTTTAAAGCGTAATGATATTGTTACGCGGTTAGCTATTGATTGTTAATTGGACCATTGACCAGTCACAATTTGAAACAGACATTTACTTCCATTACAGCAGTGTTAAGTGGGATTAGCTCTAATCAAGCGAAACACTGCGACCACATTTAAGTTGCTGTATTCACGTGTTGGAATAGCAGGAAAACACATTTATGGCAGTCAAAATTTGCTCCCGACGGCCCCATCTCCGTGGAATATAAACGATTGATTGAAATTCGACTCAGCCATCTAAGTTAGGCTATATCAGACCACCTACTGTATTCGGGTACTGGAACAGCGAGAAAACGCGTTTGGGGTCGTCAAATTTTCCACATTTTCTAAGGGGGGGGGGGGCTAACTCGAAATTTGTTCGGGCATTTCAAATTCTGCCCCCTAACATTCATCGCACCCTTACACCTATGGAGAGTACCATATAGACCTTTCCACGGTACCGTTCGCCATGGACTGTCACAAATATACTGAATTTTCGACGAATATAATAGAATATGCAAGTGTATAACATATGTTTCACAAGGCGAAAGGTATGATATCGATATCCATTCTGTGCTTTGACTGTATCAAAGTTGACCTTTGACATTGGACCTACATAGAAGCGGGTTAGTTTCTAAAATTTAGCACTCAGAAGAATTCGTTTCGTCCAAGGGTGTCGCAAGGAACAGTTGGGTGTCCCAAGGGTGCCTATTTTGTGCTTGTATTGATTTGCATTTGAAGATTGGGCGTTGTTGACCAATATGACCTTTGATCTACATAGCAGGTGGGTTAATCCCCAAATGTGACTACTCGGAAGGATTTATATGGTCATTGAGATGATAATGAACATTTTGACATAGGTTTCGTTGATGTACTTGAGATATCTTACAAAACCTATTTTGGCGGTAATATCATCAGTATTGCTATCAAATTGCGAATTTGATCCCTTTTCTCCAATTGTAGTCCAAAAGTGAACCCCGAAAAATGCAGTAAGAGGGGAGAAAAAAATAAGGGAATTGGAGAAATAATTACTAGTCTGACACCAAATGTAATTTTGTTGAGTTATCTCCCATATATTGCGAACTGGCGAATTATCTGGAAATTAAACAAGGCAACAAAACATAGTCCGCTAGCAACTTTGTCACTTCTTGCTACAATTAGTTCATTTAATGATGCTTTGCGCAAACCGTCAAACGAATAATTTCTACACTTAATTTGTACAGAAATAAATGCTTTTCTATCACAAAAGATCAAGTGTGAACCATTAAAACAGTCATCAGTTTCTCTTTGGGGTTTTACGTTTTAAGTTTTCAAAGCGACATTTTTTTATGTACGCAAAATCTGGACTAGCCGTTTGATTTATCAAAATCATTAAATTATGCAGTAGACTATAAGGTTTCACTTTTTATTTCAATGTGGATATGGTTAATTATTTGTTAAGCTACATACATGTCTAGGCCTAGTACCTTTTGGGTCAGTGTAACTGGAAATTAAAAAAAAAATGATTACAAAAACTGCTCAAAGGAAGTCTTCATATCCATGCACTGAAGCTATAATAAAAGACGGATGTTTTCAGTAATGGAACCATTTTAAGTCGCCCGACTGTATATTTATTTGCATTACTTTTGAAAAATAAATAATGTGCATTTGTATAGAGCGCCAAATCCATCCAAAAGCATGCTCAAAGCGCAATGAGACAATGGTTATACATTGTATACACAGTCTAATTCTCGTAACATTCTCGAAATAAGTGAGTCTTTAGTTGTGATTTGAAAGTAGTCAAAGTTTCACTGTTTCGGATTTTCAGTGGCAAATCATTCCATAATTTAGGAGCAACTACACTAAAGCTTCTGTCACCAAAATGTTTCAGTTTTGAGCGTGGAACGACACGGGTGTTCTGGTAATAAGATCTCAAGGACCGATTTGGTTAATATACGGTTAGAAGTTCTGATCGATTGCTGGGTGCAAGATTTCGTAGACACTGTGGTATGCGAGGCACAGAACCTTAAAATTGATGCGAGCTGAAATTGGGAGCCAAGTTAGGATTTTAGAATAGGTGTTATGTGAGATGATGATTTGGTTTGTGATATGATTCTGGCTGCTGTATTTTGTATTTTCTGTAGTTTAGAGAGACTTGATTGATTAATCAAGGTGTACATACATGTATATCTTACAAAAAATCATGAAATAACGAATGAAATGAAATGGGGTTTAACGTCCTATTCTTCTGCACCTAACCTGTGCAAAAGGAGGACGGGCATACGCCATACAGTGTGCTACGAGGGAAATTTTGCCCGGGCAGCGACGCTATGGCCTACTCTTATATCGAATTCTAACTGTCAAGGGATCTTTTACGTGCACACCAATGTGTACACGGGACCTCGGTTTTCGTCCCATCCGAACGACTAGACAGCTGTCCTTGTCAGGCCCCCTGTTCTGCATCACTGACAAGAGGAAACCACGCCGTAAAAACGAGATGAACTTTCTCGGCCGATGCAGGGATCGTACACCCGACCTAGAGGCTAGCAAGTCAGCGCCTTACCAACTTAGCCACGTGAGCTCCCAAATAAATAGGAGCGGTCCCTTTTACTGCCATTGAAAAATTCCCATTTTTGTTGCCGGGAGCGCTGTGATAGAAGGCCACCAGGCACATTGCCGCCCGACCCAGAAAGTCTATTATACCAGCCCATTCCAGACTCCAGTGCTTGCGTGGCGGCCCGTTAATATAAAGCCACCGGCCATATACAACATGATCATCTTCGCTCCATGGCTGGTCCAATACCCCTGCCCCCATATAATGTTCAGCAGAAAAGAGTTTTTTAGACAAATTGGGCAAAAATATTTCTTTCATTTTTTGTCCGACCGGCCTGATGGCCCAATCCGCCCCTGGACAAAACTAATTCGAACCAATCCTGCCAATCAGGAACGATTGAGCGGAGCTAGGAAACGATTTCACGCTGATTAATGGCCGATGAGTTTTACCAGAGATAAACGAAAGGTAAAGATATCTCTGGGATCGAGATTGGTATAAAACGTATCTAATTATTCCTTTCTTAATTTTGCGGATTGGTTAGGCTAAATGTATTACGGTGTTTTGTTCTTTGTTTTTCGGATATCTAAGTTCGTCTTCGTGGAGTGCGGGGGGGGGGTCTTGGATCGCAAGTACTGTCTTCTCAAAGTTATTCCACGCGTTTTAATACAACGGCGCCTGGTTTTAACATAGACGTGAGAATTCTGGAACGTAGTCTTAGAAGAAAACTCTGCTATGCTCTATACTGATCCCTGGGTTGAGAGCCCCCCCCCCCCCCAGTTGCGAGCGCCACTATTAGTTAAACATACATTATACAAGAGCTAAATCGGTCTGAAATATTAAATAAACTATTAATTAGACATTTATTCACAAAACAAGACTATGATCAACTCTCGATGGCATCAGATACTCGAGATTTTAACTAGATTAGAACAGTTCGCATGTTAAAAATTAAAATGGGAAGGTGAGGGTATGTCCCGAATATACCAGTGTCCTGGTTACCAAAATGCACGTCTTTTCAAAACTTCCAGCAGTGATTACTGGGCTCAGAATGAAGTAATTTGAATGAAATTTTCAATTTTCATTTTACATTATCTATTTTTGAGCTACCATGCTATAGCAAGAATGTCAGCTCTTTATCCAAGTCTGGCATAATGTATCTTTAACTGAACAGTCGATCTTTATTTCAAACCCACCTCACTTCCGTTGTATCTATGACAGCTTATGTAATATAAAAAAAAACGACGGAATAGAGTTTTTCTCACACTCTTTCCTTGTCTCTCTTATCCATCAAATAATTCAATGCTATCAGCTATGCCCATGTTGAAACAAGCAGTTGCCGTGCCAGATACACTCACATTTTGCAAGAAATGTATGAGAAGAGGTCAAATTGTTAGGTCTCATCCTCTAATTCAAGATCTTTTGATCTTTAACATATTATTTGTTAAATTTTCTCAGAATGGGACAATAATAGGCCCCAAACAATAAAATTCATACATTTCACATTTTGCGTCAAAAACAGGTAAGGTCTGCTATAGAGTTAGTCTCTATCATCCACACAAATATTCTACGAATATTAGTCTTGATGGGTCCTCAAAATTTGACGGAAAGCAGGTTATTGTCTGGATTATCCAACCTTTTAAGTTACCACGTACTGAATCTATCAAAACATCTCGCTTGTCAACAATGACACTCTCTAAAATTTTGTTTGTAAAGGTTTTAATTGAAATGGTAATTTTCTCTCGTCATGAATCAGACGTATGGCTTCTCACAATCTTCTTAATTCTTCATCGCGATTCATGCTTTATTGAGAACCTCCCCATACCCTCCGTACGTTGAAGACTACGGGGTTTTGGGTGACCGAGACTACTATAGAGCGTAAGGTCTGATCGTCCAAGAACGTTTGATCCTTAACACATTGAATTAGATAAAAATTGTGACCTCTAGATGCGTGAAGGGGAGCGGCAATTTGACTAAAAATTTCGGTCGGATTTTCACAAAATTCGATCTCAACCATAATTATTATAATTATAACGGCGAAAGACCTTTATTTGAACGGTTCGAAAATAAGATAAAATAGTGATCTCTTGAGGGTCCACAAGGTAAAAACGCGATGTTTCGTACAATCAGGGATCATAACCCAGAAAGTTACGGTCACGCACTAATATCGAATGGAAACCAGACCTTTGAGATATATCAAATTGGATGAAAATTCGAACCTCTGGGTGTTCCACAACCCGAGTATTTCGCGCAATTTGCACTCACTGTAATTATGGTCTAAATGTGATGTATTTGAACGGTTTTTACAACTAAATACCAGTGTTTGCCATGCAAGATACGCCCACACTTTGCAAGAGGTGAAGACAGAACAAGCTAAAACAAAAACGTGATTTTTCGTACAATCGGGGGCCATAACCCAGGAAGTTAGGGAATATCGGAAAAAACTTCTTTGTTCTGCTACTAATATGATATATTTTAAGTTTCATTAAAATAATCCACAAGCTTCTTATCAAACTTTAATACCATTTGCATACAAGGGGCGGTCATTTGTTGGGTAGTTTCGTTTTATAAAACCGTTTTTAAAACGGATAAAAATTGTGACCACATCTAAAAATAAGTTTTCGTACAACCAGGAACCATATTTCAGGAAGTTATAGTCTGATATGCACGAATACCGAAAGGAACTTAGATCTTTGGGATATAGATATTTTAAGTTTCATGAAAATCGGATAAACATTATGAACTTAAGGAGTCCACAACTTTGATATTACTCTCTCTCTTCTTGGTGTTTAACGTCCGCTTCCACCGAAGGTGATATCGCAGACAAGTCTTATTTTTCATTTTCATTATCTTAGCGCACGCGCAGGGGTCTTTGCTGTGGGGGGAAACCGGAGTGCCCGGAGGAAACCCACGAGGTTGAGAAGGAGCCCCTATCTCCATGCCACATACGCTCACAGCAGGGCTCGAAACCACAGCCGCAAGCCAGAGGTGACCGGCCAGCTAGAGGTCGAAGCGCGGCACTCTAGACCACTAGGCCATCCCAACCCCCCACTTTGATATTACATAATTTAACCCTTATATATAGCGTACAGGGAACCGCCATTTTGTCCGGCATTTTCGGTCCAATTTATCACGAAATTTGAACTCAACTGACATTATTGTGTATATATGGGTTATATAATTAAACGGTTTTTAAAATTGGATAAAATTTGTGACCTCTAGGCGTGTGTCTGTTCACATTTTGCTTGTTGACACTTTACGGGTCACAATTTTTATCCGATTTTGATGAAACTTGAAATATAGGTTTGTCTCACAAAAATCTTGATTCCTTTCGATATTTGCGCAATGCCCCTGATAGTAGGGGAAAATCACGGTTTGGCTTGTAGACACTCTGGAGTTCACAATGTTGATCCGATTTTGATGAAACTTGAACCCGGTTCCTGTAGATATTCGCGCATATCGGACTCTAATTTCCTGGGTTATGACCCCTGATTGTACGAAATCGCGTGTTTAGCATAGTGGTCACAATTTTTTTTTTAAATCGAATACATCACCGTTACATGTTACACCATAATAATGACTGAGTTCGAATTTTGTGAAAATCGGACTGAAACTGCCCACAAAATGGCCGCTCCCTGTACGTAAATAGTGTTAATTACATAATATCAAGATTGTGTATCCTCCAATTCACACAATCTTTCTCCAATTTTGTGTTGAAACTTAAAATATATGCTTATATTCCAAAGATCTCAGTTCCTGTCCATATTCGCGCATTTCGGGGCATAACTTACTGATCATGGCCCCTGATGTACGAAAAATCGCGTTTTGTTTTTTTTAATCTTGTTCTCATCCAACTATTGCAAAATGTGGGCGTATCTTGCATAGTTGCATATCAACCGTCGGTTCTGAACAATCGGCCCATATAGATGAAGAATTGACCAAAATAGTTACATTATGTATATCATCAATCCTACAATTCCCGAGAAAGGTACTACAGATGAACGTGTTCATTGATTTTCGTTTCCTCAATAAACAGATTAAGCCTTAAATCACACATTTCCGTTGCTCTCTGACAATCCATCTGTACAGAACCGGTAATGCTATAACTACTGTTCTAAGTTACCTTGATTTAAAATCAGCATTTTCCCCCCACTGCCTTAATCATGTAATGCCCCACAAATACACCGTTATTATTGTATCACGCTGGTTTCATCAAATGTTGAACGCAGCTTACGCAGGATGTCGGGATTTTGCAAGCCATATTTCATTCAGTATTTCATTATAAAGGCGAGTTTCTGAGACACTCATAATATATATTATTATGATATCAATAAATTTAGTAACAAGTTGTTGCAAGATAATTATTATATTTTATTTATCTTACACCCATATAAAAACCAACATTACTGAGAAGTTTGTATTTTGTGTTGAGAGCATCTATACGTTATATCAGTATGGCTGGATTCAGGAAAGTGGAGTTTGTCACAACGCAGAAGAAGGTTATTTATACGAATGGCCGGACAATGATTTAAGGTATTCAGAACGGTGAAAGTATGTTCGTTTCCAAACAGTATTGTTTACATGTCATTCGACTTGATAGCCTCGTTTGTCACGCAATTAGTTTTACTGCAGTATTCTGCTATGCACGGGTTAATTAGGCATAATAAAATCGTGAGTCATGACGTAACGTTATGCAAACATATTTGGTCCAATATTGGCAGCTAGTGATTGGTTGGTAGACGGACTACTGACAAATCAAAATTTAAAACAACATTATCCACTCATAATAGCAGTGTGTAGTTGGATTACCTCTAATCAAACGCAACACTGCGCGGAGTATGTGGGTCAACAAGAAATGGGGTCTCCTGTTATATTCGATATGGCCAATATGACGTTAGATGAGACCATATCACCCCACACACACTAACACACACACACACCTCGCCAGGTATTTTATCCCAGTTCCCGGAGGGCCCTATACTATCATGGTTTGGTTGACGATCAGTCCTCTCGATAACTATTAAAAGACTATTAAAAGTGTCAAACGTTTCGTGCTTGAATTTACATGGCCATTGCTAAAGGTATTATCCTATACCATTACATGGTGCGATGGCTGTCGAGGAATTAACCAACTTATTAATAATCGAAGCGGGCCCTGACAGGTTACAAGCCAGACGATTTATAATCCCGTCGCGGCCATAAAAACAGTATTATAGATCTTAACTTTCTTTCGATGGAATAATCTACATTGATTATGGGAAATAAATTGTGGATGTTTGAAGTAATTGTTTAGTTATGTGTAAATGATAATGTCTATAAATACCTTCTGTAGATGCGCAGACTATTTGACTTTAGTAGTTTGTTTTAATTATTGGTTTATTGATAACACCCCAACTCAGAAAATAAAATCATATCCAAATATGTCAAGTCCCGTGAGACCTTCTTAGTTCGCGCCAAACAGTACCAAAACATAAAATTGTTTTCATGGGAATGAGCTCCACTCTCCCAAAACCACAAAGTAATTACGATGTAAACTCCATTTAAGTGCATTTCTTTGGCATAAAATACACCAATCGTTATATACTACAAATGAACACAGCAATCTTTATAAGCGTGTGTGGTACTTGTGTATTTCCGTATTCCTAATGAAGTACCCGTTTACAATTTCAAAAAAATGGAACAAGATGGAACCTGTGTGACTGCATGTGAAAGTGTTTTCACATTTTGTTAATGTGTGCCTGTTCCTGGAATTACGTTCATAACGGTTGTATCTGTGTGTACTCTTGACTTTCTAGGTCAACACTGTGACATTTTCATGTGGACGTATTATGCCATCGCCCCTGTCGGACCGGACGTCCGTTCACAATTTGTTTGTGGAAACTCTCGAGGTCACAGTTTTGAAATATAGATGTATCTCCCAAAGACCTCGGTTCATTTCGATATTGGCATGTATCGGGCCATAACTTCTCGGGTTATGACCGCTGATTGTACGAAAAATAACGTTTTTAGCTTGTGGAAACCACAGAGCCATAATTTTCATCTGATTTTGATGAAACTTGAAATGCATGTTTATAACTCAACGATCCTGGTTTCTTCCGTTATTTGCGCATATCAGACCGTAACTTCCTGGATTGTGGCCTGTCGACCCTCCAGAGGTCACAATTTTTGTCTGATTTGTCTAATTATTTGCGCATATCAGACCGTAACTTCCTGGATTGTGGCCTGTAGACCCTCCAGAGGTCACAATTTTTGTCTGATTTGTCTAATTATAACTTCCTGGATTGTGGCCCCTGATTGTGGATCCTGTAGAGGTCACAATTTGTATCCAATTTTAAAAAGCGTTAAATTATATCACCGTCACGCCATAACGCCGGTTGAGAGCAAATTTTCGGAAAATAGAATCGAAACTGCCCGACAAAACGGCCGCTTCTTATTGTAAGCAAATTGTGTAAAAGTATGTAATACGAAGGTTGTGGACCCTCTAGTGCGCAATTTTGTCAGATCTTTATGAAACTTAACATATATCTTTATATCCCAAAGATCTCGGTCCCTTTCGATATTTTTTTATTTTAGCTTGTTCTCTATACATCTCTTGTAAAATCTGGGCGTATCTTGCCTGGTAACCGCTGCTTAATGTCGAATTTGAGAAAAGCAACAGGTGATCTTGATTAAAGGAGCTTAAATCGCTAACATTTGGGACCTAGAAATTGACACATTATTATTTACATGTCGCAACACACCTTTCGTGTTATTACGAAACGGCTATAAATCCCAAAAAGAAATTTGGTTATATTTAGTACAGACTGCGTCGTCACGGTCACGAAATTCTAATAATAGCGGTAGGTGCATTTTGGAGTATTTATAGCCAATGATCTCACGGGGACTGTCGTCGTCGTAGTAGGTCATAGAAATCCTAAGTGTCAAGTATGTCGAACGGTATTCCCCTGATGCTTCGTAATCTAAAAGTAATTAATTGTGCGGTGAATAAACTTCGATGTCCCGATTATTTTGTATTTTGCGACCCATGTTTACCAAGGGTATTGACTTGAAAAGAAATTGGAAATGTTGACAGAGAGAAGATAATTATAATATATACCAAACAAATCTAAACTGGTATATATATATGTCCGAACATATCCAATATTTAAAGAGGGTGATTTCTACTTCCATATTATCATATAAAATAAAACCAAGTACGAAAACTCCAAACCATTAGACAAAATTCGAAGTCCTAAAAAACGTAATAGGCAAAACAGTGTAATCAGCAAATGGACTGTTCATCGTGTACGAAATAAACCACAAACAGTGGTAACAGGTTCCGGAAGAGTAGGCTTACCCTGCCTGGCACACCACACCCGCCATAGCTGCATCCAAACTACTAGGCAAATGTCGGTAAAATAGCGTGATTAGCCAATGGACTATCGGTATGCAAAATGCACGTGATGAACATTGTTAACGGTGTAGTAGACATAATCAGAGAGATAGTAAATAAATCAAGAATAATATAGCTGAGAGCGACATGTTGTATTTACCAATCAAGTCAATATGCAGCCATAAAACTTTTAAAAGGATTTTATAAGTTTAGTGCGCAAGTATCCTTGTAGTTGAAGCTTAGTTGACAAATGTATTGCATGATCTACATAAAAAAACAGAATAAAAAGAACAAGCTCTCGCGTAACGACTTAGCTGAGACACAAACACTCCATAAGCTGGTGATACAGGAATGTTACTAAGTTAACAATTGGAAAGTCAAAGTCATCACGTTTATCATACAATTTAACACTGAGTCTATGGCAATTGTCAAAATCGAGACGCAGATCCAAGTAGGAAGCGTAATTGTCACTGTCAGTAGTATTTTTAATTTCAAGCTCATCAGGATATATGAAATACACGATTTTAAAAATTTCAATTTTTATAGTTGAACAAACTGATACCATTGGACACTGGCCATACAGAAAATTCGGCACATTATATCTTTTTCACTTTTTTTATGTCTTGGATTTCGTATTCATTCCCAATATAATGAGCGGTTGGGTATTTGAACGGCAAATTGTCATTTGATATCGGGTGTTCTATAAGAATGAATAAGCCAATCTGTTTCACAGAGAATTACTTACGAATTATCTCTGTCACACATTACTGTCTACAACATGTGCATTGACTTCACGTGCCGTCAGTCATTGGCTAAACGGCTCGTGCATTGTTTACATAACACCTAACTGCTTCGGGCAAAATGGTGCGTTTTACTCATTTTAATACCCATTTACACTAAATAGGAAATATTTTTTAATTACAAATGCTTCAAACCTCTTTATTTATTTTTCTTATACTTCAAAAAAATGTTTGAGAATTTAATTTGTCGGAGTAAAAAAGTTAATATGCCGTACTCGTTAAGCCTCGTCGATGTCATGCTTATCAGTGATTGTAGCGGCCAAGCGCGGCCAAGCGAATATTCACTGCGGGATCAGTTTGTGAATAAGCATGACTGTACAGTCTGACCAGCTCGTTCCCTTATATAATTTAAATGGTGCTTTATTTGTCCCCTCGGGTTTATAATACGCATTGGGGGGTTTTCTGTGTATGGCAGATCCATTAATTGGACTATTTCAGTATATATTTAGAAACTTAAAACACGAATCCTATGAAATACATCGTTATTTACAATAGGGTCCATTGAAGCTGTGAATAGGGGGCGGTCGCGGTTCCAAATATAGGGCGCCATCCACAATCGTACCCCACAATGAATGTCAACAAAATACTTATGACTATGACTATAATTATTACGCTGTCTGAGCGGTAGAACATAGATCGTATTACCTATATATAGTCGTTCGCCGATCGTTACCTCACCGAAAAGCAGTCAAATTGCAAGTTAATATAAAGTTATTTCGTTATTGACTGAACAGCTATAAAGGCAATGGTGGGGGAGAGAATGCTGATATTTAGGAATCGAGCACTGGAGGCGCGAAAGAAATATAGAAAACTGCGTTTTATATTATACCGAGGATTTTGCCCCGTAGGTGCAAAAAAAAAAAATGTAGGCCTAATTAAATGTGGGACTGGGTATGTGGGTATACTTCCTTTGTCCCCCCCCCCCGCCCTCGCCAATCTGCGCGCCTGATTTTGATACATATTTCAGGACAAAAAAACAAGTATTAAAATCTATAATATTATGACTCAACAATGGGGATAAATACAGAGCAGGAATATCAAGTATATATATTAACAATACAAGTATCTATGTCACCATAGATAGCACAGTTCTATGGTGTCACATGTCAATACTGTGCGGTTCAAAATACTGTGACGTCAGTCACGTCACAAGCTCGCTCAGCGAATTCCCTGTTTAATCATCGTACCGTCCAATACAACTAATACAAGCATGACAGTAACCCGCGACGGAAAGCTATTTTTAGACAGGGCTTAGTTCACGGTAACACGGACGAGGGGAACGTTGTCAGTACTAACGGTATATCTCGAAAAGTTTGACAAAGTCTCAAGGTAGGTTTTTATTCTGTTACAAATATGTAAACCTGGATTATCATATTTTATGAAGTGCTCGGTAACTGTATGTGGTTTGGATACAGATAATAGAATTGGGTTACTGATTTCGGGGAAAGTAAAAGTTGTCCTACCAGCTACCAACATGGCTACTACTACTGTCAGTACTGTTGTAAGTTGATGAATATATACAAATTTATCTCATCCAATTTGATATTTTCAAGTACATTCACAATTTCGCGAATTTTTTTGTTATTTGAAATAGACTAGTTTTTTTTCAGGTCTTTTTGAAAAACCATAACTTTATGTGTTGATCGAGACAAGACACCCCTATCAAATTTCGATAGGACACCGACTTAAACCACCACGACCATGATTTAAAGAAAAAGTTCAAATATTGCATTGGTTTGATCATTAGGCTCTTTCGAATATGCGGTTGTTGGGGGCCGATTGACCTAACCGATACACTTTAGATAATAAGGTAGTCATCATATTGTGGGACATTTCAGAGAAAAATATATTTTGCTCAAGAACCACAACCACCTTTATTTTCTGCAGAGCCACCCAGCCTGAATGGTGTGGGTGTGAGACTTGGATGGGAGGGGGGAGGCATTCCCAGCAATCTGAAGCAAGAAATATGGTGATGAAGTACTATTGATTTTGTAGTGATAACTTGTGAGAAAGCAGGTGATAGGAATGGTATGTATGTAAGAGAAAATGTTATAAATTGAGTGAATGGTTAAAGATAGTTAGATACATTAGATAAAAAGCATAGTCTACAATAAGCATATTTAGCTCTTGCATAATGTATGTTTAAAAAATCAAGATAGTTTTATAAGTTTATGATTTATGATGCAGCAAGACAACAGACTTATGATAAAGCAAGACAATAGTCACTGAAAGTTAAAAATATGCAACTAAAACTTCAAGATTTAAAAGAATACTCTTTGTTTAGTTTAGGGGGGTGGGGGTGGATAGCCGAATGGTTAGCACGTGTCGTGTGTGCTGTATCATAAAGCCTGTCATTGAGTCAACTGGCGTGGTTTGGAATCCTCGGTTGTACGTGGCAAGGAGTAGAGTCGCCTGTCCAACCTCATGGGTTTTCCCCGGGTCCTCCGGTTTCCCTCCCACAACTAATGTCCCCTACGTGCAAGCGAACTATTGAAATAGATGTAACCATCTGTTAGTCCTGAAATGACCTGGTTTGTGTCGAGTGGAAGTTAAACCTCATTTCTCTCTCTTTTTTGTTTGGTTTCCCAACTTTTAATGATCTGTGATTTCTTAATATATACATGTACTTGCGAAACTCCTAACACGAATATAAAATCAAATTTGTATTTTAACATCTAATAAGTTTTACTGCTGCCTGTTTATCTGAGATCAATTAAAGATACTTTCCCCAGTTCAAACTGGGTGATCTTATGATATATTTGGACTAAAAACATATTCAAACTAATTAATCTATCAAAATTTGCTTCATATCCTTCCTCAAAACATTTTATTCACAAGGAAATACCTCAGCTATAAAAAATCTATTAGATATACATGACATTTAGACTATGTGTGTGACTTCATTGAGGGAGTGCCCATTTTCAGAATGTATTTGTTGTTACTTACTAATTGTACATTTACCATACATATTAATGCAGCCTAAATAAATTCTAGGGTTATCTTCTGCCACCCTTGTTGCTACCAGTGAATCGCAGGGTCTGTCGTTACGTATAAACCACCCTATGTTCGCTTAACCATTCGATCAAGAAAAAACAAACGCTCCCTATGTCAAACTGGCAGACAATAAGCGGTTAGATTGACAGTGATATCATGACATTATTGCAAAGTGCTTCTTGGCTCATGGGTGTTTTACAGGACATCCAGTATTTCTCAAGTAAGACTGGGTGCTTTCAAAATTTAACAAATTTGACATACTATTTATTGGAGGTAGTCTAAACAACCCTATTCTTTTGTGGGAATGTATCTTTATTAAGACAAAGAAGCTACATGTATTTCTATGACTGTTTCTGATAATAACTTCAAATCGTGATATACATGTAGTTATGCTCCCCAATAACTTCGGAAATTTTGTGATTACTTAATACTTTATTTACATGTAATCAGTCTTTTTGAAATTGATATGTATTGCTTACGGTAGTCTAATGGATTTTATCGGTATGAGCTTGTTATTTTAAGAGTTATGGCCCACAATATTAATAATCAATCTTGCTCACACTTTAATTGCAAAATTTTCATAAAAGTGTGCATTAAAATCATAGGCATAATAATAATAATATGGTGGAAGCTATTTGAATGACGGGTAATGGTAACTACAATTGAATATTATTAATACAAAAAATATATATGTTCATTACTAGGCCTGTAGGATGAAAACGAAGTGTGCAGATTCTTTTACTAAACTAACAGACCGAGTACAGACTATATTTCAGATCCGAATGCTGCTAAGGGTATCTGTTTTTTTTACAAAATCGCGTATTAATAAATATGCATGTTAAGTGATTCTAAGGAATTTTTACCAAATTCAAAAAAGTTCAGTTTTTATCTAAAGGCCCATGACAGGTCCTACAATATCTAAATCATCAATAAAAGAGAACTAAATTTTATTTACTTGTAATATACACAACTAAAAACAGTTGTTTATGTAACTGTATCTCGTCGCTTACTGTACTCCAAACAATAGAGGGTTCAGGTCTTAAAGAGCACATAAAATGAGAAAACTAAATTCATTGAGCTTATAGACATTGGTTACTATATGCATTTTACGGCAGTTTAACATCGATCTGATGAAAATTAATTCAGATATCGTCACTCAAAGTCACAAATATAGACCTCCCGTAAAAACCACTTGGCCAATTATTGAAAACACTCTTAATCCCCTCAGACGCCAGTGACGTCACAGTGACCGAATGCATATTCGGGATGTTTATTCCATAATTACCTATATACACCCGGCGTGTGTATTCGTTAACGCCCGACTGATTCCTTAATCCCCCTAATTAAATAACAATTGACTACGGAATAATTTTTTTTGTAATTTAGAATTTGTTTTATAAAGACAGTTGTTGTAGCCATATTCCCCATGTGTTTTTTTTTTATCAGAATAAGCCGACCGTAAGCCAACAATAATTGGCTTCTGATTGAAACAAGATTGGTGTGAAATTGTTATAGCCGGCGCTACGGACATCTTTTAAGCCGATAGAAATAATCAATTGTCGGCTTTTAAGAAACGAAATGGTTTCAAATAATAATCATATAAACTTAGATCATCAACATTTGTATTATTGATCATTTTATCATACACCGAGCGAAACGGAGGCAGAATATTTGGAGTTATCATGTAGCAGTAGTTCTTTTAGCTCGGGCAGTGTATCAGATACAGATACGTCTGTTCTGGGTTTTGAATAAAACTATTATGAAATCCACACTCGTCATCGATATCCACGGCATGCATTGCATTGTTCATATCTGTCTCAGACATAACCTGTACAAAAATAATGTTTATCATAATTTTATGCTTAATTCGTATTTACTTTTAGCAGAAGAATAAAAGTGTTTTACGATCTCTAAATTTTACAGGGCTTTATCCGCGAAATATGTATGGCTCCGGTCGTTATCAATAACCCCACGGGAAATATATTTTTCAATGCTTACCTTTCGTCTTTTGGAGACGGGTAAGGTACTAATAAAGGCTGTATTGAGATCCGATCCATTTTCTTCAATAATGGATGGTAACGGTTGAATATCTATCAGGCGAATAGTAGGAATGGAACCCGGGAAAAGTTTTATTCTCTGTTTGCGTATTCCGAAAACTTCAATTAAGTTAGGTCGCAGCCCATAGCAATCGTTCGCAAAATGTTCACTGCATATCACTGTTGTGACTGTAGGTTGCCAATCAGGATTTGAATTGTTTACAAACGCAATCCACTCTTTCCGTAAGATTTCATCCTTGGGAAATTTATGAAACGCCGGTACATTATTCCCCTTTTCCTTGCTGGAATTTCCACAAATCTCTCAATAACACAACGATAATACGGCATCTTGAAATACACTCCGAAATATTCTAGTCACAAATATATAATCTATTACAACTTAAGACGAGAAAGGTCGGCTTTTGAAAATGCTTTGACTTATATAGTATAGTGATATGTAGCTTACGTGTAAAATTACGAGTTAATGATTACGCCAGTCAAATGTTAATTGGACCGACAAATACACACGTGTTAACTGGCGGTGTGTACAGTGATATATGGTACAGATAGTGATATATTGTATAGATAATGTGTATAGATTATGTGTAGTGCCTGTGACGTCACCAGCCAATCAACCGGATAAAGGTTGTAATTTAAAATTTGAAAACCGTTTTTGGCTGTCTGATGTTTAAACGTTAATATTTCAATTAATTTTAATTAGATTGGAGTGAACTTGAAGTAAAATGAATGTCGTAACCCTTGGCTATCAATATATGCAATTAAAAATTATTATTTTACGTGGTCTTTAAGATTTCTATTTAATTGCCTAACTATAGACACTCTGAATTTAAATTCGCTGTTAAATTGGACACATTCAAGAAAACAATTTTTTTTTTTATATACAACTTTTACAAAGTACAATTGTGTGCCCAAATTTTCCCAGCATTTGATGCCCAAAATGGGGGGCCACCCCACCCACCTCACTAGCTCGTACACCTATGATTTTACACTACCCGCTGAATAAGGAGGATATAATAGAATTAAAAAGCAAATCTCCTGTTGTGGCATGTTTTGTGGCCTTGTGATATATGCTTCTATGTATTAATGTACCATCACTGGAATCTTATATGTATATCTATGGGGGGTTTTATCATCAACATGGAATGCTATAAATTAAATAATTGATGTTGATATGATATTTTCATCACAATTAGTCTAATTGAATTTATTGATTGTTGATGCAAATGACTAACTGTATGCTTAAAATATTAGTACATGCAGCATAGTGTATCTAACACCGACTCTTTCACATCTCTCATTGCTTAGCTACATGTAGAATACACATGCTCACACTCTACAGGTCACAGTTCTCATCCGTTTTTCCCAAAACTTGAAATATAGGTTTATCTCCAAAACTCCCAAAAGATCTCAGTTCCTTCATGGATTATGGACCCTGATTGTATGAAAAATCATTTTTTAAGTGTGTGGATATTCTGTTTGTTTATTAACTAAAGATCTTGGTTCATTTCGATATTCGAGCATATCAGACCGCAACTTAATGTATTATTAACTATTATGGCCCTAATTGTATGAAAAATTGCTTCTTTTTTTGAGCTTGTTCTCTGTCCATCTCTTGCAAAATTTTGGGCATATCTTGCATGGCAACCGCTTGTTTGTACATGTAGCCATCTTGTATGTTAGAAATTGTTTCTTATCATTATATAAAAATTACCGGTGGGCTATTGCCAGCTTTTGCAGCTGTGTTAAATGGAATTACATGCAATTTGACGATGACCTGCCACCAAAATATTACTTGATATAAGGTCTCCAACTTAATAATGCTCATTTTACTGTTCAGGAGCTTATACTGTATGTGTAAGTGGTCTGATAAGCCCCCCCCCCCCATCTAGGTTTAGCTTCATCTCACTGTTATAAGAAATACATACAGTTCTATCGAGGCTCAAGTTTCAGCTGTCTCTTGATATACAGATTATTAGATTTTAACTGGTTATTCTGAAAATTGGGATGTCAGTTTTATTGTTGCTTTTGTTCCTAATTGGAAATTAATGCCTTTATGATGTATTTTGGTTTTTAAAAAGATCTGCAAATATTACAACAACACTCGAGTGACTCGACCAACAACTGCAAAACAATAATGAGCAAAGATTGGGGGTTAGGTTATTCAATGACAGAATCTCAAAGGAAATCTTTATTATATTAAACCCTTTTTTTATATGGCTACATTTAATGTGGATAGTTATTGTTTGTTACCAGCTGATCTGCTGTTAAAAATTTCTTTTACATTAGGATTGAAAATTTTAAGTTCGTTTGAGTCATATGTTGACCAACCTGATTGAAATACAGATCTATGTTTCATTTCGCCTTTTATACTTTCGATGGTCTACACTACATGAAGATCTGTCATGTTGTACTCGTAGGTCGTGTCAGTGGTCATATGAGCGACTTTGACAAATCAATCAGCGTGGACAGTTTAAAGCGGTTTACTATCAGTTTCAAGTCAGTGTAAAAGACCGATTCATTTGCTAATCCTGCAATTCAACTAAAATGCTGGTACTATAACAACTCTTATGGATCCTAGTGTATTGATCAAAGACAAGTAAAACAAAATTTTGAACAACAAAAAAACGAAAAGAAATAGGATCTGTGTTTTAATCAGATCATATATTGACATACCCATACATTAACAGTAATGTTTAGAGATGTGAAATCAATACAGGACAAACTTCTTGGCAGTGTTTAATTCAAACTTAAGTTTAGGTGTTCAGCCAATTTTTTTTTCCTTAAATGTTTTGACTTTTAAATCTTGTGAATGTACCTGACAAAATCCTCAATTAAGTTTGTTTAAAGGACATAAATGGGTCTAAAAAGAACCATAATTTCTAATCAATTATGTGCATTGAAACAGTCCAATTTGAATGACAATTTTAGATGCCTAATTAGCCCATTCTTCACATTTTTTATTCATTACTAGTTTATCATTTGATAATCAGCCATTACTATTTACTGCCATATTGTAATTTATGTTTTTTCTTTGTTTTTTGGTTTTGTGCCCAAAAATATTTTATAACTTTTATTGTGTCTTTAATATTGCATATTAGGATTCTTATTTGTGTTTTTGATTTCGAACATTACGGAAAATATTGTGTTAATGACTTAGCTACTTTAAAGTTTATAATATTTAAGAAAGTTGGTATGCAAAAGTTTGTCATATTTGTCTCACAAACATACATACATTTATTTAAGAAATTTGTATTAAAATGTTTGAAAGAACAACAATAAAAGAAATTGTTGTTTAACACAGTTACTGAGTAATTGCAAGTTTTCAGAAACAATTATGGCTCCATTAATGATTGTTGCCAGATATGTTATCATTCTACAAATATTCTTATCTCCGCAAAGCCATCCACCCTTTCCATTTAATAAACAGATAATAAAACAAATTATTTTGTACTCTGTAAATTTATAGTATAACTGTTAGAAAACTGGAGGTACTTTCTGTTTAATTTTACTGTTATGATGTAAAATGGTGTCAATCCATCAAGATACATGTAATAAGCTTTTACTTGTATGCCATTCATTATGTTCACAACAAACAGACTAAGTCTCTACACATCTCATACACATAAATTTGTTTTTTGTTGTTAAGCCAATCTATCTGTCAGATATGTTATTTTAAAAAACATATAAAATAAAAAGAGATCTTCTAAGTTATAGGAAACTAAAATTTTGTCTGTCGGAATCTTTAATTTGTTTCCATTTAAGGAAGACCTGAAATGATATT
The DNA here is from genome assembly GCA_948474765.1 of Patella depressa. NCBI lineage: Eukaryota > Metazoa > Mollusca > Gastropoda > Patellidae > Patella > Patella depressa. Next base: position 37,016,329 of record OX419721.1, read on the forward strand.
ATAGATGTGACGTAGATTGCATTTATTCAGGTTTGTTTAAACAAAGTTGCTTGTAGGCATTCATATGTCATAAGCAACACCCAATGCACATTACTGTCAACTAAAGAGTGACGAGCATTTAGGCCTTGTTGAACCTCTATATTGTTTATTAGAAACTTGGGTATTTATAATAAAAAACAAAGTTGATACTGAATACATCAAGGAAAGAGGAAAAGCACAACATAATTGAATTAAGCATTATGCCGTTTTGGATGTTAAGATTTGTAGTATGCATGTTGACCAACGGGTGGTAATTATACTAGATTGACCATAGCCAAGATGATGTTATCTCTTTTCCTCACTAATTTCTAAAGGTTCAACAAGTACACAATTAAGGCAGAAGTCAAACTGTTCAAGTTCAGACTGCCACTCTCCAATTTAGATGGACAACCATATTGCATGTGCTTCGGCCAATCACTTACCAAATTATGAAATAAATCAATTTGTATCAAGTTGAAGAAACATTTAGTCTGTCACATTTGTCAACATTGTAACCTCAAAAGGAAATTGTGATGAATGATTATAGTTGGGTAGAAAGTAAACAAACATTGACAGAATTCACTATTCAAGGACATATGCTATTAAAACGGCAGTGACAGCTTGACCTTATCCTTGTTAACTAAATTTTTGGAGATGCTCCTGTTATCTTGCTTGCACCAGGATTCATATTCTGTGATGATTGAAATCAAAATGATTCATTGTGTTGCCTAGTTGGTCCATTCGTTTAGTCATTCAAGGTCCCTAGGTACAGATTGGCATGCACATAAATGATCCCTTGGCAGTTGAAATTTGATGTAAGAGTAGGCTGCAGTGCTGATATCCGGAGCAAAATTTCCTTCTTAGCCCACTGTATGGCATAAGCCTGGTCATTACCCTGGTCAGAGCAATGCAAAAGAACATTAAACCCCATTCATTTCATTTCATTTATCCCTTTGGTGCCTTTAAAATTGATTTCGAATTTAGCAATTTTAAGTCTCAGTACTTCACATGGAATGACTACCACACCACCCCAGGAACAAACATACATTACGCAAGAGCTAAATCTGTCTATTACAGGCCTTTCTTTAGGCCCGAAGTGTTATATAAACTATAAATTAACTGGATTTGAATCCGATCTGCTGCTCAACGCTCATTGATGATTAAATCCAAAAATGGATAATTGAGGCGGTGAAGTTTCCATTTGTGAAAAATCTAAGATCAACTGCCCAGAAAATTTTAAATCATGAATTAAATGTTAAAAGCTGGAATCATGTTACATATATTATAATAATAGTTGTCTTTTACAGATGTTTGTTTCTCACTCCTAACAAGAACAAAACCTGTTCAAGATTCAATTCCTGGCTATTTTAAGAAGTATGTGTAGACTATTTACATGCAGATATCAATCTAGTCATTTCTCGTACAGATTATGAGGAAATAAGAAAAGATTTTGTCTATTAACAGAATTGTAAAAAATGTTTCTCATAGAATTTTCATACAAAGCAGATCAGTAATGTATTGTGTGGGTTTGTTCCAAACTGGGAACTATGGCTCTTTTTATACATTAGGATGTCTTTGATAAAAAATATTGAATGAGTCGACAGCTCATCTTTCATTGTTCCTTCTATAGCTCTTTATTCCTGGAATAAGTTAAGTGCATGTAGGTAAAGTTACAAGAGTAACAAAAAGTTGGCCTCTGTTGATAACCATCTTTTCAACTTGCATGCAAAAAGAAAATAGTATTGTTAGAAATTGTTCCACATCTTCTGAAGTCTTCAGTCTTGCTCCAGTCACAACAGTGAATTGTTCTAAGGACTTCCTTTGAGCAAGTGTTGTAGTCATTAGAGTACAAAAGGTTTCTCCTATAACTCCCTTAATTTCCAATTACACTGATCCCAAACTGTACTGCACATAGCTTAAAATAGCATATATATAATAAAGCAATTCCTATTGTAATAAAGGTGAAACCTTACCCAATAAATTAATAGAATGCAAAGGCTACGCGACATTTCTGTCGTTTTGAAATGGTCACTGAACCAGAATTAGAAGTGATTTCACATCACCTTGAAGGCATAGAAAAACTATTTGGTAAGATAAGATTAAGATTTCAGTGTTCCAATCATCATTATTTGTAACATACCGGTAATTGCATATTTCCATGCAAACTGTATGTGTTGAAAATTTGCAATTTAAGTTATTATTACTTGCGAAAGTCTCAAAGAGTGTATCAGTTGTAGTGGTGGATAGTACCACTACTACAAATATTACAGCTATGATATTGTCTGTGTCTGATAGTATATTTGACAAGTTCCATACCACACACATTATATAGTGAAAAATATTCAAGGGATTTGTAAATTCATGTTGTTTATTCCCTAGATGTAGCTTTCTTCAGTAATTGAAGAGCGTTGGCACCAGTGGCGGTATATAATTTATTGATATTTTATTTATTAGTATCGCAGAAACTTTCTCTAGAACTTCTAAGTGGCTATTAGTAGTAGTCTATCTATTTATCCTGTCTAAAACGTCCTTAATCCATATTTCATTCCATGCCAGAATTATTCCCACAATTGTTTTGCTGTGACAAATATTCTAATAGGTAGACATATTTCATTTTGGCATTCTATATATTTCACATAGTTTTATTTTATTCGTTTGATATTGTCCGTCTGGCACCTTCTGGTAAACCTGTTCAAGATATGCACAAACATATCAACCTATTATAACAGTTGTACCTTTTTACTAATTGGAAATTTGGCGGTTTTCACAGAAACAAAGTTGACTTGGAAAATTGAAAAATGGATATTCATATACAGTGTATGTAAGTGGCAGCTTTACAAATTTGTGATAACATATCCATGAAAAACTAATTATTTGCTCTAATATGTAGAATCTGTATACAAAGTCTGTGTTATATTTAATTTATTTTGGACAAGTATACTGGCATATAATTTTAGAAACCTGGTCTAAACGTTATATGTAAATCAAGTTAAAATGTTAAGGTTACCGAATATCCTTGATTTATTTCACTGCAGGTAACAAGATCTAATTTGTTATTATCCAGATACACTTATCTTTGGGAGTTATGTACCAGTACCCATACAAGTTTTTGCTAAAACTAGACAGTTTCGAAAAGATTTATAAACAAATATTTTGAGGATGCATTATGCTATTATAGTTTAAAGTTCCAATTTCACTTTTTCTAAGAAAGTCAAAATATAATTATTTCTATGTTTTTTGCTCAAAAGGTTGTCAACTCACTATTATACGATCATGGACAAAATTTTGGGGGGGTTTGAAAGGGCGACACTGGTTGATTGAGGAAATAGTTACTCAATTACCTCCCTTGTTTTCCTATTATTCTCCATGGACGGCCATCTTCAAACGTTTGAATTTGAAGTTGAAAATGATATTTTTGCCAATTTCTCAACTGGCAATAGTGAATTATAGGATTAATAGGATTATTCTTTAACAAGGTAGGACTGTTTATAGGTTCAATCTATTTTGGGGCTTTATTTTAATAAATTTTAAAAATATAACTTAAAAAAATGCTATTGGAACTTTAAAAATAGATTGTGAAAAATTAATATGTTGAAGATTTCAGTAAAAATATTTTATTCTGAGCAAAGGTTTAACAATATTGTCTTGATTGTCCAATAACTTTGCTATTATGATAAATGAAGACAAAGTCACGATTATCCACATTGACGTTAAATTTTTAAATGGTGTGCATGTTCTAATCCGTTGAATATATAAGTTGATTGTGGTTTTGTCATGGAAATAAATTTCCAAATAATAATTTATGAGTCTTTGAAACCAGAAAAAAGACTTGCAATGGACAGATTTAGCTCTTGCATAATGTATCTTTAATATGAATAGCAATTGAATTTCATAGGCATAAGGGAAATGAATAAATGTTGTGTATTCTGGACGGGCTAAAGTATTTTTTGCTATTGTGATAATTACATGTATATATTTTTGGTTTGGTTAGTTCTTAGGAGGAACAGGCCCAGTGGAGTGCAGGGGCTTCCCCCCAATACAATAATTTGGCCGCAAGTTTAAGGAAGAACGTTGACTTCCAGAAGAAAAACCTTGCTAATATGTTGGTAACTTCTATGACAATTAGAGCATAGTTGATTGGAAATACCAGCCATTACAGATTAACCTGAAACCTAATCAAGTATTGTTACAGAATATAGGATTATCCCAAGAAGAAGTGAGTTGTTGAATTATTGTACTCTAATCTTACACAGCCACTAGATTGAACATACGACCCATTGTCGAAGGTTGGACTATAAAGCAGGTCCATAAACCCCAGATGATACTTCTATCAGATCAATCAAGTTAGCTTGCTCTTTGTGAATGTGCGGGTTTGAGCCGTATAATAGATGGAACTAATACACGGTCGCCCACTATCCATGCGAAATACATTTATATGCATCACATTCACACAGTGTGTCTAGACTATGTTACTATGCATTCAGCATCACAAGAAACCACCAACCACTGTTTTCGTGATAAGAGATTAAAAGTTCGCAGGTGGCCCCGGGATCATTGTCTAAAGTCCAAGGATGGTGCTCTGCTAACCCTGAAAGGAGAACTTTGTAAACTCTACAATGATTTTTATACGCCCACATTGAAATGTGGTCGTATATTGTCGTCGCCCCCGTCCGTCCATCCGTCCGTCCGTCCGTCGGTCCGGCGTCCACAATTGCTTGTGGACGCTCTAGAGGCTAAAGTTAATATCCGATTGACTTTAAATTTATACACAGTGTTTAAGGTCATGAGACGAAGAAGCCTATTGTTTTTCAGCGATTTCCGATATTAACTACCAGAGTTATGGCCCTTGATCACTTCAAAAAATCTTGTGGACGCTCTAGAGGCCAAAATTAATATCCGATTGGCTTTAAATTTATACACAGTGTTTAAGGTCATGAGACGAAGAAGCCTATTGATTTTCATCAATTTCCGATAATTAGTGCAAGAGTTATGGCCCTTGATCACTTCAAAAAATCTTGTGGACGCTATAGAGGCCAAAGTTAATATCCGATTGGCTTTAAATTTATACACAGTGTTTAAGGTCATGAGACGAAGGAGCCTATTGATTTTCATCGATTTCCAATAATTAGTGCCAGAGTTATGGCCCTTGATCACTTCAAAAAATCTTGTGGACGCTATAGAGGTCAAAGTTAATATCCGATTGGCTTTAAATTTATACACAGTGTTTAAGGTCATGAGACAAAGAAGCCTATTGATTTTCAGCGATTTCCGATAATTAGTGCCAGAGTTATGGTCCTTGATCACTTCAAAAAATCTTGTGGACGCTTTAAAGGCCAAACTTATCATCTGATTGACTTCAGATTGATACACAGAGTTTAAGGTGTTGAAACGAACAATAATCAATGAATTTTGATAACAGAACAGCTAAATCGATGATTTTAAATGTTTCATGTATATATACTAATTCAATTGTTAGCGTGGGGTAAAACTTTATAAAAAGCAATCAAATTCTAATGATTTTCTGATAATTACATAATGAGTTGTTACTCTTAATCAGTTTTTAGAGTATTACAAATGTTTCATTACCGAAAAAAGTAAAAATATGCGACAACCCTTGTTGACTGCCCGGACGATTTAGCTGCTGTGGGCGTATGTTTCGTTGCCTGGCAACCTATCTTTTTATATGGCTACATTTAATGTGGATAGTTATTGTTTGTTACCAGCTGATCTGCTGTTAAAAATTTCTTTTACATTAGGATTGAAAATTTTAAGTTCGTTTGAGTCATATGTTGACCAACCTGATCGAAATACAGATCTATGTTTCATTTCGCTTTTTATACTTTCGATGGTCTACACTACATGAAGATCTGTCATGTTGTACTCGAAGGTCGTGTCAGTGGTCATATGAGCGACTTTGACAAATCAATCAGCGTGGACAGTTTAAAGCGGTTTACTATCAGTTTCAAGTCGGTGTAAAAGACCGATTCATTTGCTAATCCTGCAATTCAACTAAAATGCCGGTACTATAACAACTCTTATGGATCCTAGTGTATTGATCAAAGACAAGTAAAACAAAATTTTGAACAACAAAAAAACGAAAAGAAATAGGATCTGTGTTTTAATCAGATCATATATTGACATACCCAAACATTAACAGTAATGTTTAGAGATGTGAAATCAATACAGGACAAATTTCTTGGCAGTGTTTAATTCAAACTTAAGTTTAGGTGTTCAGCCAATTTTTTTTTCCTTAAATGTTTTGACTTTTAAATCTTGTGAATGTACCTGACAAAATCCTCAATTAAGTTTGTTTAAAGGACATAAATGGGTCTAAAAAGAACCATAATTTCTAATCAATTATGTGCATTGAAACAGTCCAATTTGAATGACAATTTTAGATGCCTAATTAGCCCATTCTTCACATTTTTTATTCATTACTAGTTTATCATTTGATAATCAGCCATTACTATTTACTGCCATATTGTAATTTATGTTTTTTCTTTGTTTTTTGGTTTTGTGCCCAAAAATATTTTATAACTTTTATTGTGTCTTTAATATTGGATATTAGGATTCTTATTTGTGTTTTTGATTTCGAACATTACGGAAAATATTGTGTTAATGACTTAGCTACTTTAAAGTTTATAATATTTAAGAAAGTTGGTATGCAAAAGTTTGTCATATTTGTCTCACAAACATACATACATTTATTTAAGAAATTTGTATTAAAATGTTTGAAAGAACAACAATAAAAGAAATTGTTGTTTAACACAGTTACTGAGTAATTGCAAGTTTTCAGAAACAATTATGGCTCCATTAATGATTGTTGCCAGATATGTTATCATTCTACAAATATTCTTATCTCCTCAAAGCCATCCACCCTTTCCATTTAATAAACAGATAATAAAACAAATTATTTTGTACTCTGTAAATTTATAGTATAACTGTTAGAAAACTGGAGGTACTTTCTGTTTAATTTTACTGTTATGATGTAAAATGGTGTCAATCCATCAAGATACATGTAATAAGCTTTTACTTGTATGCCATTCATTATGTTCACAACAAACAGACTAAGTCTCTACACATCTCATACACATAAATTTGTTTTTTGTTGTTAAGCCAATCTATCTGTCAGATATGTTATTTTAAAAAACATATAAAATAAAAAGAGATCTTCTAAGTTATAGGAAACTAAAATTTTGTCTGTCGGAATCTTTAATTTGTTTCCATTTAAGGAAGACCTGAAATGATATTATAGATGTGACGTAGATTGCATTTATTCAGGTTTGTTTAAACAAAGTTGCTTGTAGGCATTCATATGTCATAAGCAACACCCAATGCACATTACTGTCAACCAAAGAGTGACGAGCATTTAGGCCTTGTTGAACCTCTATATTGTTTATTAGAAACTTGGGTATTTATAATAAAAAAACAAAGTTGATACTGAATACATCAAGGAAAGAGGAAAAGCACAACATAATTGAATTAAGCATTATGCCGTTTTGGATGTTAAGATTTGTAGTATGCATGTTGACCAACGGGTGGTAATTATACTAGATTGACCATAGCCAAGATGATGTTATCTCTTTTCCTCACTAATTTCTAAAGGTTCAACAAGTACACAATTAAGGCAGAAGTCAAACTGTTCAAGTTCAGACTGCCACTCTCCAATTTAGATGGACAACCATATTGCATGTGCTTCGGCCAATCACTTACCAAATTATGAAATAAATCAAGTTGAAGAAACATTTAGTCTGTCACATTTGTCAACATTGTAACCTCAAAAGGAAATTGTGATGAATGATTATAGTTGGGTAGAAAGTAAACAAACATTGACAGAATTCACTATTCAAGGACATATGCTATTAAAACGGCAGTGACAGCTTGACCTTATCCTTGTTAACTAAATTTTTGGAGATGCTCCTGTTATCTTGCTTGCACCAGGATTCATATTCTGTGATGATTGAAATCAAAATGATTCATTGTGTTGCCTAGTTGGTCCATTCGTTTAGTCATTCAAGGTCCCTAGGTACAGATTGGCATGCACATAAATGATCCCTTGGCAGTTGAAATTTGATGTAAGAGTAGGCTGCAGTGCTGATATCCGGAGCAAAATTTCCTTCTTAGCCCACTGTATGGCATAAGCCTGGTCATTACCCTGGTCAGAGCAATGCAAAAGAACATTAAACCCCATTCATTTCATTTCATTTATCCCTTTGGTGCCTTTAAAATTGATTTCGAATTTAGCAATTTTAAGTCTCAGTACTTCACATGGAATGACTACCACACCACCCCAGGAACAAACATACATTACGCAAGAGCTAAATCTGTCTATTACAGGCCTTTCTTTAGGCCCGAAGTGTTATATAAACTATAAATTAACTGGATTTGAATCCGATCTGCTGCTCAACGCTCATTGATGATTAAATCCAAAAATGGATAATTGAGGCGGTGAAGTTTCCATTTGTGAAAAATCTAAGATCAACTGCCCAGAAAATTTTAAATCATGAATTAAATGTTAAAAGCTGGAATCATGTTACATATATTATAATAATAGTTGTCTTTTACAGATGTTTGTTTCTCACTCCTAACAAGAACAAAACCTGTTCAAGATTCAATTCCTGGCTATTTTAAGAAGTATGTGTAGACTATTTACATGCAATTATCAATCTAGTCATTTCTCGTACAGATTATGAGGAAATAAGAAAAGATTTTGTCTATTAACAGAATTGTAAAAAATGTTTCTCATAGAATTTTCATACAAAGCAGATCAGTAATGTATTGTGTGGGTTTGTTCCAAACTGGGAACTATGGCTCTTTTTATACATTAGGATGTCTTTGATAAAAAATATTGAATGAGTCGACAGCTCATCTTTCATTGTTCCTTCTATAGCTCTTTATTCCTGGAATAAGTTAAGTGCATGTAGGTAAAGTTACAAGAGTAACAAAAAGTTGGCCTCTGTTGATAACCATCTTTTCAACTTGCATGCAAAAAGAAAATAGTATTGTTAGAAATTGTTCCACATCTTCTGAAGTCTTCAGTCTTGCTCCAGTCACAACAGTGAATTGTTCTAAGGACTTCCTTTGAGCAAGTGTTGTAGTCATTAGAGTACAAAAGGTTTCTCCTATAACTCCCTTAATTTCCAATTACACTGATCCCAAACTGTACTGCACATAGCTTAAAATAGCATATATATAATAAAGCAATTCCTATTGTAATAAAGGTGAAACCTTACCCAATAAATTAATAGAATGCAAAGGCTACGCGACATTTCTGTCGTTTTGAAATGGTCACTGAACCAGAATTAGAAGTGATTTCACATCACCTTGAAGGCATAGAAAAACTATTTTGTAAGATAAGATTAAGATTTCAGTGTTCCAATCATCATTATTTGTAACATACCGGTAATTGCATATTTCCATGCAAACTGTATGTGTTGAAAATTTGCAATTTAAGTTATTATTACTTGCGAAAGTCTCAAAGAGTGTATCAGTTGTAGTGGTGGATAGTACCACTACTACAAATATTACAGCTATGATATTGTCTGTGTCTGATAGTATATTTGACAAGTTCCATACCACACACATTATATAGTGAAAAATATTCAAGGGATTTGTAAATTCATGTTGTTTATTCCCTAGATGTAGCTTTCTTCAGTAATTGAAGAGCGTTGGCACCAGTGGCGGTATATAATTTATTGATATTTTATTTATTAGTATCGCAGAAACTTTCTCTAGAACTTCTAAGTGGCTATTAGTAGTAGTCTATCTATTTATCCTGTCTAAAACGTCCTTAATCCATATTTCATTCCATGCCAGAATTATTCCCACAATTGTTTTGCTGTGACAAATATTCTAATAGGTAGACATATTTCATTTTGGCATTCTATATATTTCACATAGTTTTATTTTATTCGTTTGATATTGTCCGTCTGGCACCTTCTGGTAAACCTGTTCAAGATATGCACAAACATATCAACCTATTATAACAGTTGTACCTTTTTACTAATTGGAAATTTGGCGGTTTTCACAGAAACAAAGTTGACTTGGAAAATTGAAAAATGGATATTCATATACAGTGTATGTAAGTGGCAGCTTTACAAATTTGTGATAACATATCCATGAAAAACTAATTATTTGCTCTAATATGTAGAATCTGTATACAAAGTCTGTGTTATATTTAATTTATTTTGGACAAGTATACTGGCATATAATTTTAGAAACCTGGTCTAAACGTTATATGTAGATCAAGTTAAAATGTTAAGGTTACCGAATATCCTTGATTTATTTCACTGCAGGTAACAAGATCTAATTTGTTATTATCCAGATACACTTATCTTTGGGAGTTATGTACCAGTACCCATACAAGTTTTTGCTAAAACTAGACAGTTTCGAAAAGATTTATAAACAAATATTTTGAGGATGCATTATGCTATTATAGTTTAAAGTTCCAATTTCACTTTTTCTAAGAAAGTCAAAATATAATTATTTCTATGTTTTTTGCTCAAAAGGTTGTCAACTCACTATTATACGATCATGGACAAAATTTTGGGGGGGTTTGAAAGGGCGACACTGGTTGATTGAGGAAATAGTTACTCAATTACCTCCCTTGTTTTCCTATTATTCTCCATGGACGGCCATCTTCAAACGTTTGAATTTGAAGTTGAAAATGATATTTTTGCCAATTTCTCAACTGGCAATAGTGAATTATAGGATTAATAGGATTATTCTTTAACAAGGTAGGACTGTTTATAGGTTCAATCTATTTTGGGGCTTTATTTTAATAAATTTTAAAAATATAACTTAAAAAAATGCTATTGGAACTTTAAAAATAGATTGTGAAAAATTAATATGTTGAAGATTTCAGTAAAAATATTTTATTCTGAGCAAAGGTTTAACAATATTGTCTTGATTGTCCAATAACTTTGCTATTATGATAAATGAAGACAAAGTCACGATTATCCACATTGACGTTAAATTTTTAAATGGTGTGCATGTTCTAATCCGTTGAATATATAAGTTGATTGTGGTTTTGTCATGGAAATAAATTTCCAAATAATAATTTATGAGTCTTTGAAACCAGAAAAAAGACTTGCAATGGACAGATTTAGCTCTTGCATAATGTATCTTTAATATGAATAGCAATTGAATTTCATAGGCATAAGGGAAATGAATAAATGTTGTGTATTCTGGACGGGCTAAAGTATTTTTTGCTATTGTGATAATTACATGTATATATTTTTGGTTTGGTTAGTTCTTAGGAGGAACAGGCCCAGTGGAGTGCAGGGGCTTCCCCCCAATACAATAATTTGGCCGCAAGTTTAAGGAAGAACGTTGACTTCCAGAAGAAAAACCTTGCTAATATGTTGGTAACTTCTATGACAATTAGAGCATAGTTGATTGGAAATACCAGCCATTACAGATTAACCTGAAACCTAATCAAGTATTGTTACAGAATATAGGATTATCCCAAGAAGAAGTGAGTTGTTGAATTATTGTACTCTAATCTTACACAGCCACTAGATTGAACATACGACCCATTGTCGAAGGTTGGACTATAAAGCAGGTCCATAAACCCCAGATGATACTTCTATCAGATCAATCAAGTTAGCTTGCTCTTTGTGAATGTGCGGGTTTGAGCCGTATAATAGATGGAACTAATACACGGTCGCCCACTATCCATGCGAAATACATTTATATGCATCACATTCACACAGTGTGTCTAGACTATGTTACTATGCATTCAGCATCACAAGAAACCACCAACCACTGTTTTCGTGATAAGAGATTAAAAGTTCGCAGGTGGCCCCGGGATCATTGTCTAAAGTCCAAGGATGGTGCTCTGCTAACCCTGAAAGGAGAACTTTGTAAACTCTACAATGATTTTTATACGCCCACATTGAAATGTGGTCGTATATTGTCGTCGCCCCCGTTCGTCCATCCGTCCGTCGGTCCGTCCGTCCGTCGGTCCGGCGTCCACAATTGCTTGTGGACGCTCTAGAGGCTAAAGTTAATATCCGATTGACTTTAAATTTATACACAGTGTTTAAGGTCATGAGACGAAGAAGCCTATTGTTTTTCAGCGATTTCCGATATTAACTACCAGAGTTATGGCCCTTGATCACTTCAAAAAATCTTGTGGACGCTCTAGAGGCCAAAATTAATATCCGATTGGCTTTAAATTTATACACAGTGTTTAAGGTCATGAGACGAAGAAGCCTATTGATTTTCATCAATTTCCGATAATTAGTGCAAGAGTTATGGCCCTTGATCACTTCAAAAAATCTTGTGGACGCTATAGAGGCCAAAGTTAATATCCGATTGGCTTTAAATTTATACACAGTGTTTAAGGTCATGAGACGAAGAAGCCTATTGATTTTCATCAATTTCCGATAATTAGTGCAAGAGTTATGGCCCTTGATCACTTCAAAAAATCTTGTGGACGCTATAGAGGCCAAAGTTAATATCCGATTGGCTTTAAATTTATACACAGTGTTTAAGGTCATGAGACGAAGGAGCCTATTGATTTTCATCGATTTCCAATAATTAGTGCCAGAGTTATGGCCCTTGATCACTTCAAAAAATCTTGTGGACGCTATAGAGGTCAAAGTTAATATCCGATTGGCTTTAAATTTATACACAGTGTTTAAGGTCATGAGACAAAGAAGCCTATTGATTTTCAGCGATTTCCGATAATTAGTGCCAGAGTTATGGTCCTTGATCACTTCAAAAAATCTTGTGGACGCTTTAAAGGCCAAACTTATCATCTGATTGACTTCAGATTGATACACAGAGTTTAAGGTGTTGAAACGAACAAGTATATTGATTTTCAATGAATTTTGATAACTGAACAGCTAAATCCATGATTTTAAATGTTTCATGTATATATACTAATTCAATTGTTAGCATGGGGTAAAACTTTATAAAAAGCAATCAAATTCTAATGATTTTCTGATAATTACATAATGAGTTGTTACTCTTAATCAGTTTTTAGAGTATTACAAATGTTTCATTACCGAAAAAAGTAAAAATATGCGACAACCCTTGTTGACTGCCCGGACGATTTAGCTGCTGTGGGCGTATGTTTCGTTGCCTGGCAATCTATCTTTGATATTTTTATGTTTCAAACTTTTGGGATTGGTAGATGTTTCCTAATTTGTATTGAAATTCAGACATGCCATGCCAATTGATTTTATGGCTTGCTATTGCTACTGATCATGAAAACTTTAAAATCTACCCATCAAAACACTACTGGAGGGTGTGTTAATTCTCTCAACTGACAATGAAAGTAAATGTAATGTACCATCATTAGAAGGGATATACATGTTTATTTGTATATAGATGTAATACTACTGTCTGATAACTCAATTAACTTTAATCAGTAACTAATTACGCTAGGTATTAACTCATCCACATCAATCAAATATGATGGACTAGATACAAGATTATTACACTTTAAGAGATATATATATATATATCAACTTAGTTTTATATTAGTGTATAATATAGATTGAATTATGTAGCAATCTGATCAAGATCAGATGTTTCTTTATTTATTACCAGTATTTTACTTTCACTTGCCAAGTTTGTTTGCTTTCTTATTTTATATATACCGATTCCAATACATTTATACCACCAAATAGACAGTTAACAGTACTTATATGCATATGTTTATTGATATTAGGTTATTTCATTTCATGGCTAGACGATAAAATATGTCAAACTGTTTTGCAGTTGCAGCGAATCAAAGTTATAGTTTAGGTAAGCTTATAGTATTTGTAAAAAGTTTTAGACAGCTTCTAAAATTGATTCTTGGTTCATTTTATTTTTTTATATGAAATGACTCACTTCAAATGAGAAGAAATGATCTGATTAACGTGGGAGAAAATGAAAAAAAATTGTTTTGAAAAAAGAAAATTCCAAATTGTACTAAACAAATAGACCTATGCCAATTTCTCACAGGTGTCTATCATAATGTGTTATTTACAACAGGTATATGTGATCAGCATGTAGTATCATCAATAACATCAGATATCTTATTTACATTGGCAACATAGATAAATCAGATTTATTTTCCTAACAACTTACTGGAGTCTGGGATGAATAGGGTTTGTGGTATTGATATTTATAAAGTGTGGTCGAATTGATATTTTCTTTCTCATTAAAGTGTTTGATCTACTTCGTCTTCCGAAATCCTGTCAGTTTGAAAGAAAGTGATTTATTTTCGATGTGGTAAAGGTTGGGAACTATATCAATGACAACGCAGCTGAATTTCATGATAAGAATTAATCTATGCTCTTCAAGTAGTGGGTAAATTCATACCAAAATTATTTGAATCACTTATATCTTAGCTGGTTGTAATTCTCCCGTTTGTTATGAATAGATCCATCAAAATCCTAACGTTAGCAATCATCTCTATAATATGACCCAATACTTACTACAGCTTATAATAGTAGGTCAGTTGATATAATTATTATTTATCGTGAGTCATACCAACCAGAGTAACAGGAACTGTTTATGTAACAAATTTTAATATTATATTTTAAAGGGCAATGGACTATCACAACCAGAATCATGATTTTATTTCTTTTGTGTTGAAAATGTTTGATCCCTTTGGAAATTGGGTTGTATATTGCCATTGTCCTGTCCATCCATCGGCAACAATTTCTTGTGAACACCCTACAGAATGTATTTGTCATCTGATTGTTTTGAAATTGATATATTCTGTGTTTATTAGAGAGATGAAGAAGGATATTTAATTTCGATAATATCTGTTAATTTATTCTGGAGTTATGGCCCTTTTTGCAAGTTATAGTCCAATCTATATGAAATTTATATGCATCAGCATCATTTGAATTAGTGAAACAAAGAATCCTCTTGAATTTCAGCAATTTTCGTTGATTACGTCTAGAGTCATCATGGTCCTTTTTCACTTAGTTGAACCCCTCTATGAGCACTAAGACGTCAAAAGTTATCATTCGGTTTGTATGAAATGTATATATGCATCATTTAAATTAGTGAAACAAGAATCATATTGAATTCAGCAATTTCTGTTTATTGCTTCTCGAGTTATGGCCCTCGTTTTACTTTTGTTGAACCCCTTGTGAACACTCAAACAACAAACGAAAAATCATTCATCAGTTGACTATTATTGATCAGCTTAAGTTTTGCATAGTATTAAACTGACTAATTATGTATCCATGAAATTGTACCTTGTGTATATAATATGTTGAATCAAGGAAGATGTTTTGCAGTTATTTGAGATAAAAAAAAATTTTGATAACTTATCAGCCATCTGATAACTAATGGGGAGCCACAGTGGCTCAGTGTATAAGACTTTACCTTTCTAGTCTGGAGGCCCCGTGTTCGATCTCTACATTGTCCGAGAAAGTACATTAAGATTGTCTACTGTGGTTCCACCATGCCAGTTATGCAGGATACACGGTCTGGCAAAGGAACATGGATAGTCATTTGGATGGGATGAAAAATCCATGTACTCATTGGCGTCTACATAAAAGAAGCCTTGACAGTTGGAATTCAATATAAGAGTAGGCGGTAGTGCTACTTTCAAAGCAAAATTTCCCTCGGAGCACACTGTATGACATATGCCCATCTTAATTAGCCCAGTCGGAGCAAATCTTACGCTAAACCTAATTTCATTTCTTTTTCTGATAACTAATATGATCTCACACTATAAACCGCAGATTGCCTCGTTCGGCATTTCTGTCCAAACGAGGTAAAAAAAAATGCCTCGTTGTCTGGAGTTCCAAAACGAGGTTTTTTAAATTGTCCTGTTTTTGGAACAAGGTATTTTGTTCAGAACGAGGCTTGGTAAAAATGCCTCGTTTACAAAACGTGGTTTTTTCAAGATAGTTATAAGCAGTATTTCCTATCAGCGAATTTGTAAAAATTAAAATTTATTTTATTTAATACGAAAATAAAACCAGTCCAAACTATGATATTATAATCAGAGAAATAGAAATAGACAAGACAAGAATACACGCCATAGATGTAGGTGTAAAGCAACATCAGCTACCTTGATTGATTTATTGGCCCAATCAGTTATAGGTGTTAAGAAACAACTGTGGTGGTGTGACAATTTATTGGGGCCAATAAATTAATCAAGGTAGCTATGTGTCTGCAATAGTTTTACAATTAAACCTAACAAATTAGTGTTTATCTGATCTAAATACAACAAATAATCCATTCTTATTAATCAAAAAAGCATATAATTTCATTTCTTATTTCCAATACGCCACTTTATTATTTATATTTATTGTAAAAAAATAACTTGACTATAGCATTGACTGTTTCTGTTGAAACCCCATAACATTGCACAAAATATTACTGGAGCAAAATTACATAAACGCGCAGCGATGAATTTGTTGGCTTATACCAATTGTCAATTAAATGGGAAATAAAGCACACCTCATACATTAAAATTTATTTAAAAGGTTTAATTATGAAGACTGGTTTTATTTTCGTATTAAATGACATCAATTTTAATTTTTACAAATTTGCTGATAGCAAATACCGCTAATAACTATCTCGAAAAAAAAACGCGTTTACTAAATGAGGCATTTTTACCAAGCCTTGTTCTGAACAAAATACCCCGTTCCAAACACAGGGCAATTTAAAAAACCTCGTTTCGGAACTCAAGACAAACGAGGCATTTTTTTTACCTCGTTTTGACAGAAATGCCGAACGAGGCATTCTGAGGTTTATAGTGTCATACTATCTTTCGCCAAAGAATTTGGTCTCACATGCTTTTATGGAACACTCGGACAAATTAGCTGTCATGGCGTATTTTTTGTTGTCTATCTTCTGATTGTTTATATTGTGTATTCATGTATCGATATGTCTACTATTTCTTTTTAGAACTTTAAATGGTTTATTTTTTTCAACCTACACTCCATTGCTTGAAAGTAGGCCCTTTGAAATATGGGTCTTTTGGTGAGGTAATGAGTAGCCAAATGATAAAAGGAAATTCATCTTTGTCTTTGGAATATGCCTCTCCAATTTGGTTATGTAATTGAATCGTCATTATTTCATTAACATACTTGTAGAGGTGTTTAAATATATTTGAATGCCACTTCTGTACAAAATAGTTTTATTATTCAAATGTTAATTCTAATGGAGAATATAACTTTTACCAATTAAAACAACTTAAGTGTTAAATTTAGATGTAATTATTGTTAATCACCAACAGATTGTCTGATGACGGTTATATTCACTTCTATTGTTCACTTGTTCTACATATCTTATGACATCTTTATGTACATTATGTAAACATACAAAGGTCAATAGGAAACCAATAATGGTTCAACTCTTAATAGATAAAATCACTTCAACTTGTTATGCTTCAATGTACATGTATGATATTATATGTACTATTTAGATGGCCACAGGCACAGATAGAGAAAGTTGTAAGCAATTTTGATAAGACGTGTGTAATTACGTAGCTAATGCAAGGTATTTAGCTGCTCTGTTTGAAAGTAGTTTCTCTGGTGTCTGTTACAAGACAGCTACATGGAGAACAGCTTGTTATGTTTGATTTCTTCTCAAAGAATCTGAGCAACTGTTGAATGTTCGTTCTAATGGATTAAAATGGTGTTCAGAATGGAATTTTTGTGTTTGAGATGTTCTTTAAAAAAGTGATTAAAGCGCAGAATGGGTGTCTTTTAATTAAAGGTATTTATGGTTTTAATTAAAATTGGTAATTATCAGTTCACTTGATACGAATTTTTATGTGCAGAATTTTTGAACAATGGTTAAAGCTGTGTAATAATTAAGTCATAGTCATTACAAATAGCATAATTTTCGATAATAAATGAAGACCTAATTGTGGTCAAAGAATAGGTCAATTTAAAGAGCAAGTTTAAGTAGAACTCTCTGGTTGATGGTCTACTCTTTAAAAGACAGACTGAACTGGTTTCTGATCTATGAAAAGCTGTCTAAGGTCATTTTGTTGCCACAGTTAAGAGTTAACGGGCATTTCAAAAGAGGCTATTGTTCACGATCAGAAATTTGTGAGATTACACCAGTGTCATTTGAGCAAGATTCTAATCTTCAGTGTGAAAAAAGGGGGTGGGGGTTGTAATGGATAACACTTGTGTCAGCTTTGTTTATTGTTTCTTCGAAATTTACCATGTTATAAGAAAATATTAAAAACTTTAAGAAGATTATGTTTACAGAATCTGCAAATTTTATGGCAATTCCTTTTGTCAGTAATTCCTTATGAAACATCCTTTTATTAGTTATCTGTACTGATTTCATTTGATAAAAAATGGTAAATAACTGCAAGATCGATTATGTTAATCCTGTTTATCTCTAGATCTTGACCAAAATGAATCTCATAGGAAGATCATCCCATGCATGATAACCAGAAATTATTTCAACAAGTATCTAGAAATTATTTTAGCATGTTTCTATGCGAACTGCAACGTTCAAAATAATTTGGTAGTTTTTAGGGGAACAATTCGTGCATTAGAAATTAAGAAATTAATGGGCCTTGCAGGATCATTTTAAGTGTTCATATTTTACAATTTAAATAAATCTTTGGATTAGAAATTTTCTACGAAAGATTAATTGTGACAGACAGTTGAGAATAGAAACCTTTGACAAGAATAGAAATTTTTCAATAACCTTTATAGCCAACAATATAGTTTTAACCATTAATCTCCTGGGGCTACCTCTTAAAAAACCAATAAGAACTGGGCCTCAATAGGCCTAGATGTTTATCGATTTTTACATTATTTGAACAAATTTCAATCAAACACACTTAAGACATCTATTTTTTAGGTGTATTAAAAAATATACCATATTAGGCCAGTTTCGAACCACATTGGTTCTTTTTTGTCTCCAGAAATACATTTTGAACCCCTTATAGCCCCCACCTTCCCAAAGCAAAACAAATTTCCACGGACATGTTATACATACATCTATTACAGATACACATGTATAGTGCAAGAAATAGATTTATATCAAAATTATCACATACTTTCCCCACCCCAAATAAAAATACCATTAAAATACAAATGTGATGTGATCCTTTGATGTTGGTGTACCATTATTTCAAATAATTATACAAGCAATGTGCCAAGTGTATATTAATTACACTAGTTGAAATTTGGACCTGTGTGACATATTTCATTGTCAAGTACGTGCAGGTGTCTGTATTTTAAGTTGTTTAATGGTCTTAAGCTTAAGACACTGTGTAATATAATTAAACAACATCAGAAACTAACGTCCCTCATGTTGTTTCAATATATTACTTAATGTCTCGCTCTCAACCATTAAACCACACATATTTTCCATTGTAATGTTTAGCACACAGAAATGTACGACTTAATATAGGATGGCAAGGAGAAAGTAAAATACAATGAACAACACAAGGACATACCACAATAAAAAAAACATTTTGTCTTTCTTTATACATTACCACATTGTAGTCCTGGTATCATTCATATGTCTTTATTTTATACATACTTTCTACTCATTTTGTCATTGTATTTACCTTTTTACATTGAGTCAATAAGGAAAACTCTATACAATTAGAGTCGAGCTGTGTCTAAACAAAATTTATACTCGCTATAATCTTGATCATGTACAGCACAGCTTGATAATGATACAGATGTTTCTGTTTCTTCAAACACTTAATTATCATCAAAGGTGAATGTCGAATCAAAATTGATTAATGTATATATATGTACATATTGAGCTTACGATAAAAGATGAAACACTGTTAACTTTGTGTTTCAAACAAACTGTAAGGCGAATAAAGCCCTTGGGCCTCTTGTTATACATGTGCAGAAATGATTACCCGTTTGCAAGATAATATTCAATTATTTTCATCAATGTGCAGATTGTCTTGTGTATTTTATGTGCAGGCCAGGGTGATTCTTGGCTTTATATACACATCAGATGAATGATATAGACATGATGTTTATCTAATAGTACTATTTAGAGCAACATTACATGAAATGTAACACCAGTCATTCTGTAGGTGTAAGGAATTTATTCTGTTTCCTAGCAACTAGTGTCAGCCAAGCCATCTTTCTATGCAGTTTATAATAGAATAAATAATAAAACTAGTTGGGTGGTCATTTTGTTTACTCATGTAATAAAGCAGAATTTTAGGATATTTAATATAATATCTGACAAAGTTTCATTTGACAAGATAAAACTTTTGATTATATACATATATATTTATTATAAATCTGGCAATTTCCAGTGATATCTGAAATTAGTTTGACCTTTTCCGGGGGTGTATAAGAACTCTTCAGCAGTGGGCTTGATTTCCCCAAAATTTTACACAAATTAAAACAGTTTCCAGTGAAAGGTCTTTTTATCAACCACCTTGATACACAAAAAAATTGACTTGACACGCAGCTTACATTTCATTTCAGCCAATCTACATTTCTTAGTGGTGAAACCATAGAATCGCAATATTACAGTTGACCATAAGGCGCTAAGATATCAGCTGATTTACCATTTAGCATTTAGACTGCCCAAAAAACACTCTAACAATGGCTCCATAGACCACCCCAAACGGCCATCCTGTGCATAGCGACCGGTATTCACATATCTATGACAATTTGAGACAATCTAAGAAACAACTCATATGATTTACCTGTATTAATATATCGCTTTTTTAAGGGTAGTCAATATTTTCAACTAAGTGTTAAAGGGTTAACTTGAAATTTATACTCATGGGATAAAGAAGCCTCTTGATTTGAAATTTATACTCATGAGATGAAAAAGATTCCTACTGATTTTAAATTTATACCTCCAAATTTATATACAGTGTTTATGTTCATGAGAAGAAGAATCTAATTACGATTATCAATGTGCTTATACAGATTATACAGAGGATGGCTTATTGATAAACTAATCAGTTGGTCAAAGGATTTGATCCTGGTTGCTGCAGATAGCATACAACTGGACTCTCACAGATGATGATATGTCACCAAGTACATTAACTAATTGATATCAAGAGAAAACTTTTAAGGTTTTGGATAACAATAATCGAATCAGCGTCCGGTTGCCTGTATCAATGACTCTTAAGTCTTATATTCAACTCGTCGTTACGAGTTTGTCAGAGGAATTGGTGGTGTGGATGTCCAGAATACAGTGTGCTATAAATTGACATTCTGTCTGTTGTCGATCACTTCTGTTGGGAAGGTGCCACACTAAACAAAATTACGCTGTTTACTCTTTCAATCAGGACAGTGTTGAGTTCCAACTTATTAGTGGAAAGAAACAGATGCTAGGAAGGATGCCTAGTAAAAACATAATCTGCCAAGCTAAAAGCTAAAAAATATCAGAAATTGTAGAACATTTGTATTGCATAGTCAGCTTCTTTAACCATTTATATAATCTACCAATTAAGAAATATTTTAGATACTGGCATCTATACTACTTTCTAGAACATATTGTATCTGTACCTTACTCAAGCAATTTAGTAGTACTAATAATTTAACTGAAAATGTATTTATATCTTGGGTCTCTAATCCTTATTTGAAGGATTTTTGGATGTGAAAATTGAATCTTTTAATGGAATATGGTCCAGAGAGAAAAAGAGAGAGAGAGACAGAGAAATTGAGTTTAACTCCATTTGACCCAAACCAGGTCAATTCGGTACTAACGCATGGTTCAATTTTATTTCAATAATTCGCTTGCGCATAGTAGTCTTTAGCAGTGAGAGGAAACCGAAGGACCCAGAGAATACCCACGAGGTTGGATAGACAACCCTATTCCTTGTCACGTGCTAACCATTTGGCCATCCAACAACCCCCCACCTCCCCCTCAAAAAATGAGAGAACAGTGATGTATAGATACTAGTATACACCTCTAACCAAATGAGATATGTGAATAGTTTCCATATTTTGACAGGGCCGATTGGAGCAGTCTAAGGAGCTCTTGTTATCACAGTTTGTGACAGTTAAAGGGTTCCCAATAGTTGACATACTTCTGTAGAAGTAAATTACATGACTTGGTAGATATTTTAAATTTAATAATCAAGCTCTTTCTTTCTTGTGGGGGGGGGGATGACTGGAGGGTTAGTGTGCGCGCACTGTATCATATGGCCTGCCATGGTGTCAACTGGCATGGTTTTGAATTCCCGGTTGTACGTGGCAAGGAGTAGGGTCGCCTGTCCAGCCTCATGGGTTTTCTCCGGGTACTCCGGTTTCCTCCAACTGCTAAAGACCCCTATGCGCAAGTGAATTTTTGAAATAAAATTAAACCATATGTTAGTCCCAAAAGGACCAAGTTTGTGTTGAGTGGACGTTAAACCCCATTTCTCTCTCTCTTTCTTTCTGATTTATCTAAGGCTGAATTTGTATGACTTACAACATACATAGCAGATGAATTCAAAATCATAATATACTAATTGAATGTGTTTCAGATGGATTTGAAGTTTCACAATTTATGTTATGCAATCAGAAAATACATAAGGTCCAAATTTCATAGCTGACCAATCAGTTCATTAACTGCATCTGCAGATCTGTTTAGGTGCCAAAAACTAAGGACAACACTATTGTATACATTTGGAATATCATGAAACTAAAATGAAACATTTATACAGAATGATATTTGATTTTACTATAGCTTAGTGGAAGTTAACAACATTTTTTATGTTAGGTACAAATGTTCTTACTTTAAGGACTATGCATGAACATATAGTTAATGGATTTACTGAGCTATTTAATGTCAATATTATAGCATTTAGTTAGTTAAACGACCTTTACTGAGTATGTTAATCTTCACATATGACTAGTAATTAAATGGTTCTTAATGGTTGGTTTTATCGTGCCTGCATTAACTACTTCAATGTAATAGATCTACAGTGTTAGAGGATTACCATGTTACAGAAATCTCCTTTACCATTTTATTGTTCGGGTAAGACTCCAGTTTAAAAGAAAATATAACCTTTCAGTCCAAACTCTAGGTCTTATGCACTACTGGCTAGGGCCTTTCAGTAAATTAGATGTCATAGTTTGTTCGTTCTTGGGGTTTAATGACGGAGTCCACCTACATATAGGGTGATAATACCAATGAGGATGATGGTGTCATAGCAAATCCCTTAGATATATACAATGATAGGACTTGAACTAGTGTTTGAAACTACAGTTCATTTTGGATTCAACACAGCTCATAGGCGTACAGGCTCGATGACAGTTAGGGGAACAGAACACGAAATGCCCGAAAAAATTTCGAGTGTCGCCGTCTTCCTCGAGAGGCGAAGAAGCTAAGCTTACCTTGTATGGTCATACCCCCACGCCTTAAAAGAAAATTTTGAAATATTTGACGGCTGCAAAACACGTTTTCCTGCTTTTTCAGCCCGTGAACAAAGTGGTCTAATATAGCCTAATTAGGTGACTGACTCAAATTCCAATCAATCGTTTACAGTCTACGAAGACAGGACTGTTGGGAGAAAATTTTACTGTACCAAACGTGTTTTCCTCCTATTCCAGCCTGTGAATACAGCAACTTCTATTTGGTCCAATATAGCCAACATGGCTGACCCAAATTCCAAACAACCAATCGATCGTCGCTGGGTTTGGGGGTCTTATCATCCGGGAGAAAATTTTGAAAATTTAATCACTGCAAATGCATTTTCTGCTATTCTAGCCTGTGTGAGCAACTCCAAAAGTATCCAATGGTTTTGTAACCGAATTCCCACTCTGAATTCCAACCATCCAATCAGACTGGTGCAGCTGCATTCACAAATAATAATCAATGCCCGAAAAATGTCGCACAAAGTAGAGTGGCTCCAGACAAAATTTTTTAATCCAGAGTCAACTCAGTACAAATTCGTGGTATTCAATTAATAAAAGAAAGTAAAATTAGTGTTATATTAGGGCTTGATGACGGGGAAAGGGAAGCAAAACAAGAAATGTCCGAAAAAATTCTGGGTTTACAGACAGCGGCGCCAGTTTTCTTAGAGAGGCACAGAAGCGGAACTAACTAAATTTTGGAATATTTGACGACAGCAAACACCTTTTCCTGCTATTTCTGCTCGTAAAATTAGTGTTTTATCAGATTTCGAGCACTTTATTTTGCCAAGTAGATGAAATGAATTTTTTTTTTTTTTACGTTACCCGTCTGTCCGAAAAGTCAGCTTGCCCAAAAGTTAGGGGGGCAGCTGCCCCCTGGCTCATATGCCTATGGCACAGACAACCTTTCTAACTCAGTATGACATTGGTTTGGACTCTAATGAAGACCATTGAAAAGTTATGTGATAAAGTAACAGTTGTTTTTTTTTTTTGTTTTATGTGAGGCTGATAGTTTAACACTGCTAGTTCTCTTCTGTTCTATCTGCACTACTGAAATTGACTATAAAATATTGTTGAAAACTTATGTATATTTAATAATACTTTGTTGTTATTCTTTTATCAAATAGTAAACGAGCTCGATTGATCGAACACTGCTATTTTTTATAATCATAAAAACCTAAATGTGTTTTTTGTGAAATGGAATAACTGCAATCAACATTGATATCAATGGTTAATTACTCTTTTCACATACATCAGGATTATCTGTTTTTTCCAATTTGTCGATTGATACTGCCATCTACAGCAAGCTTGTCAAGGAATGCATGTGTTCATGCAGCTTGCGGATTATACATATTTCGAGAGACTTGTAAACAGTGCATGGCATGTTGATATTTATTTCTGTTTTTGTTTGGGTCATTTTGAAATAAATTCATCAGTATATTATGTATTAAATTTATGGGAAACAATGATTATCAGAGAACCATAAATGCAACTAATGTTTTATTTTTTGGTGGAGCCTTTTATTAACCATGTGGTTTATATTTAAAAATATTTTCGTTCATGTTTTGAATTGGCCTATTTATAAAAAATTCATCAGATATCTTTTTATATACATATAGTACATTTATAAAGTAATAAAACGTTATTTTCGTAAACATTCAACATTGAAAATCTTGCCATACTTATAAGCGAGCGGTAAAATTTACCTGCATGTTACTTTTTTTAAATCGTTTTTGGTGTATTATAAATCGATTTAACAGTTGCATTCAACCTTTCCTGTCAACTTATTGACCGGTCCCAAATATTTTCGGAAAACATTCAACATTGAAAATTTTGCCATACTTCTAAGCGAGCGGTAAAATTTACCGGCATGTTATTTTTTTAAATCGTTTTTATTTAATTATAAATCAATTTGACAGTTGCGTTCAACCTTTCCTTTCAACTTATTCCCAGGTCCTAAATTTCACCTATCTTTTCTTTCTTCTTATTCCGGAGTCAGAAACGTCACCAACCCGAATCCGAGCCGTCAAGGCCATAATTGGAGTCTTAAATGTTGTAAGTCTGAAATGATGCGGGACCGAAATGACATGTAACAGTTGAGGTCAGTCATATACTGTATCGCACCTTATTAGGGCTGTGTATTGTGGCCAAACATTGTATTGCAATATAATGCGATACTTGACAAAAATAGCAATATTTTTTGACAGCCTTACACCTTATAGCAAGATCCTATATTAAAAAGTTCCTACTTCAGTATTACAGCATCACTTACCTACATGTAATCAAATGATTAAATTATATTTTTTTGTTCAAGCCTTAATGTTGATCTTCTTCTCATTTCAGTAAGAAACATAATCAGATGAAATACTTCAAATTAAAATAAAGGAAATTAACTGGGCTGTAAATAATAAAAGTCAAAATGCCAACAAGTAGTGGTGCACCCGGTTTCATTCGGGTTAAGCTCCTAAAAGCGGAACGTGGAGAGACAATGGATACAACAAATGATGACTTTGATCCATATATGGCAATTAATGTAAAGGAAACAGTTGATATACCAGGTAAAGATTTATAATATAAACGGACAACAAAGCTTTGTACAGTAATATAGGGCTGGTCGATATTTAAAATTTTCATTATTGCGATTATGATATAAAAATCCTAAATATATTTCATTGCAATATTGTAGTGTTTCAAGCAAGTAAGCCAAGTATAAACGAAACATGGCAGTAAACCTATCAAAAAGATTTCCCTGTGTGAAGCAAGTGAATTTCAATCGTTTTAAGATCAAGACTGAAATACAATAATCTTTCAGAGAATATTATTATGGAAAGGGAGATAGGTCAAACAATATACTGGATGATTGTGGTATCTTTAATGGTAAAAGATATTGTCTACTAATCTTGGTCAGGAAAACCTCATTTGCTATAAATATTTTTTTTTATTTCCGCTTGTATCTCCATTATTACACAACAAACGGTCAGACTGTTATGTGTCCTCTGGATTATTTTATACAAAGAACAAGTGCGCAAAGTCTTAATAAGATTGGTGTTGAAAATTTAGTATGTATCTTAGATACCTCAACGTCTTTAAGATGTGAAAATGTCCACACCAGCATATAAAAAATCACGGTATTGCACAATTGTGTTTGACAATTGTAGATGTACATGTATTTCATCAGTAGAATTAATATAATTATTACACAAGGGTTGTCATATTCTCTTGAATTTCAAATATTACACTTAAACTTCCTGTTTAATCATTTCTTTCAGTTTTTCTATGTAATAAATGATAAGACTATGTAAACAAGAATGATCTGCCTTAGGATAAATCTTTCTGAATGTTTACAATACATATCGATTTGTATCACTCATATTTTATAACTTTGTCCCAATCAATAATAAATCACCAACTATTTTGGGAATTCCTTGATGATCAGACATTTTGTCGTCGCCCCCGTCTGTCCGTCCAGTTGTCTGTCTGGCGTCCACAAGTAAAGTTACAGGCTAAGGTTAATATCCGATTGACTTTAAATTTATATACAGTGTTTAAGGTCATGAGACAAAGAAGCCTATTTATTTTCAGCAATTTCCGATAATTACTGCCATGTTATGGCCCTTGATCTTTTCAAAAGATCTTGTGGACGCCCTAGAGGCTAAAGTTAATATCCGATTGACATTAAATTTATACACAGTGTTTAAGGCCTTGAGACGAAGAATCCTATGGATTTTCAGCAGTTTCAGATAATTAGTGCCAGAATTATGGCCCTTGATCACTTCAAAAAATCTTGTAGTCACTCTAAAAGCCAAAGTTAATATCCGATTGACATTAGATTTATACACAGTGTTTAAGGTCATGAGACGAAGAATACTATTGATTTTCAGCGATTTCCGATAATTACTGCCAGAGTTATGGCCCTTGATCACTTCAAAAAATCTTGTGAACGCTTTAGACGCCAAAGTTAATATCCAATTGACTTTAAATTGATACAGTGTTATCTCCCTTGATCACTTTGAAAAATCTTTTGTAACACTCTGAAGGCCAAACATATCAGCCAATTGACTGCAGATTGATACACAGAGTTTAAGGTCTTGAGATGAACAAGTATGTTGATTTTCAATGAATTTTGATAACTGACCAGATGGCTAGAGCTAGAGCTTGAAGGATGACACTCTAAACCACTTGACCCCCCACCCCCACCCAGCCAGGATGGTTTAAACATACTGTAGTATGTTCTGAAGCTACATTATTTATACTAGTTGCAATATTGGACCTGTATGACCTATTTCATTGAAATGCGTGTGTTGGATAATGTCTGTATTTTAAGTTTGTTGATGGTCTGGTGCAAGACATTGCGTAATATATAGATATTTCCCTTGTGCCATCGCACTCGTACAATAGCAATATATTACTTAATGTCCTATTGAGACTGCCAAGATAAGCCAGCAAAGTTTAGCTTGAACTATTGTCCTAGGCAGCTTAACAGTTGACAGCCATTTAAACAGCTCAACTCAAGCGCCTGACCGATGTATCAGATTGACAGAAATTAAATATAAAAATGAATATGACTACCGAGAAACATGTTATATTAAATGTGTAATATTTCTCAACATTTTGAAAAAAAAAAACATCACAGTTTGATATTTCTGATTTTTTTTAGATATTTGAAAACAATATTAAAGAATGACCTGTGTCAACATTTAATCAATCAGAATAGCACTTACCATACAATTCAGATTTGATTTTCAAATATTCCAATCATTTTTAAGGTCGAGGAATAGAATTAGTTCAGAAGAAAAAGACTCTTTATCCTGATTGGAATTCTTGTTTTGATGCCCATCTGTATGATGGTCGAGTTATTAATATGGTTGTCATGGAGAGACCTACGCGATTTTTAGCAGAAATCAGTATTGGAGCTAAAGTATTGGCTGATAAATGTGTGAATGGAAATGTTACTACTGTTTGGGTAAGTAAGTTTATTCACACAGTATTTTGCTCAAAATAGAGTGGTGCCCCTTTTATTGCAGACACTCTGCTTTTTGGCTGAATATCAATGAGATAATTAAGCCAGTTTATGCCAACAGAATTTAAGTTAATACTTTAAATCAACTACAATACTTCTGAACTAGATTGATAGCTAGTTCACTGGCAGTGCAACTTAAACTTAATTTCTGTTTATCGTGTGATCGAGGCTGGATAAATCTTAAGGTATTTTTGCAAACAGCTTGCCCCCTCATCCCTTATTTCACTCCCGTACCCCCTTAACCTCCTCATACCCCTCCCAACTCAAATGCAGGAATGTTTGTTGTACCTTTCCATTGAAAGGAAACAAAAACTGTAATAGATGGTTTGATAAATTGGAAGACTTTAAACTAGTTAGATTTTTGCAAGAATTTAAACTCTAAAACATAGTAATAAAATATAGTTAAATTTTAAGCTTTAAAGGGTAGAAGCAATTAAATATTATTTTAAAAATTGGTTTAATGCTAAAACTGTTGTATTCTTTTTAAAAAAATAACTTGCAAATGTAATAAGATAAACAAAATATGGTCAAATTGACCTGCTTGAATGCTTTGAAATGAATTCTGATTTAAAGTAGCTAAGTCTCTACTCAATATCATCCAAAGTCTTCGACATTGAAAACTTGAATTATTTGTCAATTTAAATCAACATTGATGTCATCTAACATGGTAAAAGGTAGGCTTCTGATATACAATATTTAAGACAAAATAAACATTTTACAATTGGTACATGAATATTGTACCATAATGTGTTTTAGTGCCATTTTTAACAACGGACCCAAAAAAACAAGGCTAGACATATTCCACAAGTTGTGACAAACAGTGATATCATATTCTTATCTGGAGATCATGTGCAATAAATACCATCGGTATAGACTGGAATACTGTGTAACTAAACAGTAGAGATTGTCATTCGATTGAGGGACTTTTGGCATATTTCGCCAAACATAACTGATTAGAAATTACAGTAAAACCAGTTTATACATTCATAATGCATTATTATATGCTGTGCGAAACATTTGTGTCAAATTCTAAGTCCCATTAAAACTTTCTTGTAATGGCCTTAATACTGAGTATCATTAGGTACGATCACATTGTGATTCAATTTTATTGATTTAAAACACTGATTGTGATATCTCACATGTCTATATCATTATCTCGCATTTTGAATGCCAATCCCATCCCACCATCTCGCATTTTGAATGCCAATGCCATCCCACCATCTGATGATAAAGGATAAAGTATTTGACCGTCACACTTTTCTCATGAAATGTGTTGTTTTACAATATTTTATGTAGCTGAGCAATGGGTCTGGGGTGCGGGGGTACACATACATCCCAAACCTCCCTCTGGATCCCCCCTTGCATCTTCATTTTCATTGCCTGGCACAAGAGATGTAGAGATTTAAATGCTGTGTTATTGAATTTATGTCATTGATAGAAAAGTCAAATAAATGTATTATGTATCAATGAGAAGTTTTTATTTTATTAATCTAGGAGACTCTTGAACCTTCAATCCTGACCACTATTGAGTTTTATCGATAAAACTTTTGCCAAATATGTAAATCGACAGTTGATGTTGATATTTCATTAGAAGCTTTTATTATCGTAGAACGTTTGGAGATATTTGGTTTTGTTATGCTTGCGAGGAGAAAATTGTGATGAAGCAACTTTCTTGAATCACAAATAATCATGAGTCCAAAAGTTTTATTATGTTATTGCAGATAAAAGCGAGATAAGAATTCAATAATGTTAATTTAAAGCTTTTTATCGGGATTTTGCAAATAACATTTGTGTGTAGTCTTAGTCTTTGATAGATACAGCTTCAAATGCACTCAGAATAATATGGATACCGGTATTGTGAATGGTTGGATCTGTATTTTGAACAAATACTTCTTTTAATACTTTGTTTTGAAAATAAATTTCTTGTGTAAATCTGCAGAAGAATTTCAAAAACTTCATTTCTTGTTGAAGGGTAATATGAAATCAGGAATGTGTTTTACAAAAGTTTTGGAATTTTTATTTTAGCTTGACTTACGGCCATCAGGAAGATTAGAAGTACAAGTTAGATATTTTCCAGAGAAGAAGGAACAAGTAAAAGATTCTTGTAAGTAAAAATATTTGATGATTGAAACTTTGAAATGCACAGCGATTCATATGTTGAAATAATCCTTGTCTGTCATAGTTTGCATTTCTTGGGAGCATTCTACACCGTAGAAGTTTGAATGGATATTCTGCAAATTTTCAGTCATTATACATTAGGTTATAAGAATGAATTCTTTCAAAAGTCATGATTTTCAAATTATAAAACACAGAATATCAACACTATCTATTATTTGACTTTTTAAAGCGAGAATTTCATATTTTCTAAGAAAGTCAAACATAATTATTACTATTTTTTTGGTTCAAAAGGTTATCATCTCACTATTATACGATCACAGGCATTATTTTCCACACTTGAAAATCGTTCACGCCGGAAATAATAACACAATTACCTCCCTTGTTTTTCTATTGCTTCCACGGAATAGCTATCTTCAAATTTGAAATTGAAAATGATATATTTGCTAATTTCTCAACTGGCAATAGTGAATTATAAGATTAATAGGATTATTCTTTAACAAGGTAGGACTATTTATAGATACCATCTATTTTAGGGCTTTATTTTAATACATTTGAAAATATAACTTAAAATTGTGAAATTGTAGCTTTAATGTAACTCTGACAATGCCAACCTTTTATTTGCTATTTGCAATTTTAAATGGAATAAAATTTGAATTTTACAAGCATACAAAATCAAGCTTTTTATTTCAAATTTCATATAATCAAAATTTTCTCCAATTTAACACAATGCCACATGATAACCATTTGAGAAATTTTCATATGATCAACATTTAATCATTGTGATATATGAGAAAAACAGTTTAAACATTAGGCTTCAAATATCTAAATTTGAAACAGGGTATGAAATTGGAAATTTCGTGTTATCAGATTGGTTTAATTTAGAGAGTGTCAGAATTTATAGAAAATAGTTGTTAAAAATAGATAAAAATCATGATAAATGAAACCTGGAGACAGTAGCATTTTAAAAGACATATATTGTGGCTGAATAGTGGTGATTTAATCTGCAGGTTGTGTTTCTGTTTATATAAGACTCAAGATCCTTGGCAAAATTCAAGTAAAAAATTTAATTGCCTCTGTGAGGACTCTTGATTAAAGAGTTTGCAAGTCAAGTAAATCTCAGTTCATTTTGTTTTTATATTACCACGTCCACAGATTGCCAAGGTGTTTTATACAGGGATATAGCTATTTTTAAAAGATGCATTATTTAAGACCTAACTCTGCAGATCTTTCTTCTGACTTCAAATGTTATATAGAATGGTCAGTCCATAATCAACTCTCATATTTTAATTAGATTAAAATGCTGCAGCCATTTAAGAGTTTAACGAGGATATAGAATAATATAGATAATCAAGACTTAAACAATCTGAGCTACGTTTTGTAATAACTTCAAATACTCATAGCTTCTCACGAATTAAGTAATTTTTAATATTCATTTTTTCATTATCTATTATTGCCAAAATGGCCAGCTCTGTATTTAATTCTTACACAATGCATCTTTAAGTGTTTTTTGATGTTGGTGGCACAGCTCAACTTGTTTCTCAGTTTCGATACAGATAATAATATTTGTATACGACTATCCATCTCTGACCATTACCACACATATCTTCTGTAACAATTATCACTTCTACTATCAATTACATCACAATGTTTGCAACTACATGTATTACAAGATAATTGATCATACCTTCAGGTCATAGTTAGAACTTTTGTCTGCCTCTATGTGACAAGATAATTGTTGGATATTTGCATTCATTATCTGATTTAACTTAACCACATTTTGATTGCACAGTTATCTTGAATAGACTAGCCTGTGAACTAATCTGTTTATTGATGGTCTGTTAATTATAAAGCATATCAATCATAATGTGTTTATTTATTGACCAAGGATTGTTGCAGTCGTTCTATTTAATTAGAAATACATTTTTATACGCCCACATTGATTTTAATTGAGTGAGAGAGACCAAAACGTATTGTTCCATTTATGTAATATCTTGACTAAATTTGATAATAAACATTTGTGCTGTCTGTATAAATGACGATTAGAACTTACAAAAGAAGAATGTCTGATAGCTGTTTTTTGGGCCTGGCAAGAAAAAAGTGCCTAGTCGTTAGGAGTTCATGAAAAACCAAGGTCCTGTGTACATCCGAGCAGTTGGAATTCATTGTTGTCCGAGCAAACTTCTCCTCTTCATTGTTCGGTCTGGGTTGGTGCAGATCAGTATGAAGTTAATTATAAACTCCACTCATTCATTCATTCATTCATTCATTCATTCATTCATAGTTAAAAGAAATTCTATGGCAAATGTTTATTGATGTTTTATTTGTTGTAAAAATGTGATTGTTTTACGTTACATGCAGAATGTAATATACATATATCATATCATGAGTTTATGTTAAGCCTATGTAACACTCCTTTCTTCAGTATAGATCCTGTTGCACCAAATTTAACTGAGATCACAGATCCTACATTTTGATTACTATATTCAAATAACACTACATATTTTAGGATAATAATTTGTTGAATAACAACTGTGCAAATAGGTCACTGTCTGACGTACACATTGACACATACTAGAAATATTAATTCCTTTTTGTATGTTAAATTTAGAGCATATGCACTCTGATTAGTGGGGGTTGTGGTATATTGGTGGTTAATACTATCTCATTATTAAGCCGTATTGAGTTAGCAGCAAGTTAATGCACAGAATAAGGGGAGTTGTGGTGGGTCTTGGGATTTGTAGCAAGGACAGTTTCAAGTCATTCAGATGTGTTGAAAAATACATTGGCGTGGTGCCTCTGTCCAGTCTCATGGTACACTGTATGATTTCAGTCCGTCTTCATTAGCCCAGTCGGTGCAGACATATAGGACTTTAACCTCCATTTCACTTCATTCATAATACTGGGAATAGCCACCTTAAAACATCAATTTTCTCAGACATGTTCTTTGAGAGCATTTACATTTATTTAATAGGAATAGATGGACCAAGGTGTTTAAATTTTATTAAAACTCCTCTTCAGTTATACTCACTCCATATGAATCCAGCAGGAACTTAAGATCATACAAGTCAATAGTTATTCATACTGCCAAATTCTCAACAGAGGAAACATTCTTTTCTTTGCAATTCTCTACCCTTAGACATTAAAGAATCAAAAAAATCTATTCATCTTCAAGGCACATCTATTTGATTAGAATAAACAATAAAAGAATCCACAAAAACTTTTAAAGTAGTGTTTGCACTATACAAATTCTGTGTTGATTTATTGATTGTTTAAAATTGATTTCTTTTTTTTTCTCCTGATGAAAATGATAATACTTCTCTAAGATTCAAATGTCTTCTGAATGTTTGAAGTGGCTTTCTTTTATTTTCCTAAATATGTGTATTGAAATGTGGTATGGAGTGGCCTTTCATGGGATTACCTCTACTTCCTTGTTGAGTATATCTTCTACTACGTGTTTGATAATAGACTGCATTGAGGGCATTTAGTATTTTTACAAATAATATCTATATTTACACACATATTTTACAAAGAATTCGTTTATTTTGAGAAGAATGTATCAAGAGATGGACCTTTGAGCTTATATATTAATGGAGAAATTTCAGCTATATTTTATTAAATATAGTGAAAAACTCATAGAAATCTTTATCCCAGTCTGGTGTAACCTATCATAAGCTACAAATGTTTATATCCCCCAAATCCAAACAATGTCAGGGGCTCGAATAATCCAGTCAATATACTAATTTATAGTGGGAAGTGAGTGTCCCGATTATCAAGTAACTCTTCACTATATCAAATTAGGACTAACATATTTTTGTCTCCCACCTTTCGAAGAAAGCAGAGGACTATTAAAATGATTCTGTCTGTTCGTCACTCGTTTTGGATCACAATAAAGTTCCTTTTAATCGAGCTATAATGTTCAAACTTGGTACAGGTGTTTATTAGGTGAAAGTATTAATGGTGTTCGAAGATGAGTATTTTCTGTTTGGGTAAGCAGAGATAAGCAATTTGATTGGTTGATGTTATGGGACATGATAACTTTAGTTCTAATTAAGTGACAGTGATCAAACTTGGTGTTTGTTTCATTACATCAATGCCTTGGCTAAATTCGATAATGAATATTTTCTGCTCAGCATAAGCAGAGTGATAAGCAATTTGAAATTGGTCAATATTGAATCTAATTGAGTGATACTGATATAGTTTCAAGAAGAAAATATCCTGTGAAAATCTTAACATTTGTACTAAAAATATGAATTTACCTGACTTTCAGAACATATTAGATTTATTTCTAATTTCTTAACACCTTTAAAGAGATTCACATAGTATGTATTTAAGTCAAAAGATCATTACAATATACAAATGATATATGTAATAGCATTATATTCTCAATAGGAAATGATATATATTTCGTTGTACAAAATAGTCTTAGGCTTTTGTCTGACAACCGAGTCAATAGTGGATACTTCGAACAAAATAATTTTTTTAATTATGAATTTACATTCTCTCAATTGTTATTGACCTGAAATTATATTGGGCATGAAAGAATTAATTTGAATGTCCAAATAATTCATGCATATTCATTATTGTTCATTGTGTCAAATACAAACTGCTTTTAGTAAGTAGGCTACAGTTGATAAAGGAAACTTCCTTGTTTTGACTTCAATCATGATTGAAACCCAATAAGTAACAGTCATACTACATATCTTCTACTTTAGATATAACTGACTTATATCTAATGTAGATAAAAATTTTAGAAGAATATTTTGATTCACAGTAATTACTATAATTATTGTGACTATAATTTTTGCCATTGCTATAATTGTTGTGACTATAATTTTCAACACTTTAAAGTTCTATCACATGTAATTAAGTGTTAAAAGGATTATACCGAAATATGAATAAACGTTCAGGTAAGATATTCATTAACTTTATTGATTTTAGATAAGTGGTAGTCCCATGGTCAGGTGGGGTCATCAAAAGGAACCTTTATAATGGAAATCCAAACTTTGTATTGGCTTGATGTAATGCATATAAAAGATCCCTTAGTAGGGCTGGGTAAAATATCGATATAAATCGATAGTATCGATTGGACGGCCCTGAAAAGCACTATCGATAGCGGTGGGTTACTATCGATTATCGCTCTTCGTCTATTTTTCTTGCGTCTGAAATGTCAGTGGCTTCTTTCAGTTAATCATAATACACCGCTCACTTTTAAATTACTATCAAGTGAAGTATTCAATGTACATGTAACACATAACAAAATTGTGACTGCTTATTGAACAGCCGTTTTCATAAATTCACTCTCATTGAGACGTTACTTTAGTTTTGAAGAAATTATTGTTGAATATCGCTAAATCGGAGATACCCGGATGTGTAAATAAAGTTAGCGTTATTTCCCTTTGCAAGCTTCTGTACGTGTGCCTCAGTAATAGAGTACCCGGTACAATAAATAGTACACATGGACGTCAAAACGCTTGTTTATTTTACCGGCAAAGCTAAAAGTGCTGTGTGGAAGCACAGGAGCAAACGATCTTTCGCAACTTCGTATGGTGTTGAACTTTGAACTTACACTGTATCCAGTCTTGATGACGACCGTGAAAATAAGTTTGTTTTCGATACTATCGATTATCGACCGACATTTCATTGCCGATTATCGATAGTAAAAATCACTATCGATACCCAGCCCTATCCCTTAGCAGTTGGAATTTAAAGAAAAGTGGTCCAAAATACCGCTGTTTGACCAACACTCTTCTCTAAAAGATGAAATGAGTCAGATTTTCTGTCTGTCACCACTACATTCATGGGTTAGACAGAGATTATACATGACAATTAGTATATTTATTTAGAGTTTGGGTTCGCCACATATTAGTGTTTTACAATACAGAGGAACATGTAACAATCAATGTAAAGTAGATTATGGAAGGTTAGAGCTGACAGCTCTCACTATAATAGTTAAAACATAGATAATGTAAAGGGAATAAACTGAAAATAACAGTCAAATTACTACACTCTGAGCCGAGAAATCCTCATTTAAAAACACTGTAGCCTCGATTGCCATTGCTACTATAACAACAAAGTCGCGACTTTTTTATGGTTAATCATCAACATCCTTGAACCACAGATCAGATTCAAATCTGATGAAAATCAGCCCCATCAGATGGTGTTGAGAATTGATTAGGGTCTTGTCATGTTAATTAATGTCGAATTAATAGTTTATATAACATTTAAGGCCTAAAGAAAGACACACAATAGGCAGATTTAGCTCTTGGTTAATGCCCTCTGTTTGAGTAACATGGACATTTAATATTATTAAAAGGTCAGGAAAGTATTAAAATTGACTATTTGGATAGTATCAGAAATTTATCTACTCACTTCTTTCCGTTTATTCTAATGTTTTTCAGAGATTTGAATTATCTCAAAGTTATTGTGATATGTTGAGATATGACTGTTATCATGCCAACTTTAGCCAACTTTTTGTATTGCCTAATTATTGACTATCTAAATGCCGCTTGTTCAAACAACATGTGATGAAGACTAAACACACAAATCGTGGTGTATATCAGGACTATTGATCCAAACTGATTGGATGTTCTCTGTAAAGATACATTTCCTTCATAGTCAAGATGCTAAATACATAAATATCGATTGAAAATATATTCAACCTCTTAGAAAAAAAGTATTATCTTACAAGATGCTTCTAAAGAAGTTAGTTAATAATCAGGTACAACAATTTGAATGTGGTGGTAGGCAAATGCTCAATTTCACAATTTGCCAAAGCTATTACCCTTATCGAAGGTCATTAAGTAATCCTTAAATGATAGGCATATCGTGAATTTACAAGAAAATATAAGATTAGGACAATGGCAAAAATGTGAAATTCTGAAATGAGGTTTAACGTCCTACTATTCTGCACCAACTTGACTAATAAAGACGATGTACGTCCTGCAATGTGCTATGAAGTTACAAAAAAGTCAGTGTATTGATATTTAATCAGTGAATCTTAGGCAATTTTGAATATGACTTACAGATTTAATAATGTTTATTTTCATGGCGATTTTCATGGCGAGTGAGGCATAGAAAAGTATATACATTGTAGTATTAAGTATCAAAATTATGAAAACTTAAAGATACATTATGCAAGAGCTAAATTGACCAATTAAATAGACAGATATTTATTAACATGAAAAGAACATAATCAACACTTGATGCCATCTGATGGGTTCAATTTATAACAGATTTGAATCCAATCTGTAATTCAACGGATGTTCATTATTAACATTAGATATAATAGTTGAGACTTGTTTTATTATCGTAGGAGCGGTAACTATGACAATCGTGGATACAATGTTATTAAAATAAGGATATCTCGGTTCAGAGTGACGTAATTTGACTGAAATTTTCAGCATATTCCTTTTACATTAACTATTCTTTTACATTGGTATAGCGAGAACTCTTTATCTTATCTTTCATAATGCCGCTTTAATGAACATATTATTGACATATACATTTTTTTTGTATCTAATTAAAAGAAAAAACTTACATCAATGAAGATCAAAGAGAAATTGATAACAAAGTATGACACAGATTATGGTTACAGTTGACTTTGATAAAAAAAAAAAAAAAAAAAAGTGACCAAAATAATCTCACTGTTTTAGAATATTTTTTTTTAAATAAGATAAACTAAACAGATGATAGAGAAAATCTTTTTTAGTATTCCAGTTTTAGAAATGTTACCCATTTTCAAAATACCTTAAATGTGCATTAAAGCTACTTGTCATCATTTGAGGGATCTTAAATCACTTGTAAACTACGATACTGTTAAAGTTGCATCTCTAAGGAGCCATTGTGGTTGAGTGAGCAAGTCATTGAGATTAGCAAAACGAAAAATTTGTCAAATTTCAACAATTTCTATTAATTACTTCCAGAGTTAAGACCCTTGTTTCTGTTTGTAGAATCTTGTAAACCCTCAAACAACAAAAATGATAATCTGATCTGTATACAATTGTCTTGTAAATGGTCCCATTACCTACAAAATAATAAATATGCGACAACCACTCAGACATTTTAGCTGCTGTGGGCTAATGTTTCATTGTCTGGCAACCTATCTTTTGAATTGCAATTAATTTGTTTTTATCTGTGACTGAAGAACAGGATATCGAGTGTGACATTTGTGATGGGAAAATGACTAATTACGGCATTAGGCATAAGTAACCAATTGCATAAATTTGGTCAATTGAATAATTAATAGCTGAAGTCTAGCCAAATGTAAGATTTGTGTGCAGCAGGGCACATATGCATTGGCTTTTGACGTGTAGGAGATACCGTTGAGGTTCAAAAGAAAACATGCGAAACACTTTTTGACTGCCCGGACAACATATGTTTCGTGGCCTGGCAATCTGTATTTATGTATGTAGTCAATGCTTGTAATCTATGTATATTTTTTGACTGCCCGGATGACTTAACTGCTGTGGGTGTATGTTTCATTGCCTGGCAACCTATCTTTATGTATTCAATGCTTGTAATCTGTGTATCCCGTGCTTGTACTGTAACTGTTGTTCCTTACAATAAAACGTGAGAAGGCCTAGCCACAAGAGAATTACAATAATATACACCGGAGACAGATTTACACGATTGCTGGCTAACAAGATCTATGGCAGAGAATATGTCCGACATCAGATGTGTCAAACCATTCAATGGTACCACTTTGCCATATTTGATAATGACCTATATTGCTACAATATTTCTTATTGGGCATTCATCATGCTCTGCAGACAATATAAACAAGCCAGTGCCATGTTGTGTAAAATCTACAGGTTTGCCTGTTCGTAATCTAAATAAATCCAAACTGAATAGTTAACTACCATTCATATTTTCATTGTGTTTTTTTTAATTACATGTTGAATAATCAATGATTACATTTTAGCATGGATTTAGCATTCAACATTATGTATTGTCTGAAAAATGTAAAAGGCAATCAGCTGTGTTAACCTTTAGACAGTATCAATTTATTAACAATAATTTAGTTCACTTTATTGTCACACTGACATAAGCAGCTTATTGGATCCTGAAATCTGATAGTCGATTCACTCTGTTTACAAGTTTTGAAATTAGAATTAATATCTTGAATATCTGTAATTGTAAGCTGTTACACATGTAAAAATAATCTATAAGACAATATATTTTAGTAAAGTTTTCAAGTTGTGTTCGCTTTTACATTAAGGATAGAGAAAGGGTTTAACATCTGCTAGACACATACTAAGTCATTTCGGGACTAACATTTAGTTCAATTTTATTTCAATAATTCGTTTTCGTTTAGGGTTCTTTAGCAGTGGGAGGGAACTGGAGGATCCGAAGAAACCAATGAGATCAGACAGGCCACCTTACTGGAAATCAATATCATGCCAGTTGACGCAATGACAGGCCTTATGATCTAAAGCCCATGCATTAGACCATTCCCTCTTTAACAATGAGGACTCTGATTATGTTACATTATCTAAATTGCGGAAAAGAATACAGATAACAGATTAAATGGCTAGAAAATAGCAGCCATTGCTGTTTGGTTTCTCTTTTGATACGACATCACAGACTAAAATCTGTCCAGTTTGATATACCTCATGTCTTTAAATGATGGACACTTTGTGGATTATGATAATGTGTATATATTTTCTTTTTATATCATTAATTACATAATAGACACTTTATAGGTATACAATTTTACTTCTCCTGATCATTATAGACAAAATATATTTTCAAACATAAAATATTTGAATGTCTCTTCTACAGAATCGAACCAATTGAACTCCAAGGAATATATCATTAAGTAAGATAACTGTAGATTACCATATATGGATTTAGTCTTCATGTTTATTATATTTTAATGTTAAAAAAAAAACAACATTATCTTTACTTAATTAAAATGCAAGCTTAGAATACTTTTGATGTATGATTAAAAAGAAATCTACTATTAATACACTGTTTCATGTATGATGTTCAGCATTATCATTTAATCATTCTACCAGTCATGAGGTTTTGTGGCTGAACTCAGTGTAAATTGATACAGTGGCAGAAATGCTGGAGTTTTTATGCTATTTATTGTATATTATACTGTTTTGACTATACCTCAGTGTATGGATGTGTGTATACTAAGGCCAGAAATAGTCAACATGATGCCGTTATACACATACATGTGTGCACACTTAGTAGATGTTCATTGACTTAGAGTGAGCTGAGGGGAAAATTTTTAAAGTTGTTCAGCTGTGTTTTGCATTTGAGAAATAATTAATTTTGTGGTTTTCTGCAATTTAATCATTGAAGATCAAATAGATATCTCTCAAATCTGTGGGATTAACCATTTCATCTGGTTATTTGAGTGATAGTTTTTACAGTTTTAACCCTGTTAAAGACTTAATTAGTGGACTGGATAATTACCCTCAAGGAAGTATGTTGAATTGACAAGTCTGTTTGATTAATAACTCTTCAAAAAAAGTGCTTGGTATGTTTTTATGATGTCATTTACTTCTTTTTTTTAATAAGTGATTTGCTTTTGTTCATTTATGTGTTATGCATACTAAAGTCATAATGGATGGGGATATAGGGAGAAGCTGTCAATGATAATGGTGTCCGAGTAACCTCGGGACATCAACAATGCATTAGTTTATAGACAGCAGCATCATTTACATAAATCCCATGGTAAAGATGATGGCTATGTTACTGTATGTCAGGATGTATGTATGTTGTATGGCTGGTGTTTACCATAAGATTTGACTCATGTTATAATTGCGTGTTGCTTTTTGGCAAATACCTCCTATTTTTTCTAAGCCTACGGTAATTTTATTTCTGAGGTATATTCTTAGTTGAAACTGATATTTTAAGTAACGTCAAGTTTACATGATGCTGCTAGTCTGTAAATTAAGAACATAATGATAAAAATATGAGAGTCTTGGTATACATTAACTGAACATTTGTTTCAAAGATTATTTCATGTGAAAGGGAAGAATTATTCAAATTCGTTTTTCGATAGTGACAGAGTTTTCAAATATGCTTTTTTTTTTTTCATCTCAATTAAGAGTGAGAGAAAGAGAGAGAGAGAAATGGGGTTTATCGTCCACTCGACACAAAATAGGTCATTTTGGGACTAACATGGTTTTCAA
This sequence comes from Patella depressa, assembly GCA_948474765.1. Taxonomy (NCBI): domain Eukaryota; kingdom Metazoa; phylum Mollusca; class Gastropoda; family Patellidae; genus Patella; species Patella depressa. The sequence continues at coordinate 37,057,908 of OX419721.1, forward strand.
TTTTATTTCAATAATTCGCTTGCACGTAGGGGTCTTTAGCAGTGGGAAGAAACCGAAGTGCCCGGAGGAAACCCACGAGGTTGAGAAGGCGCCCCTATCTCCATGCCACATATGGTCACACAGGGATCGAAACCACAGCCGCAAGCCAGAGGTGACCGGCCAGATAGAGGTCGAAGTGTGGCAGTGTAGACCACTAGGCCATCCCCCCCCCCTCTCAATTAAGACTAATTAAAATATAACAACTTTTTTTTTATATTTTTTTGTTACAATTCAGTTAGCATAGAATACTAGAAATTTGGTATCAGTAGTACAGTTTTCTTTTTATTGCCTTTCTAAAAATATCAAAGGCATTATTTGATAGATAAATTATTTGCTACTGAAACCTCTTTAGATACGAATCAGTAGTCTGGAAAGGCCACAGACATAAAAATGTATATAGGTCTTAAATTGATTCTACCACTGTCCCAGTGTTACAGTGGCCCTAGCTTTGGATTCTGATATCAAAGTCAAAATTAACGTTTTACGATACTATGTAAATAGCGATGGGTAGCATGTTCATGGGAGGATATGCTTATCCTATCAGGTCAACAGATAAAGGTTCTCATCTATTTGAAAAGTTCACATGATGGCTTAGATAATTAGATATGTTCCCTGCAAAATACTTGACATATCCTCACTATTTTTCTGAAACATCCAATATCACTTTTAATTTGTTTCAGTCGTTCACATAGCCAAAATGATATTTACCATGATATATGATGAGATTTAAAGTGCCAGGTTTTAGTTGTACCTTACAAAACATTAGACACTAATGAACTAGTTCCTGTCATTTTAAACTCAGTGCTGGAGATGTATTAATAATATCAATTTGTGCCGGACAGAAGACGGGTGCCAGAGGGATTGTGCATGACAAAGTCAGAATTTGTGCAGAATAATGTCTAGGCTTGATTACATTTTCAAAATATCCTTACACTAGCCTAAATTTAAAAAATCCTAGAACTAGCATACTAATTCTAAAGAGGAGCATTTTGCATGACCATCCACTGTTGATCTAGAAAATCATTGTACTGAATCTTAAAATATCTACCGGTATGTTTCAGCTGTACATAGGTTGTCAGATCTCCTGAAAATTTTGCATAAAATCTAATTTGAACTTTGAATATCCCAGATGTACTGTAACTGTATACCTGAGATCTAATTACATGATACCTGTGATAATAATTATAGATAAATACTGATATTCCCTTTCAAGCTACTGTAATAGCATTTATATTACTGAACTTAATTATTAGTGCTGCAGCTTTTTATGACTACATCACTCTCTCATTGTTTCTGTATAGCAGTAGAGATTTAAATATAGATCTGTATATATTGCACACTTGGAAGTTGGTTTAAGGTCTTACCAATCATCAAAGATCAGGTATTTGTCGATTAATATGTATTGTCAACAATTTGTTTTGTAGATGTACAATCAGTATTGTTTTAATATTACACAACTAATGCCGCTTTCTTATGGCAAAAGCAATCGTATGAACCATTTTCTGGGTGATAATATATACTGAGATCAAATTTTGAAGATATATGGAAAGGAAATGGGATTTAACTTCTCATCAACAAAGGTTAGGTCATATCGTAACTGATATATGTTACAAGTTATTCCATCCTTTGCTTCCACACCATGCTCTTTAGCAGTGGGAGGAAACTGGGGTTGTACAGGTGATGCTACTCCTTGTCTTGTACAAACTTGTTATCAAAACCAAGTCAGTAGATTCAATGACAGATTTAACGATGTATCACCATACCTCCATTGAAGGGATAAAATCAGGCCCCGAGTTCACAAAGTATTCTAAGACTTAAGTTAAGAATTTGCTCAAAATAATTAACCTTATTTTAACTAAAATATAGTCTTTTGTAAAACTTTTGTTGTTTTAATGTGTTGTTTTAATGTTTCAAATACACCAATAAGAAACTATGCACAAAGTTTTGTGTTTCTGGATCAAATAAATTTCTCATTAACAGTGATTGAAAGTTGAGTAAATTCTCAACTTAAGTTTGAGAATGCTTTGTGAACTTGGGGCCAGATCTAATTAAAAACTTCATTTTGTTTTTGTGTAATAGCTGTTTTACCAAAGAATTTGGAATGCAGGTTATTGGAGACAAATTTGACAGGGGATTTTTATCTGGGATTTTATGACATCAGTGTGAATCATCACATCATTCTTAAATTTTTGTCAAATGCTTTTATTGTGCTTATTTGTTTTGTGTTACAGCCATGAATTCCCAGAGTTCACAGAGTTCCAGCGAGTCTATCCCAATTAAAGCATTTGCCAGAAGAGGTGCTATTAAACAACAGAAAGTACATGAGATCAAAGGTCATCAATTTATTGCCAAATTTTTCAGGCAGCCAACTTTCTGCTCTCACTGTAATCTCTTTTGTTGGTAAGTTTTTACATGCTCAAATTTTAATTTGGGAATATATAGTTGTAATCCCTGCCTGTTCTTTGTGGTCTTGCTAGAAGTCTCAATTTGTGTCGTAGAAAATGTTTAAATGTAAAACCATTACACATCATTCAAATTTCGTAAAAATCTGACCCAGACTGCCTGACAAAATGGCCACTCTTTGTACGCAAATAGTGAAAAAGTATGTAATACTATCCGATTTTGATGAAACTTAAATTATCTTTCTATCCCAAATATCTCAGTCCATTTCGATATTCATGCATTTCAAACCATAACTTCCTGGATTATTGCCCCTGATTGTACAAAAATTCCCTTTCTTTTTTAGCCTGTTCTCTATCCATCTCTTTCAAAATCTGGCCATAATAGCTTACCTGGTAAGCACTGGTATTAAAATGTGATCGTTCTAATTCTAGCTTAGGCTTTTTTTCTGTTATCAACATACATTATCAGACTATAATTAACATACCAACTTCAACTAGCTGTAGGGGGGTTGGGATGGCCTAGTGGTCTAGAGTGCCGCGCTTCGACCTCTAGCTGGCCGGTCACCTCTGGCTTGCGGCTGTGGTTTCGAGCCCTGGTGTGAGCGTATGTGGCATGGAGATAGGGGCGCCTTCTCAACCTCGTGGGTTTCCTCCGGGCACTCCGGTTTCCTCCCACTGCTAAAGACCCCTACGCGCAAGCGAATTATTGAAATAAAATTAAACCATATGTTAGTCCCGAAATGACCTAGTTTGTGTTGAGTGGACGTTAAACCCCATCTCTCTCTCTCTCAACTAGCTGTAAAATGGACTAGTATTAGAAGTTGGGAGATTTCTTGTCAAAATAACACACAGCATCATATCAAGTTAAATCAGCAAGCACCAAAGATCTGATAATTACCCAGATAAACCTGATTCTTATTAAATAACTTGGTAACAGCAGAATATATTAAAGTCTTGATTTTATATATGAAATTTCTGACATACAGGTTGCCATAACAAACTTTAACTAAGTCCCACTAGAAATGTTGTAGGTTACATGTAGGTAGGCTATCTTTTCTGGATAGATATTTCACGAATTAAATTATTTGAATTCAGATCTTTATTTTATTTTGATTTAAAATTGGGTTGGTCTATGCTGCATTTCCTTCCACTGCTAAAGACACCTATGAGCAAGCGAATTATTGAAATACAATTAAACCATGTTAGTCCGGAAATGACCTAGTTTGTGTCGAGTGGACGTTAAACCCCATTTCTCTCTCTCTCATGTCTCCAGGAAGTCTAATCATCCGTGAGTCTTTTCATGGGCTAATTGAAAACAAACTTCTTAAAGATGTTGTTAGACCCTACTGTAGTGTAAGTGTAAAATCATAAAAAAAAATGAAAGTAATGACTAAGTTTATTTACTGATTCGAATTTACACTGCTTATATTTAAGCTTATCATCAATAAATCATTTTGTACACAATTACAAGGTTTAACGAAGTCAGTATTGTTCAGATTAGTTATATTAAGTGTCTCAATTTATATTTATTTGTCTATTTTCCAGACAAATAAAATGTAGAAATGTGTATCAGATAGATGAGAAGGTTCTCCATGTATTTTGCTTTTGCACTGAATTAATTCTGTGTGCTAATATTTTTCATTATAAACTAAAATACTGCTTTTTATACGCCCACATTTTCATGTGGACGTATTATGTCGTCGCCCCTGTCCGTCCGGACGTCCGTCCGTCCGTCCGTCTGTCCGTCCACAATTTGTTTGTGGACTCTCTACAGGTCACAATTCTTATCCGATTTTGACGAAACTTGAAATATAGGTTTATCCCCATAAGATCTCGGCTGCTTTCGATATTGGCATGTATCGGATGGAAACTTCATGGATTATGGCCCCTGATTGTACGAAATATCATGTTTTTAGCTTGTGGACCCTATAGAGCTCACAATTTTGAACCGATTTTGATGAAACCTGACATGCATGTATATAACCCCAAGATCTTGGTTCCTTTCGATATTTGCGCCCATCGGATTGTAACTTCCTGAATTATGGCCCCTGATTGTCCGAAAAATCGCCCTTTTTAGCTTGTGGTCCGTCTGGAGGTCAAAATTATTATCCGATTTAAAAAACCGTTCAAGTATATCACCGTTACATGGTAATGAAGGTTGAGTTCAAATTTCGTGAAAATCGGACCAAAATTGACATACAAAATGGCTGCCGTTTGTACGCGAATAGTGTGAAAATATGTTATTTCAAGGTTGTGGACCCTATAGAGGTCACAATTTTGAACCGATTGTGATGAAACTTGACATGCATGTTTATAACCCCAAGATCTTGGTTCCTTTCGATATTTGCGGCCATCAGATCGTAACTTCCTGAATTATGGCCCCTGATTGTGAGAAAAATCACCCTTTTTAGCTTGGGGTCCCTCTGGAGGTCAAAATTATTATCCGATTTAAAAAAACGTTTGATATTATCACCGTTACATGGTAATGAAGGTTGTGTTCGAATTTCGTGAAAATCGGACCAAAATTGACATACAAAATGGCCGCCGTTTATACGCGAATAGTGTGAAAATATGTTATTTCAAGGTTGTGGACCCTATACAGGTCACAATTTTGAACCGATTTTTATGAAACTTGACATGTATGTTTATAACCCAAAGATCTTGGTTCCTTTCGATATTTGCGCCCATTGGTTCGTAACTTCCTGAATTATGGCCCCTAATTGTAGGAAAAATGACCCTTTTTAGCTTGTGGTCCCAATTGAGGTCAAAATTATTATCTGATTTTAAAAAACGTTTGATTATATCACCGTTACATGGTAATGAAGATTGAGTTAAAATTTTGTGAAAATCGGACCAAAATTGACAGACAAAATGGCCGCCGCTTGAACGCAATTAGTGTGAAAATATGTTATATTAAGGTTGTGGACCCTATAGAGGTCACAATTTTGAACCGATTTTGATGAAACATGACATGCATGATTATAACCCAAAGATCTTGGTTCCTTTCGATATTTGCGCCCATTGGATCGTAACTTCCTGAATTATGGCCCCTGATTGTCCGAAAAATGACCTTTTTTTTTAGCTTGTGGTCCCTCTGCGGTCAGAATTATTATCCCATTTAAAAAACCGTTTGATTGTATCACCGTTACATCGTAATGAAGGTTGAGGTCGAATTTCGTGAAAATCGAACCAAAATTGACAGCTGTTCTTGTCAGGCCATCCATCCTTCATCACTAACAAGGGGAAACTACGCCAGAAAATCTGGATGAACTTTGTCACCCAATGCAGGGATCAAACACCCAACCTCAAGGCTACCGAGCCAGCATCTTACCCACTTGGCAACATGATTCCCAGTCGAATTTGAAGCCTACTGAAATGCACCTTTATAACCCAAAGATCTTAATTCATTTCGATATTTGCACATATCATATTCTAACTTAATGATGTAGGAAAAATCACTTTCAGTATTGCTTGTTCTCTATCCATCTCTCGAAAATGTGGGCGTATCCTGCCTGGCAGTGCCAGCCTATCTTTCATTATTATGTCAAAAATCCCTGTTTATTTAATATGAATAATAAGAATTGTCCACAAGAACAGGCAGTATCACTACATAGGTCTCAATTTTTGCACATATTTCAAACAAAGTACTTTATGTTTTTTGTTCTAAATATTTCCTTTAGTACAAATAAGCAGCTATCTTTGAAAATCATTACCTTCAGTATGTTACATTGAAGTCTGATATAGTTAATTTAAAGGCGATGATATGAGATCACCAAAGGATCAAATTTGTAGACTAGTGCTATTAACATTCTAGCTCCATATGTGATGATGTCTTCCAAAAGCAGTTTAATTTACTGGTTACCTATATTAGCATGAAATTAGAGATTGGTGCGTTTATAATCATTAAGAGTGTAATGTTCATTTTGACTTGGACTTCTTTTTTTCAGGGGCTTAAATAAACAAGGTTATCAGTGTAAAGGTAAGGGCTCATTGATTTATATTTGTAAAATGAGGTTTAGCATTCTATTTTCCTACAGTAACTGCACTAGTGAAGATGGGCATACATCATGCACTGTGCTGTGTAAGGGAAATTTATCTGAACAGTGGCACAATCGAGTGAGTCTTATCTTGAATTCCAACTATCAGTAGGGTTTATTTACATACATACAGACTTGTGTATGATTTATATTTGTTAAGTTGTATTGATCTTACAGTTTTGATCTCATTGCAACATGTTTGGAGGGATGTCATGTTTATTATTTAAGTCTGGGTTTGCTTACTATGTCCCAAAACCCTGATATCACATGGTTCTATTTGCATGTGTGTGAGGTATGTTGTCTCGTGTAACAGCCTTATTCACTTTAATATTTTTATTTTTCTGTGTTAAGCTGCACTTTAAGAAAACATTACTTTGTGATGTATGGCTATTCAAATCCTTATCAATTCATTTGGCATGAAAACAAAACTGAATGTTAAAAAATTCTAAAAATTATTTATAGTAATTTGTCTAAAAGATTGTTAAGCCAGTTTATTCCATTCACTTGATCTCATATTCGCACACTTGGGCAAAGTTTTTGCAGTTGAAAAATAAAAATCGTTAAATTGGCATCCTGTTCTCTAGAGCTTATCTTCCATGGTATGTGAGAATATTAAAGTGAAGAACTCTGTAAAGAGCCTAATAAATTATAACTGTCAAGTACTGATGATTGATAGATAGTCTCTTTAGTCCAGTGCTCAAGAAAGAATAGGTTTAACATCTATTTAACACAAACTAGTTTATTTTGGCACTTACATAACATAATATATTTTTGATCCTAAAGGAGCCACGTTGGTTCAGTAAGTATGGTGTAAGCTCACTAACCAGGGGTCTGGGGTTCTATCCTGGGAAAGTTCCCCATGATTTTCCAGTATGGTTTTCCCTTGTCACTGGTGCAGAACTACAATCCTGGCAATGAAAATCATCAAGTCTTTTAGACACTATGAAAAACAAGGTCCTGTGTACACCTTCACGTGCACGTAAAAGAACCCCTACACATTTGGAATTACTGTCCATGCAAAATTTGCCCTATAGCACAGAGGAAGAAAACGGGTGAGATAGAGATTTAAACTAAAAATGCACATAAATCATTTGGAGTGGTGTGGTGGAAAACTGGCGTGATGCTAGTAGTATTCAGGCTATTAAAACAGAAATAAATGTCTTCTTAACTATAATGTTTACATAAGTTTATTCTTTTTTGCAGTTTGCAATTGTGCAGTTCACAAAAAATGTCACGAAAAAATACTTGGACGATGTCCTGGCAGTGCCATAGACAGTCGAGAAACAAAGGTATGTTATTCGCCCATCATGTTATTGGACAGAAGAGATTGTATCGCATCATTTTTGATCATTTGCTGGATTTTTTTTTAAAAAAATAAAAAAATAGGTATATTGCTATGTTGGTGTTTATTATTAGTCCCCTAAAAGCAAAATCGTAGTGGACAAAAGTTGTTACACTGTAGAGTTGCAGATCAATTTTGATATACTTTGGATTCAGTTCTTTTTTTCCTTATTGATGTCCCTTTGTATACCCCAAAATCAAAGGAGATTATGTTTTCATGGACCATTTTAAGGTTAAACTTTGAGGTACCCGGTTGTTGATTTTTCACTTTTATCCCAACCCACTTGATAGATTACAACCAAAGCTGATAGAAATATTACCTTGGTGATGCTTATTCATTTTAGTGCAGTCAAAGACCCATAGAGGCAGCACAGCAATCGCTTATTGTAGAGTTTTTGGAGACTGTCGGTGGGGGCAGAATTTCATATCCAACTCCCCCACCGCTTTACTAAATCAAATGTTGGGACAAAGTATGCGTTCTTTCAAAATGTAATTGAATACAGCGTTTAAAAATACACAAATTTATTTTTGTAATTTCAGATGTTAACAGAACGTTTCAACATCAATGTCCCCCACCGTTTTAAAATCAATAATTATATGTCACCCACGTTCTGTGATCACTGTGGTACTATGTTATATGGTTTATTTAGGCAAGGATTAAAATGTGAAGGTATGTAATATGAACTTTTGGATACTACTTCAAGCAATTTCATTGCAATTTGACTGAGATCTGTTCGACAAATGTTAAGCAAGACCACTGCACGAAAAGAAATAAACAACAAATAAAAGTTTAATTAAGTGAATCGGGGAACTGTACAGTCCCTAGAGCATGATTCGAGAGATTGAAGACAAACATAAGAAAGTGGTTTTAATTGATTGAAAGAAAACATTTATGAACCCCAACTAATAAATACTGCGACTAAATGAATTAAAGTGGGGTTTAATGTCCTACTTCTCTGCACCAAGAAGGCATACAGTATGTTGAATTCGAACTGCCAACAATTTTTTTTTTGTGCCCGCCCGACGTGTACACAGTACTCTAGTTTCTTCTCCCAAGCGAACGACTAGACACTGTTGGTTGCCGAGCTGTCCGTCCTTTACTACTTTCAGGCTGCAAAACTCTGGATGTCGGGAAGATTCCCAAATGGCTCATTTTGAATTATGAAAATATTTTGATTTATTTATAATTGTTTTATTCCTATTTCTTCATATAGTTTGCAACATAAACTGTCATCGAAGATGTGAGAAATTTATGCCAAATTTATGTGGAGTAAATCAGGTATTACTGGCAGAAGCTTTAAAACAAGTCAAAATATCCTCCAGAAAATCTAGTGTAAGTTTTACTTTAATTTTGAATATTAACCACTCAACATGACAACCTAATCTCACATGTAATATTGTTTGGGGTCACGTTTTGGTACTAGTACACATGAAAATTTGACTCAGTGTTAGGCATCTCATGTAGATTGTTATAATTGTAGTCATAGAGATAACTTTGCTGCAAAAACTAATTCAGTCACAGTTAACCAGGCGATGCTACTGTTATCAAGTGTGTCAGTGATTTTAATATTCTATTTAGAGTTACACTGCTAGTACTTTCTTTATTCTCAACTTTCTTACCACTATTGGAGACTGGAGAGTCCTTTGCACAAAAAAGTCGTACTATATGTACAGTGAAGTGAACAATTACTACTGGTCCATGAATCCATCCACTTGATTTGATATTTTGTTGTTGATTGCTTGCTGTGTCTATGTGTAGTTATTGCCTTGTCTTTTTGCGTGTATTGTAGTCCTACTGCTCTTACTATTAGTCTAAAAATTAGCTAGTTATAATGATAATAATAAATGCTTATTTATGGTGTGCTGTATTAAGAGTCCTTTGCATAAACAAAGTCACGAAGTAAAGATGTACCATATCTTAGTCTCCAAATAAGCTAGTTAAATAATATTGATAAATGACCATTTGTAATGCACTGTAATACACAATTCATAAACAAAGTTTTCTTGTGTGGAAATAAAACCAAATTTTCTCTCTTTAACAGCAAGTTTCTCAACAAGACAGTGATGAGAGTTCAGAAGATGAAAATTATCAAGATTTACAGGAAGGTACTGGACCAACAAAACTATCAACCTTATCACAGGACACAATAAAACACTTTAAAGCTGAAGATTTTAATTTCTTAAAGGTTCTTGGTAAAGGCAGCTTTGGCAAGGTTTGTTATTAATAAGTATTTGAGGTTTTATTAATATCAACTACAGAGGCGCTATGGTGATTCAGTGAAAAAACCCTGGCTCACTAACCAGATAGTTTGTTGGCACAGAAAGTTCCCTAGGATTTTTCAGCGTGGTCACCCTTTGTCTGAGGTACATGACTGACAAGGAAAAGTGTCTTGTTGTTTGGATATGACGAAATAATTAGGTCCTGTGTATGCCTTAGTTTGCATGTAAAACAACCTTTGACAGTTGGAATTCAATTGCTGTCCAGAAAAAATTTTACTCATAAAAACTGAAATGAAATAGTTTTTTTACATCCTACTGTACTGCTCTGACTGTTCTAATGAGGACAGGCTCACACCATACAGTGGTGTACTATGAGGGAAATTTTGCCTGGACAGCAGCATTACAGATTACTCTTTCAATGTGTACACAGGACTTCGTTTTTTTTCTTCCCATCCAAATGACTATTCATCGTCCTGCACCACTGACAAAGGGGAACCTTTGACCTGGACTTTCTTGGTTATCACAGGATCAAATACGTGACCTCCAGGTTAGCAAGCTAATGTCTTACTCACCCAGCGACTGTGGCTCCCTTCACCCATAAAACACAGTATGGTGTATGCTTTGTAATCATTGGTCGGATTGGTGCAGAACAGTAGAATGTTAAACCCCATCAGATTCATTCATTCATTCATTCAAGTAAGAGAAGACTAGAGTTGGAACCTGCATCGCACGAATCTGAGTAATAGAAATGGTAATTTTGGGGACCAAGTGCAACAGTTGCGTCTTTGTATAAAAAAGGAGTTGTCAACCTATTGGACTTCACAATATCCGAAATTATATTTTACAAAATCAAAAATCTATCTTGTACATATAGCTGTAATTGAATTATCAATTCCATGCGTTCTGGTTGCTATGTTGGACCTGTGTTATATGAATAACTATCAAATTGCTTCTAAACATGTTTAAAACAATTTTATTTTCTGCTCTATAACTGAATTTAATGTGAAATATTTCAGGTAATGTTGGCTGAATTAAAAGGATCTAGTAATTATTATGCAATCAAAGCTCTAAAGAAAGAGGTGGTACTAGAAGATGATGATGTTGAATGCACTTTAATTGAAAGAAGAATTTTGGCACTTGGTTGTAAACATCCCTTCCTCACTCATTTACACAGTACTTTCCAATCACCGGTAAGAATTCAAATCTGTATTTAAACTGTCACTGTTGGAACAAAAATAACAGCAATAAAGTTATTACATTATAACTCAATAAAAATACAAATAATATACTAGAATGTATGACTTAAGGAGTTACCTCCCCTGACACAAATTTGTTTTTTTTAATTTAAGTCACATTGTAACTAATGAAAATACAAATAATATACTAGTAAGAATTTAGTATGACTCTCTGTAAAATGTATGACTTAAGGAGTTACCTCTCCTGACAAAATGATTTTTTTTTAAATTTTAGTCACATTTATTTTTTGTTATGGAATATTTAAATGGTGGAGATCTAATGTTCCACATTCAATTAACTGGCAAGTTTGACTATAACAGAGCTCAGTAAGTATTGAATGATTGAAACCTATATTACTGTCTTAGCCATGTTGGAAGTTACAGTAGCTCGCTAACCAGGGGGTCACCCCCTGTGTTGGACGAGAAAGTTCCTCAGAATTTCTGGAGTGGTTTCTCCCTTATCAGTTGTGCAGGAAGGAGGGTCTGACAAGGAAACTTGTCTAGTCATTGAAATGGGACAAATAAAACCTGCATGTAAAAGAACCCTTGACAGTTGGAAATCGAAATCAGAATAGGTCATAGTGACGCAGTCTGAGCAAAATTCCCCCTTTTTCCATAGTCCAGTCGGTGTAGAAAAGTAGAAAAAAACAGTATAGTTATCTACAAACTTAACCCCTATGTTGGAAATCACTTCCATTGCAATGAAATAAAATCCTTTCAAAATAATTCATATTCAGAATAAATGTTGTCTAATCTATTATCAAAAATCCAGGCACTTACCTTCTTATAAGTATTTTTTTATATAGTGTTATATGTTAACTATGTCGTCTGATGAGTGAGTGACAATCAGAGTGAGTGTGTGCAGGTGTGTGTTGTAAATACACAGGTCATGTGATCGGTTAAGCATGATGTATAGATGAAGCGTGATAAAAACGTGTGTTGTAAATACACAGGTCATGTGATCGGTTAAGCATGATGTATAGATGAAGCGTGATAAAAACGGAGTATAATCTTAAATCTATTTAAGATTACATCGCAGTAGTAATAATGGCTTGGAAGATTTGTTTCAAATTCTACATACAATCTAATAGACATAAAAGCCAAATGCAATTGTGTAGTCAAATTACCACAATTTGAATTTACTTTTCTTTTTTTTTTTTGCAACCAGCAAACATCTCTGAGTGAGTTTATTCTCTGTGCTGATTTAGTGTGAATATTATTTTCCAAATCCAAGTACTTTTTTTAAAGCCCCTGAACAAATTGTTGACAACATTGCACTATAAATTTGCTTACAAATGTTTAAATTGTTTGACACATGACATTTGTACTATTACAATATGCAAGTTTCCATGTATTTTTTGTATGTTTCAGATTTTATGGAGCTGAAATAGTTTGTGGTCTTCAGTTTTTGCATAGAAATGGTGTTGTATACAGGTACGTTCCTTTTATTTACCGGCTTTCTCAAAAACGCCAGATTTTGTTAGTGTTCTCAACAAATAAAGTTTCAGTTGCTCTTCAGATTTTACACTGTTACACTACACAAAAGCATATACTGTATCATATCTTTTCATACAAACACAATTGGTGACATACAAATTTAATAACTGTTTTCTGTAACCACATGCTGAACGGAGCATTTACTATTCTCTCCAGACACGATTTTCGTGCTTTACCCAGATTTTATTTTTGTCCTCTGTCATTGGAAAAATGAATGCATTCTTCAAATGGGCCAAACGTTGATTGAGTAAATAATTAACGCTTTTGCTTAGGCTAAGATAAAAGAAATTTCATTGGTCGTGACTTTGTGACCAGTGTTCAAATTATAAGGTGTTCATCAGGGTAACAATTTGAACGGGTCTGGTGATGAGCATTTTCTGTATAGGCTAAGAAGCTATTAATCCATCTCTCAGTCTGTTACACTTTTTGCAAAACATTGACTCTAATTTAGGTAGAATGATCAAACTTTGTAGATGTTCGTTATATGCATGCCTTGACTGAGTTTGAAGATTGTTAGACGCTTTATAAAAATTTTAAAGTGTAAGTAATTATTAAATGTCATCTTTTTATTTTGGGATTGAAGCAAGGAACATTAGCATCACTATGGCTTGTTTTATTTTGCATATCAAGTATTTTGAGTTTTATTTTAACAGGGATCTGAAATTAGACAATGTGTTATTAGATAAAGATGGTCATATTAAAATTGCTGATTTTGGAATGTGTAAAGAAAATGTATTTGATGAAAACAAAGCTTCAACTTTCTGTGGTACACCAGATTATATTGCACCCGAGGTAAGTCAATCAGTAGTATTATTTATTGACTCACCAGTAAGGATAAGTTTGTTTTTCAATGGTTTAGTTATAAGTCTAGAGGGACCAAAATAATTAAATAATGATTTATATATTTACATGGAGTTGAATTCGTGTGAGTTGTATCATATTGTAAACAATATTTGGAGATGATATGTTGAAACCGCACCTATTCAATTTCTCAAACGTCCAGAATTTTATAGCATTTTACTTAGTATTATTGTCTCTATTGATCAGACTTAATTGCTTTGTTTATGCACTGTTATTGGAGTTTTTATTTGCTCTATAAGTCATTTAATGTACCATTTTAAAACTACAAAGCATTTGTAATTTCTAGATATTGAATGGGGCTAAATATAATTCATCGGTTGATTTTTGGTCATATGGTGTTCTACTATACGAAATGTTGATTGGTCAGTCCCCATTCCACGGAGATGATGAAGATGATTTGTTCCAGTCCATTCTATATGATACTCCTCGTTATCCTCAATCATTACCTAAAGAAGCAGCCATTATGCTTAGTCTGGTAAGTAATCATTCTATGACAGGTTGCTAGAATGCCTTGCACATTCATTTTGTGTAAAATTCTAAATGTCTTATTTTTTTTTCAGTTGCCAACTCAATGAGGCACTGATAATCTGAAATACTAAAAGAGGTTAAAACTCTTATCATTTATGCAAGAAAAAAAAAACCCAGTTGATTAGTGATATATATAGATATCATTATATGATTAAATGATTTTTTGAAAGCCTTTTTCTCTGAAATCAACTTGTTTACTAATTTTAATTTTTGTGTTTTTCTTACTATGTCTGCAGTAAAATGTTATATATCAATTTTGGCTATATCTATAGATATTAATATGTCATGAAAGACAATTTTTAATCCAATAAAACAATTTATCATTTCGATTTTTACCCAATAGTCAGTGTAAGTCAGATAATTACCCCCAGTTATCTCCCCTTAGACCATAAAGTGCTTCTCACGCCATCCATAAAACAGCTGAATTATTTGCAATAATTCCTCGCAGATTTAAATAGCATCCCTTATCTTCAGAGAACAAGCTGTATATTTACCTAAAGCCTCGTTTTCTGCTTACCCTCATCTTAAAAACACATTGTCAGTGTCACACCACAAAACAAAATCTATTTCTGGCTTCCACTAAACATGGGTAAACCGTTACGAACCAAATCAATCTGATTGGCAGTGACATAGAAGATTGTAAATTTTTGAAAGACGCACAGGGAATTTATATTATTGGTAAAAAATCTGTGATCTATTCTGGATATTGGATAGAATTTGGCATAAACATTGTGATATATAACCATTCCTTCAGAAGATTCATCATTAGCAGTGCATAAATTTTGTCTTTTATCTTTCAGCTTTTTGATAGAAATCCAGTCACTAGGTTAGGTATGCCTAACTGTGCACAGGGACCAATCAGATCCCAACCCTTTTTCCGCTCCATAGATTGGGAAAAGTTAGAAAACCGTAAAATTCCACCTCCATATCAACCTAAAATTGTAAGTTTTCTTTTAATTTGTTTCTTTCTATACATATGTAGATACATGTTTTCATATCAATAATAATCTTCAATCTTTAGTTTCGAGTCTTATGTTATGTGTAGGAGTACAACACCACAACAACAAACAAGAAACCCTTACAACTATCGCAAGTACAAGATAAAAAAAGGAATATTATAGTGTGCGAGAAACTTTGGTATCAATAAGTGATATTGTCCTTGGACAATTAAAATCAACTTGTAATATCATTTTGCATGGTGAATTAACAATATCAACTCTGTCTCAAACCAACCCTGCGATTTGCATGGAGATTTGGAAAGTGCCAGCTATGAACAACTTAAAAATAGTACTTGAAAACTGAATGGCTAATGATTGGTGCAGAAAAGTTGGACGTTATGCTCCATTTCTTTTCATTGAATGGCTGAGGTCATTTTCTCAACAAGGTCAAAAGTCAAGTTAAAAAAAAAAACAGAAATAAGACATTAAATAACCTGTCCACAAAAAAGGAAAACAAGGGGCATCTTGTGAAGTTGATTTTTGTGATTTTATGACTTTTTATTTATCTTGCAGAAATCAGCTAGTGATAGTTCTAATTTTGATATGGACTTTACTATAGAGAAACCTCAGTTAACACCAACTCAAAGTGACCTTCTGAAAACACTGAATCAAGCTGTGTTTAAAAACTTTTCATTCACAAGTAAAGATGCTCTGCAATCCTGAAGTTGTAGAATGGCTAATTTACATCAGTCAGTACCATATTACGCAGCAGTGTCAACCTACAATTTAAATTACATCAGAGCCCTCACTATGTCAGAAGTTTTATATGTGGAACTGGTTTGTAAATTAAATTCTGTGAGGACCCAGGAATATTCATTTTATTGAAATCATAGTGTATTTCGGAAATCAGTGTAAATGATATTTAAAACATTTCTTTCAAAATTGTGAAAAATCATATTGTTTGTTTCTTCATCCAGATGTACAATTCTCCTGGAGAAATTTTAAAGAATTATCAACTGGAAAAAGCAAAAAATGAAAAAAATAAAAAGCACTCAAGTTGATAATTATTAATGTTAATAACTAATTGCAGCTATAGGATATGGTTATGTGTCAAAAAATAATTCTGTATTCAGGAGATCAGGGTTATATGTTTAAGAAAAGAGTTGTAGTTAACACATGAAATTACAACATTCAAAATCTTTATTCAGTTCGTTCTCATGGTACACAGAGCTATTTATTGAGGATGTTTGCAAAAAAGAAAACTGACAGCATAACTAAGGCAAAAACTGGTGTCAAAACTAAGGCAGTAATATTTAGCCAATTGTTATATTATTGTACGAGGTCTTTTTAAAAAATGTGTTTTATTTAGGGTGAATTTTTAGAATTGTAAATAGTTTAGAACAATAATTATGGTTTATTTATTAACTTTTAGAATATTCTTCATATAAGCTTTAAAGAAGTACCTTAGGAACAATTATGTGCATTTTAGAAAATTGTGTTGACCACAATTATGTGCATTTACTATTAACAAAATCAATACTATCCCATTGCCAGATATAAATACATGCATTAAATTTCATTCAAACTGTATAGTTATTCAGTATTCACATAAACTAATTAGAAAGTCAGGGTAAAAATAAAATTGTTGTAAGGGCGTAGAATCTTTGTAAAGGACATAAAAAAAAAGAATTGAAATTAAAAACCACACATAATTATGAAATCGAGTTTGTGTCCCAATATAAACAATCTGCAACACCTTGACTTTTCCTTTGATTAAAACTGAACCCTATTGTAATGGCTTTTCAGCTTAAAGTAGTTCATTATATAAAGTAGAGATTTTGTACCCTGTATTGCAAATAAAATTAATAGAAAAGAAACCATATAGATTTATATTAAATTATTATATTATTCCTGCCCGAATGTAAATATTACTTATCACAGATATAAATTATGCATATTCAGATTTTCCCATTTAATTCCATAATTGCATGTAGTTTATTTATTATGAAAGAATGTGACTTTGAATATCTCAATTTTTATATGAAATGACTCGTTTCTTTTTATTGCATAATTATTTATTTTTTTAAAACATAATTATTCCTGCTTGTATGTTGATATATAATAATAATGCATGCAGATGCTTAATAATAGAGTAATGTGCATAAAGATCAGATATGTAATCTGACAATGCAGAATTATTTATTAATGAATGTTTGTGTTTTTTATCACTCCTCCCCTCGTCTTACCATTTTAATAACATATATAAATTGTTTTTTGAGTGTATTGACGTCTTTCCTTGCCTTGAACTTTGCTGCTTCCACACAAATATAAAAATTTTAAGGTTACTCGTTGGCAGTCATTCTTAAAATCAAATGAATTTAGAATTAAAGTATTTTATATTGCTTCATTAATTACTGCTGCTTGTTGCTTAAGTTGACAATCAGGATTTTGATGTATTATTCAAAATGAATTTTATTGATTGCATCGTTAAATTTATGTGATAATCTTATTTACTGGTAAATATTTTTTTTTATAGAAAATCATGTCTTTTTAAGATTTATTTGTTTTCGTTTCACACACTTACATTTTGAAGTCAACATGTCCCAAATTCACAATGATAGGCAGAACAGTTCTATTTTATAATACATGCACTGTCAGTCTTAAAAATATTATGAACAGATTTTATGAATACATTGTTATTATCACTATTTGTTAAGACTATATTTCAAAGTTATTTCTAAGTGATATAATCTTTTTTTATATAAAAACATATTATTATACGCCCACATTGAAATGTGGTCGTATATTGTCGTCGCCCCTGTCCGTCCGTCTGTCCGTCCGTCGGTCCGTCGGTCCGGCGTCCACAATTGCTTGTGGACGCTCTACAGGCTAAAGTTAATATTCGATTGACTTTAAATTTATACACAGTGTTTTAGGTCATGAGACGAAGAAGCCTATTGTTTTTCAGCGATTTCTGATAATAACTACCAGAGTTATGGCCCTTGATCACTTCAAAAAATCTTGTGGACGCTCTAGAGGCCAAAGTTAATATCCGATTGACTTTAAATTTATACACAGTGTTTAAGGTCATGAGACGAAGAAGCCTATTGATTTTCAGCGATTTCCGATAATTAGTGCCAGAGTTATGGCCCTTGATCTCTTTAAAAAATCTTGTGGACGCTCTAAAGGTCAAAGTTAATATTCGATTGACTTTAAATTTATACACAGTATTTAAGGTCATAAGACGAAGAAGCCTATTGATTTTCAGTGATTTCCGATAATTAGTGCCAGAGTTATGGCCCTTGATCACTTCAAAAAATCTTGTGGACGCTCTAGAGGCAAAAGTTAATATCCGATTGACTTTAAATTTATACACAGTGTTTAAGGTCATATGACGAAGACGCCTATTGATTTTCAGCGATTTCCGATAATTAGTGCCAGAGTTATGGCCCTTGATCACCTCAAAAAATCTTGTGGACGCTCTAGAGGCCAAAGTTAATATCCGATTGACTTTAGATTTATACACAGTGTTTAAGGTCATGAGACGAAGAAGCCTATCGATTTTCGGCTATTTCCGATAATTAATGCCAGAGTTATTGCCCTTGATCTCTTAAAAAAATCATAATGTGGACGCTCTAAAGGTCAAAGTTAATATCCGATTGACTTTAAATTTATACACAGTGTTTAAGGTCATAAGACGAAGAAGCCTATTGATTTTCAGCGATTTCTGATAATTAGTGCCAGAGTTATAGCCCTTGATCACTTCAAAAAATCTTGTGGACGCTCTAGAGGCCGAAGTTAATATCCGATTGACTTCAAATTTATACACAGTGTTTAAGGTCATAAAACAAAGACGCCTATTGATTTTCAGCGATTTCCGTTAATTAGTGCCAGAGTTATGGCCCTTGATCACCTCAAAAAATCTTGTGGATGCTCTGGAGGCCAAAGTTAATATCCGATTGACTTTAGATTTACACACAGTGTTTAAGTTCATGAGACAAAGAATCCTATTGATTTTCTGCAATTTCAAATAATTACTGCCAGAGTTATCTCCCTTGATAACTTCAAAAATTCTTGTGACGCTATAGAGGCCAAAGTTACCATACGATTGACTTCAGATTGATACATAGAGTTTAAGGTGTTGAAACGAACAAGTATTTTGATTTTCAATGAATTGAGATAACTGAACAGCTAAATCCATGATATTAAATGTTTCATGTATATACTAATTGTTAGCGTGGGGTAAAACTTTATAAAAAGCAATCAAATTCTAATGATTTTCTAATAATTACATAATGAGTTGTTACTCTTAATCAGTTTTTAGTGTATTACAAATGTTTCATTACCGAAAAAAGTAAAAATATGCGACAACCCTTGTTGACTGCCCGGACGATTTAGCTGCTGTGGGCGTATGTTTCGTTGCCTGGCAACCTATCTTTTACTATATGTTAATGTTATTAATAGAAAATTTTAGTAACTAAGATGTGGAAGTTATGTTTAGGAACTGTACTGTTTTTCCTGTAATATATTTTTAGTTATTTTAAAAGCTTTATCCATTTCAATCTAAAATTTAACCCTGTACTTAACTGCTTGCCAATTGAATCTTAGCTTACTAATACATTGTTTTTATTATTGTTAATATTATAATAATCTTTTTTTATAAGATGTATTTACAATATGTTAATGTTATGTATATAAAATTTAAGTAACTAAAGATAAAAAGCTTTTAAATGATGTTTTTCCCATTAAAACATTACTCTGCTGTAGTATGGTTATTAATTTTAAGAGAGTATCCGTTTTAAACTAAATCTGAACCCTTTACATTACTTCTTGCCTGTTGAATATTTAAGGCCAATTTGTTTTGTAAATCGTCACCATATTGTTATATCTGCATTAGTTTATTGTTTTTCACTTATGACAAGTGCTCTAGTTGTCTGAAGTAGTCTCAATTCACAGGGCAGGATATGCTTACTTTTTATTGAACACCTCATACCACTTATTTATTTGGGAAGTTCACATGGCTGTTTCTGTTTTTTTATTCTTCAGATGTATTAAACAGTCTTTCTTGTTGTAAATATAGACTATTCCTTGCATATCTACAAAATATCAATGATATAAACAGAACCACAATTTAAATTTTCTATATCATAAAAATATTTCTTATTCCTTACAGACATATCTATGTCTCTAGATAGTCAAAACTGCATTGTGCTGAGATAGTTGTTGATTTAAAGTCATATGGACATTAAATTTCAAGAAAAAATAACGTGACTTGCTTTTTTTTTGGTCAGGATTTTCTAGTTGTAGATATTTGTGACAGTGTTTCTTGAACAGGCATTATGCAAGAGCTAAATCTGCCTACTGCAGGTCTTTCTTTAAGGGTTAAATGTTACATAAAGTGTTATACATTTATTAACATGACAAAACTATAATCAAGTCTCGATGCCATTGGATAGGTCCAATTTTAAAGTAGATTAAAACGGATCAGTCATTTAATGATTTAATCCAAAAATGGTGAGGCGAGGTTAATCTTCGAACAACCAGTACAATGGTTACAATCCATACACCATCTTGTCAAACCTTCAAAAGCTAATATCTTTGCTAGGAATAAAGTAATTTGAGTGAAATATTCATTTTGAATTATCTATTTTTAAACTATTATAGCAAGAATGTACCTTTAATACAGATATATCTAATTTTTTGTTAATACCACAGATATATGTTTATAATTTATGTATAAATGGTCCTTTTACAAGATCCTACCCCATAATTCTTACCTTGTTTGCTATATTATTGTTGTAGATTTTAGTATTTCTCTTGTTATTTGATAGTTATTATAAATGTATATTGGATTAATATTTCAAATGAGAATTCAGAAAATAAAACAATTTTATCATATTAACTGTTTGAAGCTTTTCTTTTTAAACAGATTCAGTACAATTCCTTTCATTTCTTGAATGTCAGTAGCCCTATTCATGAAAACTAATATTGGCTCAAATCTATTATATTGAGCTTCCAAGACAATATGTAGAATTTGAGTAGCCAGTAAGTCAGTTTTATCAGATTTATATTTTCATAAATGGGCTTCAATAGTGGCATTATCACTTGTTTCCATGAATTTTAACAGCCAGTGATCTGCCTCACACAGAATGTCGTCATCTTGTTTGCTTAAGAATTTCAAAATTCCCATACCCAACTGAAACATGGTTGCGTCACAATTTGACTCCCATGTTCTGATACTGGGACCAACTGAACTGTCACCCACTATTGAGAAGCCTCCCCACCCATCCTTTAATTTGAACAATTCTAAACAGTATAATAGTTTATTTGTGCAATATTTACAAGCCATTAACAAATAACATACACAATAATGACTATACAACTTGATTTACAGGTAATTATATATCTTCTCTGAATATGATAATGGTAATTATTTATTTCAATGTGATATAAATTACAACAAAAAGATTTAATACCACAACTTGGAGGCTCATTATATAAAGATTCAAAATTTATTTTATGGTAAATGAATTTAGTTCAATTTTCTATCATCTTTAATTTCATATACTGATATGAACCTAATTAAAGTAAAAAGTAAATAAAACTTAACAGCTGCTAAGTTTGGCTAAAGGTGTCATGTACAATAGTTTTGAATATAGTTCTAGATAAAGGATATTTTTAAATATATATATATATCCACAAATTTGATGGATAATAGTAATATTCTTATGTCATTTTTATTGATCTTAACTTAGGCTTCAAACCTGTAAGTACCTCTGCCAAAGGCAAAGCTTTCTGTTGAATGTTACTGTATTACAAGAAATGAATTTAATATTTAAACGCCACTTATTACCCGACACTTTCATCGTACATAATACCCAAACAATACAACTCCCATTGATTTTGAATTTAAAATCTGGTGTAGTTGCTTTACATTTGAACTATTTTTAAATTTAAAACAGTCAACTATATGTGGCTCACAGGTTGTACTGATTTCCTTTTTTGAGTTTCCACAATTGATTACTTTTTAAGATAATTCAGTACAATAGTGAAAATAAAATGTCTACCTACGAGTAATAATGGTACTATAAATAGTAACCATCAAGTCAACTCATAAACTTTAAAATTTCTCAGTTATTTCTCCAGTATTAGTAGATACAATCTGTTTATACAAATATATAAATAATATTCATTTATTATTGATGTATAAAATCAAAATAAAGTGAAATGAATCTATGATAAATTAATATACATGTGTACAAATATATTATAGATCTATGGTTTTTCTATTGTCTTTGTCTCCATGCTGGAAAGATCTACACTGGTTAAGTCTATACTTGTTAGTTCTTCATCATCACTCATATCCCACACCTGAAAACCATAAGTAATCAATTTAAAATCAATACCCAGGAATGCACAAACACCTAACTACAAGGAGAGTCATGTAAATAAAAATCGATATAACTGCTATAATTTATAGTGCCATGTCATATTCCCACCTCATAAGTTATAACTGTGAAAATTTGATCAGTAAATTTGAAGCAGCTAAACATCTTGGATTTTGGACAAAAAATAAAGTACTGAATTGGATTGGTCTGATGTGTTATTTGGATATTGGGCTTATGAAGTTAAGCCATTTAAATCGATGCTATGTGAGGAGATGAGCTGTCATAAATTTGCATAACTAGTTATAAATCAAGAAAACTCTGATATAACACACCAAAAAAGATTTCAAGACGACATAATCCTCTGCAAAATTACAAATGAAAACATTATTGTTGAAACAAGTAGAGCAGTTAAAAAAAAAAAATCCTTGTAAGGCCAAAGACAAGGCCAATTTAGTCACTTGAAATGTTGTAGAATAATCCTACCTCAGCATCTACTGTTTGTTGGTGCATCGCTGTTAAACCTGTCAGGTTCTCTAAATAGGATGGCTCATTAAATACTTTTAAGAGAAACTGGAAGCCCTCCTGTTTATAATTCTCCATTACCTTGAATGAAAAAACAGAAAATACAGATTTACAGTGCAAGGGAGATAATAACCCCAGTTGTCTCCCCCTATACCATAAAATGTTTTTACTCCATCTAATTTGTCTTAAAAATAACATAATATATGATTTTTTATGTTCAAATATGATTCCTCACTGATTTAAATAGCTTTACGTACCTTTTCGGAACAAGCAGTACATTTATCAAAAGCCTGACAAGCTGGAAGCACATTTGAAAATTTGGATAAAAATCCTCTAATCTGTAAGAGACAATATAACAATATTTATAGTAAATATCTTTAAAAAATGTATACATACTTATATATAAAATAAAACAAATACTAATTTACAACAATAAATAAAACCTAATGTATAAACAGTCCATTTATTTGAAAATACACTTAAAATTTGGGTTAATGAATGTTTTCAACATAGGAGTTACAAAGTGACTACACATATTTTAAATTTTGTGCACACCTGATGTGGTACTATACCAAGTGAACATTCTGTATCTTTCACAGTAAACATGCTGTCATCACTGGATGATGTATCTGCTGGAGCTTTAGCTCTATAACAAAAATCATTTAAACTGCTGTTATTAATTTCTCTATTTTCATTCATCAAGTAGCTTTGTTTAAAATATTTATTATGGAAATTTGTATGGAAGTGGTCAAATCAAAATGTGACATTAAAATACCATGTTTTATGTCATCTCAAACCACAAGTGATCCAATTTCCTGTCTAAAGTGAAAGGCTAAAATACCCAATTTTGGGTCCAAACAGCCCACAGTGGCAGTAACCTTTCCGTAGCTGATATCAGCAAAGATATGCCAAGCGTTTTCTCATCCATGCGCATGATCGATTAAGGAGGGTTACATATGGTGAATAAAGATAAATTTTACGGAAGTCACATATACTACCTAGGAATACCAAGTGCTCCCCACCCTCCCAAAAAATTTAAGAGACTTATATTAAATGACATTCAGTTTCAAAAAGAGAGAGAGAGAGAAATGGGTTTTAACGTCGATTCAACACAAACTAGGTCATTTCGGGACTAGTTTCAAAAAGAAAGAATTAACATGTAAAAAAAGATAGTTTACCCTAAAGGATGTTGCAAAATTGATACCAATAATTCAACTGCTAATGCGGCACCCATCATAGATATACCTGGTCTTGTTACAGTACATTGTTGATCTAATGTTCTATCTCTTGTAGACTAAAAATAACAATCGCATAACCTATACAGAAAATGTATTTTCTACAAAAATATATGAATATAATACAACCATCCATTTCAAGTACTTGACAGTAGATAAAACAGACAGTTTAGATCATATTTTTAAGATCTACAGTCTATGTGTGTAACACCAGAGGATTTTAAGACATTATTTAAACATACATTATGTAACAGTTAAATTTGCCAATTGCAAGTCTTTCTTTAGGCCTGAAATGTTTTCTAAATTATCAATTAGACATTAACTTATCCACACCATAATCAACTCTCAATCAACTCTCGATGGCATCAGATTTCTCTGATATTAAATAGATTGAAACTGTTCAGCCGTATTTGGATTTGAGCTAAAAATGAAAGGGCGAGACTTAGCTTCGAACAACCAGTACCATGTTTGAAATTATTGTACACGTCTTGTCAAACCTTCAAATGCTAATATCTTGGCTCGCAATAGAGTAATTTTAATGAAATTTTCAAATTATTCATTTTATATTACCTACTTTCGAACTATTATAGCAAGAATGGCTAGCTCTTTATCTACATCTTACATAATGTATCTTTAACATGTTAACAGTATTTTTTCTGTCATTACACATTTATCTGCATAAATATCTAATTTGATTAAGCAAAATAGATATTATCTGAAAGAGCATAAATATATTACTTCCATCTTCTCTTATACAATACATTTCCAGAAAGAATGAAATTCAGAATAGTTTTTATTTTAGGAAAAAGTAAAATGATCATATCAAGGGTATATACTATATACTACTGTGCATTCAGAAAGATCTACAAATGACATATTATCTTTTTTTTAAACTTGTGTACCTACATCACCAGGGGCAACCACATCATTACAAAAATAACAGCCCAGATTTTCCCCAGAGATAACTCCTCCAAACTTAAACTCAGATTTCTTTACATCTGTTGATTTAAAACCATGGCGTAAAACAAGGAATGTATCAAAACCCAAAGCAGCATTTATCACAATCTGTAAGAAAAAAAAGATGATGTACAAAAATTAAGTGGAAACATGGAGTTGAACTTGTTTTACCGGTAATTAATTCACAACAATGTTGCATTAAACATATCAAAAAGAAAACTAAAAGCTAATTCAGATTCAGTAAAAACAGAACAAGCATTAACTTTTAACAATGGTATATGAAAGGAATACTACATTCACCCAGTTATCTCCCCTTAGACCACAAATAGCAATTTTACCAGAATTTCCAATTTATCATTTTTACTGGAATTTAATTTAAATAATTGTATAAATTATGCATTTATGTATATCAATTCATCTAAGAGCACAAACATAATATTTTTTAAACTTGACCATCGATATGAGGATTCAATTTTGTATGGCACTATTTGCCATTCACATAATTTTGATTGTCAATGTATAGTTTGTTTATCATTTGTTATAATACTGATGGCTTATTTTTTTTCATTGTCTATTATCCTACCAATCATAATGGGAATACTTCTAATAGCAGTTATTTCTGACCTTTTGTTTTGCAGCAGCTATTAATGTCGGTAACCAACGACTCTCCCTGGTGTCCATTAATAAAAATACAGCATCATGATTCTCTATTAATTCTTCTAAAAGTTGAACATCTCTTTCAGTTTGTTTCAATGCTGATTCTAAAAGTAAATACATAGATCTACATAGAATTATGTGTAATACATCATTTATAACGTGACATAGTGAAACTGTTTTTTAATAATTATCGTATTTTAAATTCCCAATATTCGGTTTTGGTTTGGACTAATGATCAGACCGATTATTCTGTAAAGGTAACAAAGATATAGTTTGTTCCCCATACTCGCAAATCCAGGATGGTGACACCACATCAAACAATTAACTAGAAATCCAGAAGACAAACAGTCAAAGCAAAGACACAGGCACAATAAATCATCAAAGAACTAATAAATGAACTGAATGGATCCAGGGATGACGCATAGCCATGCTTCTGGGTATGTAATGAAATAGGGTCCAGAACAACAACAGGAAGGTTCAATGACTCCATATATACTTAATATACACTTTACCTGTAATGGAATGTCCAGGCATAGGAATGGTCAATGACAATCCTAGAGAGTTCTGAATTAAATGTAAAAAAGTGGGCTTTATTTTTCGTTACTGCATACAAATCGAAATGACAAATTTTTAATCCCAATTAGCAACTAAATTTAAACTACCAAACAAATTTACAATATTATCATTCCATATAAAGTAAAACTAATCTTAATTAAACACAGATTTGATATCTTTCAGGGAAAATAAATTAGCCTAGCAACAAAAAAAAAATCACAAAATGTCAGGTTATCACAAGTTCAGAAGTTGTAGAAGACAAGAATATCTTACCACACCAGGAAATATTGTCTTCATAGAGTCTGCTGCTGCTTCAGCTTTTGGTTTCCCACCATTCAAACAATCTTCAAACACAAATAATGACTGCCGTACTGGATTAGAATAAGATACTCTTGAGTTATCTACGAATGTAATATTACGTACACCCCAACCCTGAAATTAAGAAATAACAATCCATAAATATCCTAACATTTGTGCTCAGAAATTAGCACTGAACATTTGTGCTCAGAAATTAGCACTGAATGTCTAAAAAAATTTTAATGACTCAAACCAGGGAAAATATAATAAAACAATTAAAATCTCAATATGGAGACATCACCAAAGAAATCCTCTTTCTCAATAGACTGGTGTAATTTAAGTCACACAAATGACTTTCAGATAGACTTAAAACTTACAATGATACATTGTGTTGGTTTTTCTAAATCATATCTAATTGGGTAAATCATCCAATAACATTCTCATTCTTACCATCAGACATCTTGCTACATTACAGCCTAAAGTGCCGGATCCTAATAACAGACATTTTGTGGAACCAATTTTTTCAAGATTAAGATCTGGTAACAGACGCCATCTCATAAGTTTAAGATTAAGATCCACTGCAGATTCACATAACCTGAAAATATACACCAACAAAAAAATGTGTTATTTATCTTTAATTGCAAGCATTCATTATTTTACTACGCATCTAATAACAAATCTTAATTAAGTCTTGAAAGAAACATTTAATCATTTCTTCAACATGATAAAAAGACAAAAGAACAGAAATTAATGTTGATTTCTTATTGAGGATATTCATCAATTCAATTCTAAAAAATTTAGATCGATCTTTTGTCTTATTTGACAACCTAAGTTAAAACAAGGATAACTCTTACAATTACATATTATCTCCCCTTAGACCACAAGTCAATTTAATGGTTCTTTTGGCAACATTAATAACTCTCATGGGCCTTTTGGAGATTTTCACAATTTTCCAAATCTAATTTACAAAAAAAAATTGTTTATGTGCTTGAGACGTTGTCAATGAGTTTTTGAAAATAAAATGTTAGAAAACACTGGTAATAAAAGCCCATTAATGAGAACATACAGAAAATGTTGTGGTAGATTTGACCGACTAAAGAATGGCGCACACTACCCAACAAATAAAGGAATACGTTTGGCGACAAGTATTACTGCAATTAAAGTGAAGTGAGCACATCAAATGACGATTTTGTCTATTACCCAAAATACTTTCACATGTTTCATTATGTGACACCTCAAATCAAAATGCATTTTCATCGCCAGTGCATTGAATACTATAATCAATACTGTCTTGGTGCAATATGATGAGGTGGCAGGGTAGTCATCTTAGTACTAACTAACGAGCCCAAATTGGGCACTCTTGTATTTATTGAAAATACACTATTGAGGATGAGCCCAGAAATGTTCAAGGTATCCTAAATATAATTAGCCCTGTCAATACTAAACAAAACAACCAAGATGATAGAATCAATACGGTCAGGAGAGTAATTGGCAGTCACTATTTGTTTTCAAGCTACATGCACAGGAAAACAATGATAACTCTAATTAACATCTATGAATTCTAGGCCTATCTCATAATTAAGTATATTGCTATACAATCTGGACAACAGACCCAGCCTATATATACAGGTTTCTCAGACTGCCCTCTTTCCAAGAATTTGAAAAAAAACAAAGTTCCAATGTTTCAGAGATAACTCTTCCTATTACCTATTATCTCCCCTTAGACCACAAAGTACATTTTCAAAATAGTGTTAAGACAGCATTCTTCAGGCATTAACCAAATCAACATTTTAGAATCCACTGAGCTTTTGTAAAACATACAGCAACATCAAAATTATTCAGATAAAGCCTATTTCAGTTATAACAATGTACCTGGTAGGATCCATGGTTGAACTTAAGTTCACCATTCTTGGTCCCAATTTCTGTCTTTCATTCTTTTCCCAACCTACACATTTTGGACAAACTGAAAATACAATGGTTAGAATGGTAGTTTAGGCTATAAAGCAACAGATAAGGTGAGAACATACTTAGTGATATTTAGTTCAATCGTGACAGATTTAAAAATATCTATGGTAGGGCCTTTCATTTCTGAACCCCTTCAATTATTTCATAAATGTAACTTTAACTCTCTAGATAACAGATTTGAAATATTTAGAACAGTCCATAATTATATATCACTATTAACATCGTAAAGTGTGAATAGAAGTACTTAGCTTCAGTAGTACATGTCATCATTGAATTAATTTTAAACAACAGAAAAAAGAACATTCATTCCCAGGGCTCCTAATGATTTGCAAACATGTGTTCCAATGGGTTGGAATCCACTACTCCAAACACAACCTTACCTTGGTCATCTAATTTCTCTAATTTGATGTTTAATAGAAGACTATGAGAGACATCACGAACACCATCTCGTGAACGATCCCGAAAACAAAGCACATTGACTGATTCCATTTTATTTCCCCTAAAAGAAGCATTATCAAATTTTAAAAACACACAAAGATAAAACAATCAGATAGATTGTTGATTCAGAACAGACGGAGAGCATATATATGCTACATTGAACTTTATTGACTGATCAGTTTAATTATGTTATTGTAGGCTACATACCATTTCTTGGCAATTAACACAAGAAAGTTTCTCAAGGGCCAGCCTGGATGATTTTCTAGGGTACATGGATCACAAAATACAAATGTTACCTAAAATATGAAAAAATATTCAAGGTTCAACATTACTCTTCAATTAAGACTGCAATAGAGGAACAAAAACAAATTTGAACCTTAAACAGTCTCTGTACATAATTGGTATTGGCAATTATTTACTATTAAGATGCTGTTCATAATTTCTTAAACCTAGTGCGATTTATTTTTGTATAATCAATATTGTAAAATTGATTAAAAATTGTTGAAGCTCATTAAAATAATCTATGAGAACAAATAGACTTATTAAAGGGATAACTCTTTCAATTACCTATTGTCTCCCCTTAGACCACAAAAGAAATTTAAGTGCAAAGGGAATTATATAAATTGTTAATTAATAACATTAATTTTTTAAGGTTTAAATAAGTATATTGCATCAAAATAAACTTGTTAATAGATTCACTATTAAGAAATCTTAGCATCAGTCAGTAAAGAATAATAAACAAAAACACAAGAGTCATGTAGCAATAGTAAAATTGTTTAAGTGGCATTTAGTCTTTGAAATAGAATATACAGGTCACAATTCTATGGAATACAATTACATGTACTGCTTATTACTGAGCAGGATTCTCTAGTATCAAGCAATGATGAAATATAACAATACTATATATACATGTTAAAAAACAATACTTGGGATTGCTGACCAACTAGAGATACACTTGTAATTACCTTGAAGGAAACCAACTTACTTAAAGTAATGTAATTAAAAAATCAAACAAGTTTGATAAAGGTAATGCTAATAACAACACCAATATAGTATACATGTAATAACATACCTTTTTGCCAGCTGCTAAAAGAGTATCAGTGTGTTGAAGTTCTATTACAGCTAAGTCATCCTCTAGGCTAGAGATTACAAAATAACCATGAAATGATGTAAACTGATCTTGAAATTGATCATAATTTTTAACCAAATTTTCTATCTGAAAAAAAGTGGTCAAAAAGCAATACAATATAAACAAATACAGGCTATTGAATATGACTTCAGCTTTACTTTAGCACTCTGATTTCAAGAATACAATAATTATGGAAAAATAAATTTAAACTTAAACAGGCATTAACCAAGAGCTAAATCTGTCTATTGCAGGTCTTTCTTCGGGCCTTAAATGTTATATGAACTATTAATTAGACACTTATTAATATACCAACGGATGGGATGAATTTTTAACAGACTTGAATCCGATTATGGTTCAATGGCTATTAGTGATTAACCCTAAAAATGGTTAAGCCTGACTTTTTTCCTATCAACGGTAACAATAATGACAATCGACGTTCAGAATGGAGAAATTTGACTGAAATTTTCAGCATATTCCTTAAAATCTATATTTTAACTATCACAGCGACACCTGTCAGCCTTATATATAATCTTCCATAATGCCACTTTAAGCTTAACAAAAGCGTACAAATCTAAAGTCAAAATAAGATTGGTTAATACGGCCTTATGACAATACATTGTCAGGAAAATGAACACAGAAAAAAATTTTTAAGCAATGAATTCAATGAACTATTCAAACTCAAATATACAAGTTTATTTACCTGTTCTGTGGAAAGCGAATCTTTTAATGAAGTGGGTTTTGATAGTAAATTTACATCATATATAAGAGCAGGAAACGCAAACCAATAGTAATAATGATATTTCTTTAAATCCTGAAATCATTCAAATGAAAAATCCTGAAATCATTCAAATGAAAAATCGTAAATTCTTACAATTCAAAAAGATTACATTACTTTGTAAAGATTAAAAACACAAATATTCGGTAACTTTCAGCTTGATAAAACTGTTTAACAGAGACAGATATAAATAATATAGTGCAAGCTTATTATAATCTTTGAGAGGCATTTAGTTTGATTACAGTGAGAGAATAGTCTTCAAAACGTCACCTAAATATGTGTTATAGCTTAAAGCTTATTACAGACTTTTTCTTTCAAGCTCCTAAAGTTCTTTTTACTTGTGAACAATCGGACATAGAAACATTTTATTTTGGAAGAGCTGATAAAATTGGCAAGACTTTTAACAATGACAGATTAGAATGATATTTTGGAGAAATGTTAAGGTCTCCCTTCAAAATTTTTCCAGTCCATTTTTGGCATATTTTGCTTCAGATCATACCAATTTCTCTTTTAAAGACAGACACTTTTAGCATTCCTTTTCAATTTATAAATCAATTCTTTTGCATACTTCTATAAATCTAACTGTATTCACTGTGTTTTAAGTTCGCATAAACGACAACATTGGATTTGTTCTGACATTTGATATTAGATTTAGCAACTTTGTGCAGATATATATATATATATATATATACTTTTTCAATTTGCATTGTCAGTGTTACTACTTTGTGCAAAACTAAACTGATGATACTTACGGCAAATGAGAGCAAAATAAAACGAGATAACAGTGATGGATCTTCAACAGCTTTTAGATCCTTGATATCCTGCCAGATCTAAGCCAAAGAATTAAATATTTGGATTAGGTATTAAAATACAGTACATAATTATTAATAAAAAATAAAAATGCTCATTAAGAAATAACTAAAAAACAGAAAACCATAGTGGTATAAAATATATACCAAAATATTGTCAATATTCCCAATTCGCATTTATTGAGGATGAATAGTGACCTCGGACATACCTGTTCAGCAACCTGGTCTATAATTACTTTTTTGTCACATTCTTTAAAGTTGTCTAAAGTATTCTTCAGGTAAAGAGTTCCAATAGATAGAAAGCATCTTGGGGATATTTTAAACTGCCTGCAAGAAAAGAATATTGTTTATTAAGCTTTTGGTTTGAACAAGTCATTGCTATCATTGTAAATCACTACATAGAACCACAACCTGTGATTTCTTGGGGCCAATATTCAGATCATCTCCTTTCGCAACACTTTAAGATTCTCTTTTCTGGACTGAATGGCATTATCTTTGTCAAATTACATGTACAATTGATTTCAAATGCTTGAACAACTAATCATTTACAACGTTAAGAAATTAAAAAGAGATAAACCATACATATTTCATATGAAAACATATCAGAGATGACCAGAGTTATTCAACCAGAAAGTACAAAATATCACAATGAAGCAAGCCATTGGATTGGCCAAATTATACCAACGAGACACAAAACTTTTGCATTGATCAAGCAGTTAGATTTATCAATGGAAATATATGTACTGCAAATGGTCTAGATGCCAAATATTCACAATGAAAGATTTAGCATGTACATGTATTTTGTAGCTTTATTCATTTAATTTATGTAACATTATTAATTACCTACCTGTCAAAGCCTGTATAATCTAAAACTATTCTAGGGCTTAAGTTAGCTAGATCTCCTGAAAATTGGAAAGGTTAGTTAGTTTTCAGTGAAATGAAATAGAAACATGTTAGCACTGGTTTAATCCTTTGAATTTCTTAATTCATGGGAAATTTTAGACAACAATAAATTGTAATCAACACCAGTAGCTCAACATTCCGGTCCCGCAACCTTTCCAACTCAACAAACAACCTTTCCGACTCAACAAAAATGGCCTTTCGGATTCAACACAAACACATATATCGAAAATCAGTTGGACAACGGTTCAGTTTTACTTGCCGAATTATCAGACTTAATCTGGCAATGTTTCAAACTCAAGTTTAGGGCTGGAATGAATAAATAAAAGACTTTTGAAAATTTGTGTGTTTATATTATCAATTTAATAGCTATAAGGGTTTTTTATTTTTTGTTTTACGTGAGGCTAATGACAGTTTATAAACAATGACAAAAAAATATAACATTGTTAGTTAATTGTCTTTTATTTATTGCAATAACCACTTGTAAAAGATTGAAAATAAAACAAACATCCCAACATTGTTACGTTTTCTTTTGTTTTGTTTAATTTTACCTACATGTTATTTGTATACAATCGTTTTTGACTTGTTACAAATATATTTGACAGTTCCGTTCAGTCTTTCTTACCAACTTATTCCCAAGTACGAAATGTCACCTGCATGAATCTGAACGTTGAGGCTATATTCTTTTAGACTGAAATGTCGCGGGACCGAAATGTCACTCCACCCACCCACCAATCATAGTACAAACAACTGATGATAATATTACGTTATTCAATTGTTTTTATTAATAATAATAATATATGTGTACCGGTATATGAATTGCTAA
The DNA here is from genome assembly GCA_948474765.1 of Patella depressa. Taxonomy (NCBI): domain Eukaryota; kingdom Metazoa; phylum Mollusca; class Gastropoda; family Patellidae; genus Patella; species Patella depressa. Next base: position 37,091,459 of record OX419721.1, read on the forward strand.
AGAATAAAATGGTACTGTTCCTGGGATCCCCAGGGGTTAGTAATGGTAAAACTCGCAAGGAGATTTTATGGTATTCATTTACTTACCATTGAAATAAAAACCTCTAATAACTTTGGGAGTCTCATCGAGTGCATATTCATTCAGCTTTTTCTCAGAAAGTTTTTGCCAAAATCCAGCATCCAACCCACAACTAAATGGTGCATACTGCAGTTTTTCCATCTCATTAAATTTTTAACGTTATCCGTGTGCAAACCGTTCATTAGGTTTTGGATTTATGCAAGTATGTAACTAAAAACTAAAGACGGGTCACAATCACATGCAGAATTTCACAATTTTTAAGGACATTTTAAAGTATCACATGACAGTCACGTGGTGTTTGTTGTGCTTGATTTTACAAACTGTTGTAAGAAATTAGCCCTGTAGTAGAATATTGTTAAAACAAGACGTTTGTCCGACTTTGTTTGTTTTACTGTTTTATAGCGTGAAATGATAAAAACATAATTTCATTTTGTATGTGTGTGGATGTATATGATTTGAATAATTATATATTTCTTATTCCCCATGCAGACCCAGATCACCCAGGCCCTACTATGACAAAGTACTAGTAGGACTCAATAGGAGGTGTGCAGCTTTATGTATAACACAAAAGCAAGTAGGACTAAAAGGACCTGTGTTACAGTTTTTGATTTTTGGCCTTGCCTTATTATTTAAAATTCTCAATGCACAAAGAGTGCTTAAGGGCTACCAGGTAATATGGTGTGCTATTGTTGTGATTTTACCCTGTAGAATACAGACGTCCGTCAGGATAACCGGGACTACTTCCGCCTTTCAACAGAGTCCCGTGCTACCAGCGGGATTTGACCTATATATAGCCGATTTGCCGTGGTAAGCGTTGAATCATTCCTTGCGAGGCCGATTTTATAGATTTTGCTGAGCGAGGCATATGTAAGCCCCGCCTCTTTCTTGTTCGAGTCCCTCCCATTTTATTTGAAGGTGGAGTTTATAAAGGACTATTTATTGTTAATAATAGAATAAATCTCAAGTGCTACTACACTTACGCATACCTATAGTGGTTTCCATGGTCCGAGTGTGTGATTATCAATAGTCGCTCGTAATACTTCCTAACAATTTCAAATCTCTACGACCACGGGAGGTACTAGCGGTACGAAAATTCAATAACGACAAAATGTACTCTCCCTGACCTGCTCTACTATGTAATTAGTCTCTATCGTCAAGACAAATATTCTACGTTGAAGACTGGGGGGGGGGGGGGGATCGAGACTACTGTGTACTCGGAGTTTTAATTGGTCGATGAATTTCCCTATTTCTGGAATATAATATTGTAATAATATGTCAATCACTTACTGAAATATCATTTAATTTACAAAATATTATATTTGTATGAAAATTATTTCATAGAATAACTTTATAATCTTTCATAATTAAAAAAAAGTCCCACTGCTAAGCTAGGCCGATTGGGTTCAAAGTGTGCAGACTGCGTAGCTAGACCACTTACACTCTATAGGCGGTATTGGATGATAAATTTAAACGCTCGAAAGAAATATTATTTTATGAAAATCAATCGAAATGATATCCCCAAATCTTTAAAACATAAGAAAAGGGGCGGACTGCTAAGCTAGGCCGGCTGTATACATAATGTGGTATAGTGCGATGTCTGTGATATATAAGATGCTATCTTCATGTATATAATAATACATTCACTCAAATATTATTTTTCGATGTAAATGTTCCAAAGATAGAGAGATGGGGAGGGGCATTTAACGCCCACTCGACACAAACTAGATCATTTCGGGACTAACATATGGTTTTAATTTTATTTCAATAATTTTAATGCGCGTAGGGGTCTTTAGCAGGGGAGGAAACCGTAGAACCCGAAGAAAACTCACGTGGTTGCTTCAATATTAAGAAACCGTCCCACTGCTAAGCGAGGCCTATTGGGTTCAAAGTAAAGTGACTGCTAAGCGAGGCCGATTGTACACTGCATGGATTATAGTGCCATGTCTGTGATATATAAGACACTCCCATTCATTTATATAAAACATTCACTCAAATATTATTTTTCGATGTAAATTTATTCATAGAAATACTTTACAATCTTTCAAAATAGAAGAAAAAGTCCCACTGCTAAGCTACGCCGATCTGCTTCAAAGTATACTGACTGCTGAGCTATGCCGATTGAGTTCAAAGTATAATGACTGCTAAGCTAGGCCGACTGTATGTCTGTGAGATATAAGATACTATCATTCATTTATATAATACATTCACTCAAATATTATTTTTTGGTGTAAATAATTTAAAATCTATCAAAATAGAAGAAAAAATCCCACTGCTAAGCGACGCCGATCTGCTTCAAAGTATACTGACTGCTAACCGAAGCCGATTGTATGCTTCATGTGGTATAGTGCGATGTTCGAGATATATAAGATACTACCCTTAATGTATATAATACATTCACTCAAATATTATTTTTGGGTGTAAATTAATTCATTAAAATACTTTTAAAATGTCTCAAAATAGACGAAAAAGTCCCACTGCTAAGCGACGCCTATTGTGTTTTAAGTATATTGAGTGATAAGGGAGGCCTATTTTATACTTCGTGTGATATAGCGCGATCTCTGTGATATATAAGATACTGTTCTTCCTTATATAATACATTCACTCAAATATTATTTTTCAATGAAAATTAATTCATAGAAATACTTTAAGATATTTCAAAATAGAAGAAAAAATCCCACTGCTAAGCGAAGCCGGTTGGATTCCAAGTATATTGACTGCTAGGCGAAGCCGATTGTATACTTCATGTGGTATAGGCCTAGTGCGATGTCTGTGATATATAAGATGATATCTTCAATTATATAATACATTCACTCAAATATTAGTTTTCGATGTAAATTTTCGAAAGAGAGAGAGAGAGAGAGAGAGAGAGAGAGAGAGAGAGAGAGAGAGAGAGAGAGGAAGGGGGGATTTAACGCCCACTCGTCACAAACTAGATCATTTCGGGACTAACATATAGTTTTATGAGATACTCTCAATCATTTATATAATACATTCACTCAAATATTATTTTTCGATGTAAATATATTCATAGAAATACTTTACAATCTTTCAAAATAGAATAAAAAATCCCACTGCTGAGCGACGCCGGGACTAACATATGGTTTTAATTTTATTTCAATAATTTTCATGCGCGTAGTGGTCTTTAGCAGGGGGGGGGGGGGCGGAGAACCCGAAGAAAACTCACGCGGTTGGTTCAATATTAACAAAACGTCCCACTGCTAAGCGAGACCTATTGGGTTCAAAGTATAATTACTGCTAAGCGAGGCCGATTGTACACTGCATGGGGTATAGTGCCATGTGTGTTATATAAGATACTCTCATTCATTTATATAATACATTCACTCAAATATTATTTTTCGGTGTAAATTTATTCATAGAAATACAATCTTTCAAAATAGAATAAAAAATTCCACTGCTGAGCAACGCCGATCTGCTTCAAAGTACATGTATACTAACTGCTAACCGAAGCCGATTGAGTTCAAAGTATAATGACTGCTAAGAGAGGCCGACTGTATACTTCATGGGGTATAGTGCGATGTCTGTGATATATAAGATACTATCATTCATTTATATAATACATTCACTGAAATATTATTTTTTGGTGTAAATTTATTCATAGAAATACTTTAAAATCTTTCAAAATAAAAGAAAAAATCCCACTGCTAAGCGACGCCGATCTGCTTCAAAGTATACTGACTGCTATTATTTTTGGGTGTAAATTAATTCATAGAAATACTTTCAAAATAGAAGAAAGAAATCCCACCGCTAAGCGAAGTCGATTGGGTTTAAAGTATATTGACTGCTAAGGGAGGCCGATTTTATAATTCATGTGGTATAGTGTGCTCGCTGTGATATATAAGATACTGTTTGTTCTTCATTTATATAAAACATTCACTCAAATATTATTTTTCAATGTAAATTAATTCATAGAAATACTTTAATATCTTTCAAAATAGAAGAAAAAATCCCACTGCTAATATATTGGGTTCAAAGTATATTTACTGCTAAGTGAGGCCTATTGTATACTTCATGTGGTGTAGGCCTAGTGCGATGTCTGTGATATATAAGATGCTATCTTCATTTATATAATACATTCACCCAAATATTTTTTTTTGGTGTAAATTTATTCATTCAAATACTTTAAAATCTTTCAAAATAGACGAAAAAGTCCCACTGCAAAGCGACGCCGATGGGGTTTAAAGTATATTGACTGCTAAGTGAGGCCTATTTTATACTTCGGGTGATAAAGCGCGGTCTAGGTGATATATAAGATACTGTCCTTCATTTATATAATACATTCACTCAAATATTATTTTTCAAAGTAAATTAATTCATAGAAATACCTTAACATCTTTCAAAATAGCACAAAAAATCCCACTGCTAAGTCAAGTCGATTGGGTTCAAAGTATATTGACTGCTAAGCGAAGCTGATTGAATACTTCATGGGGTATAGGCCTAGTACGATGTCTGTAATATTATATAAGATGCTATCTTCATTTGTATAATACATTCACTCAAATATTATTTTTCGATGTAAATTTTCGAAAGAGAGAGAGAGAGAGATAGAGAGAGAGAGAGAGAGAGGGAGGGGGGATTTAACGCCCACTCGACACAAACTAGGTCATTTCGGGACTAATATAGAGTATTAAATTTTATTTCAATAATTTTCATGCTCGTAGGGGTCTTTAGCAGGGGTAGGAAACCGTAGAACCTGGACAAAACTCACGTGATTGGTTCAATATTAAGAAAACGTCCCACTGCTAATCGAGGCCTATTGGGTTCCAAGTATAATGACTGCTAAGCGAGGCCGATTGTACACTGCATGAGGTATAGTGCCATGTCTGTGGTATATAAGATACTCTCATTCATTTATATAATACATTCACTCAAATATTATTTTGCGATGTAAATTTATTCATAGAAATACTTTACAATCTCTCAAAATAGAAGAAAAAATCCCACTGCTGAGCGACGCCGATCTGCTGATTGAGTTGAAAGTATAATGACTGCTAAGCGAGGTCGACTGTATACTTCATGGGGTATAGTGCGATGTCTGTGATATATAAGATACTGTAATTCAATTATATAATAGATTAACTCAAATATTATTTTGCGATGTAAATTAATTCATAGAAATACTTTAAAATATTTCAAAATAGAAGAAAACGTGCCACTATGGAGCGGAATTTCCCCCATAATTCTAACTTCTAACCTTGTAATGCGTATGCTAATGTGCTTACTTCTATGCATGTAACTTCTTACTTACATATGTTAAATTGGCTATTTACACATGTAAAAATGCTAAGTTATATGACTTATTTCTTAAATATTGCAGTTATAATTTGTGTTTTGTTCTATTTACTTTATTACTTTTAATTTATTGTAGTCCGTTCTGGCCCGTGAACATTTTCACATTTCACAAATCAACCACCAAATAATAGTAAACAGCGCCATCTGGTGTCATAATGAGCGTTAGAATTTATTCTTACTCGTATTATGCTAACAGATGGCGCTGTTTAAAATTGTATTTTACAATGACCCGTCCCTAAATTAGGAACGGAAATGCGACTCATTTACGGTAAATAGATCAAGGTCAGGGTCGAATTTATTTACAAAAATGTCCGATGCATAAAACTGATAACAGCATAGTGTAATCTAGTCGCTTCGGGATGAAAACAAAGATGTGGAGGGATTTATAGAGGAGTAGACTGCATGTTTTTGTCTTAGTTATTGCCAGCACTGCTTAATAAAGTCACTCTTTATGTTTTCCTCGTCATATTGAGCAACTGGATTATTCGACTGAATTATATCTGCCAATTTTATTTCGACTGAGATATTTCACTCATTTTATTGACTGATTTGCTCGACTGAGCAACTGGACAGGTTTTATCGATATCATAATCATGTAGCCCTACCCCCACGTATCCCCTGACTAGTATGAGCATACTCAAGTCAGAAAATGCTTTGTGGAGGGGGGGAGAGATGAAGATCATTTGTGTTGATTTATCTAAAGACAGCTTTTACTTTCTTAGTTTACTCTCATCAGAATATTTTTTTTCTGTTTTTCACCATCAGGTTCAGTAAATGGTTTTATCGACTGAGATATTCGACTGCTTTTATCAACTGATGTACCGAGATATTCAACTGGTTTTATCGACTGAGATATTTGACTGGTTTTATTGACTGAGATATTTGACTGGGTTTTATCGATTGGATATTCAACTGGTTTTATCGATTGGATTTATTCGACTGGGATATTTGACTGATATTGAGAAACTGGGATATTGAGCATTGACTACTTTTATCGACTGGGATATTTGACTTTTTTGACAATAAAATCAGTCAAATAATAATTCAGTTGACAAAACCGGTTGAATAATTCAGTTGATAAATCCAGTCAAAAAATCCAGTCAAAAAAAAAAAGTCTAATAATCCAGTCAATAAAACAGTTGATTAATCCAGGCGAAAATAAACAGTCAAATATCCAAGTCGATAAAACCAGTTGCTGAATATTAAGCACCGGTGGCAGTTAATTAAGGTATTATTGAATAGCCCAATCATGCCTGTAGCCATAGCTAAAGGGGGTAGTCTTATGATCTAGGTATATTTAGGTGATACATGTACTTATAACTAGAGAGTAAAAAATAGAATCCTACATATGCCTGTAGTCAGGGGCTTGGGTTGGAGGAGACAGGTTTTTTTGTGACTTCTAGTCGAATATTTCAGTGTATATTTCAGTCGAAAAAAGCTGTCTCTTGACTTGATCGTGGAGAACCATACTTTATGAAGCACTAATGGGAGTGAACTAAGATAACAATAAGTAGCCTGGAGCCATGGTGGCTAAGTGAGTAAGATGCAGGCTCGCTAGCCTGTAGGTCACAGGTTCGTTTCCGGTATTCTTCAGGATTTTCCGAATGGTTTCGCCCTTGTCAGTGGGGGAGAGCGGTGTCCCTGACAACAAGGACAGCTGTGTCTTGTCGTTTTGATGAAATAAAATACCAAGGTCCCATGTACACATTGGCATGCATGTAAAAGATCTCCGGGCAGCTGGAATACGATATATAAGAGTAGGACAATTGGACAATGTTTGATGTTAAACACCATTTCATTTCATTAATGCTCATAACATGCTTCTTGGAATAGATCTTCAACACTTTATTTCAGGAGAAAAACACCAACAAGTAAACAACTTTTAACTTCCCATAAATCAGTCCTTCAACTAGTATATAGGTTCCCTAAGCTGGTCTCTTCAACTATAATTCATCTTACATACATTTGTCTTTTTCATATAAATTAGTTACTATGAAAGTGTTGATATAAACATAATTATTGAAGGATCAAATAAAAGTTAAAGAAACTGAACAGATCAACCACTTTAGTTGCCAGTCTGTCATAATTGCAATCGACAGACAAATTAATTACTGTCTGGTTCTAATGACAAATCAAGCATTAAAGCACTAATGAGAGTGTACTAAGATAACAATAAGTAGCCTGGAGCAACGGTGGCTAATCGAGTAAGATGCTGGCTCACTAGTCTGGAGGTAGCGGGTTTGTTCCTGATATTGGCCGAGAGAGTTCTTCAGGATTTTATCCGGGTGGTTTCTCCTTGTCGATGGGGCAGGACCAAGGGCCTGACAACAAGGACAGCTGTCTAATCATGCAGATGGGATGGAAGCAAAGGTCCCATGTACACATTGGCGTGGATGTAAAGACCCCCTGGCAGTTGAAATTCAATAGATAAGAGTAGACTGTAGCGCTGCTGACAACAAGGACAGCTGTCTAATCATGCAGATGGGATGGAAGCAAAGGTCCCATGTACACATTGGCGTGGATGTAAAGACCCCCTGGCAGTTGAAATTCAATAGATAAGAGTAGACTGTAGCGCTGCTGTCGGGGCCAAAATTCCCTCGTAGCACACTGTACACATTCTTGAAGCAATGGCCTGAGAAATCTCTCTCTGAGATTACCTGTAATCAAACGAAACGCTGCGCGCAGTATGCACACTGTATGGCATATGCCGGTCTTCATTAACCCAGTCAGTGCACAACAGTAGGACGTTAAACCCAATTTTATTTTATTAAGTAGCAGGAGTTTATGTTGGCTAAGTGGGTAAGACAATGGCTCGCTAACCTAGAGGTCAGGTGGTCGATCCCTGCATTGGCCGAAAAAGTTCATCCAGATTTTCCAGTACGATTCCCCTTTGTCAGTGATGCAGGACAAGTTAGGTAGTACGTTCAGATGGTACAATAAACCAAGGTCCCGTGTACGTAAAAGATCCCTTGACAGTTGGACAAAATTTCCCTAGTAGCACACTGTTTGTCATATGCCCGTCTTCATTAGCCCAACAGTAATAGTTAAACTCTATTTCATTTAATTTCATTGAGTAGCCCTTTCATGCTCATAACATGGTTTGACTTCAGAGAATGTTGCTTGTCAAGTGTGTTCTGTAAGTATCGGAAACAAATACAGATTCTTGAAATAGCAACAATCAAACAACTTACATGTATGACTTCCTATAAATCATTCCTCCAAAGCTGGTCTCTCCATCTTACATACTTTTTTCTTTTGATAAAGATTAGTTAATATGATAGTGTTACCATAATCATATAATTATTGAAAGATTAAACAAAATTTAAAGAAACTTAACAGATCAACCACTTTAGTTGCCAGCCTGTCACAATTTAAATCGACATGACAAATTTATTTGCTGTCTGCCTCTAAACAAGTACTATAAAGCACTAATGGGAGTGAACTAAGATAACAATAAGTAGCCTGGAGCAACGGTGGCTGAGTGAGTAAGACGCTGGCCTGGAGGTTGCAGGTTGTTTTTCCCTTGTCGGTTAGTTAGGACTTCGGGACTGACAACAAGGACAGATGTCTTGTCGTTTGGATAGGACGAAAAACAAAGGTCTCATGTACACATTGGCAGGCATTTAAAAGATTTCCTGGCATTTGGAATTCAATATATAAGAGTAGGCTGTAGTGCTGCTGTCAGGGCACAATTACCCTCGTAGCACACTATATGGCATATGCCCGTCTTCATTAACCCATTTGATACACAACAGTAGGATGTTAAACCCCATTTCATTTTATAAATAGCTGTGTATTACAGTGGCTTAGTGTGTGAGATGCTGACTTGCTAGCTAGCCAGGAGGTTGGGTGTTCGATCAATACATTAGTCAAGCAAGTTCTTCCAGATTTTCCAGCAAGATTCCCCGTTGTCAATGATGCAGGACGGAGGGACTGACAAGATTAGCTGTCTATCGTTCTGATGGGATGAAAATTGGCGTTCACGTAAAAGATCCCTTGACAGTTGGAATTCGATATAAGAGTAAGCCATTATGCCGCTGTCCGGGCAAAATTTCCCTCATAGCACACCATATGGCATATTGTCTTCATTAGCCCAGTTTGGAGCAGAACAGTAAGGCCATAAACTCCATTTCATTTCATTAAGTAGCCCTTCCATGCTTATAACAGGGTTCCACTTTTAGGGAATATATCTGCTGGAGTGTGTTCTTTAAGTATTGGAAATGAATACAGATTCTTGGAATAGAACTTCAACACTTTATTTCAGGAGCAATAACAGCAACAAGTAAACAACTTATAACTTCCTATAAATTGGCCCTTCAACTAGTATATAGGTTCCCTAAGCTGGTCTCCCCAACTATTAATCGTACATACATTTCTCTTGTTATATAAATTAGTTACTATGAAAGTGTTAGCTTAAACATATTATTATTGAAGGATTAAGTCCAGGGGCGGATTGGGGCCTTGTCGGAGCGGCCCCTTTTACTGAGCATGGAAAAGGGAGGGGGGTCCAGTGGCTCTCTCACGGGAAAAGTTTGAAAAATGAACCCCAAATATGCGATTTCGTGGCATATCTGATTATAATCTCTGTCAAATAGTAGACGAATTGGACAAAAAAATATTTTTTTCATTGTTTGTCTGACCGGCCCCGCCTGATCGCCAGATGGCCCAATCCGCCCCTGATTAAGTCTGAAGCCATTTAAACAATATTTAAAGAAACTGAACAGATCAACCACTTTAGCTGGCCGGTCACCTCTGGCTTACGGCTGTGGTTTCGAGCCCTGGTGTGAGCGTATGTGGCATGGAGATAGGGGCTCCTTCTCAACCTTGTGGGTTTCCTCCAGTCACTCCGGTTTCCTCCCACAGCAAAGACCCCTGCGCGTGCGCCAAGATAATGAAAATGGAAAAAAATAAGACTTGTCTGCGATATCACCTTCGGTGGAAGCGGACGTTTAAACACCAAGGACAACATCATCAACCACTTTAGTTGCTAGTCTGCCATAATTTAAATCGAGTGACAAATTAATTGTTGTCTGCTTCTAATGACTAACCCAGCATTAATGAATATTAAGATATAGATTTGAAATTAAAAATAGAATTAATAATAAAATAACATATTACCTATACATTAATCATATGTATCCACCCTACTTCAAACAAAAACATGTTTTAAATATTAATACAATCAAAATCCTTACTTAATCTATAACTATTTTCACAATAATAAGGCCTAAAATTTCTAAGGGCTTGTACAGGTGGATCTGCTGAACAAACGTCTACGTGTCTACTGAGCGCCATAGAAAACGCATCACTTATTTTTTCTTATAACAAAATGATCCTTTAAACATATCGTATTTATTTTGCTTCTTATTGTGAACAATATTCAAATCTGAACACATCAATAACAACACATTTGTACACTTATGGATATTTAATCTGTAAACAACAGTACAAAGTCAGAGGGGTCAAAACCAAAAGTTTTGCTACTACTGCTGAAGGAAGAATAAAGTTGATATATCCACCCTTTCGTCTTCAATATATAATATGTACAATTTATGTCGCTTAGATGTATCGCTTTCCCCCACCATATAACACATTTTGACTTGCAGGGAATGTAGATCGTCAGCCTGTGTTCTCTTAGTATCAGAAATGAATACAGATTTTTGGAATGGATCTTGAACACTTTATCTCAGGAGCAAATAAAAAAAACAGCAATAATTAAACAACCTATAACTTTCTATAAATAAGACCACCAACTAGTAATATAGGCTTCCTAAGCTGGTCTCTAGAAGTAATGATTCGTCTTACATACATTTGACATTTTCATGTGGCCTCGTCTAAACAAAATAATCCCCCACATATATCTGTCGATAAAATCAGTCACATAGTTCAGTCATTTATATCAATCGGTTTTCTCCGGGTCCTCCTGTTTCCCCCAACTGCTAAAGACCTCTACCCGCAAGCCAATTATTGAAATAAAATTAAAAATCATATGTTAGTCCCGAAATGAGCTAAGCACTTCTACTGCCTATGTCTGTCCTTAATAGTTCAAACCCTCCTCCGTTCTTTAATTTCGGATATACATTTACTAATTTTTCCCGGAATGCCAAGGCGTCATCGTGTTTTACAAAAGATATTTTCCGTTCACCTAAACCGGCATTATACAGTTTTTTTTTCTTCTCTTGAAGGCACTGTTTCCTAAAATAAAAAAGAATATTAGTACACAAAAATCAATACAATATGTGTTGAATTCTTTCAGATCAATATCTACATGTTCAGGGAAAAAGACATGCATTATCAGAATGTAACTTAAACATGAATCATCCTGAAAAGAACTGGTGTCTGACAAGAACCAGGTCTATTCGTTTGGTCCAGTATACACACAAGAACCCTAGACATGTTATGCATGTAAAAGAAACCTTGAAACTGGGTCCCGAATAGAAGGAGGTTAAATCCCATTGCATTCATTCAAAAAAAGTAAAAAAAGAGAGGTCTTGGTGGGTAAGACTCTAGACTCTAGTTCGTTAGCCTGGAAGCCGCGTGTTTGATCCCTGCATTGGAAGAGAAAGTTCATCAGGATTTTCCGATGTGGTTTTTTCTTGTCAGCAGTGCAGTACAGGAGGTCTGACAAAGACAGCTGTCTAATCATTTGGACGGTATAAGAAACAGAGGTCCCATGTATAAATTGATGTGCACGTAAAAGATCCCTTGGCAGTTGGGATTGGATATAAAACGGTAGGCTATGCCTGTCTTCATTAGCCCAATCGGAGCAAAACAGTAGGACGTTAAACCCCAGTTCATTTCTCTCGTCAGACAATGTCTGTTACGGTACATCTTAGGCCTATAATAATATTCATTAGTAGGCCTATTCAGTGAAGGTTTTGACATGTCACATTAGTTTTAAGTTTTGATTTCTCAGAGGAAATATCAAATGTTTGTGAGTGAGAAAATATTATTTATTTCCAAAACATCCCGAGGTTTGGAACAAGTCGCGGGACTCGAGTTCCCAACTCTGACATTGCCAAACAAAATATATTACTCACCAACAACGTCTACAATATGTACGGTAATCAACTGTAGCTATCCTGTTTGAAATAAATTCGACCCTGACCTTGATCTATTTACCCTAAATGAGTCGCATTCCGTTCCTAATTTAGGGACGGGTCATTGTAAAATACAATTTTAAACAGCGCCATCTGTTAGCATAATACGAGTAAGAATAAATTCTAACGCTCATTATGACAACAGATGGCGCTGTTTACTATTATTTGGTGGTTGATTTGTGAAATGTCAAAATGTTTACGCACCTGAACTGACAACAATAAATTAAAAGTAATAATGGAAATAGAACAAAATGCAAATTCTAACAGCAATATTTAAGAAAAAAGTCATATAACTTAGCATTTTCACATGTGTAAATAGCCAATTTAACATATGTAAGTAAGAAGTTACATGCATAGAAGTAAGCATATTAGCATACGCATTACAAGGTTAGAAGTTAGAATTATGGGGGAAATTCCGCTCCATATGCCACTGTTAAGCGACGCTGATTGTGTTCAAAGTATATTGACTGCTGAGCGAAGCCGATTGTATACTTCATGTGGTATGGTGCGATGTGTGTGATATATAAGATATTATCCTAAATTTCTAAAATGCATTCACTGAAATATTATCTTTTGATATAAGTTAATTCATACAAATACTTTAAAATATTTGAAAATAAAAGGAAAAATCCCACCGATTTGGTTCAAAGTATACTGACTGCTAAGTGAAGCCGGTTGTATACTTCATGTGGTATAGTGCGATATGTGTGATATATAAGATACTATAATTCATTTATATAGTAGATTGACTCTAGTGTGAGATATATAATAAAATTTATATAATAAAATGACCCAAATATTATTTTTCCATGAACAATAATTCAAAGAAATACTTTAACATCCTTCAAATACAAGAAAAAGACATAGCGAAGCCGATTGGGTGCTATATTTCTATGTGACAGAGAGAGAGAGAGAGAGAGAGAGAGAGAGATCCAACATCTCATTTTTGCAACTACTATACTATACATAGAGTCTGTTTAGATATTTTGTGATTATAGGGCGATGAGTTTTCCTACTAGATATAAGATAATATTAATAATTTTTATTTACATTAAAGTATGGAAATTAATTTCGAAAATTTATACAAAATATAAGCACAAGAAACGGCTGCCGGAAGATCCAAACCCTCATTTTAACCTCAACTAAACATCACATCAAGGCCGTTTACCAAACTGTCAATCAAATTGACTGACATGCGGCCTCCCTCAACATCGGTCTTGGTCTTTACAGTTTATCATTTACCATTTGCCGTGGCTACTGTTCAGATTATGCATTAGACTTCAAATAGGTAACTTGTTATTGCTTGCGGACGCCTTGGATCACCAAGTGGGACTTTGTACTTGAATAGAAATACCCTCGACCACAACAAATGGTAGGAACGGAAAAAACTTTTAATTAACAAGGGGAGAAGGATATAATATAAATTATATTGTTTTGCATATATCTACTAGTAATCGAATTGACAGAAACTTTATTGAGCGAGTTGCACGTGCGGCTTTTGTGTGTTTACACTGTGTGCCTGCACGTGGTTTGTATACGATTGTAACTTTGTTTACAATTACCTCACCAAGTTGATTCTTATTTGTAAGGAAATGATGATGGAAAAATGAGATCATCATGGCTAGATGGGCGATAGTCTCTTATCATCCAAACAAATATTCTACGAATATTAGTCTGGATGGGTCCTCAAAATTTGACAGAAAGTCGGTCATTGTCTGGATTATCCAGTCTTTCAGGTTATCACGTACTGAATCTATCAAAATATCTCGCTTGTCAACAATGGCACTCTCTAAAATTTTGTTTTAAAGGTTTTAATTGAAATGGTAATTTTCTCTCGTCATGAATCAAACGTATGGCTTCTCACAATCTCCTTAATCGCGATGCATGCTGTTGTATCGTCTCTATTTTGTTTCTAATAATAGATGTGCCAAGTGAATTGTGGGATATATTTTATCCTCGCTTTATAGAATCTATCAAAATCGACCCGGCTTCATAATATCTATCACTTACCGAGACTTTAGCCAAAAGTTTCCATTGCCCATGCGTAACCGGGAGTTTGGTTTTTTATGTGGTAGATTATCCAGTAATTTTCGTCAATAATTGAGAACCGACCCAGACCCTCCGTGCGTTGAAGACTAGGGGGGTTCTGGGTGACCGAGACTAGATGGGCGACATATTCCACCGTCGTCCACCGGTGGCAATTCCCCACCCCGCCAATTTTATACGGGTGACGACAGTACGTTTAACCGATCTCAACGGTGTCATAACATCCCAGAGTCATTGTTTTATGACGGCTATTCAAACTGGCCAAACTTTGCAAATAAATTTACCCGGTTTGCCATATCACAGTCCTGGTCCGATCAGGAATGTAAGGAACAGTTGTTCTTTTGTTTAAAGGGATATGCAGTCGATGTTCATAGGATTGTCCTTTCACGTAATGGCAATTTGACATGCTTTGAACTAATGACTAAGCTCCAGGAATGTTTCAATCGTGCAGAAATGTCTAGGACCGCAAACTCGTTTCGGAATCGATCATCACCGACCCAAAGAATTGATCGTAGGCCTAATGATTATATACTGGCAGCAAACAAAACCAGAGCCGAAACTCCCAAATCACAGACCATGACTTCATCCGAACAAGAATGTTTAGAAAACACAGAGCAGCGCTGTGACAGAGCGGACCAGAAGTGGGATGACGCCATTACCAAACTTGACAAATTAACTAATCAATTACGTCAGTTGACCGATATTTGTAATTTCTCAGAAGTAACTCATCGGTCACATGCAATAATGCCCAAGTCGGTAACTGCAGTCTCCAAGCTTATTCCCGAGAATTTAACGTGCGACCCACACATTGTCAATGAACAGGCTGCAATAGAATTAAAACTTGAATTCGATCAAGAAGGCAAGCCTTGTGTCCCAAGCTTGTCCATGG
The DNA here is from genome assembly GCA_948474765.1 of Patella depressa. Taxonomy (NCBI): domain Eukaryota; kingdom Metazoa; phylum Mollusca; class Gastropoda; family Patellidae; genus Patella; species Patella depressa. The sequence continues at coordinate 37,106,882 of OX419721.1, forward strand.
ATTCGCATTTCGGAATATCTGAAACTTCGACTACGAACAGGTCGGATAGACGCGGGACGATCGCCAGTTTTGAAACCGCTAAGGCATCGAACGGTTTCACTAACACCGATTTATACGGTGACGTAACAAATATCACCACCCCGTGGGGTGATCAAAAGTTCCAGGATACCGTTGCAACCGGTGTCATTCCAGGAATCGACTCAATCGATTCCGCGAAAACTAAGCAAGCGTGCGTATTAGCTACCACGTGCATCCACAGTAATCATTTAGATTATATCGGTCAGCTTAATTTAAAAACTCAAAGTCAACAAGTGACAAAACTTTCCGATCTTCGCAGTCAAGAGTTACAGGAGAAATTACCAAAAGTTGAAGAGGTTCCCGAGTTTAATGCATTTGAAAATTCAGTTATGAACTGGTTGCGTTCGATAACAAATAGTCAAACGCGACTTCTGTTTCGCGGTCTTTCAACTTTAGTTGTTACGGAATATACCGCTGGGGAATATTCAATTTCGGATAGTTTCTTTGAACAACAAAAAGAAAAGCCTCCTAGACTTAAATTAGTAGAGTTAAACAGATCTACCATAGATAAATGGTCCGAAGTTCCAATGCATTATTTGGCTGTACCCGTAAATTTGAAGAAACATTTATTTCGAGAAGAAATGAATTTGTTCATAGCAGAACTGATTAAGCAGTGTGTCAGATTCTTCAAAGATAAATTGTCATTGACCCTTCACAGTGATCCAGTAAAAGTGAACGCCGATTTATTTATTGATAATTTGCTCGCCATCGACGATGTTTTTGATGCGCGTTACGAATCAGAAGTTACAAATAGTAACTTGGCCTCACCGTTGACTATCTCAGGGTGTAATATCTACAATCAATTAACTGAGTGTGCGCCTGGATCTTTAACTATTTCGGAGAATTTGTTTGAACGATCTGCGCGATCAACTGTAGTCAGCATGCACTATTTGTTACGAATACAAGAATATCTGGCCAGAATAAAATGCTATTTTTGGAGTTTAAGAAATAAGATTAAATCTTTCATTCGAAATAAAGGAACAAAATTTAAAGCGAAGATGTTTTCAACATTACAATGTTGATTATTTACCTGTCCATGCCTTACGGTGACTTTCCTGTAAACCGTGAAATAGCTGTGTGTGTGTAGATTTTTTCGGTGAAGTTATAACCGATTTGATTTTGATTGACGCGTGAATGACACGGTGTACCTGTATACCGTTACTAGTGTGATTGAAAGTGTGAATGTGAAGAGTAGGATTTATTTTTCAGAACCAGGAACCAATCCTTTCAAATAAAGACGGGGAGGTGTGTTGTGATTTTACCCTGTAGAATACAGACGTCCGTCAGGATAACCGGGACTACTTCCGCCTTTCAACAGAGTCCCGTGCTACCAGCGGAATTTGACCTATATATAGCCGATTTGCCGTGGCTACTGTTCAGATTATGCATTAGACTTCAAATAGGTAACTTGTTATTGCTTGCGGACGCCTTGGATCACCAAGTGGGACTTGGTACTTGAATAGAAATACCCTCGACCACAACACTATTTATAATCTATTTCATTATTTAATATTATTTTTTATTAGCTTTTAAAATCTCCATTACAAAAACTGGGATAATGAAATGAAATGAGTTTAACGTCGTTCTGTTCCTCTCCAAACTGGGCTAATGAAGATGTACAGGCATACGCCATACCATACAGTGTGCTTACATATTGAATTCCAACTGTCAAGGGATCTTTTACGTGCATGCCAATGTGTACATGAGTGTCATGAGACCTTGGTTTTTCGTCCCATTCATTCGACTAGACAGCTGTCCTTGTCAGGCCTTCCATCCTGCATCACTGACAAGGGGGACCTGGCGTCTTACTCACATTGTCTCACATATATCCACCTTGCTGTCTACAAAGACAAACAAAGTTGAAAGTAATGGCAAAAAAGAAGATCACACAATAACTTCATGGATTGGATACATGTAACTTTTTCTAGTCTTTTTGATGGTTGATGTGCATGGTTTTTTTCCCCAAACAGAACACATGCATAGACAACAATGGGGTTGGCACATGCAATGATAGAAATGGTTCCACTTACTGATGTCTTCCATTTAATTACTTCCTTCACACAGAATGTGTCTTGATTTGATGACAAAAAAATTAACAGGCCTGTAACCGTACGTAAATGGTAGCTGGCTTTTTTTTCACACAAACAGTGAATGGCCATTTTGCTCAGTAATCCCAGCGAGAATGTGGCTATTTTTTTTTTAAATTGTGTTAAAGTTTTAAATTTTTGTTTAGAACTGAAATAAATTAACTATTAGTCAATCCCCACACTAAAAACATTAACTTACAGTAATTGATTGTGTATATTTGAAATAGACACGACCAAAGCACAAAATAGTGCCAATATGCCAATGGCAAATCTAGAGTTGTAGATATATTATAAGGCTGTACCTATTATACAGTTCTAAAGGCTGCAAGAAGGCTATTGTTTGCAATGTAACATTTCGTCTTATAATTTTGATAATGATCATAATGATGGTGTTGACATTTGTTTGTTGATGTGACCTCATGACCTGTGACATTTCGATAACATCATATCATGGCTATTCACTGTGTCAAAATCAAATTTGAAATACCTGTACAGCATCCAACATACGCAAATATGGCTCCGCACTATAAAGAAATAGGTCATGGATTTCTGGCCAGCTTCGAGCTAAAACTATTAAATTAACAAAATATATTGGAGAACTTTGTTGACCTGTTGATTGCATGATTATTAATAGTCCGATTTCTAGACCGGTTTAGCGGGAGCGAAGGTGACATTTTTTTCGACCTGAGAATGCGGCCTAAATGGCCGTCGCTTGTATGCGAATAGTGTAAAGAAATGGTAAATATCAAGGTTGTCCCGGACACAGTAAAGGTCACAATTTTGATCTGATTTTGATGAAACTTGAAATGCATATTTATAACCCAAAGATCTTGGTTCCTTTCGATATTTGCACATATCGAATTGTAACTTCATGAATTATGGCCCTTGATTGTAGGAAAAATCAGTTTCTTTTTAGTTTGTTCTCTATCCATCTCTCGAAAATGTGGGCGTAGCCTAATTGGCAGCTGCTGGTTATTTACTGGTACTAGAAGCCTGTCAATATTTTAATTATTTCTTTTTACTTTATGGGTTGTTGCTCTTGATAATTTTTGGGTGTGTCTTCCATTACCAAAGAATAAAAATATGACATCCTATATAGACTGGTGGGACAGCTAGCCTGCTATTGATATGTTTTTTTTCATTTTCAGAAGAGACAGATCACAGAACAATGATTGGATATATTCATACTACTGGATTCTCTTTTCTGTTGATTTTCATAGCAACAAGCCTTTCTACTCCCAGCGACATTGATTCATCAAGATATGAAGAGGGGAGAAAACAGTTTGCAATCATACAGCATAATTCAGAAATGCCAAAATATGGTATCTGCTGGAAAAATGCTATGGTAAAAATACAAACTGGATGTAAGAAATTAACAGATGAAGTTCAGAGTCGTTTAGCTTTAGCTTATTTGAACTGTTTTTTAACTATTCAAGGTCGACAGACATATGAATGTGAGCAGGATGATGCCATTGAAAAGTGCACACAAGTCATGGCTGATGTAGATAGAGGTTCATTCACAACAATGTTTACACACACCCAAAACATATGCTACTTTCTCCAAGCCCAAATATGGCATGAAGAAATGGATTTAACCATTGATAGATTATCTAATAGTTCATCGCGTGTGGGTCAACAGCTTGAGGAATCATTTCGTATGCAAATGGATATGATCGAACAACAGAATGAAAGTTTGAAAAATCAACAAAAAATAATTAATCAGGCATTAGATTTAAGAGTTTTGATCAATGATGTCTTTGACAGAGTTTCGAAACTGCAGTCCTTAGTGCTTGGAGAGTTTTCTGGATTTTATTCTATAATTTATTACCTCTTTTCTATTATTTTGTGTTACCTGTTGACATCAACACCCCGAACCAGTGGTGCTCGGTTCTGGTTGTTCGGAGTTACGACTGTAAACATGTTATTAGAACAGATAATTATCATTTATGTGCCTGAAATATTTATTACAGATTTCCCTATTTTTAAGGATGAAGAGGTAAGTTTATGAAATAAGTTCTTTTTTTTTCAACACATTTCCTATAGAAACATTATAAATAATATTATTAATCAGTGAATGGATAATGTATATAAATATAAACTTCTTTACAGGATTCATTCTACTGAACCCTAATCTTTTCAATCACAGATTAACTTAATCCATAGTGAGATACCATTTATTTTCATGTGGTCATATATTGTCATCGCCCCAGTCTGTCAGTCAGTCCGCCCGCCCGTCCTTCCACAATTCTTATCTCATTTTGACGAAACTTGAAATATACATGTAGAGTTATCTCCAAAAGATCTTGATTCCTTTCGATATTTGTGCATTTCAGACCATAACTTTCTGTATTATGGACCCTGATTTTACAAAAAATCACTTTTGTTTTTAGCTTATCTTGTTCTCTATCCATCTCTTGCAAAATGTTGGCATATCTTGCCTGGAAGTCACTGGTTCTAAAATTGTATGGTATTTGGCAAAAGTTATCAACTGGTGGAAATGAAATGTTTGGTTTAACGTCTTACTGTTCTGCTCCGACTGGGCTGATGAAGACCGGTATACGCCATACACTGTGCTATGAGGGAAATTTTTCCCGAACAGCAGCGTTAAGGCCTACCATTTTATCATTGGTACACAAATCTTGCACCACAATGCGTTTTTGCACCATTTGTAACAAGGGACTCGAATTATATTCCACAAGTGATTCAAAAGGTGACGGCGCAATAAATACTATCGGTGTACACTGGAATATTAGGCGCTATGAGACTGTCATTCAATTAAGACTTCTGGCATATTTAACTGAACAAACTGATTAAAAATTACAGTAAAAACAGAAACAATTGAATGTAAATCAGTTTATATACATTCATATTACATTATTATCGTTGCGACCAATTTGTGTCAATTTCTGGTTCCCAAATATAAGCAATTTAGCTCCTTAAAGTTAAGGCCTAGATTTCATACTATAATCTAAAAAATTTTAAGCCTGGAAAGACACCTGTCACTGACTATGTCAGGCACAGATTGAGGCTTTGTCAGGCACTAAACTTCTGGGGCCTGTCATTTTGTCCAGCACTGATTTGTCTTTTTTGTTGATATTATTAATACATATCTGGTTTGAAAATGTCAGGTATTATTATTTCATTATTGCCTGGCATTTTGTCTTGTACCACTAAAACCGTTATTTCCAGGCCTGTGTAAAACCATATAATACTAGCATCAAAACTGAGATTGTGAAAAACGAAAATTCAATTACAATTAAAATTTGTAATAAAAGTTTGTCTCTTTTAAAAAGTTTAACAATTTTCCATGCAGCTCCGCTTTAGCAAAAAATTGACGAAAACACAGTAATTAGTTTGATCTTTCTTAAAAGCTTACAGTACATTCATTAAACTTTAGCTGTCCAACTGTCAACAATTCATTAAACGTTATCTATGGACTATGGTATATGCGGAACCAATCTGGAAGGCCAAGAGAAGAGTAATCTTAGTTAGTTGCTTAGTAGTTTTTCTGAAAATGACTCCTTAAAAATGAGAATGTATACTAAACAGCAAAAAAAAAATGTCAGTATGATTTCAAAATCAGAGAGGCACTTTAATCAAATCATTCTAGAAAACGACTTACTAAATGGTTCAAAGCAATTTGTTGTAAACAGTATGTTCACACATTAGTGATTAATTTATCACAATTCCAGGACATTACAAGAAGGTTTCGAGTCTGTACACAGTCGATACATCAGTATCTGGCATGTCCACTGCGAGTGTCAATAATAGCAACCGATTCATGAATGCCATTGGCAACTAATACCACACTCTCAGAAAAGCCTGGCGCAATCCATCGGCTGTGTTTGGTCTCAGTACGACACTGCCAGTATTGGGTGGCTAGTGCATAATGTTGACACTGTTCTGCTGTAGAAAGTCTCGAGTAACTGTGGCAGTTGTTTCGATGACGTGGGAAATGTGGTATAACGTGGGGTCTTAGAGTTTGATCGATGTAGTGCAGCGCTGTGATGCCGCTTCCTGACCCTGGAAAAAGATTTTGGAACACCACAGGTCAGAATAACGCTGGCCACGTTGATACCATATTCTGGTCCTGCCATCTGCAGTTTATACGCAATACTGACTGTCAACAGAACAGTTCTCCATTGATTGTGTCGCCAGTTCTGGTGTTGTTGGGTAAACAAACTGTAGATGTTTATGTTGATGGCAAGGGGTGAGGATATGTTTACAGTAAGGTCTATGGCAATAGATGTTCTCTCTGGTGAGACGTCGGCACACTTTTTCGGTACTGTTGGGTCTTCAGTGTGTTCCCACTGTGTGAAGGGATTCTGTATATATATGCTGTTGCACAACATGGCAGTCTTGTCGCCTTGTGGTAACGCTTGGTTTACCAGTTTGGGGGCGATCATCTGACTGTGGTGTTAGGTGTCCCAAATGCGTTGCTGAGCCTGTAGTGTGAATGATTCAACCAGGTATGAGGGTGCATTTCATAGGGCTGGTCCCGGTGAACAGCACATGCAGCATGAGTTACATGAAAATCATGGAGAATACATTACCATCTCAGAGGTTGTGTTTCCTGGGTTCAATTCTGTGTTTGGGAAGGATCTTTATTGTGGCAACTTATTGGACAGGTAAAGTTGGAGATGTCACAAATATACAATAATTTAAACATTTGGCAAGTTTAATGCAATGCGTCTATTCAGAGTAACTTACCAAACTGACGTTTCTTTTGCTGCTTTCTTTTGCTGATTCCAGTCGACACAAACTAGGTCATTTCAGGACTAACATATGGTTTGATTTTATTCCAATAATTCACTTGCACGGAGGGACCCGGAGAAAACCCACAAGGTTGGACAGACAACCCTACTCATGTACAACCGGCTATTCAAAACCATGCCAGTTTCCTCAATGACAGGCTTTATGATACAGTGTGTACATGCTAACCGACAGCTAACCATTCGGCCATTCACCATAATTAACTTTTATAAACAATGTGTAAAGTCTGGTTATTATAGTGGCTTTATTTAAGGGAATCAGGGCACAGTAAGTGATGCGGAAAATGGCTGAAATAGAACACCATACAAACCAGTCAATGTAACTATATATATTAATACTCCTGAATCTGATATCCAGCCCCACCCCACCCCAATGGCTTTTACAGTGTCTTATATAGTCCTACTGGTATATAAAATAGGTCATCAAGAGTGTATATTATCTACGCTTATACATGATGTAGATATACACTATGTCCGTTTCATGTACAGTATTATGTCTGAAAATAGCCATATACAGAACATTTGTCTTATGTGACCCTCATACTCTAATCAAATAGAAATTGGTTAAAAAGAAAACAGTGGTGTGTGTATGTAACTGAAATTTTGATTTCTGAAAGTGAAGCCTCTTTGACATTTGTGCACCATTAATGAAATTCCATTTAGAAAAAGGCTTAAAATTACAGAAAAGAACAGAATTGGATAATGTAAGAAGTGAATTTAAAATGTTGATACAGCTACATATCAAAGACTGATTACTTATATTAGAAACCAAAAGTAAAGGATAACAAAGAAAATTCTGAGTTTTTGAATGTATAAAACAAAAAGTGCGATTTCTCGAAATTATTTGTTCTGAATTTTTCAAGACTTTCGAGTGTTCAGTTTGGCCAGAAGTTATCAACATTGTCCTTAACAATCATTTTATGTAGAATTTTATTAAAGCAATCAATCTAAGATTTCTAAATTTGTATTATCTGATCCACAAGTTTGTTGTCTACATAGTTTCCAGTTGCCACACCAATTCAAAAGAACATATCATGCTCGGTTTTACTAATGTCATAACAGAATATTGAGAAATATATTTAGAAAAACAAGTTAGACTGACCTGAAAACAGAAAAAGGAAACTATATTTCCGATTACTTTCTACACCTAAGGGAATTCCTTTATACTATACTGGGACCAATTTCGTATTGCTGACTTAATTTAAATCTATTGACTGAAAACAAATCAATCAGGTGACACAGGTAAAGGAGCTAAATCTTGTTATAAATATAAACTGATTTACATTCATTCAATCCTTCCTGTTTTTATACGTCGGCATTGAAATGTGGTTGTATCTTAGCCCACATCCGTCTGTCCAGCATCCAAAAAGCACTTAGAGGCTGAAGTTAATATCCGAATGAATTTAGATTTATACACAGTGTTTAAGGTCGTGAGACAAAAAAGCCTATTTCCGATAATTACTTTCAGAGTTAGGCCATTGACCTCTTTAAAAAATGTCATGAGATTAAGAATACTGTCAATTTTCAACGATTTCCAATGATTATGGAAATTGGTATTAAATGTTGTGTATGCTAAATGTTAGAATAGGACAGAACTTTGTAATCAGATTTTATTATGTTGTAAATGTTTTCATTTCTTCCCCCTCCCCCCCCCAAAAAAAATATGCAACAACCCTTGTTGACACACCAGACTGTGACACTATCGTCTAAGACTTTCAAACCAAATAGCATCTTGAAATAAATGTCATCATGAATCAAACGCAACCGTAAGTTATTATTATTTCCTTACTTTTAACATGTATAACATTATAACACTTTACTTTTAAGTTTGTGAATTTTTTGTTGACATTAAGTATGGTTTACGTCGAATACCTATGCACGGCATATCCAAAAATTCAAAATCGAGATTGACAGCTAACCGCACATTCAAATTCAACTTTAAATTACCCAATTTTTTCCCTGCCTTTAAAGCATACTTTAAACTTATTGTCCTTATACTTTTATTTACAAAACAACACAAATACATGTATTTAAAAACAGTTTCATATAACACACACAACCGTTGCATTTTGAAGCAATCAACCTTAAACAGATTCAAACGCTATCTCTTCAATTCTGGGCAAAGGTTTACCCTAAAACCTAAAAACTACTCGCGATTTGCACAGGTTTAATCATTAAGCTTACCTGGTTAAATACATATACATTACTTGAACAGAACAGTACTACGTTGATTTACAAAAATAAAGTCTTCAACCTCCCTGAGACGATAGATGTAATTACGATCTAAGTTGAACTGTGGCAATGGAGTTTTTGTGTCAAGCGCACAAAATATTCATTACATTACTTTCTTTCTGGATCAGACATATCATTGTTTTTCTTTTACCTTAGCTATTAGGATCCTTTCGTTTCATTAGTAATCTCATTATTTTTTCCTGTTTGTTGAAAATTACTCGCATGTTTAAACATAAACTTTACTTTCTTTTCCTTCATTTACTTAAATGCTTAATTATTTTACATCCTATTTAATCTTTACTTTCAGAATTTCCCTAATCTTTAAAATTTCATTAAATTTGTTTCCTGGTCTCTGACTTTTCTTAATCAGTTTATTAGGCAATAAATACCTACCCAAAGATGTTTCCAAGGGTATAAATCCATCCACCTGGAAACTTCATCTGCTTCCATTTGCGCCTGGAAACTTCTTCTTCCACTAATTTTCTTTTGAGTCGACATCCTTATCTCAATGGTACCAAAAAAGAATAAGTGTGACACTATGCTGTGTCTGCAGTCTTCATGAACCAGCCAGTGACACTTTCAGTAGGACTTTACGCTGTGATCAATTAACTTTGTAACTCTTGTGTTTTTATAACTAGGTTTACATATGAAATATAGGAAACTACAACATTATTAGTTATGTTTACCCTCATTGATTGAATTGCTTCATTAGAAAAGGCCCTCAAAATCATTCTGGCACATGATTCAGATTTCATCAAATCTGAGCCAAACTGCCGGACAAAATGGCCGCAAATAGTCAAAAAGTATGTAATACCAAGGTAGTGTGTGGGCCCTGTAGAAGTCATGATTTTCATGCGATTTTCATGCAACTTGAAATGCATGTTTATAATCCAATGATTTTTGGTGCGTGCATATCAGATCATAACTTCCTGAATTATAACCCCTAATTGTACGAAAATATCACATTTTTAGCTTGTAGTCCCTCTGGAGGTCACAATTAATGAATTATTATCCAATTTAAAATACCGTTCGAATATATCACTGTTACACTGTAATGTCATTTGAGGTTGAATTTTGTGAAAATCAAACCAAAAATGCCCAACAAAATGGCCACCCATCATTTGAAAATAGTGTAAACGTGGTATATTAAGCTTGTGGACCTTCTAGAGGTCACAAATTTGATTCGATTTTGATGATCTTGGTTCCTTTCTACATAGGCGTATGGGCTCAATGACAGTTAGTTAGGCAGAACCTGAATTGCCCAAAAAATTTTCGGGTTTACAGACGCCCCCCACCCCCCAAGAAAACTTTGGAATATTTGACGTTGACGGCTGCAAACACGTTTTCCTTCTATTTCAGCCCATGAATACAGCAACTTCAATTTTGTCCAATACAGCCTACCTGCTGACCCGAATTCCAAACAACCAATCAATCGTCACAGTGTATTGGGGCCTAACCCTCCCGGAGAAAATTTTGAAAATTTAACCACTGCAAATGCGTTTTCTGCTATTCTAGGCCGTATAAGTACGGTAACTCCAAAAGTATCCAATGGTTTTGTAACCTAAATCCCTCTCTGAATTCCAAACATCCAATCAGACCAGGGGCGTACATAACGATTTCGTTTGGGGGTTTCAAATCTAGGGCGCCATCCACAATCCCACCTCACAATGAAAGTAAACAAAATACTGGATATAACATTAAGCGTCCCGGTAGAACATAGATAGTATTGTATAATTATATAGTTGTTTGCTGATCGTTGGAAAGTAGTTTTATTTTAGTTCACATATAGTCTATGTCATATTAATGATTGTGCCTATAACACTGAGTAATTTGAGAAAATTTTTGAAAAATTGATTCAATATCCTGGCATTTGAGGTCATTGCTGGGAGAAATTCCTGTGGACGAGTGTACCAGAAATGCCAGTCAATGGGACAGAATGTGTTTTGCAAGAGTTGGCATAACATCTGTACAATCTGACGCCCCTGCCCCACACACCAGTGGAACTACAATTTGGGCAGTTCACTATAACTATAATTGTGAATATGATAGTGCTGAGAAACAGTATAAGATAACTGAGGAGTAGAAGAACGATTTTTAAATGAAATTAAGCGCCTCAGACGCGAAAAAATTTCAGATATGTAACGGAGTAGAAGAATGATGTTATAATGGAATTGTGCAGCAGGCGCGAAAAAATTTCAGATATGTAACAGAGCTTTTAAATTTTGGGGACTGGGGTTAATAAGAAATGGGACAGAATCTTGAGGCTTATCTGTCAATTTCGTCTGTTTTGTGATTGTATGTTTATCTCATTAATTCATTTAGTCGGAGACCGACTGCGGTGAGTACTTTTTTTTGAGACCGACTATTTTTTGCCATGGTAGAAAAGATTTCTTAGAACAACATACTCACAACAGAATAAGAGTGACAAGCAGACAGGGTTATTTTATACAATAGTTTTGTGTGATGTATGCAATTTAGGCACACAGATTATTTGGGATCTATTCTGGCATTGTTTTTGAGACCGACTGGACTGGAGTGACTGCACTTATTTTGTGACCGACTATTTTTCTCCCTTGGTGAAATTTTGTTGTTTGGCCAACATACTCACAACAGAATAAGAGTGACGTATGCAATTTAGGTGCATGGATTCACGCAAATATAGTATTTGGGATCTATTCCGGTATTGTGTTTGTGACCGACTGCAGTGACTGCACTTATTTTGAGATGGACTATTTTTCTCCCTGGGTGAAATTTTGTTGTTAGATCAACTACTCACAACAGAATGAGAGTGAGAGTGAAACACGTCTTTTCAAACATGATAAATTGACAAGGTTATTTTATATTAAAGACTGCTCCTATTTTGCGACCGACTGCACTGATTTTGCGACCGACTGCACTGATTTTGCGACCGACTATTTTTATACTCAAGTTTTGCGTGAGTAGCGTGACATATACAGTGAGTACTTATTTTGATACCGACTACCCCTATTTTGCAACCGACTGCACATTTACGCCCCTGAATCAGACTGTTGCAGCAGCATTCACAAATACTAATCGATGCCCGAAAAATGTTTTAATCCATAGTCAACTCAGTACGTATTGAATAAAAAGAAAAGCAAAATTAGTGTTTTATGAGTGCTCGATGACAGCTAGTGAAGCAAAACTAGAAATGCCCCCAAAAAATTTCAAGTTTACAAACAGCGGCGCCAGTTTTCTTCGAGAGCTGAAGAAGCAATTCTGACCTTGTATAGACCTCCCAAGAAAATTTTGGATTATTTGACGGCCGCCAACGCGTTTTACTGCTATTCCAGCCCGTAAAATTAGTGTTTTATTAGATTTCGTGGAACTTTATTTTGCCAATAGATGAAATATTTTTTTTTCTCACTTTACCCGTCTGCCCGAAAAGTCAGCTTGCCCGAAAGTTAGATGGGGCAGCTCGTATGCCTATGCCTTTCTATATTTGTGCATTTCAGGCCATAACTTTCTGGATTATGGCTCCTCATTTTATGAAAAATCACTTTTTTTTTAGTTTGTTCTCTATGCATCTTTTGCAAAATATGGGCGTATCTTGCCTGGAAACCGCTGGTTGTTAATAGATATGCTAAAATAATGTTTTACCTTTTTTCAGGATGTACGGATGGTAATCACAGGCACCCCGCTTCCACACACTCATTGCATGCATGTATTTAGATAGAACAGATTAATCAATACAAAGTTTTGAACATTTGTTTTCCAGGAACTAATATTTTCTTCTCAAAGATTTCTTCGAAAGATTTCCGCAGCAACTGCTATAGTAATACTTACAGTTTTTGCATGTAAATACCAAGATATTAATGTTTTAAATAGTCAGTTACTAATTGAAATTCGAAAGCAAAATTCAGATATAAAAAGAATGTTCCAAGGTAAGTTTTGCTACAATATATCCAAATCTTTGATCCTCATTTCAGGCAGGAGATAATCTACTTTCAGTATTTTGATTCCTCTATCAAATGTTAAATAATTAATTTGAGTACATTTTAACATTGATTACTCCTTGAAAAATAAGACATTGACTGAAAAATGCAAATGACGATCATCAAATTTACATAATTTAAATTGCCAACGGTAACAAAAAAATACTTTGTGTGGATTTGATGGTGCCTATTTCGTCAGAATATATTCAGTTAATACTTTTATAGTCTTAAATCAAAATTATGCTCCAGAACCGTCACATTTAAATATATTTTATTGCAGTGATAGTCATTAGTTTCATTTAACAAGGATATAGAGGGCATACAGCTTTTTATACGCCCACATTGAAATGTGGTCGTATTTTGTCGTCGCCCCCGTCCGTCCGTCCGTCCGTCCGGCGTCCACAATTGCTTGTGGACGCTCTAGAGGCTAAAGTTAATATCCGATTGACTTCAAATTTATACACAGTGTTTAAGGTCATGGGACGAAGAAGCCTATTGTTTTTCAGCGATTTCCGATAATTAGTGCCAGAGTTATGGCCCTTGATCACTTCAAAAAAATCTTGTGGACGCTCTAGACACCAAAGTTAATATCCGATTGACTTTAAATTTATATACAGTGTTTAAGGTCATGAGACGAATAAGCCTATTCATTTTCAGCGATTTCTAATAATTAGTGCCAGAGTTGTGGCCCTTGATTACTTCAAAAAATCTTGTGGATGCTCTAGAGGCCAAGGTTAATATCCGATTGTCTTTAAATTTGTACACATTGTTTAAGGTCATGAGACGAAAAGGCCTATTCATTTTCAGCGATTTCTGACGATTACTGCCAGAGTTATGGCCCTTAATCACATCAAAAAATCCTGTGGACGCTCTAGAGGCCAAAGTTAATACCCGATTGACTTTATATATACACACACACTGTTTAAGGTCATGAGACGAAGAAGCCTATTGATTTTGAGCGATTTCAAATAATTACTTTCAGAGTTGTCTTCCATGATCACTTCAAAACACCTTGTGATGCTATAGAGGCCAAACTTATCATCCGATTGACTTCAGATTGATACACAGAGTTTAAGGTGTTGAAACGAACAAGTATTTTGATTTTCAATGAATTTTGATAACTGAACTGCTAAATCCATGATATTAAATGTTTCCTATACTAATTGTTAGCATGGGGCAAAACTTTTATAAAAAGCAAACAAATTCTAATGATTTTCAGATAATTACGTAATGAGTTGTTACTCTTAATCAGATTTTAGTGTATTACAAATGTTTCATTATCAAAAAAAAGTAAAAATATGCGACAACCCTTGTTGACTGCCCGGACGATTTAGCTGCTGTGGGCGTATGTTTCGTTGCCTGGCAACCTATCTTTAAATGGTTGCCTTCAATATTTTTTTTTTCAATCAAAATCATCCAGCATATTAGAAAATTGTGTGCTTGGTCGTGGATCAATTTACCTCCAGAAATTCTTAGATTTTCTGGACTGGATTTTCCAGATTACTGTGAAGAAAACCTTCCAGACATGTTTGTTATATTTAAGTACAAGAAAAATGTTCTAATAGTCTTCTGGGAAAGCAGAGCTTTTAGTAAATGGTAATAAAATACAAATTTACAAATTAATGATTTCATACACTAGGTGTTCCGTCTCCAAATCAAGGAATCAACTCATATAAACCATATGATTACCCCGGTTCAAGAGAATTGAATTCAGTTGCAGTGGACTGTAAGTATTTTTATTTTATTCATAATTAAATTTAGACATGTTTGCTAACCCAAATTTTATCTCCCCCCAAAATATATATATATTCAATTTTCATTGCAAATGCAGACAAAGTGAATAATACCCAGGCAAAACATTCTTCGGGCAATCATCAAATTTTTCAGGCACTGGCTCGATTATAAAAAAAAAATATTTTAGTGAATACAAGAGGAACTAGACCTGCATGCAGGAATGACGGGTTTCACTGGTGCCACGTTACCCTTTAACATGTCACTTGCGGTGCCACGTTACCCTTGAACATATGTCACTTTCGGTACCAATGAAACCATTACACAGGTTTCCCCATAAGCATTGCACACATCAAATAAATTGGACGCAGAATCAACCAAATCCAGCAAATATCAATTCATTTGTTACTTGTAAGTGATCCTGACAAAATTACATTACTTCCGGTGATAATGAAAATATTCAATTAGTTTTATGAAATCGGAAATGACATATGACATCATATAGTGAAAATTTTATGTAAATAGAATAATAATTGCCACTTTTATAGACCAAAAACCTTGAAAAGTGACTTGTAGACAGTCGACTTTTTCTCTGCAACCGCACAAGTTAGAAACCATTTTGTGGTGTCTGTATGATCGTATGGGATCAATCTATTTGTTGAATGAAATCAAATAGCATAATTTTGAAAACATTACAAATCAGACGCATTTGAATAAATCTTTAATATCCGATGGACTTATACATTGTGTTTAAGGTCTTGAGACGAACAAGTATTGATTTTCAATGAAATTTGATTACTGAACAGCTAAATGTTCCATATACTCAACATTTGCATGGGACAGAACTTTATAAAAACCTAACAAATTCAACTGATTTTCTGATAATTACCTAATGAGTTGTTACTCTTATTCAGATTTTAGTGTATTATAAATGTTTCATTACCGAAAAATGTAAAAAAAATATGACAACTCTTGTTGACCGCCCTGACGATTTAGCTGCTGTGGGCGTATGTTTAGTTATTTTATGGCAAAGTAAGGTAGGGTCATCAGGCACTGCTGCCATATTTTTCAGGCAAAAATGATAGCCCCCCCCCCCTTTTATATCAAGCCTTCTTTTGACCCACAAAAATATATTTGGTAACTTAAACATGCCTAGAGCAGTAGATCCCTAGACAGGTAATGTACTTTAGATACCGGTTTCATGTATTTTTTCAAAATAATATGTGTTTGTTTTCAGCTACTACACAGATTAGTGATAATAGTGTCAGCGGGTATAGTAGTGATACATCTGTATTAAGTACGGGTGACACAGATAAAACATTTTCATTAAACGAAGAGGCTGATGATGATAATACAACAACCAGCGAATCCGCTAGTTATGTAACTGTGACAACCGATGCAGCAAATCAGTCTTTACTCAATGAACTTAATGATATTCGTAACTCTACTCCCATCAGACAGTTATCCAATCAATTGACTTCCTGGGTTGATACTGGCTTCTTCAACTTTACCAATGATAAAGGTAGGTTAAACTTTAATTGTGATATTTATGGGGAAAAAGCATTTAACACTTAAAGAACATAATTAATAAAGCTTGATATTTGAGGGGCAATATTCAGTCAAGAGTTTTGGTGACAAAACTTTTAGATTTAGTAAGAAATGACCGTCATTTTGTGCAATTATGTAAATTATTAAACAATGGTATGGTATTTTATTTGGTAATCAGGGCTAGAAATTCGCCCGAATCTGATTCGCGCAAGGATTCTCGCAAGCGGTTACGCTAAGAACCCACCGGGATTCGCATGAATTTTCCTATAAAAAAAAAAAAAAAATCTCAGAAATTTTCGAGTCCGATTATTGCATGTCAGTCAGGGTTAATGCTCATAATGGGACTGTATTTCGTTGGCCCTTGGCGATTGATGTTTATTCAAGTCGATCGGTAAAATAATGAACGAGCAACTATGGTATCGTAAATAATCAAACTACTTTTGGTTAAATTCTAACGGGTTAAAGCCCCAATAACACTCTTGTTGTAACTGAAAAATATGTCCTAATCTTCATTCTGGTCAACAAATCGTATTATTTTAGAATATTCCAATTAAATGATGATATGAATTTCATCTTAACACACCTAATTTAAAAAATTGGAAAAATTCAACCAATTGATTTGAAAAGTCTAACGTAAACCTTTTCAAATGTGACTTGGATTTTAAAATATTTTCGAACCCTCTGGACAAATAAAATAGATTGTAATGGATAATTTACACAACAGGTAGGACATTTAAACATCTTGTACTTAGAATAAGGGTATTATTTATTTTCTGGAGCTACCAAGCCAGCAAGAATGTTATTGTCCCTTTAATATTATATATATATATAAGCACTAAAATAAATTTAATATTATCAAATCGAATTACCAAAATTTGGATTTTATCTTAGTTAAAATTTCGTGAAATAGGTCCCAGGTTTTTTATTTTATACACTACTGACAGGGGCTTAATTTTAAAAAAATATTGAAGACTATATCATAGTCGTACAGCACTTTATTTTATAGCAATTTCAGTTATGGTTGTCACGTGATCATTGTCTCGTTTGTTTGTCATAGATGGATGAATAAAAACGTTTGCAAGTTGCATGACTGTTAGCCTACAGTACGTGCTGCACAAAGGACTACAAATTGTGTTATAGAGAAATGCCACGGCATTTCATTTGGCATTAAGACACAAAAAAAAACAGTTCTAAATAGTAGCGTTTACCGTTCTCATTTTTTATTTTATACACTACTGACAGAGGCTTAATTTTCAAAAATATTGAAGACTATACCATAGTCGTACAGAACTTTATTTTACAGCAATTTCAGTTATGGTTGTCACTTCATCATTGTGTCGTTTGTCTATCATTGACGGGTGAATTAAAACGTTTGCAAGTAACATGACAAGTAACATGACCGTTAGCCTACGTGCTGGATAAAGGACTACAAAATGTGTTATAAAGAAATGGAACGGCACCGCATCAGCTGATTTTGGCTACGGCATTTTCTGATTTTGGTTACTGCATTTTCTGATACTGGCAATTTTAGTTTATAGTCAGTAGGCCTATTATTAAGAATCGAAAGATTCGCGCAGATTGCATGTATGAGAATCCTCTTAGATTCTCGCAAAAAATAACGAATTTCTAGCCCAGGTAATTTATGCCATGGAACGCAATCAAGAGGAATTTGGTGTTTAACAAAAATGACCCAAATACCCATCAAATTAAATAAACATAGAGTGACAGAAGATATATGTCGATACCTTTTCCTTGTGCAGACCTCTTCTTGCAGTACTGTATGTATTCATGTTATTTTTCATCTTTTGAATTGATTATATTTCAGACGGCTCTGAACCAGTAGCTTCAATTTCGGTAAGCTATCAAGTGATTTTTATTTGTTGAGAATTAAATTTACAATAATGATTGCAAACCAGCACTGCTTCTATTACTATGCTGCTCAATTGATCCTACAGTCCAAATAGGTTGTGAATCAGTTCTAGCAACAATTACTATTTTAAATTTGTTTTAAAAAAATTTGGATCAATTTTGCTTTGAGCTATAAATCTACATCTGGAAACCTTAAAACAGATGAATTAGGCACATACAGTGTGGCATTGTGCAAATTCCTACAGCTTTATTAAATCATATTGTTTGATTTACCAGACAAAATATTTTATACCTGTATTAAAATATTAAATATTGTGGTAGATATGTAATTAACACAATTAAGTTTATTCTTTAATGGCAGTTGGCAGAATTTTCTCAAGACAAATACGTGTGATTTTTTTTTTAGGAAACCACCATAAAACCAAGGTATAACTTACGTAATAGGAAAGTGCCTTCATCTAACCCTACTATAAATACAGAATCTCCTAAAAGCTTTCAAAAGACAGTGAAAAATATGGAAAAAATATCTCGCAGAAATAATAGATTAACACAAGCCATGATAAAGAGGAAACAGAATTTATCCCAGTATTCAGATAACTGATTCAATTATCTTGGTATTTATTCCATGTGATTCATAATATGCTTGTAAACATGTTTTTAGACATTCAATGAACTTGTACATTTATATCATTAATGGTATTCAATTTTAAAAATAAATGTACATTATTCAAGAGGTAAATTTGCCTATTGCAGGTCTTTCTTTAGGCCTTAAATGTTATATTAATTTTTAATTAGACATTTATTAACATGACAAGATCATAATCAACTCTGGATGCTATCAGATACTTGAAAAGAACGATTTGGACATTTAATGATTTAAGTCTTGAAAATGCCAGTTTCATGGTTACAATGCACACACCTTATCAAAACTACAAACAGTGATAACTTGACTCAAAATAAAGTTGTTTAAATGAAATTTTCAATATATTCATTCTGCAATCTGATTAAAACACAGATCCTATTTCGTTTCATTTTTATAGTTCAAAATTTTATTTTAATTGGAAGAGTACCACACTAGGATCTGTAGTTATCATTGACGTGTTCTAAATGGTGTGAGCTATTAGCCAATGAAATGGTCTGTTACAGCAAGCTTTAGGCATGTTTTGCATGTACATGTAACTGTGGGTAATCCGCTAGTAACATCAATGCTGATTGGTTAATGAAATGCTCAAGTCATAGGGTCAAAAGCTGATTGTATTACCTCTGACGTGACCTATTGCAACAACCAGTCAGATCTTCATGTAGTGTAGGCCATCAAAACTTAAAAGTATAAAAAAAAACGAAATATAGATCTGTATTTTAATCAGATTGATTCATTATGCATATTTATATTTGAACTATAATTTATCTTTTAAATAGTGGTGATTGTTAGAATTTTTTTTATAAATTTATACATTTATCTTAGTAAATCTATGTTGATCAATTTGAACTATAATGTATCTTTTAAAAAGTGGTGATTGTTAGAATTTTTTTATAAATTTATATGGTTATCTTAGTAAATCTGTGATGATCAATTTGAAATTTATGATTAAATGAAATTTGAATGTTAAAATAGTTGGCATTTATTTGTGTTGTGGGTTAGAATTTTACATTACATATACCTACTTATTTTTTCTGGGGGATCACAGCACGGTTTCCCCTTGTTAGTGTTGCAGGACCTGACAAATACAGCTGTCTGGTCATTTGGATGGTACACGTAAAAAAAAATCACTCGGCAGTTGGAATTTGATATAAGAGTAGGCCGGGTTAAATTTCCCTCGTGGCACACTATATGGCATATGCACGTCTTTATCAGCCCAGTTTAGGAACAGAACATTAGGACGTTAAACCCCATTTCATTTCGCTTTAAAATCCTACTATATATTTTGATACATGTTCTCATAAAATAACATACTCTGCGCAGTGTTTTGTTTGCTTAGAGCTAATCCCACTACTCACTGCTGTACAGAGCGAACATTCTTGTGCTAAATTATGATTGGTCAGTAGTCCCATTACCAACCAGTAGCTGACAGCGTTACAAAGGCTTTACCTATAAAACGAAGGGCCAAATTGGACCAAACATGTTTACATAACGTTACGTCATGGCTCACGATTTTATTATGCCCAATTAACCAGTGCATAGCAGAATATTGCAGTAAAACTAATTGCGTGACAAACGAGGCTATCAAATCGATTAAAATGTAAACAATACTGTTTGGAAACGAACATACTTTCACCTTTTTTAATACCTTAAATCACTGTCCAGAGTTTTAGGGAAGACCCAGATTAAACGAAGGACTGTCATGTTGCTGTACTCAAGTGATAGCTTTGATTGAATGGGAAGAATAGACACACTCCCTCAAAAGTTCAAGAATCAGAAGCTAATCCTACAATGGCCAGAGAGGGGTTTCAGGAATATGATAAAATAAATGTTATTTATAGATTTTCAGTCTAATTCAGGGCTGAAATAGCAACCAAAGCGTTTGATTTTATGCTCTCAATATGTACCTTAGTATAACTTGGATATGAAACTTCTTCATCTGGTATTGTTTTAGAGATAATTTAATGATTATATAAATTTCTTTGTGCATCATTTAGTCAATTTGCTTTATCTCTCAGCCAATAAAAATGTCTTGAATAGATTACAAATTGTATATTCAGTCATGCAAAGAAGATAAAGCAAATGAAAATATCAACAATGTAATTTATGAATGTTGTTGTCTACAGTACACTGCGTTTGAACCTATTTGAACTTGCGTAAGGATTCTTCTACTGTATCAATTATAACCTTAACCACACGGTTTAAGGCTACAAGTATAGTAACTATATAAACACAAGTTCAAAGTTTCATCAAAATCGGATCAAATATGTTGATTGATATACCATATATTGGCACTATTTGGTCCAATTTTAACGAAATTCAAACTCATTACCCTGTCATTAGGGTGCAACGTTTTTTTTTTAAATCAAAGGCCATAATCCAAGACTTGAAAAGAACTGAGATCTTTGGGTAATAACCATACATCTTTGCCTTTGGGAAAAAAACTATACTTCAAGTTTCATCAAAATTGGATAAAAATAGGTTGCCAGGCAACGAAACATACGCCCACACAGCAGCCAAATCGTCCGGGCAGTCAACAAGAGTTGTCGCATATTAAGGAATTATCAGAAAATCATTAGAATTTGTTTGGTTTTTATAATCAAACATTTTTTTTATAAATCAGATAATAATTGTGACCTCCAGGGGCCATAATTCAGGAAGTTACGATCCGATGGGCGCAAATATCGAAAGGAACCAAGATCTTTGGGTTATAAACATACATGTCAAGTTTCATCAAAATTGGTTCAAAATTGTGACCTCTATAAGGTCCACAACCTTGATATAACATATTTTCACACTATTCGCGTACAAACAGCGGCCATTTTGTCCGTCAATTTGTTCCGATTTTCACGAAATTCGAATTCAACCTTCATAACCATGGAACGGTGATATAATCAAACGTTTTTTTAAATCAGATAACAATTTTGACCTCCAGAGGGACCACAAGCTAAAAAGTGCGATTTTTTGGACAATCAGGGGCCATAATTCAGGAAGTTACGATCCGATGGGCGCAAATATCGAAAGGAACCAAGATCTTTGGGTTATAAACATACATGTCAAGTTTCATCAAAATTGTGACCTCTATAAGGTCCACAACATTGATATAACCTTGATATAACATATTTTCACACTATTCGCGTACAAACAGCGGCCATTTTGTGCGTCAATTTTGGTCCGATTTTCACGAAATTCGAATTCAACCTTCATAACCATGGAACGGTGATATAATCAAACGTTTTTTTAAATCAGATAACAATTTTGACCTCCAGAGGGACCACAAGCTAAAAAGTGCGATTTTTTGGACAATCAGGGGCCATAATTCAGGAAGTTACGATCCGATGGGCGCAAATATCGAAAGGAACCAAGATTTTTGGGTTATAAACATACATGTCAAGTTTCATCAAAATTGTGACCTCTATAAGGTCCACAACATTGATATAACATATTTTCACACTATTCGTGTACAAACGGCGGCCATTTTGTCCGTCAATTTTGGTCCGATTTTCACGAAATTCGAATTCAACCTTCATAACCATGGAACGGTAATATAATCAAACGTTTTTTTTAAATCGGATAACAATTTTGACCTCCAGAGGGACCACAAGCTAAAAAGTGCGATTTTTTGGACAATCAGGGGCCATAATTCAGGAAGTTACGATCCGATGGGCGCAAATATCGAAAGGAACCAAGATTTTTGGGTTATAAACATACATGTCAAGTTTCATCAAAATTGTGACCTCTATAAGGTCCACAACATTGATATAACATATTTTCACACTATTCGTGTACAAACGGCGGCCATTTTGTCCGTTAATTTTGGTCCGATTTTCACGAAATTCGAATTCAACCTTCATAACCATGGAACGGTAATATAATCAAACGTTTTTTTTAAATAGGATAACAATTTTGACCTCCAGAGGGACCACAAGCTAAAAAGGGCGATTTTTCGGACAATCAGGGGCCATAATTCAGGAAGTTACGAACCGATGGGCGCAAATATCGAAAGGAACCAAGATCTTTCGGTTATAAACATACATGTCAAGTTTCATCCAAATCGGTTCAAAATTGTGACCTCTATAAGGTCCACAACCTTGATATAACATATTTTCACACTATTCGCGTACAAATGGCGGCCATTTTGTCCGTCAATTTTGGTCCGATTTTCACGAAATTCGAATTCAACCTTCATAACCATAGAACGGTGATATAGTCAAACGTTTTTTTAAATCGGATAACAATTTTGACCTCCAGAGGTACCACAAGCTAAAAAGGGCGATTTTTCGGACAATCAGGGGTCATAATTCAGGAAGTTACGATCCGATTGGCGCAAATATCGAAAAGAACCAAGATCTTTGGGTTATAAACATGCATTTCAAGTTTCATCCAAATCGGTTCAAAATTGTGACCTCTACACTGTTCACAACCTTGATATAACATATTTTCACACTATTCGCGTACAAATGGCGGCCATTTTGTCCGTCAATTTTGGTCCGATTTTCACGAAATTCTAACTCAACCTTCATAACCATGGAACGGTGATATAATCAAACGTTTTTTTAAATCAGATAACAATTTTGACCTCCAGAGGGACCACAAGCTAAAAAGGGCGATTTTTCGGACAATCAGGGGCCATAATTCAGGAAGTTACGATCCAATTGGCGCAAATATCGAAAGGAACCAATATCTTTGGTTTATGGACATGCATTTCAAGTTTCATCCAAATCGGTTCAAAATTGTGACCTGTACACTGTTCACAAGCTAAAAGATAGGCTGGCACTGCCAGGCAGGATACGCCCACATTTTCGAAAGATGGACAGAGAACAAGCAATACCGAAAGTGATTTTTCCTACATCATTAAGTCCTGTATTTCATACTGTATTGGGAGCAGCCATTTAGTTGGTCAGTTCCAGTCTGATATTAATGAAATTCGAAACCGACAATGATTATGGTGTGACGGTACACAACCTAGAAATGTGACTTTTCATCAAAATCGGATAAGAATTGTGACCTGTAGAGAGTCCACAACCATGATAAAAATCGGATAAAAATTGTGACCTGTAGAGAGTCCACAACCATGATATACCATATTTTTACACTATTCGCGTACAAACGGCGACCATTTCGTCCGGCAATTTTGGTACGATTTTCACGAAATTAGAACTCAACCATCCTCATCAAAATCGAATTAAAATTGTGACCTATACAGGCTCCACAATCATGATATATCATTTTTTTAACAGTATTCGCGTACAAACGGCGGCCATTTTGTCTGTCAATTTTGGTCCGATTTTCCCGAAATTCAAACTCAACCTTCCTTACAGTGCAACGGTGATATAATCAAACGTTTTTTTAAATTGGATAATAATTGTGACCTCCAGAGGGACCACAAGCTAAAGAAAGGGGGATTTTGCGTATAACCAGGGGCCATAATTCAGGAAGTTACGATCCGATATGCGCAAATATCGAAAAGAACCAAGATCTTTGGGTTATAACCATGAATTTCAAGTTTCATCAAAATCGAATTAAAATTGTGACCTTTACAGCGTCCACAACCTTGATATACCATTTTTTAACAGTATTCGCGTACAAACGGCGGCCATTTTGTGTGGCAATTTTGGTCTGATTTTCCCGAAATTCGAACTCAACCTTCCTTACGGTGTAACAGTAATATAATCAAACGTTTTTTTAAATCGGATAATAATTGTGACCTCCAAGCTAAAAAAAAGGCAATTTTGCGTATAATCAGGGGCCATAATTCAGGAAGTTACGATCCGATATGCGCAAATATCAAAAGGAAGCAAGATCTTTGGGTTATAACCATGAATTTCAAGTTTCATCAAAATCGAATCAAAATTGTGACCTCCACAGGGTCCACAACCTTGATATACCATTTTTTAACAGTATTCGCATACAAACGGCGGCCATTTTGTATGACAATTTTCGTCCGATTTTCCCAAAATTCGAACTCAACCTTCCTTAGGGTGTAACGGTGATATAATCAAACGGTTTTTTAAATCGAATAATAATTGTGACCTCCAAGCTAAAAAAAAGGCGATTTTGCGTATAATCAGGGGCCATAATTCAGGAAGTTACGTTCCGATATGCGCAAATATCGAAAGGAAGCAAGATCTTTGGGTTATAACCATGAATTTGAAGTTTCATCAAAATCGAATCAAAATTGTGACCTCCACAGGGTCCACAATCTTGATATACCATTTTTTAACAGTATTCGCGTACAAACGGCGGCCATTTTGTATGGCAATTTTCGTCCGATTTTCCCGAAATTCGAACTCAACCTTCCTTAGGGTGTAACGGTGATATAATCAAACGGTTTTTTAAATCGAATAATAATTGTGACCTCCAGAGGGACCACAAGCTAAAAAGGGTGATTTTTCGGACAATCAGGGGCCATAATTCAGGAAATTACATTCCGATAGCCGCAAATATCGAAAGGAACCAAGATCTTTGGGTTACAAACATGCATGTCAAGTTTCATCAAAATCGGTTCAAAATTGTGACCTCTATAGGGTCCACAAGCTAAAAACGTGATTTTTCGTACAATCAGGGGCCATAATCCATGAAGTTTTGATCCGATACATGCCAATATCGAAAGGAACCGAGATCTTATGGGGATAAACCTATATTTCAAGTTTCGTCAAAATTGGATAAGAATTGTGACCTGTAGAGAGTCCACAAACAAATTGTGGACGGACGGACGTCCGGACGGACGGACGGACGGACGTCCGGACGGACAGGGGCGACGACATAATACGTCCACATGAAAATGTGGGCGTATAAAAACGTGATTTTTCGTACAATCAGGGGCCATAACCCATGAAGTTACGGTCCGATACATGCCAATATCGAAAGGAACCGAGATCTTAGGGTGATAAACCTATATTTTAAGTTTCATTGAAATCGGATAAAAATTGTGACCTGTAGACTGTTCACAAACAATTGTGGACGGACGGACGGACGAACAGGGGCGACGACAATATACGTCCACATGAAAATGTGGGCGTATAAAAATTGTGACACACACACAGCGACGACAATATATATTAAACCAGTCAGAAATGTCTTCATAAAAAATAACAGCAATATAGAACTGATGATTAAAAGTATACTTTATTGAAGTACACATAAAGGAGATGACCAGCTAATTAATACTAAAATGAATTCAAGTATGAAACGATTAACACAGAGAAATTACCAAATGAGAGGTAAGCTAACAAATTACAGATGGTGACAACATTAAAATGGCACATTAACAATACCTCCTTCAGGTTGTCATTTGACAAGAGTATGCTTTGACATGATAAAATGTACAAATAATTGATTATTTAAATTTAATTCAAACCTTATTTTGATGTCAATTATTAATTAATGAGGGAAAATATGGAAAAGTGATGCATTTTTGATTCAATGTTTTAGGATTTCAATTTCAACTAAATGTTAAAACAATGACTTACTAGTAATGCCATTTAAAAATGTGCTTTGACAGATCATTAACTAGTGATTAGAAAACATGTGATGGCATGAATTATTTAGTATAAATCAATGAGTATTTTACAAAATATTTTATCAAAAAATTCAACCTATTTGAATGAATCTGACAACTAAAGACATATGTACACAAAAGTATAAATTTTGTTTTAATTAGCCATTTCATTTATTTATTTTAATACACATTTCCCGAATTAACAACTTATTAAACAATATATTTATTTACCACTGTTAACAATCCAACCCTTGAAATAATTTCCTATTATTAAGTTCTTTTTGTTCTTGGCATCATTTTCTAACATATTTGCCTATTTAGGTAATAGGGTATAGTTAAATAATGAGATAGTCTGAAAGGGGTGACTCTCAAAGTAAACTCCCCTAGAGTGTAAAATGAAATAACCCAATTAATGAACCATATCTAGTTTCTCTACAAAGAGTTCATTACACTACAAGGGGTAATGAGATACTGATAAACCATTCTTTTCTGACAAATGCTGTTATTGTTCCTGGTTGTATTTCATACTATGTTAACACTAGTAACTTGTATTTACTATGCTCAGTACTAAACGGACATTTTGTGCATACAGCATTCTAAATAAAGGGTCTTTACAACCAGTAATAGTTACAGGATAAGTCATAATATATACATGTATATATAATAGTTATTTTGAGATGAGAATAATTTTATAATATCATGCAATATAGAGAATGGGATGAACAAGTAAATGGAATTAATTAACATGATAAAATTCTTGTTTATACAATTACATCATATTATGATTAAATTCTACAAAGTGAATATTTACAAATGATTATTTATATCAATGACATGATAAGCTTTTTGCGTCCAGATCTGGGAGATGGTGATGGTTTGTATTAATGGTGACTTAATTCAAAAAACTATTGAAGTGATGTTCTAGAACATATTTAAACGAGAGATTCCTAGGTTTTGATTTAATTAACTTTGTTAAAACTTTAATTGTCAACTGAATTCAAGCTCAGATACTTATAAATATCAATATTGCATGTTAAACTTTTAAACTATGGTTTTCAAGTTATCATCAAAATATAACATAAATTATAACATAATGTAGTTCATTTTCTTTTCCTCCATAAAAAATATATTCACAATAAATACACAAGCACACAGCTTTATTAAAAATATGAAATCTCTAATTTTGATATTCCACTAAAATATCTTTTTTTTGAGAGTCTTTAACAAATTTGTAGACTGAAGATGGTCTTCAGGAAAATGTCTTTTCTGGATAATTCACTATCGATTTATAACAATCCAATAACAACGGCTAGAAGTTCCAAATTAGTCTTCTTGATTATTTAAATTTTTTTCAGCACTGAGTGATTACTCATCTTCTGTTTTAACTTTTTTCACCATTGCTGCACCAGATAACGTTATTGGTGTTTTTCTGAAAGTTTAAAAGTAACATTAATTAGAGAAGATGGCTACCATATAATTGTCTTAACTTACTTTACAAGATTGTTTGTATATAAAGTATCAAATATATCAACTAATATCAAGGAACTCTTCCATTATAAAGAAAACTTATATATATACTTACACATCAGGACCTGAAGGTAATTTATGTTTAACAGCAACTTTAGCACTCAATGGACTTTGTGAAGCATCTGAAAAAAATGCAGAGAGAAACATTTTGTAAAATAGTTTCACCATTTATATGGCACCCAAAAGGGATAATGCATATTCTTTTACAGGTAATTACTGGGAGCATTTACCAGATGCTGAAAACAACCAATTTAACATTCATTATGCAAGAGCTAAATCTGCCTATTGTAGGTGTTTCTTTAGGCCTGAAATGTTATATAAACTATTAACTAGACAATGATTAACGATTCGCCATTTAAAAATTTAATTTAAAAATGGGAAAGCGAGGCTAAGACCGAATATACCATAGTCTCGGTCACCCAGACCTCCCTAGTCTTCAACGCACGGTGGGTCTGGGTCGGTTCTCAATTATTGACGAAAATTACTGGATAATCTACCACATAAAAAACCAAACTTCCGGTTACGCATGGGCAATGGAACCCTTTGGCTAAAGTCTCGGTAAGTGATAGATATTATGAAGCCGGGCCGATTTTGATAGATTCTATAAGGCGAGGATAAAATATATCCCACAATTCACTTGGCACATCTATTATTAGAAACAAAATAGAGACGATACAACAGCATGAATCGTGATTAAGGAGATTGTGAGAAGCCATACGTTTGATTCATGACGAGAGAAAATTACCATTTCAATTAAAAACTTTAAAACAAAATTTTAGAGAGTGTCATTGTTGACAAGCGAGATGTTTTGATAGATTCAGCACGTGGTAACTTAAAAGACTGGATAATCCAGACAGTGACCGACTTTCTGTCAAATTTTGAGGACCCATCCAGACTAATATTCGTAGAATATTTGTTTGGATGATAAGAGACTAAATATACCAATGCCCTGGTTACAACAATGCACACATTATGTCAAAACTACAGTGATAACTAGAGCTGCAACGATTTGTAAAAATCCACAATGCACGATACAATCAATGTCCGTATCGCGATTCATTATCCAAAAAATCCACAAAAATAGACCAGCGTTCTGTCATTTAAATATCCTAACGTGGAATGCGTAATTAATTCCATGAGCAAAATTACTCTTTTTACTTTAAGCGAGCACGTGTTATCACACTGTCGACACACGGACTTTAGTTATATTTTGTCAAGAATAAATAATATCAGTCTGAATAAGCAAGTTGAGCTTGAAATTAACTAACTTGCAAATTACACACTTGAATAATATACGGAAAAACATAGAGCATATTATTATAAAATACATCAGTAATATGCGATTTGTGCTAATATTAATGCACGAGATTGGCGATTGGTGCATACATTGGTCAGCACAATTATCATTTCTATATCTGTAACGTATAATAATATTTTGACATTCAAAATTCCGTACTGTTATTTTCTTCGCCATTGCCTCATCTGCGACCGACCCGACAACGAGAAAGCTTTTCAATGGCTGAAATTGTTATGGCAATACTAGCCGGTCATATTGTTTCTGCAACTGAATTTTTATAATAATAATGCATTTGTCAACAAATTCAATGTGCCAAAGTCAAAGCCCAGCAAAGGAATGGACTTGAGGGGCCCAGGCCCTGCGGTTCATGGCAAAAAGAAAAAATATCAGATGACAGTTTCACAGTAATCGATCTAGTGGCGCGAGTGTCGAGTCTGAGCTATCCCCCAACCTTCTCTGTGTAGTTCCACTCGGTTATCGGTCTAGGTTGCTAGACTTGTATGTCATTCGGAATTGAATAGATTTCGTATGTGATCAGATATTATGTAATTATTTTTGTATTGCAAACCGTTTAACTTTGTGTTACCGAGGCATGCCATTCAAAGGGCCCTGGGTTTCTAGTCAGGCCCAGGGCCCCGCTCCAGTTAAGCTGGTCTTTGGCCAAAGTTGATAATTATCATAGTAGTAATTATTGATATATAATGCAAGTATGTGATAAAGGGTTTATTACACACATTTAAATCTATACAAACCTTTTAAAAACGTCATAATATTATGTTTAACGTAAAAAAAAATAAAGACTTTTAAAATTTAACAGCAGTTTTTAAATTTATTTCCTGCATCGCGATATTAATTGTATTGTGGGGTATGAATCGAGATGCGCGAATATCGTGGCCTGTCGTATCGTTGCTGCCCTAGTGATAACTTGGTAGTATGAATTTATCTGAATGAAATTTTCATTTTACATCTGTTTTTGAGCTATTAGAGCAAGGATGGTCAGCTCTTTGTATAAATCTTAGATGTTTCTTTAAGTAACTATCAGATTTATCAGAATGAATAAAAAAAATCTTACTGCCTACTATTTCTTTCTGATGCCAACATGTAAATACAAATCGATAAAACTTGTTGTTTGAAATAACTTGTAAGAGAACAGTAACTCTGGTTTTCTTTATCTATTAACATAAACAGTGTGCATACAGGACTATATCCACTGTCAATAAATTTCTGATGGCTTCCTAGGTTTTATTATACAAATCAATAGAATTCTTTGTCTCAATAAAATAAACACGGTATCCATTTCCATCAATTTAAAAATATTCTGTAAATAATTACCTTGAAGCCACCTTACTTGAGTGGCAGGGCCATAGCCTTTTTCATTTCTAGCCGCAATACGGAAGATTATAGCTGGTTTAGTTGTATAGTCTATGTGTGCTGATGTTAAACTGCTTGTTGTCACTACACAGGAGGGATTGGGACCACAATAAACGCGAACAAATGCCAACTGAGCTGGTGTACCAGGTTTCTGATCTTGAGTGGCTGTAGCAGCATTTCTAACAGCAAGATAAACTGAATATTCTGTAATTTTACCAGCCGTATTCTGTGGTGGCTCCCACGATAAATGAGCACCTTCTACACTCTAAAAAAAATATTATAATAAACAGATCAGCAAACAATCAAATTACTTATAGCTGTTAATTATTGAACCCTGTAAAGACATTCACATAATCAATATCAACACCAAGTTTGAATATTCTACCTAAATTAAAGGTCAAGTAATTCTGTTCAAATAGGAAATATTGTAAACACATATTCTTACCTTACTGATTTTAATTGCCGATGGTGCACCAGGGAACCCTGGTAAACAGGTCTTAAATGCAGATACTTCACTAAATGGTCCTCGACCACAGGCATTGATCCCAGCCACTCGGAATTTATATGCTGTTCCTGGTTGAAGTTCCTGTCGTTTTAATATACTGTGATCAGGTACATTAACAACATCGATATCCTGCATGAGATTTAAGACATTTCCTTGTTTAATAATAGAACATAATTGACTACAAATATTACTCATGTCTGCTTAAACCATTTATTTATTCATTTCCCCATGGT
Source organism: Patella depressa (assembly GCA_948474765.1). Taxonomy (NCBI): domain Eukaryota; kingdom Metazoa; phylum Mollusca; class Gastropoda; family Patellidae; genus Patella; species Patella depressa. The sequence continues at coordinate 37,138,226 of OX419721.1, forward strand.
AAGTTATGCTTTCTTCAATAAATCCTACAATAATTCCTCATTCTGGCAAAGACCATCCTACTATAAATAAATGTACTTACATCCCCGTTGTTTTGTCCACCATCAGAAGGGAGATGGTAATGAGATACCACCGTTGAAGTACTCTTGATAATTCCTACATCAAACCATTGATTGGCATCACGTTTCACTGGCATTAAAATTTTATCCTGAAACAATATATTTTTCAGTTGGTTGTGTGTTACATAGTTCTAATATTTTGGGGAGCTTTAGAACCACACTATGTATACTGGATACACATTTTCTGTTTAACCATTTTTCTAAGAGTTCTAGAACTGCAGCATAAAATTGATATGTTTCAATTCTTTTCTGATTAGCAATACAAATAATTCTGAACACTTATAGCCCTAGAAATGTTCAACAAGAAAATAAACACTCAAATATTTTCATAAAACCAAACATACCATTGGTTCAGTTTTTATGCCATTTGCTGCTTGATTGACACCATCTGGTTCCTGTTTAACTGTTGACCTTGCAGAGGAAACAGCTGCAGATGCTAATGTAGCTAAAGGATCTTTAAAAAAAATATATATATATAAAACATTTCTGAACACATAAATATGCATGAAAGATTAATTTAATTGGTAATGAATTCATAGCAGTTATGTTTTTTTTATCATCTCCCATTAAAAGAATGGTAGGTATCAAAGCAGAGCAATGAATCACATTAATCTCTAACTTACCAGACGAATCTGTAGCACTTGATATAGCAACAGCTGTATCAGTTGCTGGGGTAGTTCTTGTAGCACTATTTTCTGTGGTATTTAAAGCTGCATCACTTGGTTCTAGTTTCACTGTAGTATCCGTTGAATCTGTAGCTGCTGCTGAAGCAGTTGTATCCATTGGTTCTTCAGTAGGTTTATCAGTTGATTCATTTTCAGCACTTTGTGTAGTTGGTTCTGTTGCTTGCACTCCTTCCATTGGCGTATTTTCCTCTTGATTTTGAACAGGTACGTCTCCAGTTGCTTGAGTTTCAGTACCATCCCCAGGACAACCATGGGGAGTACCACAATCTCCTGTTGCTTGTGTTTCTGTACCGTCACCTGGACAACCATGTGGAGTACCACAATCTCCGGTGGTTTTTGTTTCAGTTCCATCACCAGGACAACCATGAGGAGTTCCACAATCTCCAATACTTTGTGCTGGTGCATCATCACCAGGACAACCATGGGGAGTTCCACAATCTCCCGTTGCTTGAGTTTCACTTCCGTCACCTGGACATCCGTGAGGAGTACCACAATCATCAGTCTTAGATTCTGTTCCATCTCCTGGACAACCATGTGGTGTTCCACAATCTCCTGTTTGATTTCCAGTTCCATCACCCGGGCAACCATGAGGTGTTCCACAATCTCCTGTTGTTACAACTGGAGAACCATCACCCGGGCAACCATGTGGGGTGCCACAGTCACCTGTTGAAGCAGCTGGTGTTTCATCACCAGGACACCCATGAGGAGTTCCACAATCTCCTGTACTTTGTGCTGGTATTCCATCACCTGGACAACCATGAGGTGTTCCACAATCATCAGTTGCTGTTTCTGTACCATCACCAGGACAACCATGCGGAGTTCCACAATCACCTGTTGCTGTTGTTTCTGTTCCATCACCAGGACAGCCATGTGGAGTTCCGCAATCTCCAGTTGCTTGTGTATCTGTTCCATCACCAGGGCAACCATGAGGAGTACCGCAATCTCCAGTTGCTTGTGTATCTGTTCCATCACCAGGACAACCATGAGGGGTACCACAATCTCCTGTGATAGATGCAGCCGTAACATTGGTCCCAGGGTTTGTCTTGACTACAGGTGAAATTGTTATCTGCACTGGTGGTTTTCCTGCAGAGGTTATAGTTGATGGAATTGTCACCAACTGTTTTGCCACTGTAGATATTGAGTCACCTGGTGTTTGTTGAGCTATTAAAGATATTGTTGGTGTACCTGTGGTGCTCTTTATACTTTGAGTAGAGAGTATGGATGTCCCTTGTATTGTAGAGGCTATTGATTGTCCAGGCATTCCTTGTGCAATAATTTTTCCTGCTCCAGTTTGGCCTGTTGAAACGAAAAATGTATGAAATGAAATTTAGTTTCAAAATATCTTCAACATATCTGGTACTATTTAATTTCTATTTTAAATATGTGCTTTTTCCTTCTCAAGACCTTGTATTTTTGTCTGAACAGAATGTCAAAATACCAAACCAACGGATATAGAAAAACAAAATATCAAATTTATGACATTTTTCTAAAAATCTTATTTGAAATGAAAAAGAGAACATATCAATTTGTATTACCTGCTCCCAATATTGTGACAACAGGTTTTGACTGACTTGCTGCTAGGGAAGTTGCTGTTTGTAGATTGGTCACTGTAACTGGCTTAGATCCTGTAAATAAAACATTTAACTTATGGCACATAGCATTTCACTGTATTCATGGGAAATCTATCAAATAGTTTAGTGGAAAAAGGGGCTTACTGTTATTTACCAAAGTCATCTGCAGAATTTCCTCAAGGTCACGAGATGTACACAGGGCTAGTATTAACGTTAACCCTAGTTCCTCAGCAACAATCATGTGCCCTAACCATGTTTACATCTTTTGACCTATAAAGGAAGTGTGCAGGTGACCATGGTAAATAGATCTGATCACAAAAAGGGACATCCAAATATTTGTTGGTGGCAACTGACAGTTACGGTTGTTATTTTCAATAATAAGGTATTAACGTCAAAAAATGTTGCAAAATGATTGACGGAAACTTTGTTTTCAGCTGTGTATTAATGTTAATAGTCTTTAATTATCATTGTACTTCGTAACTGTTGTGTCACAGGACTTTGGTTTCGGTTATGGTGTTACATTTTGCCTATTATAATTGCCTTGTATCCGTATTGCTGTTTTAGCTTAATAATGTTGAGAGAATACTTTTCGAATGTCACCTTAAAATACCCTAGCACCTGTTTCCATGAGTATGTTTTCGTTTTTAGCATTAATGTTGACACTAAACAGACATTCACAGAATTTACCTTCTACAATTTAAGGCAACTACAAATAAACAGGCCTCTGACAGGCAAATTACGCCTTGCAATAAAGTGAGCAAAATTTTATTGATAAAGAGCACTATCAAAGAGAATTTTAATCCATAGAACTTATCAAAAGGTACATCAATATTAAAAGCAGCCAAAACCTGAATAGCATACCTCCTAGAAAAGTTGAACCCTGAGTGGTTCCTCCCTGTGGGCTAACCACAATGAACTGTGTATTACCCGAACCTGTGTGTCCACCAGAAACTTTAGTTATTAATTTAGTAGGAGTATTTAAAGTGCCTGTACTGCCTTTTGGTGCTGCTATAACAATTGTTTTAGTTCCTGACTGAGTAGAGGTAAGACCAGTCATGCCTGCTTTTGCCATGGAAAACATAGAAGTTGGTATTGTTTTGATGACAGTTGTTATATTCTTGGAATGACCCTTAAATAATAAAATCAAATATGCACACAATCAAAAGTATCGATTGAAAACAGATTCAATATGTTATTTCTAAACAATATTTGTTTTTGATCATAAGACCTTGACCCTTCAATAATAAAAATAAATATGCACACAATCAAAAGTATCAATTGAAAACCGATTCAATATTATTTCTAAACAATTTTTGTTTTAGATCATAAGACCTTTTCTACACACACGAAGAGTTTATGTTGAATTTATGCTGAAAATATTTACTCCTAACATCCATAACAGATGTTAATGTACTTACAGTAGGTTGAACACTGCTAATACCAAGTATGTTTGACGGAGTTTGGCCAGGTTTACTTGATGCTATAATAGCAGATGGCTTTGTTCCTCCAGCTTGGGATGTAACTAATTTTACAATAGTTGCTCCTTGAGGCAAGGCCCCTTTATTCTGAAGAAAAATAAATAGTTATGTATGTTATATTATATTACTGAGAATATCATGCCTTTTTAATTTCTTTGTTGCAAAGTCATCTAATTTCACAAAATTACAAACATATCATTACTCACTGTAGCAACAGTCATGCCTTGTGTTGTTTTGACTAATGTCACAATCTGAGGATGACTGGAAATGGATCCTCCAGCTTTATGTACAGTTATGATCTGTTTTCCACCTGCAACATGGCCACCTGTTTTTAGAATAGTTGTTCCTGGTGGAGCAACTCGGATTGTTTGGGTTCCAGGGGAAATAGTAGCACCTACAATATACAAATACACATAAAGTTAATGAATTTAAGAGTTACCTTCAGTCAATATTAATAGGTACTAAAGTTATCCTCGTTTAGTGACATTTAAAAATTCATATATCTTCTGGTTTCATGGGAAACCCTGTTACTGCTTGTCGCATTATGAAAAAGTCACTGTTTGAGCTCAATATCATTCATTGGCCTTAAGTGCATTCCTTCTAAATTGACCTTTTCAGTAGGGAAGACAGTGACCTAATTACCTTGCATTTTACCAGGAAATCTTACTCCAGAAGGTGTCACCACAGTAGGTGTCACCACTTTCACTCCTGAAACAGTACGTATTGTTTGTGGTGTTCCTGGTGTGTTTGGTGTTCCTGGTATTTTCTGTGTTGCTGCTGCTGCAGCAGCTAATGCAGCTATTCCAGTCATCTGACCACCAGCTGTTGTTGTTTGCTGGAAATGCAACAAAGTAAAATATGAAATATTGCCTTATGCTCACAAAATGAACAATAGGTTAGTGACATATTGGTGATTAGAATTCGGTTTCAAGGATTAATGTTCACACTAATTCTACACTTTAATTATTCAAAGTTTTAAGCAACGAGTAGCAATTTATATAAAAGTTCTTTGTGCCTTACTCCTTGTAACACTGCAGGCTTCTGTCCTTGACTAAGACTAATTATTTGTGGTGATGCAACTCTTAATCCTGAAGAAATAGGTGTGATTGTTACTGGCGATTTCTGTCGTGGTGTGGCATTCACTAAAATATGAAAGAAACAATTATCGAATTATATTTCATAACAATAAATGCAGAACATGTCATGTCTATTTGTGTTTGGAGAGAAAGCATTATGTTTTATATAGCAGTACATAGTAAGAAGCACAAAGTCACAGTTCATTTTAAGGCAAATAATCAGTCATGTGTCTATGACAAAGTTGGTGCAAAATATAGAAAGCAATACGCCAAATTATGATATGGCGATATTTCAGATTGGACATTTTAATAAATTTTCTATTTTGTATGGTCTTTCATTTTTTTGTTTTGTTTCAACAAATGTTGAGTAGTAAAGCATTGAAATTGCATTATACTATTTTTTTTTCTTCAAAACAATCTTTTCTATCATAGTGCCGTGCCAACCCCCCTGCGAAAATATGTCAATTATCATGCATAAACACATCTATATATATAACCAGTATCACCATGCATAATTTCAAAAGGAACATGTGTATTTACAATCAAATGAAATCTACAAGATTCTACACAGGATCAAGTCAGGACCAAAAAAATCCCAATCAGCAATTATTTAAGTGTCTGTTTTCAAGTTTAAACATTATTTTACAAACAAACTTTAATAAGAGCTCTTACCCAAATGTGATAATTGCCATGCCACAGTTTGGGTAAAAACGGTAATATGTTTTATTTGGTGTCATTAGTCTATGTATTAAACTAAATTGTTGTATATTTTGGACAAGAGATAATTCAAGTTACATATTTAAAGCACATCATCCATATGCATTTATAGACTAACTGAAGTAAACAATAATTATATGTAAATCTGTATCGCAATTTGAGAACATACTAATTTTAATTTAGAAAACATGCATTCTGTCAATTATGATACATGTACCATGCATGATTAGTTGTATTTTTCAATAAAACTTTATACATCAATTTGGTAAAATTTTACAAATAGCATTAAAGATAGGTTGCCAGGCAACGAAACATACGCCCACAGCAGCTAAATCGTCCGGGCAGTCAACAAGGGTTGTCGCATATTTTTACTTTTTTCGGTAATGAAACATTTGCAATACACTAAAAACTGATTAAGAGTAACAACTCATTATGTAATTATCAGAAAATCATTAGAATTTGATTGCTTTTTATAAAGTTTTATCCCAAGCTAACAATTAGTATATACATGACGCATTTAATATCATGGATTTAGCTGTTCAGTTATCTAAATTCATTGAAAATCAAAATACTTGTTCGTTTCAACACCTTAAACTCTATGTATCAATCTGAAGTCAATCGGATGGTAACTTTGGCCTCTATAGCGTCACAAGAATTTTTGAAGTTATCAAGGGAGATAACTCTGGCAGTAATTATTTGAAATCGCTGAAAATCAATAGGCTTTTTCGTCTCATGACCTTAAACACTGTGTATAAATCTAAAGTCAATCGGATATTAACTTTGGCCTCCAGAGCGTCCACAAGATTTTTTGAGGTGATCAAGGGCCATAACTCTGGCACTAACTATCGGAAATTGCTGAAAATCAATAGGCGTCTTCGTCTTATAACCTTAAACACTGTGTATAAATTTAAAGTCAATCGGATATTAACTTTGGCCTCTAGAGCGTCCACAAGATTTTTTGAAGTGATCAAGGGCCATAACTCTGGCACTAATTATCGGAAATCGCTGAAAATCAATAGGCTGCTTCGTCTTATGACCTTAAACACTGTGTATAAATTTAAAGTCAATCGGATATTAACTTTGACCTTTAGAGCGTCCACAAGATATTTTAAAGAGATCAAGGGCCATAACTCTGGCACTAATTATCGGAAATCGCTGAAAATCAATAGGCTTCATTGTCTTATGACCTTAAACGCTGTGTATAAGTTTAAAGTCAATCGGATATTAACTTTGGCCTCTAGAGCGTCCACAAGATTTTTTGAGGTGATCAAGGGCCATAACTCTGGTAGTTATTATCGGAAATCGCTGAAAAACAATAGGCTTCTTCGTCTCATGACCTTAAACACTGTGTATAAATTTAAAGTCAATCGGATATTAACTTTAGCCTGTAGAGCGTCCACAAGCAATTGTGGACGCCGGACCGACGGACGGACCGACGGACCGACGGACGGACGGACGGGGGCGACGACAATATACGACCACATTTCAATGTGGGCGTATAAAAAGGCATACTCTAGGCATTCATGCATATATTAAGCTCTCACATTGAATACCTTTAATTGTTTGTGGTGATGAGAAAGAAATGGAGCCTATAGACACTGCTCCTAATGGTCGTATTGCTGAATCGAAAGATCAAGAAATCAATTAAAGTTTGTATCAGAGAAACAATTAAAACATTCGGCATAAAACATTCATATTCCTTTTTAACATTTAGTATAAATCCAGAGAATTTCCACATTAGCATGTGGCACCAATACAGCTATTTATTAATCAAACGTGGAAAATACAACATGACAGTACATACCTCCTCCTGGTGAACGAATCATTTGTGGTTGATTAGGAACTAAAGGTTTAGCTAAACTACTGCCAGCTGGTACAGCAGTTGGACTCATGGCTTGCGATGGCGGTAAATCATATTTCTGTAATTGTAACAAGTAAGCATCCGCTGTTGGTACTGATCCCCAACATACTTCTAATGTATTTGTACTGGCTCGAACTAACTGTACTCTGGATGGCGATGGAGGTTTTTCTAAAACACATAGAACAAATAAAAGTCTAAAAATAAAATCTAGCCTTTTTTGGCATAAAAACATTAGATTTTCTAATTCATAACCACTTTTCCAGTAGCTATCTAATATCAATTCTACAAATATGTATTACAGAACTTACACCTTTCCAAATTTATTCCACTTGAAAATTGGTTTATTACTCAAAATAGGCAACTTACCAGTTTCTAAAAACCATAAATCTTTGAAACAAACCTGGAAATGAAAAGAAAGCAAATATTGTAATAAGGTTTATATATATATATAGTAGAATAGTTAATTAAAGCTGCTCTTTGGTAATATATAATTCAAATTAAAGATGGCAAAATAAAACTACATTTTTATGCTAACGTTTTCACTGCGATAGTGGCTCATCAGGCGTTTTATTAAACATCAGGGGTTTTATTAAAACGCCTGATGAGCCGCTATCGCGGTGAAAACGTTAGCATAAAAATGTAGTTTTATTTTGCCATCTTTAATTTCAATTATATATATATATATATATATAAAATATTGAATTATCTGTCCAGATACAATCGTCAATTATTTTGGTCTTGATTAAAAATTCCCGTAATTGATTTTGTATGCAGAACATTTCTTTAGGCATCTAAATTTTCAAGAATGGAATAAAAATATAAATGCCCTACTTGATTATTCCATGCCTTTCTGTATCCATCTCTACCACTCCATATATACAATCTGGTATTGATAGCTACAGAACATTGCCCAGCTCTTGCTCTGGGCAATGCATCTTCAAATACTTCCATAGCTAAGGGTTCCCATGAATTAGATTCTGAAATAAATTTCAATTTCTAAATAAAAAAAACAAACTACAACTGTGTCCTCTGGCAATATTTTGAAAGGTACCGGTATATTTAAAATTGTGCAGGTCAGGGGAACTAGCCAATCCTAAAATTGACATGTAAATCTGCATTTCAACAAGTCCAACAACACAGTCAACTGGTTGCCAGGCAATGAAACATACATCCACAGCAGCTAAATCATTCGGGCAGTCAACACGAGTTGTCGCATATTTTTACTTTTGTTCATAATGAAAACATTTATAATACACTAAAATCTAATTAAGAGTAACAAGTCATTAAGATATTATACAAAAATAATTAGAATTTGTTTGGCCCATGCTAACGTTTAGTATAACTCTGTGTATCAATCTAAAATCAATCAAAACGATTATATATAGGCGTAAACACAGTGTATAAATATAAAATCAATCAGATGATAAATATGGTCTCTAAAGAATCCACAAAATTTTCAAGTGATCAAGGGCACTAACTCTGGCAGTAATTATAGGAAGTCATTGAAAATCTATAGGCTTCTTTATGTGATGACCTTAAACACTGTGTATAAATTTAAAGTCAATCGGATATTAACTTTAGCCTTTAGAGTGTCTACAAGAAATTGTGTACGTCAGACTGGCGGACGGGGCGACGACAATATACGACCACATTTCATTGTAGGCTTATAAAATAAATAATTCATGGGTTTCATTTCAGTCATATATGCACTACCTGCTAACAATTTATTTTTCATAACCAAACACCAAATTATATTAATAATTATGTTCAAGCGCTAAAATGAATAATCATTCATTCTCACCAAGATTTAAAGAAGCTAGGGTATTGGTACATTTCCATTCCTTTTCATGTGTGGCTACTTTTACATCATCCATTACCAAGGGTACCCAGCCGCCAAAAACAAACATACGATTACCAATAACAGTTGCAGTATGGAGACTTCTTGGTAATGGGGGAACACCTTGAACTGTTGGTTTTACCCATGTATAAGTATCTAAAAGCAGAGAAAAATTATTTGTTATATCAGTAAGATGAGTTGTTAGGCAATGAAGTTGTCCATGCTATATATTAAAAAATTTAGTCACTCTTTTAATCTTTTCAAAAGCAGATCTCAATATTTGTCTATTTTTAGGAGGTCATGGTTTTAATATTTAACCAATAACGCAAATAATATCCCTTTCTTTCAAAAGAAATCTTCAATAAATACAATAATTACCAATCTCACACTGCCACAAATCTCCTAAACGACATCCACTCATACCACCATAAATTAAAAGTCTTGGATGTCTGCCATCTTTTTCAGCATACCCAACACAAGAATGAGATTCACGTGGTGGTGGTGGCTGACCATTTGTAACTGGATATTCCCAAGTCATAGAGTTTGATGTAGACTTCATTTCTAATGCATACAAATCATTGAGATACCTGAAATGTGAAAATATTAGTCTTAAATCGGTAACAGCAAAATATCTTATCTGACAATTCATTGAAGTCCTATCATGACATATTATTTCAGCTGTTCAAATATAAATTGAATTAAATATTCCTATACTTTTAAATTTTCATTTTCCTATACTTTTAAATTTTCATTTTCCTATACTTTCAAATTTTCATAAATTATTCAGAGCATTTTGATGTCAGATTTCCCTAATTTTAGAATTATCAAAATATTCCTTTTAATTTCTGACCTTGGTATGTTGTTCTTGGGATCTTCACTATCATTTGCTAACCCACCAAACAAATATGCTTTACTGCCTAACATACAGAAGCTGTGTCCTGGAATATAATACAAAATATAAATTATTTTGTACAATTTCTAAACCAATCCTTTATACAATAATGCAGCATATTGAGTAACAAAACATTCTGTAAACATATTTAATAGTGTCGTTCTTTCACCCCAAAATCTTGTTAAAAGAAATAGTATAATACCATTACAAAGATGATGAGGTTTACATGCATATCATTATAGTATAATATGGTTTTGTTATTGGATGGTATTAGTCTCCTTGGTAAACCAAAAGTAATGATTATCAGTAAAATTACAACCCCAAAAAATCATAATCAAGATCTAATTACCTAAGCGTGGACATGGAATTGTGTGATTTTTAGGTGGCTTTGGTTTTAACCGTTTCCATTCCCATCGGCTAGCTTGTAATTCATATAATTCATTAGAATATTTTCCATATTCCACCATTCCCCCAAAAACAAGTATCCGTGTTCCATCACAAACAAATCCATACGCTGCACACCCTGGTGGAATATCTCCTCTGACTGCTGGTACAAACCACTGATTGGTAGCTTTTAAATAATGGCAAGAAAATTTTATAAATTAAATATCACAATTTTATAACCCAAGTAATGTAGAAGAATCAAAGGGGGGTAATTTAAGTCCTCTGCAAAGAGTAATCTTCTGAATGTATTGGCAGTTGCAAACAGGGGGCACTGCAGTATTTCATTTCTATTCTTGTATTTGTCCGATCTCATTATGGCAGCGGCTAAATACCACGCTTCAAAATACCACGCTCGCCTTACTGCTTCTATACACACGAAACGTGGTACGCTTTTTCGGTACCACTTTCTATTTAATTATAGGGATTTTACATTATAAAGCTAATTTTGCAAATTATGTTGATCATTTAATCAATTTTGATGTTTTTATTGGTGATATTTACACTTAATCTTAAAATAAATTACAATACAGATAGCCGATCGGTCGGTTAATGCATCGAGCCGTACCTATGCTATACGGTTTATAATACGGTGTAACCGTTATTATACCCTTTCAAAAAGACCCTACGTGGTATATTGGAATATTATGTATGCGACTATGCATAGATATGAAACAAAACCCGGAAGGTAAAAACTAACGTTGTATAATCCTGTATAGGGGCGATAAGAAAGGGCGATAAGTTGACAGTAAAAAAAGTGGTATTCCGGGGCCGAGATAACCGTACCACGTTCGCCTTGCTAGTGCTATACAAACGGAACGTGGTACGCGACTTCGGTACCACGTCCTTTTTATTTATAGAGATTTTACATTATTTGTAGTAAATTTTTCAAATTATGTTGATTATTTAATCCATTTTGATGTTTTTATAGGCCATATTTACACTTTATGCTAAAATTAATTACAATACAGATAACCGATCGGTAATAATACTGTGTAAATTTAAAAAGACCCAACGTGGTATATTGGAAATGAAATGAAATGGGGTTTAACGTCCTACTGTTCCGCTCCGACCGGGCTAATGAAAACGGGCATATCAGTACCTCGCTCGACTTTCTCTGTCTACAAAAACGAAGCGTGGTACGCGACTTTGGTTTATTTTTCAAATTGGATCATTTTGATGTTTTTATAGGCCATATACTGTATCCGATTTAAAAAGACCCTACGTGGTATATTGGGTAGATATGAAATAAAACGTGGCAAGTAAAACGGGGTATAATAAAATATGTGGATTATACGAGAGTACCTTGAGTCGAATATAGTTAAACAAAAGTGGTATAATAGAATCCGGTGCTGAGATAACCGTACCACGCTCGCCTTGCTGGATCTATAAAACCGGAACGTGGTACCCGACTTCGGTAAAAAAGAATCGTGGTAAAATAGAATCCAAGACAGACAACCGTACCACACTCGCCTTGCTGATTCTATACAAACGGAACGTTGTACGCGACTTTGGTTCTATACAAACGGAACATGGTGCGCCACTTCAGTTTAAAAAAACCGTGGTATAATAGAATCAGAGACTGAGATAATCGTACCACGCTCGCCTTACTGGTTCTAAGCAAACGGGACGTGGTACGCGACTTCGGTTAAAAAAAAACGTGGTATAATAGAATCAGAGACTGAGATAATCGTACCAAGCTCGCCTTACTTGTTCTATACAAACGGAACGTGGTACGAAACTTGGGTTCAAAAACGTGGTATAATAGAATCCGAGACTGAAATAATCGTACCACGCTCGCCTTACTTGTTCTATACATAAACGGAACGTTGTACGCGACTTCGGTAAAAAAAAAGGTGGTATACTAGAATCAGTGACTGGTATAACCATGGCACGCTCGCCTACTGGTTGTACACAAACGTAACGTGGTGTGCGACTTCGATACAAGAAAAGTGGTAAAATAGAATCCAAGACTGAGATAACCGTAATTAGAACCAAAGACTGGGATAACCACGCCCGGCTTACTACTTTTATACAACTGAAACGTGGTAAACTCGCTCTACTTCTCCTATACAATTGAAACGTGGTACGCGGCTTTGGTACCACGTCCTTTTTAATAATAGGGATTTTACATTTTTCGATGCAGATTTTGCAAATTGTGTTGATTATTTGATCCATTTTGATGTTTTATAGGCCACTTCGGTACAAAAAACGTGGTATACTAGAATCAGAGACTGTGATAACCGTAGCACGCTCGCCGTATACTGGTTCTATACAAATGGAACGTGGTACGCGACTTCGGTACAAAAAACGTGGTATAATAGAAACCAAGACAGAGATAACCGTACCATGCTCGCCTGGCAGGTTCTGTACAAACGAAACGTGGTACGCGACTTCGGTACAAAAACGTGGTAAACTAGAAACCGAGAGCAAGATAACGGTAACTAGAAACCGATACCACGCCCGGCTTACTACTTCTATACAACTGAAACGTATTATGCTCGCCTTACTTCTCATATGCAATTGAAACGTGGTACTAGGCTAATTGGTACCACGTCTTTTTTTAATTATAGAGATTTATACATTATTCAAAGCAGATTTTGCAAATTGTGTTAATTATTTAATACATTTTCATGTTTTATACTATAGGCCATATTTACACTTTATGACCATAGGGATACTAATAAATGTACTGAGACAATCGTAACAGTACCACGCTCGTCTTACTGATTCTATACAAACGGAACAGTGTACATGACTTCGGTACAAAAAACGATCCGAAGTCGCGTACCACGTTCCGTTTGTATAGAACCAGTAAGGCGAGCGTGGTACGATTATCTCAGTCTCTGATTCTATTATACCACGTTTTTTGAACCGAAGTCGCGTACCACGTTCCGTTTGTATAGAACCAGTAAGGCGAGCGTGGTACGATTATCTCAGTCTCGGGTTCTGTTATACCACGTTTTTGAACCCAAGTTTCGTACCACGTTCCGTTTGTATAGAACAAGTAAGGCGAGCTTGGTACGATTATCTCAGTCTCTGATTCTATTATACCACGTTTTTTGAACCGAAGTCGCGTACCACGTTCCGTTTGTATAGAACCAGTAAGGCGAGCGTGGTACGATTATCTCAGTCTCGGGTTCTGTTATACCACGTTTTTGAACCCAAGTTTCGTACCACGTTCCGTTTGTATAGAACAAGTAAGGCGAGCTTGGTACGATTATCTCAGTCTCTGATTCTATTATACCACGTTTTTTTAACCGAAGTCGCGTACCACGTCCCGTTTGCATAGAACCAGTCAGGCGAGCGTGGTACGATTATCTCAGTCTCTGATTCTATTATACCACGTCCCGTTTGCATAGAACTAGTAAGACGTGCGTGGCACGATTATCCCAGTCTCGGATTCTATTATACCACCTTTTTGAACCGAAGTCGTGTACCACGTTCCGTTTGTATAGAACCAGTAATTTGAGCGTGGTACGATTATCGCAGTCTCTGCTTCTATTATACATTGTACAACTTTTTTGTAGAATACCAGACTGAGATGATCGTACCACGCTCGCTTTACTGGTTCTATACAAACGGAACGTGGTACGATCATCTCGTATTCTATTACATCACGTTTTTGAACCGAAGTCGCGTACCACGTTCCGAGCGTGGTACGATTATCTCAGTCTTGGATTCTATTATAAAACATTTTTGGTACCGAAGTCGTGTACGTCCCGTTCATAGAACCAGTAAGGCGAGCGTGGTACGATTATTGCAGTCTCGGATTCTAGTTCGGTACCACGTCCTTTTTATTTATAGGGATTTAGCATTATATGTAGTAAATTTTGATTTTTTAATCCATTTTGATGTTTTTATAGGCCACATTTACACTTTATGTTCAATCTAATACTGAGTAAAAGTTAATAAACTATTCCCTATTTAGAAAGACTCTACGTGGTATATTGGAAATGAAATGAAATGGGGTTTAACGTCCTACTGTTGTGCTCCGACTGGGCTAATGAAAACGTGCATATCAGTACCTCACTCGACTTTCTCCGTCTACAAAAACGAAACGTGGTACGCGACTTTGGCTTATGTTTCAAATTATGTTGATAATTTAATCCATTTCGGTGCCTTTATAGGCCATATACTGTACCCCATATAAAAAAAGCCTTGTGGTATAGTGGGTAGATATGAAATAAAACGTGGCAAGTAAAACGGGGCATAATAAAATACGTGGATGATACGAGAGTACCTTGAGTTGATAGTTAAACAAAACGTGGTATAATGGAATCCGAGACCGAGATAACTGTACAACGCTCCGAAACAGATAATCATGGATTAAATAATTTTAAAAAATGTACTACATATAATGCTAAATCCCCATAAATGAAAAGGACGTGGTACCGAACTAGAATCCGAGACTGCGATAATCGTACTTCACTCGCCTTACTGGTTCTGTACAAACGGTTATCCCAGTCTCTGATTCTAGTATACCACGTTTTTGAACCGAAGTTGCGTACCGCGTTCCGTTTTTTAAAAAACCAGTAAGGCGAGCGTGGTATGATTATCCCAGTCTCTGAATCTATTATACCACGTTCCGTTTGTATAGAACCAGTAACGCGAGCGTGGTATGATTATCTCATGAGTTTCGGATTCTATTATACCACGTTTTTGAACCGAAGTCGCGTACCACGTTCCGTTTGTATAGAACCAGTAAGGCGAGCGTGGTACGATTATCTCAGTTTCGGATTCTATTATGCCACGTTTTTTGGACCGAAGTCTTACTAGTTCTATACAAACGGGACGTGGTACGCGACACTGGTACCACGTTCCGTTCATATAGAAGTAGTATGGCGAGCGTGGTATGATTATCTCAGTCTCGGATTCTATTATACCAAGTTTCTATTGTACCGTTTGTATAGAGCCAGTATAAGGCGAGCGTGCCACGGTTATCCCAGTCTCTGATTCTAGTATACCAATTTGGCTTATTTTTGAAATTATGTTGATAATTTAATCGATTTTGATGTTTTATAGGCCGTATATACTGGTACGCTTCTTAGGTTTAAAAACGTGGTATAATAGAATCCGATGTCGCGCACCACGTTCCTTTTGTATAGAATCAGTACGATTATTTCAGTCTCGTATTCTATTATACCACGTTTTTGAACCGAAGTTGCGTACCGCGTTCCGTTTTTTAAAAAACCAGTAAGGCGAGCGTGGTATGATTATCCCAGTCTCTGAATCTATTATACCACGTTCCGTTTGTATAGAACCAGTAACGCGAGCGTGGTATGATTATCTCAGTTTTGGATTCTATTATAGCACGTTTTTGAACCGAAGTCGCGTACCACGTTCCGTTTGTATAGAACCAGTAAGGCGAGCGTGGTACGATTATCTCAGTTTCGGATTCTATTATGCCACGTTTTTTGGACCGAAGTCTTACCAGTTCTATACAAACGGGACGTGGTACGCGACTCTGGTACCACGTTCCGTTCATATAGACGTAGTAAGGCGAGCGTGGTATGATTATCTCAGTCTCGGATTCTATTATACCAAGTTTCTATTTTACCGAAGTCGCGTACCACGTTCCGTTTGTATAGAGCCAGTATAAGGCGAGCGTGCCACGGTTATCCCAGTCTCTGATTCTAGTATACCACGTTTTTGAACCGAAGTTGCGCACCGCGTTCCGTTTTTTAAAAAACCAGTAAGGCGAGCGTGGTATGATTATCCCAGTCTCTGAATCTATTATACCACGTTCCGTTTGTATAGAACCAGTAACGCGAGCGTGGTATGATTATCTCAGTTTCGGATTCTATTATACCACGTTTTTGAACCGAAGTCGCGTACCACGTTCCGTTTGTATAGAACCAGTAAGGCGAGCGTGGTACGATTATCTCAGTTTCGGATTCTAATTATACCACGTTTTTTTGGACCGAAGTCTTACTAGTTCTATGGAAACGGGACGTGGTACGCGACTCTGGTACCACGTTCCGTTCATATAGAACCAGTAAGGCGAGCGTGGTATGATTATCTCAGTCTCGGATTCTATTATACCAAGTTTCTATTGTACCGAAGTCGCGTACCACGTTCCGTTTGTATAGAGCCAGTATAAGGCGAGCGTGCCACGGTTATCCCAGTCTCTGATTCTAGTATACCACGTTTTTGAACCGAAGTTGCGTACCGCGTTCCGTTTTTTAAAAAACCAGTAAGGCGAGTGTGGTATGATTATCCCAGTCTCTGAATCTATTATACCACGTTTTTTTGTACCGAAGTCGCGCACCACGTTCCATTTGTGTCACGGTTATCCCAGTCTCTGATTCTAGTATACCACTCCTTTATTTACCGAAGTCGCGCACCATATTCCGTTTGCATAGAACACATAAGACGAGCGTGGTACGATTATATCAGTCTCGGATTCTATTATACCACGTTTTTATACCACGTTTGTATGGAATATATAATCATTACAATTTGGAAAATTTGCTTCAAATGATGTAAATCCCAATAATTAAAAAGGACGTGGTACCAAAGTCGCGTACCACGTTTCAATTGTACAGAAGCAGTAATGTGAGGTTGGTTGGGTTATCCCCGCTTCTGATTCTAATATATCAAGAAGTTTATTTTACACAATATTGTTAACCGTATGGTAATTAACGGGCCGATCGGCTATTTGTATTGTAATTTATTTTAACATAAAGTGAAAATAGGGCCTATAAAACAACAAAATGGATTAAATAATCAAAATAATTTGAAAAATAAGCATTATATAATTTAAAATAAGTCAAAGTCGCGTACCACGTTTCGTTTGTATAAAAACAGTAAATGAACTTGGTACTGTTATCTCAGCCTCAGATTCTATTGTACCACGTTCTTTTTACTTATCAACTCACTGTTCTTTCGTGTCATTCTCATTCTTTATTATACCACGTTTTCAACTGCTACGTTTTAGTATATCTACGCAGTAGTGCAATATACCACGTGGGGCCTTTTTAAATAGGTAACAATAACGTGTACACCGTATATTAATGGCGATTATTTTAACCGACTGATTGGAATGTATTATATTAAATATCAAGTGTAAATATGATCTATAAATAGTATAAAACATTGAAATTATTTAAATAATTAATGTAATTTCCAAAATTAGCTTTTAAACGGGTAAAATCACCATAATTAAAAAGAACGTGGTACCAAAATCTCGTACCACGTTACTTTTGTATAGAAGCAATAGGGACGAGCGTGGTATTTTGGAGCGTGGTATTTAGCCACTGCCATCTCATTATATTTACTGTATTGAACTGCACAGAAATTTGTTTTCCTGAATAAACTTTCGACCATAAATGCCATCCAAATGACTCAAAAATGTGTCAAATTTCTTTTGGTATGGATAATTATTCGTACTTTACAAAATCTCGCGTCAACGAAATATTGATTCGTTCGGTGGTTGGTCTGGCGGCCATATTTTTAAAGAACGCCGATAAAATAATGATTATCAGTTCTATTAATTTTCTTAATAATCTCAACACAACTAATATTGCCATAACAAAATGATTGCAACTGATTATTTTTTAAACATCTATATAATTCCTGTCGACTTAATTTAAATACCATTTTGATAGTTTTTCAACCGAGGAGTGTAAGAACCTACAGACGAGCGTAGGTGGCCTCCATTACAGTAGACAGCCGATGTTGGGCGCCGCCATTTTGTTATGACCATTGAAGAGATTTTGACAGTTCATTGAAAATTAAATAAAATTCTAAAAAAGAGACAATAAATATAACAGGGATTCCGAATGTATTTGCGCTAGGGGGAAATAACACTTTATAAGGGTATTTTAACTCGCGCCAATTTTTCTACCTCAAGCTCAAGCCATAACAAAAAGACGCCATTTTGTGTTTCAGTGCCTGGGATGACAGTTGACTTACTTGTATTGTAAACGTGAAGTTCGTCGACAATTCCTTCATTGCCACCTCCAAATACTATCATTAGATCCTTTATTGCAACTGCACGATGGCCATGCCGAGGTCTTGGACAGGGTCCTGTTGAATTTGTTACCCGCTTCCATTTCAGTATGGGAGCAGCCATATTTGTGTTTCAAAGTGCATTGTGGGAAAATAGTATCAAGTGCCCGTACGTAAAAACAATATTTGCATATCACGTGATACTACTACCATTTTTATATTAATTATTTTTTAATTCATTGCCGTCTAACCTGTGATATTTATTTAATTCTTATCCACCACTGAATACAATTAACATGCTAGATTAATCATTTTTAAAAAAAAAGTATTTTTAATAATCGCCGAGAAAGGTCAAAGGTCAAAAGTCAGCCTTGATTATCATGTCGCTAAAATAAAATCGACTCAGACCACAAAAGTGAAAGACTTCAAATACCGGTACACATTACCAGAAGGCCTAGTATAGATTGGTGTGTTCTATATTGATTGGTTTTTTAAACTCTAGCTGTACATAAAAAATTAGTAGTCATAACAAGATTATACCGTCCGGACATTTTTATGTTCAGTCCAGAATCAGACTATGGTAGAAGTTCAAGTGCTACTACTAGTACTAGTACTATTACTAGACTAGAGTCACTCAAGAGTCTCAGAGTAAAGTATTTTTTATTGAATTGAAATGGAGTTAAAAAGTTTAATGTCTGACTAGTAGTTGATATCGCAGACAAGAGTTTTCAAGAAACTTGTTAAGACATCACATATAGGATAGGCAAATTCCAGTTTGAATTTGGATTGGAATTCTAACTGCCACTGGTACACACTACACAGCACACTGCCATAAAATAATAACAGTGCTTTTCCATCCCATTACTGTAATATTTACAAGGTAGAACAATGTCGAAAAATGCAGTTTAACTTTCGAGCCAACCTCTTCCAAATTATCTTGATACTTTGGTCTTCTATTTTCAATATGACATATAGCTCTGGACATCTTAATAACACTGTTACAGATTAAATTATGAATTAGCGGCATGTATCATAAGGTCCGACAAAGAGTAGGATTGCCTGTTGAACCTTGTGGGTTTTCTCCCACTGGTATGGGTAGAACTATTAAAGTACTTTTTATAATTTAATAATTTTTATTTTTATATTTCAGTATGTTGGTATAACCTTAAATAATAATTATGTGGAAAGCATTCGTCTCTGTCACATTATTTGCTGTTTTTGCATCAACAATGACATATTTGGATATTTTCAACAATGTGAAAACAGATTTAGGTTTGAAACATTATGCAGAAAAACAACATTTCAAAACAATTTTTCCACTTTGGATGAAAATGCCTTTGAATACTTTTATAAATTTAGGATATATAGTGGTTGGTGCTTATTGGTGTGCAATTACTACTCTTAGCTTAGAGAACAATTTAATTTCAGAAGTGGAATCATACCTTTTTTATGTTTTTAATATATCATCTGCCTTTTATGGAGCCATCCAAACATTACGTATCATAACTCAGAAACATGTCTTTGCTGTGTTAGACCAGTGGTGTACATTGCCATTTTTTATGTTGGTGCTTATTTGGGGATTACATTTGAAATATGGCTGGAGTTCATATCGAGCAGCAATACTGATCACTATTTCCATGACAAGTTACACTCTAACTCTTTTTACTCCAGTTGGATTTGAAATAGCTTTAGGTTGCCATATATTGTTAGCAGTTTATGGAGGAATAACATCATATTTACAAAACCCAAATAACAAATCCAAAATCAACTTTTTTCTGGCCATTTCATGTCTGATTGGATTCGTCATTTTAAAATTAATAGACTTGGAATTACCCAAATATCATGAATGCTTTACCATCATTTCAGGACATTTCATGTCAAAGATATGTGACATATTTCAAATCCATTATGTTAATGAATATTTTCAGTCACTTTTGATTGTTCGTTGGCAAAAGTCTAATTTTATGCAACCTAATCAAGTGAATAAAAATGAAAAAATGAAGTCAACAAAGACTAAAATAACTGAGAAACAAAAGGCTGAATAAAACAAGCATATGTGTTCATGTATTTCAAAAATAAACTTTCGCATGTATATTCTACTGTTTTAAATGTTTGCAGTACTGGTAATTGTTTTTAGTTTGAACTCAAACTTCTGCATGTTACTGAATTTTAGTGTGGCAGAATCGTAGCATGTGCGCGCTGTATCATACGACCTGCCATTGAGTCAACTGGCGTGATATCGAATCCCCGGTTGTATGTGGCAAGGAGTAGGGTCACCTGTCCAACCTCCTGGGTTTTCTTTGGGTACTCCGGTTTCCTTCCACTGCTAAAGACCCCTACATGCAAGCGAAATATTGAAATAAAATTAAACCATATGTTAGTCCGAAATAACCTAGTTTGTGTTGAGTGGACGCTGAACCCCATTTCTTTCTCACCTCAGTTTTTCGTACCATCTGAACGACTATATGTTGTCCCTTGTCAGTCATTCTATCCTGCACCTCTGACAAGGAAGAGGAACCATGTCTGAAAATTCCCCATGAATTTTCTATAGTATGCCAGCACATGGATCGAACACAGTACCTCCAGGTTAACAAAGCCAATGTCTTTTTACTCTATGATTTATCTGATATTGCTAATATTATGAATAATTATTTTAACAATGTTACCGATCATATTAAGCCTGTATAGACCCCCCCTTTCCAATAAATATTGTGAAAAGATTAATAAATTTCTTCACAAAACAATTGACCATAAATTATATCTCACAAAGAATTGACCATAATTATATCTCACATGCAGATGTACACAAATAACTAAATATGCTTGATCCAAGTAAGGCTTCTGGTATTGACTCTATGGGTCCCAAAATTCTACAGATGTTGACATGGATCTACCAAAAAAATTATAGGCCCAAATTATATGCCCATTTCTGTCTTACCCACAATATCAAAAATATTTGAAAAAGACATTAGCTCTCAAATTACAGAATATTTTGAAAAAGACAAACTATTGTAGGAAAAATCATTCATGTTCAACATCCTTATTGAGAATTACAGATATCTGGCTGAAAGAAATAATATGGTAGTAAGGCTTTTATAGACCATAGATAATAGATTAATCCACCAAAAATTAAAATTATACAAATTTGACTTTCATTGCATAAACTAATTTCATGCTATCTGGAATTTCGAAAGCAACAGTAGTCTTAGGAGAGGCATGTCATTCAACTAACTGTTAGTGATGTGAAATGTTGGGGTCCTACATGGATCAATATTGGTCCGTTACTTTTCATGATTATTATAAAGTCAGTAAATGCCATACTGATCTTTTTGCTGATGACAGTACCGTTCATTTCTCTAGCAAAAATCTAGCTAATATAGAGATTGCCATTCAAGAGGGTTTAGTAAATGTATTTAATTGGTGTAATGATAATGGTATTGTAATTGTAATGAATGCTAAAAAGACCAAAAACCATGCTAATAGCTTCAATACACCAAACGCAAACACAAACAGAATTAATGGAGGATCATTAGAAAATGTATCTTAAGCAGTGTTATTATACCTTATTCAGAGGCGCTTTCAATGGGGGGTGCAAGGTGTGCCCCCCCCCCCAAAAAAAACAATTTTCGACAGTGCCCTTTTTTACTGCTGAAAGTAAATATAGATCTTATGTCCGTTCTGAACGTTTACGTAGACGAAAATATCAGCCACATAGCTCTTGCAAAAGCTACAGATGCAAGGAAATGACAGACAATGATCTTGTGGGCCCCCCCCCCCCCCAAACCGGTGTGCCCCGTCTCCACTGTCAGTGCCCTCACTTTACGGTGCCCCCCCCCCCTTTTCAAAATTTATAGATCCGCCCCTGTTATTGTTGACCACAATTAAATTCGGAATCTCCAAATCCACAAAAATTCCAAAATCATATCCTCCTCACACCGTTAAAAACTTATTTACCATCTTAGGTCTTGTATAAGCTTCAAAAGCGTGTTACAAGGAGCATTTTGGATGGGAAACCCGATTCACTTTCGGCACGTTTGTTTGAATCTCTAAATTGGCTTACAATCTACCAACACATTCATTCAATACAACCAAGGAAAGCTTACCTTCAAAATTCTAAGAGACAAATTATGTCTAATTTATATAACACATTCTATTCTATGAAAATTCTAAACTGACCAAAACTACCATGACATTGAGATCAGAAAGTCAACTTAAAATCAGCAATTCCAAAAAGTAAAGAAAAGTCAATGACAAGAACATTCCAATTGCCTCTGTATTCTGAAATTCACTACCTCAAACTCTGAAACATGGGTCTTAAGTTTTATCTTCAAAAAGGAGTTCGTAAAACATGTTAAATTTTGAAACCCATGTTAGACTGTTGTCTTCTGAATCTGAATGTATGTTTATTTGCCATATGTTTGATAACATAGGCCTACAAATCCAAGCCAGAATTTAAAACCGAATTTATTTTTACTTCTTCCACGGTTGACACAGAGTCTAAACTACAATTAGTAATCGAGCTGATATCCAGTCAATATATTCACCTCCATGTTATGTTTCCAATTTATCTTTTGAAACAAATTTTATGGTATGGTCTTATGGGGCGCCGTTTGTAAAATAATTATTTAATTTTTTTGTAGCAAAAAACATTAGATTTAACTCCGAATATATATATTTAGATAAATATTAGAACAAAAATGGCATATATGTAAATATCAAAAATTATTGTAGCTAAAAGTCGAGTTTTTGGTCTATGAAAAACTTTAAATGTTATATCTTGATTTCACATCGCTTAGTTAAATATATAGCTAAATGCTAAATACTAAATCACTGAAAAATCTAAAGTTAAATATTTAGCTAAATATATAAACATTTAGCTAAATATATAAACATTTAGCTAAATATATTTATTTAGTTAAATATATAAACAGTTAACTAAATATATAAATATCATGCTAAATATATATGTTTAGCTAAATGTATAAATATTTAACTAAATATATATTTGTGGTCCCGCCAATATTTCTATTATCGTAAGCGACACAAAAAAATACTCATAAAATGATGACGTGTACCCGACATGTTAACCCGTAATATGTCGTGAAGTTACCATAATTATGAGTGATCGATGTCTAACGTTCATATAGATAAGATAAGATAAGAAGTTTATTGCATCAAAACGTCCATTATGGACAGCATTCATAGTGCCTACTATATAGTACTGTGTCGTGCAGTCAGTGGAAAGTTGTACAATACGTCATCGTTTAGTGTGAAATCACTTACAACAATAATTATTTTACAAACGGCGTGGTACGGTTGCGCTTTGTAAATTTAACTATGTTTAGTTAAATATATAACTATTTAGTTAAATATATAAATATCTAGCTAAATATATATTATTTAACTAAATATATATTATTTAGCTAAATATATAAATGTTTAACTAAATATTTTAACATTTAACTAAATATTTTAACATATAACTAAATATATATATTTAGCTAAATGTTTAAACATTTAACTAAATATTTAGCTAAATATTTATATATCATCAAATCTCTTGTTTTGGTCTTAATATTCAATGCTAAATGTTAAATATGAAAATAGAGACAAATCGAGAAATATTTATATATATTATGTTAAATATTGAGTTTTTTGTTTTTTAAATATTAAAAGTGAAAAATTTGCACAAAAGTCGAGATTTAACTATATATATAAATTTAAATTAAATCTAGTGTTTTTTGCTATATAAAAAGCTAAACAATTAATTTACAAACGGCGCCCCATATGGTCTGGTCGCTATTATTTGCCGCCCAGCACAAAAAATCGAGGAAAGCCACCCAATCGTATTTAAACCCATCCCTCCTTCTCTGTACACCAACCCAGCTCTATCGTTAGTAAAAGTCGACGCAAACCATATCTGCCACGGCACGATTTAATTTTGTGTGCCGTATATATATGTAGTAGACCGTTTCATCCTGAATTAGTTTACAGAAAGAAATATTGGTATTTTCTTTATTTATATTTAGAAGTTGTGTAGGTCTATTCTACTTGCAATGCTACGGTCTTAAAATTTGTTGTAGGTGTCGTACTTTCGGTTTATGTACTCATTCTACCGTTAATTCTGCCGATACGAATTTAAACTACCCGAGAGACAGCTGGGCTACAATCCATTTTAATTACACTTGCTACAAAAAAAATATTAGGTGGCATGGCGAGTGTGTAGGCCTACTACTGTTTTACTTGTTCACCATTACACTAACAGTAGCCTAGTCTAATAGTAAGTGCAGGGGGGACCGCACTACACGAAAAACAAAAACCTATAAGATTAACCTGCTAAAAATATCAAATCAAGTGAATGGATCCGGGGGCCAGCCGTAAGCGTCCACTAATAAGTAGGCTACCGTACGAAAGGCTTTTTCTAAGAATCTTTAAAACAATTTTGGTATATGTGATACCACTTACATATACCCGACAGAGTCTCTGTGTCATTGATGAAAATTACTTGAATTTGGTAAAATATAAATATACAAGCCAACAGTGAGGCTGGTGTCCCCCGCCGAAATCCCAAAATAAATGGATGACACATATTATTTAATCGCACATTTTTTTTTCAAACATATCGAGCAATCAAACTGTACATGAAGTGTCATCCAAAAGTGTTTTATAAAGAAAAATGCTAAAACCGACGAGAAAAATGAAAATGTACCCTAGTTAGGGACCCTAAAGGCAGACAAAAGGGCCCCCACGTTTGACAAAAGGGCCCCCGTGTCCGAGTCAATCGTTTCTATACATTGTTACTGTCGAATCCATTACTGAATGAGAATGCAGTCATTGTATTGGCATAAAAAAATCATCAATCAAGATGAACCTTAGTTATCTTGTCCCAAAGTATCAACCAATCAAATTGCTTATCTCTGCCTACCCTAAGAAAATGCTCATCTTCGAACTAAATCAAGGCATTAACCTAATAAGCATACACACCAATTTTGAACATTTCAACTCAATTCGAAGGAGAGTTATTGTGTTCCAAAGTCTCGGGAAAACAAATTGATTATCGCTCTGCTTACCCTGAGCAGAAAATGCTCATTATCGATCTTAGTCAAGATATTACTGTAATGAAACTATACACCAAGTTTCATCACTTTCACTTAATTAGAACTAAAGTTATCGTGCCCCAAAGCATCAACCAATCAAATTGCTTATCTCTGCTTACCCTAAGCGGAAAATGCTCACCTTCGAACCCCATCAAGGCATTGGCCTAATAAGCATATATACACCAAGTTTGAACATTTTAACTCAATTAGAAGGAGAGTTATTGTGTTCCAAAGTCTCGACCAATCAAATTGCGTATCGCTCTGCTTACCCTGAGCAGAAAATGTTCATTATCGAACTTAGTCAAGGTATTACTGTAATGAAACTATACACCAAGTTTCATCACTCTCACTTAATTAGAACTAAAGTTATCGTGTCCCAAAGCATCAACCAATCAAATTGCTTATCCCCGCTTACCCTAAGCAGAAAATGCTCATCTTCGAACTCCATCAAGGCATTGACCTAATAAGCATATACACCAAGTTTAAACATTTTAACTAGAAGGAGAGTTATTATGTTCCAAAGTCTCGACCAATCAAATTGCGTATCGTTCTGCTTAACCTGAGCAGAAAATGCTCATCTGAGCAGAAAATGCTCATTATCGAACTTAGTCAAGGTATTACTGTAATGAAACTATACACCAAGTTTCATCACTCTCACTTAATCAGAACTAAAGTTATCGTGTCCCAAAGCATCAACCAAACAAATTGCTTATCTCTGCTTACCCTAAGCGGAAAATGCTCATCTTCGAACTCCATCAAGGCATTGACCTAATAAGCATATACACCAAGTTTGAACATTTTAACTCAATTAGAAGGAGGGTTATTGTGTTCCAAAGTCTCGACCAATCAAATTGCGTATCGCTCTGCTTACCCTGAGCAGAAAATGCTCATTATCGAACTTAGTCAAGGTATTACTGTAATGAAACTATACACAAAGTTTCATCACTCTCACTTAATTATAACTAAAGTTATCGTGTTCCAAAGCATCAACCAATCAAATTGCTTATCTCTGCTTACCCTAAGCGGAAAATGCTCATCTTCGAACTCCATCAAGGCATTGACCTAATAAACACATGTACACCAATGTTTGAGCATTCTAGCTCAATTAGGAAGAGAGTTATTGTGTCCCAAAAAGTGTGACGGACAGACAGACAGACAGACGGACGCACCCACCCATTTTAATAGTCCCCCAACTTTCTTCGAAAGGCGGGGGACAAAAAAAGGAAATTTTATTTGCACTGAAGCAAATACATGCTCTTAAAATACACCAAGAAGATGTGCCCGAATAAAAGTATTCCTAATCAAGTTCGCCATATTTGTTTTTGGAGCATGCACTTTCGTGTAATCAAGTCCGGCTTTCAGAACTTCCGGGTTGCATCTCCCCCGAAAACCGTAAAACATTTCTCAAAATGTGCGATTTTATGTACCAAACGTTCGTTTTATTGATTTTCATTACATGTGTTACCATTGTTGTCAACACCCAGGATATTATTGAACCTACAAATGTGAATATTTTTAATATGGAAGGCAGAATTGAGGTTTTCTCAACTCGAGATAAAAATTGGTTGCCCAACACAAGAGTTCTAATTGATGGTGGCGAATACGTTGCATTTCTTAGATCTGATGGAAGTTTTGTTGTAAATGGATTACCTTCAGGATCGTTTGTTGTTGAAGTTAGCAATCCATCTTTTATATTTGAGGCAGCGAGAGTAGATATTACATCAAAGGGAAAAATAAGAGCTCGAAGGGTGAACTATTTACAACCAAATGTTGTTAAAACATTGCCATATCCATTGGAATTTAGAGAAAGGGGTAAAGCAAATTATTTTCAAGCAAGAGAACAATGGCGTATAACAGACTTTTTGTTCAATCCAATGGTTTTAACAATGATTCTCCCTCTACTACTCATTATGGTTTTACCAAAGTTGCTTAATACTGCAGACCCAGATACACAGAAGGAAATGCAATCACAAATGAATGCCTTAAATGCCAAACAAAATATGCCGGATATGTCAGAAATGATAACTAATCTTTTTTCAGGAGGAAAGAAACCAACAAAACCTAAAGCAGTTACTAAAAGAAAATAACCTAAGTTGATTGATTTTTGTAGGCTTATAAACTTCAGTCCAAACTTGAGATCATGTCCCAACATATACCTTAACTTTATTATTAACTACCCAATGCATTGGATTTCGCTTCGTTACACGATATCCATTGTTTTTGTCAATGATCTAGCTCAAAATAGCTTGAGCATGGGACTACATGTATATTGTACAAATCTTTTCTGAGCTACATTCTGTAATGACCCAGAAACAGGGCAATGTGAATTTAATGTTTGAATTGAATTTTTTTCAAAGCCTTGTGAGATACGCAATTACACATATTAATATCATATCTTAAAGATGCATTGTGTCATAGTTAAATCTGTCTATTGCACATCTTTCTTTTGCCTTTAAATTTGAATTAAATTATTAATTAGACATTTAGTCACATGACAAGCTCATTATCAACTCTCTAGACCATTGTATTGAAAATTGACATTACAGTATTCTTCAAACTTCCACTACTTTGCTGAGAAAAAAAACATATATTACTTTAAAGGACAATATTGGTGCCAGTCATTATCACATAATATGTGATAGAACTGATTAAACACTTTCCAAATATAATATTAACACAGAGATAATCGCTACCATAGAGGAGTAATAAAGGATTCATGAAACGGAAGTGACGAATGCCAAATGAAAACACAAGTTATCTCTCTATAAGATTGACTGAAGTGACGAGTGATGACAGATAAACGGCTGAATTTCTGCTCACTAATAATTCCTTCGAAGACAAAAAGTTGTTATATGGGACCGCAAGAGGTTATCTGACGATACAATAAAGTAATTAAGTGTCATAAGATAAAAGAACATGGGAAAAATAGAAATACTCTGTACAGCCCCTTGTTTTTATTCCTTCTATAGGGGAGACTGGGGCACATTGAACCACTTTGTTCACATACATGTTTGTCCTCATTTCATATCAAATGTTTTTATTAGAAGATCTCTTTATCTCATGATCAAAATTTAAAAAAAAAAAATCAATATGCCCTCTTATATGGATCAAACCCCGGTTTATCTGGATTGTATAGATTAGACATATATGAACTTAAGTACAAGAATTTCCTAGGCTAAGAAGTTAACATGTATGGAAAATGTTTCTCTTTTAAGCGCTTTTTTGAAAAATCCACTGCTTAAGAAAATAATTTACAGCATGTGACAGCATGTGGCTTATTGATGGAGAAATGGGTCTAAGAAGTTATATCACTTCAGTATAGTGTTGGGTTGTATAGTATTATTTATAAAGGATATATCCATGGTGGTTCAATGTGCCCCGGTCTCCCCTACCTTATAAAAACATGGTAATGCACGGACTTTTAATCTGTTTTTCTTTCCTGTTCTCTTATCGAGTGGCAGTCAATTCTTTTTATGAATTGTAAGATATTCTCTCACAGTGTCACACAGCAACTTTAGGTCTTCGAGGGAATTATTAGTGAGCAGATATTCGCCCATGTATCTGTTATCACTAGTCACTTCAGTTAGTTATACAGAGGAATAACTCGTGTTTTTCTTTGGCGTTCGTCACTTCATGAACTTCATGAATCCTTTATTACTCCTCTATGGTAGCGATGATCTCTGTGTTAATATTATATTTGGAAAGTGTTTAATCAGTTCTCTCACATATGTCATAATGACTGGCACCAATATTGTCCTTTAAATTTTCAATATATTCCTTTTTTATAACTGTCAGTTCTATATCCAAATCTTACCAATGCATCTTTAAGTTGAATTGCAAACCAGAAGGAAGTCTTTGACATGGGTAATCTATACCTTGGTTAAATTTCATGTTGTTTTCTTTTATTTTTTTACTGAAGTAAACGACATAGAAATTAACCTCAACTAGATTGTAAAATCATTATGATTTCTATACTTTTGTAAATTATTTTAGGTGGCATTATTTATCTTGAATACAATACTTGCAGGTCTTGAAAGTTACTCATAATTCTTATCAAAAATATGTTGCTTTTACATATGGAAATCCCATTCCAGTTCCATATAAACATTATGATGAATACAGTCTTCACTAAGTGATACTTCACTAAGTGATACTACACAATTTTTTTTTTTGTTCATCATGAACTTTATTTTCTTGCAAAGAAGAACTTTACAGTTTTAATTCTATACATGTATGTGTTATACATGTATCTGTGTCCATATTTATCTTAAAGCAGTAAAAATTAATTGTACACTTTTCTTCAAAATCATAGTATCATGATGATACTATATGAATTTGAATTAATTTCTTGTCATCACTTCTCAATTTTTGTTATTATTTGTGTCATTTCAGATGTATCTTTTTGTAATAAATTTAATGGATATGATACTGTCAATTATTTCTGTGCTCAATTTACAAGTCTTCAAACTTCCTTACACTGTGCTAAATTATTTAAAAATGTGTATGTGATGTATCCTACTGAATACTGATATAATACTCCATTTTTGGATGGACAACAGTCACAGCAATATACTGCAACATTTCCAAGAGGGTGAATTAAAAGAAAATGTATCAAAAAAAATGTGTAGTATCTGAAAGGGAGGGTAGAGGGGTGGTAGCCAGTGAACAGAACAAGGGGGGTACAGAATATGACACATAGATGAAATAAGTGTTAAACATTGTGGTCTTTATGGCATTAACA
Source organism: Patella depressa (assembly GCA_948474765.1). NCBI lineage: Eukaryota > Metazoa > Mollusca > Gastropoda > Patellidae > Patella > Patella depressa. The sequence goes on from OX419721.1 coordinate 37,168,693, forward strand.
AAGTTTTTTGGCAAAAGGGTTTGCAGTGAGGGCCTGGGTGTGTGTGTTTTTTCCCACTGTTGTTTCCATTTTTTTTACTTTCCAAATGCCTCTTACAGAAGTGACTGAAGTGTGTGCATAAAGAACCTGTGAGAGTTGGAATTCAAATGCCTTAGTGCTGCTATGCAAAATTTCCTTTGTGGCACACACATAAAAAGGTAGTGGCAATTTCAAAAATGAGAAAGAAGACTTTTCTTAATTATATTGCAAGACTGGCTGCTGGCAATGTATGCAGTTTAAAACAAAACTAGGTTGCCAGGTGGGGATATTTGCCAGGTGGGGATATAGTCAAACGTTTTTTTAAATTTGGAATAAAATTGTGACCCCCATAGTCAACGAGGTAAAAAAAAAACAAACATCATTTTTCGTACAATCAGGGGCCAAAAATCGGATAATAATTCACACCACTAGAGAGACCACGTTTTTGCGTACAATCTGGGGCTATAATTCAGTAAGTTAAAATCCTATATGCGCAAATATCGAAAATCTGTTTAAAATTGTTACCTCCACACAGTCCACAACCTTGATATTCCATATATTTACACTTTCCGCGAACACGCGGCCGCCATTTTGTCTGGCAATTTTGGTCCGATTTTCATGAAATCTTAATTCAACCTTCATTACGGGAAACAGTGATGTAATCAAACCTTATTTTAAAAGCAACGACGAGCTAAAAAAGGGCTATTTTTTGTACAGTCAGGGGCCATAATTCATGAAGTTGCGACCAGATATGTGCAAATATCTACAGGTACAGCAACCAAGATCAAGATCTTTGAGTTATGAACACGCATTTGAAGTTTCATCAAAATCGGATTTAAATTGTGACCGTGACCTCTATAGGGTCCACAACCTTGATATACCTTATTTTTACACTGTTCGCGTACAATTCGCGTACAAACGGCGGCCTTTTTGTCCGTCAATTTTGGTTCTTTTTTCACTAAATTCGAGCTCAACTTAGATTACCCTGTAACGGTTATATAATCAAACGTTTTTTTTTTAAATCAGGTAATTGTGACCTCCATACGGACCACGAGATAATAAAGGCGATTTTTGGTCCAATCAATCAGAGGCCATAATTCAGGAAGTTACAATCCGATATTTTTAGGTTATAAACATGTATTTCAAGTTTAATCAAAATCGAATTAAAATTGTGATATAGGGTCCACAATCTTAATATACCATATTTTTATACTATTCGCGTACAAAAGGCGGCCCTTTTTGTCCGTCAATTTTGGTCCCATTTTCACGAAATTCGAGCTAAACCTATAATATCCTGTAACGTTCATATAATCAAACTGTTTTTTAAATGGCATAATAATTTTTACCTCCAGAGGGACCACAAGCTAAAAAGGGCTTTTTTTCGGACAATCAGTAAGTTACGATCCTATGGGCGCAAATATCGATAGGAACCAATATCGTTGGGTTACAAACATACATGTCAAGTTTCATCAAAATTGTGACCTCTATCGGGTCCACAAGCTAAAAACATCATTTTTCGTACAATCAGGGACCATAATCCATGAAGTTTCGACCATGCCAATATCGAAAGCAGTCGAGATCTTATGGGGATAAACCTATATTTCAAGTTTCGTCAAAATCCGATAATAATTGTGACCTGTAGAGAGTCCACAAACAAATTGTGGACGGAAGAACAGGGGCGTCCATATGAAAATGTAGGCGTATAAAATCAATAAAATACATGATATCTGTGATATGTCAAGCTGAATTGTTGAGAACAGTACAAACAGTGTAGTAACAAACAAACTAAATATGTATGTACCGAGAAATCCTTCCTTCTCTGCCCATTGCTGTATTGGCTTGTGATTTCTGATACTTGACCTTTTTAGGGAGTGTGTGTATTCTCCCCGTTCAATCAAATCTATCCTATGTACA